>AP025383.1:2400000-4800000 GCA_030295005.1 Cephonodes hylas
GATGTATTAATTTGTTTGCTATTTCATCATCATCATCATCATCAGCCAAAGGACGTCCACTGCTGGACATAGGCCTCCCCCAGAGACTTCCAAAGCGCTCTATTGGAAGCGGCCTGCATCCAGTTTGCTATTTACCTTCCCGTAATGGTACCAATATATTTCCAGGTGTAACCTGAAGTCAGACTGTCCGAGCAGTACAGACGAGTTCGGATGCGACTACCACTGCGCCAAGCGGAAGATGTTCTCCTGCCGCCAGGAGATGCGGTGCCTCCACATCATGAGGGTCTGCGATGATAAGAAGGACTGCCTTGATGGGACTGATGAGACGCCTGAGGCTTGCGCTTCGGGTATGTGGATTGCATTTTTAATATTGTCATTAACACTGTTGTCATAATTACCAGCAATATCGTCAGCATCACCACCACCAACAGCACTACCGCACCATCATTAATGTACAGTGCATTATAACGAAAAGGGAATACATTTATATTTATCTCGATAGTTATTTATTTTGGAGTTGAAGCAAGAACGCCTCCCGTCCTCTCTATTGTCTGACAGTCTCGTGACGCAGTTGGCTAGACACCAGCATGTGACTGTTGAAGCCGCAGGTTCCATACCTGCACGATCGCAAATGTTTGTACAAATATTTGTTCCAGGTCTGGTTGGTTGATAGAAAGAGATGTCTCTCATAGCTTTTGATATCCACGATACATTTGCATCTTATTGTGGGATCAGAAGTATGTATAGGACTGTATTATTGGAATTTACAACGGTACGCGTAATAGTATATGCCTGGCGATCGAGAGTTATAATTCCTTGGTAATGTAAAGTGTTATTTGGGTGATTTTTATGAAATCCCCAGCAGCAGCACGGAGCCAATAGGCCTCCGTGGGTCAAAAATAAGATTGGTCAATTTTAACGGTAGAAATACACCTCCTGCGTCTTTCATCACCATCACCATGCTTTCACGCCCACTTCTTGACATAGACCTCTTCCATGTCTCGCTCTTCGCCCTCCTCGCCCAACCTCTTCCAGCCACCTAACTGATCATCATCCCAACTAGCCAAACCATGAACTTGAATCCCAGTTTATGTACTTTCCAGTGAACAAGACCTCCCACCTGTACCCCCCCCGGCAGTCGGGCGCGCCGTGTGTGGCCGGCTTCCAGTGCGCCAGCGGGCAGTGCGTGGAGTGGCGCGACGTGTGCGACTCCGCGCCGCACTGCAGCGACGGCTCGGACGAGGGGGGGCTGTGCGGTGAGTGTGCCATACACAGGGTGGATTTACACCGTGACCGAAAACTGAGGCTGGTAATAGCGAGGGTGATTACAAACCCAGTGGCGATATTAAATATCCCGATTAAAAATAAAAATTTTTGACGTTTTCCATACAACCATCGGTGTTAAAAGTATGTGGTTTATATGGAAAACGTCGAAATTTTTATTTTTAATCGGGATTTTTAATATCGCCACTGGGTTTGTGATCACCCTCGCTATTACCTGCCTCAATTTCGATCACGGTCTAAATACACTCTGTATGACATACAGTCTATATTCTCCTCAAAGGCAACACACCGATGACTCCTCTGGTATTGTGGGTGATCATGAGCGCTGCTAAGCACTTAACATTAAGTGGTTCAATAGCTCGTTTGTCTCCTCGTTACATGAACAAAATTACAACGACCTGAGGAGGTTCTTTCATACAAGAGCAAATGCCTTGCATGTTACTTGTTACTTGGGTAATAACTTTTTTATTTGTTTATTGTGGGATTATTATTCTCATCTATATGTCAATTTGATGTTTTTTAAATAAATACCTAATGTTTAATTATTTTTAATTTTGAAAGGTAAACTTTTAGCCTTCTATGAAAGTACTGCCCTTGATAAGATCCTAATATACTGAGCTGTTAGCACCCGCTACACTGTCTTTCTAAAATTTTAGTCATTGATTCAATTTAGACATCAAAGTAATTAGGTTATAAGCTGAAGATTGAACAACCTAAGGAAGGCCAAAGAAGGGATTGATTGAGTGAAGAAAACTGCAGGCGGTGTGTAGTCCGCCGACATGCAGTAGGTCAGCATGATGGATAAAGGACTAAATCCTCTCAGATTTAGAGGCCTGTAGCCAGCACTGAGACGTATTCTTACACATCATTAGATGATGATGATAATGATGATGACGATGATGATGATGATGATGATGACGACGTTTATGATGACGATGATGATGACGACGATGATGATGATGATGATGACGATGATGATGATGATGATGATGAAGATGATGATTGTATTCCAGCGGTGTCATGTCGCGGCAGCGGCTGCGCCCAGCGCTGCGCCCCCACGCCGCTGGGCCCGCGCTGTGTGTGCGGCAGCGGGTACCGCGCGCGGCTGCAGCGCTGCGACGACGTGGACGAGTGCGAGCACGCGCCCTGCGCACAGCGCTGCCACAACACGCCCGGCTCCTTCCTCTGCTCCTGCCACCATGGATACGCGCTCAGGTCTGCCAACACTACAATAGGAAATACTTTCTGAAGTCTCGTAATTTGTGATACCCACGACACAAGACTCGTTTCTTAATGTGGGGTCTGGACTGCCACAACACCAATCATCGTAAGATCTTAGCACTAGATATTTACCATTTATTCTATGTCCAATAAGGAGTATGCCAGTACAGTGCATTCAAGTCTGATCTCCCAATTGCAGTAAAACTAAGCTTTGTTTTAGAAACTGGTTTCCAACTAAAATATAGACATGCCGTTTCTTTAAGATCCCATAGTAGGAATTAGGATGTCCTAGGAATTCAAAATCCAGGATCTAAAGAACCCTTCCCCCGCAGGTCTGACCGTCGCTCGTGCAAGGCGGTGAAGGGCAACATGTCGGTGCTGTATGTCTCCGGGAACACAGTGCGCTCCATCGCCACAGATGGCGCCAGTGCTGTGGAGTACAGCGACCCAGCCATTGGCGTCATCACTGACCTCGACGTCAACGTCAGGTAACATCATCATCATCATCACCAGGCTATAGACCTCCCACTGCTGAGCACGATTTTCTCTATTAATGAGAGAGTTTAGCCCTTAATCTACCATGCGGCACTGTTTTTAATTTTAAAAAATCCTATTTAAAATTAATAATCGATAACTACCTTATGAAAAGGTAGAAGAAGAAATCGGGGTAAATTTGCCGCCCCGGGGTTCAGCCTACCCAGCCTGCTTCTAAATGCACTGAGTTTTGGGATAGCATACTAACCCACCAGTTCTCAAACTTCCTATAGTCCTGGTTTTAACTTTGTCTTTAATTACAGAAAGAACAAATTATACGTGACCTCAGCTGAATCTGGTAAACTGATGGAGGTGAACGGAACCCATAACGTTGTCACCGTCACCAATGTTGGACACCCCACTAAGGTAACTAACTTTATACCGCTGGGCATTCTTCCTCCTCTGCAACTGAGGTTAGCTCTTGGTGTAAAAATTATAAAAATCAACTATGGATCTTGGATTACATTTAGATTGTTGAATTGGTTTTTTAATGACTGTTTTCTCTGCTGATGGTGATGAGGATGATCTTATGTTCCTGCGACATATCATATCCCTATTGAGGCCCTAACCTTTAGTGATGTGCATACGACCTTGGCTTTGATCAGATCGCTTTAATAATAAAATATGCTATATCTCCAGGTGGCAGTGGACTGGGTGACTGGCAACGTGTACTTCGCGGACATCTCCGCCAAGTGGAGCTGGATCCGCGTGTGCAACGTCGCCAGGAAGAGATGCGCCAGGCTGCAGAAACTGCCCACTAACTCCAAGGTGAGGAACGGATGGATGGGGAAATTCTTCATCAACCCATATACCGCCCACTGCTGAGCACGGGTCTCCTCTACCATTGAGAGGGTTTAGGCCATAGTCCACCACGCTGGCCTAGTGCGGGTTGGCGGACTACACACCTAAGAAATTCCTAAGAACTTTTAGGTGTGCAGGTTTCATCACGATGTTTTCCTTCACCGTTAAAGCAAGTGATAATTCAATTTGAATACACACATAACTTCGAAAAGTCAGAGGTGTGTGCCTGGGGTTTGAACCCGCGACCGCCGAGATTCTCGACCGCGCGCCTAAACCTCGAGGCCATCACTGCTTACTTGGAAATGCTTGCTGGGGAAATTATTGTAGGGTTAAATGTAGGGTAGGAGGATGTTAATATAAAGCATTAGGTGTTGGTTCAAATGTTAGTGTCCTAGGTTTTTAATAAGTGTGGATAAATTTAATTATTAATATTTACGAAGGTCTAAGTCTTAAAAAATCAATTAGAACAAGTACTCCCGAGATTAGCACGTTCAACCAAACAAACTGTTCAACTTCAATCGGCAATAAATGCAAAAACAGAGAATTCGTTTTGAAGTCATAAGTCATTTAACATCGGTTGGGCATGGGCCTCCTCTATTGAAAAGTTTAGACCATAGTCCACCACGCTGGCTTATTACGGATTAGTGGACTACATATCTCGGAAATTCCTAAGAACTTTTAGTTCTACTGGTTTCATCATGTTTTTCTTCACTGATAAAGTAAGTGATAATTAATTTATTATACATATATCTCTATTTTATTTGTGTATTCACATTGAATTATCACTTGCTTTAACGGTGAAGGAAAACATCGTGATGAAACCTGCACACCTAAAAGTTCTTAGGAATTTCTTAGGTGTGTAGTCCGCCAACCCGCACTAGGCCAGCGTGGTGGAACATGGCCTAAACCCTCTCAATGGTAGAGGAGACCCGTGCTCAGCAGTGGGCGTACATTGGTTGATGAAGACATATATCTCTGGGGGAGGCCTATGTCCAGCAGTGGACGTCCTTTGGCTGATGATGATGATGATGATATATATACATAACTTGCAAAAGACAAGATTCTCGGCCATGTGCCTAAACCTGAAGACCATTGCTGAATTGGCGGACTACACACATAAGTAATTCCTGAGAACGTTAAAGTGCCTAGGTTACATCACAATGTTTTCCTATAAAGTAGTGATATCTCATTGAGAACACCTACATTCCTTGTAAAAGCATGTGCCTGGGCTTTAAACTTCCAAGATCCTGGACCACGGCCTAAACCTCAAAGCCATCACTGTCGGCAGGCGACATGTGTATGCCTAGTCTAATAATTCTCAGAGATTTTCTCCCAAGGCCTAATCCTCCATCCCTACTGTCTTTAGGTAACTGCGATCGGTGTGTGTGCCTAGGTTAAGGACCCTTGGAGATCCTCCCACAGCTTAAACCTTAAGTCCATCACTGTATCACTCACTACGGAGTTCGTACTACTGATTTGACTCCTGGTTGTAACGTTATCAGGTGACAGCACTGATAGTAGAGCCGGCGTCCCGGCGCATGTTCTACTGCGTGGAGCACGCGCTGGAGTGGGTGGTGTGGTCGGCGTCGCTGAGCGGGCGCCATGCCCTGGACCTGGCGCCCTCGGACAACTGCACCGGGCTCGCCGCCGACTCCTTCACGCGCACCCTGTACGTCGCCGGGACTGCGCCCCCGCACATCAGTGTTATGGACTTCGATGGCGCGCAACGGTCAGTCAACACTCTATTTTAACACGTTCAGAATTATGTACCTACATATACATATGACTGTTGGGTTTATTTATTTATTTCAGCAAAAAGATCCTAGCCGAGCATCTAGAACTGCAAGCGCCGCACGGCCTGGCGATCTTCGAAGACTACATCTACTACCTCGTGGCGAATTCGTTCAGGCTCAGCCGGTGCATTCTCTACGGGCGGAAGTACTGCGAAACGTACATATACAGGGTATTTGACGCCAACACGTTCGTGATCTCGCACGAGAGCGTGCAGCGAGACGATATCAGCAACGATTGTGAGACGATACAGTGTTCGAACGTGTGCGCGCTGGACGAGCACGGGCCCGTGTGTGTATGTGATGATGGAACTTTCGCTAAAGATGGAAATTGTGTGCTTATGAAGAAAAGTCAGGTGAGAATATGCTTTTTTTTTACTTTAGTGGTAGCTTTGTGGTAGACAGTGTAATTTTTTCTCCTTTCTCGTCATCATAGACGACCCAATGCTGAGCACGGGCCTACCCTACCATTGGAGAGTACCTTTACCATTTCTCTTTAATTCGTTACAAACATACAAAAATACAAATCTCTCTACTTTTTACTCTCTCTCTCTCTCTCTTTTACCTCTTCAATATGCTAGCTAAACCCCTTTTCAATTTTTACTTAAAATATTCCTTCCTTAAAAGCAAATCACCCATCTATCCACCACAACCATTCCCCTAATCTCCTCATCCTCAAATGCATCTCTAGCTGCCGCTGTTCAAAGATCACGGGTAGAAGAACAGCTTGCGCTAGTTGTGGGGTCAGGGTATTCTCATTTATGTGTAAAACCGTTTTTCATATTATAATTTAGAAAATCATTCTCCAAACCCCCCCATCTGTATCCCCAGTTGCCGCTGTTCAACGGCTGGTCCCGGCAGGACTACCTGCGCGCGCACACCGCCAGCTTCACCGTCGTCGTCACCGTGCTCGTGCTGTTCGCCGTCTACCTCGCACTGTTCGTCTACTACCACTTCGTCTACAAGCCACGGAGGAGGGCCTCGCCTTATACCGAGTAAGTACTTTGTGCAAAAAGGGTGTAAACAGACCATGTTTCAAAACGTAAGACAGATAAAAATTAGTTTTTATAAACATATGGACGCTAGAAAATGAACTGAAAAATGGATAGTTACGTTTTTCATTACAATTAGTTGTAAGTGGTCAGGAGAATGTCAAAATAATTATCATCTTCATCATCAAGAGCCTCTTTTACGTTCACTACTGAACATTCGCCTCTCCACTGGGGTCGATCTTCGACCCTCCTCATCCAATTAATATAATGATTGAAATGCTTCTTAGACGAAGTCTCTCAAATCACAATAAGGCCCATACGTATTTTACATTTTTTTTTAATTTCCAGAGTGAGATTCCAGAATAAGACGGACGACGACAGACCTTTTATAAGCAACGCCAGTGTTGAGGTCGAGTGTAATGGACGGTAAGTACCATTTTATATTAGTGGATAATTCTACACATGTAAGTACTATGTGTCTCATAAGTACAGTGCTTCTTAAAAAAAGGCTGGTGTAGTTTGATGACCAGTAGTAACACGCTTTATCTTAAAAGTAGGATAAAAAATATACGTAAAGTAGTTTATATCGATTAAGTATTGAATTAAATAATTTTAACAAATTTGTTCAATATCAGGAAACTAAAATATTTCCATGATAAATCTGTGCAAAATTTATCAAATTCAATTCAGCAGTTGCAGTGAAAGCGTGACAACATTTTCGTACTTGCAGTCCCGAATACACTTACGATTAAAAATGTTGTGTGAGAGATGTTTGTCTACTTCCTACATACAAACATCACGACAGTCAAACATCTTTGATATGGAATTTACAAATTTGCATTTGTTTTAGCGCCAGCGGTCACGAATTCGTCAATCCCCTGCAGTACATGAGAAACACGTGGCAACAGTCGTTCAGGAAAAAATCTAGACCCATAGTAAGTATAAAACAAATAAAAATACATCTTTATCAGCCTAAGGAGGTCAGCTACTGAGAATAGGCTTCCCCCAAAGACCTTCAGTGTTCTGCCAAAAAAAAAATTGAATAGTACAAAATGTCTATTTAGAGTTTATTCAACGATCATGTAGTTATGTGTGTAAAACACCTTTATTTTTAATAAACTATTTTACTTTGGAGAATACCTACTTGAATTCAAAAAAGTGATTAATTAGGACATACTAGTAATGATATGCACAATAATATTTGTGTCCATTTTTAATTTATGAAATAATTATATAATAATTATTATTTAGAGTATTGTTTTCTTACATACAATATCTTATTTCAGGGAACATCAGGCTTGACCATAGATGTGAATGGATCACCACAACAGAATCTCTCAGATACAGAATCTGATTTAGATGCAAGGGAAACAAAAAGATTATTTAGGAAGTAAATATATCTACTAATAATGCTGCTATTGTATTTGTATTATACAGTTTATTTAGAAGTTAAGATGTGTAAACAAATGTTATATCTAAATTATTTGCAATGTTAATTAATAAGTAATTTTGTTTTTATAATAATGAAAAAGTATCAGGTTAATTATGATACAACATAATTTAACTTTATTATTTAAATATTTGAATGTTATGTTTGATGTTTATATTTTATGAAATTAAATGATTTTGTTAACATTTCTCTGTTTCATTATGACTTCCTTATTACATTTTACTAAAAAATGTGTACCTACCTAAGTTTTAACTTCCAGTTCATATTTTTACAATGAAGTAACAATGCTTGATGAACTTAAAAGAAAAGCTATATTAAAATTTAAATTATTCTCTATGCCAATCTTATTGTGTGTCAAATTCAAAGTATATTTGATTTGTTACAAAAAAAGTGCAATCTTTTATAGACATAAAAGCAAGTAACAACTTTCTTCAATGTAAAAGAAGGGAAAATAAAAACCAAATTAATTAGAAATTATCTTATTGAATCTAAAGCATACAGCAAATTATTAAATTTAAGATTACTTCCACAACTTCTTGATGGACATGTTCTTTTCTGAGTCCTTCTGCATCACCTTAGCAACGGCCATCTCAAAGTCTTCCTGAGTGACATGGACTCTACGTTCACGTAGAGCATACATACCAGCCTCAGTGCAGACACCCTTGACCTCGGCACCAGATGCACCAGGCATCAGCTCAGCAATCTTACGTAGATTTATGCCTCTGGTTAAATTCATTTTACGTGAGTGGATCTTGAGGATGTCCAAACGAGCTTCCTCATTTGGTGGAGGGAACTCAATCTTCCTGTCAATACGGCCAGGTCTAAGCAGAGCAGGGTCTAAGATGTCAATTCGGTTAGTTGCCATAATAACTTTTATATTTTTGGTTGCCTCAAATCCATCAAGCTGGTTCAGAAGTTCCAACATAGTTCTCTGCACTTCTGAGTCTCCGCCACTACCAGATTCAATACGGGAGGAACCAATGGAGTCAATTTCATCCATGAAGATAATAGATGGAGCATGTTCTCTAGCCATAACAAAGAGTTCCCTGACCATGCGACTTCCTTCACCAATAAATTTCTGCACCAACTCAGATCCTGAGACGCGGATGAATGTGCACTCAGTGTGGTGAGCGACAGCACGAGCCAACAAGGTCTTACCTGTTCCTGGTGGTCCATACAACAACACACCTTTCGGCTGAGCAATTCCGAGGGCATCAAAAAGCTCAGGATGTTTAACAGGCAGCTCAATAACCTCCTTGATCTCCTTAATCTGCTTATCCAAGCCTCCTACCATTTCATAAGTGGAATCGGGAACTTTTTCCACCATCATGAGAGACACCAAGGGGTCCACTTTGTTGGGCAAGATTTTATGAAGAGTGTAGCTCTCATTGCGCAGAGCAACGCGGCAGTTGGCTGTTACGTCGTTTATATCCACGTTCTTGTCAAGATCAACAACAAATTTACCCTCGGGATGCACTTTTACCAACACCTTTTTCTTGTCCATCGGTTTGACAACTTCGCCAACATAAGATCCCTGTTCTTGCAGGAGCTGGAGTTCCTCGCGCAGCATACGAACTTTAGCATTGAGCTCATTACGCTGGGCTTGCAAACGGCGAAGATTTTGAGATTTCTCGGCAACAATAAGCTGCAATTCCTCGATCTTCGTAATGTAGTACGGCCGAAAGCCCTCGCCTTTGGCCGAGTCTACCTCCATCTTCGTGAGAGTCATGGTGATGCTTTATTCTAATTCACTAACATAAATGATTTATATTATTGTTCACACAAAACAACAGAATTTTAATACAAATCGGCGACCAAATATATTTTCACGAGTCACGATGACGTGTGACAAGTGAAAATTACAAAAATTACCATGTCTGTGTTTTATGTGGAAACTTTTTTATTGACTTATTGTGAAATAAATTAGTTCAAAAAGCGATTAGGTGAGAAAATTTTATTTATTGCGATATTTTATTTTTTTGGATTTGACGAAAAAAAAGTGTGATGGTTTTTGTTCTTTGATTAGGAGAAAATAAATACTAATTTAGGAAGTTCTTACTTAAGTTGCAACATCTAGTAACGACGCGTTCATATTTATTAAGTGTGATATTTTAATTTCATTCAAATACTTACTAATATTGTTTTATTTTGCTATTTCATACAATTAATTTAATAATTGGAATACATAGTTTTACCATTACCGTAAAAATCTGTCATTTAGGATTATGAAAGTCAACAGCTTATTTATATGTCATCTTGACAATTTTGACCAGTCCTTCATATCCAAAATGTAAAAATCTTTTAAAATGTCCAAAACTCTCCGAAAAAACCTTTAAAAACTGATAATATGTGCATAATATCAACTTTAATTGTTCTCATTTGTAGTACAATTATTTTAAAAATCCTATGGATTGTTCGTATGGGTACGTTAGCCCACTGGAGCTACATTATCGGCACCTCTATTTATCCTAAAGATTTTAACGGAAGTTTGATTCTAAGTGCAAGCGTATTCAGTTTTATCTTAGTGGGATCACTACTACCATCATTTTTATTTCCACGGGCAAAAATTTTTGCAACCGCTTTGAGTATACCGCCACAAGTTCATATGCTATTGTTACTGCATAGAAATATTGCGTCTAGATTAAATAATGAAACAGTAACTAAAACATTCAGAGCTTACTCAGCATTTACATTAATATCAACTTTATGGACTATTATATCACTAATTAGAATATAAAAATTCGTACCTAATCAAGAAAAACTCACGAATTATTTGGAAGATTATCTTCATACAATTTTATTTCTAAGAGACAGTTCTTCATTCGCAGACACTTCTGAGCTCTTTTAAATATCAAGAACCAGCTATCATTTTATACAAGTTAAGAATGACTGCGAAAATCGATTTCGTATAATATAAATCGGGACATAATGTTACAGAGGAGACTTATCTACATTAAATGTGTGGGTAGTATAATAAAAAAGCAAATATTTTCATGATTTGTTGTTCTTATTTCCAATTAATGTCAGCGCGTAAATTCAATTTTCAGATCAAAAGAATGTAAAAGTCTCGTGATCTACGCATGTTTACACAACGTATCCACGCTAATGGACAGTCATGAATGAATGAAACAGACCAAACGTGTGTTATTTAAATGTGGTATTTTTGAAATCACCAAATAAATGAATACCTCAACGAATGTAGTAATGAATGCCGTGAGGATAAATAACGAGTAATCAATAAACCTATACTGAAATAATTTTTAAATGTTTGTATTGTGTGGTTTATTTCCAGAGTAAAAATTACCGCGATAAGGCGCTCAGTCGCTGTGACGCGACGTTTGATGTAAGACGTGTTATCGGCATTGTAAGTCGCGCCTTTTGTATCACGAGATAGAAAAATAAATAAAACAGTTGTCATTCGACATTGACAGGTAACCTATCATAATTTTGTGATAATTGTCAGTGATTTATTGATTTGTTTCTAATAATTTAAATAGTCGCATATGCAATTATTACGCTTATCTTTGACTGTTTACCGTAATGATATGTGAATACTCGAGATTATATGCAATAAATTATTCAGTCGATAGTGCAGGCTGTATTTTCAGTGAAATTATGCACTCATAAGTGGCGAATACAGTTTTTTTCAGCGAAAAGGTATTTTTGTTTATGTGATATTCCAAAAAGACAGACGTGTATTAGAAATTTCGTATAAAAATATTTAAGATAGAGAATTTATCAAACATAATAATTCATTAGTGATGAATTTAAAACATACATAAAATTTTCCTTTTGTGAATTATAGTAAGGTCATGAGACATTGCCATTGGAATCCTTTTATGGCTTCAAATACAGGAAAAAAGTCGCACTAGAGTTTTGAACTGCGTTCATGTGATAAAATATCAATTTTCTTCCTCATTTTAATTTAATATATTTCTATAGTTAAACCAAAAATTTTTATACATATAAGTCCCATATATTCATATATAATTTTGGATTGGAGAAATTCTATTAATTGCATTCTTTGAATTTTATTCAATCACATTTATAATTACTTATAATTAAGTGTAATTTATGACTTCCTTGAAGATTAATCAGTGAGAGATATCTTCTCTCCTTGAGTTGGCTTATAGATTTTTAGGGTTTTAAGAGAACTTTGTAAGACTTGAAAAGTGTTAACAACCATTTACTAATTTTTAATCATCAATTTACTTAGCCAGAAACAGAAACATGGAATGTAATCTATGAAATAAGCAAAAAAAAAAAAAACATTTTATATTCATAAAAGTAATGAAAAGATATCAATAATTATTACCAGCTTAGTATTAAAGCTTATTCATTGTATAAAAAACACATAATTGTATGTCTTGTTTGCAGGATGGGAAATACAAGCAAAAAATTGGCAGCAAAGTGTACTTTATTAACAAAAGATGAACAGAAACATGTTGCGGCCACATTCAGAGCTGCTAGCAAGAACTCGGAGAAAATAAGGGAGGATGATCTCATCGTGAGTGGAAAAGTAGACGCAGTGTCACTAGAAGTGTGTTCATTTGTTTTTCACCTTTTAATTTTGGATTTTTTTTTGGGTCAGTGACGGTTACAGTATTGAGTGTACGGTCATATAAAAAATGAGTGCAATCAGTTATTTAATATTGTTTTGTTCGTGAAATATATGAAATACTTGATGATCTATCATAAGATTATCAAATACCTGTTGTTAGATAAAAATATTAAAGTGGATGAAGTGAAAATCTATACTACTTCACTTTAAATGTAAATATTGCTAGTTTTGGGATCTAATTACTGAAACTAGTATTTTTCTACCAAACTATCATTGGCACTTGTAACCTATTTATAGTTTTATACTTAAAAAAAAATGTTATAACATAACATCAACATACCAACATGATAATTTAAATGTTACACAGATTAGTTGTTAATACCGTCACTCGCCTGAATGCCATTACATACAAGTTTTGTAAGTATTTACAATATTTCACCTATTTGTTTCTATTTCATTTTGTTTGTAATTTTATTTAGTTTTTTGTTCAGTTTACTTGCACATTGTTTTGTAATCCTAACTTGTATGTAATACACTGTATTTTCGTTTAAGTCCTGTGAAGTCAATTGTGCTGAAGTCAGTAAAATAATTTCTTTACTAACACATTTTTGTCCTCATGTTTCAATGTGAAATTTGGTGTTGGGATGTGTAATAATATGTCTTTCTTGTTTTTCACACAGATTCAGGGTTGTTGCCTTATATTGTTAAAGTCTCCAGTTAAAAAGTTTAGATTTTTTTTTAAGAATTCTATATTAAAATTCTTGTAGTAAACATCTTTCTTAAGCTCAGTCACTCGCATTCATTCTGCCGTACGCAATTCACGAAAAAAGAATGTACTAAAATTATATGAATTTTCTTGTCTTATAATTATTTCTAGTTAATATTTTTTAAATCAGATCTAAGATTATTTTTTTACGGAACATTAAAAATCAACATAGCGGGAAACTTAAATAAGCCTTTTGTTTTCGTCTATCTTAAAAAAAAATCGGCATTATGAATAGTAACCATTTACCGTGAATTCGAAATAAAAAAAAAAAAGGAAAGGAGGAGATATTATTATACTATTCTTTGAACTTTTTATAACTTTACGTTTTAATTGTGAAACACATCTCATTGTTAAACTAAAAGCTTGTGCAGCAGAATTGACTCCGTTTTTTTTTGTTATCTTTCAGTTATTTTGGTGGTGGTATTTTTTATTGTAGTGTGTATTTTTTTAATAGCCTAATTATTTTTATAACGTAATCTGTGTTTTTATCGCAGTTACTTTATGAGTCATTCTATCACATAAAAGTTGTGTTAGAGACGAGTTAAATTGAAGTTGCGTTGAAGTAGAAAATATTAACAAAGATTCTGAATTAGTTTATTTGACTAATTACTCTCTTCGGGTTTTACGTAAAATGTTAGTCACGACTTTCTGAACTACACTTTACAAAAGTCGCTATCCGGACGGCAACGAATATACATAGTGCCAACCGTAAAATTGTCGGTAGATGCAAAAATGGAATTCAACTATGAAAATATTCTTTTTTATGTTGACAGAGTGTAGTCCATTTTGTAGTTTATTTTACCGAGGTTGTACCAAAGACTTACAAAGCTACGGATTTGAAGTAAGTTATATTACATACTTGTAACTTTAGACCCGTTGTTTCGTTAAGCTATGGCAATCCCCCAGTTGAATTTGCAATTGACTACGTTGCACTACCATTAAAACAATTTACTGTCTTTTAATCGTGAGAAGGCAAAATAAACTAGAAAATTGAACCTGCAACCGAAACATCGAAAATCCCGTCTCGTTTTCACCCAGACTCTCGGTCGCTAGCGTATTTATAAAAGAATCAAAAACGCATTAAAACACCAAAAGCTTTTATACTCATGTTGAACAATCAAATGTGCCGTTAAAATTGACGGACGGCCTTCTCACAGACAGATTTTATGGTTTAGTGGAAACACGACCTGAATAAAATGCTATACAACGTACTATACAATTTTTATATACTATAAAATTTTCTTTATATATGTTGACACGGTTTCAAAACATGTTGTTTTTCAGAGACTTTAAAAAATATCTTTTTAGGCACGGAAGACTTGTTAATTTTATGTTTTTTGGCTAAAGCGATAGTTGATTAAGAATGCCTGCGTTACCTTGATAAGGTAGACTTTTGTGACCTTATGGACTTATTAAGAAAAACATAATGGTAATACTAAGTTCTATATTTCTCATAAATTAAACCCAAGAAAACAAATTATAAATTTCGAATATACATATTATGCTGTTGATGAAATTGAAACCCTAGTCGTCACGTTCTAGAATCAATATTGGTCAGCCTAGTCATTACGATACAATCGATTAAAACTGCTAAACTGGCGGACTGTCATTTCTCAGTTGATTTCAACCAACGCGGACGTTTATGGCCGGCCCACGTTACGAGCTTACAGCGGTCTCGGTTCAGTTATTAATAATAAACTTGACTAATTCACATGTTTTACGTTCTTCATCAATTTTATTGATATGACTAAGATTTGGAACAATAGATGTTAAAAAGATCTTTGCGAAATAATTTGACTGTATGCAAATAAATCCAACCCAAAAATGTTTTGCCACTGTTATCCCGAAACAGACACATGCTATGTTATCTACAAAAGAAGGAATACTTCGTGCCTACCCGTACACATTAGTTATTGTCGTCTATAATATCGGTGTGCTTTAGCTGTGCCTATGGTTCCAAATTTGTTTATTTGAAAAATCATGCAATGTTTTCACTTTTGATACTCAAACATTCAACAGCGACGCATAAATGCAGATTTGGCATCCTGTTTGTCTCTGCATGACGTGCCGACCACGACAATTTGAAAAAATATGTTTGTGTTTTCGCCATGTCAAGCTACAAACAAACGGTATTCATTTCATTGAAAAAGAAGCATTGATATTTTTTTATTCTTATAACATAATATTCCATACATGTCAGTCCCAAGCATTGATATTTAGTATTGAGATTGATTTATGAAACTTTTTAATGCCGCCATCAACATAATCATTATCAGCCTAAAGACGTTACTGCTGGACATGGGCTTCCCTCAAAGACTTCCAAAGTGTCTATCGAAAGCGGCCTGCATTCAGCGACTACCCGCGATTTTCACGAAATCGTCGCTCCACCTTGTGGATGGACGCCCAACGTTGCTGTTAAATATAGTGTTTAATAATTAACTTCCTCGCCATCGCCTGCAGCCTACGCCCCTCACGTTGGTTTACAGTTCATGCCGATGTTGGCTGGTCGTAATCGCAAGAACGCTCCCGAAATGATTTACAGCTTACTAAACACACGCTAACATGTAAACTGCGATGGAAATAGATTGTTTGGCCGACCCGCCTGCCCGCCGATATGGATAAACTTGGCTCGTGTTAAGTGCAACGATTTTTTTTCATACATACACTCTCACAGTATACATACAATACATAACTCACGTCTGTTCTCGAAGAGTTCAGTGGGGGGTTAATTTCTCTTAAAGTTTCGTCCTTTGTTTTGAAATAAAATGTTTATTGGATCCATAAAATATCAAATACATCACTTAGATTTAGCCCTTTGGTATTTTTTTACACCACAGAACTTAATAAGCTATTTTTAAAATCAATATTACAGGTCATTAAAGCCGGACTTCCATAAAAGACCAAAAATTCTGAAAAAAAAAAAATCTTTAAGCCTCACATCTCTTTTTTAACAAAAGTAATTTGATATTAATTACAATATCCTGAGCCCACAACAAACAATTATAATCTAAACGTTACAAAATTAACGTGCAACGTTTTTGGGCACATTTGTTTTTATTGGAAGTACCGACAGTGGGGCACAGTCTTGCTAGGCACATTATTATCATTACTTCGTCGAGTCAAACGTAACATAAGAGCATTAACAAATAGTCTTTCAGAATTTTCCTGAAATACTCCAAAAGCTCCTACAACTACGGTGTTTCCGCGAAAATCATTCACTACTAACATTTATAAGCATTTTGTCAAATAAACGTCAGTTACAATGTATATTAGCACTCAGGAGTTAGGTTTCTGGAACTTTCGTTGAGAACAGTACACAATAGATTGTGGCCCACGCTCATGGTGTGACGTGGTCGGCTGTTTCATCCGCCTCCGTGGATAAGTAATGAGCTCATAATCTATTCGCCTGCACTCATAACGTCCACGATTAATAACTATGAAATATTTCATACAAGACTGAGGGCGGAATATTTGGCTGCTTCTAAAATGTTTAGTTGAAGGTAGGATAAAAGTCTTTGGGAAAATAGATCTGGTCGATTAAATTTTGTTGAAATCATGTAAACGCCTCAAGAAAAAGCGCGGTCAAGAATCTCGGCGATCACGGGTTCAAAATTCAGGGACACACCTGACTTTTCCACGTTATGTGTGTATTCACAATTAATTACTACTTACTATAACAGTGAAAGAAAACATCGCGAGGATCCTTGCACACCTAAAAAATCTTAGGAATTTCTTAGTTTTTTAGGCCGCCATCCCGCACTAGGTCAGCGTAGTGTACAAAGGCATAAACCCTACCAGTTGTAGAGGAGGCTCTTGCCCAGCAAACGTGTATGGCTTGATAATGAAAGAAACCTTCAACGTAAGTTCGATTTGACATTAAAAATAGCTTTCAGTGAACACATAAATCCGAGCAATGATATCAACTTCGGAAATTACAAGTTAATGGTTTCATTATTGAAATGTTATAGAGGAAAATGCGATCGTAAATTATAATGCGTTTTGGAAAGATGCGCGTCATAAACATCGCGAGATTTAATTGTTCTTTTTCAATCATAAGTTTTTATCGTAAAAAAACATCTCAACAGACAGGCATGATTATGGAGTGACGGGAGATGGGTCTTTTGTCCCTCGATGCTTAATTGGGATAGTATAGTATTTTGTTTTGACAGTAAAAAAAACTAAACTCAATTATCGCGCGATAGGTGACTGCGGATTAAGATCTCCTTATCAGTATCTCTTATAGGTCGTATAGAATCTGATATAGGAAAGTGCCTGCTAGAGGCTGTAAATTGTATTGGTGTGTAATCGTGTTACATAATCGTCCTGGAAGTTATGCGTACCAAAGAGATTGTTAAATATTTAATAGTTAGCACTTAATGGGATCCAGTTATTTCCGTAAAAGCACGATTTTTAACAACGTTGTAATTTCTGTGATACTATTATCCCAAAAATGTCTGATCCATAAATACATTTCGTAGCAAAACAAATCCCAATTTTCAAAACCACACCTCTTCAATCACCCACAAATTGACCACAGGCCGCGCCTTCAAGTAATGGCATTCAAATACGAATGGATAAACTCATTACGCGCCTAGTGTTTGCCTAGGCGGGGGAGGGGCGGTTTGAGGGGTGCATGACGTCATAGCCACGCCCCTGTTGGCAGTTCAGGTTTTATGACCAACATTTGTCTGTCTGGCTTAGATGGATGTTTATTGTTAAGTTAGTATAGGAGTCTTGTTGTGTATCATTTTAACTGCATGTAGGTTTTATAAATAATTCTCTTTCAGGATAGTCTCCTATAGTTACTATTTTTTTGAGTTTACATAAGAAGTCGTTTAGCAAGGAATTTATTAAGACACAATTGAGCCTGATACCAGCATTGGCGGCACTTCCATAGAAGCCCAAAAGGCAGGTTGCCTTTCAAAGTTGCGAAAAATAATGTTAAAGGTTCAAATCTTTATTTAAATATAGCGATTTGACATATAAATGAGGATGTCCTGAACTCTGGATGGTTGTGAGACCGGAAAGTATCTCGTAGTTTCTGATACCCACAGCAAAGGAATTGTATTCTAGTGGGGTCAGAATATGACTGTTGTGTGTACGTAGTCTCTTCTCTTCTCTCGTAATTCAATGCGTAAAATCCTAGAGAAAAGCCGGTAGTTCATTAAATCTGCAAACGCCAGGTAAAACGGAATTCTAGTCCGCATAAACTCGCTTCGCGGTAATGTATTTATTACGTCTAGACTTAAACGCACCAATCCACGTGAAAAATTCAACAGACTATAATTTTAAGACGGCCCGTGATGGCTACCAGCTGTATTTTATATATTATTGTACGAAAATAACACGTTCTTATAAAACTGGAACGCGCCTTAAAAAATATAAAAACAAAGAGGTTGGAGGTTTGTTTATTTGTGCGATGCGTTCGTATCGGGCTGATGTTTCGACGTGCGGAATGTATTGGAGGTAATGCCGTGAGCGTGGGTCTGCTTCCTCGCAATGATGGAGATCATCCTTCGACAGATCGTTTCCTTACAGTTCTCACAACTATCGCACATACTCCCGAACTGATGTTAACATACAAATCTGGTGTAGTATAGTAAACTGAGTGGGGATTCCTGAAAACAAACTCGACAAATATACATGCTAGATATGTAAACAATTCTCTTTGTTTTTTTTTTTTCTCGAGGGGAAAGCTGCTTATGGCTCTACCTCCCGCCAGCCCTCGGAGAGGGGGGCAGGAGGCGTATGTCGGGGTCACCGGCCATCCAGCCCGGCAGATGTTAGTGCCGGGCTGGGTCCCTATCCTACCCTACCTGCACCGGCATGCCGACCAAAACCCCCCGGTGGCCATCTTCGCGCTAGGTAGGGCGACCACGTTCCGCAGTTCCGCGTTCCGCAGCCGCCCAGTGCGCCTCCGATACGAGAGCGTCTCGGCCTACTCAGAGTTGTGTCCACAGGGCCACAGGGCAAACAATTGTCTCTTTAGCATGTTTTGTATCATAATATTATAAGTTATCAAGAGTTTGTCGTAGTCTCCGGTCTTGCATATCAGCGCAGCAAAGATGTCTTAGTACATGGTTAGATTGACCTGGATTTCTGTCTTATTGTCGGTGTTTCCATCAAAGGCCAAAAGCCCAGCTCGCCTTATAAATTTTGATTTTTTATTTGACAAAAGCAATTTGCTATAAAGGGTTTGTTACTGTACAGTCACGAGCATAAATATGTTCCTATGCGAAGGTTACCAAAAATATCTGACCCATGATCGAGTTCAATAATATGTGCCTACACGTACGCAGCAAAAATATGTGACATTATCCGGCTGCATAATGCAGTACCGTCAAAATGATGTGATACACTCACGAAGCATAAATATGTGACACCACTAGGCGGCAAAAATATCTGACATAATTTTATCTTCAAATTAATATAAAAATTATACGAAATAATGAAAGAAATAAATTTTATTTTACATTGTTACAAGATAGCTGTACTTTTATACTATACTAGTCGGCCCGCGCTCGCTTCGTTGGGGGGTAAACATTTTTACTTGCGATTAAATTGTGATTTTAGTTCGGTTAACACTGAATGCCATAATTTATTTTCTGACTGCCAAAAAATATTGTATTTATCTATTTTAAATGAAAATATCACTAAATAGATTACGGCACAGTCGCGGTTGCATAACTTGGTCAGTATTATCTCTTTAACCATTCGTGCAAATTGTATGCAGTTAAAGAAAAAAATATTTTGTTTTAAACACTTGAGAGTATAATTATAAACTCACTTATTTTAATAAAAAAACATAATTATTGATAATATTAATCAATTAAGATGAAGTAATAATTTAAATTATTCTTCAATATACAAAACATTTTTTTCAGTTATATTTAAAGTTAGACATATGCTGGCGCTGACTTTTTTATAGGCATTATCAAGCTTTACAGTGCTGGGCTCGAGGTTTATGCGCACGGTTGAGAATCTCTCCGGTCGGGGGTGCACACCCCAGGCACACACCTCTGACTTTTCGAAGTAATATCTGTATTAACAATGAATTATCACTTGCAATAACGGTAAAGGAAAACATCGTGATGACTCTTGCACACCTAGAAGTTCTTAGAAATTTCTTAGGTTTGTAGTCCGCAAACCAGCACTAGGTCAGCGTGGTGGACTAAGGTCTTAACCCTCTCAATGATAGAGAAGGCTCGTGCCCAGAAGTGGGACGTAAATGGGCTGATAATGATAATGATGATCAAGCTCTATAACTTTTCTCTAGGACTCAAGCAAATATGGGGTAAAGCAACGTTCATAAAAAACCCGTTCGACTGTTTTTTCTTCGATTTACTTTGTAAAACCGGCTACAATGAAAATTTTTTATCAATTTTCCGATTAATATTTACCCTATGACACTTACAAATAACGTAGCTTTCTATTGCTAAAAGAATGTTCAAAATCGGTTTAGTAGATCCAGAGATTACTTTATAGTAGTATGTTAGTATTTGTATAGATTTCTGTCTAGATAAAAAATTTAAATCACGACCATATAATATTCATTAAGGAATTGTTATGTTGTGTTAAACGGAAGCGGCTTTTAACACGATTGCTCCGATTAATTTATTATTTATACAGTTTATACAGTTAATTGATTTTTCTTAAATTAATTTAATTAATTAAGAGACCAGATTTAAATCCCATTGAGAATCCGCTTTTATCTGGGTTTAATGGTCCAGCTATGGGATCCAACTCGGGCTCCAACCCATGATTCTCTATGCTGATTGGCTATACTCTGTTTAAATTCATCTTTACATATGTAATTTTTTTCTGTAAGTGTAATGTTCCCAAACTCCTCCGAAACGGCAGGACCGATTTGAATGATTTTTAGTGTGTGTTTAAATGGACTCGAGGATGGTTTAGATTTACAATTCAGTTCAATTTCAATTGCTCTTTTTTAATTATATGTTTGTTGATTTTTGATAATAAACTCTTTGGATAATATTTCAGAGCGTGACATGAGTCACAGTTCACTTTGTTTCTAAAACAGACATCAGTGACGTTTCCCTAGAGTGGCCAATATGCAGCCAGTAGCACAACCATATCGCATATTTACTAAGTCCAATAGTAAATGACACTAAAGGTATGTGTCTTCGACCAAATGTATACTAGATTCAAAAATAGCCCGGAAATAAGCGCACAACAAAAATTGTGGTCTTATTACAAATTTGGAATGTCCAATCGTCGCTAACGCTAAGACGTAACAAGAAAAAAGTTGAGTAGAGCATTTTTTAGATTCCCTAGCAGAGTTTTGATAAATTTAAAACGAATACCACTGAACTTGGTGAAAAACTAGACCATAATTCAAATTCAGATATAATTCCACAAATAATAATTGCTGGCTTGGTAGTGAGTAATATTGTAAAAAAATATTTGTAAATACTGTAAAATCGATTTTTGCGCAAAAAAAAACTATGGTTTCTTAAATTAATAGATTTAAGAGACATGGCTGATTTAACTTATACATAGTTCAAACGACGTATTAACGACTATCTGACTCTGAACGCAATTGCATTTTTCTTTGTTATAAATAATAGTTCTCAATACCAAAACTTGTGACGTGAATGATAGCGATTATTACTATTGCTACCGAATATTACTCGTATACACTTACGAAGTAAGACCAAACAGAATGAAAAAATAGACACTTTATGACATAATGACTGTTCGAAGTGAACGCACTAAGAAATATTTAGTACCGAAACAACGTGAATTCCAAATGTGAACAAATAATTTTCAATCTTGTTACTTGCGTGTGACGTTTATTTTAAAATATTTGTCCCCATTTATTAAAGACATTATTTTAAAATGACATTTTTATTTTCTGTATTTTAATGTCATAACGTCTTAAATTCAAATTTATTGTAAGCTATATAAAATCCAATTGCAAAGATTTAAGGTTAATTGCAACCATGAGTTGTCTTTAATTGAAGTCTGAATTACAAATGTGTAAATATTAATGTGTTATCATGAAATATATGCAACCGGTGCCACTAAGACAAGTGATTTTGTTTGCGATCTTCAATCTAGTATAGGTATATTTGATCGAAGGTGTGTGTAGTATTCCCCAAAACGATATTGGTAAGATAGTTTAGTGAAGAACAATTTAACGATCATAATTACTATTTTAACGAACGAAACGAAATAATTAAAGAAATATTGTTTTCAAGTTAAATTTCTTTATCGAAGTAATACGAGATAACTGGTCGCCTTAACAGCGTTGAATATACAGGAATTCTTTCAGACATTTTGATACCGACAAGGCATATCAGTTATCCTGATTTAGCACCTCTTTATGTGGTGCAAGACAACAGCCCATTCCAGAACTCACGAATAACTCGTGAGTGGTTAAATACGTATAGAGAGACGATAAAATTAATAGATTTCCCTCCTAAAAGCCCTGATTTGAATCCTATTGAGAACCTGTAGGGTTTAATAGTCCAACAATGGGATCCAAATCAGGCTAAAACTTACAATTCCCTGCGTTGTCACACCTTCGACATTTGGGAGTCACTCCAGGGCTCTCAAGTGTGCACTAATATTGTATCCATGCGAGAGAGGTTACAGGATGTTATTAATGCAAACGGGGGGTATACTTGATTTTAATTTATGTTTGCATATAAAAAAAGAATTAAACTTATTAATTAAGATGATTTGATAAATTAAAATATAAGTAAATATTTAAATGTAGTCGTGATTTAGACCATAATATCTAGACATAAATCTATCTATACTAATATTATAAAGCTGAAGAGTTTGTTTGTTTGTTTGAACGCTAGGATCTCAGGAACTACTGGTCCGATTTGAAAAATTCTTTCACTGTTAGATAGAATATTTATCGCGGAAGGCTATAGGCATATATATATAACATCACGCTACGAAGAATAGGAGCAGAGCAGCAATAAAGAATATTTCAAAATCGGGGACATTTTTTCCTTTTTGTGAGCTTCCGCTGCGTGCGCTGCGAAAACGGTTAAAGTTTCGCTAAAATAATGTATGAGTGAAATGTTACTCTTTAAAAGTTCTAAAAGAAAGTCCACGACAGGATATGTCTATTTTTTAAGGTTGGCTCACTATAACGTTTTTTATCCTAACCAAATTTATTTTAAAATAAAGTTTTATTTGTTAAGGTGTTTTTATAAATATGATATTAATCCTTATCCAAATAAATACGTTATTCATTACAAGTATTTAATTTTAAATAAAATTGCCCTGTACATCATTTGATTTCACTGAGTATCTTAGAAGATATTGCAATTTTAAAATATTGATCAAGCGCGCAGTAATGATGCACAAGGCGCCGATCGACGCGTTACGGTTTCACGTTTGAACAATTTGACCGAATTGTATGATTTTTGGTATGGACATAAACAGGACTCTGAGAAGTAAAATAGACTACAACTTATTTTCCTTCTGAACTCAACCCTGTAGTCTACGCGGACGGAGTCGCGAGCAAAAGCTAGTATATGTATATAAAAGAAAGTTGTGTTAGTTACACCACTAATAACTCAAGAACGGCTGAAGCGATTTGGCTGAAAATTGGTGAGGAGGTAGCTTAGAACCGGGAATAAAACATAGGATACTTTTTATCCCGTTCGACAGCGTTCCCGTGGGACTTTTCATTGTTTTCTATATCCATACAAAAGTTTCGTTTTAATAATTAAGTCAATTTGAACTTTAATACAATACAATAAAGTTTAAATCGTAGTGGAGGAGTTCTATATTATAAAATGAATTGCTCGATGTGTCCCTAAGCGCAAATCTCGAGAACAGCTGAACCAATTTCGCTAATTCTTTTTTTATAATATTCCTTGAAGTACGAGGATTGTTCTTATGGAGAGATACATTTTAAAAATTGCTTGAAAAGGTCTAAAAATAATACTTTTCTGAATTCCCATACAAAAGGATCGTAATGATACTTAAGTAATTTTGAACTATAACACCATACAAAATTTCTGTCATTTAATGTTTATCCCGTCGATGCAGTTAGAGGCCCCTCAAATAAAAGAACGTATTAAAATAAGAATTTTGAATCGACAATATGCATCTATAACATTCGAATAATTGCGTATTTTAGATGTTAAAAATGCAGAATTGTCATGACAATGGATTGTCATTTTTTGGCTGTCAAATTTTAAGGCGTGCTTTCAGAAATTTATTTTGTGTAACAAATCTCCTTGCTAGTGCCTAATTTTTAAATTTTTATTATGCTTGAATATTAAAAATACTCTAAATCTCCTTCAAGAAATATTAATAAATGGCCAGGGGATGCCAAACACACGCTATCTCTACCCCATTACCAAAACAATGAAAGTCCCAAGGAGAGTTGGTGTCAGACAGGCGGCCGGCCGTAAAACATTTGCCAAAACATTTATGCAGAATGTATAATAAGAAAGGTGACAGGGCCTAGGGCGTCTCCCGTAGCCGACGCGCAGGGGCAGCACCTGGCTCCTGTGAGAAATGGGCAAGGTTTGTTACACCAGCCCAGGCGGGGGCAACTTAAGACACTAGCCCGGGAAATAAGATTGAGGTATGCAAGTTGGAATGTAGGTACGATGAATGGTAGGTCAAGAGAGCTAGCATCTGTGCTGAAAAAGGAAAAATAAGGTTAACGAAGAAGACTTACGAAAGACGACTGCATGCAGCAATAATGCGAATATTGCGGTGGATGTGTAGTATTATAACATGGAGTGACAGAGTGAGAAATGAATACGTTAGGGTAAGTCTGAAAGTAGCTCCTGTGATAGAAAAGATGAAAGGAAACCGTCTGTCGGGGTATGGGCACATTAAGAGAAGGAATGAATCATATGTAGGAAAAAAAGGTGATGAATATGAAAGTGGATGGATGGGCGAGTCGGAGAAGGCCAAAAAGAGATGGATGGAGTGCGTGATTGAAGATATGAAAGAGAAAGGGGTGAATGAAGACATGCCGTGTGTGGAAGAAGAAGAGATACTGCGCCGACCCCAAGTAATTAATTGGGACCAAGGCAGGGGGATGATAATATACCTAAGTAATCAAAAATTAAATTCTTTTAATAAGTAACAAAAGATTGCATTGGCGGGTAGGGCGATACGAATTTTGCCGGGATAGCTAGAATAGTATAAAATTACAGCCATATTAAAACAATGTAAAATACAATTTATTTCTTTCATTATTTCATACAAATTGTAAATTTAATTAAATTGAAGATAAAATTATGTCAGATATTATTGCCGCCTAGTGGTGTCACATATTTATGCTTCGTGAGTGTATCACATCATTTTGACGGTATTGCATTATGCAGCCGGATAATGTCACATATTTTTGCTGCGTACGTGTAGGCACATATTATTGAACTCGATCATGGGTCAGATATTTTTGCCAACCTGCCCATAGGAACATATTTATGCTCGTGACTGTACCTAATTAAAATTCAGCAATTTTATATATTGTTGCATATCTTTTTCTACAAACCTAATAGTTTGCAAATCTATATTTTATTCCTAGTGTATTTTACACCTATCGTGGTTCCCAGCGGCAGGAGCCTGTATCATGACTCAGCCGTTTCAGCTGCAGACGCGTAACCGCAAGTTTTGATGGCTATCATATAAATATGCTAGATCCGCGCGCACAGCTCTGTACCACTAGAAAACTGTTTATTTTTAAGCACAATGTGAAAAATATTATGTTTAGGTTTTCCATGGGGCTATGAAATTGTCCAAAGTCGTTGGCTGTATGTGAGAATTTCTAATAAATACTTAATTTTAAGCACAGCTTTCTGATGGTAGACCCCGAGGCAGTTGATTCGAGTCAGTTCATATATTTCAATATTTTTTTATTTCTTTGGCAGTCGTAAAAGTATTATTTACTCATTTCAATGTATATTTCCCACAAGGGAAGATCCTGTCTTACTGTATTAACAATGCTAAAGATTGTTCAAGGATTTTTTAAGGAAACTATTTTAATTGCGGCACGTAAATCACATGACAGTGTGAAACTTTTCCCGCTATAACTTATCTGTTTATTTAAGTATAGGTATATCGAAACGATTTATTTATTATTGTTAATAGATCAGCAGTGATGGCCTCGAGGTTTGGGCGCGCGGTCGAGAATCCGACGGTCGCGGGTTCGAACCCCAGGCACACACCTCTGACTTTTCGAAGTTATGTGTGTATTCACATTGAATTATCACTTGCTTTAACGGTGAAGGAAAACATCGTGATAAAACCTGCACACGTAAGAGTTCTTAGGAATTTCTTAGGTGTGTAGTCCGCCAACCCGCACTAGGCCAGCGTGGTGGACTATGGCCTAAACCCTCTCAATGGTAGAGGAGACCCGTGCTCAGCAGTGGGCGTATATGGGTTGATGAAGAAGATGAAGAAGTTAATAGATCGGAGTCAAAAAATGTGCCCGACAAACCGCAATAGGCTCACCCCCTATTACGTAGAACTTTTGCCTGGATCATAACTCGTGTTTCGCAATTCAGACCTTTACTTTATTTATTTATTTTGTACTTCATAGATACCACGGACTACGCCTAATACGTTTTAGGGTCAGAAATTTGGTCAGCTTCCCGAATGAAACTAGTGTGTCAAAGGGCTCTGAATTTGAATCTCAAAGTTCAACAAAAACACCGACATACTAAATCATCAAAACAAAAGAAGATTTATTTACACAATTCATTTAGTCTAATATAACAGGAGTGACGTCAAATGTGTGTCATCTGTGTATAGTGAGAGTCATTGAAGAACTCACGAGACACAATGTTCTCAGATAAGGCTCGTGATACAACTTTATTAAAGATAATATAACAGGACATTGGCATTAGTTTATCAACGGAGATAACGATAATCAAGGTTAAGTTAATATTAACTGCATGTGTGTACTTTCTATCGGAAATGTTTGTATCAAGGGTTGTTGAAAAGTGATTGGAACAGTTGGTACTGTAATAAGCACGTGCTATCGTGAAGTATTAAGTTCGGTGCCAGGTCGGGCATAACGGATTAAGAATAGAGTCGGACCGGAAGTGATTTTTCAGCCGAAATCGAATTTTCAGCCTTGTTCTCTGTTTCGGCTGAACCCGAAATCCTAGCCGAAACTTAGTGTAGGTACTTAAGTTTACCGAACCATCGTGTCCTATAGAGAAAAACCTCTATGTGAAATCATCATCATCATTAGCCAATCGTGGTCCACTGCTGGACATAGGCCTCCCCCAATGACTTCCACCGGGATCGGTCGGAAGCCATCTGCAGCCAGCGACGTGCCGCGACCTTCTATGTGAAATGCTATACGTTTTTTATAAATATAAAGTTAATATAACTCTGTTTACATTAAGGCAGTTCATTAATATTTCGATTTCACGATCTTTCGATATGACGCACGGTATCCATAAATCCGCTATCGCTTCAGCCCTGCTCGTGAAAAAGCCAGCTTTATGGCCGCCAAGTTAAACAATTCGCCCTGATCTACTACAATAGACTGGGGAATGAAGAAAACCATGCAGTGGACGTAAATATTGTAGGAAAATTTTTATCGCGATATTTACTAGAGGTTTCGACCGGTTCGCGATAACTGTAGAATCTACAGTTTAGATGATTTTTAAGGCGGGCAAGGGCTAGAAAGCCCCAAAAAGGCGGGCGCGCTTGCGATACTTACCACAGATTCTTAAAAAAAAGGTGGGTCGCACTTGTGATAAACTATACTTAGATAGACTTCTAAAATTTGTGGCTAATTTGTGCTCCCAAGGGAAAAAATAATTAAAATTACGTTACTTACGGTTTATCACATTTAATGAAGCATTAACAATCATTACGTGCCGGTACACTATCTCCTTGCAACAATCCTCACTTCACTGCAATTTTACGATCACACTTTCACTAGTCATCATGGATTCTATAAAAGATACGTTGGCCGACATGATGGAGATGTTTCAGAAGAAGATGTCCGACTTCGACGCTGAGCTGCAGAAATCCAACGGCGCGGCTTCCACCACTTCCAGCTTAGCAGCAGACTTTGCCGCATTTCGAGCATTCATAACAAATGCTCTCGGAAATCTTCAGCAGCAAGTACAGCTCCTAGCTCGCTCCCTGGATAATCTCGAGATGAGAGGGCGGCGTAAAATGTTGTTACTGCATGGCGTCAAGGAAGTGGACAAAGAAGATCCGGCACTTCTGGTAGCCAATCTTATCAAGAGCCACCTTCAAATCGATGACTTCACGCCTCTTCATATCAAGCGGTGTCATAGGTTGGGTCGTTCCACTGACGCTAAGAAACCACGCCCGATTGCCTGCAAGTTCAACGACGTTGGTGTACGAGACAAGATCTGGTTCGCCAAAACGAAGTTGAAGGGTTCCGGCATAACCATATCCGAATTTTTGACCAAGGCACGTCATGAAGTTTTTATGGCTGCTCGGGACAAATTCGGCATTACGAAGTGTTGGACCCAGGAGGGTAGCGTTTTCGTCGTAGGAGTCGATGGTGCGCGTGTCCGTGTTGCATCTTTGCAAGATGTGCACGTTTTGGATGCGACTAAACCGCCTGCACTCCGAGTTAAGACGGCGAAACCCAAGCGCGCGGTAAATACTAAGAAGTAAGGCGTATCACTAAGTTCAATATTGTGTCAATACTGGTTGGGTAATTCCTTTGTTATTGTATTTTGTTTATCACTTTATCTCTGTCTACCTTCTTTTATTAATTTTTTTTGTCTTGTAATACCAAGCTGTCAATTTATTTGTTGTCAAAATCAATGCTAATCCGTTTTGTTCCATTGCTTACTTATTGTACATATTTAGCATTAATTGATTGGATGTGTAAGCAATATGCTCGTGTTGTAGCTATCTATGTTATTAGCGTTGACGTTTTATTTTTGCTTTTCTTTATTTAGTTATGTTTATGTTTAATTTTTATTGTTATTTTTCTTTTTAATTTTTATAGAAATGATGTGTTATGTATCAATTAGTGTTGTGTGAACTTTTACTTGTTGTTTAAATTATATTACTATTTTTATGCTTGGTAGTAATTGTTTGTTGTTCTCCTCGTCATTTTTGTATATATTACCCGCCAGTTTAGGATGTACTACATTTTTATTGCTTTTTTTTTTTCTATTGAAGTGTATTGTTATCAGTGTGTTTTTAAATTGATTTGTTTAGTTGTTCTAATTTTTCTTTTTACATCGTAATTGTAGTTTATTTATTTTTTTTTTAATTACCGGCTGGAGAAATGGTTGTAGTTCGTTAAGTGCAGACTTGTAGATAGTAAGTTTATGTATTTTTTTTTAATTATTATTATTTGTGTAATAATAAAATATATATTAAATTGTATATGTTATGAGTGTATGTAGTGGTGACTCTGAAGAGTTCCATTCAGCATGTAGTGATGATGCTAGTTTCACTAGTATTCCGTCGCTTTGTGATGTACTCTCTTCTCAGTTTAGTGGTGCTTCTAAAAATTTTAATGTCGTGCATATTAATGCCCAGAGTATTCCGGCTCATTTCCCTGATATGATAGCTAGCTTTGACTGTACGAACCTCCATGCCATTCTTGTCTCTGAGTCCTGGTTGAAGCCATGCCTTCCAACTTCCTCTTACTCTTTGCCCGGATTTCAGCTTTTCAGGAACGATCGTGCTGCTGGAAATGGTGGTGGGGTGGCCATTTACTTGCGCGCTGGACTTAAATGCTCTTTGATAGACTCGTCGCCCCAACCCCCACCCGTTAATAGTGGTGAGCACTTGTTCCTGGAAGTTGAACTTCTGCATGCAAAAGTTCTCCTCGGTGTATTCTATTCTCCTTCTCTTCGCGTTGACTACTTCTCTTCTTTTGAATCTATCCTCATAAATCTTGTCCCATCGTACAGTCACACTATAATCATGGGTGATTTTAACACTTGTCTACTTAAAAACGATCATCGCTCTTCTTCTTTATCTGCTGTTCTAAATTCCTGTAACTTGTCTATCCTGCCTCTTAATGCCACTCATCACTTTCCCAATTCCACACCTTCTCTTCTTGATCTTATTCTTGTTTCTGCTCCTCACCTTGTCGATAGCCATGGGCAATGCTCAGCTGACGCTTTCTCTTACCATGACCTAATCTATGTTTCATATAAACTTCGTCTTCCTAAAACGAGGGGGAAGATTCTGATGCAGCGGTCTTTTCAGGATATTAATTTTGCAAACCTACGAGAGGATGCCGGCAACATTGACTGGGCCCCTTTGCTTAATTCGTGTTCGATTGATGGGAAAGTTGAAATCCTCACAGCTAAGCTCAATAATTTGTATGATGTACATGCTCCTGTTCGACCGATTAAAGTAAAACATTTCCCGTCACCCTGGCTCACGGATGATATAAAAACGGTCATGTCAAAAAAAGCTGCTGCGAAGGCAAAATTTAAACGGCGACCTACTCCCCTTAACTGGGATAGGTACGTAGCAATCCGTAATCACTGCAACAAGATGTGTAGGAGTGCCCAACGCCGACACGTCCATGCTTCCGTTGAGAATGGTAATCCAGCTAAAGTCTGGAAATTTCTTCGATCTATGGGAGTTGGAAAATCGCGTCCTGATTCTATTCCTAATCATTTAGACATTAATTCTCTAAATACACACTTCACCGATGTGCCTCTTTTCAACAGTGCTACTAAGCATAGAACTATTACAAATCTTTCTTCTATTCCAACCCCGAAGTATCCTCATTTTGTCTTTAGTCAATTTACTGATTGTGATGTTAAAAAGAGCATTTTGTCGATTTCCTCCAATGCCGTCGGAGTGGACAGCATCAGTCGCAACATGGTGGTGCATATCCTCGATGAAATTCTTCCTACCATCTGTCATATCCTCAACTTTTCTATCACCCATTCCGTCTTTCCATCCCTTTGGAAAGAAGCTGAAGTTATCCCTCTTCCCAAACGTTCCAACCCAAAATCTTTTGCTGACTATCGTCCTATTTCTATCCTACCTTTCCTTTCCAAGGTCCTTGAAAACCTCATTCATCTTCAGCTTAGCTCCTTTGTTGACATCAATAAACTCCTAAACCCATTTCAATCCGGATTTCGTCGAGGACACAGCACCACCTCTGTGCTGGTTCATGTCACAGATGATATCCGAGCGGCTATGGAGAATGGAAAGGTAACGATACTCGCATTACTGGATTTTAGTAACGCTTTTAACACAGTGGACTACGATGTCTTACTATGTACACTGAGCTCTATTAACATATCTCCAACAGTAATTGACTGGTTTCGAAGTTACCTGATGGGGCGGCAGCAACGTATACGAATTGATAATACTGTTTCTTCTTGGCGTAATACATATGCTGGTGTCCCTCAGGGCGGCGTTTTATCTCCTTTGCTCTTCGCGTTATTTATTAACTCTATCTCTAATAATCTTATTTCCTCCTACCATCTATATGCAGATGATTTACAAATTTATTATCATGCTCCGGTAGACAGGGTGACTGAGGCTGTTGCTTCAGTCAACAAAGACCTTGCACGTATTTGTGACTGGAGCGATAAGCACGGTCTGAAAGTCAATCCTTCGAAGACCCAAGTCATCGTTGTTGGCAGCTCCAGGATGATTGCCAAAGTTGATTTCGTTTCTTTACCGCAAATAGTGTTTAGTGGATGCGTTGTTCCTTACAGCGACAAGGTAAAGAACCTAGGTGTATACATCGACAGGCACTTATCCTGGGGTCCCCAGTTACAAGAAGTTAGCCGTAAACTGTTGGCTGCTGCGGGGTCCCTTCGTAGGTTGCGAAATTTTCTACCGATTCCCACAAAGATTGCGCTGGTTCAGTCCCTTCTCTTTCCTATCCTTGATTATGGTGATGCTAGCTATCTTGATCTCACTGAAGCCCAATTTGAAAAACTTGAGCGACTTCAGAACTTTTGCATAAGGTTCATATTTGGTCTTCGCAAATATGACCACGTCTCCGAATTTCGTGTTAGACTCAAGTGGGTATCTATTCGCCTTCGCCGTAATACTCGTATACTTTTGTTTCTTTTCCAAATCTTGTTTAATCCCTCAACTCCACGTTATTTAAAAAATAGATTCCGTTTCCTTAGCGCAACACATGCACGACATCTTAGGTCCTCAGATAATCTTATCCTTGAAATACCTAAGCACAGCACCACATTCCTCAGCCATTCCTTTACAGTCCATGCTGCACGTTTATGGAATGAATTACCACTAGCACTACGAAAAGCTAAATCGCTTTTCACTTTTAAAAGGCTTCTCAAAGCTCACTACGCTCAAATTTAAATTTCCTATAGTTTTTATATATATACATATTATATATTTTTATTTATTTATGTATGTATAGGTATATATATTTATATATATTATGTATAATGTATTTATGTTTATGTATGGGCTAGTTATATATTATTTATTTATATTTTCAAGACAACTGCCACTACTACAACTTTTTTATTCCGGTACCGTGGGTTGTCTGGAAGAAATCGCAGCTAGCGATAAGACCGCCTGTTGTAGCTATATATTTTCTGTTTTTATTAATTATTGTCAAAGTTGTTGGTTTCAATTAGTCATTAAGTTGTTATGTGTTATCTGTGTATGTCACTGTATAGATAGTGTACAATAAAGTATATTAAATAAATAAATAAATAAATAAATAAAATAAACTACAAAGGAATCACTAACAATTCAGCGGTTTCATACGATTTTTTCACATATTACCATCATATTTGTAATTGCCATTCCTATATACCTACACTTGCCTTTATACCGCTGAGTGTGATTGACAAAATAAGTCTCAGGAAGTATTGGTACGAATTAAAAAAATATATTTTATTTTTATTTTATTATTTTTGGGAAACACAACACAATAATTCTTATATTCTAAGTTTTACAACAAACACACACATTATAAACAGTTTCCACTTAAATAAAAAATTAAGACAACGATAACACTACAAATAAAATATTACAAACACAATGAGAATAAAATATTATATATTATAGTCTAATTGTCTCCATAAAATGTGGGTGCAGACATGCACCTCTGTCTTCCCCCTTCGGTACATTGTTTTGTATGTATGTGACTTAAATGGCAACTCACGAAATGTCAGGTTCTTTCCAAAATACTCGTCACGTGCTTTAGAATCGATGCGCAGAATCACATGATAATGATTTGTTCTCATTAACGCCCACTATCTAAAGATGAAGTGAAACCCCCGAGTTAATCATGTTTTGGACGCTCAATTGGAATAACCGTTCGTGATAGTGATGGTACGCGGCCGGCCGCCCATCTTGGGGTAAATGTTGGTTAGGGTGCACTAAAAGGGAAGGGAAGGAATTTTTGGGGAAAGCTGGATATAAACTGTTTCTGATTAGGCCTAAGTGTTTGAAGGCCTAGGTCCAGTGGACGTATTTCGGCTGATTATGATGTCAACCAGTCTCACCAATGACTCCTATAAATATTCTTTTGTAGAGCAAGGTATGCCGTGGCGGATATATTACAATCCTACTCAATCTTCTTCTTCATCAACCCATATACGCCCACTGCTGAGCACGGGTCTCCTCTACCATTGAGAGGGTTTAGGCCATAGTCCACCACGCTAACCTAGTGCAGGTTGGCGGACTACACACCTAAGAAATTTCTAAGAACTCTTAGGTGTGCAGGTTTCATCACGATGTTTTCCTTCACCGTTAAAGCAAGTGATAATTCAATGTGAATACACACATAACTTCGAAAAGTCAGAGGTGTGTGTGCGTGGGTTCGAACCCGCGACCGCCGAGATTCTCGACCGCGCGCCCAAACCTCGAGGCCATCATTGCTTCTCATCCTACTCAATATCAAATAAATTTTACGCGCCCTAGAGTTAGACTTTCATGTTTTGTGTCGTCGGTTTCAGAAACTTAGTAAAAATTTTCGGTTTCCGAAAAATATTTCTGGATTCCATAGACGCAGATGTTGTGTTTAATATTTGACATCAAATCTTTCTAGATTTAACGAACGATTACAACATAATTAAAATATGATTTTAATTTTATTATATCACTAACCTAGTTCAGCTTTCATGTCATAGATGCGTGTTTTATTACAAAACAAATTAATAGGTTAATTAACACACATTCAAACTTAAAAAAAAATTAGTATGATTGCTTAGTTGTCAGCCGACTTTAATGCCTAGTGGCGCGGTCTTAGGTTGAGCATCGCAAGATACATTATATCCCTAGTTAAATCTCCAGTTGTCGCCTTCAAATACTCAACTTCTTATTCCTTATAATCAATTGTACAGGATACTTCCGCGTCCAACTGATTTTAAGGGTGATTTTATAAAAAAGATCGACTGAACATTGTAATGAACTTCGTGTGAATATTATTTATCATAAGTAGTATTAAACTGTCTTGAAGTGGTTTATACCATTATATAATCTACTTGTCTACAATTCTTCCCTCTACATCCCGTAATTTGACGATGTTTTACAAATATCATGTACCTTTCATACCTATGACTAAAAGTCTTCTGTATAAATCAGTCATACTTCAATTTTAGACGTGAGTGTTAATAACGCAACGTAAATACTTACGTACTGGATCCGCCTAATTTTCTCCGCGAATCATAAACAGTACGCAAATAATTTCGAGGCGAAAACAATTAAAATAAGCCATAACATTATTACTGCGTTATTGCCGGAACTTGCAGTTCAACACATTCGCACGTGGAAAATAAACTGCGTGTTTATATATACGAATAGCAGGCAGGGATTTGGGCAGAATCCTGGTGGTGCCTGACCCCCAAAGCCAAGAGATCGCAGAAAATAATAAATCATTATAAAAAAATATACACGCCCGTGTGTCGCGAAGGGGCAGGCAAAAAGGCAGGCAAAAACAGGCAAAAAGGGCAGGCAAAAAGGGGCAGGGTTTTTCGGGCGCATTTCCTGACTCTGTTGCTACTGAGAATTTTCTAACGGAGATTGTTTTACTACGTGTATCAGGGGCTAGGGCGGAGTGGTAGCTTTACCCTTCAACCATAAAGGTAGCAACAAATGATTAGTGCAAGTTATTCATTGATTAATTATCATTCTAAAATATTTACCCCCCTCCTCGCGACGCCTGCTTCGGCCCAAGCAAACCCGCGAAATTGGTTGCCGAGTGAAACAAAATTGCGAATTGCTTCGATAGAGCTGTTAATGTTCTGAGACGGAGTATAAATACACTTGCAGTGTTTTGTGGTTCTTGTTGTGATGGGGGTGTGAAATGATGGACTGACTGACTAATGTAGAAACACAGTTATATGTACAGAGAAAATACTGCGCGCGTGAGAAATGTAACTATTAATGATTTGACTTTGGGGATTATGATTCCGTTGTTTAAAGCAGTTGATTAGTTTTAAAGCGACATACAATTATTGCTATAGCAAATAAAGAAGAATGCAGACCATATTAAGTACTGGTTGGTTTAAAACGAACCTCTGTCACTAGTCAAAACAATTTTGCGAGTCTGTAATGGACAAAAATTAAGTGATATGCTCAAGTTAGTACCTTTGGCAGAATTTAGCGGCTTTTCGAAGTTGAGTTCAAAATTACTTTGAAAGAAAACCTCACACATCAAAGAAGTCTACCAACTAGAATCGGATTAACCACGTGGAAAGAGAGATTAATTGCTAATAATTGGAATACAACTGGTCTAAAACTGGTCAATGTTTTTAGTTAGGAAATAAAAATAAAATGAATTTTATAGCAGACTCGTGCTCAGCACTAGGCTGTATGCAGGCTGATATAGATAGATTTAAAAAGTTACACACACATTATTCCCTTACTAAATTGTTGCTATTGTATGCTTTCAGAAATTCTGGGGTCCTCAGATAGACCCGAGACTGGCGCAGTACCTCACGAACTTCCTGTTCGGCTCGGGTCAGCAGAAATCACCCACAGTGGACTTCAACAGGTTCGCTGAACTGTACGTGTATAACGTCAGAGGTGGGTGTTTGTGGGACTATCGTATTTTATTTGTTTTTTTTTTCGAATACATTGATTTGGTTCGTAATGCTTGGTTAGTCTTATGAATTATTCAGGATGTATTCAGAGCGTGATAGGAAACTTAGGCAGGTATTAGCTGAGGTGATCACAAACCCCCTGGCGTTAAAGAAAGTCCCAAAAAAACCGCATATTTTCACTATTGATGTCATATGAAAAAAAAAAACAAAATTTTTATTTACTGTCGGATATATTAATATTGTAATATACTTAACTATTCTCGCAGTATAAGTCTAATGCCCACAAACGACGTTTTAGGTTTGATTCTAGAGGAGTCTTCTACCGTCATGCCCCTTACATCAACCACCATGATCGCACGCTACTATTTATATTTGGATGAATGGTATTAATATAAGTAGTAAGGCGCGCGGTCGAGAATGTAATGAAATGTTGTTTGCAGGTACTGTAGACGAAAGGATGATGGTCACTTACAACAGCCTCGGCAAGGACTATAATGAGGAGGTGGAATTACCTTACCAACTATTAAGAGAGGTGAGTGCTCCAATGAATATTTTATATTTTCGAGTCTGGGTTCTGGGTATGAGACACTACGTGAGACTTTAGAGACTTAGATCCTAAGGGTTTTTGGGAACGAAAAGTCTCACGTAGAACGTAGAATCTAAGTCTAACATTTCACTGATCGACATGCATCTCAACAACTGAGACGAGATAGGCCTTGATCCCTTGAGTGGAAATATTCAGTAAATACCACGTAAAAAAAATATTCTGTAATCGATCGAGTACCAAAACTGTTTTCCAGCAGGGAAAAGCAGTGTCGGTACTTCCATTAAAGCTCAAAAGTAAAATTTGCCTTACAAAATACATTGAAACAGCATATTGGCATCCTGATTCCACAAGAAACTGCCAACACACCACTGGGGTAGAACAGCGTCTCCTGTGGCAGAATTCGGGGCTAAAATTCACGTTCCAATACACGCATACCACTATTTTTTTCACATATATATAAAAAATTAAAAACCCCTTTTGTTGTGCCAGTACTGCGAGAGCATAGCATCGACGTACATAAAGATGGTGAAGGGGTCCAACTCCCGCCGCGCGCAGACGTGGATGGGCAAGGGGTTCTCGGGGCGCGCGTCGCACGTGCAGGCGCTGGGGGAGGCGCTGGCCGCCACCGTGGGGGATGCCGACTCGCCGCAGCATCACTGTACCGCGCAACAGCTGTCTAGATGGTAACTAACACACACACACACTATATTCTATGTCTAATTTGCTCTAGGATTTTCTTGCGCTGCTATTACTCTATCATCATCATTGTCGTCTTCATTGTCATCATCATCATCATCAGCAGCAACAGCATCAGTATCATCATCATCGTCGTCACCTCCCATTGCTGGCCAAGAACCTCTTCTACCATGGAGAGGATTTTACTCCATAGCTAGTTAATTTTAAAACTGCAAAGTGCTTGTGAAAGCCTTTTTTAATAATGATTGTTTTAGTAAACCCTCTTAATGGAGGACGACCATGCCCAACAGTGAGACGTACATGGGCGGATTAGGAAGTGGATGAATAATTAATTAATTTTTCATTTTTGCCAATTTTGATTCAAATTTTACAGTCCTTATTGACGGACATAATAATGATAATCCGTGTCATTCTTTTACTATGTCATTCCTCATGAATAATTGTCATGAACTGTGATAAGCAGTTGAAATTTTGACAGGTGATGTATTTCTATTGCAGCTATGTATAACAACAAAGACTAAAAGCAGAAAAAATAAATATTAGCTGGGGCTCCCATACAAGAGATTTATTTAATCGATATTTTCTTGTAGATTCAAACCTTTGTCTTCTATTTCTAGGTTACAAACGAACACGCTGTTGAAACAGTTAGCGGAGCTAGTATTTATCAACCTGTACGGCATCAACAAGAAGCAGGGGGACGAGAGCCCAACGCCGCTGCCCCCCACCGCGCCATCACTACTGCCTATACCAGACGGTATGTTGATCAGCACCTAGTATGGGAAGATGACGATACTGATTTTAAATTCATCGCCAGCTGCTACAATTTTGCCGGCTTGACCTAAGCGGAACCAATAGCTGGCATATTATTAGACTCCACATGTTTAAATTATTATTTCAACGGAATAAAACTGTGAAGAACAACACTGTGATGAAGCCTGCCAAAAGTTCTTAGGAATGTTTTCTCCGCCAACCCACACTAGGCCAGCGACTAAGAATCAGGACTAAGGTCTAAACTGTCAATGGTAGAGGAGGCCCTTGCCCAGCATTGAAACGTAAATGGGCTGATAATTATGACAACGATCATTATTTTTATCGACAGCCCCGTGGCGCAGTTGGCTAGATACCAGCTAGCGAAACGAGCGGCCGCGGGTTCGATCCCCGCACCGAGACAAATGTTTGTGTGATCCACAAATATTTGTTTCGGGTCTGGGTGTTTGTGAGACCGAAAAGTCTCTCGTAGTTTCTGATACCCACGACACAAGACTCGTATCTTAGTGTGGGGTCAGGACTATGTATGTGACTGTTTGGTGTATTTATTATTATTTATTTATTATTTATGTTTAAATGGTGCACAATAAAGTATTTATATTAACGTTTCTATCCCCCCCCCCCAGGTCTGGACGCGATGCCCGACTACCCCGCGTTCATCGACCTGTCTCACATCGTGTGGCTCAACAGCCACATCCCGCAGAAACACCAGCACAAGTGGCGGTTCCTGTTCTCCTCCCACATACACGGAGAGTCCTTCTCCACCATGGCAGGTTTGGGATTTATATGTCAAATCATCTGTATTCAAGTCGACTTTTATAAGTGCTTTTGAATCGTCATTTTAAATTATTTTTTTTAAGTAACGGTCTATGGTCTTCAAGTGCCCCCCTTTTTTTAATTTTCGTAATTGCTAAGTTGATTAAAAATAGTAGGAGGTGGGAATAACATCTTCGATGAAGTTTTAAGTAAACTTATTGGAATGTGTATTGTGGTAAGGTAACAATAAAAAATAAGAGAGCATTTTAATAAAAGAAATAAGTACACCCAACAGTCACTTACATAGTTTTAAGCCCGCACTAAGATATGGGTCTTGTGTCGTGGTTAAACCCAAAAAAGTTTTTTGAGGATCACACAAATATTTCTTTCGGTGCGGGGATCGAAACAACGACCTTTCACAAGCTGGTGTCCAGCCAACTGTACCGCAAATAATATTTCCGATGCTTCATAATATTTCTCCAAGTGCATTTTAACCCAAACATTTCCAGGTCGCATAATAGACCAGGGCCCCTCAATCCTGATCATCGAGGACAACTCTGGTTACATATTCGGCGGGTTCGCGCCCGAGTCCTGGTCTCTGGGGCCGAATTTCGGCGGTACAGAGGAGTCTTTCCTGTTCAGCGTGTCTCCCAAGATGCGGGTGTATCCAGCCACCACGTACAACAACCATTATCAGTACATGAACCACCATACCAAGACCCTGCCTAATGGACTGGTGAGTAACTTCTATGTTTTCCAAGAGACGGGTTTCAAGTGTTTAGTTTCCTTGAGGCATGATATTCGTACCTCGGGGTACTGAGTGTCTAAAGTGACCCTGAGAGGGGCAGGGGTACTGTGGCCTGTCGTCTGACGGTGGCGTCCACCAACAAAGAGGGCATTTTAATCAAGTTCAAGGGGTGCAACTACGCCTTCTAAAACTCTGAGACAGCCGAGGCTTTTTTCTCCTCCGAGACGTACCGGGGGGTGGTGAAAACATTGTGAGAGCTTTCTAACCACCCTCGGCATGAAGATGGTCACTGGGGGATGTTGGTCCGTATGCTGTGGAATTTTTAAGAATCCAGCACAACTGTTACGTCTATTCCTCCCCCCTTTTTAAGACTCTTAACACTCATATTGACCATAATGACACCTTACACAGTTGATGGGCGGGCAGCTGAACTTCGGCGGCATCTGGGTGAACGCGGACCCGTTCGGCGAGGGCTCGTGCGCCGAGTCGTGCAGCACGTACCGCGCGTACCGCCGCCTCAGCAAGGAGCCCGCCTACCGCATCCGCAGCCTCGAGGTGTGGGGCGTCGGGGACAAGCCAGTAGCAGACAAGGACTCCGTGAGTACTCGCACCTGTACTCACACACATACACACACACACTACCGCATCCGCAGCCTCGAGGTGTGGGGCGTCGGGGACAAGCCAGTAGCAGACAAGGACTCCGTGAGTACTCGCACCTGTACTCACACACATACACACACACACTACCGCATCCGCAGCCTCGAGGTGTGGGGCGTCGGGGACAAGCCAGTAGCAGACAAGGACTCCGTGAGTACTCGCACCTGTACTCACACACATACACACACACACTACCGCATCCGCAGCCTCGAGGTGTGGGGCGTCGGGGACAAGCCAGTAGCAGACAAGGACTCCGTGAGTACTCGCACCTGTACTCACACACATACACACACACACTACCGCATCCGCAGCCTCGAGGTGTGGGGCGTCGGGGACAAGCCAGTAGCAGACAAGGACTCCGTGAGTACTCGCACCTGTACTCACACACATACACACACACACTACCGCATCCGCAGCCTCGAGGTGTGGGGCGTCGGGGACAAGCCAGTAGCAGACAAGGACTCCGTGAGTACTCGCACCTGTACTCACACACATACACACACACACTACCGCATCCGCAGCCTCGAGGTGTGGGGCGTCGGGGACAAGCCAGTAGCAGACAAGGACTCCGTGAGTACTCGCACCTGTACTCACACACATACACACACACACTACCGCATCCGCAGCCTCGAGGTGTGGGGCGTCGGGGACAAGCCAGTAGCAGACAAGGACTCCGTGAGTACTCGCACCTGTACTCACACACATACACACACACACTACCGCATCCGCAGCCTCGAGGTGTGGGGCGTCGGGGACAAGCCAGTAGCAGACAAGGACTCCGTGAGTACTCGCACCTGTACTCACACACATACACACACACACTACCGCATCCGCAGCCTCGAGGTGTGGGGCGTCGGGGACAAGCCAGTAGCAGACAAGGACTCCGTGAGTACTCGCACCTGTACTCACACACATACACACACACACTACCGCATCCGCAGCCTCGAGGTGTGGGGCGTCGGGGACAAGCCAGTAGCAGACAAGGACTCCGTGAGTACTCGCACCTGTACTCACACACATACACACACACACTACCGCATCCGCAGCCTCGAGGTGTGGGGCGTCGGGGACAAGCCAGTAGCAGACAAGGACTCCGTGAGTACTCGCACCTGTACTCACACACATACACACACACACTACCGCATCCGCAGCCTCGAGGTGTGGGGCGTCGGGGACAAGCCAGTAGCAGACAAGGACTCCGTGAGTACTCGCACCTGTACTCACACACATACACACACACACTACCGCATCCGCAGCCTCGAGGTGTGGGGCGTCGGGGACAAGCCAGTAGCAGACAAGGACTCCGTGAGTACTCGCACCTGTACTCACACACATACACACACACACTACCGCATCCGCAGCCTCGAGGTGTGGGGCGTCGGGGACAAGCCAGTAGCAGACAAGGACTCCGTGAGTACTCGCACCTGTACTCACACACATACACACACACACTACCGCATCCGCAGCCTCGAGGTGTGGGGCGTCGGGGACAAGCCAGTAGCAGACAAGGACTCCGTGAGTACTCGCACCTGTACTCACACACATACACACACACACTACCGCATCCGCAGCCTCGAGGTGTGGGGCGTCGGGGACAAGCCAGTAGCAGACAAGGACTCCGTGAGTACTCGCACCTGTACTCACACACATACACACACACACTACCGCATCCGCAGCCTCGAGGTGTGGGGCGTCGGGGACAAGCCAGTAGCAGACAAGGACTCCGTGAGTACTCGCACCTGTACTCACACACATACACACACACACTACCGCATCCGCAGCCTCGAGGTGTGGGGCGTCGGGGACAAGCCAGTAGCAGACAAGGACTCCGTGAGTACTCGCACCTGTACTCACACACATACACACACACACTACCGCATCCGCAGCCTCGAGGTGTGGGGCGTCGGGGACAAGCCAGTAGCAGACAAGGACTCCGTGAGTACTCGCACCTGTACTCACACACATACACACACACACTACCGCATCCGCAGCCTCGAGGTGTGGGGCGTCGGGGACAAGCCAGTAGCAGACAAGGACTCCGTGAGTACTCGCACCTGTACTCACACACATACACACACACACTACCGCATCCGCAGCCTCGAGGTGTGGGGCGTCGGGGACAAGCCAGTAGCAGACAAGGACTCCGTGAGTACTCGCACCTGTACTCACACACATACACACACACACTACCGCATCCGCAGCCTCGAGGTGTGGGGCGTCGGGGACAAGCCAGTAGCAGACAAGGACTCCGTGAGTACTCGCACCTGTACTCACACACATACACACACACACTACCGCATCCGCAGCCTCGAGGTGTGGGGCGTCGGGGACAAGCCAGTAGCAGACAAGGACTCCGTGAGTACTCGCACCTGTACTCACACACATACACACACACACTACCGCATCCGCAGCCTCGAGGTGTGGGGCGTCGGGGACAAGCCAGTAGCAGACAAGGACTCCGCGAGTACTCGCACCTGTACTCACACACATACACACACACACTACCGCATCCGCAGCCTCGAGGTGTGGGGCGTCGGGGACAAGCCAGTAGCAGACAAGGACTCCGTGAGTACTCGCACCTGTACTCACACACATACACACACACACTACCGCATCCGCAGCCTCGAGGTGTGGGGCGTTGGGGACAAATTTTGTGTGTGGTTAAATCGCATGAAAAATGGCTATATTTTATCCTGTATAAATTCTTATCCCTAATTTCTAATTCATCCTTTCCCATTTCCCTTCCCCTCCAGTCGTACTCTATGCCCGTGTCCCGACACAGCAGCGTGCTCGACACTCACAGGTCCGAGAGAAACTTCCTGCAGATTATAGGCAAGCCGCAGATAAGCGACGGATTTAGAGCTTGAACACCATCACTTTCGGTGCAGCATGGTATATTTCGTAAAATTTGTGGGTAGTTATTAAAATATAGTAGTAAACCATTTTCAATAGCTCTATTATTTATGAAACTTCTACATTTTGTTTTCATTGAAAATACGTATATATAGTCAGAATCCATTTTTGTTGACTTTTCCTGTATAATGTAATACGTAGAGTACGTATTCCATAATAAATAAAACAATTAGACACTGTGTCAATATTCATTAACTAATGAAAAAATGTATATTTCCAGGACGAGCGCGACGTGAGCGTCCTGGACACGAACCCCGAGGCCAAAGCCATCCTGGACATGGCGGGGCGCACGCGGCACAGCGAGGGCATCCGGGAACCGCCGCCATTATAATGCACCACAGACAAACCATAGAGCGAGGATACCACGCACACTACCTCCTTGTATGTCGATTTTGACTTCCTAACTTTACTTACGAAACTCACGATTAATGATAATTTGACCTATGCATAGAATAAGGTTACTTATGACTATAACACCAAAGTACTCTTTATGCCTTTAAAGAGTTAAACTTGTTTATATATTGCACTAGTGAAGTAATAATAATCATAACTTTTGTTATTGTTTGAAGAACAAGAATATTTACTGATAATTTTGTGCCCAATTAGGTTCTAATCGCCGAGAAAGAGAAGTTGAGATTTTGCACATATAACTTTATTCTGCGCATAGGTTGAACTGAAGTAATTGGTTTTTTTTTACAACAAGATAAGTGCCGATGTACTTGGCAAGGTGCTATATAATAATGCAATGTTACCAGCTCATAATTTTTGTTTTTCTTAGAGTGCTTGATGCAAAAGATTGCCAATTAATAACCAAGGTTAAAGATAAGGCAACCAATAATTTATTCACCATGGTTGCCGGCAAACCTTTGTCATTTGACAATGATGCGTGTCGTTGTCTCAATACGTAACAATGCTTTCCTATACATGAAGTAATTTTAATTGGAGAAGATCTTTTTACCCCCTGAATATAAATAATATATATTTTAAATTTTATTTACTTATTCATTTGAATATTTCTTAATTTCACGATGTAATATAAATTTTTCCTATCTAAGTAGGTTAATTAATACAACAGAACTAATAGTCCTAGAAGTTAAGCCATCAAATTAACTACAGCTTTTTAGAGATGAAAGAAAGAAATAGCAATCTGAGTTTTTTTTATGTATTATTAACAATATCGATTATTTCAGTCGAGATACGTCAATGAATCGACGTGAGATTCGTCTGTTATACCTGTAACTTTTATAAATCGATTTAGAATCATTATTACATTTAAACATCCCTATTTCTAAATCTAAAATACTAAATTGACTATTGATTAAAATAACATACTTATCGAATTACTTTTTTGTCACCCATAGTACATTTACCATTGACATCTATTACCCAAAAAATATCAAATGATAAATAAAAAGTGACAACCAACAGATTAAAAAAATTCTTCATATTTGAATGAATCCGTTTACAATCGAAATTATATTTATTTAATCTCCTATGCAACGCAAATCTAGTCATTGCATAATCATATAATAAGCTATTTCAGAATAAGAGGTTAACATAAAAGTTTAACAAACTTTTTTCAATACAGCGCCTTTATAAAATAAAGATTTATTTTTAAGTTCAGTTCATTCATTCAGTCTGTCATTCAATAAATTGATAGTGTATGTATTAAAATCCTTTTTTTAAGTATTGTTATAAATACCAACTACATGAATATTTAAGATGATGTCAAACGTGTCATGATATCTTTCTTTACTATTTCAAAAGTGAGTAATGTGGAAGTAAAAACTAGTTTCCAAGCAGTTTCACTATAATTTCATTATCAAATATGTCTTAAATGTCTTCCTTTAGTATATAATCTTTATTTGGTACTTCCAATTACTAGGCACGAGCATCCTTTACTATCGAGAGACTAAATCCTACTCAGTTTTTCCTTATGAAAACACTGCTTAATATTTGTTTTTAATACTTTTTTATCATAAATTTATGTGCTTATGCATTAGCTTCAAGATTACGCCCACTCTTGCTTACTCCCCCCCAATTATTTTTACCTCTCTCTCTCTCTCTCTCTATGAAGAATTAAACCTAATCTGAAAATGGAAACTTCTTTCTTGTCTTTGTATTTTGGGTTTTATGAATTTATTTATCATACAATCAGCCTTTTCGATTATAAGCAGATGAGTTGAATTTATTTGGGCGTGTAGGACTTCCAGTGGATCCAGCCCCTTGAATTATATATTATTTTGGCTTTTTATGTCGAACAATCGAGTATGTCTCTTCGTTTTTTGAATATATGTGTATAAAGAATTAAAAAGAACTTTGGGAATCTCTGGTCAGATGGTGAGCAATAAGAGAAGTGCATTTATAAAGTGAGGTGCCTTTGTAACCAGTGTGCTTCGGAGTAACTTATAATGTGAACTTAAAGTTAAAACATAATTTAATGTATTACAGTGGACTTGAAAACAATCGATGGAATACTATACTTTTGTTAAGATTCTATACTTTTGTCGCAAAATTTTAGATTTAGTTTAATTGCAGCGCCCAACCTTTATTAAAGAAACAATTCAATTGTGAATATTTTTATAGGACTATGGGAAAAATATTCCATATTGTACCAAGAGGATAATTCGTTGTTTTTAATAAAGAAAAGCTTTTAAACATTTTCGGTACGCCTAGGGAATCTAATAGGGGTTCCTATGAATCTTCAGTCAATGCAGCGTTTTCCTTTAATAGGTACTGTTTCTTAGCATTTAATTTATAGACTTATTTAGCGTTATATTCTTAGCATTTCTTATGAAGTCTACTTTTTGGTAGTAATGTTTTTTCCTGCTGTTACTTTTATCCTATTAAAGCTAGGAGTATGTAATATTGATACTGAAAATAATATATTTATCGATTGTTTTCAAAATCGTCCAACCTTATTAAGTACAGCCAGAATATTTCTCACGAAACTATCTATTACAGGTAGTCTCTACGGATTGAATGGTAAATGGTACTAGTCAATTTTGTGAGACGTTATTTATATCGAATAAGGTATGGCCACATTTGTACACGTTATTTAATAATTATCTATTAATTAATTATTGATTTTTCATAATGGATTTGATAACTCATCGAATACTTTTATAAGTCCTGTTGCGCAGTTTACAAGACACCAGTTTGCTAAACTAGAGGCCGCGATCTCGATCCCCGCATTGAGAAGAATGTTTGTTTGCTCCACAAATATTTGTTTCTGGCCTGGGTGTTTGTAAGACTGAAGAGTCTTTCGTAGTCCCTGATACCTACAACACAGGACTTGTATCCAACTGTGGGGTCAGGACTATATGTGTGACTGTTGAGCTTATTTATTTGTCTTTATGAATATTTGGTGTATTTATTTGTATCTATTTTATATATATTTTTTGGGGGGTACAAATGTGGCCTCCAATGATGTTAGTCTGCAGTCCAAAGTGCCAAGTGATGTCACTACAGTTACCGAATAAGTGTAGATATTTTGGTATTTTTGATATCTCTTATGTATTTTCTATGCACAATATTTCTACGTGTGTACGCTACATTCCCTTGCAGTAACGTTCAAACGCTTTCGTTGTGTATCGTGCTTATGAATTTTTATATTAGGTCAATTTTATTGTAGGGGGAAACTTTTAATGCATTTAAGCTAAAGTTTGTCGTTTTTCATATATTATGTTATTCTGTTTGGCACGGGCCTCTACAATTAAATCCTCTACCGCCAATGTTTTGTCCTTAATGACAGTCTCACACGCGAAGTCATTTTTGTTTTTACTTATTTAACAAAAAATAAATATTCGAGAAGAAAAATGCATTAAAAGTTTCCCGTCAAAATATATCTATGGTGCATAGTCGATATAATTTCGTTCTATCGAATAATTGGCTGTACGGTTTAATAATCGAAACTCGAGCGTTTTGATTGCTCCTAGATAAAAGTAGACTATTTGTTTTTCTTAATTCTTATGAATGAAAACATAAAAAAAATTAAACTTTGGAGAGAAAGAGCAGTGTCCTTCATAAATAAGATAAAACCTCATTAGTAATACATGAAATTCCGCATTATTCGATAACAATAATCGCATATTAAGCCGTAAAGCCAGGAGAATTTATCTAAGTATTGTCCTATTATGCTAGTGTGTATTGTAACTTCACAATGAAATTATTATCTTATGTATTATCTTGTACAAGCCACAAGATTTCATCAGCCCGTCTTTTGTCTCCATATGTGAGATCGATATATTTTGCATCGTCAATTTGCTTATAATAAACTTCTATTTATTAAGACTTCATTACACTTTGCATAAAATACAAACGTTGCAGTATTAATATAAAAGATACTGATTTCATACATCCTACAACTGGGCACGGACTTCCTCTACAACTGAGAGGATTTGGCCCTTAGTCTACTCCGCTGGTCTTGTCCGGGTTGGCAAAATACGCAAAAAAATCCCAAGAGCTTTAAATTTTCTTCATCGTTAAAGTATGTAAAAGTAATTACACATAAATTCGTAAAGTCAGGGATGTGTGTCCAGGGATTTGAACCCTCGATCGCTGAATTTCTATATTTGGGTCAATCAACTTTTATCTGTCCTATCAGTACTATGTAAATTTGTCCCTCAGTAGGTTAGTACAATGAAACATTAATTTTTTCAAAAAAATTATATATGGCAATCCATTACAATGAAACATAATTATTTATTACAATGTCTACTATGATGCTAGTAAATAGATTTTGTTTGCTTTAAAACCTTAACGACCTTTTTGCATGTTTATTTTAGTCCCTATTATATTTTATTATTCTGACTTCCACCGGACAACGGTAAAAAAGTTCCAAAATCCAAACATTTATGGCGTGACTACTGCCTGGAACTCAAGTCGATTTATTTCGTGACAACATTCATCCAGCCCCGATTTTGATTTCATCTTTTCCGCGGCGCCAGTCGACCGAGTGTATTTTGAAAAAGAGCGTGGCTTTATTGTGTGTCCACTGGACAACCAGCACAAAAACTTTTGTATTTTATATATTGTAGTAAATTAAAGTGGAATATATTCAATTTAATGTATATTTTTTACTGTGCGTAAGACCTAATTCAAAATATTATTATTTATTACCAGGGAGCGGAAAGACTAATAAATATCACCACCAGTCCCTTGGACATCCAAGATCGTTGTCTGAATTATTCAATATTTTCTCTTCTAATACTGATAATTATTTCCAAATAGTTGTTTTTTTATAACATAAAAGAAGAAATACAGGCGATTTTCATCATAGAATCCTCTTTGGACACCCGAGTATTTCCTATGGACAAACGTCTATGTCCACTGGACAACCACCTTTTTCTTATCTCCTAAAGACACATTATCGTCATTTTTACTTTAAAAGAACAGTAAGGTTTTTCAAATATGATTCTAATATTTAAAAGTAAATTAACAATTTGACTGAATTTTTAAATGTCCAAGGGACTATCTTAACTATAGTCATGTGAATTTTTGAGTAAAATTTACCATAAATTGTTCTGCTCTATTTGAATTCCTTAAATATAAATATTTATCAACAACAAATACGTATAAAATATACAAATTTAAGAAAAAAAAAATGATATATAAAATCTATCATTGATGGTACATTTAAAAGTTGATTGACCCATTTAAAAATAAAATATGCTTTTGTGGCTTGTACAGTCACGAGCATAAATATGTTCCTATGGGCAGGTTGGCAAAAATATCTGACCCATGATCGAGTTCAATAATATGTGCCTACACGTACGCAGCAAAAATATGTGACATTATCCGGCTGCATAATGCAGTGCCGTCAAAATGATGTGATACACTCACGAAGCATAAATATGTGACACCACTAGGCGGCAATAATATGTGACATAATTTTATCTTCAATTTAATTTAATTTACAATTTATATGAAATAATTAAAGAAATAAATTGTATTTTACATTATTTTAATATGGCTGTAATTTTATACTATTCTAGCTATCCCGGCAAACTTCGTATCGCCCTACCCGCCAATGAATGTTTTGTTACTTATTAACAGAATTTAATTTTTAATTACTTAGGTACATTATCATCCCCCTGCCCTGGTCCCAGTTAATTACTTGGGGTTGGCGCAGTATCTCTTCTTCTTCCACACATCCCTGTCAGCCGTCATGTCTTCATTCACCCCTTTCTCTTTCATATTTTCAGTCACGCACTCCATCCATCTCTTTTTTGGCCTTCCTCGACTCGCCAATCCATCCACTTTCATATTCATCACCTTTTTTCCTACATGTGATTCATTCCTTCTTATAATGTGCCCATACCACGACAGACGGTTTCCTTTCATCTTTTCTATCACAGGAGCTAATTTCAGACTTACCCTAATGTATTCATTTCTCACTCTGTCACTCCGTGTTATAATACCACTGTTGGGGAGCGGCGTCGTTCGGACGTGAAATAAAAGGCAGGGCTCCTCTTTCCAAATGTTGTTGTATTTTCGGTCTACTGGTCCCTCGGCGAGTGCGTGCCGAGTGTTACAAAACCCGTTTCTTATATTCTATTTTAGCGCTCCCAACCTATGTCGGAAGCACCTTACATTATTTCGGCCAATCACGGAGCAGTGTTCCGTTGGCTGTTTTCTACCCACTTTTTACATTACAAATTATACACACACAGTATTAAACATAATATAATAGCTACAGATACATTATTTACATTTTCTATTTAACTTAAACATAGTAGCGGCTCCTGTCCGCAACAACCACACATCCACCGCAATATTCGCATCATTGCTGCATGCAGTCGTCTTTCGTAAGTCTTCTTCGTTGACCATTTTTTTTCTTTTCAGCACAGATGCTAACTCTCTTGATCTACCATTCATCGTACCTACATTCCAACTTGCATACCTCAATCTCATTTCCCGGCCTAGTGTCTTACGTTGCCCCCGCCTGGGCTGGTGTAACAAACCTTGCCCATTTCTCACAGGAGCCAGGTGCTGCCCCTGCGCGTCGGCTACGGGAGACGCCCTAGGCCTTGTCACCTTTCTTATTATAAATTCTGCATAAATGTTTTGGCAAATGTTTTGGTAAGGATGCTGCAGTCCCGGATAAGGAAGTAGTGGGAGACTCCAACAGCTCGGGGGGCCGAGGTCGCGTACTCGCAGTCCTGTTCCATGACTGGCTAGGTCAATGGAAAAGGCATCCCCTGGCCATTTATCAATATTTAGAGTATTTATAATATTCAAGCATAATAAAAATTTAAAAAATAGGCACTACCAAGGAGATTTGTTACACAAAATAAATTTCTGAAAGCACGCCTTAATATTTGACAGCCAAAACATGTCAATCCATTGTCATGACAATTCTGCATTTTTAACATCTAAAATACGCAATTATTCGAATGTTATAGATGCATATTGTCGATTCAAAATGCTTATTTTAATACGTTCTTTTATTTGAGGGGGTCTCTAACTGCATCGACGGGATAAACATTAAATGACAGGAAATTTTGTATGGTGTTAAAGTTCAAAATGACTTAAGTAGTTAATCATTACGATTCTTTTGTATGGGAATTTAGAAAAGTATTATTTTTAGACATTTTCAGGCAATTGTTAAAATGTATCTCTCCGTAACAACAATCCTCGTACTTCAAGGAATATTATAAAAAAAGAATTAGCGAAATCGGTTCAGCTGTTCTCGAGATTTGCGCTTAGAGACACATCGAGCAATTCATTTTTATAATATAGAACTCCTCCACTACGATTTAAACTTTATTGTATTGTATTAAAGTTCAAATTGACTTAATTATTAAAACGAAACTTTTGTATGGATAAAGAAAACAATGAAAAGTCCCACGGGAACGCTGTCGAACGGGATAAAAAGTATCCTATGTTTTATTCCCGGTTCTAAGCTACCTCCCCACCAATTTTCAGCCAAATCGCTTCAGCCGTTCTTGAGTTATAAGTGGTGTAACTAACACGACTTTCTTATATATATATATAGATTTATGTCTAGATATTATGGTCTAAATCACGACTAAATTTAAATATTTACTTATATTTTTTTGTATTTTAATTTATCAAATCATCTTAATTAATAATTTTAATTCTTTTTTTATAAACATTATAAATTAAAATCTAGTATACCCCCCGTTTGCATTAATAACATCCTGTAGCCTCTCTCGCATGAATGAAACAATATTAGTGCACACTTGAGAGCCCCGGAGTTACTCCCAAATGTCGAAGGTGTGACAACGCAGGGAATTGTAAGTTCTAGCCTGATTTGGATCCTATTGTTGGACTATTAAACCCCACAGGTTCTCAATAGGATTCAAATCAGGGCTTTTAGGAGGGAAATCTATTAATTTTATCGTCTCTCTTTGCATATTAAACCACTCACGAGTTATTCGTGAGTTGTGGATCGGGCTGTTGTCTTGCACTACATAAAGAGGTGCTAAATCAGGATAACTGATACGCCTTGTACCATAAAAAAGCAGTGATGGCCTCGAGGTTTAGGCGCGCGGTCGAGAATCTCGGCGGTCGCGGGTTCGAACCCCAGGCACACACCTCTGACTTTTCGAAGTTATGTGTGTATTCAAATTGAATTATCACTTGCTTTAACGGTGAAGGAAAACATCGTAATGAAACCTGCACACCTAAAAAGTTCTTAGGAATTTCTTAGGTGTGTAGTCCGCCAATCCGCACTAGGCCAGCGTGGCGGACTATGGCCTAAACCCTCTCAATAGTAGAGGAGACCCGTGCTCAGCAGTGGGCGTATATGGGTTGATGATGATGATGATGATGATACGCCTTGTCGGTATCAAAATGTCTGAAAGAATTCCTGTATATTCAACGCTGTTAAGGCGACCAGTTATCTCGTATTACTTCGATAAAGAAATTTAACTTCAAAACAATATTTCTTTAATTATTTCGTCTTCGTTCGTTAAAATAGTAATTATGATCGTTAAATTGTTCTTCACTAAACAATCTTATCAATATTGTTTTGGGGAATACTACACACACCTTCGATCAAATATACTAGATTGAAGATCGCAAACAAAATCACTTGTCTTAGTGCACCGGTTGCATATATTTCATGATATATTTACACATTTATAATTCAGACTTCGATTTGTAAAGTATTAAATTAAAGACGACTCCTGGTTACAATTAACCTTAAATCTTTGCAATTGGATTTTATATAGCTTACAATAAATTTGAATTTAAGACGTTATGACATTAAAATACAGAAAATAAAAATGTCATTTTAAAATAATGCCTTTAATAAATGAGGAGAAATATTTTAAAATAAACGTCACGCGCAAGTAATAAGATTGAAAATTATTTGTTCACATTTGGCATTCACGTTGTTTTGGTACTAAATATTTATTAGTGCGTTCACTTCGAACAGTCATTATGTCATAAAGTGTCTGTTTTTTCATTCTGTTTGGCCTTACTGTATACGAGTAATATTCGGTAGCAATAGCAAAAAACCTTATCATTCACGTCACAAGTTATGGTATTGAGAACTAATTATTGAAAAGAAAAATGCAATTGCGTTCAGAGTCAGATAGTCGTTAATACGTCGTTTGAACTATGTATAAGTTAAATCAACCATGTCTCTGAAATCTATTAATTTAAGAAACCATAGTTTTTCTTTTGCGCAAAAATCGGCTTTACAGTATTTACAATATTACTCACTACCAAGCCAGCAATTATTATTTGTGGAATTATATCTGAATGTGAATTATGGTCTACTTTTTCACCAAATTCAGTGGTATTCGTTTTAAATTTATCAAAACTCTGCTAGGGAATCTAAAAAATTAAATTAATTTAAGAAAAATCAATAAACTGTATAAACTGTAAAAATAATAAATTAATCGGAGCAATCGTGTTAAAATCCGCTTCCGTTTAACACAACATAATAATTCCTTAATGTCACAGCAGCCGTAGGCAAAATATATCTACGTATTAAATGAATATTTGAATTTGGTCGTGATTTAGAATATATCTAGACAAAAATCTATACAAATAATTTAAAGAGGTAAAGCTTGTGATTTTGTATAAAGTAATCTCTAGATCTACTTAACCGATTTTGAACATTCTTTTAGCAATAGAAAGCTACGTTATTTGTGAGTGTCATAGGGTAAATATTAATCAGAAAATTGATAACAATTTTTCATTGTAGCCGGTTTTACAAAGTAAACCGAAGAAAAAACTGTCGAACGAAAACGTTTTTTATGAACGCTGCTTTTTTACCCATGAGAGATATTTGCTTGAGTCCTAGAGAAAAGTTATAGAGCTTGATCACCATTATCACTATCAGCCCATATACGTGCCACTTCTTTGGGAAGAGAGGGTTAAGACCTTAATCCACCAAGCTGACCTAGTACGGGTTTACGGACTACAAACCTAAGAAATTTCTAAGAACTTCTAGGTGTGCAAGAGTCATCACGATGTTTTCCTTTACCGTTAATGCAAGTGATATGATAATTCATTGTTAATACAGATGGGCGTGATGGGGTGTACGCCCGCGACCGGAGAGATTCTCAACCGTGCGCGTAAACCTCGAGCCCAGCACTGTGAAGCTTGATAATGCTTATAAAAAGTCAGCGACAGCATAATATGTCTAACTATAAAAATATAACTGTAAAAAAATGTTTTGTATATTGAAGAATAATTTAAATCATTCTTCTTCATCAACTCATATACGCCCACTGCTGAGCACGGGTCTCCTCTATTATTGAGAGGGTTTAGGCCATAGTCCACCACGCTGGCCTAGTGCGGGTTGGCGGACTACACACATAAGAAATTCCTAAGAACTTTTTAGGTGTGCACTGTGCAGGTTTCATCACGATGTTTTCCTTCGCCGTTAAAGCAAGTGATAATTCAATGTGAATACACACATAACTTCGAAAAGTCAGAGGTGTGTGCCTGGGGTTCGAACCCGCGACCGCCGAGATTCTCGACCGCGCGCCCAAACCTCGAGGCCATCACTGCTATACATTACATGCATTACTTCATGTTAATTGATCAATATTATCAACAATTATGATTTTTTATTAAAATAAGTGAGTTTATAGATATACTCTCAAGTGTTTAAAACAAAATATTTTTTTCTTTTACTGCATACAATTGGCACGAATGGTGAAAGAGACCTGGTTACTGACCTAGTTATGCAACCGCAACTGTGCCGTAATTTATTTAGTGATATTTTCATTAAAAATAGATAAATACAATATTTTTTCGCAATCAGGAAATAAATGATGGCATTCAGTATTAACCGAACTAAAATCACAATTTAATCGCAAGTAAAAATGTTTACCCCCCAACGAAGCGAGCGCGAGCCGGCTAGTATAGTATAAAAGTACAGCCATCTTGAAACAATGTAAAATAAAATGTATTTCGTATAATTATTATATTAAATTGAAGATAAAATTATGTCAGATATTATTGCCGCCTAGTGGTGTCACATATTTATGCTTCGTGAGTGTATCACATCATTTTGACGGCACTGCATTATGCAGCCGTATAATGTCACATATTTTTGCTGCGTACGTGTGGCACATATTATTGAACTCGATCATGGGTCAGATATTTTTGGTAACCTTCGCATAGGAACATATTTATGCTCGTGACTGTACAATACGAAATATCACCTGTTGTGAAATATTGTATGAATTTTTGATATAAATATAATATATAATTCTGTCCTTGTCACGCACACGATTTTTATCGTAGAGTTTACAATATACGCCAAATGTTTAGGTTAATTAATGAATATTACTTTATGTATAAAATGATTCTTTTAAAGCAAGGATCGCTGTGCGCTTTCTAACTTCTCTTTATAATTTGTTTACATAAACCATAAAAATAATAAAATTGTGTCTTTTAAAAAATAATTACGAAATGATCCTACACTTGATCAGCAATTTCGTTAAATAAAATATAAAAAAACACACAGCGAATTTCTCGAATTTTATAACATTAACAATTATTAAACGATCTATAATAATATTACTTTGATATTGTTCCTTTGAACAATATTTTGTGGTATTTATAATGAAAGGTTTTCATCAATATTTTAATCTACTGCAGATTGTAAAAACTTGTAAGAAATTCTACTTGTATATATGTAAACAAATTATGAATGATTCTCTTGTTTGTATGTATGCGAGTGCACGATATATCGGGCCCGCAGTGTAGTGCGTCCTGTGATCGCTTAGATGTAACATACGTAGTGACTTATCGAGTTGTACAAATTGTATTTATTTAATTTATTGTATTAATAAATAATTTTTAAATACATTGCCTTGTTTTATTTTAAAATATGTTTTTTTTACATGTGGGTAGTCGCAAAGCATAACCTGACAATAGACTGTTCGGTTTTCAAATTTTAGTGAAAATATGTGTATGGGTTTATGTTATATTTTTTTTGTAAACACTACTGACTATTTCTTAGTCTAATGCAAAAATATTTTGGGATAACAAGAATATTTCTGTAGCGTGTGGCATCGAGCAACAACGTTGAAACAGCTATTAAAGTAAGTGGACTCTACTATGATATGATAAAATGTACTTTGATAAAGAAGACTTTGATCAATAAACTATTCGTTTCTTAATTTAGCAGTACTTTCATTCAACGTCGTAACTGAGGTACTAGCGGGCTCGTGACGACAAACAAGTAGTTCATTCAAGTACTACAAGATGGCGCTAAATTAAATTTTACTTCAATGTTTAAAGCTATTTTCCGAATATATTTAATAAAAAAATCAAGGCTTTACAATCAATCCTTTATTACTTTCTTACACCATTTTTACACCAATCTATTCAACGTTGACTTTCTTACAAGACAAGTCGATGGGTTCATCATTCTCCACTTTGCAAACCTTGTCAATGAGGGGCGACCTCACTTCGTTGTGGCGAATGATGCCGTACAGAGGAACCGGGAGGGTCACTTCGGAGGCTGGGACTTTCATCTCATTGAACTTTGAGCTCCTGGCGTGTTGTCTGGAATTGGTGTATTGTTGAAGCGATAACAAAAAATGTTTTTTATATCTCTACACTAAAATACAAGTCTTGCGTCGTAGGTAATACAAAATACGAGATTTTTGCCTTTTATAAACGCTTTCTGTGTGAGAAAATTTTGTGATTTACGTATTTGTTTTGTTTGCGGAAAATAAACTAAATCTACAAAACTGACGAAAGCTGTTGTAGGTAAGCATAAAAGTGCGATTCGTATAGGGTAGATTTTCCGTAGTTTTCCATAGGAAAAAATATAGTAACAACACGGAACCTGGAAGTGGTTCCTAATGATATATAAACTATTGTAAACCAAATTGATGACATCACACGAACAGTGTTATCGCTATCGGAGATTCCTCCATTCATATCTTTGATGGTTGACACAATTTATCGGCACATTTTATGGGATTAACGCACTAAAAGCCCAGTTGTAAATACTACATACATACACTCACGTTAGTATTCCCCAGTGGCGGTACTTCCATAGAAGCCCGAAAGCCCGACTTGCCTTACATAGTTCCGAATAACGAACTTAACGATTGTTTATTTATAAAATAACGCTATAAACGTGAATGTGAGTACTAACCGGTAGGTATTTATTAGTCGTACGTACCAAAAAAAATATGCTGCTACTAAATAAACATTTGGGCTTGTCTTAGTTTGACATCCTAGGCACGCCACTGGTATTCCCTAACGAGTAAGGCTATTTTGCCAGGTATGTATCAGTCACCCTTAATAGAGTTGAGCTTTTTCCCGTTTTCCCGGTGTATTTCCGGACTCCATATTTCTATTTCGAATTTTTCAAAGTAAAACCCCATTGACCCTTGATACCAGCACATGATCGTGTCGTAATGAAATATTTGAATTATTTTAAAGTGCCTACCCGTAAGGTGGGTTCGATCCCCACACCGAGATATGGTTGGTGCGATTTACAAATAGACTCATTAATAAAGAGTCGAAATAACACTTTTCAATCTAACTCAACTTAAAACTTCATCACATTCAATCCTGATTCCCCCCATTCGTCCAAAAAGCAAACAACTCATCAGACTGACTTGTACTTCCTGCAGGCGTCGGCTCTATGCCTCTCCAGGTACCTCCGCTGGCTGAACGCCTTGCTGCATTCCGTGCAGCGCCACTCCCACGAGTGGTGGCCGCGCGTGCGCTGGTGCGCGCGCAGGTTCGAACTTCACACCAAAATTTACAATCAAGAGATAGTTTATAAAATTGATACAAAGACTTAATTTTTCGAATTAGAGCAGCTTATTAATACAATATCAGAACGTCAGTCCAGTCTTCTTATTTCTCTCCCTGCAAGGTTGCCTGGCAGAGACAGCTTTCAGTGACAAGGCCGCCAATTTATGTCACCTACTTTAATTTATTTTATATACTCTATCTGTACATGTGGTGTGAATAAATAAAGAGTCATTAATGTTGTAACAATAGTGAATCAGGAATGAGGAGTAGGAGAACGAAGGTTGTTGACATTTATGTAACTATATAGCCTGGATGAAACTCACCGGTCAGCAAAAGTCCTGCCACAATGCGGATGTGGGCAGGGGAAGGGCCGTTCTCCAGTGTGAAGTCTGAGGTGTCCCTTCAGTACCCAGGGTCTGTCGAAGCCCTTCCCGCAGTAGCTACAGGTGTGCGTCGTTCGTGTGGCCTTTCGCACCTCCGGCCAACCTGGTAGAAGCTCTGTTGAGGCTTTAGGGTCTTCACCTGGGGTAAAAAGTTTATTTAACTAGGTCAGTAGGCCAGCGTGATGGACTATGGCCTAAACCCTCTCAATGGTAGAGGAGGCCCGGACGGAGTGAGACGTATACGGGCTGATAATGATGAACCAATGAAAAAACAATGTAGAATGTAGTACTCGCAATAAAAATATTTATGGATTACTTCATTTTTATTATAGGAATATGGACAGTTGACATCTATAGATTTAGAAATGTCTTCAAAAATGTATCATGAAACAACCAAGAAACTTTCTTTCTACCACACCCAGAACAACCTGTAATTATAATTCACAGAGACTCAAAGAGAAAGATGATACTACATCAAAATTCCTAGTCTTTTCCTTACCATTATCCCTAGACTTATTTTCTTTATCATAGTGCTCCCAATCAAAAGATTCGCTGCAATTCAGTAACTCCTTATCCAGTTTCTCTTCCACAGTTTTCTTGGCAAGACTCTTGAGCTTCTCAGCGATTTTGTCTATCTCCGAACCACCTTTGTTAAAGTATTTCAATGGTTCTCGAGTCTTGATCTCTTCTATGATTGGAGCTAAGGGTATTTTGGGCTTACGTTTCCTTATAGCTGGCTGATCTTCTAATTTCTTTGTGAAGAAATTAATAATTTTATTTACAAGGTTATGTGATGAAATTGAAAAAAATTAAAAGATGCTAAGTCATAATATTTTTGCATCGCATGGCTTTATTTATAGTTTTAGTATTGACTACTTATCCCTTTAGGGTTTAGGCCATAGTCCACCATGCTGGACTAGTGCGGGTTGGCGGACTACACACCTAAGAAATTCCTAAGAACTTTTAGGTGTGCAGGTTTTATCACGATGTTTTCCTTCACCGTTAAAGCAAGTGATAATTCAATTTGAATACACACATAACTTTCGAAAAATCAAAGGTGTGTGCCTGGGGTTTGAACCCGCGACCGCCGAGATTCTCGACCGCGCGCCTAAACCTCGACGCCATCACTGCCATCACTTAAAACATACCTCTATAGAGACAACAGCAGTTTTCCTCAAATCGTGTATTTTCCCATCACAGCTCCTGGCTTTACGAGTCCTAGGCTTTTCATAATACTTCCTCTGGACTTTGGCTTCATTAGACCTCAAGTTGTAAGTCTTATCTTCCTTTCTGACGAGTCCTTTTTTAAGAACCGGGGAGGTTACAGGCTTTTCATGTTCCGATGCGAAGTCGTAAGAGTCAGAGTCTATGAAGTTTTGTACAAATTGACTCTGTTTCAACAGCTGGAGGTAGAACCGGGTGCATATCGGCACTTTGTCGTGGTAAATTGTCTCCGTATTTTTGAGGAGATTCTTTTGACGTTTTAGATTTAGTCTCGTCCGCGGTTTAGTACCTGAAGCAAATTATTGATCTCGAAATACACAATTATATTTACGACAAGACTATAATTTTAGGTTAATAAGTAAGACATGCCGCATTAGGCCAGCAAAGTAGAACAGATCCTTACAGTTTTGGAGGAGGCCGGAAATGTTAAAAGTTAGATATGCGAGCTTGCGATTTGAACCCGCGGCCACCAAGTCTATATCCGTCGCCTTTCTAGCCTCCAAACAATAGGAACTTAAAAAATAAATCATTTTAAACATCGCAAGTTATTCTGTTACACCTAAGCATGTTTATTTAAAAAATATTCAAAATCTCACGATTGTTCTTGTAGATGTTAATCTATGAGTCTGAAACTAAGGCCTAGTAACTTAGTAATGTTGACGTTAATATTTTCTTTCTCAATGTTCTCTCTTTCTCAAGTAAATTTTTTAAGTATCAGAAAAAGTGTTTTATAAAATGACGTGAAATTAATTTTTTAACAAAGTTTATGACTGCAATAGCAACAGAACTGTATAAGAAATGTAAAACATGTCTTAAAAAATCGTAATTTTTCCGTAAAAAATATATTAAACTACAGTAAACTTGACAATGATATTTGTCAGACAACTTAAAATTAAATGTATTATAATCACAATTCCCAAGACATTCTACCAATATTAACTGTTACTTACGATCTACTTGATTGAGTAGTCTTTAAATTATATTTAATAGCATATCTCGCCCTTAAAAATGCTAAATTTAAACACGGTTGAATTACTTACTTTGAGACGACGTTTCAGTAAAATCATGTATGAAATCACTACAGAGCTGCCTTACAGAGTACATGAAACACCTAGGCATAATGCTGATACAATTATAATACTTAGGGATTCAGTTATGACTTAGGAAATTCAATAAAACCAACTAAATATTCATAATACTTGTAGCGCACTTGCTGCGATTTGAAAGACAGAAACAAGCGAAAAGAAACATTTCAAATCGCATGAAATCAAAATTCGAATGTCGCCGCCGCCGGCCAGTGTCAACAAGTCTGTGCTTTTTATTTTTTAAATTCCGTTTACGAAGTTCGCTTTGATCAGCATGGCAATAAACCTCGGTTGGGAAAAGCTCACGGTATCAGTGGCGTATGTCGTGAAAAGCGTAGATAATGAGCGCGCGCGCGATGAGGGCGCGAAGCGGGCGCGGGCGGCGCGCGGGGGCCGCGGGGTCGGAGGGCGCGCATCGATTATTCGCCGCCTAGTGTCCGTCGCGTTAGCACGCACGCTTTTTATATTTAGATTTGCCGCCCGAAACGATCGCGACGCCGGGAGATGTTAAATTATTGCGTGATTTCGCACCGTAATAGCCGGTCGGGACGCGCTCGCGAGTGTTTTTATATTTGTTGTGTTTAGTGCGAGTGGAGTGGACGCATGAGGCGGCGCGTCGGCGTGGTGGTGGCGAGTTGAGGGGCTCGCCGCGCCGTTGAGATGGGCAACTCGTGCAGCTCCGGCCAGGCCCACAAGGATAAGGACAACGTATCGCAGCACTCCGAGGAGTGAGTACGCCTCATCTCGCATGAATATTGATGTGGACGTGCCGTGAAGGTCGCTCACTCGGCCACAATGCTCTCGTTAGCTAAATGGGTTGAGTGAAAACAACGAGATCTTATGCGCGCTTATTTGTGTAATGTATTGTCATACAATTGTGACCACAGTCAGCAGTCACTCGACTCGAGATAAGCGACAGCCGTGTTGTGGACAAGTAAAAATAAATCAATAAGTTGACACCGTTTCTTGCCTACAGGTTGTCTGCATTAGTCAGGAGCCACTGCCTCATTTACGTTACAAGCACAAGCTATTTTCTTAAATACGCAAATCATTGATTACTTTCTTTTTTTAATTATATCATCGCAACAATCTACGGAGGTTTTTTTTCTAAATAGGTACATATTTTTAGTTTTGTACATTGTTTTTTAAATTTATTTATGTTATGACTTATGAGCGAGCAAAATAAAGCGAAGGAAAGACTCCTTGAAACTTGTTTAATTTTACATTAAAAGTCTTTTAATTAAATTCTTCTCTCCTAAAAATGCGCTAGTTTTCTTAAGTTAAATGTTTCAGCTACGAAATAGACCCTTAATTATGGAATCTACGTAATTATGAATTTCAGTCTGTATGATTTGGCGAAGTCCTAACGAAAACTATGATTTTAAGTATGTTTTAAGCCCACAAAAGAAATACTAAGTACACCTAGCATTTTTAAGCCCTTTATTCTATTCTACATTGTTATGAGTTCGCGTACCTTGGCATTTTACATGAGATCATCATACAACGCTTTTCCGATCAGAAAGAGTAGTTACAAAGATGACTTTTTTACCACATTTACTAACATAATTTTCTCGATTTTTACTGTTTTATCTGCTTTCATCAATCCTATTATGGATATAGTTGTAGAGTGTTCCTAGCTTTATGCATCATCAGGATATTTTTTTTTACCTGATGCTGTTGAAAAATGGTGTGAAGTTCCAAGTTTTCTACCTTTCGTTACTCGCTATACTTCTATCGTCCAGCAGAGAAGGTTCCTCACGCCTGCCTGATGGATGCCTGAAGAATCAACAACTATTATGGAACTCCTGCAAGTTCTTGATCATCGGTTTTGTCACTCTCCTATCATTCGTCGATTTAACTTTAAACTGGTACTGGGACTTATGGCGTCTTCTTGAAACTCCTCCTCCGCCATTCCGAAGAGAAGTCAATGTTGCAGAATTGAGTGATATGTTTCACAATGTAAAATAATTATTTCAAAGTTGGTTGAATTTCAATCTAACGCTGCGTCTACCATCATCAGCCTATTTACCTACAATAACTACGTCTTGCTGCTGCGCACGAGCAGCCTGTAACTGAGAGTGGTTTAACCTTAAGATTTTTTTTAAGTGTGCACGTTTCCTCACGATGGTTTCCTTCGCCGTTAATGTGAATGACAATTATTTCTGAATACAGACATAATTTCGGAAGGTCAAAGGTTTGTCAGGGGTTATAATCCGCGACAGTCGAGATCCTCGACACAACTTACTTACCATCAAGAATATTTTGCTATGCAAAGAGCACCTGCTACTAAAACTAAGGTAAAGAAATCTCTAAAACACGACCGCGAACTCCGGTCTGCAGCCAATAAAAAGTTATATTAGAATAACACAATTTCCCGGCAACACAGAATAATGTTTCCGCGGTAAAATTGTCGCGCATCGTACAGTCGCTTACACCAATACGTAATTAATATTTTTTAAATATACCTAAGTTTGAAAATATAGAAGCTATCGTAGATTTCTTTCCTCTTTATTATTATATAAGGAGCTTAAAATCAAGCTATTATGCTAGCCCCATGGTACCCTTATTTAATTACAGCAGAAAAAGAAATATTACATTTTTAAATTATCCTTAATATTTATATTTAATTCTTTTAGTTCGTAGAATTTGAAACAGAAGATATAATCAAATGGCCGATGTATACCTTCAGCAGTCTCATTTGTATATCGAAACACGCCAAAAGTTGTTGCTTCGAAGTTGCTTGTGTAAAACTAGACAGTGAGATTACGCTCTTGTTCAAGCTAGCGAAACCACTATTTTTAAAGCGTGTAATAGCTCCCCTCCCTTCAATATTAGAGGTTTTTTTTGTATATCCACGATTTCGAAGTTTTTCTTTTTTACCCCGGGTTTATAGCTTCATGGGTTGCCTTATGACGAAGACATAACATAACATATTAGTTATACTCGACTCTATACTTTACCCAATGTAACACATTTTATAATATTATAGTATAACGATAGCACATAAACCATATAGTAGGACATTCACATCGAAAGCTGAGGGTCTGATTTTCGAATGTTTTTTTCTGGACCCATACATTTCTTTCTACTCTGGTATTTAATTTATTCCTCATGTGTTTATTTTATTTTTTACATTTTTAAATATAAAATTTTATAAAAAAGTACATTTAAAAATATAAAAATTAAACCCGCAGATGGCGGGGTCTACGACCCAAGCCATCGATGGTTGGGGTCCAAGAGACAGAAACCGTCTCACGATACGTGCCGTGTCTAATAACACTGATTTCTGCTCTGGTATTATTAATAACTAAATTAAAAAAAACATTTATAGACAGGTTTTATTTCACATCCCCAATACTAGATAGGAGATTCATATTTGTGTTCTTCTACTATTGCCTGTATTTATAATAAGAAGTGAACAACCAAGCGATTTAGTTGACGGGAAGTGGTCACCCACGCCTATGACACGCTCGTAAAGTTACGTCATCGTCCCTTGAAAATAAGGAAGAGTGGAAGTGTGCATGGTATTAATTAACATTAATATTTGCAAGTATATATTTTTGTTAAGCGATAAATATCGGAAACCTGATTTTTTTGGGGTGTCACCGTCTCAAGGGGCATTCAACATTTGTGTATAAATCTATCTATTGTCAGCCTCGTGGCTGTATAACGAAAGGCCGCGGGTTCGTTCAATCTCCATTCCGAGTTAATGTTTGTCCTATCCTCATATTATGTGAATGTGTGGGGTCTGGGTGTTTGTGACAGCGAAAAATTACTTGTATCTTAGAATGTGGTCAGAATAATGCATATATACACATAAATTTGAAAATCTTTTAAATGGTCTCATTTCAAAATCACCAAAAACTTTGAAGGATATTTTCTCTCTTATTCTTTTGATAAAGGACTTAATAGGGGAAAACAGTATGTAGGTAATGATGACGATTTAGATTTTATTGACGCTAAAGTAGATGTAGTTAAAGATAATGATCATGCATCAGGAATGAAAAGGCAGACTTCTTTGTCAATTCTTATTTCATTTCCGCTTCATTCAGTTCTGGATAAATCTTTGAAATTATCCAGCAGAGGACTATGTATGTGTGACGCAGTGGCGTGCCTAGGGTGTTAAACTAAGGCAAGCCCAAATGTTTATTTAGTAGCAGCATATTTTTTTTGGTACGTAGGACTAATAAATACCTACCGGTTAGCACTCACATTCACGTTTATAGCGTTATTTTATAAATAAACAATCGTTAAGTTCGTTATTCGGAACTATGTAAGGCAAGTCGGGCTTTCGGGCTTCTATGGAAGTACCGCCACTGGTGTGACGATGATAATTGCGATCACATTAAATGAAAGAAGTATTTATTGTTAGTACAATTTACATGTAAATTACAGGGTGAATTCAGACTGTGATCGAAAAGTATTTTATTTTTTTTCGGGAATTTATTTATCGCCAGTGGTTTTGTAATCATCTTAGCTATTACCTATCTTAGTTTCAGATCACGGTCTGAATACACCCTGTATAACAAAAAAAATAATTGCACCAGCATTAATATTATATCACATAATTAAAATGTGATATTATTTAATACATGTGCAGGCGAGTGTACACTCCGCCCACGGAAAACGTATCATGCTCTTGTGTAATTCCGTGCACAGGCGACACACTTTCTACGAAATTTTCTGAAAAGTTTGAAATATATTTTTACTATCAACCTAACTCATCTAAAATCTAAAGCAATGCTTAAAAGAATCGAAATTGTATTAGATTATATTACCTTTCTCTTGTATGGACCTATCTATGTGTCTTTAATCATTTAAATTAGTTCAAATTTGGCGTAAAAAAGTGATAGTCAAACTGATTTACATTTTTAATGTTGAAAGAGACGACATGACTTTTCTACGACTGGGCAAATTATTACCAAAAAACATACATAATCTTACGACTGTAGAATCCGAAGTGGTACGCAGAAGTCCTTTACTACATCCAAATTTTGCCAGGTATATATCACTACCACGTATAAGGGGGAGAACCTAGTGCCGTTACTCGGGAAATATTCTAAAGAAAAAAAAACAATAACAGTTTGCCCAACCCGAGAATTGAACCTTGGACTTAGTAGTTGCGGAGCACAAACAAAATAAGTTGCATATATTATACACATCTAAACTCTAAATTAGTTATAATGATTAAGTATAACAAATTAGGATCCATTGGCTCCTAGTTTCCTTCTTCATGAAGTAAAAAGCATTCTTGATTTTTTAAATTAACCTGCCGTACTACGTAACTACAAAAAACCATTAAAGTTGCCAATAAATGATATGGTTTAAATTATACACTTTAGAACCCTCTTATGTCTAGAAGATGAAATCAAGTTTTTAAAATAACAACCTCGTGCGGGTTCTCAACTCTGTATGTGACTCTTGAATGTCTTGACTTAGAAACAGCTGCACAAAATCATTAATTTTTTATTATGGAATGAAACTTATGTATTTTATTCTCTGTTGATCTAAAACTAGTAAACATTACCTTATTCTACTACTAAATTATATAATTGATATACATACATATAATTAGTAGCTTGATAACGTATATCTCACAGCAGGCCATCAAAAACAGTAAAGATAAACCAAAAATGAAAAACTGCGAAACAATTGTTTTGGGTACCTGCAGCCCACCATTGTTGATTACTACCCTCTTATCTTAATTAAAAACGACTTCTTTAAACAAAATTTCTTTGGGCTGGAGATTTTCTTGATTGCTTTTATAAATGCAGTGGGGTTTAGACTGCCTCTTTGGTCCTGTGTAAAAACTTATAAAAAGTATAATTTAGGGTGTGCTCCGTAATAAAAATATTATTTGAGGAAAATATATGACGCCAAAAAATTATTCCTCAGTACTCTAAGCACTGACGTTTAACAGGTGCTCTCAGTACTTTGATAACGTAGTGAAGTACCTTTTGAAATACCATGATATGGATGACAGACGAAAGATTTTTGTCTCTATCTAACCACACACCCGCCATTTTAACTTCTGTGCTCCAGGATCAATCATCCCGTAGCGAAATTAATCAGAAATAATATAAAGGAGGAGCCGCTTGTATGCTGGTCTACGTTAAATTTTTCACAGAAACCAGTATAGCTGACGATAAAAGGAAGGTTTCGAATACTGAATTGACGACACCACTATACAGTGGTTGCAGTACAAAACGGAACACATTCTTGGTATAATTGTTAGAAAATTAGTAGTTAGTATTTCAGCAACTATGTCTCAATAGAGCTGGCTTATTAGTTATGGATTAGTAAGTCGGAACTCGAAGTTGTCTTGGAACCTCGTACAATCTTAGTCATTAATAATATTAGGTGGACATTATAGATTCCCTCGCTAGGAGAACTTCCAAATCAATACATGTGATTAATTATTATTAGTCCATTGTGGTGGTTGCATTTGTAATTATTTCACAAACTATTACGTGGGTTAACAATTGGTTCTACCGCGCGTTCCGTTTGACGTCACTTCGGTTTTTGCATAATAACCTTCAGTTATATGAAAGAAAAAACTTTGCTTGGTGGTAATCTTTTGTTCTGTGGTTGTGAGTTTGTCGAATATTTCGGTGGAAACGGCAAAATGACCGCTGTGCCACTCAAATTAACTAACGAGTAACTTAAAAATTTGTTTCTTATTAGTCGACACAATGCCCGTCCGCTGCAGTGGGATGTAATATTATACAAACAAATGAATATACTTTAAAATATAATATTATTTTCCTCTTTTCCCACATTTTCATTGCTTCACCACTCCTCTTGGTCACAGCGTGATCATAGGTCATAGCATTTTCAATAAATGAGCTATCTAACTCTGAAAGAAGTCTAATCGCAATAGTAATTTCTGAGATTAGCGCGCTGAAACAATCTCGTTAGTTTTTATACCTGTACATTTTATGTATTGTATTCAGACCGTGATCGTAACGCCAGGGGGTTTGTAATAACCGTAGCCTATAAACTTACCTTCGTTTCTGATCAAGGTCTGAATACACCCTGTATGTATAAAAATTACGAAACAAGAAGTACACATTTTGTTCATATTTCAGAGTTACTTATTAATGTAGATTATTATTTTTATTTGATATACGAAAGCCTTAAAACTAGTCGTTAATGGAACCAGCATTATTTGAATCACTTATTATATAGAAGTGGAGCCGCACTGATCACTTGAAACAGTTGCACAAATGAGATGTCTAGACGATTGAGACAATCTCTGATATCTGATTATGTTACAGCATTTTATTCTATTGAGTGGTTCAAAGAGCATCATCTTTTTATTTTCGTTTTTCCATCTTTATTATAAAGATGACACTGCAAAGTGCCTCTTTTATTTCTTGGGGTAAGATGGTTATGGTTTTCTGTTACATCTCAGACTACAGCGATGAATGTTGAAGAATTCCTGATTAATTACATACGTTTCGAATCAAATCCTTGGGAAGTAACCTTCAAAACAGAACCAAAATTGAGAAGATCTCCATATTTCTCGGTCCAAATGTACTTGCGCTTTATTTCCTTTTAATGACTTCATGCATCAACGTTTATTTATAATGTTCCTGACCCGTCCCAAAATAAAAGTCCATTGATACAAACCCTTTCAATACTTCAATGAAGGCCATATCTGCCAGACAGCACGCAAGATGCGTTGCGTGATGCAGCGGCGATCGGTGACATAAAATAATCGCAGACAGACATTCTGGTGGACGTCCAACACGCGAACTGTGCGAGCTATTGCGAAAATCCTATTGAAGCGCCACGGCTGCTGACGTCATGTGATGTCATGTATTCGGTTTTTGAACTTGGTCGTGGAACTCTTGCTGTGAATGATGGGTCTGATTAGTGGACGAGAAGTGGAAGGAATCCGAGGTTGGTGTATCGGAGTGGGTTTTAGGCAATTAATAATAACAGAAGAAGTAATTGAAAAATTCACAATTATCACACATGAAACCTTTTTGAAGAAGACCTCGTGGATTACTATAGGTACCCAAAATCTATTTGGTCTCGTAACAAATATTGGCGAGTTTGCACTCGCATAAAGAGATCGTAATTCGGTGTGTTAGTAACTTTTCTGTTCGAAAAATTTTCCGCTGTAAAAATGCATTTTTTATTGAAAGCACCTTCTTAATATAGTTGAGATATGTAACACATAAACTTACTATCGGAATTATCAACTAGGATTTCAAAAACACCCAATAAACAGTCACAGAACAATTCCTGTAGTACGTTTGTTGTAAGATGACGCAAACGCACTCCGTATTCTTGGTCCGTAATTTCAATGTGACAAAAGTAATTGGCCCAATTACCGGAGCATTGTGCTGCGTGCCCGACCAACGTTGGCGCATCAATCATGAAACGTGCTACTATCGCTCGATCGATTAATCGCAAAATCGATTTTTGTAATCGATATCCTGTGCTCTAGTACAGTACACTCACGCTTCAGTACGCTCTAGGAGGGAGTTACAGAGACGCATAACTCGTTAATAAATAATCTTTTTGAAGTCCAGAAATTTCATTGGTCACTTTTCATTTGGTGACTGAATTCGGAAGTTATTAGACCTATGCTAAAATTAACATTAACTTAATACGATTTCACATATTAAAGTGGTTGTTTATCCTATTTTCACACATGTAACTTGTATTTCATATAGCAAGCAATGGACACTTTTCATCCCGCAATAAAACTGTTTTTAAACTGTATAAAAATACATTTTTAATTCACTGCAAAAGCAAGTTCCTTTACATTTTCCAAGTAGAAAAGTGGTGTTAAACCGGAGTGTTTGTAAATGTTATTAAAATGTGGTGGTTAAAAGTATTCCGGACGGACAAAGAGCTCCCTGCTCCTTTGAGGTGCGTTCCATTCCACGCAGCGGATACTTTGAATTTTACCCAGCATTTTTTATAAAATGTTTTAACATTTTAATCGGTGTACCAGGAGTCTGGCTGTATTTTGCCTTCAACTTTAAATGAGCTAAAATAGCGCTTTGGATAGAAAGTGATATAAAGTAATAGTTTATTGAATTGCAAAGGTTGTTTAAGGCGTATCTTGTCGAATTTGGATAAATACTGGTGATTATAATTCGTAAATGTAGGTAAAAATCATCATTTACAGTCAAGACTAGAACTAAGACGTATCTCTTTACAACCGTAAAACGGAACGTAATATAAAAAAGTTCATTTTGCAACTATTAATATTCAATCAAAAATAACTGCCCAATTCGAAATTCAAATAAACTATTATTAGTTCTATTTATTATTAACCGCACGTGTTTGTCTATGGCACACAAAAATCCGGCAATAAATACATCGTTTAATGAAAATAAAGTAGGGACGGGCGGCGAGAGTTTTACGGCCGTTCCGAAGGTCGCCGGTCGTATTTACACATTCTTGGTGACAAAACTGTAACGAACTGAATTGAGCTGCGGCCTGCGAGGTTAGATGTATGTCTCGGGATTAGAAGACTCGTTTGTTACTTATATGTGGGACAAAAAACTGTATTTAATGTTAATTTTTGCTACTCAAACGGAATTAACTACGAGCGCAGTCGAGCATCTCGACGGTTGCAGATTCGAACCCCAAGCGAACGAAGTTATGTGTGTGTTCGCAATGAATTATCACTAGCTTTAACGGTGAAAGAAAACATCGTAATGAAACCGACACATCTAAAAAGACCTTAGGAATTCCTTAGGTGTGTAGCCCGCCAAACCGCACTAGGCCAGCGTGGAGTAGTAGAGCCTAATCTCTCTTAAAAGTTCGTGAAAGTAAAAAATAAAAAAGGCAAAGTAAAAAGGCAGTACCTACGTGCAAAGCTGTGGGACGTATTTAGACAATGAATTAAACTTATAACGAGTAGTAGTTTTTGATAGAGCACAGAGAATATTATCTATTTTAAATTTGCAAAAATATCGATATTTATTTAAAAAAATAATAGCTTCGTCATATTTGAATAATATTTGAGTAAAATTTAATATTGAAAATAAAAATAAAAATAGTATTAAAATTTAATACTATTTAATATTGAGTTTTTACTCCATGGTCGTTGTAGAATTATTCTCTATAGCTTTACAACTTTTATCAAAATACTACCTTCTTTAACTTTTCCAGCGCCTGCACGGGAGTTCTAGAAGAAAATTACAATAAATATTTACCAAAGTTGAGAACAGATATTTCGTGCCCGACAATATAAAATTCGCCCGAAGCGTGTTTATGTACAGAAACCCCAACACATTAGTATGCAGGCTTTAATTAAACCTCTTTGCCGTCCCATTGAAAGACTCCTTTGTTTGTCCGTCCGTGCGTCCGCAGAGTAATTTAAAAATCAATACCGTGCGCAGGCGAACCGAGGCAGCTTTGGACGTGTTACAGATGGAAGTGGGTTTATGGTACTAAGGATATTTTGTGTTTTTCGAACCTTTTTACCAACTATGTACTGGACATGAGCCTCTTTTGCAGTTGAGGTTAGGTTTTGGTCCAAGGAATATGGGAATGGACTAGCCAAAAACTGGCTATGCTACACTTTTTTTTATCACGAGAGGAAAGCGCCTTAAGCTCCCCTGTTCGGTACCTCGGGGGAGGCCGTAAGGGGTATGTCGGGGTCACTGGCTACGCCAGCATACCGACTAAAACCTTTCGTTGACCATAACGCGCATTTAGGGCGGTTTTGAGGCATCTCAGGGCCAGAAGTGCCCTAAATGGTCCGCTGCCGCCCAGCGCACCGTCCAATTATGGACCCCTCAAAATTGGGAGGGCTTGGTATGCCCTCTACTTAATCTATTTGGACGTTCGCCTTTCGTGAACGTCCGCGACAGGTAAGAGGTCACGTCCTCTGCCGCCAATCTCGGGGTTGCTATCATAGGGTACCGCCCCCGCAGTACGCCCTGCTACCCCAGTACCCCTGTTAGTCGCCTCTTACGACAGGTAGGGGATACCGTGGCGGAATTCTTACACCCCCAATTCACAGGGCGGAGCTATGCTACACTGCAGCGATTTTTCCCAGTTTTCTAACATTTAAGTAAATAATAATCATCATCATCATCAACAGCCCTTAATTCGTCCACTGCTGGACATAGGCGTCTCCTATGGCACGCCACTGGGGTCGAACTTCGGCTCTCCTCATCCAACCGCTGCCAGCCACCTTGCAGATATCCGCAAGTAAATAATAATTTGTAATAATTACGTTGCTAAATAAATCAGGATTCTCTGCTTAAAATTCAATTGAATCGTCTGTATTTTGACAGGCTATGTATCAATACCATCCACATTAATAAAAAAAATATGAAAGATTTTAAAATGAAATCACAAAATGTCGTAAGAGCACGGCTCATTATGCCACTTGAAACAAATATTTCTTCACTTAATTTTGTCTTAAACAATGTTAACACGACACAAGTTGTTTTTGTTTCGTAAATAAATTTTCCCTCTAAAATGACCTAACTTAAAGACTGCCTTGCTCTTACGAAATCAATACGGAGTTATTCAAAAGGAGGTTTTATAGAACCTTCCTTTTTAATCTACGTATCCATCTAATAAGGTTCATCACAAAAGATTGTACAAAAGAGATTTTCATACAGCCCGTGCAATATTGTTGGCACACAATATTTCCATCTGGAAAATGAAGTCTGGCCTTTTTTCTCAATTATTATATTGGCGAAATGGATATTGCTCTGGCCAAAGGATTTTTCACGGGTTTACTCATTTCTATATTACGAACATATAGAACTATCTTGTCTATTCGACTATATATGCTAAAGATATCGAATAATTTATAGTATAACAATAACTTTTTGGGTTGGATAGCGTATCATGTGCAAGTGATACGCCCCTTTCGGATTCCGTTCCAAGTATTTATTTTACATTTTTTTTATACATGTAGATCTACACGTCCTCTAACTCAATTAAATTGGCAAATCTTGAATAAATCACAACAGTTTTTCCATTACTTTATGAAACAGAGGCATGACTGAAGAATGTTCATAAAAAAATATTTATACTGGTCCTTTGTCACATTAAAATTGTCACCGCAAAAACCTGAATTCGATTCGCGTCTGATAGTTTTACTGAGCTTCCCATTAGAACCTCGGTGTCATAAAAAATTTCAAGTAAACGGCAATTATCTCGCCCCCATTACGTGGGACTTAATAGCTTCTAAACTTCTAAATGTGGGTGTAGAGATACGCCTCTGCCTACCACTTCGTATACAATGTCCTTGTATTTAACGTATCGTGTTAACGATAGGTGCTCCATCAAGTTATTTATTTACGGAGAACGTGGGTGTGTAATACCATCCTATGGTGGTTATCAATAAATCCTTGCTCTATTTTAATTCCCACTATAAATGTTCGAAGTTCGTAATGTGATAGGTTTTGGAGGATTAACCACATATTCTGAAGAGATCCGTAGCTATCACGGCTTTGAAAGATAGGCATTTATTTACTTACAAAGTTACGTATATACGACTGTATATGTATAGACGGACTTAATGCCTGCGTTATTCTCTACCAGTCTACCTTAAGGTGGTGGAGAGATGAAGCATTGTTTAGGGCCCTTTCTCGATGCTATTATTACGTAGACAAAGTTTTCGCTATTCTTAGCTCCTCCCATGTCAGCAAAAATAAGTAAATATTATACTCCCCTACCTATGCTTAAGCATGTTTTAAATGTTTTGTTTTTTTTTCTTAGTCTAGAATTTGGGATAAAAACTTGTAGAATCAGAAAAAAAAAGAAAATATGCTACCGTGATTACCATCAAAGCTTCTCAAAGCGAAGACTGCGCCTCCGTTAGTAATTACACAATACATGTTTCAATAGTCCCTTATATGTCACTTAGTTTTAATCTTAGTACCAACTGAGCTATCACACACCATCCTCTTTACATGCATAATGTAATAAATATTATACTGATGGCAGAAAAATTGAATTCACGCCACCTTTTAATAGCTTCACGTCGTTACGAAAAGCCTTATTGCTGGAGGGCGCAAGACAATGTCCAAATTGATTATCTTGTTTACTTGCTTCTGTCTTATGATAGGCAACACTGTTACCGGAAAAAGCTTGGAAGCCTGTTGACAAAGATTAAGATTACTTTTATTATCAGGGAAAGTACATAGGACTTTTTTTTATTAAATCATATTACAGAGAGCTTTGAAAAATGGAATAGAATAGTAATTGTACCCGCGACTTCTGACATGAACATCGCTCTTACCACGCACAGACTTATCAGAAAACATTCGTTTTGTTTCTGGTTGTTTATAAGACCGTAAAGTCTCATAGTTCCTGATACCCACGTCCAAAACTCGGCATCTTAGAGTTTGGGGTCAGAAGTATGTATGTGACTGTTGGTTATATTTATTTAAAATCTAAACCCGCCATTGGTTGAGCAAATATCCTTCCAATGTATAGAGCGATACGCATTCCCAATGGACGCGCGATTATAAACGTCAAACGGTAGATTAATGACGGTCTGCAAATTAGCGGCGCGACGCACTCACACTCCGCTCTTAAAAATAACATCTGGTCAGTTAGACACCGATTTCAATGGAGGGTTCAGTACGTATAAGTAGCATTAAAGAGGATTATAATTAAATTATACATCTGTGTTACTAATACAGACACTTTTAATCGTCTATTTTATTTTATTGCGGTGAATACGAAATTGTATTTTGTATTCATGTATGCTTAAGATTTTTACTCAGGGACCACACTTAAATACAATGTGTCATGGTACATATGTATACGAGGCTCCAGAAGCAAAGTTTTAGCGGCTGTTTTCATTTGGAAATTTCTAGTATCGTCACGGAGACACAAAAAGTGACCGCAAAAACGAGAATAACGTCCTGCTGCGTGAAAAAAAACTAATTGGAAAAAGTGTATGCAGAAATGCGCCTCTACCTACCCCTTCTCCAAAAATATCATATTTAATTCAGATATTTTTAGAAGCAAATTACGAATTTATTTTTTAATCTGTATTTTCGGCCTACGGAGCGCTAAAATCGTTTTTGACATTTGTGTTGGCGGGAAATTATTGAAATGAAAAATGAGCGGCGCGAGTGCGTACACGCTGAGTGCGTGAGCCTCGTACATCACACAGATAAATAATATAAATCTTGACGAATGGGCGGGAAACTTATGTCGAAAGCATACCGCGCTTATGACTAATCATTAAATATTGGAGACGAATCGCGGGAATTAAAATAGCATTAATATTTGCTGGATAATTTTGCATTAGAACATTTTATTCAGCATGTAGCTGAATGGGAGGTACCATTGCTGGAGCAATTATTATTCATTTTCTTTGTTCTTCTTTGTTCTAATATATATATACTTTACATGTAAATTGAACTAGCAATAAATGCATCTTTCTTTCTTTTCTTTCTTTCTTTCTTCTTTATATTTATCAAAAACTTATGTCATATACTTCGTTTTTTAAATAAAATCTTAGACTTATTTTAAACACAAAAAAAGTTATAAAATGAATTAAGCTCTTGGTTAAAATAATCTAATGAAAACTTTGCAAACTTTCTTACTTAACGATAGAAAACGTACTGACAGTACTGAAGTTGTCTTACGTCAGTTAAAAACTAATCGAAGCAAAATACAAGCAATAATAGTTATAATTATGGCGAATTGACTAGAATCCGAATTATTAAAAAAAAGATACATGGCCTATAAAAACGCCGTCTTTAATATTGCTCTGAATAGGATGCTGGATCGATTATGTTCGTTTTCTGAGCTCATCCTCGTGTCCCTATATAATAAATGGTGTGACATAAATACTCTTATCAATTTAAAATAATGCAATTTAAATTGTCGATACTCTCTCCCCATAAGATAAGAGTAATATAATACTGGATGAAGATGAACTTTTAGTTGTTTGTTGAAGTTGACTAAATCATCGGACAGTACTGCGCCAGTCAGAAGCAGAAACCAATTTAATTCATCTGTCTCGGGGAGATCTTGAAGGGTTTTAGTCAATATTATTTGCGTTTGTCGTATTTATCTTTTGGTTATAATAAATTTTCTTTTTATTTGCCAAAAGAGAGGCCTATGCCCAGCAGTGGGATGAAGGAGGGCTGTGAATGATGATGATATAATAACTTTTATTCCAAATAGTCCAAGAAGCTGATATTGCCTCTCAGAGTCAATTATATCGTTTACCGCGTATTAAAATCCGGCTAAATGAGTACGATTAGTAATAAATTGCAATTGATAAGACAAGATAATGCTTAACACGATATCTTCGCTTGTAAACAAGACGTGAGAGAAAAATGTCGGATTCACATGGACGCTGGCCGCGGGCCAAAACTACAGTAATATCTGATGACTCAATTTATATATTTCCTTCATTATAATTTAATAGCCACTTAGCTGAACGTCTTCGGTATGTTGCATATATTAATAATTCGTTGTTCCCGTGACATAAATATTTAACATGCGGTCCAGAGGTATTAGAATCGAGTCCCGGATTATATTAAAATTCCTTCACATTTTTACTTTAATCAAAACAAAGTCAGCCAAAGCATCGGCACATTATACCAGTTATGACAAACTTAAAACAATAAATGAAAAATGTGGGTGTAAAAATAAATCTCTTAACTTCTATTTAACATCTTCTATTCTTCGGCTATACATATACTAGTAGAGTCGGTAAGAAGTACAATGGTAAAACTATAGCTGTTATCACAATAAACTTATATTTTCAACGCGAACAATGAGCTATATTATCTCCTATCGTAAAAGACTGAAGGGATTAAGACGAGGTCTGCGGTCTTCCAGTTCGGCGCGCAGGATAATAACCCCTTAGTCTGAGCTTTGTCCCTAACTAAATCCTTATCTTCACGGAGCAGATATGAAAGCCCTAGGTATCATCTCGATATTAAAGATCTATAATAGCAATGCAATATGCAATAATTATTTAGTGGTTTTTCGTCACATTTAGTAAAATGAAATTATATTTTTCGAAGCCATAAAATTTCAAACGCATCAATTAGATTCAACCATTTAAAATTGAGCTTACTGCCCTCATCGAAAGGTAGTCAACACTAGAAAAACACGAGCATGTAAGTCTATAGTATTTTTCTAATTATGAAATAGTTTCCAATATTAATACAAATATTACATTTTTACCAGCACACAGCTTATTAAATTAATTTATTACCAACGTAGTATCCCACCCCCCACCGGGTTCTATTTTGTGTTTCTTACTTAATCCCTTGGACCACTGTAATTTCTCACGTTTCCATTTATCTCCAAAACTATTTCTCAAACCAGTCAAGTAGTTTTAATGTTTGAATACATCTCCCTTTTCACAATATTAGTATACATACTTGAACATTAAAAAGCAAGTTTTCAATATATTTACCGGCACAAACGGGTCGATAGGCTAAGAAGGCGAGAGGATGTGCCTCGGTGTACAATTTCCACGGTAGTTAGCCGCGGTATAGACAAAAGGTGACGTGTGAGACGCCTCGCGAGTGCGTCACCTAACTGGGTCATGAAGTCATGTTTCCATTCCTACACAATGTACTGTACAGTCTTATACTTACTAAACTTCAAATTGTATCAATTCAGTGTCCATTAGGCAAAAAGATGTTGAAAATAGGCAATGACTTAGCCGGTAGTAGTTGGCGTGTGGTACGCCTCAAGATCATTACTTGTCACATTAAATTAAGAATTGTCTATGTATAATATCTACGTATGAATGTTTGTGTGTAATGTTTGTATGTACATTTATGTATATTTATTTATTGAAATATATATATTTTGTTGTTCTCTGTTATCTCCCTTTATTTTTGTACACTTATAACTACCTTCTATTTCTGTTTCTACATGTCCATCCCGGGTTGCCTGGGAGAGATCGCCTTAGGCGATATGGCCGCCTTTTGTACCTGTTGGTTGGAAATGTCGACAGTAACGTAAACAGAGTTGGAATTGGTAGAGAAATAGTAATAAGAATTTTAGGAGTCCATACTATTTGGATAAACCATATTCAGATGTTCTAAAAATGTCAATCAGAAAAATCAGGTTTTTTTTACTATAAATTTCATTCGACCCATATAATTCAAAAATATGTTAAGGCATAAATATCAATGGCCGCCCTAAATATATTACATGGCTGAAAGACTTTTCTAAGTTTCCAATTCCCATGCCACAGGATTTTAGTGTCTGAACACAGATTTTTATGCCTTATAAGTATCTATTACTCCTGGTCACTTCTCGGCATCACTAAAGCGCCCCATACACCTACAATAATATTGCACAATATATCTGATTGTACAATATTATTTAACGTGTAGGGATAATATTGAAACATTGCGCAGTGATTGAACAAAAGATTGAGCGAGCTTAATTTTTATTGTGCAATTTTTTTTCTTGCGCTGTGTAGGCTTAATAATGCGCAATATATTTCGTTTTTTTTTTTCTTTTCAACAAAATCACCAGCGTGGCTGCCGCCAAAACTTCGTTGTCAGACGTGTTGCTCGTACTATTAATTGATCAGAGTGGTTCGTCAATTTTATTGATCGTTTGGAATCAAAGGGGGTATTCAATATTATTGCACAATAAAAAGATTGTGCAATATTATTGTAAGTTTATGGGGCGCCTAAGGTCAGACTTATACTCTTGAAGAATACTGCGAGGCGTTTTCATGTATCCCGGCCCAGACTATTATGCAGGCACCCTATCCGGCAACAACATTTGTAACTACTTGATTTTATTTTAAGACCTCAATTCAAAATTTTTACATTTCAGTTTTTGCACTTACGATTTTTAATTCTCTTCCTACATCCTCAGTTTTCTGTAAGAGATCGACTTGTGCAAAAGACCGCCTTTTACACTTATTTAGTCTATGGTACTCCTTCGATTTTATTATTATATATGTACAATGATGTTTCATATGAATAAAATCTGCCTATATACGCACTGTGCTTCGCCCTGGCCCCGAGGCTGTGACCGGAAAGAAAGCTATAATCAGATTGCCCCTCAATAAACCTGTATGTTATAGGGCATTAAAAATGGCATTACTTGTCGGTAAAAGCGTATCGTATAGTGGAATTTCAAATTTGAGTATTTTTTTTAAGTTTAAAAATCTCGACGGCCGCGGGTGCTAAACTCAGGCATACGCTTCTGAATTTTATATATTAAAATTAATTATCACGTATTTCAACAGTCAAATATATCATGAGAAAAAAAATTTGGTGTTTACTCCATCAACCCGCACTAGGTCGTCGGGGAGAGATAAGACCTAATCACTTCCAGTTATAGTATAACTAGCGACCCGCCCCGGCTTCGCACGGGTGCAATGCTGATATTTAATGGTTGTTATCATACATATTAAACATTCCTCTTCAATCATTCTATCTATTAAAAAAATCCGCATCAAAATCTGTTGCATAGTTTCAAAGATTTAGGCATACATAGGGACAGAGAAAGCGACTTTGTTTTATACTAAGTAGTGAAGTCCGATTTTTAATGATTTTTTCATTAGTCAATCCGCCTCATTTATTAAATTGAAACTACCTTACCCATACTCTTAACATCTTTGTGTCTTTTGCGGTTTTCCTGTACAAACGACCGCCTTCCCACATTTCTAAATAAATATAAAATTAAAGCAAAATTCCTAAATACTCCGAATTCTGAATATACGTAAAAGCATTTCCGGAATGAATAGGATGCTTCATGAAAGAGCGAAGCTTCGGCCCCGGAAAACCGGGCGAATATTATACACCAATGAATGTCTGCCGCAAATTATACAAGAGTACTGCAAGTTAATGATTTTCGTATTTCAATTGCTGCTTTTAGTTTGCACGGCCCAATTAGTTTAATAGCAAATGAATACTGAAGTTTCTAGAATGTTTAAGTTCAAGCATAAATTGTTTTGATAATGAATGTCTCCGTAGACAAGCTATTTAGTGTGCAAATCCTCTGTTTAAAATAACTTCTTTGATTATAACCAGGAGTATCTTGGATCAAGGGATATAAGAAATGTTACTGCAATCTAATCTAAATAGAAAAAATTATGGCCTCAATATTTAGGCGCGCGGTTGAGAGTCTTAGAGATCTTCATAACAAATTATCACGTTCTTTTATGGTGACGAAAAACATCATGAGGAAACCTGCACACTTAAAAGCTCTCGGGGATATCTGAGGTGGCTTTTGTCATTTATCGGGTGATGATAAATCCTTGTATCACTATCTGACTCACGAAAATCGAAGTTATAGTATAACATAGAATTTATAGAGTTTCGTTTATAAATCGTCCTTTACCAAATTACCCTTCAAACTTTAAATTTATAAATTGCCAATAATTTCCTTCAGTGTTGCAAAATCAAACAAAAGTTACCAAGTAATTCGGTAAAGGGAATCAATCAATATGTATCAAAAGTGAGGGTTAACGGCGTCCAGGAAGTTGTGTTCAGGATTTTAATAAAGTTTTAAAGTTCAAAGGGAGGTAACTGAGTAAAGCGACGCGAGTACGCTTCAAAGGCAGTGTTGCCAAGAATGAAAACCTACCATTACGGTAGAATTTGTTTAGTGCAGTTTAGACGAGTCTGTAAACATTCTTAGTGTGGTACTATTTTTATTTTGTGTTAAAGACGTGTGCATTCGAATTTGGGTTCAGAACTTTTCATAGATAATTCAAAAAAATCCTATTTATTTTTGCAATAAATACATTTTAGCTGTGTCGGGAATAAGTTTGTTTGTTAACACTTTATAAATATTCACTTTCTTGTTTTGCACAGGTACACCTTATCAACGGCGGGTGAAAGGTTAACGTTTGTTAGAAATAATATTTAGAGTGGCTAATATGTATTAACAAGTGCTAACAAGTTTTGCGAGTTTTGTTATCTATTTTATTTACTAATCCTATGCTTTGATAATAATAAAAAATATAATGACTCTAATTTAATTTAACAGAGCTATTTGAATATTATACCAATTGATTGATTGATTGATTGAGATCATTCATGTTTTTTTTTTAATAATAACCTTTTTAGACATTTTTGCACGAAAAATCTTCTTCTTCTTCATCAACCCATATACGCCCACTGCTGAGCACGGGTCTCCTCTACCATTGAGAGGGTTTAGGCCGTAGTCCACCACGCTGGCCTAGTGCGGGTTGGCGGACTACACACCTAAGAAATTCCTAAGAACTCTTAGGTGTGCAGGTTTCATCACGATGTTTTCCTTCACCGTTAAAGCAAGTGATAATCCAATGTGAATACACACATAACTTCGAAAAGTCAGAGGTGTGTGCCTGGGGTTCGAACCCGCGACCGCCGAGATTCTCGACCGCGCGCCCAAACCTCGAGGCCATCACTGCTTCTGCTTGCATTGTGATTATATTTGTACGGACATACTATACAGTTCGACCGTGCATATTCCATCTATCTGTACTAATAAGAAAATAGATCAATTAAAGGATTCTTGTTACAATATTCCTATCTGAAAAATCGAAAAATAAAACCCACAATCACACGCCGCGCATCACAGCAACTCTTATACAACAGTATCGATAGAACGCACACAATTGATACAGAGTAGCGAAGCTCAGCAAGTCACTAAGGAGATCTAGCTTGTCTATACTCTGCAACGAAATTAAATATCTATTACTCCGTACTAATATCATAAATTTTATAATAACTGTATCGCTCTGTTACCCTTCCACGCCTGAACAGCTGGACTGATTTGAATGATTTTTGATATGAACATAGATAATTCCTTAGGGAAGGACGTAAGATATCCGAAAAAAACAGTGTTTCCGTAGACCTTTTAGTAATGTTGGTAATTCCATAGAAGACCACGTTACGCAATTTAATGTCAATTATGTTTTGTGGAACAGAATATTTATATATGAAATTGTTTTCATTGAATAATTATTTAGAGCTAAAAGAATATTATTTGAAATTTGTAAGCTGTCCTGGACTTGGCTTCTATGGAAGTACCGCCAAAGTCTTACAGGTAATAAATAAAAAGAATTAAAAATCACTATTGTTCACCTATTCAGCTGTGTCTACTTGATCTAAATTTTGTACAAATTGTAGTCTTTCATCGGCCAGACATTGTATCTGGACTGCACTGCGCTTGCATTAGATGCAGTGCGAAAACCGTGCCAAATGTGAAACATAGTAGCCGTGATAAATCGCACTATTTATTTCGTAGGTCATGATCATTCCATTTTATCATTCTACCTATCCACACCTATACAGGATCCACCCGACTTCATAATATTAATTTAAAGAAGTGCATTTTTGCAGTAAGGTTCATACAAGCAATGCTATTGCCATTCTCTTAGACTTCTTAAGACTCAGAATTTCATACGGAAAATCTCATTTACCACGCCAACCTAGTAAAAGAATCCACTATATCGCTCAACACATAAAGCCTAGCCTAGGTATAAATAATAATTATTGTAATCCCACGTTTGGCTGGGTCTGAATGAATGAAAAATGGGGAAATTAAGTCTTCGTGTCAATATTACAAACAGTCTCTTGATTGGAAAAGAGCAACACTAGAGTTTCATGCCCGTTATTCTCTAGTGATGACTGTCTTCCGAAAGGGTGGTAAATTTTTGAAATAAATCAAAGTGATGTATTTTACAAATTCAATAAATATTATTTCATTTAATTTCACAGCTGTTCCGCGGAAGAACGGGTGCTGTGTCTTCGTACCCACCACCCATATTTCGAATATGGCGATCGCAACGTCACTTATCTTGACGATCTAAAGCCACTATCCGGACGAGCCTTTTGACGCTTATTAATGAACCCCTTTTTTGGTTATCTTCTCCTGGTAGCTGAAAGTTACTTTTGCACCTAAAAAAATATGTTTTATTATTATTTGAGGATTAGGTCCCCACCCTGGATTAATGTTTGTGTGATCTACTTATTTTGTTTTTGTCTGTGGGTTTGTGAGACCTAACAGTCTCTACTAGTTATTGATATCTAAAACACAAGACTCGCTCGTATCTTAATGTGGGGTCAGAACTGCGTATAGAGCTGAACAGCCATATACGCAGGAAGGATAAACATCCTTCCAGTTCATGATTGACTTGTTACTAGATAATCCTGGTATATAATTACTGGTATATACGCCTTAGGTCCAGCGGCGGCTGTCCAGTCTTGCCATATTCCATTATTCTCTCCATGAATTCAATTAATTTCCTCGCCAGACTGCAGGATCCCATAGAGACCCGCTGGACCGCACGCCCGGTCTTATACAAGCTAATATTAATCTTTATTGATCCTGGTGTAGAGAAGTTGCGGTGATGGTTACATACTTCGACATAATGGAGTGTTATCTATCCAGTGTTATATACATACACCAGCATAACTTCTTATATTTATGTATTTGCATCGGTAATATAAAAAGCATTTTAGCATTGCACAATTTCCGATTATATAATACAATTATATTAGTATTATATCCTTTTGTTTTGTTGCTACATTGTGTAACGTTATAAAACTTATTATGTCAAATAGAGAATTTTAAACCATTTTATCATATTGGTAATTTATAAAGAATTTAAAAAATGAGTTTCTTGTCGTTTCCTTTTCACAACGATAACACAATCCGAAGCGACAATAGTTCAAAATTGAAGATTCAAAAGAGCTTTAATAAAGCGTACTAAATCTGACTGACGTAGCATTATGCATTACGCATCAAACATTTATAATAAAACTGAAAAAACAACAATATTAGCATTAAACAAAACCGGTTAACAATAGATTCTTGTACGTACGGTTGTGAAACAATTAAAAAAAACTCGCTCCGGTTGTAAAGCTCACGCATTCGATATCTGGGTCGCGCGTCACGCCGGGCTGACGTCATACCCGCGAGCCGCATGACGTCAGAGCCCCTCCCGACCACGCCCGCCCTCTGACGTACACACCACGTACTTGTATAGATGTTTTCCACTGATTTCCTCGCGTGAATATTGAATCTAGGCTGTGTCGGTGTTATATGGGTTATAGATGAGACTATATTGCAATAGAACGGTACTGCAATATTTTTACGTTTGTATGTGGCAAGGGGATGTTAAGATTTATGTGATTGTGGTAAATAGTGACTACACTCCTACTATATTTTATACTGAATATTTTTTGTTCATGATAAAATGTAACGTATTTTAGTGAAGGAAGACATTTTAAGGAAAGCTGCACACCTAAAAAGTTCTTAGGAAATACTTCGGTGTATAGTGCTCCAATTCCTAATAGCGGTTAGTAGTCCATAGGCTAGAGTGGTGAACATAGGCTTAAACCTTGACTAGGCCCATGCGTGGGATGTATATGGGCTAAACATAATGATTGAGACAAGTATGAAGAACCTACATACAAGTTTTGTGTCATGGAAATCACAAAACTAACAGAAACTTTTCCCCTTCAAGAACATCCAAACAAATATTTGTCGATGCGGGGATCGAACTTACGACCTCATGTTTCTCCCCATCCCTTACTCCTCTACCAATTCAAATGTCATTGTCTACGCAGCCATAACGTCAGTTTAAAAATCTTGGCGTGAGATTTTACTATCCGCCTGACGTCAACTCCACAGTTACATAACGCGGTGCAACGAATCGCGATGACGTAAAACTCATTCTAGTATGAAGAGCTGTTGAAATGATGCTGATGTCTCGCATATCACGGCTGTAGAAATAAGAAGTGTATTTCATCAGCCCATATAGATGCATTTGTATTTGCGAGGGCTGGGCACGGGTCTCCTGTAAAACTGAAACTTAGCACACCACGCTGGCATATAGCGGGTCGGTCACACATCTAAGAAATATCTAAGATTTTTTAGTAGTAGGTACCTGGCAGTGGCGGTACTTCCATAGAAGCCCGAAAGCCCGACTTGCCTTACATAGTTCCGAATAACGAACTTAACGATTGTTTATTTATAAAATAACGCTATAAACGTGAATGTGAGTACTAACCGGTAGGAATTTATTAGTCCTACGTACCAAAAAAAATATTTTCGGAATCTTTGAACATTATTTTGATCTCTTACTGTTTTGAAAGTCATGACGAAGTAAAGTGTTGGTATGGGCCACACCAACCCTTTACTTGCCATACCAAGTATTGGATAACCATACTATTATTTTTATAACGTGCAGTTTCTAAGCCGCTGTGCTACTTGCATCTATATAAATATTTTCAAGAGCTGTACTTACCCCATTTAACCTGAAAAAAAAACACTCCCTTTTAACAGAGATTAATTCTCAACGGCAGCACGGGGGTCGCTGAGGCCCGTAGTGATGTTTTCATAAAATTATTGTGTTTCAACATTTTATTATTTGAACTTTATTCTCTTTATGTTTTGGATTTTATTATATGTTCTTATATTCTTATTTGCATATTATACATGCAATAACGAAACCATAAATGTTTTTATCACCTAACCTTTATTACAAAATGAAAAACTTTATTAAGACCAAAATCAAAACCTGACCACGTAAATCATTGATTATTAGATTTCTTAAAACCAATGCTTATTCCTGACCCCCCACGTATTTCTCGGTGGGTCCCGTCCCCCATCCGCCTAGCTCCGTGCCAGTACAGGGGTACACGATCACGCTCCGATACTTAACCACAGAGTCGAATCGGTGCGGTGGCTGTGAGTGCCCGCTTCCGTTACCCCTCATTAACTTTGTATACATCCGGTTACATCCTAGTGTCGAGTTCGCTCCACTTTTTACACATTCAACCGGCGAGACTGGGAAATGTGACGTCATGTATTACGTCATGAAGTCGTAGTATTTTTGTGATAATTTAATCTGATGCAAATTGCAATTATAAGAATGATAAGAAACTAGTCTTCAGTATTTTATGTGATACATTTAAAGTATTTTTTGTATTACAATAACCAGGGGCGATACTTCTATTGGTAATAACCAATTGCCTCTCTTGAAACCAAAGTGTCATAATCTATCTATTAAAGCTAGATATATAAATAAATAAAAGAACTTGGAACATGGAATACATACACGCTTTACCGTAGAAAACGAAGCAAAGTTTTTAACATCCCAGCTACCCGTTACCCCTCCCTCAAGGGGGGAGCGTAGTCTCGGGGTCATTGAACTCTTAAGCCCGCGAAGATTCTAATGCTGAGCTAGATCTCTGACAATTTACATACCTTTTACACGTGCCGGTATTTTCAAAGACCCGAAAGCGCAACACGTTAATTTTGTGATGTCTTGTTTATAATTGCTTGTTGTATTCTTTTTGTATAATATATCAAATTGCTTTTGTTAAATAAGGTTTTAAAGCTGAAACATTTTTGGAATTTTGTAAGGCAAGTTGGGTTTTGGGGCTTCTATGGAAATACCGCAGACTATACATCACTAGTGGCTCTTTTTGTGTTAAGAGTCGTCTATGTTTCCATTGAGGCTTCGAGTAAAAAATCATACATCTTAATTTTTCTAAAAATGCAGTGATGGCCTCGAGGTTTGGGCGCGCGGTCGAGAATCTCGGCGGTCGCGGGTTCGAACCCCAGGCACACACCTCTGACTTTTCGAAGTTATGTGTGTATTCAAATTGAATTATCACTTGCTTTAACGGTGAAGGAAAACATCGTGATGAAACCTGCACACCTAAGAGTTCTTAGGAATTTCTTAGGTGTGTAGTCCGCCAACCCGCACTAGGCCAGCGTGGTGGACTATGGCCTAAACCCTCTCAATGGTAGAGGAGACCCGTGCTCAGCAGTGGGCGTATATGGGTTGATGAAGAAGAAGAAGAAGAATTTTTCTAATCCGCATTCAGCCAGCGTGGTGTACAAAGGGCAAAACCCTCTCAGTTCTACAGAATAAGCACACAGCAATATAACGTAAAAGTGTTGATAGCGATCACCAAAAATTATCCAAAACGCCCACACCACACCGACTCCAAACATGCTTAGTAAACGTGCAGGTCGAATTATAGGTCAAACTGCTGCTCGCGCAGGTCGCCCTCGTACCGCGTGACGAAGCCGTCGGTGGACGCGAGCGCCGACCCGCCGCCGCCAGCGGAGTCCCACCTCCTCGAGCCTACGCCCTCCGTCAAGGAGACTCGGCCCCAGCTGAAGGGACCACGGCCTGTGGGATCTAGCGTTTCTGGTGAGTATTTTGTTATAATCAACTTATGTGAGTATTGAGTGTGTTATAGTCGCTTTTTCAGCGCTCTGCTTCTAAAACGATTAATTTTCCAGAAAAATATTTCTTTTTGTAGATAACTTTATGAAAAACAATTTTTATATATTATATTGACCTCTAAGCAATATGTTGCGAGATATTTGCAAAAAACTAATTTTTGTGACCTCTTGACCTTTATAACTTTTATTGCCGGCACAATATCAATGTCTATTTTTCACAGCTTCATTTCAACACCGTAATAAAAGTATGCACAAAAATTCAGCTCACTAGGATTTTTTCTGCAGATTGGGGTTTAAAATGACTAGACTATATATGAATCATAAACATTCTATTAACCGACGTAAAGGATACGGTCTACCATCTTTAAACACTTTTATTATCGCGCCTCATACCAAACGTAGGTCGTGTAAGGTCATTGACCCATGTTTTAGAGTTTTACATAAACACATTATGTAAAATACTTGGCTCATATATAAGTTCAGCGAATGAATAACAAATATAAACTAGGGCATATGAAATTTGTAGGAGATTGTCTTGTGTATTGGTTCTAGGGGTCAGCAAATGTGTCACATATCGAAGATCCAAGACAATTTTTTAATTTTACCTTCGATATTATGGGTAAAAATTTTATAAGAATTCAATGAAATTCAAGTACAAAATATGTTTCAAGAAAGTACACTACACTATTTAAACTGTAGCAATTTGCTACGAGTCACCGTAGCAGTTGTCTACGAGCTACGTAGCTACGTACATATAATAATTGCTTTGATCAAAGTGCTCAATATATTTCATTTTTTTTTTTTTTTTTTTTTTTTTTAAATAAAAAATATTTATTGAAATTTAAATAATGACATAGAGAACACTTAAGGCTAGTTTAATAATAAATCTTATTATTTATCGAAGCAAAACTTAAGTGTTTCAGAAAAATTCTGGTGCCCAAATAAAGATTTAACTTGTGTATTGGGCACCAGCGAATTGCAATGAGGCATTGATCGTTTTATACTTCAATGCAGAAGTAAACTATGTGAGAAATAAAAGTTAAAAACAAAAATGACACAAACATAATATTCATTAATTTAACCCTTTATAGCCTGTGGTGACATTTCTGTAACAAACCCAAAAAGTCTCTATAAAATTTAAACTAAACGTTTAAGATTTGTCAAATCAATATCAATATATTCTTAAATAACACACCGAATATTTTAGCATCAAATATAAATCATAAGTAGTGTAACTTGCTCCCTTTTTGGCTTTGAATTTCGTGTTTTGATAAAAATGCCATGTTTGAACTTGCAAAAAGTTTAAAATTTATAAAAAAATACTAAAAGTATATAAAATTGTATAATTTTTGTTGATACCCGTAGGTAAGTGAATGATTTGGTTTATATATCGTTACCAATTCATACTTTTGATTTTTCATATGTAAAAAGTAACTTTTTATGTTTGTTACATTTCTGTTACATTGGGTGATAATGTCATAAAAAATACAACTAATGTATATCCATATATTGATGATTTTTTTCTCCTATTTTTTAAGATAGGGGTAGTACTTACACAAAAATTAGATCTATAATATAAGCCTTAAATAGGACTTCTAGTGGAGTTCTATTCGAGGTATACCTTTGTGTGGATGAATAGATTTGCTACACTAAGAGAAGAGACAATTTGAATAGATATATGGCTATAAAAAAAACACAATTGGCGTTAAAAGTTTTATGTACTGAGCGTAGTTTCAAGTTTTGTCTATAATATTGAACCTGAAACAGGAACTGAAAGAGTTTTGCTCCTAGTAGAATAAAAAAGGAGCATCTTGAAACGTCGTATTTAGAATGACGCGGGGATACCCAGACATCAGAAATAACATATATATTTGGATAATAACTTTACTTCCGTGGTTTGAAACTTTACTGGAGTACGTAGCAGAAGTGGATATATCTTGGACTTGGGGAGTCCTGGGACCGTACGGAATAATCTCGTTCCAGATTGCAAACTACCCCCTGACGAAGATGTAATAAAAAGTAAAGTAGATTTTCTGTTGATTACGTAGCAAATATGGACGCAATTGATGTGTCAAAATTTATATGAAAAGACAACAAACTTGTCACGCTTCTCTCAATTTTTGCTGGTGAGTGGTCGAAGGTCCAAGTCCTTACGATAAGGCCAATAGAAGTACATCAACATTGATCGGTCTCATATCGTCGAAGAATGTAGTGGGTATATTGAGGTGTAGATTTTATTAACAGCATTATGGGTGCTTATAGTATTTTGACACGAATTAAAAGACGCCAGGTTTGGATGTTTTACCAATTATTAGACCTGACCATGGCCAGTTCTTGGCTGATGTATGTGAGAGTAAGGCAGACTAAACTATGCAATGACAAACAAATGTCTTCAGCAGATTTTCAACTTGAAATTGGAGACTTTATGTAAGTTTTGCTTGAATCCTAATGTCCAACAGCGAAGATTAATTGAAAATAAAATACAAGCCAAAATCACAAGAGTCCGGCGCAACATGTCCCCCCATTGGCGGTGGGGCAGTATCAAATTGGCTACTGACCGAATTAGGTTTGAAAATCATTTGGCCCAAGTTTCTTCGGTGTCCTGATGTAGCACAAACAATTTTTAAAAAGTTCGCAATAGTAGTTGTTACAAAAAACAAAATAAATCTGTTAGATCCTTCCATACTACGTTAAAACATTTTCTTCCAGTTTAACCCAATGTGACAGTAATGTCACAAACCCTAAAAGATCCAATACATACGGAATAAAAAATATTTTTGAATTTCCACGAAACACGTGTTTTTTTATTTGTTCAAGCCTATCATATACCAAAGTATTATAATTTTTTATGATCTTGGGCTACGAAGGGTTAAAATTTAACAATTAAGTAAATATGTGTAAGGTACATATTTGGCAATGTTGCTACAGATGTAAATGTACATAATTAGAAAGTTATAATGTTCTCCGTTTCAATGTAGTCTTTACTCAGAAGCAGTTGTTTGACCTTACGCTTACATTCAAAACTATTTAGTGAATACACATTACACTGTTTGTTTATATAATTGTATATATGATTACCCCCAATATTGAACCCACGTTTAGCTAGGGATGTATTATATGATTTAGTAGGACAAACTGCATATGCACGGCGCTTCTCCAAAACATTGTGGTCAAAAGGTAATGATGAGTGTTTTCTTAGTACAATGTGCAAAATATATAATTGTCTCACAGTGAGGACTTGGCAATCTCTGTATAATAGACTTGTCGGGAATTTATAAGGCCTAAACGTAATAACTTTAAGCACTGCCCGTTGAGCACGTTCTAATGGCAGAAGAATAGTCTTATGAGCACCTCCCCACACTGAGATACAATAAGACATTACACTCTGACCTAAAGCGTAGTATACGGTGCGGAGTATATCAGGGTCCGCAGCGACACGTAGTTTTTTGAAAATATAAATAAGTTTCCTAACCCGTCCCGTTAGGGATAGTACATTTTCTCTCCAGTTGAGTAAATTGTCTATTAATACACCAAGATATTTAACAGTAGATGATCTTGTTACAGTAGGGCAATTGCAAGGAGAAATTGGGGTATCAGGTTTACAGAAGTGAGCCTTTAGAGTCAGGTTATCCAAAATCGTTTGATTTAACGATTTGAGGGAAAACGTAACGTAAATTGTTTTTTTCAAATTTAATGTAAGCAAGTTGTGAGAGAGCCATTCCATCACTCGCCTTAATGCAAGTTCAGACCGAGAAAAAGCCTCAGCCCAATCTTTCCCATGAATTATCAAGGCAGTGTCATCTGCGTAGGTGAAAATAGAGCAGTATGGGATGGAAAGAGTGCATAAAGAATTAATATATATCAGAAAAAGCGTGGGACCCAATATAGAGCCCTGTGGAACACCATATGTGACTGTGCAAGTGTTACTAATGTGAGAGTCTATTTTTACGCATTGAGTTCGATCAGTTAAATAGTCCCTAAAAATGTTCAGTGATAGTCCCCGGACACCTATTTTCTCCAGTTTTAACAGCAGAAGCGGGATCGACACTGTGTCAAAAGCCTTGGAGAGGTCGAGAAATATGCCGAGACATTTTTCTTGCGAGTCAAGTTTGTCGGTAATATGGTCAACTAATGAACTGACGGCCATTTCCGTACATTTCCCCTTTCTAAAGCCAAATTGGTTAGGTGACAAGATATTATTTCTCTCAAGGTATTTAACTAAGCGACAGTTCAATACTTTTTCTAGAATTTTTGACATTGCCGTAAGAACTGATATAGGTCTATAGTTGGTTACTTTATCCTTTTCACCACTTTTATAGATGGGATGAACAATTGCTTTTTTAAAAGCAGAGGGGAAGCAACCAGTTGATATAGAAGCATTGCATATGTGAGTTATAACGGGTGCTAATTTTTCACAACATGTTTTTAATATTTTAGGGGAAACACCATCCCACCCCACCGCGGAATCTGTACGTAATCCATGGATTAATTTAGTAATTTCTGTTTCATCTGTTGGAAAGAGAGCAAGAGATTGGCTTAGGTAAATTTCTTGAGATAGTTTAGGAGGTGTTTGAAGAGTACCCAAAATATTTTCAGCCAAGTTTTTCCCAATATGGGCGAAAAATTTATTTACATCATTCACGGAGGAACTGACATTAGAAGAGAGTTTTAGTAATTCAGTTGAAGGAGTGTCTTTGGGATGTGTCTCGGTTATATCTTTAATTACTTTCCATATAGCTTTGGGGTTATTTTCAGCCTTTTTTAATTCTGATTTTTGATAAGCATGTTTTAGGTTTTTAAGAAGTTTATTACAGAAATTTCGATATCTTATGTAGGTAATCTTAAGTAGGTAATTATTAGGGGCAGTTTTTAATTTACGGTACATACTATCTCTGTTGCGTATGCAACGTAGTAGACCCTCTGTTATCCAAGGTTTAAAGATTTTAAGCTTCGCTGGTGTTTTAACCTTTTTAGTATGTTTATTTATAATACGATCAAGGGTTTCTATTAAGAAATTTGTGGCTAAGTTAGCGTCTTGCATCTGGATAACAGGTTTAAAATTGGTATCAAAAATTTCGGAATGCACGGAGGAGTAGTCAATTATAGTTCTTATAAAGTTAGATTTTGATGGCAAATGGGTGAATTTAATATTAAATAGGACTGGATTGTGATCGGTTATCTTGGTATCAATAATTAAAGTAGTTGTCTTAAGATTCGACTTTATTAATACATGGTCTAAGCAACTGTCTTCGCGAGTAGGCAGGGTATGAGTGGGCAGAAAGCCATGAGAGGCAGTTAGGTTAAGGTAATCATTTGCTTTCTGATTCTGGCATAATGGGTTTATGTTGATGTTAACATCACCCATAATCAGTAAATGTTTTTCACTAGAGTTTGAGGTAAGTACATTGTCCAGGCTGTTAATAAAGCTATCTAAGCAATGGAAAGATGGTGACCGGTACAAAGCGACAATTGCCAGATTGTAGTCTTTAAGTTTACAAACTAAACAGTTTCCCTCCGAGAATGTAGGTTCGGTTACCAGATGCGTCAAATTTGAACGGATGTATAACGTGACACCATCGTTTTGATTATTATTGTTTTTAGTGTTATAAGGGCTGTATCCCTCCAGAACTGGTATAATTAGATTGACATTTAACCAACATTCTGATAAAATTATTATATCTGGTTTAGTCTGAATGCTGTATAGTAAAACCCTCAGTTCGTCAAAATTTCGATTAAGACTGCGAATATTAAGATGAAGCACAGTTAGAGACTTCCTATCAAACTTTATTAATTTTATACAATCCTCAGGTTTACACGTAACCGGTTGATATAACCCAACTGAGTCAATTTCATCGGATATGGTATTTAAGCCGAACATTTTCCTATAAAAGTATAACTATTTAGAGTGACAGTATAAGTCAGAGCGGAGAAAAAGATAAATCCATCCCATTGGGGCGTGGAGACCATTGTATTGGAGAAGCGTAGCATGTCTGGATGATTCATTGTGCATATACAAAGAAGCATCAAATGATACTTAATTTTCATAAAATCGATTAAGACAAGAGGATAATAACATCTACACACATAAACATAAAATAATAGGAGATCATGTCTGTAAGTAGTCGAGAGTGCTTGACACAACTGAACAAAATAATACCTTGCTAAAATAACAATAATAACAGAAAAAATAAAATTTGTAAATGAAAAATAACAAACAGCAATATACAAAATATAGTTAATAAAGAAAGCTGTATTTATATTGGGTACTTTTTTAATATCATTATAGTGTATCGGAATAATATTATAAGTTACTTAGCTAATACAAGACTCGAGTAATTAATAGCAATAGGGGTTAGTTAATAACATATTAAAACATTTAATTAATTAATGGAAAACGAAAATATAACAAGAATATTAAACGAAACTTACAATAGGGGGTAATATACGGTTTGAATTAAATTTAATTATATTGACTGCCTCGTAGATACTCGGTAATAATATATACCGTGTAACTCAGAGTTCGTGGGTTCAATTGGCAGGTCAGGAAAAGTGGATGCTAACATTTTCTTTGAGGAATTTATCAATGAAATCACGGATTCGGCAAATAAGCCTGAAAAGCGGCAATAGGCTCCCTATTAGAAAGGAGCTACGTACTATTAATAAACTGTTTCAGCACTTTTTGATAAATTTCGGTTAGATTATACCGTACATATATTTATGTTTGGTCTTGAGCGACCCTCATTCATCCTTTACCAATTTCGCCACTTTTTAACAGACTTCAAAAAGGGAGGAGGTTATCAATTCGCCTGTTTTTCTTTTTTTTTCTTCATTTGTTTATTTTATATTTCCAGATTCGATATCGCTATCATCGCCGGTGACATGCGCGACGCCCAAGGAGGACGCGGAGGGCCCGCCGATGCCCTCCAACGTGGCAGCGCTGCCGGAGGAGCACCGCTCCTGCCTGCTAGGCAGGGTGCCCGGACAGAGGCCGCGGAGGAGGAAGGCTATGCTGATATACGTGTGCGCTGCCGACTCGCAAGGTACGCCTGAAAGCTATGGTTGAGATACGTGAGTTGGTTGAAGGTTTTGTGTGGTTATTGTTGTAATAGTTTTTGTTGTTTCGGTATAGGAATAGATGAGTTCTGAATCCAATATAAAAAGTAAAAAATGCATATATATTATATTGCCCTTACGGAATTTACTTACTAGAAATATGTATTTTTTAAATTTATTAAGCGACCAAAGTATATGTCAATATTAGTTTCATAATTATAATAGATCGATGTATTGTAGATTGAAACGTATTTTTTTATCGGCCAGAGTTAAAGAGACAGTTAACGATATTCGACTCAGTGGTTCTATAGAATCAACGTGGCAACTTAGTATAATATCTTGAAGTGTTTCTATTTGACCGCCGGACGTCTTAAGACTGTTGCTACCTATTACATCTTGAAGTCGGAAGGTCTCCAGACTGTAGCAGGACTTATATCTTGTAGTATTTGCAATGGACCCGTGTCACCCCCCAGACTGTTGCGCGGAGAAGGGCGCGCTGCAGTGCGGCGCGGCGGCGGTGCTGCGGGTGCGCGCGCGCCGGCGCGGCTGGCGGGTGCACGTCGCCGACCTGCACTGGCGCTCGCCGCTCGAGCAGCAGCGGGACCACCGCTTCCCCGTGCTCTGCATCGCTGAGCTCACTCGTATGTACCCATTGTCATAGAATACATGGGGTAGAACACCCAGACCAATATTTACTCATAGAGTATAAATTCATCCTCAGCACGAGCTAGCTGCACGAGCCTACTCTACGGCTAAGAGGGGTGTTCACTCCTATGTATGTCATTGCTATAGAAAACTATGGCTAGAACATCCAGTTAAATAGTTGGCTCGGATTCTGTTAGTTCATTCCCAGCCCATATATGTTCCACTAACACGGGCCTCCTCTGCAGCTAAGAGGGATACTCACTCCTATATAGGTCATTGCTATAGAAAACAAGAGCTAAAACATCCAATATAGGCTTTAAGTGTGTTAGTTCATTATCAGCCTATATACGTTTTATTGGTACGGGCCTCTGCAGCGGAGAATGTGGTCTTAGTCCACCAGCTGGCCTATTGCAGGTTGGCAATAGTCAACCCAACCAAGACCAGTTATATTCCGACTACTGAACTTTGAACTCTATTTGTGGTCCAAGAAGGTTTTCTGATGGCTTTATCCAAAACTATATTCTGTTTAAAGACTGGTTAGAGGGAATCCTTAAACCTGCCCGTAACGCCATCTAGCGGATCATTTCCAAAACATTTACTAACGCTCCTCCTATTTTTCCGCGATTCGACTTACCGGTCATCTACCGGATCACTTCAAAGATCAGTTGTACACTTGCAGGTCAGTCGGAGCTGGGTGCGGTGGTGCCGGTGCTGTTCCTGAACTCGGACCTGGGCACGCCGCTGCTGCCGCACACGCTCGAGTGCGCAGACTTCCAGGCCGCGCTTGATGCAGCGGAGGACGAGAACGACAAGGCACTGCTTAATAAATGGTTAGATATTATAATAAAAACCCTTAATCTTTAAAGGTTTCATGCTTGTAGATTACCTTATACATCATGATATTAAGTGGATGGTTCTTCGTCAACGTCGAGCACTAAAGCTCAGCAAATCTAAGGGTCACACATGATTTATTTATGAACATAATTTATAACATCCTTACAGTTCACCAATGCGATGCTATAACTAACGAAAACTATATTACAATCTTATTTCTTTCTATGCACATACAGGGTGTATTTAGACCGTGATCGAAAACTGAGGCAGGTAATAGCGAGGGTAATCACAAACCCCCTGGCATTAAAGAAAATCCCGACAAAAAAATTTTTTGATGTTTTCCATACAAACCACATGCTATTAACACCGATGGTTGTATGGAAAACGTCAAATTTTTTATTTTTTGGCGGGATTTTTAATATCGCCACTGGGTTTGTGATCACCCTCGCTATTACCTACCTGAGTTTTCAATCACGGTCTAAATGCACCCTGTGTATGCGGCTTCGGTTACGACGGTACCCTGCCTGCTGGTCCTCAGGTACAGCCTGGACTGCAGCCGCAGCCCGGCGTGCTACCGGCTGGTGCGCGGCGCGCCCGCCCGCTGGCGCCGCGAGATGGCGCGCGCGCTGTCCGTGCTCGTGCGCACGCTGCCCATCGAGGCCTGCGATGCTTACCTCACCACCGTTGTCGAGCAGGTGACGATTTATATATTCTTCTCCCAAAACCACTTTTTGGGGTACTACAAAAAGAAGGATCAAGGCGCGATAAAACTTTCCCTTTACTTAACTTAGTATTTCTAAAATATTTTTGTTTCACCCATGACCCTGGAAAGGATTTTTGAATTTATATACAGGGAGTATTCAGACCGTGATCAGAAACTGAGGCAGGTAATAGCTAAGGTGATTAAGAACCCCCTGGTATTATAAAAATCTCAACAAAAAACACAATTTTTAACGTTTTCCATACAAACTACGTTCATTTGTAATACCAATGGTTGTATGGAAAACTTCAAAATGTGTGTGTGTTTTTTTTGTGGGGATTTTCTTTAACGCCAGGAGAATTTTCATCACCTTAGCTATTTATTACCAATTTTTAATCACGATCTGAAAACACCTGTATACCCTAAGCTAGGAATAAGAGTAGCGTACAAGTATTACCCCGGTGCGTATGTGTCAGGAGGTGCAGCACACGGTGCTGATGAGCGCGGAGGCGGCGCGGCGCTGCGTGTGGGTGTGTCGCGCGGGGGCGGCGCCCGAGCCCGCCGACGCAGACGCCGCGCACCACCACGAGCTGCAGCGCCGCCTGCACAACCTGCAGAAGGACCTTAAGGTACTACCACCATTTCCAAGTCCTCCTTTATATTGCCTTTGGGATTATAACAATTTAGATCCCCTTAATTTTGCTGAGCTTCATTGCTTAGCGCCAATACTGTGCGTGCCGCTGTTGATCCTGGAGCACAGAAGTTATAGTAGCGGGTTTGTGGTGGAAAAGAGATAAACACATCATAATCATCAGCCCGTATACACCCCAATGCTGGCCATGAGCCTCCTCTACATCTCACCACGTTGGCCTAGTATGCGCTGGTGGACATTCAACCACTGATCCAACTTAGAAGAAATAGCCTGTTTTTTTATAAATGACTTGTTCTGCTACTGCGTAACTACTAAGTAAGCCTACCTTAGTAGACCAAAAGACCCAAACGTCAAACTCCACACATTTCCTTCCAGCTCCACCTAAGCGAGCGCAACATAATCCGCGCCAGCGTGCGTGGTGGGATCCCACCTGGTGGTGGTGGGGACGAGCAGTACCTCAGCGGCGTGCGGACAGCGCTGGGAGAGAGACTGGACGCGCTGCTGAACGCCATGGTGGCCGACCACCACGTGCCACCGGGGATCAACGGGGTGCCCACCACGTTAGTACTGCATTGTGTACCCTCATGAATTGTGGCTCTTGGGTGTGATTATTGAAATTACTGGTAAATTACTTAGGTGGTCCATTGCCGTTTTTCGGACACATTTCGAGATACCATGTAAATAAGAATTTTCCTAGTGGAAATAACTCGAGACCTCTAAATCGCATTACGTTACTTCTAAAGCTAGGCGGTCATAAGTCTTTGATAATTACATTACATTGAACGCAAAAAAAATACCTACCAAGATCTTTGGTTGATCACATCTTGCTCTTATGTAGTCCTAGATGTTTCAGAATTTTTGTTCATAAATTTTAGATTTTTTGTCTTTGATCTGAAATTATGGAGAACTAACTACAATGTGTCCGTTTTCAGTTTGTTGGACGAGATCAACGAGCACCTGTTGTTCTGCCAGAAGGCTGCCCAGTGCACCTCCAATAGGGAGATCACGCTTAACGAACTCAAGTCGTGAGTTTTTTTTACTAGTACTCATTACTACTTTTTATTTTTATTAGTAATCACAATTTTTTATACCAAGATTTTTTTTTAAAACCTGCTACGCACCACCTATTTATAATGTACAAAAGCATACATTAGAGTCGGTGTATCAGTTGATAGTACGCGGTACATTGCAGGTACATATCCGGCGACAGCACGGTCCCGCTGGCGCTGATCGGCGGCGCGGGCTGCGGCAAGGCCACGCTGGTGGCGCGCGCGCTCACGCTGGCGCCCGCCGCGCACCACGACCTCGCGCTCATCGTGCGGTACCGCCACACATCCACACTACTCCTCCTTTGTATCGACCCGCTGATTAATGGATTATCACTATCTAGGACCCCTTAGATACGCTGAATTTCAATTACATTGATTAAACTTCCTCTTCAGGGACCTCTTCAATTTGTATTTGATCTCAAAAGGCACTAACCTTCGACATTTTATATACCAATGATAAAAGTTTCTATTAAAATGTTCCAGGTTCGTCGGTCTGACGCCGCAGTCGAGCAGTTCCCACCAGCTGCTCAAGTCTATAGTGGACCAATGTTGTGTTCTCAACACAGGAACTGTATACAGGGGAAGGAACGTAAGTCTTTTTATCTTGTTCCTTTTGTTTTTAATATCACTTACTTTAACGATGAATGTGGAACTTATACACCTGTATTACTAAGATGTGTAGAACGTCCACCAACTAGATGATCAGACGACCTGATAAAGGTTTCAGGATGTCGCTGGATGCAGGCTTATTCCAACAAGGTCTATGGTCTATGTTCAACAGTGGACTTCCTCTAGCTGATGAATGGATGATAATCCACTAACCTGGACTAAGCCAGTGTAGTGGACTGAGGCCTAAACCCTCACAACCATGATCTCCTACATTGTATCTGTTTGTTGTTGTTTTTTTTTTATAAGTTATTGAGATGATGTATCCCCTATTCATAACCTATTGTTGTTGTATCTATTTGTTTGTTGATGCCGAGTGCCCGACCCCCTGCAGGACGTGTCGTCGCTGGGCAGCCGGCTGCGCAGCTCGCTGGTGTCGCTGTCGCGGCGGCGGCCCGTGCTGCTGGCCGTGCTGGGGGCCGACGCGCTGCGGGCCGCGCGCTGGCTGCCCGAGCGACTGCCGCACAATGTCAAGATGATCGTCACTGTCACTGAGGGTATGTCTAGCTACTGCACTACCACAACTAAACACACCACCTCAAAACAATAACTAAACACAATACTTCACCATAACACCTTGCTATAATAACCACACCACAATACTTCAACACAACAACTAATAACAAAACCTCACCACACCACTTCATCATATCAATTGTACAATTCTAGAAAACTCGCATATAAGTCTAAGCCAAGGGAGGATGCAGGGAGGGTCATGGGGTCATTTAATCCCCCCCCCCCTCTTTAGCCTCAAAGCTGGATCCGCTCTTGGAATAAGCTGGAGTCCTACTTAGTGTTGACAAAATTTCAATAAATTTGAATTTTAAGTAAACTTAATACAATTTTGTCGAAAAGGGCGCAAAAGTAGTAATTCCTTTAAAACGTCAAAAACTACAAATCAATAAAAAAATATAATTTCTTCAAAATTTATTCCATCTACAAACAGGTTTTCCAATAACATTACTACCCTATTATCAATACCTAACATTGTTTACTACATCAATACCACAACTATGAAACACTCCATTCCCCAGAAACCGACGAGCCCTCCAGCTCCGCCATCATGGCAGTCCTCTCCTCAGAGGACGGGCCGAAGGTCCTGCGCGCCCCTCCCGTGGGGGCTGAGGAGGCGAAGGCGGTGCTCATCGCTTGCGCCGCCACGTACAGCAAGACCGGCGCCGCCGAACCACCAGAGGCCGCGCTCAAAGCCGTGCAGAAGTGCACCTTACCGCTTTATGCTAAGGTCGGTTTTTCGTTGAGCTCATTTTCTGTTGGCATTGGATATTTTTCAATGGACATATAATGTAATAGTTGACTTGAACCAGGACCTATCGCTTGTACGTCATGCGCATAAGCTAAAGATCTAAGAGGCACTAAGTTTTTGATTGATAGCACATATGTAACGAATAAAATTTAAATGTTAAGTAAAAGCGAGTTTGTTAGTTGGATTTTTTTTTGCAACTTCTAAAATATATTTATAAAATCTAACCTATATGTTATTCCAGAGTTTCAGCTACCTTCATGTCAAACTCCATCAAAATTGGTCCATCCATTACACCATTCACATAGCCTATATAACATTAATACGACCAACTACTCAATATTTGTCTAATCACTTCCCTAAAAATTCCAGATCCTAGCCTGGCAAATATCACTATCAGCTGAAACCTTCACGGAGCAGTCTGAGCCAGAAACCGCTCCTGAGCTGGTAATCTGTGAGGACTTGGAAGGTCAGCTGACCCAGATCCTGATCACGACGGAGGCTGCCCTGGGCGCGGAGAAGGTGAAGACTTGCCTGGCGCTGCTCACTGCGGCTAGACGGGGGCTGGACGACACAGAGATCCTGGATATACTGGCACATGATGAACTGTTCAGGAGCGAGGAGACTTATTGTGAGTGGTTTTGTTGTGATGTATAGGTGGAATGTATTGGGTGTACTAATTTAGTATGTGATAAATTAGAAATAAGTATTTAGTTGGTGTAAAAGTTGATATTTTTAATTGAATTTTCTTCTTTGGAAAACAAGAACAATTACTGCAGAAAGTATTATTATTAGTTAACACACATATAGAAGAAAAAAAGATAAATTGTTAGAAAAAATATATTCAGTGTCACAAATATTGTCTCTTGAATATTATCATCTGAGTAACACAATCATATAAGTTAGAATTTCCTAATACCATATCCATATCCCAGTACCAATTTGTCCAACTTTAGACCTATCGTAATTAATGACTTTCCCAAGTCTTAATCACCTGGTCAGAAGACCAAGAAATAAAGATTAACTGTCCGGTGATAATACAGAAACCCAATGATCCTTATTCGTCTTTATATCTATCGTAATGAATGACTTCTCCTAGTCTTAGTAACTCAGTGCCACTTTGTCTTACTTCGGTGTGTAGTTAACGACATCCCTAATACTTACTATAGCAATTCGGCCAAAAGGACCAAAACCTATGTATATAAACGTATCTGACACATAATGATGTCCCAGTGCCGTGGGCGCCGGCGTCGCTGTTCTGGCCGGTGGTGGCGGCGCTGCTGGCGCCGTGGCTGCGCTGGGACGCGCGCGGCGCCGCGTGCTGGCGGGACGCCGCGCTGGCCGGCGCCGCGCGCGACCGCTACCTCGCCGACTGCGAGCCCGCCGTGCGCCACACGCTGCGGGAGTACTTCGAGGTACACGGAGCATCATCAACGGCCAATATTACACTAATCACTTCCACCGGAAACGGTCGGAAGCCTCCTGCGGCCACCGACACATATCATACATAAATAAAATACATACAGAATGTATTCAGGGTGTATGAGTATTTAGTATGAAAGGGCCGAAAATCGAGCCCAGTGGCGTGCCATAGGAGAGGCCTGTATGTCCAGCAGTAGAAGGCTGGTGATGAAATGAGATGAGCATTCAGACCATCATCGGGAACCAAAAAAATAAAAAAGTTGACGTTTACCATCCAACCACATACATTTAATACTGATGGTTGTATGGAAAACGTCATTTCTTATTTTTTTCCGGGATTATTTTTAACGCCAATGAATTTGTGACCACCGTAGCCATTACTTGTCCCAGTTCCCGATCACGGTCTCAAAACATCCTGTGTTTACATAGGTTTTCGGAACACCATAGTGATGAAACAATCATCATTATTCCTTATACGTCTCAGTGCTGGGCACCGGCCTCATCTACAAATGAGAGGGTTACGGCCTTAGTCCACCATGCTGGCCTAAAACTGTTTAACGGACAACGTCATGAACTTCAATACTTGTACACCGAATCTTATAGTAATGAATACTAAATACCTAATTTTACCAATTCCAGGGCGTATGGTACGCAGAAAACGATCCGAAGATGGCTGGCCGTCTAGTCTCCCAGGAGAACAAGTTTTCTGACGAATGGTAACATTCTATTCATAATTTTTCTCCTTATTTATTTAATGATCACTTCTACAAAGTCATATGAAATTTCTTTAGTTTTCCTTCTCACTTTTTACTCTGGTAATTATTTATTTTTAACTATATTATGACTGTATTCTTCCTCCACAGCTACAACACTCGAAAACTGGACGAGCTTCCATACCAACACTACCATTTATACAAAGAGCAGCCCGAGTTGTTCGCCAACCAGCCCTATTTCACCCAACTGGACTGGGTCCACGACAAGCTAGCGGCCACGGACTGCTGCCACTTCCTCGAGGATCTGGCCTTAGTCCACATAGAGCCTCTACCCGAACACATTGAAGTGCTCAAAGACTTGTTCGAAACGCACTCCTACGCGCTGGATTATGACCATAGACAATTCTACGGATTGTTACGTCAGACCATAGAGAAGAGAGAGCGAGATGGGTTGGAGATGAAGTCTGAAATAGTTCAAGGGTGGTGGAAGGAGGTCCTTGATCCCCCAGTGCCTACATTCGTCCCGATTAACGAAGATTATTGGAAGATTGAAGGGAAGAAGAAGGAGTCTATGGATGGATTTGACACGAAGACTTTTGATTTGATAGTGAGGTTTGACAATAGAGGGAAGTTTGTAGCCACAGTCTCGACTGAGAGGGAGGAAATCTGTGTATGGGATGTTACTAAGTAAGTTGATTTTTTGAATAGCTTTTCTTCGTTTGATGCGTTTAAAAAGTTCTGGGTTAATTTAGTGGTAGCATGGAATTTTTTTTCTGTAAATATACAGGGTGTAAAAAGATCTGATCGAAAATTAAGACAGCCGTATGTAACGGTGATTATAAATAAATTAACTTGACTGACCATTCATTGACTTGGCCATCCTACTAAAAAAACTAATTTAATATGTATTACTTGAAAGATTAATTGTAATTTTATTTGAAACAAACCGCAAACCTATCGAAATAATTTGAGTATGACTTAGAAACATGCACAATTTTTTATTATGCAGGCATACTACAAACTGCTAGCCATGCTAAGAACAAATTTCCTATTTAAAATCGCAATCGATTTACCTTCTAGCTCACTATTTTTCTTCTTATTACACCTCTATTTTGTCTTTCAATACATCGCTTTTATCTTTATTTTGTCTATAAATGCTATACCACGACAACCAAATCCCCATACAAACTCACCCAAAAAATGATTTCCAGATGCGAGCTGGTCCGCAAGATCGTGGGGGTGACGCACCCCATGAACCTGGTGCCCATCGACGAGTACAAGTGCGTCGTGCTGTGCAGGCGCGAGCTGCGGGTCTACGACCTCGACCAGGTGCGTGCCTACTGTATGCTCGAGGACATATGGGTTCGATGCTTGGTCGAGACAAATATTGCTGCCATCAACAGCCCGTATATACGAGCAGCTCGTATCCCAAAGGCGATCATAGGCCTTAAGAAGGTCCAGGCCAAAATTTGTAAAAACAACAGAAAGCGTTCTGGCCTTAGTCCACCAGGCTGGTTTAGTGCGAGTTAGGAGGACATACACGTAAGATCTTTTAATTGTAGAGATTTTTTCATGAGGTTTACCTTCACGTTTACCTTCATATTTACGTGATAATTTACGAAATTACACATAACTTTCTAAAGCCAGATGTGTGACCCCGACTCCATCACTACTTCAAGATATTTCAGTATAACAAACAAATAGTGCATATTTTTAGGGCACGTTCCTGGTGGCGCTGAAGGGCGTGATGAACCAGAAGATGCCGTACTACGGGCTGCACGACTCCAAGCACCTGGTCGCGCTGTCCCGGAACCGGATGTACGTCAACCTCATGAACATCGAGACCGGTGCGTACCACTACAATAGATTTTTACATTCTTAGTTTCACGTCTTTTTAGTGCCTTAACTTAGTGGTGGGCAACCTTTTACCAGGCAAAGGCCAGAAGGTAGCAAAATGAAATAAAGGCGGGGCCCACACTTGCGATTTCTAGCTTTTCTTTAAAAAATCTAGGTATTTTAATTTTTTTTTTTTTCTAAACATCCACGCAGGTTATCGACCACTGCTTTAACTAGCAACACCCTGATTATCATGAAAATTTCAGGTGACTGCGTGACGACATTCAAAGCTGGTGAAGACAGGTTCCTCAATTCCTTACTGGTGTCTGGTGATGGAAGGTAAGCTATATTCACTATTTCGTATTCCTCTATCGTCTTGAGGGTCTATGGATGGATAGGATGGGCTAGCAGAGGAAGGCCAAAGAAAAGTTAGATGGAGTGCGTGAGAGGAGATATGAGAGAGAAAGGGGTAGTTGAAAAGACATGATGGCTAATAGGGATGTTTAGAAGGATAAAACATACTGCGCCGACCCCAAATAGAATTGGGAACAGGGCAAGTGAATGATGATTCGTCTTGACGTTCTTGGTACCCAAAAATTCTCTAAAGATATTTCATTTTTTTATTGATACCCACTATGATGAATATTTCGTCCATTTTCCTCGTTTAAAACCTTAAATATGTAGATTACTTGACTTTTACGTAAATAAAACAAGAAACAACCCATAACTCATGAAACTATTTCATGTCCAACTTTTTTTATTATATGTCAATTCTCCCCAGGGTGCTGGTCTGCGGAGACGAGACCCAAAAGCCGTTCCCACTGCTGGTGTGGTCTCTGACGTCACGCAAGCTGCTGTACGACCTCAGGATACCGCACCACGACTTCGTCACGTCCAAAGCCGCCATCACTTACGAAGGTAGGCTGATTTTGAAATAGATGTGATACAGATTTAAGTGTCTCATTTGTCGTATTTTAGTATACAGGCGTTAGGTCATTCTAGAGATCCTTGATTCAGAAATGTGTTAATAAACTTTTTAGGGTTCTGTGCCCAAAGGGTAAAAAGGACTACATTATTTAGTCTTCGCTGTCCATCTGTTTTGTTCATTTGTCACCGGGTTGTATCTCATGATCAGTGACAAATTGTTGAAAGGTTTTTCGCCGTGTTCAGAGACTTCTAATGTGTTCTATCAGAAGCGTCCTGTATCCCGCGACGTCCCATTGACTTTATCATTATTTCCATCTATATATGTCTGTCTCCCCAGGATCGTACGTGTGCGTGGTCTCCCGCGAACTGGACGAGCCCCGCCCCAACTTCATCGTGGTGTACGACCTGCAGTCGGGCACGCTGTTCAAGAAGTGGAAGCCGGGCTGCGACACCGTGGCACTCGCCATCAGCTCGGGCGACGGCTGCGTCGTGTCCGGCCTCGCCGACACCAGGATACTCGTCTGGGACCTCGTCACTGGTGAGATATGGCACCTTCATGCTATTGCTCCATAGAGATCACTTGGAATAACATCGTTATGTTTTCGTTGCTGGGCGCGAGCCTTATCTACGACAAAGGGGAGGGGGATTAGTCTTTAGTTCACTTAGCTGGCCTGAGTAACTAAGAAATTTCTAAGAATTTTTAAGTGTGCAGATACCTTCACTTTTTTATATTAAAAAAAAAATCCGTGGACATTCCCATTCTATAATGGCCAAAATAACATAAGGTACAAATGCTAAGATTCCTTTATCATCAAATGAAATTATTATATGTTGTTTTTACACGCTTTTTATTAGCTTCACTTGTATGTATGTATGTTTGTAACCGACTTCTTTGGGCGCGATTTAAACAACTAGATTTCGTTCAAACTTTGTAGATTTATCGAGGACCGATGACAATACACTAATTTGATAAAAAAACCGAACTAAAAAATAGAAAATAAGTTTTAATAAATTTAAATTAAGAATAGTATTAAAAATTTCAATAAATATAAATTAATAATAGTGTGAATAAGAAAAAAATATTTTATTTTAAAAAAGCGTGGGGTGCTTTTTAAGATGTTATCAAAATGATAATCACTCTTCTCATATCTGTCAATAAAATATTTATAACTATTGACACCATGCACCCCACGCTTTTTTTTTAAATAAAATAATGTTTTCTTATTCACACTATTATTAATTTATATTTATTGAAATTTTTAATACTATTGTTAATTTAAATTTATTAAAACTTATTTTCTATTTTTTAGTTCGTTTTTTTTTTAGCTCAATTTCCACTTATACTTTATACTAATACATTGATACATCGATAACTTAAAAAATGTGTGTGTGTGTCAGGTAACTGCCGCCTGTCTCTGTCGGGCCACACGTCGGCGCCGTCGCTGCTGCGGCTGGCCCCGGCGGGCGGCGTGCTCATGTCCGCCGACACCAGCGCCGCCGACCGCTCCGTCAGGCTGTGGGACCTGCACGCCGGTACGCACACGTGTACTGACACTCTTCACCACAACCCCTCATCCACATATCCGCATAAGAGGAGTCATGACATACAACTTCACATCCACTTACCACACATGGCCAGCCATAACCCACAACCTCATTTTCCCACACCTATACTACATGGCCCATCAACACAACCTCACTTCTTCTTCTTCATCAACCCATATACGCCCACTGCTGAGCACGGGTCTCCTCTACCATTGAGAGGGTATAGGACCTTAGTCCACCACGCTGGCCTAGTGCGGGTTGGCAGCCTCACTACCACAACGATTCTGGGAAAGCTGATTATGGTTCTACTTCCGACCAACCCTGAGGGAAGGAGGGCGGGAAGCATAGGTCGGTGCCACCTGCTTGCAGCCCGTCAACAGCCCCAAGAGTTCATTTGAATAACCTTCAACTGGCAATAAAAATCATTTAGGGATTCATAAATCAATTAATCATTAAGTCACGTCATCATCATCATTAGTCCATATATGTCCCACTGGTGTACGATCCTCCTCTATCACAGATAAGGCATTAGTCCACCACCTACATAGTATATCAAAACACACTATCTCCCATACTTCCAGGCAAGCTGATAGCAGTATTCACGCCCCCCGAGCGCGTGACATCGTGCGAAGTCCTCCTGGGCGGGTCTATAGTGGCGCTGGCGCTGGAGAACACGCGGCACGTGGTGTGCGTGCGGCTGGCCGGGCCTGCGCCCCCCGCCGTGCTCGCCGGCCTGCGCCCCGACCCGCAGCCCTACGGAGACCCCGCCCTGCACGCCGCCACCTTCCACATACAACAACCCGACAACTCATAGCACGCTCTCTAAACTGTACCATGTTTGCTCATATATCGCTAGTACAAGGTTCTATGTTATCCAAATAAGTGCGAAAATTGTAATGTAGGATCTTGTAATAGTGAGTATACTTCGGTTCCAGGATCACTGCTTTATGCTAAATGTCCATCAGAAATATTAGTAATTGATGATTTAAACATTGGATTAAGAGGACAAATCTCCAAAGGTCACATGCCTAACCATCTCTATGGCATATAAACAGAATGTACTTAATAGCAAACAATGGTGGAATCAATAATGGTTGAAAGCAAAGCAATTTGAGAGTGACTTAAAATCGCCCGTGAGAAAAACGAATGAAAAATGGATATATAAAAAATATGGAAACATGAAAAAAAACATGAATGTTTTTTGATCTATTACGCTTATTAATTACATTATTAATGATAAACAAATTGTATTTAGTGAATTCTCTATCCCTAATGTTGATGTTAGTACTAATTTTGTGGTGAATAGTGTGTAAGGGTTGACATATTTCAAATGTTACCTCATTTCCCCGTCTTTTTTTCATGCTGGCAACATTATCTCGTGTTAAGTCAACTTATATGAAAAAAAAAAATCAATATGTGTAATTCTCAAAATTGTCGAAATATTCTAGAGGAATCTATACGATCCTAACAAAAAAACTAGAAGCTGCAGTGTTACTAAAAATCCAATTTGCTTGATTTTTGATTATTTTTTTTTATTGCAGAAATATTCTTCCCAAAGTAATGATTGCCAGCGTGAATCACACCTTATTTATTTTGTTAATAACATTGCTTTCCGGCCATTCAGGGACTCAAATACGAGGCAAGTAACTGGCGCTAGTTACTGTCTTCTACTAACACAAAACTCAGTCTTTATAAGCAATTTGTGTATATACAGGGTGTATGGAAAGCTCTCGAAAGTAAAGACTTTATTGCATGATAGATCCATTACAGCAACTTTACTAAAAGGTGGACAGAGGCAGAGAAATGACGCCGAGCAGTAAAGTTTTAGTAAATCTATGCCAAAGAATTGTCTACCCTGCAAATAAAATTATTATCTATCAACCATACAAAAATGGATAGACTTCATCTACCAAAATGTTATGTTCAGCTCTTATTCGTTACATTGCTAGATACATGCCTTTTCTGCAACTGAGAGGATTTAGGCACTAGTCCACCACGCTGGCCTAATGCGGGTTGGCAGAATATTTTGCTTGAAAATGACCAATAAATTTCACCAAAGAATCACGAAATAGATAAAAACTTTGTATTCGGGAGTGATCCATACACTTAAGTATATATTATACTTACCTACATATTGATTTCTCTAAATTTCTTAAAAATATAGCACAGCGGTTGTACCATAATTTACAGTACAGTCAAAACCGTTTATAACGACGCATTGGTTATAACAACCAAATAGCAAAGTACCGATCGAATCATTATCTACATAAATCAATAATTACATTGTGCATATTGTTTATAACAACTATCGGATATACCGACGATCTTGTCAATGACGTTATATCCGGTTTCGACTGTATTACAAAACTATCACTAACCAAAGCTTTCGTTTTGATCGTTAAAAGACAAAATTTTGTACAAAGAATTAAGGTTAAAATCTTGAATAGTTAACACGTAAAACTAACTACACTAACCATTTTCGTCCTCCATTTACTTCTAGGTTGGAATTGCCAAAATATAAATATATGTGTAAAATAATTACCGTAATGAAATTAGATTTATTTAAGGACACATAAAATATTCTTACAAAATTGTCTTAGGCCACTCAAATCTTTTTTTATTTCAATGCAGATACGTCTTGTAATTTAAATCATTACACGCCATTATTCGTCTTTTAGTATTTGTTGATATAGCGGAACAGAAATAATTAACCTGTCAAAAATTTCAACTGTATCTATCACGGTTCATGAGATACAGCCTGGTGACATACGGACAGCGAAGTCTTAGTAATAGGATCCCGTTTTACCCTTCGATTACGGAACCCTAAAATCATGCATATTTATGAATATAACATAAATTTATCACACAATAATGAAGTTTATGTGTAATCTAGGCATATAAAACACAATAATTATTTTCCTATCTATTTAATTCCAACGCTCAAACAAAAAAGTTTATATTACAAGAAGTATTTATAATCTGTACCTTTTATTTGTAATTCCCAAAGCAATGTAAGCATAGTATAGCACAATAGCAACCTAAGCACAAACGTTATTTTGAATTCCAACATTCAAAAGCTGAGAAAGCTTTCGACCAAAGCAATTTAATGTAATCTAGCTGTAATCTTATCTTGTCCTGGGGTAAATAGCCGTTTATTTGTACCTTTTGTATTAAATTTATTTATAAGTTACCTACCATATTATGTTGGGCAATACACAGGATTATTCCTATATAAATAATTTCAATAAAAACCAATTTACTAGTTGATCAAAATAATGATAAATGGCAAGACGTAATGCGTATATTCAATATAACTTAGCGATATTTTTGGCACCAAAAAAAAGAAAATCGAAAAAGGTATATCCATATAAATGTACACAATGATATAAAGCAACATTAATACGGTAAGGCACTTTATAACGGCTATTTATCTCATTCTATTGTACTTTAAGAGTGAACTGATATCTAATGTCTTCTCTATATTGTTTCTTGTGTAACTTTGCTTCCATCGTTTGAATTAACGTTATTTTAAGCTTCTTCGAACGTGCAAGATGTAAAGTTTGCCTGGTGCAAATACGTAGCGCAGTTGCCTTTCTGTGGGGATATTTTATTACAAAATTGTAATAAATGACAAGTTATTTCCTTAATTTAAATATTGGTTTAAGCTCTAATGTAAACTAATATTAAAATATTAGTTATCCAAAGGACGTGTCTTCGGGAAATTCAAATTCAAATCTAAAGAGGTTTTGACAGTTACGAAAAAAACCTTTCAATATGATAACATTTATCAATCATTTACAACTTTAAAGAGTACTTCAAGAAGAGTCATTTTTTTTATTAAATCTTTCCACATTATTCTACTGACTTTAAAAACACTTAACGAACCATTATAGATCGATTTGTGTTTCCTCAAATTATGATATACCTACATCTTGTATATTAATGTTTTATTTATACTTATGTTCACTTAATACACTCTTTATCTTGGCCTTGTATTAAAGCGTACAAAGAGATCTTGACCGCTTCCATTTGCCTATTATAAAATTTAAACTATTTTAAGTTGATCGTTGCTCAAAGCTCTCCACAGAATGGCGTCTGCGCAACTTCTAAATATTTCGTCGCTTATCTTGCACTGTAACGCTTTGTTTGTTGGTGCAAAGACGAATGGGTGGCCATTTTTAAGCAATAAATATAGCATTTTCCTTCTTAAAAGCAGAAATGGAAGCCCATTCGCTTTGTACTTAGTTGGGAAGCTTTTCAGATTGACATTTTTATTGAGGGTACTTGAAAAAATTAATCGAATATCAGTTTTAATCGAAAGATAATTAAAAATAGCAATATCTGAATGAATATTCAGAATTTAGTGCTACCTACGAAATTATATTACCCATTTTCCTAGAAAATTGAATTTACGGAATTATACTCAGCCTGTCGCCGTCCAAAAAGTTACGATCCTATTATAATGAATACGAAAATCATTATAAAATTACGTAACAGTGATTAAAAGGTATACAAAAAGAATCCTTACCTTACTTTACTTCTGCAAGATGTCTCAAATTGTCAATCTGAAAAGCTCCTCCTGCAATGTTGGAAATGGTTAATTTATTTATAATTTAGCGTAATGAACACTGTAGTGGAAACAGGCTGGTCCCTGTCTTATCCGATATTCTGTATGTTAGATGTAAATTATTATATTACGTCTCACGGGGACGGAGCGATGGTCAAACGATACGAGTTGAGAACTTATCCAATAAACTTGATACGTAAATTGGACCAAAATCCATCGAATCTTATGAAGTATTCTGCCATAAAACTTGGAAAAAAGAGTACTTTTAGCAAATTATTAGTTATTTTAACTTGCTACTCATTTTTAGTGAAAAACGATGTTTTAAATCCCAAAATACTATCTATATAAAGGCATTGCAATAGCCTTATGTATTAAGATACAAAAGACAAGCTTAAAAAATAGAGTCTATCGCTGTGTCCCTGTGAAACAAACCGTACGTAGGGAAATATTTGAAAATTAAGCGTAAAGTGTGAAGGAACGAGGACGATGTAATCAATTGAATTGTTAAATTATTTATGTATTCTGGAAAGTTACGTACCTACTTGATGTCCCGATTAAATTATTGGAAAATACATTTCTCGTTTTATTTGCATACATCATATACCAACGTTATTTCAGAAATTAATCTCTGAACGCAACCGAAGATCTTTGAACAATACACTTATATAGGTAGGAATAACATTTATACAAATAGATACGTATGATATTTTTTAAAAGAACTTATACCTATTCGCGTAGAAAATGCTTACAATGTACCCAAATTTTTTCAAGTTAGGTAATTATCCTTAGCGATCGCAGTACCCTTAATGAAAATATGGCAGTACAGGCCAGCGTATTTAAAAACGTTCTAAAAACTGAGAAATAAATAAATGTTTTTATGTATTTTTTAAATAATAAGCCACGTAAAAGTTGTGTCAAATTAACTTTAGTATTCGTAACATTCGTAAATTTTAATTAATATGTATACAATGTGCCAGAGTAGAACACCTTATACGATGTCTGAAAAGGAGGCCCATGCCGTAGTCGTAGTTTCGCGGCTTAAAGTGCTCGCCTTTCTCTAGTTCAAAATAACCTATCCTTTTATAGGTTTTGTCTGATTAGAATAAAACAATAAAAAATAAATAATGATTGTTATGATTTAATTGTTCATTAAAATAACGTATTCACAGCAAAACATAATACTACACTACGTCGCGGCGGTCTAGCACGACTGGAACAGACCCTTCTTCCTCATCTCCTCGAACTCCTTCTCGGCGTCGTAGTTCCTGAGGATAAACATTACAGATAAATAATCATAGCTTATGTGACAGTTTAATAGGTGTAGAAAATCTAGAACCACGACGATTCGACGACTTGTAAAAAATGGGTGGTTGTTTGAGAGCTGCACAAGACCGGAATGATTGGCGGTTACTCGAGGAGGCCAACGTTCAGCAGTGGATAGTTATAGGCCATTCATTATTCTAATATATATAGGTCAGTTTCGTCCAGTCAAAATATTGAATGGGCAAGAAATTCTCAATTCATTCGCCTCATTTTGAGTTTTATTTGATCTTCTATTGTTTTTCATTGAAGTGCATTATTAAATATTACAGGCATCAAAGAACCCACCATTTTCTTTATATTTCAAGAGATCTTGAGAATGTTTTTAGATTTCTTAATCACTATGATGGTGGTACAGTTGATGTGACAATGATGGTCAGCTCACCTGTAGAATTCAGCGTACTTCCTCTTGCGTTCATTGCCGACGATCTGCTTGAATGCGAAGCCAGCGACGCCGGCCAGGGAGAGGGCCACGATCAGGTTGCGCTTGATGACGGCGTTCAACAGACCGCGCATCTGGGGCTTCGACGCCGTCGATACTGCCTTGTCACCAGCCATCTGACATAATCAACATTACAAAGTTTATGTTATGTCTCTTTACAGCGTGCAGTCAGACCGTGATTGGAAACTAAGGCAAGTAAGGTGATTACAATCCCCCAGGGGTTACAGAAAATGGCAGCAAAAAATAAAAGTTTTGATGTTTTCCATACAATTACATATATTTAATGTCAATCAATGGTTGTATGGATGACATCAAATTTTTTATCTTTTGTCGGTATTCCCATAAATGGTACGAATAGATGCATTTCCGCACTCACAATTTCCAAGATATGTATCAGTCCCACATTACATTGCAAGCCTACTACTTTACATAATATATTGGATACATTTCTGGACTCCATTCTACTTAGGATTATCTAGTCAAATAACCCGAAAGTCCTTCCCACCCCGATTATCAAACGCAGCACATCTAGATTGTATTGCATGTTCTTGTGCTGCAAGACCACGAGGCAGTTACCATTTTTAACTTTATAATTATTAAGCCAAGTGACTATTCCGCTCTCAGGCATTTGGGTTATTTAAGATGCCAGTGATCAGTACAGGAACATTATTATATATGCAGATAAAGACACACTAAACTTCTTCAATGTGAGGGGTAGGTCTAGGATCTATAACTGTCTATAGATGTCTTAACAAACCACTGCTTTGGCTTGCCATCACATCCTGTGCTACTGTTGCTAATTTTTGTTCAAGTAAAATATAATAACATCAGTACAATATTTTCGGATTTTATCATTAAATTGTCTTTAAAACTTGTATTATATAAAAAGATAAATCAACTTTATCAATTTTCAGTATTAATGTAGGTCATATACAAGGCATTATGTTATTTAATATTTTTAATAAAATCGATAAATTACATAAAATATAATGGTATATGATTAAGTGGTTACTTATTTATGAGTACCTTAAAAAAAAACAAAAGAATAGATGTTGAAACTATAGTATGAAGAATTAAATGGGTTAATCAATACAAATGTTTAATTCATAAGAATAAGATATTGCTTGTAATAACTTAGGATCCGATAATTATTAATCTTCACGTACACCTTGGCTATAGTTTTTAGTTTTAAAATGCAATTAAAAATCTATAATTTGGTTAGGTTATAGACAGTGCTAAATTTGTTTACTTCCTTACAAATATAAAATAATTTAAATGACTCTTTAACTACTAATCAATTCAATTTTTGATATAGGTAAAAGAGTACTTGTCTTCAACATTAAACATTGTTTTGTGCTGAAATAGGTAGGTATGTAAGGTTCTAGAATCGATAACCAAAGTAATGTTATCCAAAATACACTTTCAGTTTATAAATATTTAAAATTTCTGCTTATTTCTTAATACGTGTTTCAATAAAGAAGTGTGTGACCCAATATAATTCTATCATGTGATAAATAATCCATATTTGTTAAGGATAATACCCATTTCTTAGAGATTAGAAACATTACTCTTACATAACATGTCGATGTTTTAATATGCAACTATAATGACTTAATTTTGTATATATCTGCAAAGAATGATTGAAATTTCAGAAATTAAATGATTATTTTAAAAATACTTACATTTATTTAGGATTTTTCGCAAAAATCACGATAGGCACGACCACAGCAAGTGTAAAATCAGACTGTTACACACTGCACGCAGTGCTGTCAATGATGTAAATTTTAAGAACGTTCATTGGCTGTTTGACGTTACTGATTATTATTTCTACCAATGACAACGTAGTAGTCTGGTATCGATTTCGTGTTTTTAACTAAGAAAATATTTAAATATGACTAGCAAAAAAAATGAAATTAATTAATGTTGAATTTTGCATATTTTTTCTTTTCGAGTAAATTAAAATAATATAAAATGCTACGATGATTTTAACGTTTCATTCCACTTGTTAAACAGTCCTATAATTTCATTACGTTTAATATTAAAAATTTATTCATATAATTGAACATCTGTATGATTTTCACTGGCAAAAGCGCTATCATTAATCAAATCATATCGACTTTGAATACGTGTGAATATTGTTAATGAAACCGGTTTGTCTAACAAAAATATTTATCGGGCCTTATCACACCCCGTCTAATTTAAACCCAAGTCAACGTATTTAGAATACATTATAGTAGAGTGCCGTAAGACATAAAAATGGTCAAACCTCGGAACCCAGGGCCAGTCAATGAATCTGTATATCAAGTATGAGACTGCATTATTAAAACCTCAAATAAAAAAGTTAAAAAAAAAAAATTGACCGATCTCGATTTACAACAATTTTTAACAACAATTCACTGAAAAATGAGAGACGGAAGAGAGAAAATTTTTTTATAGTGAAAAATTTAGTTTTATTTGTAATAGATTATATGTGCAGAGTAACTTCAATGTTAATTTATTAGATTATCGTAAAAAATAAGTTACAAAAAAAAAAATTATCATTAACTATTCACATTGTTACATCGTGTACATTTCACAGCTTTCACTATTGCATTCTAAGCAAGCTGCAGTGCAGTTTAATCCACTTTTCCTGCACCCACAAGATGCTCCACATCCTGTTTTGCATGAGCAAAAAATAATTTTTAATAAAGATTCTGGAGCTGGTCGTTGCGTCATTGTTTGCGGTGTCAATATTCCGCATTCCAAGCCATGTTTGAACTTGCAAAAATACTCTTTTAAGTTTTAGTACAAACGCCCAATTAATTCAATATTTCGTCAATGTGAATATTGTTGCTCGAAAATTCCTTAATCACACGCAATAGCAACAAAGGGCAAAATTGGCGTTGGTGACTTGAATTTCCTCAAGTTGCCCCAAAACAACAAATCTATACAACAAAATGTGAAAAAAGCTCTTAAAAAAGAATATTTCTCATTTCTTAAATTATGAGCTTTGCAGAGCAAAAACGTGATCCCTTATTTTTTCAAAAATTCGATCGAGTGAAACAAAAAATGGCTGGATGGATTAATTTGGCACTTTGTAGGATTTTTGTGGACATATTGAACTGTAAAACGCACACTTAACATTATTGGTTTTCACAATATTTTCGATCCAGCGCTCGATTTTCCAAAACACCATCTAAAGCTCATTTTTTGATGCATTTTCAAATTCATGTAACAAGAAGAATTCTTGTTTTTTCGAAAAAGTAATAGCTGGTGGTTAAAGGATATTTATTCAAATTCTTGAAACGCACCTTAAACTTGGTGTACAATTATTTGTTGCTGAGATATCGATAATTAAAGACAAAAGGATCCTTTTCCATTTGTAGACTGATATCTCGGCGAGAACTAAACATATCGAGGTGTTAAAAGATAGAAATTAAAGCTTAATAAACAAAGTATCCGATCTTTATAAGGGTTAAGCAAGAACATTTTTCTCCACGCCCGTATGTAAAAAAAAGAAGCATTAAAAATTTTGAAATCGTTTTGTTGCTGCTTTTCCTAAGATCACTCAAAAACCACTGATGCTACAATTTTTTAATGTGTTAATCCAAAAACTAGAGACTTGGAGCTACAATTTCCTTTTTTTAAATTTCCTGTACGACCATTTTTCTCGAAGTTACGGCCCAAAAATTTGGATTTATTTTTTGATCCTTTAATTTTTTCCAGTAGTGTATTTATTTATATTCATCGGTATACCTGCAGTCCCTAAAGATCCAAGATCAAATTTTCAAGTTTGTAATAGTTGTTATTTTTAAAATATGACTTTTCACTAATATAAATCAATTAAAACTCCAAAAAATTAATAAATGTTTATAATAATAAAAAAAAAATTGAGAGCGCGAAAAATTTTTTTTTTAACATTTTTCTATATACTATTAAAAACATATTTTCAAGGTTTATATTAAGATTCATTGACTGGCCCTGGATTCCGAGGTATAAACCTTACGGCGCTCCACTATTAGTTTATCTATTCAAAATATATTCTCCCATTTAGATTCATTCAACTATTTCTGTTTAGGCATAAATGAATGCATATTATTGTGTTTGAAATTTATTGATTACTTGATTTCCCTTAGATATGACGTAAATAGGTATAGATCACTATCATTAAAACAATAGCATTTTTAATTTCATCGGATAAAGCGCAAAAACTTTATAAGTATAGTAATTTCCGCATTTGGGGTAGGTATTATATTAAATACTAAATCATTGATGATTCAAATAGAGCTTTTTGACCGGCTATCAGCTCCTTAGTAGCACATGTCTTCATGTGTTGTCTAATTTGAAATTTGGGTACTGATTTTCAGTCAATCTTCAGGCAGTAGACAGAGCAAATCAGAAACGTTTTATCAATTTAAAAAACATGGTAATCAGCTTAAAAGATCTAAATACGTACCAGTATTCTTCTTCATCAACCCATATACGCCCACTGCTGAGCACGGGTCTCCTCTACCATTGAGAGGGTTTAGGCCATAGTCCGCCACGCTGGCCTAGTGCGGGTTGGCGGACTACACACCTAAGAAATTCCTAAGAACTTTTAGGTGTGCAGGTTTCATCACTATGTTTTCCTTCACCGTTAAAGCAAGTGACAATTCAATTTGAATACACACATAACTTCGAAAAGTCAGAGGTGTGTGCCTGGGGTTCGAACTAGGGATGTTGCGAATATTCGCATCCGCATCCGCATATGCGGAACATTCGCATCGATTTGGACATCCGCATCCGCATCCGCATAAATCGCTGCGGAGCTGATGCTGTTGCGGATGTGTAGCAGATCGCGAAAAGAAAGAAAGGGGTGAGGGGCGGCGAGGTGCGCGTGTCGGTCTCGAGTGTCGAGTGGGTGACCGTACGTGCTGATTGACTAATAGGAAAGCAATAACATTTTATACAAATCAACCAATCGATCAATTTTATACAGATCCGAATCCGCATCCGCATCCGCGGATGTGAGCCTCTTAAAATTCGCATCCGCATCCGCGGATGTGAAAAAAATTGAATCCGCAACATCCCTAGTTCGAACCCGCGACCGCCGAGATTCTCGACCGCGCGCCTAAACCTCCAGGCCATCACTGCTTACCACCAGTACCAGTATTAGTGACAAAGAAAACTAAAAAACATGTTTTAGTCAAGCTCATTGAAATCTAGCATGAAAATTTGTATGAACAATAGCATGTTTCCAATTATGTGCAAATTATAAACCCAATGATCTCCAATGAATAGCTATGAAACAGTATATGACGTCTTGCTATGGGATTATGCAACATGAGTGTAAAGAATTTGAAATATTTCAATTGTAAATTATTGATGTTCATTGACAGCTTATTTAGTCCAAAGACATAAATGTGCGCTGTACAATGGAAATGTGTTCGATTCTCGGGTCGAGCATCGTCATTGTGTTTCCATTATCTATAGCTTGGAGCGCCTGTTAACCAGGATTATCCATGGCTGTAGAAATACCCTTTTACCCATTCCGAATTATACAAGTGAAAGTGTATAAGTGTTTACAACACATTAAGTTTGATACTGTGTAGTCAACAAATACAAATTGAAACGACAAAAATATTTTTTATTCATTTATTAATAAACTAACTTTACAAATTTAATAATAGCAGAACAATAATATTCCTTATTTCTTTTCATTCATAATAATATGATAATAATTCACCATGACTCATCGTACTATGAATATAATTATATGATTTAAAAAATAATATAGAAAGACAGTGAAAGCAACTTACGGAGAAAATAATGCACAATAAAAAAGGGACTGGCGAACGGTCGCCGAATCGCCGCCGAAGGAATCCTACAGGCATCATCAACGAGTCTCATTTCACCTAGTGTACCGCGTCGTACTGTCGTACTGCGGTACTGTCGCACTGTCGTACCGATTCGTACGCCTCGTCGCAAACACTACAAAACATATTACAAACAACGTAAGTTAATATTTGTTTTATTGTATCAATTGTTTTAGTCTATACCTGCGCTCTATGTACATCTTCATATACTGTTTACATACCAAAACTATACGCTATGCTCGTGTGCTGTTAATCCCTATTCTATATTTATAGTGTTTATAAACTATTTGTATTTTCTCTTTTCATATATATAAACGTATATATTTTTATTTTTTTTTATTCGGCATAAATTACTATCATTAGTCGAAAAAAATGAAAAACAAAAACAATTACAAACTAATATTGATAACTATACACCCAATATACACAGCTAGTTGAGAGTTCATACAATATAATTATATGGTACAAGCTTCGCAACTCCTCTATATTACAGTATTAAGGCTTTTGCGTTACTACAGGAGTCCGTCCGTGCGCGGGACGTACGCTAGTCGCATATGTACACCGATATTCATCAATTCTCTTTAAAAATTAAACAAACAAATATACTTAACGTCTAACGTAATTAATATCCCCGTCTATACATAACATTTACAAGAGATTGTACATCGGCCGTACGGTCGTACCGACTTTGTTTAAAAATAATTTAAAAAACAAACAAAAGCGCGGGACGGCTCGCGTCCAGTGAGTACTGGAGCGCCCGACCGCGCCGACTAGCCGACTGTCCCCACTACCGCTAGCACACCACGCGTCCACGCCACACACTATATAGGGCACGATTTCATCAGGCAATTTTCTTCGACTAACATTATTTATTTATTTATTTTTATAAAATATTCTCATTATATCTATACAAACTATGTACGTACTATTGTAGCACTATCACTGTCCGATTCGTAACGTTGAACATCGTACAAAATATATAAGCGAGCTGCCAACGCCATTGCACAGCCACTGAAGTAAGCGAAGCTCTCGGGCGGGCCGGCCGCCGCCGCGCCTCCGACACGTCGATACCGACATTGGCAGCCTCAGTCCAACGGGGAACAGGGGGGGAGTAGGGGAGGAGAGTAACGCAACGTCCACGTAAAACCGACAGCGTCCTAAACTATATAAAACTTCAATAAAAGCTGTCCAAAAATGTGCACTTTAAAAAAGGAAATATATGTTTCACATCCACATTTATTGCTCTGGGTTGTATCCCCTAACTAGGAACCGCGCGACACCAAGTCCACGACACCCGCGACCTGGCGCCCAACACAACCGACCGCGCCCCAGCGCTGGACTCCCACGCCCAGCCGCCGGACAAACATCGACATGGCGAAACCTAACTTTTCATAAAAAAAATCCATTGACGCAACATTAAGTGAACGACTTCATAAAAAAATATATGACAATAAATACTAACATCTAAAGAGGAAACTAATTCATTAAACCAAATACGGCAATCGAATATGTACAGTGCGAGAAGAAACTTAAAACATACGCTTTAGAAAAAAATCACTGGATCAATAGGGATTTGGTATAGAGACGGAGAAAATCAGTGATCATGTTGATTGAAAACAATTCGAGAGAAACCATTGGGGCGTCGAAATGAAAAATGTTTAGTATACTGGAAGCCCGCACAGACAAACTGTTATTACACTCAGTCGCGATTATTATCATTTCACTAAGAAATCATCGAGTTTCACAATTTAAATTACAATTATTGGTCGTGAATTGTCCTTACAATATAAAAACGCTAATTGTAATAGCGGCCTAGGTTTCGCGCGGGAACGCACCGCCTCGCATCTATTTCATTCGTGATAATGATTTAATTTTGACGGTTAATTTTATCCTGATTAAAATTTATAAACAATAACTACTAGTTATAAAACATGATTTATTTTCATTTATTAATGACAGATAATGTTATTGACAGATCAATAAAAAGCCGCGCGTTCCCGCCAAAACGTAATTTAACAACTACGCTGCGCTTACCACACAATGTCGAATCACGAGGTTACGTGCAAAAACGTATGAAAATATGTTTTTAATTATTATTTTATGCATCCATTTAAATCTCTCGGGAATTAATTACTCTATTATAACAATGTGCCTACATATCGAGTGCTTTTGTACAATATTGATACACATATATTCACTAGTAACCTAAGGCTCGCCGCTGGGGCCGCGGGCGGGGCGCGGCTGTGTGAGCGCCGCCACCGCGCCAAGGAAACACATTCATCTCTTGTGATCGGTTAAAAAATAAATATACTATTCAACATTAATTAACAACTGTGTTTGCAGCGGGGGTATACTGTCGCGCGCAATGACACGCTCACACAGCCACGGCCGGACGCACCCAGCGGTAATATTCAGAGGCGCTTAAAAATTAACTTACATTTAAAAGAGAAATAATAATGATCAAGTGCATATAACAGTGATTGGTAACATGATTTGTTCACTAAATAAAATGTCGATATCCAAAAAGTGCCGATTGTCGAGTCGGCGTGTACAAAATTAAAAAATACAAATATTTAACTATACCCTCGTTTTACAGGGACAGACGTGGGCCAAATTATTTTACAATACATTCATCAACATTTCGAAACGGAATAAGGCAATGCTGTCTGCTATTTCACTAATACTTGTCACTCTTTAAAAAGTTTTAATACAATATTTACAGATTTTTCAACGTTTTTGTATATCTAAAATAGTTCAGTGTGTGTCATTTGGATAGATTATTGTGGCACCTATGGTCGATATCCGCGTTCATATTTAAAGTGTTGGTTATTGAAAACATCACAGACTGGCATCACCTGTACAAGTGTACTTGTCGATATCGTGGAGTCCAATGATTGCAACTACAAACAAATAACCACAGCACGCGCCATACTGTTCCAACAAAATTTACTAACACAATTTACATTCAAATGTATACATTCAATTCATTGATTTGTATAAATAAATATATGTAGCTTATCACTTTAAGTTTCACGACGACTGTTAACGCCAATTCATGTTGTTACGCAACAAATATGATTAACATAATTTATTCTAAGTGTCTAGGTAAAGGCATCAGGGTCCACCTCAGTCTATCCCTGTACAGGCTTACTTCTATATGCGCACCCCAATGAGACATTCGATACAATATACACATCAAGTTCGTTCTATATTTGAGTTCTGTATAAAACATATAAACTATCAAAGTTACCAAGTAACATAGGCTAATAACTAGGAGCGTTCTAGCTAAGGCAATTGGACAACCAACAGTAGTATACGAGTTATTACAATATCGATTAAATAAGTCGATAGATCTATAAGCATCGACATTGTTTCCTTAACAAAAACATATTTCATCGGACAAAACGGCATTTTTATGGCTTAGTTTAGATTACAAATGTTAACATGCGGTTGTGTTATCTTCGACAAAGACACAGAATAAACTTTCGTTGCGGTACAGTTACTTCACAACACAACACTGAGATACACTATTTTTATAGGAAACGATGTGAAGTATTTTCGATAAATTCTGTTAGGCACTGTTTGTTACTATGTATTGTGGGTTGTGGTGGTGGTGTTCATTGGCGTGCGCATACAAGGGTAGCGGGTACTAAGGCGGTCGGCGGTAGAGCCACTCGAGCGGCGCGCAGGCCGCGGGTCAGTCGAGCGGGTAGAGCAGGTGCAGGCGCGGCGGCGACGGCGACGGCGACAGCGGCGGCGAGGGCGTGCGCGAGCGCGGCGCCGGGCCGAGCGTGGGCCGCGGGGGCTGCAGCGCGGGCCGGGGCTCCGCGCGCGACCTGCGTCACTTGCCGTCGCGGGACGTGCGCCTCCGCCGCGGCGTCGCCAGCCCGCCGGGACCCTCGCCTACTGCAAACCACGCACGCACTCTTTTATATTGAATATACACGTAAAAACGATACTGAGTAAAAATGGTACTGAGATATTTGTCATCTATTTAGTTGGTCCATACTTATAAAAAGCAGTTACTTTAATTCTTGGTATATTCTTTAAGAAGAATGGTCATTTCGTTTCAGCTTAAAGGAATCCTGTACTTGTACTAAAATTGCAATATACATTATAATAATAACTGCAACTCACCGGCACTTCTGGTTTTTCTCCTGACGGGCGTGGCTAGCGGCGGCGCGGGCGCGGGCGCGGGCCCGGCGGGCAGGCCGGCGGGGTGGTGCGCGGGGGGCGGCGGCGCGCCCGGCGGCTGCCCCGGCGCCGCGCCCGCGTGCCCGTGCCGCACCGAGCGCCGCGTGCCCACGCCCTCCGCCACCTTGGCGGCGCCCCGCCCCACCCCGCGAACACCCTTGCCCGTCTTCCCCCGCACCTTACAGATGAGCGGCTCGTCGCTGTCGCTGTCCGAGTCCTTCTTCAGCTTGCCGGGCGGCGCCGCGGGGTTGGCGGGCTTGGGCTCGGTGCGGCGCGGCTTCTTCTTGGGGCGGCCGGCCGGCGACAGCCCCTCCTCGCAGCTGATGGTGGAGGCGCCGGAGCTCTCCGACTCGCGCCGTTTCCGCTTGGCGGCGGGCGCGGGCTTGGCGGCCGGCGTGGCGCTGCCGGCGTTCCGAGGACTCGTCTTGTCCTCGGACGCCCGCAGACAGTTTCGAGGCTGCAGCGCCGGCGAGTCGGACCGCTCCAGCTTGTTGATGCCGGGGCTGAGGCGCGGTGTTTTCGGTCCGTCGGCGGGGCTGTTCATTTTACTGCTCGACCTCGTCCTGACACTACTCCGCGCGACCCTCTCCAGAGTGGACGGCGACGGCGACTCCGGCCTCTTGCCGACGTAATCGGGCGTCGGAATCTCTATCAAGAGCTGCTCGAGTAGACTCTTGTCCGGAAAGTCTGCTTTTAACGGTAGCCTCTCTATTTTAGGGTCCTGTTTGTCTTTGACTTCATCCTTGGTTTCACCGTTTTCAGCTATCACCTTTTCCTCCTTCAACTCCATGTCGGCGCTGAGTTTCTCCTGATTCGAATACGTGTACAGGGGTGGCGACACTCTACTCGGTAAGGGATCGAAATCGTTCTCCTTCTTGGGGCTGATGAGTTCCTTGTCTGCGTGCGCGGCGTCCTTGGCGTCCATGTCGCCGGCGCCGTCGCCCTTGGTGTCGCCGTCCTTGTCCCTGTCGAGCGGCGGCGCCTTGTCGGCGAGCGAGTCGTCGCGCAGGATGGGCGTGGGCTGGCGGTCTTTGGTGTGCGGCTGGTCGTCGCCGTTGATGTGGTCGGCGTGCATCTTGGCGAGCTCGGCCTCGATGTCGCCCAGGTCGTCGATGTCGGGCGGGCCGGTGTCGTAGTGCGGCTGCCCCGCGGCCAGCGACAGGCGCTCCAGCAGCTCGTCGGAGGCGGGCGGCTGGTCGATCACGCCGATTATCCTCTGCACGGAGGTGGGGCTGGTGGAGCGCGGCATGTCGAGCCGCTCCTTGCGCTGCGGCCCGGGCGGCGACTGACTCGCCTGGTTCGGAGACTTTTCCGATAGCGCGTCCATCGACTCTATGCCGGAATCTTCACCTTGCGCTTGTGAAGTTGGTGATCTGTTCGCAAATTTGTCTGTGTCAGGTCGCGCAGCGCGTTCTGCGACGAGCTTACAGTAGGACTTGTCTTTAGGGCGCTCTTTCCGTCGCGGCGACGTGGCGCCGCACCGCTGACTCGACGCACCGGGCGGGGAGTCCACGCGGCTGGCTATCGTGCCTACGTTTGTCGATCCAGGTGGATCTGAAACATAGTACGCGAACCATGTGAAGACATTACAATAGCTAGCGCTGTCTGACTAATGTGAATATTTAACGCTACCGTTTGACCTGATAACAAAATTACTATGAAATCCTAAACTTTAAAATGCTCATAGACAACCCTTCCTACTCGTCGAAAAGAGGCCCTTTGTTAGTCCAATTGAAACTTGCGGCAATGACAAGTGAAGTGTTTGCGGTGTGTCCGCGGTTATGGGGAGTTAGTTGAAATGAATATTTACCTGGTAAGGAACTATGACTGGTTTTCCTCTTCTTCTCAGACGTGAGCAGCCCGTTGGGTGAGGTAATAGCACTGTCGGCGAGTGTCCGTTTTAACTTATTGTCTGCGTCGGAGTTGCGCGCGTCCGCGTCGGCGAGCGTCCACTCCACTTTGCACTTTTCACTAGCACCTTTATCACACTCAGTGTCCGGTTGCACAGTCTTCCCGTCACTGGACTTATCACATTTCGCACCGCACTCCATACCACTAGGTAACTTCTTTATCACGTCGTGGTTGTTGGCCGTCTCTCTGTAGCCCTCGTTCTGCGCGTACTTCCCCTCTTTGTCCAGCGTGTCGTTTTTCCATTCCTTATCCTTGTCCGGTTTGCCCTCGTTGAGTATTTTGAACTTCTTCTTCACCTTCAAGTCGAGCATCTTGTTATTCAACTTGTAGTCGTGCGACTTGGTCACTATGTGGGCATTCTTGGATATAGTTTTCATTCTATATACAACGTTGTTGTCGCCCGGTATTTCCGTTTTTATCGCGTCGCCCTCATAGTGGTTGTTAAGCTTTATGCCTTTTGCGTTTAAATACTCATCAGTCTTGATTTCGGTGTTGTCACCTGACTTCGAAGCTATGGACTCTTCGGAGTCCCTTCTGTGAGACTTGCCGTCTTCTAGAGCCTTCTTGATCTTCACCTTCTTCGTGTGTAAGTCACCCGGACTGAACTTCTTTTTCTCCTTTTTGGAGTTCTTTATGACCGCCGAGTTCCGTCCTTTGAGGCTAATGTGCAGCGGCGGCACTCGCAGTTCGCTTTCGGTCGGCTTGTCGCCCTTCTGTTGATTGACGAAGCTGACGTCCGCCTTGTAGACGGGCTGCACCACCGGCTCGTTCTTGTCCAGCTTGGTCTTGGTGAGCCTCAGCTTGATGGACTCCTTCTCGCCCGGGGGGGACTTGGGCGGGTCCCCGGCTGGCGCGGCCGGCTTCGCGACCGGCGCACGCGGTAAGGCAACTTTGGTAGACTTTCCGTCGCGGACAATCTTGTCCTTGAGCGTGGCGGGCTTCTCCTTCGAGCCGGCTGTCCTGGGCTTGCCGCCCTTCTGCGCGGCCATCTTTTCGTCCCGCTCTTTCTTCAACATTTTACTTTTTGACTTTTCCTCGTCTTTCTTACTGTCGTCCTCGGGTATCGACTTGGCGATACCGAAGATCTCGGGCCCTGTATCCGTGGCGTTCTCTTTCACTTTGCACTGAGCGACGGTGATCTCTTCCGACTTCTTCTCTTGCTCTTTGGGCGGTGGTATATCATCGTCCCTCATTAGCGTTTTAATCAGGTACTGCTTGCTCTGCTCCTCGATCTCCTGCGCGGTCGCCTGCGAGCCCACTGTCGCCGTGGTCACCGACGCCGCCGCTCGCACGGGCAGTCGCATCGGCGGGGGCATCGACGTCGTCTGATTCACCTGGTTGTGACTCATCTGACCGATCTGACTGCCTTGGCTGACCATCATTCTTTCTGAATTTCCACTACTCGGCGATACGGAATATGAAGTCGGCGGCGACTTGAATGGAGGGTGCTGAACCGTAGAATGAGGATTCGTCTGGTATTTGGACGTGGACTGCTGCGGCACAGGCGGGGGAGGCATAAAGTTCGTCTCGCTCTCGAACGAGCTCGACTTTGAAGGCACATCACTCACGTTCGATTGCGTACTGGACGCCGACGACGTCTCCGGATAGGGACCGTTCATCGTGGGCGTGAACTGACCAGTTATCTCTTGTAACAACGAATCGGGCGTCTGATTCGTCTCGGAACTCTGCGCGTCCTGCTGCGACGGATCACAGAGCAAATCCAACTTGGCGTTCGTATCCAAGTCGGATATGGCGGACAGGGCGGTGTCGTCCAGGTTGAGGTCCGCACCGAGGGTTGGCAGTAACTGGTCCAGGTCACAGGTGTCCGGGATATCTGGCAACTGCAGGGCCCATAATGAGTCCCGATAAGGTTCGTTCCAATCGCCTTGACTCGACGCGTTCGTGCGAGAATTGGCGCGTTGGAGCGCAATATACTGCTGCTGATACCTCTGGAACTCCTGAAACAGACATCACGGTTGTAAAAGTGCTACAAAAGTCATAAGTAAGCAAATAATTACGATATATTTGTTTGAAACATACCTGGAAACTGGATTGTGTTTTCTGATCCATAGAGGTAGGAGGCGGCGGTAACAAGGCTTGTAAGTCCTCTGCCGAGACTCTGGCGAGCGCCGGCGTGGGCGCGGGCGGTGCGACCGTGCGCGCGGGGCCCGGCCGCGGCGCCGCCGGCCGCACGCCGTACGGGGGCGGAGGCCCGAAAGACTCCGCCGGGTAGGCGCCCAATGGGAACCGCGCCCGCGACACCACGGTGGCGTTAGGCGCGGGCACGGCGGTGCGGTAGGCGGCGGGCGGGGGCGGCGCCGCGCGGGGGGCGGGGAACGCCCTCCGCACGTAAGGCGCCGTCCGCGGGCCGGCGCGCGGCGTGGGCGAGGGCGGCGGCGCAGGCGAGGGCGGCGCGGGGGACGCGGGCATGCGCGCCGGGCCCGGCGTGCGCGGCGACCGGTACTCGAACGGCGCGCGACCCACCGCCAACTCCACCTGCAAGCGGCGGGGATGCTATTCACAAAACGAAACACGATACGTGCGGTTTAATAAAACTCGTCTCTATAAGGAATAAATCACATTAAACGTTATACCACCTCGTTGCAAATGTGTCAATGGTTAGACAGAAATACATAGTTGTACTTAGTACTCACCTGACCATCTTCGAGTCGGTCTAACTTGGCGGGGTGCGGCGGCGGTTTCGGCCTGGGCTGCGGCGCCGGCGCGTCGTTTTGCAACAGGTTGACGAGGAGCGGCGAAGACATCGCCACCGTGGGGGGCGCCGACACGGGGGAGTGTGCCGGCGCGTGTGGCGGCGGGGGAGGGGGCGCCGGGGACGGCGGGGGCTGCGCGGGGTACGGCGGCGGCGGACCCGCGAACGCTGACGTCGACGGCCGCGCGAAAAGTCCATCCGCCGGAGGCCTGATACCTCCTGAAGGACCACCTAATCCTGCGATGAATAATTTAGGCCCATGTAAAATGAAATAAATTCACTCAAAAAAACATACTCTAAAGAGATATTGATTCTACACTTAAACTATGTAATTAAAAGTGTCCATGCGCTCACCTAACGTGTTTTCCTTTCGATGGATGACCCTCGCCTGCGTCATGCTGCCGAAGGGGAACTCGCAGCGGTCCGTGGTGGGCGTGGGAATGTTCTGCGGGATCTTGCCGTCCATAGGACACACGGTGTTGGGCGACTTGAAGTTGTCGCGGGGCGCGGCGGGCGGGGGCGCAGCCTCGGGCGTCGACCCCGCGCCCGAACTCGAGCTCTCGCCCTCCATGAGCCGCCCGATGCCTTCCAGCCCCGCCAACAGCTCCGCATTCGGTTGAGATCTTGACGTACTAGCATCTGAGGGTATTATGTGCTGTCTGAATATCACTCCAGAGATAGTTAGGCGTTGATTTTAAAGCTCAATGTAAATATTATAGCAATATCTAGCGATAGCCATAAAGGGGAGATTGACATCCATAAGATTGCCAGACAATTAAGTCATTTACGATTGGCTAATATTATGTGCTCTTAACAGAATGTTTACAAGGAAGAGATACACAGCCCCGTGAGATAGGATGACAGCCCCGTGGCGCAGTTGGCTAGACACCAGCTTGCGAAACGAGCGGCCGCGGGTTCGATCCCCGCTCCGAGACAAATGTTTGTGTGATCCACAGATATTTGTTTCGGGTCTGGGTGTTTGTGAGACCGAAAAGTCTCTCGTAGTTCCTGATACCCACGACACAAGACTCGTATCTTAGTGTGGGGTCAGGACTATGTGTATGTGACTGTTGGGTGTATTTATTTATTTATACTCCTATAGTATAATACTCCGAGGCTAAAATGGAGGAGTCATAGCTTCATACATAGAAAGTAACACATGTGTTGTTACCGTCTGCGTCAGCGCTGATGGTGAGTTCCGCGCCGTGCTGCAGGCGCAGGCTGACGGCGGCGTCCCCGTCCAGCTGCACGGACAGGATGCCGAGCGCGCGCAGCTGGGGCGCGCCGCCCGCCGCCAGCGCCCGCAGCCGCGCCGCCGCCGCGCGGGGCACCGACAGCGTCACGCGCACTGAGTTCCACGGCTCCACCTGCACAACCACTCATAATCTTAGTACCCCCATATGAACCAACAAACATACATTACTAATACAATACCACGCACTATCATAATCATAATATGCAAAACTATTTCAGTCCAAACGGGATATAAAGACATCGAAGGGACCGTATATTTCGGACGTTATATCCGATACTTTCCCACGATTTCCACCAAATCGTCAGTCCACCTTGCGGATGAACGTCCAGCGTTGCGCTTACCGGTACGTGACCTCCACTCGAGAACCATTCCGCCCCAACGACAGTCAGTTCTACGAGCTATGTGGCGTACCCATTGCCACTTCAGCTTGCTAAGCCTTTGGGCTATGAAGGCATTCTTCGTTGTCCTAAGGATCTCCTCATAAGTTATAAGCGATAGTTATTGATTTACATAGATTACGCCGGCACCTTGGCAATTGGTTGCTACAACCGATTCGTCATCATAATCAGTTATGACTGTACTACCAACAAGAAAGTTTTAGCCGACATTTTGGTCTTCAAAATAAATTAAATCTGAATAATACTGTTTATTTCATTGCATGGCACGTAAAAATTAATAATGCCTTATAACACTTTAATAAATTAAGTTTAGTGCGGTCTTATATAATACGTCGACTACATACTCTGCTGTATGTGATTTCGTCGCTAACCCCATGATCACAAGTTTTTCAACATGCCCAATGGGATTCTCCAATACAACAGTCATTATCGTCACCTAGAGAAATTCTCGTAGGTCAAATCACATAAATTAAAGTTTTTCCTTATAGCGTTTTAATTAAATTATACATGTTTGAGGAACATATTTTTTATTGATTCGTTAAATTCATAAAGAGAATAAAGTGGCAAGAGATTTCATCATATGCACTTCGTATCAAATAATAATACATAAATCAATAAAAAATACATTTTTTTATATCTTACATTTCGGAAATAATGAGATAATAATAACATTAAAGGAAATATAATATTAGTAATAGATATCTTTTTTACTTTAAAATAACATTGTAGAGTTTAGGTCACGAAATAAAAATCAGCTGACGCCTGCGGTCAATGACACGTGCGCTGTCTTGAGTTTTTGTTTACTTTACATTACGTGCTCGTAATATATCGAATTGTCGAAGTAATAATATGACATAAATGATTTATGTTTCCGTTTATTTAAAGGTACAATTATAGATTAATTTATATTTTTGGATTCAGGAAAATTCTATGATAATAACCATAGCTTTTCCTTAGTGTTAATATTTTTGCAGTTAATTTTAAATCAACCTTTTAACACAATTTTTTCCCAACATTTTATCATGATTATTAACTAAGGCAATAAAACGATGTATTAATTGATGAATTACGGACCAGGTCTTTTCTTGTAAGTGAAGCAATGGTTTTACGCGATGTACAGTGAATAAGACTGTCGAATATGTAATTACTTGTACCAAATGCATTATATCGAATAAAGCAACTAAATTAAGTCTCCCGGTATCTTGATGGTCTAAACTCTATTTGGACCCCTGCACTTAGCATCAGGCACTTGTGACACTTTGCAGCCACTTGACATGGGCTTCCGTGGTGATGTTCTTTATCGTGATGAAGAGATGATGTGAAAGAGTACCTTGTTAACTTTGAGCGAATGCGGATGCGGGTCGGCGAGTAGTGCGCGCAGGTCGCGCAGCAGGCGGCGCAGGCGCGTGGGGAAGCGCGGGTCGCGCAGGTCACCCTCGCAGGTCACCACCACGCCGCACCACGCGCCGCCCGCGCCGCCACCGCCGGCCGCGCCCCCGCCCCCACCCGCCGAGCCTGGCCCGTCGCTGTCCGCTGCCATGCTGCAACGTCCATACACACACATTACTACAACTATTATATTCTGTCAATGCGCACTAGGGCAGCGTGGTGGACTATGGCCTAAACCAAGGGTCGCCAAATAGCGAACCGCGGTCTGCATCCAGACCAGAGCAATGTAACAAAACACCTTTGTTATTTTCTTCATTACATTTATTTAATAAATATTTTTTCTTATAAATAAAATGTCCAGACCTTGATGCTCATTTCATTTTTTAGACCCCGAACTAAACTAATTGGTGACCCCTGGACTAAACCCTTTCAAGTTGTAGAGGCAGCTCATGCCCATCATTCAAACATATATGGGCTGATGATGACGAATGATTATAACCACAAAACATTTACACACATAAATCTGACCCCACAATAATATACAATTCCTGAGTGGTGGGTGTATCAGAAAGTTTCAAACTTTTTACAAGACATTTCTTTGAGAATTGGAGATTGGAACAAATTTAGCATGCAGAATTTTAGCATGCTCTTATTTAACAGGTTTAACAACTACATAACAGGGGTTGCTGTTTTCTTTGTTCCAATTATGATTATTTTAAGGGATTATATTTTATCCATGCCACATTTATGCTATTACAGCTTAGCATATCTCTCAGTATTTCAACTTGAAAACTGATATTGCATATCACAAGTCTTTATTTAACTATTTTTAAACTAAAAAATATTATCAAATCTAATGTGCTGATACCATCAATCCACAAAGTAAATATTAAAATGTCATGTTTGTTAATAATGGATTGTACATATGCAAGGTTTATTGTATGTTCAATGTTATACTATTTTTTTATCTCTTAGCATAATACTAATTCTCTTATCACTAGAACATAGCAGTTTAAACTGACATCCTGAGTAAATTACTCAATAAATAAATGATTAATTTATGCAATAACTGAAGAAAATCATTTATTCGAGTATGGAAATTGGATAAAAATATTTTATAAGAACATTAATATTTCTGTAATAAAAAATATTATCATTTAGTTTGGCAGTGGAATGCTATGGATGATGATATAAAATCTTTTTAAATATATATAGTAATTAAATAAATCTATCATCATAAGCCTCCCATAATATGTAGATTTCCAGAGCAACCTGAACTAACAATTAATTAATGAATCCTTTATCACTAACCTATTCATATATTATTTTTTTACTGATTGACATGCTATATATACATATTAAAAAAAAGCCAATTATGATATTAATCTGCAATATTGGATTGTTGAAATTAGAAATGCATGTTAATGGTCATAACTAGCCATTATATGCTTATGTTAAGTACACATAATTGAAATTACTATGCAATTACAAAAAACAAGAATTATAAGTTTATTTAATTTATAAGCTCTTATCTTGGGAATATTATCAAATCTATAAATAAAATGTACCACATTTAAAAATTTAATTTGTAAATCTACATAATATTAAATAGATGCTTTTATTTTTATTATTTTCTTTTTTCATATACACTATAATTTTAGAATTACAAAACAAAATCAATGATTGTCTTTCTTTCCTATATTAATACCTTTTAAATATTACAATTTTTCTCAACATTTTTAAATCTAATTGACCAGGATGTCAAATGTGTAAACTAAATTATAAGTCACTCTGATAACTTTGCAATCCTAATCAAGTAAAAAAAAAAATATTTTACCATAATAAAGACAAATTTTAAAGATAAAATTTATTAAATGTACATTAACTGTGTTACCATACTTGACAGGGCTAAACTAATTTATCATATGTGTTTATGTAAGTGTGTTGTTCCATTATGCTATCAATTATCACACTGATTTGTTTTGCATGAGTGTTAAAAACTCCAGGAAGTGGAAATACCCAGATCTTTTAGGCTTAGTTTGGTCCTAATTTATGCTTAGGTAATTGGCAAAACTTTGAATTAAATAATCAACTTGGTTACTAACATACATGTAGAAAATACATTACTTGTTTTGATATACTACTTGTAACATTTGTAACTGATATCTCTTAAACTTTCCTATAATTCTCCATAAATTGTTATGAGACATAAACCATTGAAATATAAGAGATAAGTAAAACTGTCACTTAGATATTAAAAAACTTGATAAACCTAAATGAATCTACACTCTGGAAATTATAGAAAATGTGAATTTTTTTAAGTATTTTCCCCATTGCCTAGATAAAATACTATTATTAATATATTTTGTAATCAAACCTATACTTATTTAAAATGATTTAAACCCTATTGCTATGTAGGTTATCTTTTTCCTTGTTTAAATAAAAATTATTATGAATTTCCAACTTTTCCTGATATCTGCTTACCTTATATTGCAAAACTACTAAACCCATTTCAATGAAGTTTCCATAGATTGATAAAATATATTTCTCCACAGTATACATTTTTTAGTAATTTTAAAATGATAATACATATTCAATCAAATGAAGACATGTAAATCATATCCAACCAAAAAAACTATAACCTGAAAACATTGGATATATTCTTAATTTATGATTTAAAAGTATCTGTTAGTGTGGCAATCTAATATGCAATTACCTTTATTTAAAAAATGTATAAATAAATGATTATTTTCTTTTAGTCTAAATTCAGATACAATAGAAATTCCACCAACATTATATACTTTAAAACCCAGTACTTACCATCAAGAATAAATTAATTTATGACAACCATAAAAATCTAAAAAAATTATCTTCAAATTTTAATATAATTATTTTCTTAATGAGAACTAATCTACTAGGAACCATTCATTTCTATAATTTCAAAATGTGCTTCTAATATCTTAAAAAAGTTGTCTATAACATAAAATATTTTACTCATCACTTTTCAAGTTAGTGTTTTATGTAAACATTGATATAAATTTTTTAATTCTGAAAAAATAAATAATTAATGGTATTCAACCTTTTGATCATATCCTCATATGTAAACTGTAGATTCATTACTCATTATTTGTTTAAGGTGTGTGTGCCTAATTTGCCCAAAAAATATTTCTCACTTCTTACATACATGAAATGTTAATAGTTTTTATTCCATATTTGATTTTATTTGTCCAATTTCCACACATTCTTTTAATACTCATTAAATAATTCCTATTGTATCATTGTCACTTTTAATTAACATATTATGGTAAAATAATATCCTGGACACCTGAAAAGCATGATGTTAAGCAAAATCTAATTAAAGAATATAAGAAATTGTAAAGTTAATGAATTGCTAATAAAGCACAATTTGGCATGTCATAAACTTGAGTACATGTTCCAAAAGTAGGCTTTCATGATTTTTAGCATCACATTGAACATACAACAAATTTATTATCAATTTTTATTTATTTAAGGCAAGTGTACACCTGTATGTTGGGTAAAATTCGTATGAATGGCATTGTATGGTTCGTGTTTACGACGCACGTACTTTTCGTAACCTCATGCAGTGTTTACATAGCATTTTATATAGTTTTTGTAGTTTAAGCGGTGTGACACGCGGGCTACGCGCTAATAAGAACGTATTATCGTGTAGGATTGACATATTAGTGGAGTTTACAAGCGCAGGGTGCATGGAATATGCCGCGAACGGTCACTCGCAGACAACGTCAACAACACATTGCGTGTTACACAATTTCTTATAGTCCAAACTGTGACATTGTAATCGCGAATCGAGTTTTTCAGCGAGACCGCGCGCGAGGCACGTCCGCAGCGGCCGCCCGACGTCCTGTCACCCACCACTGTGTCCATCTTGTATCGAACATAGCACCACGGCACACACCGCAAAATGTAAATAAACGTCCGTAAAACTCCACTCACCTCTCATACGATGTCACATTCCGCTCAATTCCACACAAGTACCATTCCCTTGTGTCTCAAATCATCCTGGAATATCAAACGCAACATCACAGTCCGGCACGGACGCAAGGCAATATCGGTCCTATGGCCAGTGTCCACTCCACTACGAAAACATATGACACAACACTAATGCCACGGTCCACACCAGCCCGGGAACGTGTCCCTGGATTATTTCCGATTTTTCACCAGCGATCGTACGACTAGAAACACGACAATTTCATAACGATTCCAATCCACTGATTTATGTTCCAGTGACGCAAAGCTCATATATCGTAAAGAGCAGCCATTTTGAAATGTACGGGGAGTGCAGTCACAGCATGGAACAATCGTAAATTGCGGCCGCTCCTGTCTCTTGCAACACTCAAATTATACAGCGATATTTGGAAAACTTTATGCACTATCCATTTTAACACTTAAGGTCACAGAACATCACTCCATTTTCTTATTAAATCTATCCAAAACAACCTAAGCGACATCCGATAATTCCAGCTTACCCCATTTGCATGACACACATAAAATACCAAAAAAACACTCAAAACACTTAAAAACGTACATAAAACCTGTCGCGCCGAATTATGAGAAGTTAAAGCATCGCATCAGTATAACAGTTCATTAGAAAAATCGCTAAAAAGATTAGTATATAATTTACAAATAGTTAATTCGGTACGAACAATAACAACGGCCGCCATTTGCAATTTTCAACTTGACATGCGCACTGACTCGCAGTAGACAAACATGAGTGACATAACCTTTGACAAGCGTTTTAAATGCCTATTTTTAAGTCAAATATAAAATAATTACGGATATGTAAACCATCAAGGAATATTGTAAAACATTACTCGTAATGAAATATATTCTCTATCATTTTTTTATCAAATAATAGGGGTTATATGGCCATTTTTAGGCCTAATTTGTTTACCTCATTACAAGGTCATATATTCAATGTTTCATGCTCCACTGAAGGCTTCTTGTGATTGGCTGATAATGTAATCTCCATGTTTTAATAATAATATACAACTATACGATTGGCTGCCGCCATTAAGCCGAAGACACGATTCACTTCCTGTTGATTAAAAAAATCCAAAGTTCAGTAATATTTTTATCTATAAATTAAATTAAAGGCCTAATGCCACATTCATGCTCATAGTTTTCACTATCCTAATGGATCCACCAGAAGGTTTATGTTACTAATACAGTTAAAAAAAATACATAAGCTGTATGTAATAGAAATTCTTTAAAAAGTTAAAATGATAAGTAATTTATTTTTTGATATGAAAAAAAATGTATTAACTTTATAAAATTTATTTACAGTAAATTAATTCAAATTGATAAAACTAAATATATTTTAGAATTGCTGATATTAGGTACTAGATTTTCCTTTGAAAATATTAAGTTCACTACATATAAAAAGTGTTTCCATTTTCCATTTGCTGAAAAAATAACATAAAACCGAGTAGACACTAAAATCTTAAGTACCAAAAATCTACGGCAAAAAAGGTTGTTATTATAGTTAGGTAAAGTCCATGTCTTTAAGAAGGATATTTAGGGGAAGATTTGTATGAAGCTGGCAAATAAAACACAAAAGTATGTAAAAATTCTTATTAATGTCTGAATTACCACTATTTATTTACGTGTTGGTTGTCTTTCAAGGTTTCTGGAGGAACCGATTGAAATAGTCCTTTCCTTGCCATTTCGTCAGCGTAATCTTCAAATTCGCCTTTTCTGAAATTTCAAAAAATGTGTTTGTAATTATTACTTTAAAATCCCGTGTAAAATAACTGCAGGGAAAGGAAAAATAATACACGGGCATTATTCTTTTACATTTTTTTCTCTGAGCAATTAATCGACTATAAGTAAGCGGATGTGCAAAACAAGTTGCTTTAAGCAACTTGTGTATTTATGATCGTTAATTTTTAAGTTGATTTAGTATAGTAAAAACTGGAACAAAATAGTAAAGACTAATTCCGACAAACATATTAATATACTTAAATTATGTTCTTACGTATCATTCCCTCTATGAAATAGTATGTTGCCCATCCCTAATTGTTGGGGTTTTAAAAAGTCACACAGGGAACAACTGGGAATGTCTCCTTTCAGCTTAAATTTTGTGAATTGTTTGTGAAATATACAATTAAAATGTATTTACATGGGTCTTGAACATTGCTCAGGTATGTTTAGAAAGTAATGTTTGAATACATTTTTTGTATCCTGTGTCCGAAAGCATCATGAACTTGTTTTATTATATGTAACTTAGATCTTTGTGTTAATTTTCTCAAAGTTTCTCCGGTATAAAGTGTTAAAACGTTAGTGTGTATGACAAATATAGCAGTAAATTACATATTGTTAGTGTAACAATCTCGTTTGATGTACGAAATGAGCATAATATTACCTGTGAATCAACAATATGAAAACTACAATTAATCAATTATTTTGTTGTAAAAAGAAATATTTTTTTTCTAAACCGAAATCCCAATGTGTAAAGCTTAATTAAAACTTGTGTTAATATCTGCAATGTAACAAAATGGGCACTTTGAGTAGTCTTAGTTGGCAAATTAAGAATCTTGAAATCCAACAAATCATACAAATTTAAAATTGGGAAGTGTCGTATTACAGTTCTAAAAAAATAAAGAGAGGCCTACATTTCTTGAAAAATTATATTATATGCTATAATGCTACATTACAAAAGTGGTGACTTAAGTGCATTTTTGTAGCCACACATTGCCAATCCCATTCTTTCCCCTTACTATAAGGAGCATGTCTATTGCTATCTTGGAATATTTAGTATGTATCATTTTAGATAATAGAAGAGGCCTAAGAATTCTCCTGTTCAATATGAATGACAATTCCATTGACTAAACTAAACACTTTATTAGTGCTAGGTGTGACTATTGTTAACCATCTTGTCTGTGATATAGTTTCAACAGAAGTTATTTTTAAAGAATAATTATGTCTAGACTAAAAATCAATTTTAATTAATTTCACATTAAGAAATGAAAGTGTAAGATGGTATGCAATCCCCTAACAAAGACTTTTGGTGTAAAATAAAGAAATAAGCTTACGCATAGTAATCCTTGTAAGCTGCTTTTCGTGGCATAGCAACTAGTACAGCATAAGCAGAGCCTGCAAGCGCAGCCAACAATAATGCTTGTGCGACATTGCGCTTGGTTTGTGACCAGTGCAGCCCACGCATGATGGGTTTCACACGGCATGGTGGCATGGGTGGTGGTGGTGGACACACCTGGGGGCATGGAGTAGGCGGCGGCGGCGGGCAAGGTGGACATGGCGGCAACTCGCATGGGTTGGACATTGTTCTACAAATAACATCGTTTTTATCGAGACTGATAGGAAAAAATTAAATGATTAGAGAAAAATATGAAGGTTAATGTTTTATGTTCTTTTCAGAAAACAGTAATCAAAAATGGCGCAAAGTTCGCACGGTGGTAGTCATAGACGTAGCCGCGATCATGATGGAGCTTCGATGCGGTACACAAATACTGACTGGGAGGCGAAAGAGGCGCTCTACCAACGCGAGCTGGATGAAGCACGCGCCCGCGCCACGCAAATGGAGAAAACAATGAGGTGGTGGTCAGACTGCACCGCCAATTGGCGCGAGAAGTGGAGCAAAGTTCGCAACGAACGTAATAAAGCAAGGGAGGAAGCCAAAACATTGAAGAACAAAGCCGACGCCTTGACGAAGGAGTTGACGACTGTCAAGACTGAGAAAAACGAATTAGAGCAACAGATTATCGAACTAAAAAAAGAAAACGAAAAACTATTAAGCATAGGTGAGAGCAGGATAGTAACAGCAGATTTAACTGCCGATGATGGTGTAGAACTGAGACGAAAGAATCTTGTGTCGCCAAATGAACAGATGAGGCAGAGAGCTTCATTAGATTCTCACAAATTTTCTAATGTGGATAACATTCTAGCAAACAAATTGAGTGAGTTAAGACTGAAATTGGAAGAGACGTGTAAGAATTTGCAAACCGAAAAAGATCAGAAAAGTTTCTTGCTGTCTAAAATTGAAAATCTGACAGCGGAACTTCATACCACGAAGATGGAGTTGACACACAGCGACAGGACATTAGGATCAACAGACTCGAGCCACAGTGAAGTGGAAAGGCTGCAAAATGAGTTACAAGACGAAGTAGCAGCGAAACAAGTACTAGAAGAGAAGATAGCTGAACTTAAAATGGAGATAGAGAGGCTCAAGTCAGAGAACACGATACAGTGGAGTAAACGAGAGCTATTGGAAACCGAAAACATAGCGATATTGCGAGAAAACAAAAAGTTATATGGGCAAGTTTGTGAATTAAGGGAACAGATTCACAAATTGAATCGAATATCGGACGGTAGCGCGTATGGCTTCAGCGATAGGCTAGATTCAAACATTCTTTATGTTAGAAAGACTAGTGTAAGTCCCAGATCTCATGAGTCGAGTAATGGATCATCTGAAGCCAACTTAGCGCACGTCGATATCAAAACGAATACGTCCGGTGAAGACGACGATCTCGCAATAATCGAACGAAACGATAATTCTTAACTTACCTTCGAACTTGTAAAGAAAATAATTCCAAATTATTACTTCCAAATATTTGAAAGATGGAGTTTCTTCTTTTCTGTCACAACTGCCAATTTATATTTTTATGTTAAGAAGAGGTGATATAGCATTTTTATTGCAACAAATATACATCAATATATTTTTAATTTTACTAATTTATGTGCCAAATGCCTCTTTGTTTAAATTATTAATGATAAAATTTAATTCTTAGTTAATTTTCATGAAACAGCAAAAAATCCGTATGATTAGTTCTGCTTTCAACTTCTAGAATTTAGCTCTTTTGGGCTTAATCTAAATCTGGTACAAATATACTACATGGTACTATCAACTATGTCTCACAATCCAACATTTGAAATACTGACTACTATTGAGGCATTTAGGCTTTGTAACTAAAATCAAAATATAAATAATCACAAAATTGCATTTAAGTTTCCATTTGATCTATCATTCCAAATGAGTATTATGGTTTAAATCAAGAACAGTACAATTTAAATATTTGGTCATATTAATTGCCATTATACTGTATATATTAGTATTGTAATAACTAAGCTTAAGATCAGACAAAACTATTAATGTGACAATTCAGAAACATAACATCAAGTTACAGTTCCAATTATATACTGATATAATTTGAGATTGATAAAGTAGGTTGTCATTTAACACATCGTAAAAAAAAAAATATCTTAAAGTATCAGTATTACATTGCATTAAAGCAAGTCAGTGGGATAATTTAAGATGAACTCAATTAGTGTAACATTATTGTTGATAATTATTAGAATTGTAAACAGTATATTATGATTGGATGTCAGCTGTGTTCGCCTTACTAACATACATAATAGTTATGCTTATACTATGTCACAAAATATACCAATTAAATTAATTTTGATGAAACAGTAGGATGAAATTATAAGCAATTTCAGAGTATGTGATTAGGTAGTGTAGTTCTAAATAAATATATATGTGTTAGCTGTTTGATAGATCTGTAGATAGTCTGATATTTAACGACGTTAAAAGCTCAATGTTAAAAACAATTGCTTATAACATTTTTCGTGTTGGCATAAAACGTCTGAGATTAAGAGACTCAAAAATGGCTCTATTTTAGCTCATATTTTAATAGTGTGACTGTAATTTTATTTGTAAGACTTTTTTCCCGTAATTTAAAGTAGGTTTATGTGTTTAGATCTGATCGTCATATACCTCGTAAAGTGGCCAATAAAAATTATTAATTATAGGCTCACCATTCATCTTTGATTTTTAGTCTTTGAGTTGTGTATATGACATTTCTAAACATTTAAATGTACTTCTAAGGTGAAGAAAACAGTTGCTCCTTGACCACGTCCAATAGACTATTCCTATTGACTCCTCGAAATTCCTTCCAAAATCAATTTAAATGTAAGAAGCCACTTCCACTAGTACTTTATAATTTACAGATTCGGGTTTTATATCAATTCATAAAAAATACTTAAACGATAATGGTATGAGAATGAGAATAAAAATGCCCCGAGAATTTTACTATTGAAAGTGGCTCCTTACTTTTATGAAAGCAAATATTTTTTGTTGATATATATTCGACAATTATTAGCATTTAAAGTCCCCTTTTGGACGTAAATGTTCAGTGCACAACTTTATATAAAAAGTGTGAGTTGCATTAAGTCACAAATATTTGTAGTTAATTTGATCAATTATTTTAAAAAACGTAATTATCTCATTTGTACATTATTTGTATTAAGTTATTTATTGCTTTCCTTGCCATTTTTTTCATAAATTTTCTTCCTGTTTTGTTGTTTAATGTGGCTGTAACACGAACTTTCGCAGCTTTTAAACAGGCTAAACCAAATGATTCAATAAATAAAAATATTTTTATAGACACCATCATTTAATAGTTTTTATCATTATTGATATCATGCAATACATAATATGTTATCCAAATGTGTATTATTCATGGGCGCTCTACCTGTAACTAAATAAATACTACATTTTTACTAGAAAAAATTATCATTACATACGGATTATATGAGTAACTAATGACTCAGTTATCCATATAAAGAATAAAGGATCAAATCTTCCATAATAAACATTTTTGAAGTAATACACTATGCTCTTTTCTAAGGTGACAAAATCTCGTTTATATACTATAAAATATTTTGTCATTTATGTTTGACAGAATTTATCAAAATTGGTCCAGTAGTTTATATGAAGGCCTTCACAGACCATTTCGTGTTTGTATTAGGTTGCATAAACGATTGGAAAATCGGTTGTATTTTAAACAATAACAAACGAAAACAAAAAATAAATTTTAAACGTCCGAACTATTTCTGCATAGATGTTTGTGGTGATCCCTTTTTTCTTATCTGTGAAATAAAAAAAGGTTCTATCCCATTCAAATGTTATCCATGTGCGTGTGAGAACTGAGAACTAGCCGGTTTTAATCAAGATGTGCTCCGTCAGGTCAGTGAACCGTGCAGCTGATAACACTATCGCAATTTTTTATACATCGACTAAAGATAACTACATATTAATGGACGATATTGCATAACAATGGAAACAGGATGCTTAGTGGGTTTTTTTATTGATTTTATTGACATAGAGTTAATTATTGGCGGAGTAGTTTCGATTCTTTGTTTGGCTGTTATTTAGTTTATTGTTACGAAAAATATCAGTAGTAAAACAAATATACATTTTGCCTGATTTACTAAAGTAGGCCCGCTCGATCGTCGGTTATTATAAACTAAAGGTGAATTACGGTTATAATACCTAAAAAATATATTGCGCATGATCAACTTAATATGTAACTTAACTAAAATGTAATCAATAATAAATATATAACGAAAATTGAATGTTGATAAACCGAGGAAGGTATATAAATATGTACCTATAAGGTTCCATAAAACCTTAGTATTACTATGTACCTCTTGGTAGCGCGCCCACGGATGTACAAGAATACGATTATTTATTGATTACTTTTTGTCTAAACTGTGTGAATGGCCTAAAATTATTAGTTTAACTAATTATGTGTCCTATACGAAAATATTGTATAGATTGTGATTAAATAATGTGTAAATGTATTTGTTTCCTTTTACTACCCCAAAGTTTTAACAAATTGGTCTTGGTATTGAGAAAACAGCTCTCGAGGCTAAAAAGGTTTCTGGTTTGATCTCTGCATGGGCACATTAATTTTTTATTTTCTTTTAAATTTCAGACTACTCATTACCTCCTGAAGAGGATTGCGCCGAACGGTCTAAGGGTCCTTGGTTTGTTTTTTGGGTCAGACTAAGTATTTTAGGATATTATTTTTATTCGAAAGTTTGTAATAATAATGGAAAAATTCAACATATACCACATGTAATGTCTAGTTTAATTACGATTCCACTGATTACAATATACACTTATAATATAGAACGTATCACAGTTGAAATCTTACGACGATACACATCATACAAATACCTATATCATTATTATACCTAATACGACATCGAGACAATCAAATTCCTGCTTCCATGACAATTTAAGCTCGCTGTAGACTTTAAAGATTTTTAATCTTTGCATTCACTTTCCAGGATCGTTAATAGTACATAATAGCTTTAATAATTATTAATCGCTAATAGAAAATTCTGCCATTTTTTAATGTTCCTACCGTTAGTTTGAAATTATTATGTAAGTATGAAATAAATTAATGCAAATAAATAAAGTGTACTACAGTTACTTGTGTATGGCCAGGTCTAATAAAAAGACTAAGTCTGGTGTGTATTCACGATAATCTATCACGTATTGTAAGACGAAGGAAATCATCGCGAGGAAATTCTAAACACGAAATCTGAACACGCTAACCTGTATTAGGCTAGCATAGTGGACTAAGTCTTAAACCCTCTCATTTTTGAAAAAGGCCTGAACCTATCATTGGGACATATATATAGACTGATGATGATTATTTTATCTAACGGATTTGGCAGTAATATCTCTCACAGAGTACATAATTTTGATTTCTTTATCAAAGAACTTCAAATTTTTAAATTCAGTTTTAACATTCACCACCTATGGGAGATAACGTTATTCACTCATACAACGACAATTCAATGAAATCACTTTTTCTCATTTTGTTCCTTGAAGTTAGCTACAGGTAAAATACCCATCCGTTGAAACTTCGTTTTGATCCTAGGCTTCTTCAAATCTCTCTTATCTTTCAACCCAACATGCAATCCACCCGACAGAGGTTTCTTGAAGACACCGTCTGAAGGTACTTTAGTGAGCTCCGCCACCTCACTTACATCTCGAGAGAAAGTTTCACATTGGCTTGAATTCCCAACTTTTGTTAATATCACATCTCTCCGCTGCAAGGCGTCCCTTATCTCCGAAAGGTTCTCAGGAGCTTCGTCATCTAAAGGCGGCATTTCATTCGCTACCAACGGGAGTAGGGGATCAGTATCTTTATCTTTGTATTCATCAATAATTTCAATTTCAAAATCGTATTTGTTATTTGGAGTCTCTACTAAAGGAGGTTGTGCGACATCTTCGTCATCATCACTATTTGATAACACAAGGTCGTTATCACCACCGCTTTCGGAGTCTGTTGATACTCGTCTCTGCTTCTTCCTTCTTCCTCCTTTCTGGCCAAGCTTCCTTTTCTTTGGTCCTTTTTTTGTATTAGTATCCTCTATAACTACATTGTCTATGTCTGGATTTGGGGATGAGGGCGAACTCTGTTGATCTGGAGAACTGTTGAAAAAATTCAATATTGTTACGGTTATATGAAATTGTTAGAGCAAGCGATTGACTTTTTGGCATAGCTTGATTTAACTTCTACTCAAACATACTTTAAACAGCTCTATTGATTGCCCTGTGTCGTTAGAGAAAAAGAGACTAGGCCCGTTCCTTCTCCGTTGGTGTTTTAGTTAATTTAAAAAGCCTTTCCAAAACTAGCAATATTTGAAGGAAATATCCACAAAAAAATTTAATTAATAAATAAATAAGAGGAGTAATGTAATGCAAAAAAAATACCTGGGCAATCCTACTAAATGTGCCATAGGTTTGACGCTCATCTTCATCGCCTTATCCTTGATCATCTGCGCTTTGCTTGGACCACTACCGTCAGCGACATTTCCTAGGAGAAAGAGATAGGTTACTCACATAAAAAAAACTGATATAATTTAAGTTACGTTTAAGTTTCTTAAAGTTATATACATATACTAAATTGGATGAGATATGATGTTATAAAAGCCGAAAATATTTTTTTTATTTATCAGAAAGTATGTTGAATTCCCTGTTCTGTACACTTACCTTTTTTCTCGTCAATGTCTAGTATTCCCGTGATGAGATTTTTCAGAGATGAATCCAATTCGCTGGCAAAATTATTGTCGACGTACTTTAAATCAGCTTCTGAATTACCGAAACCTGAAATAGAAATACATTTTTATGATGAAATATTCCTGGAAGCTGGATATTAATTTGCCTTCTAAAATCATTCTTTGTGTAATATATATAAGTGTTGAAATTTAGCATCAACCTATGTACTCGATTTTGAACATGCTGTATTATTGTGTCTGAAATCTAAGCTTCTACTAAGAATTTCTTTCTAGAATAACCCGGCTTTTAGTATCATTTTGTATATCAGCAATTTGTTGTCGATCGAAAGTTTGGAGTTACGTGCCATCAGCCAGTAAATGTTTCTGAACCGCATGTTCACCTCGTCTCGCTTTGATTTTATGTGCTTTTTCCAGGTTAGCCTTTTGTCCAGATGCATACCGAGGTATCGCACTGAGTCACTCTGTGGCAGAACATTATCCCCCATTTTAACTGCAGGACAGCTTCCTCTCCTCAGCGTAAACATAATGTGTACGGATTTGGTTGTGCTCGCTTTGATTCTCCATTTATGGATCCATTCGTGGACCTTGTCAATGCTATTTTGCAATATAGCAGATGCTTCGATGGGATCCTTGCTGCTTGAGAGAATTGCAGTGTCGTCAGCAAATGTAGCCGTAGTTACTCCTTGCGTTTCTGGGAGGTCTGCAGTGTAGATGGTGTATAAAACGGGGCCAAGGACAGATCCCTGTGGGACTCCCGCCATTATATCTTGAATGACGGAGAGCTCTCCGTCCTCTCTCACCTGAAAAATTCTGTTAGTGAGGTATGACTCCAACAAAAGGTAGTAACTGTGCGGTAGAAATGATTTTATTTTGTAGAGAAGGCCCTTATGCCACACTTTATCAAAGGCTGCCTGTATATCCAAGAATACAGCGGAGCAGTATTCCTTTTTTTCAAAGGACTGTCTTATTTTATCACACACCCGATGCACCTGTTCTACTGTAGAATGATGTTGCCGGAAACCAAACTGGTGTTGAGGTATTACTAGGTTTTCGTTGAGTATGGGTAACATTCTGCTCAAGAGGATCCTCTCAAATACTTTGGACAGCACAGGTAAGAGACTTATAGGTCTATACGATGACGCGTCTTCTGGTGGCTTTCCTGGCTTATGTATCATCGTCACTATGGATACCTTCCATAATCTGGGAAAATATTGTACTCGAAGCACCCCATTAAAAAGAGCGACAAGAAAAACCAATGCTTTCCTGGGAAGTTGCATAATAACTTCTTTCGTGATGAGATCGCTGTGGGGAAGTGCTAGCGACTCCAATCTAAACATCATGCAAAGGTTGCAAAATGGTATACTAAGAACCATTTCAAATGCGCCATGGTTCACTACTAACACAGAAATCCACCAAGCACTGAACATAAGAACTGTTAAGGAGGAGTTAAAGCTAACAGGGAATAAATATAAAACACGATTGGAAAATCACCCAAATGACCTAGCAACTGCATTAGCAACCATTAGCTACACTAAACGGCTGAAACGCTATGACATACAGAAACTTGGTGACAGATGGTAAAAGATGAGGGGCCTCCTGCTGAGGAGCTCCTTGAAACGACAAATGGCATACAACAAATCTGCTTATAGTTTAGGACTGATTGTAGATAAGCACAAAAAAAAAAAAAAAAAAAAAAAAAAAAAAAAAAAAAAAAAAAAAAAAAAAAAAAAAAAGAATAACCCGGCAATACTTTGCCTTAACTGTGATTGAATCCAGGACATCTAGATTGCATAGCACATACTTGTATTACAGGACCACAAGGCAGTCAACAAATATCATGAATAATCTATAATCACCATTGATAATACAGTATCATTGTGTTACTTTAAAAAAAATGGATTATTATAAAAATGGAATATTGTAAAATATCTAGCTTCATACTCACTAACAATTTTTTCTTTGGCTTCCTTATAAAGTTTTCCAACTCTCGTCAATTCTCTTAGTATGTCCAACTCTTCGTTTTGTCTATAGAACACACCCTTGGGCCTGATTCCTTCACTGTCTATAGTTGTGTAGCCTGTAAAGAAAATATATTGCACTTTGAACAGAAAAATAAGATTTTTGAACTATTTTATGTTTTGATTAGAAAGTTATGACTATGTTTCTCACCATCAGATCATTGGTTCATTATGTTTATGCACTTTCTTAACTAACTTACTACACTTCTATTGAAATGGACACTATTTATTTATTCTTTATATATATAATATGGAGGCAAGTCAACCTTTGGATGATACAGAGATAAACAAATAAGTTTTTAAATATCATTGATGAGTTCATTGAAAGAATACCTTCCAAATACTTCCGTATAGGAAATTCCATGCCCCTTTCCCTCTGCACAGCATGGTAGTGGCATGGCCCAACAATCAACACATGACCGAGTATGTACAACACATCCAACCGTTTGGTACTACGTGCTATGACTTGTATTTGTTTGATGGCAGGAATGTCTTCAGGAACTATACGTAAAGCAGCAAACTTTGGTATCGGTTGCAAATTCAGTAGTGCGTAGACTAGGAAAACTCCAGCTACAGACTCCTGTAAACAGCAAAAATATATAATGATAAATATTCCATAAATTAATTTCTGAATATTTTTATTGCTTGATTTATCATGGTAATAGATTTTTTTATAGTACTTTTTAAATTAATGTGTTATTTATTGATAGAATACAACTTGTTCATAATTTTGCATAATCTTTGTTGAAAGCCAAAATTAAATGCCTCTCCACCAAATAAAGATATAACAACTGAATAAATATTAGTATTAAAAATTACATACCTCAAAATTGCCAGTGTTTGCCACCATATAGTGTTTAGCAACATGCAACACCTCTTCAGAAAGCTCCGCTAGCTCTGATGTTAATGTTCTTCCACTATAATAAAGCTTATGATTTAAAAAAATTCTAAGAAATTACGGAAGTAAGTAAAAATATGTGAACAAACATAAGTACGCAATTTATCTTAAGTAGCGTCAGCGTGAATAAATATATTTTAAAAGGTCCGAAATTTATTTACAGGTTTAAGTATAATTGATATTTTAATATTTTTATTTGAAAATGTAGAAGTTCACGTACCCTGTGAACGGTTACGATAGGGGTGAAAACAAAATGAAAAACTGTTCGAAATACTTACTGAAATATACACGAGAAATCCATCTCCTTCCAAACATCGCAAAACTTTTCGTAACTGAGTGTGCTGACCTGCATGCATCTGTATATCAATTCATCACAATCGTCCGCAAAACCGTCCGCTATGTACACACTGTGTATATATTTATTAACACTCGTCTTGTATCCTGAAAAACATAAAATTTATTCGTATTGTCTTTACGAACAATAATACGCAACTTAAATAGTTCGTTACAAGTTACTTACGAGCCATGATTTCGTTTTTATCTCGTGTCCACTTCCGTGTTTAATAGTCTTGTTATTTTAAAAACTGTATAACCGGTATGTTTACAACATTTTAATTTATTTTAATTTCCCTAAATAGAATTTTCCGCCTATCCTTCCGCAATCGTCGTTCGTTCCAGAATAGTAAAAATTTCGTGTGACTGAAAGGCCAGAGACGAAATCTCTTTACTAGAAAGAGACAAACTATACACCATGCTAAAAATGTTTGTCACATTGACAACTTCCTTTTTTTACTATTACTGGGTTATGAAATATAAAATGTAAGTAGTACAAGTAATTTAAGCCGAAAACATTTTCTGCTATTCTTAATATTTTAAATATACTTTTGAGTAAAAAAATAATAATAACATAACAATAACTGCCACGTTGGCACCGTGTTGCCTATGCTGTTTGCGATCTAGGAGTCTTCAGTTCCTTAGAATTGTAAAAAGTTGCGGATATATCAAAAAGTTTCAGGCGGAAGATTTTTTTTCATCTTTTGACCCATATTTGTTTTATCAAAATTGTTAAATTGGTCATTTATACAATTGTGGGATAGGGAACAAAATTTGAAGTCTTCAGCACATATATAATTTGTAACTGTGTGGGAAAGCTAAATATCGCCCATTTTGCGATTTAAAAACACTGGCGAAATGTGGGTGTGAAATAGGGATGTTGCGGATTCAATTTTTTTCACATCCGCGGATGCGGATGCGGATGCGAATTTTCAGAGGCTTACATCCGCGGAGGCGGATCTGTATAAAATTGATCGATTGGTTGATCTGTATAAAATGTTATTGCTTTCTTATTGGTCAATCAGCATGTGCGGTCAACCACTCGACACTCGAGACCGACACGCGCACCTCGCCGCCCCTCACCCCTTTCTTTCTTTTCGCGATCTGCTACACATCCGCACCCGCATCAGCTCCGCAGCGATTTATGCGGATGCGGATGCAGATGTCTAAATCGATGCGAATGTTCCGCATATGCGGATGCGAATATTCGCAACATCCCTAGTGTGAAATACGCGCCTAGCTATCCAACTTATGACATTATAGGTATCAGCCTACCCTTTGTGACATGTAAGCTCGAAAGTTTGTATTTATGTAAGCTATGTATAGAATTTGAATGTTCAACTGTATTTACTTCAATATGGAACTCATTAGGTACACTTGTTTCATTCAAATTGTTGCGAATTTAAGTTTTTGTCATGTACAAATTATTAGCAATTACTCAGTATTCTTTAATTATTCTAGGTACCTACACGATATCTTTGCCTTTGTGAAACAAGAGTTCCTGCAGCCTTTTAGCAAATTGATACGAAATATTTTCAAAAGCATGATGTAAGTACTCAGAAAAATATCAGGCTTGCTACCCTGTAGTACTTTTTAAATTATTAAAGTATATCCCAATTTTATGGAAATTAAAAATAAAATATACACGCACGCGTTAAATATTTTATTTAACATCACTAGCATCAAATTAATACAACGAGGATAATAAAACACTGATAAATATGCTTATTATTTAATTGATTTGTTGAAACTAACGCATCCACCGGATGGCGAAACCACGAACCATAAACAATGAAAATGCTTGCGCGATTATAGATGCGTGTTTATCGCGGATGTATCACTACTGTCATAAACTAAGTTTTCGTTTAAAGTGGCTGCTTCTCCACCAACTTGTACCAATGTCCGCACTCGCAGCGGCGGGGGTTGTTCTGGAACGAGAAAAACAAATTTTATTCACTGATCTATATTTTAAATTACCTGGCTCGATATGGAAACAGGAAAAATATAGTAACAGGAAAATGACCTCATAAACGGTATTCCAATTAAAGAAAACATTCTTCAAATGAGCAGTTTGAAAATTATGATCTACATTATCAACCTACATTCGACTATGTCAGAGAGTCTCCGACAAGTTACTACATGGCTGGCTGGGATAAAAGTAAAATAATTCTCCACCAAATGAATGCAGGTGATTTTTAGTTATTTAATAATTATTCCCGATTTGCTTTATTTAAACTATTTCGGAATCTTTAGTTAATTTTTTGAAATATTATATTCGGTATAAATATGAACTAAGAGTTATAATAAATAATTAATTAATCTTCCCGTGCTATACCTACCTATTTAAACGAACGATATAAATACGTAAGAGTAGTGTTTGAAATCGAAAAAAAAAGTTGCTTCGATTGTTGTTATTAATAAGATTTCTTAGTGACGGATATTACTGACTTGTTTACAGTAGGAACTAAAATTTATGTACCTTGTGTAACCAGAGCCAGGTGACAGATGTAGCGTGCTCTTCGCCTGGAAATGATATGTTGAAATTAAATACCAAAAGGACAGATTATGTCTTCAATTAATATACCTGTGTAAACTGGCATATAACTTAAATAAAATAATCATTGCACTAAAAGTTTTAAATGCATATTCCAATGACCAATATGATGTTTGACTGCAAAAATTTAAATAGAGATTTTAACAATGTCAATTTCAAGAAACGGGATGAGGAGAACCATAGAAGTAGTAAATGTAAATTATGTAACTACAAGCTATTGCGCTGAGAAATAATGTGGTTTACAACTCTTTTCCCTTTTTTGCTGAATGAAGGTCACATAGTGCCAACACTGTTTGCCTTGCAGCTAGAACGTCTAAAGAATGCCCTATTGCAACATTATGTTTCTAATATTGATTGAAATGGTACTAACGGATGGCAGTATAGTATAGGTTGTTTGGACAGAAAATTGTTTATGTGAAACAATGGACACTGCATAGATTTTGCAATAGCAGCAAATAGTATAAAGACTTCAGTCTTTGTTGCATGAATGAGAATGGAGTGAAAATGAAAAATCCGCATAATGATATTGCAATGACCAAGTTTGTTCCGTATTGTGTCTTCATGGCGTTTTGAAAATAGGGAATGCATTTGCCATATACATAACTTAATTCTTATTACATTATTATTTATGTAATAGGATTACATTTAAATCTTTCATACAGATTACTTTATGTAATTTTTGTTGGACAGATTTGTATGTTACATAAGTGCATTCTAGTCTAAGAACTTCTTTATGGGATCACTTTTCACATGTATTGTGATACTTACATATGCATCCGACAATACGCGCGTCGAAGCAGGAGGGCACGAGTGTGGGGTTCTCGCGGGTGCCGGCGGCTTTCTTCACCACCTTCATGTTGAAGGGGTCGTCGTTGCCGGACTGCAGGGCCAAAAGCTCCTGTCTTTCAATACCAGTGGCATGCTCCAGGGGGTCAGCCATCACTGTACAACAAATTACATAAGCATTACTGTGTATTTTTTTAGGTAAGTATAATTAAAATTGATGGTGCAGGCTTTGTTAACCTTGATGGAGACCTCAAAGTTAGAACCAAATTCTAGCACATGTATGTGCTGATTTTTTAAAGCATATAGCAAAATTTCTTTACTATAATGATACTACTGATGGTACACATTAAAATGAATAGTGCCAAAATCTAGAAAACTAAATAACTCACATATGATTCATCCACCTATCAGCAAATGCAGTCTACTACTGAACATAGGCCTTCCCTATGATCTTCACAGTGACCATAGCATACTCTTTAGTCTATGAACATACATGCAAGGAATTGGCAGAAAGCATTCTAAGACTTTTTGGCAGACCTGGGATTTTTTCTAGAGGATTTTTTTATATGTTGCATAAACAACACCATGGGGCATTTTGATAAATACCATTTTGCAAAATGAGAGGCCACAGGTTTGATCCCTGCACTGAGAAAAATATTTGTGTGATCCAGATATATTTAGGTGTGTCAGGTCTGGTTATTTACAAGACTAAAAAGTCTCTAGTAGTTTCAGATCTTAGTATGGGTCAAAACTATATATGTGGCTGCCAAGACCAACATGACATGGTGACATGTTGTGAAAGGATGTTACAGATTCAATGAAATAGTATAATATGTCTCTTTTATGTAAGTATTTTCCACTTGTTAAAATGCTTCATAAGCAGTGAACTAATAGGACATTCCTATTTCTCGTTATCACTTTGTTTAAAAAATAATAATTCTTGTTTTTGATTTTATATTAAATTTTTCATCAATACAACATTGGTAAAACTTATTATTTCAAAATAATACTATACCTTGTACATAAAATCTACATTATATAATGATATAAGAAAAAACATTTAACTATTTTGTGTCTTGAGAAAATTTTGTTTTTATTTGTTGTAATTTTAGTTATTCTCAGTTCCAGCTTCTTGTAATAATATTTATTACAATAATATAGTTGTAATATTAAGGCAAATAATTTGTGTCAGGTAATATTTATCTATGAGATATAGGAATGAAATAACATATAGGTTATAGCCTGCAGGTATACACTTTAAATTTCTAAAAGATTTGTTTAAAAACAAATTCTTATAACCTTACTTAGATTAAGTTGTTGTGTAATAAACACTGACACACCCTACATATGAAAATAATTAAACTTTTTTATAATAAAAGAAAAACTTATGTGCAGTAATCAAATTGTTTACTTCTGGCAATTCATTATGTGTAACCATAAACTACAAATGAGCAAAAAATATCGGGTCCTATCAATTACGATTTCATGTATTTGATAATCATAAGTTAAGTGTCTTTGAAACTTGGAATGCCCACTACATCTACCTTTATTCCAAGCCTATCGCGAAGATAAGCAAGATAACCTAAAATTGATATAATTTACAATTTTTTTATAACAATGGAGGATATAATTACTTATAACGGGAGAGATTTAGTATCGAAAAAAAGCTGCTTATAGACATGTATTTAATTGAAGAGAAAAAACAAAATAAAAATAAATCAATACAATGTGTTAACTGATTGACATTTGCGACTTTGGGTAAAAATTTTACTTTTTATTGAAAATAAATTTTAGGAACATAATTGGTGAGAACTTCTTGAAGACTGAAATTTTGTAAATTTAAAGTTTTCTTTATCCTCGGGGGGTTTTTCGAAACACAGAGGTAAAATTTTGACATTACGTAACAAAATGTCAAGAATTGCGGGTGTAATTTTCATGAAATAAAATAATTTTCTTACTTTTATCGGCAAATCCCCGCCTGGCGGTGCCAAAAAGGACACTTCGAACTGCATTTCCTCTAAGAATTTGTCTGCACAAGGACGCCATTCTGCTTTATTTTCTTACTTGACCGCTTCTCACGATAGCAAGTGGCACAAAAATTCTATACTGTAATAGTGATGTGGTAAACATAAACCCCACAGACTATTAAGTAAACTATGAGATTTAGTCGAGTTTGTCACAGATAACATAACATAGACCATCATTGGTTACACAACCTGATAAAAAAACATCAAAAGTTTATTTGGTTGATGCACATTTACCAACAATATCTATATTTATTAAAAACGCGAATCATTTTTTTACGTCTATGTTACACTGAACCATTCGCTCGCGAACTCATATAGTTGTTCGTTCGGAGTCTTGTCTTGAATTGCAAATCACCTGGAATATATGTTTTTTGATCACACGTTTACGCGGCGACTGGCGTTCATAATAAATAATAATTACGTAATCTAATATTTTTGTTACTTGAATCTACAACCAACACACTATAACGGATATTATTGTATTTATAATTTAGTTATTATGAGGAGGACTTAATTAAATGGTTACGCTTTGGTCACGCTTTAGGTCTTGGAATGCGGCATAAAATAAGACTAGAAGAAATATTTTACTTTCAGGTAATAATCACCGAACATAATGTAGATATATTCTCGTCCGAAATACCTCAGTGCGTGAAGACGGAAAATCTTCAATAGTTGTGTGTTACCAGTGATGGCATACGGCACTGAGACGTGGCCTCTCACTAAAGGCGTCATGGGACGTCTCAGAGTCACTCAACGAGCTATGGAGAGGGCTATGTTCGGAGTTTCCCTACGTGATCGAATCAGAAATGAGGAGATCCGTAGGAGAACTAAAGTAACCGACATAGCCCAACGGATTAGCTCGTTGAAGTCGCAAAGGGCCGGCCACATGGCGCGGAACACTGATGGTCGATGGGGCCAGAATGTTCTCCAGTGGAGGCCACCTACTGGAAAGCGCAGCGTGGGACGTCCCCCAACAAGGTGGTCCGACGACCTTGTCAAGGTCGCGGGACGTCGCTGGCTGCAGGCGGCTTCCGACCGATCCCGGTGCAAGTCATTGGGGGAAGGCCTATGTCCAGCAGTGGACCACGATTGGCTGACAATGATGATGATGAATGTAGACATGTAGATACCTACAGGTATTAGGTATGTAGACAGTCTACATATAGTATTATTACAATAAAAAAGGTTTTTTCATGTTTTCTTTTTATGGTCACCTTCGTTAAGTTTTCTATTCAATATGGATATAATTGTTGAGATTTTAGCTAGCTTTCCAAAAATAAATAACATCAAATATTTCTATTTTTATTTACTCGTATAAATGTATCATGAAAATATCCGAATGACGGCGTGTAACGACGAGGCCTTTGCCAAAATATTATCTATAATGAGCTGCATAAACTATACATAATACAATATGTAATGATTACTGGGACATAATATTGAGATTTATTGAACTTGTGTTAATTACATAGTAGACGTTTTTCTTGTGATACAACCTGCTGGGTGCAGTGTCATAAGTAGCCAGTAATAAAAATCTAGGCTTTTGCAACTATTCTATTTGCGGCATAGCTTGTTATAACTTCTTTTTTAAAACTTTAGTTAATAAACTGCTTTCTTGGGTATCAGTGCTCATAAGAAACTGAAAAGAAAAACATGAAATGAATAGATATTTTTGGTATATTATTTTTGTGTTAATAGAGCTATTGTAACATACCAAGATGTGTAGGAGAAATTTCACTTTACGGCGAATTTTATTTATCTTGTTAGCACATAAAACCAGCGAAGAAATGACGGTGGAACGGAATCAATTTCTCGTTCGACCGCTTCTTTGCGTAAAGCAGCCTTTGAAAGAATTCAATCGGACATCAATTTCACCTTCCTCAAGCTAAAAAAATCAACGAATTGAGTGAGATGTTTGCTAAGATTTTAATACCATTAAATAATAACTTTAATTTGTCAAAAACGTTTTTTAAGCTAGGTTTTAAATACTCATAGAAAATACATTAATAATAAGTAAGTAATAAGTATACCCAACAGTTACCCATATAGTCCTGACCCCACATTAAGGTACAAGTCTTAAGTTGCGGGTGTCAGAAACTACGAGAGACTTTTTGGTCTCACAAACACCTAGACCAGAAAACATTTGTTTCAGTGCGGGGATCGAACCCACGGCCTCTCGTTTTGCAAGCTGGTGTCTAGCCAACTGGGTCGCGGAGCTGTCAAGTTATTTCGTCTTATGAGACTATTATATCTTTATTATTCTAGTCCTGTTACCGGATCAGCTTGGTAAAGTTCTCTATAGCACGATGGAGAAACGCATTCTCTTACGCAGCGAGTTTTTTGCAACCCTGAAAATTGATTGCAAGCACTGCTCTGTTCGCAAGCTGTTTCAAACTCTCGGAACGTCATTTCCTGTAAGGTATACAAGAAATTCATGTACCTATATATTAATAAGTAAGGGTCAAATATGTATATAATAATAAGTCATAGTGTATGTACTTATATACGTACGTTTTTGGGCGAATCTTTGTACTGATATTCTTTGAAAGTAAAAGTGACTGGAGTTTGTTCGTTAGATCCTTTGCAAGCACCATAAAATCCTAAAACGATATACCATCCAAGTAACATTGGAATACGCAACATCTTTCGTTGTTTTTTTAGTTGTCCTTTGTACCTGTCTAATATAACAAAATCAATAAAAAGTTGTCAAGTTTTAGTGGAATTTCTCACATGCGCAATGTAGACTAGATGACCGGAAACTCAAATACTTTTTGAAAAATTGAGAGATGAAAATGTGAAGCTTTTAGAGGAATTATATTATAAATTCATTAAAAAAATCGTACAAAAATAGAATAAACCTTATTCTCAAAGAGAACGAAACATCATTGAGAATCGAGTTATTATAAAATAACTTAGGGTTTCTATATCGATAATGTTAAGTCAAGTTCTTTATTCAGAGCGCGCGGTAAAACTTGTTTGCTAAACATAAGTATTTCAAAGTATAACTATATATATTCTTAACGCCTGTTAAGTATTTATGATTAAATGCAAAGATATAAAAAACTGCGAAATGAGATTTCAATAATTAAAGTCGCCTACTGCAAATTTATAACCTTCATGTTTATACATCACTAGTAACGTTACTCTGACGAGTGACGGCTGGTTGAGACATAAGCGACTGTCAGTCTGTTTTGCTCTATCTTTTCCTTACACTTAAAATCTCGAGATACGTTTCCGTATTTAACCATTTACCCAAAACAAAGTGAAAGTTGCAGTGTAAAATAAAATTTTTGTGTAGTTTGTTTGAAAATATACAAGTTTTCGTGTTTGTGAGAAGTAAGGTGTAAAAATAATCATTGGACGAGGTAAGTAATATTCTAATAATGTTATTCTTATTAACGATCATAAACAAATCCATAATTCGGACTTATAAAACAAAAATCACATGTTAATTGTTAACTGTTGAGTCCTTAAATGATGCAATATGTTCCAAAAATGTTCAATAGGGTGGAATATTTTTAGGTAAAAGTAATTGCGTGTGGGCGCGCTTGATCAAGATAAAACATCATTATGATATCTCATTTGCTTTCTAGTCTGTCAGGTGACGATTTTGTATGTACTTTGTATACAAAACGTAGACTAATAGCCATCCTGATGTTTAATTTACTTGACTCTTAAATATTTGCTTACTTTGTGTATTTCTGTGTAATTAAATATTATACAAACTAGTTAGTAAATATTTCTACACCATTGAGGCACTGCTATAATAAGAATACTTTTGTATGCTAAACTTACACTTAACACATGTTTTAATGACATTTACTTATTACTATAATTTTAAACACACTGCTGCTTTGCATTACTGTTGTCAGGATACTTTAGTACAGCTCTAATTAATGTTGAAGCAAAAATAAATAAGATCACTTTATTAGGCATTGCATACCTTATATTAACTATTAAATTATAATTCAAATTATGTCCATCAAAGGATGACATGGTGCACCATTTTTGCAATTGCATATTTACAAATATTGATTAAGGTATTCACTATTCAGGAAATATAGATATTGTCATATTATTAAATATTGTTGTACACATCTGAAGAAAAATACCATAAATCTGGGCCATATTTAATGATTAACAAAAGAATGCAACAACAGATTAAGTTGTGATAAATGATACAATTTTCTAATGTAACTTCTCTAGAACTTGCAAGTTTAACCAATCATATTAGGAGTAGGACTCATAATGTACGTAAATCCCATTAGATAAGATAACCAACATTTACCAAGCAAAACAGGTGTTACGAATAAATCTATAATATAAGAATAATTTTAAAATTAAGTAGAATTATGTAATGTACTTATGTTTATATATATTAATTTAAATACAAAATTGTATATTAAATTTACAGAATGACCGTAAATGAACATGGAAATAAAAAAGCAAGTATTTATAACAAAGCACAACACTTATCCTGCACACTAACTAATGGTGAGAAATTGTTATTGATGCATTGGTATACATAATTTAAAGCATTTTGATCGTTAAACTAGTGCTTATGTTGTTTTTTTTATAATTATTGTAATGGTTATTTTCATCTGAGTATACATAATATATTGATTAAGCCTGCAATTTTGTTTGCATGTGTTTTAAGTAACAAGTTAAATATTTTATTTTATCAACGCTTGTAAAAATGACATTTTATTTTAAATTGGTTAGAGGTTGATAGTGCGAAAGGCATGTGCAAGTCTCTAATTCTAAAAAAGACATTACATATGAATATACAAGTTGTGGGTATACAAAACTAACAGAGACTTTTCAGTCTTACAAACACTCAAACCTAAAACAAATCATCACACATTTGAATTGGTGCGTCAAACCTGTGGCCTCTTGTTTCACAAGACAGTGTTGAGCGAACTGCATCATGAGTCTGTCAAAAATCAAATATTAACTTATTTTCCCTGTTACATCAGGGTATCTATTTTAGTTTATGTATTTTAGACTTATGAGACTCTCTTCAATCTGATAATGCATGTTTTGAAGACAAACATATGCTGATTACATAAGCGGCATATTAAGTTTCCATCAATTTATTCCTTTGTTAGTTTTGTACTAAGGTTAATGAATATTAATATTACTGGAGTTATATTTGTGGATCGGCTGGCCAGTTTTACATTATAATGGTTGTCTGTACCTTAATTCCTTATTCTATTTTAAATCCTCTTAGTTTTAGAAGAGACGGGTCCTATATGAACTTATGATAATTTTTACTTCAATGATGTTTTTGCTGACACTTGGTTAAGGTCTCTATATGCATTTTGTTATAAAATATGTCTTGTAGTATGTGTTTGCCATTCAAGAGGCCCTAGGTTCGAATTCTAAATTGGTACAATATTTGAATTTTGAATAACAACAAATTTTTCTACACAAATTTTGGAACTGCATCTGAATAATGACAATAGGCTAGCCACCTTCAAAATGTGGGTATGAAAAGCAACCTTTGCCTCCACCTTAACCAAGTGGTTAAAAAAAAAAATTGTGTAATTAGATGACGAATTGTAGCTGTAATAACCATGGTATTTAGTTGAGTCGGATTTAGGTAATTATTGTGGCAAGATTTTTGCACACAACACTTTTTTATAGTGTTATGGCTTTATACAAAATACAACCATGATGATTATTCTTTATGACTAATGCTGAATAACATGTTTATAATGATTCCAAATGATTCTGTTATTTCATGACTGTAACATTCTATAAGGAGTCAACAGTATGCTATTTATGACATTGTTTTATACTTTTTTTTTTAAAACAGTTAAAACATCCATGTTATAAATGATGTTATTATTGTTTTTGAAAATTATACTTATAAGCCTAAAGGCTAAGCCAAAAGTAATATACTGAATGATTATTTCATAAATATTCATATGTCTTGAAATATATAAGACATAATTACCCCAGAGAATAATCTATCTTACTCATTATGTTAAATTTGGGTGTTTTACTCCAAAGCCCATTTTAACAGAGATTTTAATAGAGACCATTTTAATTTGCCTCTGGAATACAAATCATATTATTATAGTACATGACCAAGATGTCAATGACCAAATTATGTTTAAATATATCAATTGCCATCTAAGTTTGATAGTTATAGCAATTACTAGTTAGGTTCTGTAGATGATAGACGGTATTTACCTTGGTTTACAATGGAACAAAGTACTTTAGTGTTCATATCAATCTAGGTAATGATGTGCAAATATTGATTTCAAATTTACACTGAAAACGCAACAAAGTTGCACTACTGAGCCTCTTTACATTGCGGCCCTATTATACATTGACCTAACCGAGTGCAATTTCAGTACACGTGCACTGAGAAGGCTTACTGTGTTTTCAACTTCAGACTTTACACCCTTACACTAAAAGTTTAAATTGCAAAGCTGTGTTCCTGCTTTCATTAAGTATATTTTATCAAGCAACTGTGTGATCTATTTCCTGTCGTTAAGGTCTATTTCACATAACAAATTACGAGTAAATTATGACCATTGTTCGTATTGGGCACAGTTTTGCAAGTGGTTGTTGTATATATATATTTTTTTTAATGTTTTTACGGCTGTGACTGTTGCCTGTAAGTTTTTTTACGTGTAAAAGAGTTATGTTCATTTTTTTTGGTTTTCGTGAATTAAGTGTGTTCGCGTTTAATGAGGGAGCTACATTCGTTGATGAGTCATGGTTGAAAGGGTTTTTAAGTGGTCGCCATTTTGTCTGTACTGTGCGAGACCTCGTAATATTTATGTTATGTATTTGAAGTACGACAATTCCCTGCAGCTTGTTAGTTGTATAGCAAAATAGGCATTTTGCTTCAGTTCAATTATTTCGGACTAATTGTTACGAGAATTGGCTTATCAATTCTTATAACAAAATTCCCTTCGTAACAATTTCTAAAATCCATGAGCGACGATAGAACATTACCTCACCTTAGCTTTTAGCTGTCAGTTCATCCGTTTTAGTCGAGAATAATAAAAAAAATATATATTTTGTATTCAGTTTGATGCAATTCCTTTAAGCTTATTATAATGCTCTTGGTATATGAAGTGTCCCACTATTAAAACATGCCTGGTTGTAAATTGTAATGTTTGTGGTAATTCATTTTTCCGTGTCAGTATTAAGGTTGAGGGAAAATATTCAAGGAAACTCGCTTGGCATTGGAGCGTTTTCTAGTTGAATTTATTTATCAATATGCTAAGTAGAATGTATGGGGGTTAATTGGGAATTTTTGTTTTCTTTATTAAATAGAGGAGTAGTGATAGCCTCAAGGTTTGAGCCGCGGTCGAGGATCTCAATGACTTTTAAGTTATATGTGTATTCACAATGAATTATCACATTATTTAACGATGAAGGAAAACACTGCCCGTGGAGTGCAGTCCATATAGGCTGATGATAATAATGTTATTTTTAAGTAATGCCTGCTTCGTGATCCAACTGATGAAGCGTGGATATAGAAATACATATTGTCTGCCTACACTAAAGATGCATGCTCTTCTTGCATTCTTTTAAAATCAGTCTTTTATGCATGATTGTTTTACTTTAAAATTGTTAATTTGCATCAATAACACTTGATTGTACAAATAAATTACGGCGAAACAGCGCGGAAATCCGATTTGTATTACAATGAAGGCCTCAAGCCTTTGGCGCACTGTACAGGAGGTGGAATAATTAGAGGCAAAGATTGTGAAATAACTGTAATAATGGCTTGTATTTTAGTACAATTTGCTACTTTAGTGTTTAAAAGGGGTAAGCTTTCGATCCTTCTTGATAATCGCTTGGTGCAAATAATTCATAAATGATAAGATAACTTAGATCTTTCTCTGGTATAGCAACAATCTAAAATCATTAAGCAAATCTGAAATACTGAATCACCTACTGCTGTTTCGTGTAAGCGTGCTAGATTCCGCACCGTTGAAGGATATAAAACATATATAAATCAATGCATTAATTTCCGTAGCAACGTTTCGTAAATCTTAATTACTTTATAAGAGTACTTTATTCGAGACAAGCCTCTTGCCGTTTTGGGGCATATTCTCATACTTTAAAGTCTATACAAGTTGAAAATAAACAAAAAAATACTAGTCATTATCTTCAATACAACTACCGTTAGTTGTAGTCAGTAAGTTTGAACGCGTCGGTACGTTTACGCAAGCAGTTCGCGGCCGGTGCATTTGGTGCACGTGTACTAAGACTTGCGGACACACCCGAACCAGTTTCCTTCAGCGGGTTTAATGCTTTTTGCCTCCCAGGACGAACGCAGTACCGATATGGTATGTGGTGATCAATACTGGGCATTAGGAGACATAATTCAGCACAGTAGAGCGTACTTTGTTGTTTGAATGTGTAGCTTTAAAATTGCGAATTGAATATCTTGATGGAAAAACCTTATTTCCGTCAGACGATACCCAAGGGCTTAAAGTAGACGATGTACCACCGATAAGACCGATCGACAAAAGGCAATTAAGTAACCAATAGTAAGTCTCCATTCTATCATTTATACTGTCTAGTCAGGTCGCGGTACTTCCATTGAAACCCAAAAGCCCATTTCACCTTACTAAATTTCAAACAATGTAATCTTTATTTATTTATTTAGCAAAAGAAATCGGACATATAAATGAGAATTTACTGACGCCACAATGGATAATAACGAACTAGACATTACACAATTAACATGTGACGCTTTTGGGCTTGTATCGAAGTATCGCCACTGTTTTTGATCACATTTGCCGAGCGAATGTGTAATAAAAAACTTGCTCGTTATCTCCGATGCAAGTAGGCATGTAATAATGGTATCTTAATATCTCTGAAGTCACGCAACGCGTTTTATTAGTCACGAGAATGTAACGAACAATATGGACGTAAAAAGGCGCCGTTCGTAAACAATTCAATCGGAGGTCGGTGCGTTCGGTGCATGTGTACCGAAACCTCGGGATCAATTCTTGTTTCACACACATACGTATCCTCGACTGTGTCTTTGAGATGCGGTAGGCATTGGTGCTTTTTTTAAATAAATACACCCAACAGTCACACGCATAGTCCTGACCCCACATTAAGACACAAGTCTTGTGTCGTTGGTATCAGAAACTACGAGAGACTTTTCGGTCTCACAAACACCCAGACGCGAAACAAATATTTGTGGATCACACAAACATTTGTCTCGGTGCGGGGATCGAACCCGCGGCCGCTCGGTTCGCAAGCTGGTGTCTAGCCAACTGCGCCACGGGGCTGTCGAACCCCGGTTTTTTGGACCCAATTTTAGCTAGCCTTGTTGTGGTGCCATGTAATAGGGGGCCAATTGTTGTTTTTCGAGTACATTTTTAGACTCCGTGATGTTTTTGAGCATTTCTTAATGGAAAGTTCCATGAACTCTTCGGCTGATCAGCCAATCGAGCCCGGTATTTCTGTTGTATAGCACATACTTTTGCCGCGAGACCACGAGACAGTTTTTGTATTTTTAAACTAAAATGTGCAGGAGGATCGGTTTATTACTGTTTTACCGATACATATCCAGATTTTGTGTAACTGTTGAGAGTTCCCTTGTATGGAACTGGGACATTTAGTCACGCGGCACATATTTGTGTCATTCCGATTAATGACTTTGAACGTCTGGTCCTACTTAGAAGAAATACGAAGGATAAGATATTTCTGGAATTAAAAGCTTCATTATCATCAGCCTATATATGTACGTTCCAGCGCTAGACACGGGTCTCTGCAACTGAGTGAAAGGCTTTAGACTTTGGTCCACCACGCTTGCCTAGTGCGGGTTAGTGGATTGCTCCCCCAAGTTTCTGAGAAGTTTCAAGTGTTTAATTTCCTAATTTGTTATGAACCCGTAATAAATGATAAAAGGAGTTGGAAACAAAGAGTTGCACATTCAATTATTATAGACAAAGTATAAATTACGTTTGTAATAACTAATCAGTTTATCTTGTTTCGTTTAATGTGAAATTTCATTCAACGAATCAAGACAGAACACAAAGCCTTAAGAATTTTCAAATAATTCACGTAGATTCTTACTAAAACACGTTTAAAATGAAAATAATGATTTGTTTACATTTTGAACGCTTGATGATAGCGTAAGATAAATATTTACCTTAAAACTAATTGTACTGCCCTAACTCACATGTAAACAGTTCTGCTCTTTAATACTCTATTTGTATACCTACATAAAACATTTTAGCCTGAAACCAAGAGGTCTATTTTTAGCCACTAACATTGGTGTTGTTCAACATCTTATATGTCTTTTAGAATCAGAAGAGCTTCATTATAACCATCAGTCCATATACATCTCATTGCTGGGGAAGGGCCTCTGAAACAAAAATGGTTAGGCCTTACGCTGACCTAGTTCCGTTTGGAGAAGTGAAGTCTCAATGAAATAGCAAATTTTTAGATACACATTATTATGCTAAGGGACGAATGAGGCTAAAGATTTTGTTTTTTATAAGAAGTCTAATTAAGTCCAGCGCGGTTTTATTATAAGGTTCCGGCTAAACCTGTACCACCAGATACGAGGACGAACGGGGACGATTGTATTGTTAATTGAAATTTATTTAAAAAACCCTTTTGATTTTTTTCCATAAAAAGTCTTATGTAGGTAGAATCCTGCGTGATAACCTGGATATATCCATTATAATTTGTCAAAGAACGATTTTTATCGCTCTTCTATAAATGTTCTGATTTCAAACTGCTTCACTACTCCCAATGTTACAGTATAGAACAAGGATGACAGTATCGTTGCCGTTTTCTTTGATCGATACTGGGTCTATAATCTTACACAGCCGACTAGCGAATAATTAAAAACTTACCACTTCAAGTGTGACGTCACTTATCGATCACCGACGATGTAGTGCATATCGAGTGCGTTGGGTGCCCACGTACTGGAGGGAGGGATTAAACGTTTAACAGGATTGTGATGCGGACAAGGTTTATATCGTTCTTCGGTTGATAGCACATCTATAATTGCTATTGTTTCTAAGGGAGTTTCAAGTACGTGTCGTTTGATTTAGAGGTCCTGAGAAGGGCTATGTTTTTCATCATTAGTTCAAATATGTTCCAATATTAAGCACGGATATCTTCTGCAATTGAAAGGGTTCAGGCTTGTCCAACGTGCTGGACCAAATAGAGTGCCAAATTCCTGAGAAATTTTAGATTTTAAGGTCTCCTTACGACCTTTTCTATCATCGCTAATGTACACGAAAATTTATTGTGTGTCTCATTTTTCAAAAAGTCAGAGGTTTCCGCCCTGGGGTTTCAAACCGCGGCCATTGAGATTTCAACTGCGCGCTTCTGAAAAAAAAAACATTAGTAACTTAAATTGTTTAAACAGTAACGTCCTCCTTTATCACACATCATAAAAATAGATATGAGCAAACAAAACCCGTTGAATATATGTATTATTGTAAATTGTATTCCATATTTCAGCGCCGGCCTTTATATTGCGTTGTTTGTAAGATAAATGAGCACGGAGGCATATATAAACAATTTATTCAACGTTTTATTCATAGGTGCGTTCAGTGCGCGCGCACCTGAATCGCTGTAGCATTATTTTCCCTATCCCACCCATCACTGCAACTCCTGTGCTCCGAGATCAACAGCGGCACGCACAGAAATGACGCTGAGCAATGAAGCTCAGCGAATCTAAGAGAACCTAAATTGTCATAATCCCGCAACGAAATTAATCAGAAAGACAATATAAAGGAGGAGAACGCTGTAGGATCTATCTACCTGGATAACAACCAGATATTACCAGTCAAAGGGGGATGCAGGCATTCAGATATCATTGCTACGTAGTAGTAATATTAGCTCAATGGATTCAGGCCGCTTCCGACAGATCGTTCTGGAAGTCTGCGGGAGGCCGATGTACAGTAGTGGATGTCTTTCCGCTGATGATGACGATTACCACATGTACGCAGTCTTTCTAGTTTAAGAGTTGATTTGTAACGACATGACGTTAGAATATTTTGATTATTATCATAATAATTTTGCTCTGTGCCCTTTTCCTTTTTAGGGTCGGTGCAGTATGGTTGTCCCTCCTTCTTTCTTATTTTTTTGAAAGTCCCATTACGTAGTTGGCAAGACACTAGCTTGCGAAACAACACCGAGGATTCGATCTCTGCACCGTGACAAATGTTTATGTAGTAGACAACTAGACTGAGTCTTTCCAGCGCAAGTCTTGAGCAGCTCCTAATACCGGCAATTATTTCAAGTCAAACACAGTACTAAACGAAATTTTGAAAATATATTTGATTTTGAATACCTATATCTGTAAGAACTGGGGTTTAACCAGTAAATTAATTGCGGTCGCTCGAATCTTTAGTGGGTTTGTGAGTTGCTATTTTAGATTGGCATCCGGTTAAATGCTCGTCTCTTTGCAATAAAAAATCTTGACAATACGATTAGTCTACTTAATTTTTCACCAATTTATAAATGACGGCATACGGGTTAAGGAAGCCTTTACTTAGTTTATAAATAAATGAAATAAATCGGCTGGTTTCGATAGGTAGGGTGAAAGGATAGTTATAGGACACTGAAATAAGTGCAGTACTTAAATAAGATAGCGAGATGTTACATCAATCATTTATTCACTGTTAGTATCATATTTTTTAAAATAATTTTATTTGCATAAATTTAATCAAACAACAACATTAGTTGTAAAATTAAAAGCGGGGTGTTGTTAGGTAAGATAGTCTTACTCAATAGTTTAAGCTTACATTCTAAAAAAAGCGATTTAGGCGCGAGTATGTATGAATATAACATAATGATGCTATCGAGGTCATCTTAATATTGACGTTCAATTGTTTGCCTCCAAAAACTATGCGTTGTCCATGATTGACAGTTTACCCTACCGCCTGCTTAGTGCGTTTGGTACATGTGTACTCATAATACCGAAACTTTATATTAAATAAAATAAATTGAATTGTTTAAAGGCGATTAAATCGACTATTGTGCCGACATTTGTTCTTTTTTTCAATATCGCAGGGTTTTCACGTTCGATTTTCCAAATTAGGTTTCATAAACAACTTTGCCGTAAAATGGGTATTGTTGTGGGAGTATTTTCCGACGGTTGACAATGAACTTTGGGTTTTATGAAAACATGCCTAGTCTGGTGTTTTGCACTAAATGTGTTTGTAATAGAATTTTGAAATTATTAACTGTTAAAATAAAGGAAAATGTGTTCAAAATCTTTCTAGCTATTTTATACATGTAAATGTAGAGAAGTGAAGCAAACTCAGCAGAATAAACTTTCCGTGTCTTGGAAATATTATATTAGGCTTCGTTTTTTTTTGTAATATTGGAATTCAAAACAAACGCTCTGGGAATTTTAAAGATAAAACGTTTTGATTAGTTAATACTTTAACAATGTAAAATATTGTCTTCGATGTTACTTTCATCTCTCTAAAGTATCAAAGCTCTCTTTTTCCTCAATCGCCATTTTTACGCAGTCAACGCTGACTTCTTATCAGTTCAGTTTGTTGAAATTGAATAACAAATCATGTTTGTTAAGCAAAAATTCACCGGTTGATTTCAATTTATATTGATTGGTATTTCACGGTCGTCATGTCGCGGTAGGAATGGCCGTGTACGTTCTAATTGTAATTATTCACGCTGCACCATTCTGTATACCCTTAGTTCTTTTCGTCACGATATTGATGTTTAAATAAGGGAGTGGAAGAAGAAGAGACGGGTCTTTACCTAGTAGTGGGGACTATTAAAGGCTACAAGAATTAAGTAGTTTTTTTTTTATCTAAGCTGAGAGAATTAAAGTGTAAAGAGAAGTAAAGAAAGTCTACTATTTCTAGATCAATTAGTTGCTTCTAGTTATAACTCATCAGAAGCTGTAAGCAGTGATGGCTTCGAAATTTAGGCTCGCAATCGAGAATTTTAGCAGTCGCGGGCCCAAACCCCAGGCACATCTCTGACTTTTTAAAGTAATGAGTATATTCACAATGAATTATCATTTGTTTTAACGGCGAAGGAAAACAACGCGATGATACCAGACGCCCTTAGGAGTTTTTAGGAATTGTTTAGGTATGCCAATCTGCACTAGGCTAGCGTGGTGGATTACTGCTTTAACCCTCTCAATGGTAGAGGATGACCGTGCCCAGCAGCTCGACGTATATGAGGTGATGATGACGGGCAAATTCCCTAGTTTTTACTAGTTTTTCTAGATAAATTAGTTGTTTGCCGAGATAATTTGCAATTCTGTGTATTGGCACGCGTCAAGTGTAAACTCACCGGCGTAACATTGTACGCTGTTTATTTATGAATGGAGCTAGACATAATAATAACATAAATTATACGTTATTATATCGACGGCTCCGTGAGAACGCAGACATGAGGGCAGCCCCGCACGTTCTGAATATCTTCAGTCTTCACACGAGTGTGTATAACAGACTTTGAAAATGTTTGACCTTTCCAGCTATCAAAAGTTCTGAATGTCGATACAGTTGGCAGTTATTAGGCGTTTGAAAAAAAATCGCTAAAGGGAAAGTTATGAAAGTATTAAGGAACTAAGTTAGATATTCTATGAAATTAATCTTTAATTTTATTGGATCTAAAAACCTCAGATGAGTATGTCGTATTGTCTAGGTTTTAGTGTTGTTACGTCTAGTAACCTTATATATTTTATTGATGATAAAGTTTATCTTTATATAAAGTTAAACTTAATTACTTTTGTTATTAGTGCTGATGAAATAGTTTCAAAAATAACCATACAAACAATTGATAAATATAAGATTATTACTTGTAAGTGTGCGCATAAACGGGAACCTCTTTGGATTCGGAACTACGTGCGTAATAACGGCATGGAGAAAATTAGCCATAAATTAAAAATACAATTTTTATAGGTAAGATTGCAAGATCTGTCAATATCACGTAGTTATGACGTAATCCGATAGATGGCGTGACTTTTATTTTTAACGCGAGAATATTATGTCTGATGCACGGAATATCCTTAATTTCCATTCAAATGATTAATAGTACAGTAAAACTTTAATTATATAGCCGTTTCAAACAAGAAACACTGCCAGTATAAAATGTTATAGAACCAGTTTTTGAATTTCGAATGTTGTAAAAATAAGTTGGCTCGACCAGGGCGCTGCCACTGTCATATATAAAACCGCGGTACAGTAACAGTCCTGAACATTATACAGTCGTCCTGTTCCTGTGGTATTTTAACAGACAGGCGAAGTTTGAGGTAATATGAAGGTCACTATGGTGATTATCATAAGACGACGAACACCGCTAAAACAACCAGTTATTTGACCGGAAGGCGTATTGGCATTGACAAAAATAATTTATTTTAAAACCGGAAACCGATTTACAGATATTTGCTCATCCATTAAAATTGTATGCCTCAGTCAATTTGGATAAGAATTTATGTCTTCCGTTTTGGTAGTCTATTGGACATCTATTTTTTATTGTTTTCTTTTTCATTTATGAAAATCTTTTGTAATAAGTCTGGTTTATCTGAATGAATTATTGTACTATTTGGTAATTTTTTTTTAAATTGCCCCCATATTTATAAAATAAATATTATGGGTTTTTTTCATTAAAAAATACGTGATACTAAAATACAATTTGCAAAATGTACGTATAAATAAGTGTCTCTGTCTACCACTTCAGTGAATAGGGGGATGTGGTTATGTATGTATTTATGTACATATATACCGGTTAGTTTGCTTACGCACTTCCATTTAAAGCCACAGTTAAAACATTTAGGTAAACACGTTCTTTGAAGGACGATTTTTTCGCGTTTATTTATTTTGGGAACCAGTTTCGGAATACAATCGTTCGAGGTTTGTTTGATATATTGTACGATTGATCATTAATTATAATCGGTTTGCTTGATAGGCAATTTTTTTTCAATACAGTCAGTCTGATATACTTTCAGCAATTCACTAAAATATTAAGAGAAGACCTGCTTGAAAGTCCTCCACAATTATTTAAAAACCATACGCCCCAGGCAGCGTAAACTAAATTTTGAATTTGTTTTATACTACATATTATGCCTTCACTATTCGCGGGTGCAGATATGATACGTGCCTAACTGCCTACCAACGCCTTTCATCTCTGCATCAGGGATTAAGTCCACTTTTACATACTACGAAGAGTGAAACCGAACAACCAAACGGCAAGGTTCTCGCGGGATTTTATAACTAACTATCGCTTATAACAACTATCGGATATAACGTCCAAAATAATACAGTTCCTTCAGTTTCGTTACACCCGGTTTCGATTGTACCTACTTTTTAACAGACTTCAAAAAGGAGGTTTTTACTTCTTGTGAGTAATGAACGCCATTTACGTAATATGAATCATAGTGAAATGCGTGCAGTGCACATTGTGGGGCGGGTGCGCCGTGCATTGTGCGGGTTCGATGACCCGTCCGCACCATTCGAAGGTGATCCGCCCGTATCGGCCCTCGCGACGACACTTTCAGCACTTTTACTTGTTAGCACGCATTGGGTTATACAATATTGACATGTTGTCTATTTAGTGTAATGTTTAGCGTTGTTTAAGAGTGGCGGTGTAGAGGTCGCAGGTTCGAGTATGTCGGATTTTATGAATTATATTTTATTTTATGAATTTGATGATAAATGATTTTATGTAATGAATGAGAGCGTAGTTGTAATAATTATAATCAACATCAGCCTATATAAGTTCCACTGCTAGGCCTACTCTACAGCTGAGAGGCTTTACACTTACTGGGAGAACGCGGACTACACAAGTAAAAAAATTTCTAACTTTTTTCGGTGTGTAGGTTTCCTCACGATGTTTTTTTTTGCACACATAACTTCGTAAAGGTTTCGGTTGACTAATTGTTACTTTATGAATGAAACGGCCACGCCAATTTCTATATCAGTGTTGATTTATATGTGACTGTCTCGTTAAGGCCGCTGTCTAAGTGTTTGTCGTGTTCACGGTTTCTGTTCATAATCCTGTAAAAAATGTAATAATCATAATTTGTGGAATGAAACGTGGCTTACAAAATTATGCCCGGGACTAACGAGCTCAAGCTAATTTAAATTATTTTAAGTATGGCTGCGTATAATCACCTTAACCTTTAAGTACACGCGTTGTTTATGGTAACGTTCCGTCACGCGTGGGGTCCGGAAGTATCCCCATAAGTATTTCACATTTATGATCCGTATTTTTGAAAATTTCATAAATATTAATTTAGATTAAGAGAAAAGACATATTAATACGTATAAAAAGTTTTTATTATTAGCAAAACAATCAGTCTTTACATAGTGAAAAAACATTTAACGAAATAACATCTTGTACATAGCAATTTTTTAAGGCACTTAACTAATGTTCTTAAATTTCTTTTAATTATCAACTTTTGACTAATATATTCTTACTTTCTAATAAAATAGGAAACAAAGAAACGTAATCTAAGGAAAACTAAACAATAATCATACTAATACAAAAAATCACAACCCCTCAATATTACTGTCGGGCGCTAAAGTAAAAAAAAAAATAGTTTGGTTGGCATGGTAAACAATAAGTAATTGCTACTGAATGAGGCTTACAAATAGTTTTTTTTGCATGATCTACAAACAATAGTGCTCTTTTTATCCTTAGACCTTGGACAAATAGAGCACCTCCGCTTCATTTTTGGAGCACTAAGACCAGCCTCATCTAAACTAGGCAAAGGCTCTTCTTTGTCGATCATTTTGCATATTATAGCTCTAATATCTTTGGTCAAATTGGGGTTATTTTGCAATCTTTGGCGTCTTCTGATATTTGGTGACTCATTTTTGCAGTTTTCAACAGTAATTCTGAAAAAACAACAAATTGAAAAATTAGCAAAGTGAAAAAAGTTACTACGTACAATCACGGGTGGGGTCCACAGGTATCCCCGCACGAGTAAAAAAGGTACTTACCTTAGCGGCAACACCACGTACGTCCACCCGTCGAGAGCGTCGGCAGCGCACTGAGATTAGCCAAAATGGTGCGATCGTAGCTTGTCAATTTGAAAAAATACAGTTAAAAAAGAGCGCGTGGGGTCTGCTTAGACCCCGCCCGTGACGTTAAAGGTTAATATATCTCCTGAACCAAAAATAACCCATACACTACGCCAATAGCGATGATGGTATGCCAAAGCACGACAAATATTTGATCCAATGTATGCTTCCATAAGCCAACACGTTTACACACAAACACGGTTTGACGTCATCGATGAGTTTCCTAAACGTCACTGATAGCATACAATCGTCGGATGTTTGACCAATGTATTCTCGAATGTTCTGCATTTAATAAGGGAGGAAAAAGGAAGGTGCTAGTTTAGCTGAGATAATGCCGTGCTATCTAAAGGTTTTGGGTTTGATAAGATCATCTGGGTTGGGCAGTGTTATTGAGTTATTCCAACACGGAGTCCGGAAAACACAAAAAATGGCTAATGTTTCAACTTATTGCTCATCATCATTAGTTCATAATGGCGTCCTAATACTGGCCATGGGTCTCCTCTATAACCGAGTCGGTTAAGGCTTAAGTGCACCACGATGGACTAGTTCGCCTACTGTTATTAATACTTTTTGAGTTCATTCTTTACAATTATTTAAAAATGGAATATTTTCTTTTTTATAACCGTGACATAGAAATAAAAGTTTAACTGAAAATTAAAATCACTGCGATAAAGAAAACCTATTTAGTGCCACTTCACATTAAACAAACAGTTTCTTCATAAATATATTATTGAATAATCTGATTACAGTTTCATTTAGCGAGAGAAGAGTATTAATAATAAATTAAACACAAAACAGTTGAATAAGATTAGAAAGGAAATGTACGATTACACTATCATATTATTATGTTAGACACGCTTCTTAGTAATTCGGGTTGCGTGTAATATGAAGACTTTAATAAATGTGCGACAACTAATAGCAGCCCTTCATTTTTGTTTCTAATAATCATTGATCGTGTGATCGTAGTAGAGTGAACAGGTGACAGACTAGAGGCGACACTCGTTCACATACAAAGTACTATCTATTTCACTTCTAATCTTATTCACCAGTTCTGTGTAATGAAATACCGAAAGAATTAAAAATGAACGTTTGTACAAATATATATGTAACCAACAATGCCTTGTGCCAAATATGTCAAATGCAACAACAGAGTGGAACTCGGACTAGTTTTGTTGGGGCAAAATATTAATTACTTTGAATATAATATGTTGCAGTGACAACAAAGTGTCGGTACAACTACTTTACATATATACACATAGATAGAGAAATATTTAACTGTACAATATCTAAACGGAAAAAAACACAGGCTTAATAAATTATATTATGCCTTATGAAAACTTAATTTTTTCTAAGTCTAAAAACATTCTGTTAATTGGAAAGAATTAACTAATTATTAAGTAATTAACATTAATTGAATTATTAATTAATTTCAGTTAAGAATCTATCAGTAATAATTTAGATAAAGTCCGCATTGTGATTTTATCGCAAATGAAATTTACCCCATTAAAGATTTTACAGCACTTCTTCCATCAATAATTGCATGGTACCTTAAAGTTTAATAAACTTTCCAAATCATAAATGTTATGTTATTCTCCAGTGTGTGTGTGTCCGCCTTCCAGCATCTCAGTTCGTCCCTGTTTATCTAGATATAGACACATTAATAATGACGTTGGACATTGGACACGCCGTCTGTTGGCGTTGGCAAGGCTTAACCAGTTCTGCAAACCTGTGAGATATTTAAATGATTTAATGTATATTCATCACGGGTCTCCTCTATCATTGAGAAGGTTTAGGCCATAGTCCACCACGCTGGCCTAGTGCGCGTTGGCGGACTACACACCTAAGAAATTCCTAAGAAATTTTAGGTGTGCAGGTTTTATCACGATGTTTTCCTTCACCGTTCAAGCAACTGATAATTCAATGTGAATATACACATAACTTCGAAAAGTCAGAGGCGTGTGCCTGGGGTGCGAACCCGCGACCGCCGAGATAATGTATATTCAGTAATATTAAATGTATTGTAATGATTACATTACCTATGTAAGGTATACCATAAACTATCATGCCATATGTAGAGGATTATCTTCAGCCAATGTGTAAATGTCATGTTCTCAGGAATTTCTTAGAAGTTTAGTCCCTTAACTTTCACGAGACTAGCGTGGTTGACTAAGGTCCTCTCATTTTAGAGTAGACCCGTGCTTAGCAGTTAGTCATACATGGGCTTTTTTTTATCACGAGAGGAAAGCGCCTTAAGCTCCCCTGTTCGGTACCTCGGGGGAGGCCGTAAGGGGTATGTCGGGGTCACTGGCTACGCCAGCATACAGATGGGCTGATGTTGATAATTGTATTTGTAGTTTTGGGTAGTCCTGAATAGTTTTTATGATCGGAAAATATTCATACCCTTTGCTAAGCTAATTATTTCCTGATTTGAATAACAGCTTGTTGTTATGTTACAAAAGGCGTTACACTATGACGCTTGTCTCCCTAGGGACCTCAAAATAAGGGAAAAATTGTGAGTCAGCGTAGGAATATCAAACATGACAAATGTTTTTACGTTGATTTCTTGATTACCGTCCTCCAATGGGTGTACTGACTATCTAACAAAAATTGCGATGCAGGCCGCTTGTGACAAAGCCCTTTGTAAGCCTTTAGGAGGAGCCTATGACTAGCAGTGGGTAAAGATACCTTGATAACAATTGCAGTGAGCATTTTCGGGATGTTTCTTAGTTTATATCTCGTATATTACGTAATTATTGTGTTATGTTATGTACTAAAGTGCTCTAAAGGTCAAGTTACAGTAGTTCATTCACAAAAAAACATTATTACATGTTTGTATAATATAACGAATTATGATGTGAATCTTTTTGATGTTCTCTTATTTCGTTTCGTCTTTTTTTAATACCTTTTTTTAGTTTATCATACTTTATGAATAAACAAGTTTTATATATATTTGTATGTCTATTATGGTGTATAAAGTGAAAATATAAATAAATAAGGGGATTTAGTATGTGTGTCGGAGTAGGTTAGTAAATTAAGGCCAGGTGAAAGGTTTAAGTGCGTGTCTTGGATATAGGCGTAACCCTTTAAAGGCTTCTACTCAATATTGGGATGTGTAGAAAAGAGGGTACTAAAACCGATTTTTTTATATTTTTTAATGAATTTATAGTTCAAGAAAGTCGTTAACTCAGGTGTCATAAATATTGGTAATACATTAAATTTTGAATGGCAGAACAGAGATTTTTCAAGTTCCTGTTGGCTATTGGCCCCCACGAATCCGCACCTGCGTTCGTCTCCGTGTATTTACTGAGATATCAAACGCATCTTACATGGCGTCTGTTTGTAGCCAATGTTTGAGTAATACACGCGTGAGTCAGCCGAGCGGATTATCTGCGTGATTAGACGTGATACACGTTATCGTGGGATTGATGTGTTCGATTAGTTCAGTTTTATTACGCTAGGGGCGTTACTGTCGTTACCGTGTTTGTGTATTTTTTTCATACAAACTGCTAATGCGAATGTTCTTTTTTATTTTTTTTATGATTGAATGGTTGATGAGTTATGATTTTTTAAAATATAAGTTCATTTAGTCGTGATTGTCTTGAGGATTAAACATTCGGACGAAACAATTATAGAGAGCTAACAACAGAAGCGAATTCAAATCTCTGGAAATCACCTTTTAAGAAGTTATAGGAGTCTACAACGAATTATGCCTTTACTCCTCCTAGTTGTAGAGGAAACCAATGCTCAGGAATGGGACGTACTGGTATATAGGCTAACATGTGCAGAAGAAATTTGTGATAATTTCGACTTTCGAATTTACCTAGGTTACTTATGACTATAACACCAAAGTACTTTTTATGTCTTTATCATCACTACATAGTATAAAACAAAGTCGCTTTCTCTGTCCCTATGTCCGTTTGTATGCTTAAATCTTTGAAACTACGCAACGGATTTTGATGCGGTTTTTTTAATAGATAGAGTGATTGAAGAGGAAGGTTTATATGTATGATAACATCCATTAAATATCAGAATTGCACCCGTGCAACGCCGGGGCGGGTCGCTAGTAATGTATAAAGTTAAACTTGTTTATATATTGCACTAGTGAAGTAATAATAATCATAAATTTCGTTGTTGTTTGAAGAACAAAAAAGTTTCAGATAATATTGTGCCCAATTAAGTTCAAATCGCTTCCCTGTAAAGTAGAGATTTTGAAAATATTACTTTATTCTTCGGATAAGTCATTTTATAGGGCGGTTTCTGACAGGAAACTATGTCTAAAACTTTGTAAGGTGTTGGAATTCGTAAGAATATCGATAATCGTACGAATGAGCAGCTAAACCCGCCCAAATGTGTACGCAATCGGGTCACGTTTCGGGATCAGCTTATGCTTATCAGGTTTCCAAAACTGTGTCAATTCGGTCCGCTATTTCCTGTAATAGGTATGGGTTTTATTGTTAAAAAAAAGGCAAGATTAGGTTTTGTTTTCAAATATCCATAGAAAAATTCAACTGTATTTGAAAGTTCAATGCTGAACAATGGTCTTCTCTAAATATTTTTCGAGTGCTCAATTCATCCATGGAGTTTTCGCGATCTTTATGATATGGTCAATCCTCCTCGTAAGTGTTCTACCAACAAATCGCTAACCAGTACGCGGATTCTAATGGTGATCCTTTTAATTCATAAGTCATCATGTCTACAAGCTAATTAGATACCAGCTTGCAAAACGAGCAGTCGCGGGTTTGATCCCTGCACCGTGAAAATGTTTGTGTGACCCACAAATATTTGTTTCGGGTTGGGGTGTTTGTGAGAACGAAAAGTCTCGTAGTTTCTGATACCAATGACTCGTATATTAATGCGGGGTCAAAACTGTGTGTGTGTGACTGTTGGTTGTATTTATTTATTATTTTTTGCCCTGTCCATATTTAATTTAGCTTGCTAATTCCTTAGGCTATCTTAGCAACAAATATTTATGTATATTTATAGAAAGGTCATGAAAGTCTCTGTTTTTGTTTGTCATTACCTCCAGTGACGTAATGTTTAGTCATTAGTGAATGTGCAATGAGACAGTTTTTTGCATAGTTAGATAACCTCTGCTATTCGATAGCCATTCGTTCTCCATCCGACGTACACAAACAAGTAATTAAACGGGTTTGTTAAAACATATATTGATATTTTCGCGGGCGTGATAGAGTTGAGTGACTCTCCTCTTTATATTCTAACTGAAGACTTAAATCTTCTGGTGCTAGGAGGCTACTTTCCGTATTAACGCCGTCAATTACTTTAGTAACAAAATAACCGTTTTTAATCGTAGTTTTAGGAATAACATCTTAATCGGGCCTAAGCCTGCAGGAAATGATAGTTATGTCTAAAAATTTTACGGTTTCATTTTATTTCGCTTAAATTATGTGCATATTGTACTGCTAGACTAATAAACCTTGTTACTATTTCGTATTTTAGACCCATTCGATGAACAACATAGGAGGTTTGCAGGAGGATGAAGGAACCAAATAGTTCTAATTTAAGAGTCCTATAGTATAGTGTTCAGCCACACGACCTTTTTTTTTCGCAAAGAATGTTTTTGTTTTTCAACAAAGCGACGCGCATCCAAATACAGCTTACGCTCGTATTTCATGACGTCAAACCGCATTTTTGCTAAGGCCTGCAATGTTTAATAGTATGCACGCAACATCTGATGTTGTTTATAAAGGCCTTGCGGAATTTAAGAAGAATTTCCGTGCGTTTCAGCGTTTTACCATACCTATCATTGGAATGGAACCTATTACTTTGCATATTAAGAGCCACATAATTATAATAATGAGTATTTCATTTTGGCTCGTGGTTTACTATCGCGTATTATGTATGTAAAAATTACTCTCATAGACAAACATTTTGTTTCTGCTTTAGGCCCTCCCATTATTCCATTAAATAATTAAAATACCTAAGTTTTAGCAAATTGTAATTTAATTGGGTTTTCATATTAGGAAGTTCTCAGTACCAGCACGGTTTCGCCTCCCATTACGTGAGATTGATGGATACCACCTGGCAAAAAGAAGGAGCAGAAATGCAACTCTCTTTCCCTTCGGAGAATACAGGCTTGAGGTTATGTATGTAATTAAAGGAACAACTCAAAATAAGCCTCAACGCGTATAAAAACAATAGATGCATCTATTTTGTGCACAAAATATTAATTTCTGCTCCAATACATTACGGTCAACACTAACCATGTCGGGTTTATGACTCATCCATATCGTTGTAAAACTCAATGAGTTCCAAATTTATGGGTGGATCCGTCTGATGTACAGGTAGGTACCTACCTACAGAGATAAAATATATTTTTGGATAATAATCCCTGTTACAATATAAAATCGATTTCGTTATTGACGAAATAATTAATCTATGATAGGTTATCTTTAAAAATCCTCTTTTTCGATAACAATATTTAATTTGCGTTCTATTGTTATATGAGCACCATACTTTTATCTCTTTTTTATTTTTCTTTGTCATGTAAATGAGGTAGACGATTTCGGAATGAATGAATGAAATATGTCGGTCCTTGGATTGATTTAATTGTTATTCTTGATTTGACGCGTCCCTCTTTAAAATTTAAATGAGGTTAAAAGTAAATTGTAATTTATTTATTAAATGTAAATTTTAGTTGGCATCGCGGAACATTAAATTACTGCCAGCAATTTACCGATGTCTGATATAAAACAATGTATTTACCGATTCCACCTTTCATTTTCCGCTTAATCTAACAGATCAATCTGTATCGTTTACATTAGAATTACTTACTTCCTCATGCATTGTCGCCAGTGTCAAAGGTCAACGTTCTAAAAAAACGAACAAAGAAGCATCAGTACACATATCGAATAAATAAATACATAACAAGTTTTACATTTGGATAACATTATTCGCGGTGTTGGCGCGCAGTACGCGCCGAGTGGCCGGACCGGTATGTCATAAGTACCACAGATAATTATTTTATTTACTTTAGTATCGAGTACACGCGCGGTTACTCGCGCCTTTTGTTGTGTTCACCCATCTATAGTAGCGTCGCGCGTATTCCAATTTCAAATTAGTTTTTTTTTTTCTTAAATAAGTGTTTAGTCGATTTTAAATGTCAATTGTGTAGTGTTGTTAGTGAAGTGTTTTTTTGTTAATACTGGCCAAAAATAGGGATTGGCATTTGGCTGAGTTTTTTTTGGCATCAATTTTACCAGAAATCTCATAGGATGGCAGCGTGTTACAATGGAATGCGCATGTGTGAGTAAAAACATTAATATTTGTTTTCGAAAAACGGAATTTCGCGATTAGGGATATTTGATTATTCCAACTTGTTGGAGGCACTGAATAGTATCGCAACATTTGACATTTATTGTTGTGCGCAGTATATAACGCTTACTGAAATTTAAATATTTGCAGAGACATAAACAAAGATCGAATGGAATTAAATCATGTATTCCTGGAACCACCAAGATAATATTGGTGTTATTTTTGAAAAGCATTTGAAAACATCTAGTATTCTTCCGCGCAAGCTCGAAGATACTCTGATAAAAACGTGTTATGGTCCGAAATAGTGTTGTACCGACTTAATGAATGTAATTGGCAATGTGTACCAATGTGTTGAGGCCGGTTTCTACAATATATTAACGTTTCGAGTAGACCAGTCCTCCCAAGTGCCACTCGTTCACGAGTATGACGCATGTGCCTGCCGTTTTGTCAACATTGTTGCAGTGAAGTGACCGACCCGGCGCACGATGCCGCCGTAATCACAGACAGACACGCTCACATACAAACACAAGTGGGCATGACTAATACAAACAAACAAAATTATAGAAAGTTGAAAATTGTACACAGTTGATGCCGAGTAATGGGCTCGTTTTCTGAATCAAATCAAAACAATTTTCATCAATGGAACGGTAATTTCCTTTTTTTTTTAAATACAGAGGTTTTTTTTTACATAAATGGTTGTTGCTGTCTATCTGATAGGATTTCGTATATTTCGAAAACTTAAACAAGAATTCTCATGTATCAATAAACATTCGGGTAAAGGGTTCATCTGGACTTGTTGCGAGAATATAAGTGACTTTATTGTAATGTGTTCTCGGATGCCCTTTTCCGACCCTACACCTACGATAAAACCTCTTGGAACCCCTGATACATTCCGTAAACAAAATATATTCTTAAATATACACACTCACACCCACATTTCGTCATTTTGTCCGTTTAGTCCCACAGAACAGTTGAATAAGACTAGAAAGGAAATGTCGGTATGGCGAGCATGTCGAACCTATGATTAGACCATTATATTTTTGACATCGCCGCTTAGTAATTCGGGTTGCGTGTGATATCAAGACGTTTTTCAACGTGTGGCAAGTGGCAACCAATAGCAGTCCTTCATTTTGTTTGAAGTTTTTATTGTGATCTTAGTAAAATGAATAGGTGACAGACAAGCGGCGACACTCGTTCCCCATACCAAATACTATATGTTTTCTTTTTAAAAACGTAAAAGAACTCTGAACAAAACCGTTGATTTGCTTTGTAAAAGAGGTATATGATTGAAAAAAAAAAGATGGAACTACTAGTACTTCATTAGCCTGAGAAAGAACTGCACAATAACTAGTGCGGATGCATGGATCAAATCTTTTTTTGTTGTTTTATAGATTAAAAACGAGATCATTTTCACAAAATATATGACAATCGGAAACTTCGTAATAATTTCAAGATGTTAACTTTACAATTAAAAATGCGAGAGTGGATTATGGTGTAGTTGGTGATTACTGCGTTATTGTTCAATCTTTGTAGTCGCAGATTGAAATCTAATATAGCGGAATTTTTGAAATTATGTGGGTGTGTGGTGATCCACAGTCGACTCACACACAACTCACAAGTCTTTAACTGAATCGTAGTTATCCGATGTTTCGAAATATGCATCTATTTATGATGAATTATCGCGCACTATAAACATTGTTAGGAAAACGTAAAACAAAGGAAATGAATTGTAGGAGGCCCGTGCCCTGCAGAGGAACGTACATTGACTGATATAGATAACAAGATAGATAGACTGGTAGTACATAGTCCTTACTCCTACTATGACTAAGTCCAGTGTCGTTCGTATCAGAAACTACAAGAGACATAAAGCTCTCACAAACATTCAGACTACAAATATTTGTGGATTGCACAAACATTTGTCTCGATGCGGGGTAGATCAAGTGGTTGCCATAAGCTGACGACGGCATGGGACTGCAAATAAGTATTTTTCTAATCCCATGTGAATTCCGGTTAATATTGATGTTCAACCAATGTGTAAGCTTTTCCACGAATAACTAGGTTTCGTATAGTAATACCTTATCTAATCGCTATAAGTCATGGATTTTGAGGTGCTGTGATGGAAAGTTACATATTTTTGTATATATTTTTTATTGGTTTATTCCGTTATTTTGCTAAGAAATTAAAGAAATAAGTGGATTAAGTAGATAACGCAGGTGTATCTAGCAAGTATCTTTGATGAAGAAAGATGAAAGCCAGTTGCCTTTTGTACCACATTTCTAGTTCAGTGATGCTGTTAAAAAAATCCCGTCAAAAAACTCAACGCGACCCAATCTAAGATTCGAGTAGTTTCGAGGATTCTTTATCTAACCTTTTTTTTTGTAAATAAATACTTTTTATATTATTATCAATGTTCTTCGTCGAGGTTATGACTATGGTAATGACTATGGTATGACTTGTGGTAAATAACTACCAAAAAATATATTGCCTTTATCATAACATAATTTGGATATAAATTTAAGAACAATAGTTTAGTTATACATACATATCTATACTAAAAATATGAAGAGGGAATGTTTGTGAGGTTGTAAGCCAATAATCTCTGAATCTACTGATCCAATATACAAAATTATGTATGTTAGTGTTAGATAGCCCATTTATCAAATGAGGATATCAAATCAAATATCAAATAAGATGTCTTTCGTGATTTTTTGCCTAAGGAGGGATTCTATGACCTTTCTATTACCTTCAAAATGGCGCCATATTATCGAACATATTATCTGACATTTCTAAGTTTTGTGTTTATTTTCGCTTGCTTTAACGGTGAAGGAAAACATTGTGATGAAACTTGTACACTTAAAAAAGGTCTAGGCCCGCCAGCCCGCACTAGGCGAGCGTGGTGGACTAAGGCCTGAACCCTCACAATAGTAATGGAGGCCCGTGCTAAGCAGCGCGACGTATGCGGGCTGATTATGAATAAAAGCTTTTAATTCCATGCAAAAATAATGCGATTCCCATTTACTTCGCCAATTCAATAACGAGAGCATAAAAAGAAAAACAAATTTTATTACTATGTATGTGCATTGGCCAGTATCCCGCCTTTCACTGCAGCCGTGGGGATTGGCCCGCGCTCCGCCCTCCCACTTTCATCCGACTGGTTTTAGTTATTAAGGACGTGGCGTGATCTTGTGTGGCGTGATTCTGTTATGTACGAGTATACGCTGTACTCACTTACAGGTCTCTTTGTTTGGTAATATGGCGGTTTGAATTAGCAGTTCGGGGATTCGGAGTTTCAGACTCGGGTCAAGAAATGTTAGACACAGTAATTTGGTTGTAGAAATATGTATGAAAATGATTTTCGCAATCTTTTGATAGCATCTTAGACACAGGTGGCTGGACCCCAGCTTGCGCAACAAGAGGCCGCGAGTTCGATCTTCACAAAGACAAAAATTATTGTGTGGTTCACAACAAGTACTTGTTTCCTTTCCCAAGCCAATACTTGTCCCATGATTGTGAGAACAAAGTTTCTCCTAGTTTCCGATACTTAGACACAAATCTTGTATTTCAGTGGAGGATCAGAACTACATATGTATGTGACTATTGTGTGTATTTATATTATACGAGTATTTCAACGTGGGACGGGCCCTAACCTACTATTTATGTGTTTAATGACTTGAACCGATAGACTGTTATAGGGATTTACATACACAACGTGCTGTCAACGCTCGCATAGTTAGGGTCATGAGGCGATGATAACGCGTTATCAGCCGACCGGTCTGTTTGTTTCGCAACTGTTTGTATAAAAATACAGAGTTTTTTTGCACCGTTACCACGTTTAACCTAATCTTGATGTGTTGCTAGGTAAAGTATACCTCTAGTAACAGCCACGTGCGCAGTTGACCAGACACCAGCTAGTGAAGAAACCCCAGGTTCGACACCTGCACCGGGACAAAGTTTGTTTGTGTGTAGTTTGTTTTTTTGTATTGTTTGTGCGATCCACAAATATTTCTATTGGGTCTACGAATTCGTGTGACAGAAAAGTCGGTTGTAGTTTCTGATACGAGTCTGATCTCAGTGTGGCGTCAGAACTATGTATGTGACTGTTGGAGGTATTTATTTTTTTATTTTACATGTATCTAATATATAAGAAGTTTGTGTGAGTCGAGCGGATGTATTATTACGGATTTTAGAAGTAGAAGGAAACATCGGGAGAATACCTTAATCCTTATAAGCGAACTGTAAAAAATCATATTTGTAAGCCGCAAACACGCAATAAGCCAGTATGTTGAAGTAATTCCTAAACCTTCTTAATTGTAGAGAAAGCTCGTAGTTTCTAGTACGACATATATGGGCTGATACAAATGTTTTATTACCGGACTGAAGATTTTCCATTGGGATATTCCCGACCCCCACTTCGTGGGACTGACGCATAACTAGCGAAATATTAGTGCAGAATACTCTTTGGGGGAAAACGAGTGCTGGGGTACCTATGTTTGATGTTTAAAAAATGTAAAATGTCTTTTCACATATGAGACCGCACAGTCATCACGTTACATAACAATGCGCGCATGGTAGCGACTAGCGTCGATCACACACACACAGCGTATGCCAGGCACACGTGCCGCGGTAATAAATACACGTGGATAGTACTCGTCATCCAAGTCTCGCGTTTGATCCAACGTTTGGCCAAATTGAAATCGTTTGGCAATCTATGACGATATCAATATTGTACGCTTCATAGGTGTAAAGTTTTGATATTTATTGTACTGTTTCTTATGGAACTAGAATATCATATATGTAAATTCATTGTATCGATGTTTGTTCTTTCTGTTTGTCCTTTTAATCTGATTCGAACGTCGAGTTTGAAAGAAACCTCAAGCACGAAGCTTACTTCTTCATATCGCACCTTGAAAACAAAAGTGGCATTATGCCAAAAACTTCAATTTTGAGATAAAGAGACATCTAGATTATGCAATAAACGCACTTCTAATGCAAAGACATACGTTCAAATAGTTCAGATAGTTTTGCCTAAAAGTAGGTAGTGTCAGTTTTTACTTTTAGGTTAAGTGACAACATGCTAATTAAAATAACTACCTTAATTACTCGCATGTTCTCAATAATTAATTAAAGCTAGATAATCAAACTATTAGATAAAATTGATTACAGTGTTGTACTTCAGTTTTTTGCATTAAATATTGATCACAGTATTAGACGAAAACTTTTAAATGGCCATACTGAAAAAGTACTGATTTTGTATAACGCCACTTTTGTTTTCAAGGTGCGATATGATTTTGTAAAGATTGTAAATGACATCATGTTTCGGAATGAGTTTATATAAATTAATTGGTGACCTGGTATTGTATTAACTGATGAGAAATAATACTTTACCGATTGTAGAGGCTTTATTTTGATCCTATTATTGTACACGGGTCGCACTTTCATTCAATATTACTCAAGTATATCGGACAATGAGTGAAACGGCGTGTAACTATTACATTAATTGACTGACACAAGTGATGGCTAATTTTTCTATTATAAGAACTCAACCAACTTAAAAGAAAAATTGTTGGTAAAAAAAAAATCATGAGCCCTTATATATCCCACTGTTGGGCACTGGCTCTCTGTCAGCTGAGAGGTTTCAGTCTTTACTCTACTCTACCACGCTGGCTTTATGCTTTTTAGGGGTGCAGGTTGTCTCACGATTTTTCCTTCACCGTTAAATAAGTGATGGTATATTGTACACACATAATTTTGAAAAGTAAGAGTTGCTTTTGCTTGAACCAAGATTTTCAACCGCGCTTCTAAACCTCGAGGTCGCCAAACAAAATTTTACTATCAATAATTATAGTTATTCACTTACTTTGGAAATTGCAATACTGTCCAACTTCTTAGGAGACCCATACGACATCCCGTCTGAAGGTCTGTTTTCGTTTTCCTGTTTTGTGCTGTAAATGAAACCTTGATTCGAAGGTTATTTACGTTTGTGTCGTTACGTAAACAATGAATGTTCGGCTCTTCGCGCGAAAACGCGGTAAATATTTACGTAGTCCAGCTCGTGTGTTGAACATCGCCATATCCGTTTTAACAGGCAACGCGTTTTAATATGCGAGGTAGATGTTTCTACATACATAAACTCACGCGTCTCTAGAACGGACGGACCTACGTTTACGCCGTCAGAGACTATAGAGCGCCACATGCCACGGTCCAAACACACCTCTTTCGCTTCTTCCACTGACTCTCCCTCTTCGTGCAAGTACGTCGGTTTCGAGGACTCTGTTACCCTTTTTTAAATAGAATTCCTATAATATGATCTTTAAAGGTATGTTTTTGTTGCTAGATAGGCTATTTCACGAAATCCTTTACCACACACACTGTGGCAAGACTTCCATACTAGCCCAAAAGCTTAGTTTGCCTTTCAAAACTCCGAAGAAGATTTTTTAGTACTTTAAATATTTATTTAACAAAAGCAATAAGACATATTAATGAAATTATACTGCTTCACGATAAACCATTATTTACTAGATGTTACTCAGAAACGTGTAACGCTGTTGGGTCTCTATGAAAGTATCGCCGCTGCATACATATAATAGGTGTAATACTAAAATCTACACGTGTAAGCTGAGTTTGATTATTACCATTAAAAATCGTAATATTTTAGGGCTTCAAAAAACAAGTACTGGATAACGTCCACTTTTTGCAATCAATTTTGCTAATTAATGTGGTTGAATTGAAATAACAAAACTCGTATTTAATAGGATAACACGGTGCGATAAAATGGTACATAACTATTTCCGCTTTATAACAAGAAAAACAGAGCTTATTAAAACAGTTAACAAACAACTTTGACGACCAAAAAAACTAGTACAACTTATTGTACTGTTGTTTAATCGCTGTATGAATGATGGACGAATATTTTTATCATATCGGGGTTTTATTTTTTTCCCCTTACCTACATTATTATATAGAAGGATAATATCAATACTTTAAGTTGGTCAAACTTATATAAATATACTCTCATTTTTATTTTATAGATTGCGAAGCAAAACCTATTCAGTTATTACATCTCTGGCTCGAACAAAATGTTTTTTAAATTATCTCTTTGCCCTAATAGATCTTTTAATTCTTGGTTCTATAGCGTGAGAGAATATCGGATCACAGTATCGAGTGAACAAAAAAGTCTCGCAACTTAATATTCGGTTTAGACAGCACTGCATAATTTATAATTAAAAATATGACATTTCGTGGTGCGGAGGAAGTTTCTCGTAAGTTCTTCTGTTTGCTTGAAATTGACGATTCAAAAGAACTTGTTAGAGTCTGTAAAGAGTGTTTTGACGTTAATTTTATTGTTCCGGTTTGCTATTTTTTGTGTAATAAAAATAGAATACAGTTCTAGCGCCCTCATGGGTATGTGTATGCCTACGTACGTAATAATTGGGTCCGCTAACTAGAAAATGTTTAGGTATTAGTTATCTTATCCTTATCGATATAAAATACATGAAAATCCTTTTTATCAGTTCTTGCGTCACGTCGCAAATATTTAGGTACTCCGGAAGTAATTTTTTCGTATCGATGTTTTATTTTGTTTTGTTAAAATGTGAGTCATAGCCCTACGTTATGTATTTAGGCGGCCAACGTTTTTTTTTTGTATACAAAGCATATATTTGTATTAATTACAAACTTTGGGAAATTATACCTACTGCCAATGATGAAAAAAGATTGCTAATTTGTACCAGTTCTATTGATTATGCGTGTATATTCAAGTCGTTGTATAAAAATAACTAAATAATATATTGAAACAGAATAGTAATACCTATTGCCCTAATGGCAGTTACCGAAGAATATCCTGTGCATGTCCCATTGCTCTGAATATGCCTTTTACATGTGGGGTTGGCCTTAGTCCGCTTACTTCGTGCACGTCGGTGAAATTCATCATCCCTAGGAATTATACACCTGAAGATTTTCTCATAATTCATTTTAGGTGTTACGCATACTTATTATCAATCGATTATAATCGATAAGCTATACCTGAAAATCTATACTATCAGATTTGGTGTCAGAAAGAAAATATTTGACTCCGGAAGTGAAGGCATTGCCAAATATTTACCTCATATCGATGTTTCAATTGGTTTCGGAGAGATAAGTCATACATTTATCATGGGTTTTTCTTATGAAAGATGATAAATTCTTAATGTGATTTATGAGTTATAAATATGAACAACTATATTAGAAGATATAAATATAAATATAAAGATATATAATATATACGTCCCCCGACAAGGTGGTCCGACGATCTTGTCAAGGTCGCGGGGCGTCGCTGGCTGCAGGAGGCTTCCGACCGTTCCCGGTGGAAGTCATTGGGGGAGGCCTATGTCCAGCAGTGGACGAATATTGGCTGTTGATGATGATATTAGAAGATTAGGTGCAGCTGCTTCGAATCATTGACAGATATGATATCTGGTAAAACGTGGTCAGAATACGCTGGTGTTCCAATTTTGTGCGTAGTTTTTCTCCATGGATGATACACTGTGTCACTTGTGAAAAAATCGGTATAACGTTTTAATAGATATCCACTTTGGACACAAATATAATCAAAGATTAAGGGAAAAGTTCATAAGTTGTGCATAATTCAAGAAAATTTGACAGCCCCGTGGCGCCATTGGCTAGACACCAGTTTGCAACCGAGACACAGGACTTGTAACTTAGTGTGGGCTCAGGACTTTTCATGTGAAGGCGGGGCGTATTTATTTTTTCATTAAATAAAAATGCCCATAGGAGAGGCATATGTCCAGTACTGGACGCGAAAGGCTGGTGATCATGATGATGATGATGATGATGACTGTTAATTAAAAAAATACGTTACACGACTGAAAGTAAAATAGTGTCGAGTGACAACTTTCATCCGGCAGTTTTCTAAGCATTAACATTGCATCTATTAATCGTAATAATAAATCAAAATCTCATAAAAGTTATCCTTGGCGCATTAAAGTCGCAATGTTTGTAAACACAGTAATGGATACGGGCTAATTGTGCGAGGGGGCCGGCGGGGCGCACCACCGACCTCAATCCATTCGTGGCTACACAACCTTGACATTACACCGCACAGATGTATTGTCACCAAATACATATTTAGGTCATAAAAATTAGATATTACTTTATATCAAATAGTAGCGTAATGAGGCTTATACTCTTTGTGTGTTTGGTTAAAGATTGGATGTTGTTTGAAGACTGTATGGAAGCGAAAATGAATGGCTGCTATTGTAATTGTAATATATATTATAAGTGTGATAAACACTTTTATATAATTCTTGATAATATACATTATACACTACCCCAAGAATCAGCCGTGTCAAACATATGAAGTCTAATCGTAGGTTCGGCGCGCCCGGCATTCTGACATATCTTCTCTAGTCTTGGACTCTCCGTCTGTTCTGCATTCTTCCTCTAAAGCAAGAGGAAAAACCGTTTGCAGTCTCTTGTTCAATTGACGATGAGCTTTCAACAATTGTCTTGTCTATTCTCATTCCAATCCGGCTTAACCGATTAAACTTGACAATCCATTCCACGTTCTCCGATTTGTTTATCGAATAAACCAATCAACTAAATGACTACATCTTTTATGCGCAACAGAGACTGATTGTAGGCGTCAGCAAATATATGAAGATAAAGAGGAAAACACAGCATAAAGTCTATACATATGTGGGGCCTTGATAACAAATGACGTGTTATCTGTTGTCACTCGGCGCGAGATTTGCATGGAACGTTCTCAGGGATTCTGCAAAACAAACTGATATGTCTATATATACGTAAAAGACAACTTTTTATTGCTTAGAGAAAGAATCATGAAAATGTTATAAAATTGTTTATGTAGGAGTGAAAGTGACCGTCTTGTTCGTCCTCAGTATGTCTGTGGTCGTTCATCTCTGGATTGGATAAAGTTATTGGTTATTTCCGTTATTACATTTTCAGTAGTTGTCCGTAATTAGTGCATCTTTAGAAGATTTCTTACTGAGACTGATTTTTATTCGTGTATTGTCAATGTAAATATTGATATGAAGGGTACAACGGTTACGGGTGGCATCGCTTGAACGAATGTGGTTGATAACTTATTTTTTTTCTGAACAAAAATCGTCATTAGATTTTTCTAGCAATGTTTATTTTTATTCTCCTTTGTTCCTACTCTTATACTTATTCGGTAATTGATTCACATTAAATATTTGCGAGCATACGTTAAGCCAATACTTTTGCGTTTCGTAGAATTTTAAGCTATGCTTGTTTGTCAATACAATATTCAAACCTGTCTGTATGTTGAGCACCAAAAACGTGATTTAAACCTTTTGTTATCAGACCGCTATAGTAACAAAGTGTCCAGACGATACCAGGCAGAATTTCTAGTATGTTTACGAAACCAATCAACATCTTTTGTTCAGAAATAAACCTTTGTCATACCTTTTAAGACCGTAACTCCTTATCCGTCAGATATTTTCCAAAATAAGCCTTCTGCTTCGCTATATATGAGGGTATTGCCGTATTTGTCGGAACATTTGTTGCGCAACCATCCATGTCTGTCCCATCAGACCTTATACTACAAACGTTATGCTGACGTCATCCTAATCTTACTAGGTCATGAATATGTAGATGCTGTAATAACACCAAGAGCTATTTGTATAAGTCTATTCGTGCGAATGTTGGAAATAAATTGCTTTGCGGTTTCGAGGGGTTTGTGGATCATACTAAAGGGTGACTGTTGAGACACTAGCAATACTTGAGGTAATATGTGGGGATCTTATAAGTCTCAATAAATCTAGGTTTTGATCAAAGATCTATAAACATATTCGATGAAACAGCGGTATGGAATTCAGAAATATGTCCAACTACGGCAGTAATTTCGCCCCCAATTACATAAGACTTACAATTTGGCGAATGTGGGTGCAGATATACACCTCTGTCTCCCATTCGGTAATACAGGCGTGAGTGTGCTGTGTGCTGAGATACAAGATGTCTAGCAACTAGTTGTTCGTGAGTGGAGCACTTAGCAGCTGCGGGATGTGACCTGACGCGCCCTGGATTCGAGTCGACGACCCCCAGCTCTATATACACGTCCGGCTCATATGGCTATTAACACATTGACACGTCATTTACATGTACCTAACACTGACTTCTTGGTATATTGGCGCTTATGTACTGCACAATAAATTAATGTAGTCTTATGCACGATGTAAACAAATTATGATAGAAAACTGAAGGTTATAGTGACGGTGTTTAAAAATACATTGATGCTAATAATTTCCCGAAAAGAAAATAAAAAATTGGCGTTTTCTTAATCACCGTAACTATTGCCTAGCTTGTTTTTATATCGCGGTCTGTTTGCACCATGTATACATTCACACCTCTGCTCAGAATTGGTAGGGAAAGACTTTACAACCATGTTCCGCCAACTCTGTTACAAGTGTAAGGGGAGCGAGCTTATTGTCGGTTTTTGGGCATATTTCCAAACTCCGGGCTGCTACTGAGAATTTCCTTAAAGAACAATAAAATAACACTGTCTGATACTGGAGTCTAGTTCGTCATTATGATAGTACTCAGAACATTTATGCCATACAACCAGTTAGTAAATGTTTTGATCCCAGTATTTATACAATTATAATGGCTTAACGCAGGTAAAGTCACGGGCAGATGTCAGTTAAATATAGTTTTTGTTATGCAAGCTCCATTCCCGATGTAAAACGTGGTTCACATCACGTGGTCCCGGGTTCGAGGTCGATGCACCGCCATTTCAGCTAATTATACCGCTGGCCTTATTCAACGGTGATATATCGGGTACGAATGAATACGTGCCGACAACGACAACACAATAATTACAACTGGCGATTGATTTATTTTAAATGATTTTGTAAGCAGCCCTTAGGGAATGAAAACAGTTTGTAAACAGGGTTGGGGAATGATGATGATTTTTTTATGAACTTGGATAAAAAATAGAACGTTTATAAGCGCATAATTCGGTGGTTTTAGCGTGTTATCTGATGTGCATCCACATATCCGTTTTGCATAGCCGATGCGCGATAAGATTACACTAGATTTGTACAATGATTGATCGATGCATGTTTTTTGCAGATAAGTATGCTCCCCTCAACCGTATCACGTCACTCAGCTAGCAAAGTATCGATTACAACTGAGAATATTAAAATAAAGATTTGAGAATCAATTCTTATGTTTTAGTGATAGAATCTTCATTGCAACTTACTTCTTATGTTTTAGTGATAGAATCTTCATTGCTTTTGTTCGATATCCTGTTGCTATATTTAAGGTAATATTATTTATTATGCCTTACTCATAGAAACTTCGCGTCCCAAATCGCCAAAAATTAAGTCTTTCATCTGTTCCTGTCCATGGCGAAAAATTTTCCTAATGAAAAATTCGCTTCTCGAGCGGCTTGTGAAAAACGACTGTCTCATTTTACTACATCTATTATTTTGTTTGGTACAACGAAAAACTTTGCCATTCTCACTTTTCAGGATTAAAATTTGGCGAACATATGTTGACTACTTGTTATTTATTCGTTAACGCGGAAATGTTTTATTAGGAAGTATTAATGAAATCAATTTATTGCGGAAGGTTGAAAGAAGTGTTATTAATAATTAAGCTTTATAACTTATATATCCAGCAATAATTTATGTCATTCATACATCTTTATGTACCCTGGAAATTTTCGTTATGTTGGGGGTCAAGTAATTTCATGATGTGGGTGAGCTCATCTACAGGCCGCAGCCACAACTTACTTTGGCTGGCCATAATGATGAATGTTTGTTAATTACATTTGCATTTATCTTTCCTTCATAATGCACGTTTGTAGGTAGTTTATTTATTATTAGATTTTATGTTTTGGACTAATAAATTCCTTGGTTTTTTCTTGATAATATTTTAAACGCGAATTCTATCTGACGGTTTCAATCATTTAGGCATAAAAAGGATCTTGGAAAAGGATAAAGATTGTTTAATTTTTCTGAACCGGGTTGTATATCTACTCGCATGACTAAAACCCTTCTTGGTTGTAGTATAATGTATTATATAATTTAAATACTAAGTTAAAAATGTTTTGTCTCGTAACCCAAGTTGTCTTAAAATTTATTTTCCTCGTACGCAAACGTGACATTGATTCTGTGATTTGCATACATTACAAGGTTCATTTATATCATATTTATTCATAGTGATTTTTTGCTACATTAATATCTCGTCATAATGGTTCCTATGCTCGTTGTTACTGTTTTTTTTTTTTTTTTTTTTTTTTTTTTTTTTTTTTTTTTTTTTAATGTAAGCTTTGATGCCTAAACAATAGAAACAAATGGTTGAATTTTGATACAGATTTGGTTGTCATGGGCTTATTGACCCTAAGAAATGTAAGGTTCCTGTGTGCGTTTTATTCTGAAGTTAGATTAATGTAATTGTTAAAAAATACAAAAAAAAACTTTTGAAATCATGAATGAAAGACAGTTTGGATCCTATGAAATGGACCGATTTAGTTGTCTATTAAGTACTATTACATTTTAAGTTAAATACTTGTATTCTGCTTTTGTATATTTTCCTTTCTTAGTTTTATGTGAGTGCTTATTACTATACTAAAACTAACATAGATAATTCGATTGTTTCAGGCGCAATAAGCGACGGCGTCCGTCGCTGTCCGTAAGATGCGTTCTCTGCTGGCCTATTACGCGGACGCAGTGATGTCGGCGGCGCGCGGCGCGGGCTGCGTGCACGGCTGCAGCGGCCACGGCGACTGTATGAACGGGACCTGTCTGTGCGAAATCCGCTACTCAGGCGACCAGTGCGCCGGGCCCAACCTGCCTTACCATGCCTGTGAGTAGCTATATCGTTACCCAAGCTCCTGAGCTCCAAGATCAATATTGGTGAGATTAGTATTGATACCGAGCGGTGAAGCTCAGTCATCATCGACAGCTATATAGATCCAACTCTTCCTTGCAACTAAGAGAAAGAAGGAACTTAAAGCATTGTGCCAGCGTGGTTGAATAAAGCCTAAATCCTCTCAGCGAATCTAAGGAAAATAAATGGAAATAAAGAGTTGTCTACTTCGTTACTATGTTGGTATCAAGGAGCCATGAGGTTGAAACTCAAAATTGGGCGGATATTAGAAATAATTGCTATCAGTTCAACTAAGTCAATGCTGTTATAATTTTTTGATCCCAATTAAAGTCAACTTTTAAAATTATGTATATCCTTTCCATTTTTAAATACGTATCCAAAAAAGAGATGTATTTTACGTGTATGAAGTCCTTAGTCATTTTATGTAAATTTCATCCATAGATAATCTAAAAGAATAGCTCCTAGTGATGACATTTTAATTTCCACACGTAAAACATTGGGTTTCTTCGTAATTGGAATCTGTCTACGTAGATATAATAAGGGGTTGTTTCTCTACTACATGTTGTTCAGAAAACACAAAAGACATAAGATCAATTAATCCAATCTTGATACTCGACCTCATGGGTTTCAAGTGGAGATATTTATCTGAAGAGTCACTGTATCGACCTTCGCGTATAGAATGGCTCTAGACCAGTGCCACTTGAGAGCTTATTGTGACATTTCGTCAAGTGTTCAAATAAGGGACAGAGAAGCATACAATGTATGATTTTGTGTTTGCTTTGATCTTGGGTACTGATAGATTTCAACCTTTGATTGAACGATAACAAAATTACTACGTAACGTATCTGTGGTATAGATCAGGGGTTCCCAAACTTATTTACACTATGACGCCCTATATGATAATTATTTTTCTTGCGACGCAACCCCCCCCCCATTATCAAAACTACCTACTTTACTGGAAATAAAAATAGCATTAGTTAGCATAATATGAGGTTATCAGAAAAATACGGACAGCAAATGTTTGCCGATCGCCTCGCGACGCCCCTCGGATGTTGCCGCGACTCCCCAGGGCGTCGCGACGCACAGTTTGGGAAGCCCTGGTATAGATCATGAATAGAAGAAAGAATGAGGCATTTATTGTAAGTACGTTTAACAATCAGCACGTGTAGGTACCACTGCTGGGCACGGGCCTCTTCTACCATTGTAAAGGTTTAGGGCCTAAACTTTTAGTATTTTATATACGCCTCCGAATTGTTGTTAGATGTTCAACAAATAACTTTGACCACTTAAAATTTAATGTTTGTGTCATTATACACATATCAGTTTACAAATTGAAAGAAAATTCATCATGAATAGGCAAGATGCCGAGTGACGTACGCGAAGACCTTATCAAAGTGCAAACGATCGGAATTAATTCAACACAATACTATTGTTTCATTAATATTTAAAACATGGGCGAGTGGCTCGCACTGTGGTGTCGATGAGGCCTCGACATTGGGATAATAAACCAAAGGCGGTACTTCTATAGTATCCTGATCCCACCATAAATAATTACAAACTAGACATAATTAAATTAACGTGTAACGCTTTTGGGCTTCTATGAAAGTACAACCACTATAATAATCATGTATTTTATTTTGCTGACTTGAACTTGACAGCACGTAACTGATACTTGAGGATTTTTCGGAGGGGATAGAGTCTAAACATATATCTAAAAACTTTGAAAGGGTTGCGTTTATGGTTCTTCTTGCTTGTATCTAAAAGCAGGAACTGGTATATTACACTTTTGTTTCTTGTCTGCGTCTGAAATACCACGTTACGAGCTCCAATCCATTAGGACATTCTCAGTAGCAGCACGGAGTCTGGAAATGTGCTTGAAAAACGGCAATAGGGTCGCCCCCTATTACGTGGGACTGATACATACTGGCGAAATGTGGGTGCAGAAATGCATCTCTGCCTGCCCCTTCGGGGAATATAGGCGTGAGATTTTGTATTGATGTCCGAATATTACGTTTGCAGGCATAGGCGGCGTGTTCCTGCTGGTGGCGTTCGTGTGCGCGGTGCAGCTGACGATCTGCATCGTGACGGAGTACCGGCGGCTGAAGGCGCCCACCTTCCTGCGCGCCTGCAAGGTCACCACGCAGAAGATGCTCTACCTGGTCGCCTTCCTCGCATCCCTCATACGCGGAGCCTACTTCGTGTCCCCGGTCAGTACATTTTTTTTTCTCCTTTGTTTCTCCACCGGTGGAAGTCGGGGAAGGCTCATGTCCAGCAGTGGACTTCAATTGGCTATTAAAAAATGGGGTGAGATATTAGCCATTTTAAAAGCGGTGTCATAACTTACACATAATAATGTTTGCTATGGTGATACAACTTATAACTGACACGATATTCTCCACAACCACAACACAATATGACCCGTGACTCTGTAACTTGGAACTTTTAATTGATTACACAAAAATATTTTTACTAAAAATTGTGGGGAAATCTATTGGGCTAAGGCCTTCTCCCTGCCAGTTATAGAAAAACCCCTTGCCTTGCAGTGTGACTACCTATATCGAGCCTTTACCGCCGTTTTAGCGTAACCGGCAAAATCAAAATTTACAGGAGGTTTTGTTTTTAACATTTTTAAACAGAAATGTGCCAGTAAATTAAAATTTTACATACATTAATATTCTTTAGACATTTACATATAAAAATAATAATAATAAATACACCCAACAGTCACATACATAGCTCTGACCCCACACTAGGTTACAAGACCTGTGTCGTGGGTATCAGACACTACGAGAGACGTTTTCGGTCTCACAAACACCCAGACCCGAAACAAATATCTGTGGTTCACACAAACATTTGTCTCGGTGCGGGGATCGAACCCGCGGCCTCTCGTTTCGCAAGCTGGTGTCTAGCCAACTGCGCCACGGGGGCTGTCGAATATTATAATAAAAAAAACTAATTAATTTAATAAAAAAAAACACATCGGCGGGGATAGGTTCGTTAAGCCTTAAAATAGTAGTTTCCATAAAAAACGGATTTTCGACAAAAGTGTCGCTTAAGATAATTTGGCGGTAATTGCGCGATACGATGATGATCATAATGATGATTTCTAATGAACCTCGTATTTCCAGTCGGCGTTCCAGGAGGGATGGGCGACCAGTCTGTTGTCAGCTTACTATCCTTTGCTCATGTCGGGATCTTCGCTGATCGTCTGCTTCTGGGCAGAGGTAAGTCGATAGTTTCAGATTTTACCGCCATCTAGTTATCGTCGGTGTAACTACATACGTAGTGTTGTAGCGACATCTCTTGATTAGTAATAGAACTAAATTAAGTACATCTTAAGCAAATTTTGTTCAAAATTGGTGACAGATGGCGTTGCTGTATTTTAGTTTTAGTACATGTGAAATAAAACAGATGGCGGTATTATTCATTATATTAAATATCTATAGCTATAACGTTTGTTTTAATTTTTTTTTCGGTACGCGTGAACTGTTGAAAACGTGTATATTATGTTACTATAACGCAACCGATAGTAAAAATGCACAAAAACCCAGTTGTAATGATTTTTTTTTTCTTCCATTTATAAGGTTATCACTGCTTAAAGTCAACAGCATATTATTATGAAAGTAAAATTTTGGTTTACAGCATTGAGTTATAAGGGAATAAATACTTAAAAAAAAATCGCAAAAAGGTAAAAAAAAAAAAACATTTTTAACCGTAAGAATGTTGTTATTAATCAGTTTTAGAGGAGTTATTAAAAGACTGGGGTCATTTGATATCTCTTGCACGCATTTTTTGGCAATGGCCTCAATTAATTTGTGCGTATTTACTTAGGTCCAAAAGAATAACTTATGTAACGCTTTGATAGAAATAATTGTATTACAATTGTATTATACGTTTAACAATTACCGTATAAAGAGCTTCTAGAATGCTTGTTATATTCTAAAACTGCGTTTCTCAATTTTTTACTGAGCCTTTCTCCGGCTGCTGTAGGACTTAGGCCAAGAAGGCCCATCCATGCCGGTCTTTAAACCGCAACGCTCAAAAATTCACACAAACGTACTCTGATAAATTTTGGCGCTCTTATGTCGTATAGTAAAGATATGCATATTTATAAAATACCACGTAATTAATTGATGACACATTTTTAATCGCGTTAGATTTATTATTATCAGCTTATATGAGACCCACTGCTGGGTACGGACCTCCTCTACAACTGAGAGGGTTTAAGGCTTAGTTCCTCACACTGACCTAATAAAGGTAAGCGAAGTACACTTCTAAAACAATTCCAAAGAATTTTTAAGTGTGCAGTTTTCCTTACGATGTTTTTCTTCGTCGTTAGAATAAGTATGAATAACTTTGAAAAGTTAGAGGTCTGGGCCTAGGGTTTGAACCTGTGGCCGCGATTCTCGATAAAACAAAATAAATATAAAGTTTATACATTTCTCCTAGGTGGCCTAAAAATATAATTTTGTAAGTTAAATCTCGTGACACGGTGTTTGAGAACTGCTACACAAAATTACGGTGTCCTTTTCAACTGTCATCAAGTTGTAAAAATCTTGAGTTGTCAACATTAATAGCCGGAGATGACAGTCAACACGAGACGCGATGTCGGAGATAAACCATTGTGTAATTGTATAAAATAATTTGAAATCATGTAGGTACATACAATTAAGTGCATCGTACGAAATTGAAAAAATATCAACATGTATACAGAATCGTGACCAAAATATTTTTTTTTTAGTTACCTATACAGTTTTTTAAAACTGCAATCAAATTGAATTTCGCAAACCTTAATAATAAAAACTAAAATAAATAAAATACAAAGTCAAAATGCAACGTGCATCCTTGAAAATCTAGTTCTTATGTTATAAGCTTTGTTCGCTTGTTAGACAAAACTAATTCAAAAGTCTTAAATTTTTCAATCAATTACTATTTCCTCTCATTTTCATGTGTTGTTCTAGTGGGATGGCAGCTTATAATGTTGTTGTAGTTTATTTAGGGACATAAAAAGTGAAATCCATTATTCTGTCATATTTGTTTTTAATAAGTCAGGTAAGTGTTTCTTATACATAAAATATACATGTAGTCTTCATCATCTCTTCTGCTGAGCACGGGTCTCCTCTACCATTGAGAGGGTTTAGGCCATAGTCCACCACGCTGGCCTAGTGCGGGTTGGCGGACTACACACCTAAGAAATTCCTAAGAACTCTTAGGTGTGCAGGTTTTATCACGATGTTTTCCTTCACCGTTAAAGCAAGTGATAATTCAATGTAAATACGCACATAACTTCGAAAAGTCAGAGGTGTGTGCCTGGGGTTCGAACCTGCGACCGCAGATTCTCGACCGCGCGCCCAAACCTCGAGGCCATCACTGCTTTTATACATGTAGTATTTACTGGTATTTTGTGCCCAGCAGTGGGATGTAACATAGACAGATGTTACCACACACTTTTCGTGAGTCTGTATATCAACCAACAGGCAATGGTTATGGTTATTAAGAAAACGTGTTGTTTTAGCATTAATGTTTTTGTAATCACCGTAACTACTATCCATCTCAGTTTTCGATCATGGTCTGTTTATACACTGCTATTATATATGTACTATTATACACACATTTCTAACCCCACACTAACATACAAGTCTAGTTTCGTTGTCAGAAACTACGAGCGACTTTTCAATCTCAATATTTGTGAATCGCAAAAGCATTTGTCTCGGCGCGGGGATCGAAACCGCGTCCTCTCGTTTCGCTAGCCGGTGCCTAGTCAACTGGGCCACAGAGGCTGTCTCTGCCAACACGAGAGTGGTAAATGCGCTAATGTATTAGAAAGACCTTCTGTTGGACGCGTCAAGTATTTAATATGTGGGTCACTGCCTACGTTTACCCAGTTTTGGGTCATAATGACCGAGTCGGAGGTGAATTTATATGTTTAGGCTGTTGATTCTAGTGATATACATACATTTTCATATTATAAAAAATATTGAATTCGATCGCATGTTCAAACCCCTGACACACACCTCTGGCTTTTCGAAGTTACGTGTGTATTCATATCACTTACTAAACGGTAAGGGATAACATCGTGATGAAGCCTACACATCTGGAAGTTCCGCAGTTCAGTGTTGTCCGCAAACCTGCACTAGGTCAGGGTGGTGAAATAAGGTCTAATCCCTCTCATTGATAGAGTAAGCTCGTGCCTAAAAGTATCTATTTACTAAGTGTCTAAATACTGTCTATCTTCTCTTCTTCTTCATCAACCCATATACGCCCACTGCTGAGCACGGGTCTCCTCTACCATTGAGAGGGTTTTAGGCCATAGTCCGCCACGCTGGCCTAGTGCGGGTTGGCGGACTACACACCTAAGAAATTCCTAAGAACTTTTAGGTGTGCAGGTTTCATCACGATGTTTTCCTACACCGTTAAAGCAAGTGATAATTCAATTTGAATACACACATAACTTCGAAAAGTCAGAGGTGTGTGTGTGCCTGGGGTTCGAACCTGCGACCGCCGAGATTCTCGACCGCGCGCCTAAACCTCGAGGCCATCACCGCTTGCTGTCTATATCCCCTGTAATTTTATTCATTTGTTCTGTCATTACAATTTGCCTGACTTGCGAATCGAATGCCGCAAGCTCATAGCGCAGAACTCACAAAGCAGACAGAACGTTCTCTGATGATCTCGATGGTTCGGCACACGTGTTAATAACACGATGCATATTTAAGTAGGTATTACAGTTTTATTTCGGTCACCTTAATGTATTTGACTTAATGTCTGCTCAACATTTAGTTTTCATTGTAAAATACTGACTTATTAAAATTTCGTCTGAGTGCTAAAATGTACATTTAATCAATTTATACATATATTAGCCTATTATGTATACCCTATTATAGACTACGTAGACTAAGCTAGTCTGTAGTCTAGTGTACCCTCTCCTAGGTCCACTCCTCTACCTTCTCACTCCTCAATACCCACTTGTATAAACTAAGTCAGTTATATCTGCCGTTTGTAATTCGAGATCCAACTTTCTGTTCTCTCTCCCTTTTTGGTGAACCCCAAAACATTGAAAATTCCTTACGCAGTTATCTTATTTTTTTTGGTTTTATACAAATTCAATTAAAAATTATATATTATTGATATCTTTCACGTGTCCATTAATACTGTTATGTTCGGTAGTTAAGTTATGCCTATAATATAATGAGTATATTGACGTCAACAGCCCCCGTGGCGCAGTTGCCTAGACAACAGCTTGCGAAACGAGAGGCCGCGGGTTCGATCCCCGCACCGAAACAAATGTTTGTGTGAACCACAAATATTTGTTTCGGGTCTGGGTGTTTGTGAGACCGAAAAAGTCTCTCGTAGTGTCTGATACCCACGAAACAGGTCTTGTAACCTAGTGTGGGGTCAGAGCTATGTATGTGACTGTTGGGCGTATTTTATTTAAGAACATAAATCTAGGATCATGCATGAGGAGCTAACTAAATTACAAAATAAACAAAAGTTTATGCCAAGTCTATCTCTTAGCTTATAGTCCTTTCTCTCCCTATGCCTTAATCGCAAAATTCTTAAAATATGGGTCATGCGGTACTGCCTAACTTAAATAATAGTATGTAATTTGATAAACAACTTCGTTTTTCTTTTGTCCTACATTAAGTTCGTCAGATAAATGTAAACATCGTTAAAATCATCATTAAATTAGCAAAAAAATACTGAGATAGTATTAAAATCAGCTAAGTCTAGCGGTCAATGACACATTTGGCTTCATGTTTTGATGCCTTTGTTTCCACGCTAATTAAATATGCAATTGAACACTTAAATTATAATGTAAGTAGAAGACATTATGAATGTAGCATAAAAAATATGTGTTTGTCTAGTCTATAGACTGTTGGCCAGAACCCAGCTTTTAAACCGAGAGATCGCGAGTTCGATCCCCGAACCGCGACAAATGTTTGTGTAATCTCTTTCTAAAAAAAAGAAAAGTCTCTGGTAGTCAGGTTTAAATATGCGTTTGAAAATTCCGAATGAGTCATATAGGTACCAGTAATAGTCATGCCTTGATTAATTTAATAAAAATATGCAGTTTATAAGACAAGAAATATACGAGGATGTCCTGGCGCAAACGATTTTATTAATGGCTTAATTATTTTTCGCGTAAACAGTTTTAAGGAAAATGTGTCACTTTATTTTGTGAATGAAACAAGGTTGAAGGTTAAGGCGTAAAAGAGAGGGGGTTCAATATACTCAGGGAGACAAATCATAAGTATGTGGTCAACAGGCAAATCTCTCCTGTTTTCTCTTTTAATTGGATCATAAGATTGGGATATGCGATTCTTACGTCCAGTGAAGTGTTATCGAGAATTTTGTTATAAAAAACTTTTCTGTAGAAGACTTGAAAAACGACTGAAATATCATCACCTCTCTAAAAAATTGAGACTGTCAAAAGGACATGGAAATACACTTCTGCCTACTCCTTTAGGGTGAGTTCTGAATAATTTATTTCTTTCTACCTACAACTTTTCGATTATCAAGTGACTCGTATTATTTGAATAGCGCCTTGAATAATGTTATGTTAAACCTCTGTTTACAACGATATTACTCAATAACCTGGTCCCGCGACATTGGTACCGAGTGGATTCCAAAACGCTCCATCATGTTTGTTTGTATGTTCATTGATTAGCCAAGTACTGCGAGTGCGCTCGGAGGTCGTAGGGCTTTTGATGCCAAGATTTTTCGATTGCGAAATATACTACATACAAATACAATAGTAACCCAAAGAAGAATACCGTATAATAACTATCGGGAATAAATTTCATGCGTTTTGCAAGGGTTAAAAGGTTTTTTTTTAAGTTCTAAGTAATTGCAGCTATTTTGTCTAACGGAATACTTTGCCTAAATGGAGTGGGAAAAAAGTTTCTGCGTATCGTAAGTTATAAAAATCCTTAATGATACAATTATCTTGCGGATATTAATAACTTGTTACATTATCCGATGAAACTTATTGTCGTGTCTTTTAAGTTTCTTTAATTACGTGATGTAGATGTATTTGCCTTTATTAATCGCCTGATGCTTTTGATCGATCAAAAAAAATATATATATAATTAGGTACTTTTCAGACCATTTTTAGAAGTTCAAAGAAAAACACGGGTAAACCCATTAGTCACGAATCTCAAAAGTTCTAAAAAGTTCTCATCAACCGCAGAATATTATCAATAAACAGAAAAAAATATTAGCGACATCTTGTAACTTTTCTTAGAACATCGTAGACGTCCTAAAGCGTTCTTGTAAGCGGCCCTTTAAACCTAGCAATATAAATCATGTCGGCATATGTATGTAAGGTACGACTGCCAACTTAGTTCGTTATCACCCCATATATGTACATCCCACTGCTGGGCTGGGGCCTCCTCTACCAATGAGAGGGTTTAGGCCTTAGTCCACGCTAGCCTAGTGCGGGTTGGCGTAGAACTTTTTAAGTGTGCCAACCTAATTTTTAATTACCTAAATTTTAATTAACTTCATGCGCACTTTGCTTTTTCTTCGTTTTTTTCTATCTTTAAAGGGCGGAAGTGTAGTTTTATCTTTGTATGTACGGAGCAATTAATTACAATTTTATGTCTTGTAGGTGTACATGCCAATTGTAACTAAAAGCGTAGAAATAAATAAAATAAACGTAAAAGAAATCTTTAATGCACTCCCAAAGTTACTTTTTATTTGCGATCAAGTATTCAAGTAAACAAACAATGTGAATATTTTTTTAAACCTACGTTCACTTAACAGATGCTCAGCACATCGCATTTTTTGTGCGCAGTACCGATGGTGAAAAAAACTTCCGACCCACAAGCCCAGTGTTGTGATACGCCGTGCGCGAGAAACGCGTGCGGCGCAAATTGCATCGCGCCGCCATTTTTACGCGCGAAATTAATAAGAACTTTTTAATTAATGTTTCGCATACAGCCAGAACTATATATAAAAAAAAATAAAACAATTTTTATATCCGGAGTGTGCCCAGTTTTTGTTTCAATATTTTGACAGTGTATTTTTATATTTTTGAAATTGTGTCAAGTTATTTTTTGTGTAATCGAGTGTTGCTAACAGAATTCAAGTGATAGCTCTCGTTTACGGTGCAAGGTGAGTGCATTGAACTTGAATAAATAATTGCAGCGTCCGTTATGCAATTTTGACGATGAATTTATTAACTTTGCTTCAGGCGATCGGCACAATTTATATTGGGTACTGTTTTTGACGTATTTTATTGGAGTAATCAATGCGTAAGGGTTTCCAAAGATTTATAATAATTGTGTTGCTCATAAATATTTTTCAGTACCTCTACTGATTATTTTTTCCTAATTTTAACATATTTTTTTTAGAATTTTATATAAAATAAAATGACCACTATTTCTTCCGCGCTCCCATTATATTAAAAAAAAAAAACTTGAGGTGTTTTTTATATTTATTGGACAGTGGTTTTATGTTTTTTTTCGTCACCGCATTTTTTAAAATTATTTCGCGGATGTTTGTGTTTTCACCCCGAAAAGACGTAGGTATGAAAACTCCATAAATTACTTTGCAATACAAAGGTGAAATTAATTATAAAATTGATTAAATTCGCTCAAATCAACGAGGAAAAGTTTGCACAAGCAATTTAAATTCAACACTATTAACTCTCCAAGGAGTTTATATTACGAAAGTATAGTACGGAAATTAAGAATTATTAATAAATCAAATTTACTACCAGAATTTTCACAAAAGCTGTTTATTAACAATTAACCGTCGCGGAATAACGCCGGATCATTAAAATCTCTTATCTGAATGCATTAAAAATGGCTTTTTTGTTTTCCGGTCTACCTGCTCTCCCCTCATTTCGGTTTGTCCTTCAGTCGGGGAGTGAAGCGTGAAGAAAGCATTTGGGCAGACCGGTGTAATTGTATTAATAATAATTAATTAGTATCAAACCACTTCGACTGTAAAGGAAAACATCGCGAGGATATTTTGCATGCGTCGAATTCTATTGTAATGAATCCCCGATGAATTTTCTCGATTGCTCTCGTTATTACTGGGTAACTAGACTCTTATTGTAATGTGGATGCTGTACTTCCATAGAAATATAAAAGCGTTACACGTCAATTGTGTAATAGTTTATAATTGTTTATTTTAAAGTCAGTATATTCTCATTAATACGTCAAATTACCTACTTTTGTTAAAGACAGATTTAAAGCTAAGGTTGTCTTTGGGAATTTTGTAAAGCAAACTGGGCTCTTGGGCAACTTTTGTATGGCTCCTTTCCTCTCCTCTTCCACGAGGAAATTTTAGAGCCACCTAGAAATCTAGTCATTAAAGTATGGGCTTAGAATTTTATCACGGTATGCATGACGTCATCCACCAGGACTGTTGATTTCTACGGAGTAAATTAATTGAGCGTGGGATGACATGAGATCACTAATGACCCACAGTAAGTAGACACGGTTCTATCATCATTGTGCATGATTACGAGTAGGTAAACCTACAGAAGTTACTGGGAGATATGGCACCATCAATATTGCCCTCAGTCGGAATAGTTCCATTTTACATATATTCAGACCGTGGTCGATAAGATCATTACAAACCCCCTGGCATTAAAGAAAATCCCGATAAAAAATAAAACTTTTGACGTTTTCCACACAACCATCGGTAATTGATATATGCGGTTTGTATGGAAAACGTCAAAAAATTTATCTTTTGTCGGGATTTTCTTTAACACTAGGGGTTTTGTAATCACCTTGGCTATTACCAACCTTTGTTTTCGATAACGGTCCTAAATACACCCTGTATAGGTCAGGTTAATGTAATACGAAATATTTTTGACTTCCCTTGGACTTTGTATAGCAGAAAAAAAAATATGAATACTACTTGATAATCACTATCAATGTTATAGAAATAATATTCCTACTAGTTAAAGTAAAAGGCATAAATCTGTATATGTTACAAATATAGTCGATTTTAGTAATGGTATCTACTCTTAACAATTTACTTACCGAGCTTTATTATCCTCAATGTATACAGTAATTTTACAATAGATTAAATGCTATACCTAAGGCCTTAGGTTATATTCCCCGGTTGAATAATTACTAACAGATGAGGAAATATCAATTTTCCTCTTACAATGTTTTTTTTCAATCAAATTATAAATTAATTTATTAATACACTCAAAATGAATGGAGTAACTAAAGTGTCTATAGGTTGATATTTCTTTGAGTGAGTTTCTGTTGCCGTTGTTTGTCTACGGCGGTAACACGTTCCCAAGCGGCAATAACTTAAAACCACAGAACATCTGAATAAGATTAAAACTGAAATAAACGATATTTTGTATTGGGACTAATGTCGCCGCTTGTCGGTTACCAATTTATTCTACTACGATTACACGACCGAAATGAAAGTGCATGCATGAAGGAGATAATGTCAGTGGAGGAAGCGAAAGAGGTGTGTTTGGACGGTGGCATTTGGCGCTCTATAGTCTCTGCCTACCCTAACGGGAGACGCGTGAGATTATGTATGTATGTACGATCGAAAAAATTGGCCTGCTATTGGTTGTCTCGCATTTATTAATCGTCTTGATATTACACGCTACCCAAATTACTAAGAAGCTTCTGTGTCAAACATATGATAGTATAATCGTAGATTCGCCACGCTCGGTATGCTGATATTTCTAGTCTTATTGTATTATTCTACACTGAAAAATATATAAAAGAAGTTTAACTGAATAGAGATTATTTCGACTTTGACTCATAAATTGTGTCTTAAATTCGATATTCGAATATAATTTTCCTTTATGAAATGGCAAGTATATGTAAAGCAGTGATGGCCTCGAGGTATAGGCGCGCGGTCGAGAATCTCGGCGGTCGCGGGTTCGAACCCCAGGCACACACCTCTGACTTTTCGAAGTTATGTGTGTATTCACATTGAATTATCACTTGCTTTAACGGTGAAGGAAAACATCGTGATAAAACCTGCACATCTAAGAGTTCATAGGAATTTCTTAGGTGTGTAGTCCGCCAACCCGCACTAGGCCAGCGTGGTGGACTATGGCCTAAACCCTCTCAATGGTAGAGGAGACCCGTGCTCAGTAGTGGGCGTATATGGGTTGATGAAGAAGAAGAAGAAGATGTACGGCTAATAATCTAGAATCGTCTTTAAGGAAATGAAATTGTTATTACTCTGAACAGCATCAATCGTCGATTTACCTACATTGATATCTGTTGACACACAAATCATTCAGTGTTCAGCTTGTGTACGTGTTTATCTAAGTTCGAATCTCACATAGGGTTATCTCGGGCGAAGGTCACAAAAACACTGCGCGGTGATAAATAACATTGCTGACCTTAACTCCAAGTTACGTATGGCCTGTGGGAGTAAAAAATACGCTTTCTGTACGACACACGACGGGAAATGATAGATGACAGGATTTAAGAAAGTATAGAGTCCTTTTTTTCGAAATTTTGAAGTGCTAAGTTGAAGTGCTATAGCAGACTTTTTAATTTAGCATACATTGACGCTTGTGTACTTAAAAGTTTAGATAAAGGTAGTTTTCTAACAATTTTTCGTCAACAATGTGAGCTCTATGTAAAAGATTTTGGACTACGTTCAGTTAGCAATTTATGAATCGAACCCAAAACTTCTACATCGGTCGAACTAATTTATGTTGTAGCACTAGTCTAGTCACACAAAAAGCATTCGCTTATTTAAGTTAACAGTTTGAGAACACCTGAAGCGTTAGGAGTAACGACTTCTCAGTGTGTCACACTCCATGTTAGATCGCTTTGCAGAACAATAGCGCGCTACCAGTTGGATGTTTATTAAACTGTACACTCGCATTTAATACGTGATGTAAAATTAATGTAATTAAAACCTCATTGGTCTGCGGATAATTTTAATGTTCAATTTATCTCATAAAAATCTAATACACTTGCACCCTATTACGTGTGGTTGATATCTACATAGCTGGCGAAATGTGGGTGCAGAAATTCGCCTCCATATAAATGTATATTTAAAATTATTTCCTTTGCTTAAACCAGAAAATCTTTAACGTTGCTGACGCTACTAGACGCTGCATATTCTTAACTTTATTGAAATCGTTTAATTTCCTCTTTAGAGCTTGAAACAGATTATATTCGAGATCATTTAGTAAGCTCAAAAGGGGGGCATTTCTGATCATTTTTTTAAAGCCAGGACGACTACAGGATGCCCATCTCTCCTTCTCTAGCACTTTTACGTTCTTTCGAGCTTGAAGGCCAGATTTCAGGATATTTTCCTTCAGCGGTTTCCTGGTTGGTCGAAAAGCCTAAGGATCTATTCTCTCTATAAATAGATTTTCAATTTTCGATGTATAGAAAAGAATACTGCTTGTTTTTTTATATTAATGATTGCGACTGTACTCAGCGATTTCTGTTATGCAGTCGTCTTTTGTTCGTAAATGATACGTTATTCAATACAGAGAGAGGTGTGTTGTGGAGCCTGTGTTATTGTTTCTAATAGTGCGTTTTTATCTTTGTACCGTAAGAGGTGACACGGCAGTCTGATATTTTTTGTAAGTTATCTTACATTTTTTAGGAACCGAAGAAAGTGTTCGTCTTTAAAGGACTAGAGTTTAACCGCAATTCGTATAAGTGGTGATTAAGTATCATACATAACTTAACTAATAATTCTGTAGGATAAATGACTTTTTTTTAGAATCTTTGGTCTATAATAATATATTATATACTTTTAATAAAATTGCTCTACCCTGTAGAGGTTCCGATAAAAATTGAAGTATCAACTATTTGTTAGTGAAGTATAAATGTTCTTATACAATGTGAACATAATTTATAACCAGATAATCAATTTAATATTATTTCTCTTTAATGAAGATATTGATAGAAGCGCAGAATTAAAAAAAATCGTATTGTGCTATATTTACACAGGTAGAAAAATTTTAGTTCAAACTTAACTCGCGGGAGACAAAGCAAACAATCTTAGCAATTTACGGTGTCCAAATTTGCACGAGTCGGTCGATGCAAAATATTGATCATAATATTAATGTATTTGCTTAAAGTGTCGTAAAATATAATAAGTCGAAGATGTGTTAGAAGATGCGTCTACTGAAATGGACTCATGTACATCCTGGTTGTAGTGTCTGATAATTAGAAAATTAATATTTTTTAGTTTCAATTTAAAGACGAGCGAAATTAATTTTACAGTTTCACTAAATTCGGATATGCGTAAAATCCGTGGACTAATCGCCGGCCGGTAGAACGTTGCCGGTTTGATACCAATGATACCTGAACATAATTGCATGTTTGTTTAAGTTCTTTTTTACATCCTATCCAATGTAATAATCTATGTGGATATATCATCATTAACAAAATTTACCTCAAGCAATATCGCTCATCGGTGAACAATATCAATAATTGAATTTGATTTTATCCTACTTAATACTTATGACGTTTTGTCATCCGAGGTTTGGACAAGCTAAAATATTGGTTCAATACACCCGGTGTAAAAATAAAGATGTATGCTTTGTGCAAATATTGAATGATATATTTTAAGACTTGATTTTCATATCGTTCCGATTCTGAGAAACCCACACTGTACTTCCCCTGTAATGTGTTGTTTAACAATGAAGGAAACATCAATACAGACAATGATATCGGCTTTCTGCTTCAAGTAAGTAATTTAGATTAGTTATCGGAAGTAATGACAGCTTAGCGGCGCAGTTGTCTCGTAGCTTCTGATGCTAACGAGTCTTACGACTCAAGACTTGTATCGTAGCGTGGGGTCGGACGGTGTGTGTGACTGTTGGATGTATTCATTATTTATATTGTAACATCTTTAATTATATGAAACAATGATGTGTTACATTTTACACGGTAACTTGGTGACTTCACCTGCTTGTAAGAAGTAGGGATAAAATAATGGTAAATATATGAAACTGGTTACAACTTTAGGTTTCTAATTATACGTTCTTGACTCACCCCAAGTAATCGGTCCATATACACTTTACAGAAATATACGCGAGGCACCGGAAAAGGGTCTTAAATTACATACCTATTTTTTTCTGTTTTGCAATTAGGTATGTACATCTTGCAACTGATGGTAAAGTTGAATGTGTAGTGACGTCAATCACGCGAATTAAAGGCTTTTCAAGTTGAACTGACAATTTTATGAAAATCGCAGGAAGACTTGACGCAAGCCACATCTCAGAGCATTCTGGAAGCGTTTGGGTGTGACCTAAGTCCAGTAATAGACGAGTTTCGACTTATGATAATGATGATCCATAATGTTTTTGCCATCAAGAGCAAGACCTTTTCCTCTAATTAGGTGTGATACCGCGTCTGTATAAACATACTTGTATGTATGTTTTTTTATGTAATTTTTCAATACAAATATTTTTATTTATTTAAATCTTCACCCAACCAAGGTGATCGTTTGGAATTAGGTAAATAAAACATCACAATTTGAGATGGTCGAGAGTGTGGTTCGTGATTTGATTGTGTCGCAAGGTCCTCAGAAGTTTAATTTGCTACAAGGGCGACTGGATACTCGATGTACTTCACCTATACAATATATATTGCATGACAGAGATTCGACTTCCGGGTATCCATTTTATTATTACTTTTGGATACACAGTAAATAAATACACCCAACAGTCACATACATAGTTCTGACCCCACACTAGGTTACAAGACCTGTGTCGTGAGTATCAGACACTACGAGAGACTTTTTCGGTCTCACAAACACCCAGACCCGAAACAAGTATTTGTGGTTCACACAAATATTTGTCTCGGTGCGGGGATCGAAACCACGGCCTCTCGTTTCGGAAGCTGGTGTCTAGCCAACTGCGCCACGGGGGCTGTCGTATGCTACAGTAGGTCGTGAAGTTGTGGTGGTGTTGAGATAAGACAAAAATCTCTTAAAATATGCTCGGAGTGCTAATCAGCTCATATAAATTATGTGATAATATTTAGCTGTTTGGTCATTATGCACCATAATCGCCGATATTTGGGTGCAGAAATGCACCTCTGCCTACTCAAGTAATACAGGCGTGAGTTACGCACTCAATATGATATTTCGCTATTTTTTAGCTAAGGTCATTGTATATGATTTAACAAGCTAATAAAATGTAAGGTGAGGTCTCTGAATCTAATTTTATTCACAACCTACGGATGTTTGTGACCTCGTAATTTCTATTTATGGGTCAATCGTAAATAATGTCAGTGGCGAAAAAAAAATATTAATAATGATTATTACTAAATTAGTTTTTTTTTAGATGTTAACGAGGTAATATAAAAAGTCCTCAAAGCTCAAAAAGGACAATGTCAGCTGAGGAAGCGACAGAAGTGTGTTCCGACCGTAGCATATAACGCTTTATATTCTCTACCTACCCGAAAGGGAGACATGAGTTTATGTCTGTATTTTAAAATAAATGACAAAATTTACGATACCGGTTTCCCACGATCCGTCTTACAGGACAGCTCTTTAAAAAATGCGTTCGGTACCACGTCAGAGATTAAAAAGAGTGTTTCGAAATCATCGACCTATATATTCCACATACATAGTAACTGTCTCCCTGACTCTAGTTGGGTCCTTAAATAAAACCTACTTTAGCATACTGATTCAAATCTCTCAATGGTCGTCATGTGCGTTTGTTCAAACAAGGATTAACCATGAAGCCGTAAACTTCATACAACTAAGAAAAACCTAGCGAAAAATTTCATTAATTGGCTTTCCCACGATGTTTTCCTTTACCGGTTTGACGAAAAAATTAGATTAAACACTCATAGAATGTATGTATTATGTAATGTATGGTAATATGCTGTATTATGTGTCGCGTAATGTGCGGCCTTGACTGTGCGCTAGTTGGCCTCGTTTAGATTTTTTTATTCGACTTTGAAACGGTTCCTATTACCAGTTATGCAAATTATATTATTAAGGAATATATTTATTATGCTATCGTTCTTCTATTCAATCTAATAGTTGATTACGAGGGTTCTAATCGAGATTATGTGCAAAAGAATCTTAGTTTGACAATTACGGATAAAAGCCGGTGCATTTGATCTTTGCGTCATGTGCATTTTATTTAGTAAATTAAAGCTTTATTCTAGTAGAACTTTTTCCTTAGATTCTTTTAACTTCATAAAGTGCGTAAAACCCCTTTTCAGCCTCGTGAGATCTGTTATAAGTATCTGTAGTATTATAAATATTAACTAACTTAGGGCGCAGCGTAGGGTGTACTACCATGACGTAACGCGATCATCTGATTATGGTAACAATGATTAGGAAGGTCAGAGTTGGCAAAAAGCGCCCGCGGGCATTCTTGATTTGGGTTTTTCATTGGTTGGACGTGCTAAACATTGGCCCCTCTATTTTTTTATACCTATTTGATCTATGAATAATTTGAATATTTGAATTTTTTCAATAATTTATATCTAATTTTCGTTACTAAAAATAGCTTAAATATTTTTTATAATTGATAAAATTTACCGTATTGTTTGAATTTAGCCAAATATTTTATTTCATAACATCTTAATGTTATTATTCAAATAACGTCACAGTATTAAAGGCGTCTAGGTTGTATTCATTACAAAATAAAATATGCACAGAATGTTTAAAGATATGCTCAGTATTTGTGCAAAAAATACGTGCAAACAAGTTTACGACGCGTCCTGTCATTGAACGATATACGTGACGCATTTTTAAATTCGTTCCATTGACTTGTGAGTGCAGTAAAATGTTGAAATTATTTGAACTTGACGGGACATGTACTGTACATTACCAGTTCAAACTACGTTTTTATGCGGTTCGATATAAATGTACAGTAAGTGTTTACTGGTTCAATAGATTTAAGTTTATAATATGTTTATTACTGGCTTTGCCACGATTTTTTCTAAAGGAAAAAAATATGGCCATAGGACACCAAGATCGTCAGCGCGCAATTATACCTATATAAATTCGATAAAGCCCTGCATATACTTATTTCTCATTAAACTTAGGTAATTGAAAAGAGTACATAACGTTTTATTGCTTCGCGATAAGAATTTCACGATCTTCGCCAATTGCGTTTAGTTTGTTGCGATCCACGATTGTGTTTAACTGCATTTGACTGGTACATACGTTGTTACAAGTTTAGAAGGTTTTACAAGTTCTGACACTATATTAAGTCTTGTGTAGTGAATAACAGAAATTACGACCATTTCTAATACTCTACCAGACCAAGACGTATAAGTATTTTCCCATTGCTGAGTTAAGTTCCTCTACATGAGACGGTAGGCTTGACTCTACGCTGACGTAATGCTGGTTGGCATATTATTATAGTATAAACTTACTATATTAGCGCGGTTCATTGACGACAATTCAACCCTTTCTTCTCGCGACAGGTCGTTGACATCACTTGTCCATTAACTAGCACTTATCACCGTGTAGTAAGCATAAGTTCGCTTGGGGTCGTCCTGCATGTCTTCCGGTGCAAGGAGCAACTTTCATTATAACCGGTCGCTGGCAGGTAGCCGTAAGCACAATTGCATTTCCTATAATTTCCTTAATTTATGGCCAATTAATTTTGATAGCTTGAAGCCGGATAACTATGGATAGTCACGCATGTGTTCCTGAAGGTATTGAAAGAGATGTAACTCCATACTAACGTTTTTGTAATAGGATTTATGTCTCAACTTATTTCCTAATCATTATCAAGTCTTAATACGTCCTACTGGTGGCTACGGGCCTTCTCTACAACTGAGAGGGACTAGGCTACAGTCCACCACGCTGGCCTAGAGCGGGTTATCTCATAATATTGCCCTTCTATTTGGAATCCATTGTTGGTGACGCTACAGAGAATTTCCAAACGGAAAATTCCAACACTGCGCGTTTTGATGACGGTTAAGCTGAGACTTTAAGATCTCATCCAATTAACGGGACGATCAAAGTGATTAGTTAATGTATGGCCGAAATTTATTATCAATCCTTTCAAATATGATGTCGTCATCTAAAGGGCTTTTCAGTGTTGTAAAAACTCATTAATCATGCCAGCTGATAGTGTAATCAACATCCGTAAACAGGAAGCCACGTGTCAGGGCTAAACAACAATAATTTCCAATTATTCACATGGTTTCTTTGCATTATGTCGTAAGATATTGTGTGGAACACTATAATGCTTAGTTTAACCAACCTGCGTGGTGCAGATCTTTTTAAGAAGGTATGTAGGTATAACAAGAGGCGGTGTGTTTGAAATTTTTGTGTGAAAGACTGAAGTGTGTCGCATATCGACATACTATGAGAACTGTACAAGATTTGTATCCTATGTGTTCTTAGTCCAAGATATAAGTCTGACTGTAATAAATTTATTTGTAAACCATTGGATTGTATTGTTAGATATTCTTTTTTCATTGTGCAGTATTATCGATTTTTTAAAAGTTTTGTAATGTTAAAGGTATTGTTAACTACTACTACGATCATTAAGTGCAGTTCTATTGGTTTTTAATTCCGTGGGAAATCATGCGGCTTGATTTGTTATAAAAAAATATTGTTAGCTTTATAAATCAATTAAGTTTTTGTAACTAGGAAATGACAGTACGAAGGGCAGTAGGTATGTCTTCTAAAACGTTCATGGTAAGTTAAGGTTACCATGGTTATTTATAGCTTTTCGTGACCTTTTTTTGTGTGTTTTGTGTGTAAGTGTTTTTTTGATACACGCACGACAAAATTACAAGTTGTGCGATACGGATGTGACTAAATCGTGTGTAGAGTTAACATACATAAATGGCGGGGAGGCGAAGATTTGGAAAGAGTAAATGTACTTGGTAATCAATGATTTAATATTATTTTACCGGAATAAAAAGAATACATTTTCTTAGTTTAGCTTAGTCTATCAGGCCTAGCGCGCATGATGTAATTTACTTATTCAAGAAATCCTTTTTAGAGATACCCAAAAATCGAGGAATCTAATTAAGTTAATGACGAATCAGTATGACATAACGTAGAAGACTTATAGATATTGTCTTAATAGCCCGAACTGCTAACAAACTAGGGCAAATGTGTCTGTAGTATTATTGGTTGATAATGATTCACTTCAAGAACGGAAGAAACAAATTGTCTTAGACCTCAATGTACAACAGTTCACCTCTACCAGGAATTATAAGTTCAACGGCACAGAAACCCGGCGCAAAATTCTATTTACACAGACGTTTATCTCACGAGGTCTCTTAACGTTTCCTAACATGCAAGTCTATTGACACGAAAATGAAAACCGCGCGACATTTATTGGGTCCCATCCGGAACAAATATTTGTAGATCTGACAAACATTTGTCTCTGCGAGCGGATTGAAACAAGCAACGTGCATCGCGGCAGATCAGCCTTTGTACATACAGTTTGCAAAGAATGAACTTTTAAGGACTTAACTCAGCCGAACGACACCCCCCCCACATACACCAGAGAACCAAATGAGGAGCTTAGGGAGCTTACTTCACGTTAAAACAAAAAGTGTAAAAAAACTTAAAAGCTGATTTATTAAATAAATAGTCCTCAAAACCAACGTGCATGCAGGATGATGATGTCAGTTAAGAAATCAAGTTTTTGGATCATAACGTTCGGCGCTCTATAGTCTCTACCTACTCCAACGGGCGCGAGTTTAAGTACATATATAGAAATATCTTGTCATTATTGTGGCAACGCTTCATGCCAGTCAACACATTATACATATTTGTTTATTTCCTTTAAGATGGCACGGCATTCACAGTAAGTCTTTTCATATAGTAAAGAAAACAAAAAACTATCCCTCGACGTTTCATCTCAGAGCCACGTGGGTTGTCATGTGTATTGTAAATAATAACAGCATTTTCTCGTCGCCTTCGTAACCTTGTGCGAAACATAGTCATGTCGGGTGCGGGTCGTTGACCTGAGTTTTGGCGACCGCCCAACCACCACGCACATAACACTTTTACTATTACATTAGCACGCGTTTCGTTTGTTTATTACTGTGCCACCTTTGAATGGGAACAATGCGTTTGTAAACTGAAAAATTTTGTGAGTATCATGATTTTGATTTTGGTCTGTTTTACATGCGTTTTTATTTATTCGCCTTATATGTTTGGTAATACTAGGCCGTTTTTACTTTTCTATACGAGGAGAATGCAAGAAGATTTCCCGGATTTGCGTTCCACAGTTTTTGGATATGTGCCAGTATTACAACCATCTTTAATATGACTATGAGAGGTGTTTTTCATTCGTTGATTAAGATTATTGAAAGCGAATACATTTTTCTCTTTCTTCTTTTTTTCATTTCCCTTCAAAGAATCGGCAGTGACTGACTCTTTTAGTTAAACGAACTTCGTCAGACGGACAGCAATAAAACACCAATATAAAAAGACCCTTCAAATGTGTCGAAAATAACATACAAAAAACCAATTGAATTCAAATTATCGCAAGAATTGTAAAGATTAGCATACGTGATTTGATATAACAACGAAACGGCGGATAGGTGGAAGGTCGACGATCGCCGCCGGCGCATTACTCGTGAAATCTGATGGACATGGCCAGACGAGCGTAACCTTTGGCGTCCACGGTCGTGTGACTGACCCCCAGAGTTGGGTCCCTAAGTAAAATCCTATACCGGCATACCGACTACCATTACTGTAAATACAGGGCGAGCGCCCTTATTGTTTCCCGATGCCGTCCAGCGCTCTGTGCAAATGTGAGCTTATCTGCGATAGAAAGATGTGATCCCCACTTGGCCCTATTTGGGCTATTTTGTTTTCATACTTTTGATATTGCTATACTTAAAGGTAGAAATGCATTATTTTCTTTATTGGATTTAGAGCAGAGTTACTCGTATAAGGAAGAAAAGGCCTAAAAACATACATTTTATAACTCGGTTGTGTATGTTTTATGGTGACAGATAGCATTGTACAACATAAACAATACAGCTTCACGTGGTTAAACGGAACAAATATGTGCCATACGATATAGAGATCCCGGATTCGGTTCCCTAGTCGAGCAAAGTGTTATTGGGATTTTCCATTAGAAAATTCATTTTTATCATCCAACTGCTAACGATGATTTTTTGATGGCTATGTTGGCCATCTATGATCTTTGACATTGGTGATTTGGTTTCATTTACGGAATGCCAATAGAAAATTTCGGCATTGTTTAGTTATCTACGGAGATTTTATCGTGAGATGAGACTAATTGACCCTGACGTGACCTGATGCGAAAATGGCAAACGTGCTTTGGATTAATAAAAATTTAATTCATAATTGGGTGATTAATTTGCTCTTTAAATAAGTTCTAAAAAATATGAAAGACACTGCATTGTTTTTTGACAGTGCCTCATTAACTAAATATTTAAGGATAAAAGTAGGGGATAAGCGTTTTTATTTGTGCTATTTCAATCCTCTTTTGAGATTTAATAATGTTAACAATCTCATAATTCGCGGTTAATTACTGACGATTAGGATTGCAAAAGTAAATATTTTTAGCATTGAAAAGATAGACTTGTCCCCTTTTTTACTTCTCTATTTAATTCCGTCGCTAAAACTTTGTAACTGTATGAAATATGGTGTGTTGTTGTTGTTATATTAAGCGAATTTCATAGGTAGGGCCAGAACTATGTATGTGATTATTGGGCGTATTTATTAATTTATTTAAATAGCGGTAAACTGCAGAATCGCAATGACGTCAGAATATTTATTTGTATACGCAGTTTTTAAGATATGTTGCCTAACTCGATGACAATATGTAGACATAAAAAACGCGGATTATGAATATTTCATGTCGTTCGGAAGACAACATTCCGACGTCAGCGCGTCCTAGAACTTCGACATACAAAACGATTTGAATTGTGCAAACGGTACAAAAAAATATTGCAAAATATCTGTGTTCGGTTTTATCTCTTATGCTAAGTTATAATATATAAGTGTGTTATATGTAGATGTACAAGGGTTACCGACAAAGCCCAAAGGTATAGCAAGCTGAAGTGGCAATGGGCAGGGCGCGTAGCTCGTAGACTTGACGGCCGCTTTTGGCTGATGATGATATACCAGGGTTTTAAGAAAGTGTTTAGAATTTTCAAACCTGAAAGAGTTTGTAAACATGTATAAAACCGACTAAATAAGTATATCCAGCCTACTGTTTAAACATAAACTCCACCTTTATACTTACTACCTTTACTTTTATTACCTTTATTACAATACCAAGCTGCATAAAATGGCCGTGAAACACCTAAACAAACACACAACTAACCTTGCTTACATATCGAATGTCATGTATCATAATTTCTATGCTAGCGAAATAAACCGGTTCACAATCCAGCATTCTGATGGCGAAATGCTTCTATCCGTCCAACCTTCACCTTGGAACTCGGTATAGCTCGTAAAATGTTCGCAAATTGAGAGTACACAATTCAATGAATGCTTTAAATGGACGATTAAAACGTAGTTGTGGCGCCTTAGCCATCTAATATCGTGTTATATGATCAATTCTGATTAGATAATATAGTAGAAGTTATTTAACTTTTACGTTGATCACTGTCATCATTAGCCCATATACCTCCCACTGTTGGGCGCAGACCTCCTCTACGTTGATATTAATTTCGTAAAAAACTTTTCGTGGATTTTAATGGTTTTTACCTTAGAGATATTAAAAAGGAAATTGATAGTTTACATTGGTGGGGTAAAAAATTATATAACCGAAGTGATAGAAATTTAGGAATAATTATATGAAGACTGCATTGGGTACAAATGACCTTTAATACTTCTATACTAATATTAAAATGCGATTCACTCTTACTGTGCTGGACCAGTAAGAATGCTTTTTGGTATAGAGGTAGCTCTTTTGCGAAGGTAATAGTATGCTCGAATATGCAGTTTTCTCGAAGAATGAGCATGGAATTCAAAGTTCCACCCGTGTAGCTCTGGCGCCCACATCGACTTATTGCGTAGGCTCGTAATAGTTAGGCATTTATAGAGTTATAAAAATAGATGGGCACAGTTTATTTATAGAGAATATTTTTTTACCTTTACAGTAATTTCGCGAAGGCTTAAAAGATTACTGCTAATTGGGAGACGTTTTATAACCAGTTCCAGAATTCAATCAACGTTTGGACGTTTTTATTGCTTATCATATTGTATTCTTAAAAGTGAATTACCTTGTATGTTTGGTATATTTTTAAGAGTTATGAAAAATTCTATTGATAGGCAAGTATCTATCCAATGGAGGGATAGGGAATACGAGTAATATAGATAAACTATTGTTAGTAATAATAAAATAATACATAGGTACACACAACAGTTACATACACAGCGCTTAAATGTATTGTAGGCATCAATAGCTACAATACATTTTAAACCCTCCTAGAATCAAAACTAATATTAGTGGATCACACAAACATTTGTCCTGGTGAGGGGGTCGAACCCGCAGCCTCTCGTTTAACAAACTGGTTTAGCCAACTGCACCACAGGGGTGCTAAATAATATTGTGTGCGTTGAAGTGCTAGATAGTAATTTCTTCTACATGAATAAAGGACTATAAGACATTACTATTTGGCCATTTGATGAAATCTAACTATCACTCGTTTTATTAAATCATTTTTATATCTTGTTTATTGTGAATCATAAACAAAAGAATCTTCGCATCTCTAAGCAAAAACCCATGGGTTTGCTCATAAAGTGCTATAAATGCTCAAGGGACCAGTAATAATATGAATTGTGCTGAACGAGGGCCACTCATTCCGTAGACTCGAGACATAAAACCTAAAAAATGACCACTAAACGCGTACACGTTTCATGTTCTTAGAACTTACGTCGCTCCGTGCCTTGCCCTTTTTCTTCGTATTTTATTCATATATTTTTTTTCAATTGTCTACCCTCTGCGTCGTGTAAGATGACCGATTGGATCCCGACCGGTTTCCTTGGCTTATACACGTGAAAAATATACATCATATTCCACGGGTCGCTGATGTGGTTTTATTAAAAGGACGAGTTATGACTTTCGAGTTTTTTAGGCCTTTATTACGTTTATTGTTTAAGAAATTAAGTGTATATAAATTTTGCGGTGTAGTCATTGGATTGAGGATTAAATTAGATCGAAGCTTGGATATAAGAAGTTTGAATTTAGTTTTACTTTTTGATAACCATGTAGTTAATATTCATTCTAATACAATTTATATAATGTTAATTGTCTTCTTGTTAAGTTTTGTATTTTTCTTACTTGTTGTTAGATTTTATACTTTGTTATCGATTTTTTTCATTGGTTCCATCGTTGTAATTGGTAAAAAGCAGTGTCCCTGTATTTTTTTGTGCCAAAGGACGGTAAAAGTTCTAAAGTGCGACCGCCTATTTAATAACATTAAAAAATGCGTTAACAAGTTGGTCTCATTTAAAGAAATAATATGCAAATTAGGTGGTGAGCTACAGCCAATAATAAATAAATCCGGAACATTAGAAATTGTTGACGTATTCACGATGATCGGATGATATGGTCCGGGATAACCAATTGGGTTTTTTTTTGTACGTTAACTAATTAAGGCAACGACGTCTCAAAACAATCCTTATCAATATGTTTTTATCGTCACGAACATATTCCCGATAATGTTGCGGTTAGAAAAATTTCCAGAACAGTATGGCCAGTAGGTCCATCGAAAAAAGTATGACTAAGATCGATTCAATTCTAATCCACAATGATTGTGTTTAAAAGCCTAGAACTTGGTAATGCACAATATAGTAGTATATAGCCTTTCGTTCCCACTGATACAAGCTTACTTAGCGAGGACGTCATGTAAGAATATTATAAATATAGGACAACTTATTACTAATGTAAGATTTATTTTACTACCTTTATGTTCTTTTAAGTGCGTTATTTAATTATTAGCTTCATAATCAACCGAAAGAGGTTAACTACTGGTTATATGTAGGCGCCTTAAAATAAACTACCAAGCGGCCTGCATCCATTGGCTTCCTGAGATTTTCGTTATAACGCCAGAACTCTATATAAATTTAAATAAAAGGAGTTTGTCAGTTTACAGCGTAAGACGGATTTTCCGTGGCGGTTTAATTATTTTACAAATTCTTACTACCCTTGCAGGTTTACATCTTAGCCTTTAGCTTAACATTATCTCCAATTTGTCTATGCATTATTTCAACCCAAACTAACGCGTCGTGTTCTATTGTCCTCAGGTGTTCCACCTCCGCGACATCAGATGGGAGCGGCCCCGCTTCCTGTCCAAGTCATTCCTGGCGTTCGTGACTTTCAACGTGATCAGCTACTCGCTGCTGGCCGCCGAGGTCCTCACCACCACAATCGCTGACACTTCTCCTGACACCAAGGTAAGGAGACGTAATCATTAGCCTGTTTATTTGATGTATTTCATAAGAGACTTGAGTTGTTGTGTATTCTGTTTTCAAGAAGTGTCAAAGAAAATACGTTTGAACCGTAAAATTATGCTAATTCTTTATGTCAAAAACGAATTAATTTATATGCTCAGAGCAACGGTTAGTTGTAGAAGGCAGAAGATTGAGTTCAGTAGCGTGCTGTATGAGGGACCTTTGTTCAGCACTGGACGTGAGAGAGGCTGTTGATGATGATATTCATAGTGTTAGTTTAAGGCCATATTGGCTCAATTCACAAATAATTTCGAATAAAATTTTCTTTAACAATCTAGACTATTACTTCGCATTACAAATCTTTCATCATCATCAACCCATATACGCCCACTGCTGAGCACAGGTCTCCTCTACCATTGAGAGGGTTTAGGCCATAGTCCACCACGCTGGCCTAGTGCGGGTTGGCGGACTACACACCTAAGAAATTCCTAAGAACTTTTAGGTGTGCAGGTTTCATCACGATGTTTTCCTTCAGCGTTAAAGCAAGTGATAATTAAATGTGAATACACACATAACTTTGAAAAGTCAGAGGTGTGTGCCTGGGGTTCGAACCCGCGACCGCCGAGATTCTCGACCGCGCGCCCAAACTTCGAGGCCATCACTGCTTCTTCTCAATCTTTATCTCATAATAATTTGAACGAAGGAATGTATGATATAAATTGCTAACAAAAGCGTACTGGTAGAGTAAGTCCAAAGAATTATGAATGGTTCCTTCACGACATTCCTTATAATAACGTTAATAAGTGTATTAATAATGAATGTATTGCAATGTTAATCATATCTAATATTGGAACACGCCTCAATCGAGATAAACATAAACATTGCGATCTGCTACAAGGCCTCTGACTTGTGACATTTGGATTATCACGCGCGTGAACGACGCAGGAAAACATCGGGAGGGAACCCGTGTACCTGAGAATGCTGCGCAAATAATATCACTTACTTCAAGTCTACTAAATAGGCTAACTTATGAAATTAGGCCTTTCGCCTCCCATCTGTTAAGGGTTCTTGTACAGAAATATGATTTTTTTTTTAAATTTTAACTGGAAAGTTTAATAAAAATATATTTTTGGGTTAGGCCCATCACTCAGGTATAACATATTAATGAATTCTTTAGAAATCATTTTACGATTTAAAGGGTCAGTGACTTTAAAATGGAAACTGCCAAATTATATACGAGAATGGATATAATAGGCATTCGAGGGACGACTTGTTTTTAGATATTTAAATTACAATGGAAATTTATTTTACGAATTATTTTTATATTTTATGAGACGCTTTTCTAATTACTGTTTTTTTTGGTTATTATAAACTGTTTAATATATTGCGGTACTGTCCCTTAAATGTACCTTAAGTCATTTATATTGTTTTAGGATTTAATTAGCAACCTCTTTGTGACTACAACATAGAGTTAAAAAACGACGATTTTTAAAGAGTATTTAAATACAGAACTTTGACTTGTGACTTGACCAACATAGTATTAAAGTTATACTAGGCCCATTTAATCCTAATCTTTCCAAGCATAAAAAATATTCAAAATATTTACGTCTTATTCCCGTACAATAACAAACAAACTAATGTATAATTGCCGGCGCTGGCGGCAGATAAGGCTGTTTGTACACAACGGCTCATCAGACCGTCTGTTGCAGAGTTTCTACCAGCACGTGTTCAACGGGTGCTACGCCGTGCTGCTCTTCGTCGTCGTCATTTTCTTCCTCATCTATGGAGTCGAGGTGTATTTCAAGGTGAGATTTTGCATTTTTTTTATTGGCAGAGATAAGTTGGTATACTTGATGTGCAGTGCGGAATAAATTGAGGGTTGGGTGGTTAGAAAAGTTTAGTGTCTCACCAACCTCCGATTTTTCCATTTTTACCTCGAGACGATCGACCAGTATATAATTTCAAGTCCCGGGTTGTTATTTTTAGTACATAATTCAGTTTGAGTATAAAAATAACTTTGCGGTACAAACTCATCTTAAGAATATCGCGAGGAAAGTAGTTTGTTTAGATTTCTTCACAAGGGATTTCTTGGATATTATGTAGACTAAGGTGTTACCTCTTCAAAGGGCGGAAAGTGTTGCGCACCTCACCAGGATATTTTGTGGTATTAACCTACTAATCAAAACAATAGAATGTGCGACACAAACAAAGATAGCGGCATTTTTTGCGACGCCAATACTCGACTATGCCAGCACGAGCCCCCAATCCCAGTGTTATAAGTGAGCCCTTATCTTATCAGCTTATCTTCTACTAATTATGGACATAATTATAGTAACCGACTTAACGAAGTAAACATATCATTATGTTTGTCTGTTTGGGAGATAAGGCGCTTTGGGCGAAAGCAAATAGTTATTTTTCTTTTAATGAGACATGCTCATGTGTTTTTATTAGACCTATACAATACATTGTTAAAGGGAAACAAAGTAGGAAATGTGGATGTGTAATAATATTTGCTTAGCCTTAGCTTATTTATAGTGTCACCTCTGACGCGTTCACCCACTTAACCAGATACCGGAAACTATGCTTATTTTGTCGTACTTTTGAGTGAATTGACAAGGAGAGCTGCATGGACAATATCTAACAGAAACTATATTAAATAATAAATACTTTTGTCATACTATTGTATTATATTACCAATCCTGTAAAAGTTGTGTTGGTCAGAATTAAAAATTAAACAAGAATGGCTAGGTACGATATATTGTTCTGTAAAGCTAGTGCAAGGCTTCAAATGTTCTACTACGTTGTAGTAGACGGAAACGTCCCGGCCTTCATGAATACAAAAGAGATTCACACACAGCTCATTTGCAAAATTGTATGGATGCCCAAATATCGAACTAGATAATTGCTGTGTCGTTTCGAACAAGTGGCCATTACGCACTTGTACGGAGGGTGTAATGCAGCATTGTGATCATGCCACCACAGGGGTATTGTGTAGATTGCCTTCTGTTTTTATCGCTAACTAATATTGACACGAGGAATAATATTAAATAGATAATCAAGCAAAGTCGTGTGGGGTTAGATCGTCCCAACGTACTAGCCAAGGTTCAGTGGAGTTTACCACACCACACATACCACATTAATTTCATGCGTTAATGTACACCTTTATGACCATATAGGCTGAAATTTAAGATCGCGTTCGCAAAACCGTTTTCCGAGCCCATTTGGAGAAATGGCGTGTTTTGCTTAGAGTTATTAGAGACAGAATGCCAGATAATTATTATTGGCCCAGTTCGCATTACGAAACTCCAAAAAGCGATCCTGCAATTCCCGAAATTTCTACGATAAGCAATGAATTCTAAAATAGACATTACACAAGTACCGTGTAAAGCTTTTGGGCTTCTGTGGAAGTAATGACACTGTATGTGATCAGTATATACAAACAAATGCATTAATATAACTACGCCCTGTGACAAGAACACAAACCCGATACTTCTGATGCGTGCTAAAAATTTATACCAAGGACTAAGGCATACCGAAATGTACGATATTTTAAAGGGCCCATACACAAGCGCCGTATTTCTCATATAAAACCCACGGAAACCCATCAGGAAATGCAAATTGCAACATTCCTCCGCAATAAATCACGATGGTGCAGACAAAGCGTGGATGCCGTGCCCAGTCACCGGACCACCAGTATGGACAGCTATTCACTACATGCTACACACCATTGTTACTGACAATGCGCCTTCGGTTTACTTCGCGGTTCGCTTATTGCTCATAATATTTAACCCTTTATAGCCCCTGGTGACATTTCTGTAACAAACCCAAAAAGTCTCTATAAAATTTAAACTAAACGTTTAAGATTTGTCAAATCAATATCAATATATTCTTAAATAACACACCGAACATTTTAGCATCAAATATAAATCATAAGTAGTGTAACTTGCTCCCTTTTTGGCTTTGAATTTCGTGTTTTGATGAAAATGCCATGTTTGAACTTGCAAAAAGTTTAAAATTTATAAAAAAATACTAAAAGTATATAAAATTGTATAATTTTTGTTGATACCCGTAGGTAAGTAAATAATTTTGTTTATATATCGTTACCAATTCATACTTTTGATTTTTTATATGTAAAAAGTAACTTTTTATGTTTGTTACATTTCTGTTACATTGGGTGACAATGGCATAAAAAATACAACTAATGTATATCCATATATTGATGATTTTTTTCTCCTATTTTTTAAGATAGGGGTAGTACTTACACAAAAATTAGATTTATAATATAAGCCTTAAATAGGACTTCTAGTGGAGTTCTATTCGAGGTATACCTTTGTGTGGATGAATAGATTTGCTACACTAAGAGAAGAGACAATTTGAATAGATATATGCCTATAAAAAAAACACAATTGGCGTTAAAAGTTTTATGTACTGAGCGTAGTTTGTCTATAATATTGAACCTGAAACAGGAACTGAAAGAGTTTTGCTCCTAGTAGAATAAAAAAGGAGCATCTTGAAACGTCGTATTTAGAATGACGCGGGCATACCCAGACATCAGAAATAACATATATATTTGGATAATAACTTTACTTCCGTGGTTTGAAACTTTACTGGAGTACGTAGCAGAAGTGGATATATCTTGGACTTGGGGAGTCCTGGGACCGTACGGAATAATCTCGTTCCAGATTGCAAACTACCCCCTGGCGAGGATGTAATAAAAAGTAATGTAGATTTTCTGTTGATTACGTAGCAAATATGGACGCAATTGTTGTGTCAAAATTTATATGAAAAGACAACAAACTTGTCACGCTTCTCTCAATTTTTGCTGGTGAGTGGTCGAAGGTCCAAGTCGTTACGATAAGGCCAATAGAAGTACATCAACATTGATCGGTCTCATATCGTCGAAGAATGTAGTGGGTATATTGGAGGTGTAGATTTTATTAACAGCATTATGGGTGCTTATAGTATTATGACACGAATTAAGAGACGCCAGGTTTGGATGTTTTACCAATTATTAGACCTGACCATGGCCAGTTCTTGGCTGATGTATGTGAGAGTAAGGCAGACTAAACTATGCAATGACAAACAAATGTCTTCAGCAGATTTTCAACTTGAAATTGGAGACTTTATGTAAGTTTTGCTTGAATCCTAATGTCCAACAGCGAAGATTAATTGAAAATAAAATACAAGCCAAAATCACAAGAGTCCGGCGCAACATGTCCCCCCATTGGCGGTGGGGCAGTATCAAATTGGCTACTGACCGAATTAGGTTTGAAAATCATTTGGCCCAAGTTTCTTCGGTGTCCTGATGTAGCACAAACAATTTTTTAAAAGTTCGGAATAGTAGTTGTCACAAAAAACAAAATAAATCTGATAGATCCTTCCATACTACGTTAAAACATTTTCTTCCACTTTAACCCAATGTGACAGTAATGTCACAAACCCTAAAAGATCCAATACATACGGAATAAAAAATATTTTTGAATTTCCACGAAACACGTGTTTTTTTATTTGTTCAAGCCTATCATATACCAAAGTATTATAATTTTTTATGATCTTGGGCTACGAAGGGTTAAATAAACACGATTTGGAACAGACACTAGGATATTAGTTTCTGTTTGAAACAAAAGATAGGCAATCAAACGTTTATGGTTGTAAGAAAATAAAATGTGGTTTTCAAATGATGGAGCATTGTTTAAGCTTGTAATTGAATGAGAGGATATTGAGAATCATGAATATTGTAACTCTTAATTTGGTTCGACAAAATGACTGTATGTATTTGCATTAGATAATAACCGTAGTCTTAAAAGAAATAAGTTTGTAAGAAACTATTACATTTATCATTCAATGTGTTTATATTAGCAGCCGCCGCCAAAAAATCTTAAGGGACAACCTGGCAATAGAACAGTTTGGGTTCATTTTGTCGATTGTTGTAAAAATTAATAATTTTCTTGCGTTCCAGAAAGACGTTCCCACTCTGCCCCCATTAGTTAATGAAAATTTTGTAGTTTTTTCTTCTGTTAATAATAATTCGTCCCGAAAAATAGCTAACTACTCTCATTAAAAAATCTTACTTGCGATATTAGAAAGGTGACTAATCATCTAAATCTTTTGCCATCAGCTCCGTGGTGAGTTCCTGAAGGAGACGAAGGTGTGCACCATCATACAGCCGCGGCCGGGCCCATCCACCGCGGCCGACGGGGACGACGTGCAGGACACGCTGGTCACCAAACAGGTGAGGCCGTATATCTTAGCTACGTTTGTAAGCACTCTTTAATTTTATGATAGCCTAGTATGTCTTTATTGTTTGTGAGTGGTAGTCTTATTTCTTTTGAAAATGATATATTTTTTTATTGATAATGGGAAATGTGGTGGAAAGGGATTATCCGCCATGATGCTAATATTAAAAAAGAAATGATAAAAAAGATAGTGATAATTTAATCCATAAATAAATACTGTTTTTGAGTTCTTGTTGCGGGAAAAAGCTTAGAGCCTTTTAAAATCAGTTCTAGGAAACCAATGACACGGAAAATATCTAAAGCAGCAACGACGAATCGTTCGGTATTTTTTGCGCGCGCTCAATGAATGAAACCGTGGCTTATTGAGCGTTTTTTAGCCATTCTACTTAAGCGCAGACAATCGTATAATGGTGACGAATAGCGGCTCATTACACGGTGCTGTGTAGTTAGCATTCCGCCCGTGAAATTGATCGCTGATGGGTTTCTGCGATCGAATTAAAACCACGATTACATTTCCTAGAAGATCCGCGTGAAAAAAAGATCAACAAAAGATGGCAATGCTAACAGGAAGGCTTTTAACTACAAGATCACGACCATAAAATGTGATATATTTGTTATCATCAATCTAAAGATCACAATACGCTTCTTGGTAACAAATTGGTGAAATATATTTTTTAATTGTTCCCTTCCCATCTTCGTCGTCATTATTCTGAGTATTTTTATACTTCCGAACGTAGACTTTTATTTCCTCTTGCCTCCATCCTGAGCCAGGTTTAGTAAATGTCATGTCGTCTAACCCCTCTTACTGCAGAACTATCAACTTGTTGTTGTCCCGGTCTTAATGAATGTAGCCCCATGGGCTGTAAGCTGGATTGCGAAATTATAGGCTCAGCGATATGATTTTCACCTAAGGAATTAAAAAAATAGCTGAAGAGTTGAAGGTGTAAGAATCCTTTGTCTATGCCTGAAAGTTTTATTACTAAAAATATATTACCTGCATAAAGTTTCCCATACACTTATAATTAAAATGTGCTGTTCATTCTCGCAGGGTATCCAGACGGACCTGGCGGACGTGGACGGCAGCGTGGACCCGCGCTCGGTGGACCACTCGCAGCTGCACCAGTCGCGGCTGGGCCTCGTCAGCCAGGCGCTCATGCTCATCCTCATCGCCGGCTTCCTCGCCTCCGAGACCCTCAGCGAGTTCTGGAAGACCAAGTCAGTCACATTTTGTATTTATATATCAGCTCACATCAGTCCTACTACTGGACACGGGCCAGAGTTTAAATCATATTAAGGTCTAGGAAATATAAGTTATATGTGTATTATATTCTTATTACCCAGTTGTGTGCCATAAGAGAGGCCTAGGTCCAGCAGTGGACGAATTAAGGGCTTTTGATGATGATAATAATGTATATTATTTGCCATCACCACTTAGTATTTACTCTGTAGCCTCTGTCTCACTCCTGACCACAATATACACCACTATTACGAGGGTATTGAACTTAATACTTAATTAATTATCTAAATAAAGACAAAACATATGTGTAACATATATATTCCTTAAAAATTCAGTTTACAATAAAACAAAAAGTTCCTCATTCCTCTACGTATTCAACTAACAAACTCTTAACAGGAACTAATATGTAATCATGGACTTAATACAGCCCCCGTAGCGCAGTGGGCTAGACACCAGCTTGCGAAACGAGCGGCCGCGGGTTCGATCCCCGCACCGAGACAAATGTTTGTGTGATCCACAAATATTTGTTTCGGGTCTGGGTGTTTGTGAGACCGAAAAGTCTCTCGTAGTTTCTGATACCCACGACACAAGACTCGTATCTTAGTGTGGGGTCAGGACTATGTGTGTGACTGTTGGGTGTATTTATGTATTTATTTATAATAGAAGAAATAAATTCTTAGCTTTTAATTTCAATGTCAGTTACTAACCCTATGAGTCAGTCAAAACAAAGGCTGTCGTAAAAAAAGTTTATATAAAAAATATGTTGGTTGGAAAACAAGTGCAAACTTTACCACTATCCTTATAATGAGTCATCATACCCCGAAATGTAAAAGCGCGCAGGTGTTTCTTTTGTTTTTCTTTGCAAAACTACACCGGTAAACTGGTAACCATAAATTGTGATATGTAATTATAAAACCTATAGACATGTTTAGGCTGCTTTTAATTTCGGAAAAGGAAAAATTTAATGCGATAACCGTTTAATTTATTTTACACATCATTTACGCTAAGTAATTAACGAGTTTAATTAATATTTGTAACTAAAGAATTTCAATAACGATATACCGATTTTCTTGCGTCAATCGCAGACGCGCCAAAACTGTTTACACTTTATCCATTCTTCTCATTTGTCGTAATTATGAATGTCGGAAGATTTCGGTTATTTACATTGCAGATTGTCCCTTTCATAGTTGATTAAAACATTTTTATGAGAGGATTACTAATGATTTATTATTGTTGCAACTAATTGTATTACTGTGTATGGTATAATAATAGAATACTGTGTATAAAAATCCGCTATTGTCCACACTATTGAATCCAGCCGTCAATTGTCATCGGCTGTCATTTGTTTTGTGCTCATCGCCGATAATCTCCAGTTTATTATACCCAACTGCCGACAGTTCGTACAGACGTTGTTTCAATTGTACAGGAACCTCATACAGATGGATGTAGAACACCTATTATAGATATTAAGATCCTTATCAACCTCTATGTCAAATTTTTAACGAGGGGAAAGCTCCCTAAACCCCTTAAAACCTTCTTTCGGTACACTAGGGGAGGAGGTTATTCCGAGGTTTCCTGCCTATTGTTCGTTTGCCTAGGATGGGATCCTATCCAAAATCTTACGCCAATGCTTATTATTTTTCAATTGTTTTTTTTTTTGTTCAATGCAGAGTGCCGGTAGGGTCGCGCAACTGGCACGACCTGGTGTTCCGTCTGGCGGAGATAGGGGTCGCGTTATGGTTCCCGTGCGTGCTGTGGAACTCGATGGCGCCCGAGCGGCTGTGGCTGCTGAACCCGCGGCGTCTGCTCGCCAGGCAGCTAGACGACGCCAAGCTAGCGGACCTCCTTGCACATCATCACGATATCAAGGTACTGTCGCACATATCTTGAAGTTGAGACATATAATAAATGTTTTAGATTGTGGTTTGGTAAAATTTTATTGTAAAGATGTATGTATGTCGGAAAAGTATATATACTAACTAAATCCATAATTGACTTTTTAAAAATACCATAGCATAGACCACTATTCAACGTCATTAAGTCTCTGAAAACATGCGACTTTTTGAGACTTTTGTCTTAGTCTTTTGGGGTTAAAATATTCAATCCAAAATAAAATTGTCAAAATATTAGGACCGTACCGCCGTTACCACCAGGAATTTATTTTCTCATGTTCCTTGCAAGTAAATAGCATGAAATAAATTGCAAGTTGATAACACCCCGAGCAGGGTGGAGGAACTAGGCCAGTGTCCCATATAGTATCGAAGGCAGATAACCTCATGACGATGACTTTAATGTATTTTTGTATCGGCCATTGCCTCGACAATGTTATTGTATAATTGGTATACATACTGATGCATATAACAATGCCAGCAAAAAAATATGTAAAAATATTTGTTGCTATTACTAACAAAAAATGTCGTTGGGCCTATGCGTTGCAATAAAATTTTATAATATCAAGTGATTTGGTTTAGTGTTAATTTGGTACTAACACATATTTGAGGGTCTATTTTCGACAGGGTTATAGATTATTAGAGTGCTAGCAAAGACCTCCCATTTAAATTTCCATTTCAGACAGATGGATGGATCTTTTATCATTCGGTTTTAATGCATCCAGCTCTTATTTCGATCTCTTTGGAAGATCTATACTATCTGTAACATCATGAAAGCCAAAGTTCGAATAATCTTTATTGAAATAAACTTTTTCTAGAAAATTTGTATAAACGCCTTTCCATAGTGCATTGACACTAATGTGTTGCATACTTTTTTGGCGATAATTAATTCCCTATATTATTGTAACTAGAATGAAAATAAGGTTATAATCAATATGTAACTTTTGTTGGCCGCTACGTCTTGTAGACATATCAGATGTTTGTGTCCCGAAACTTCGTCGCAAAACGAAATCCGGGTAGTTTTTCTCAGTGTCGTTGGCTTTATCGAATCACGCGCATCGCTATACAGCACTGCATTTTTTGTATTTATTCTTTAATAATAAAAATTTACAGCTTTTTCTGTATGTATACTCAAAATACTCTCTAGAAGACAATTTATCTCTCTTGCAATTGTACTGACTTGACGTCTGACGTCACTCTTGTTTATTGTTCATCCTTGTTTACGCCATATTTAAAATTGTCTAAAATATTTTTGAATTATTAAATGAAGTAAAAAGTGCTCATGATCACGTTCCATCCCTTACCCCTATCACAAAGATAGGCGGTCCCCACATCCCAGTGGTGTGTTGCCGATGTGCTTGAGTGGCGCGTGTGTCCGGTCCCGGTTAATATTGGGATAATGTGATCCCGCACATCCCCAGAGCGTCGTCGCGTCTCTCCGCCCGTCGTGGCGGCACAGCGCCTCCTACCTCGTGCACTTGGTCCGACAATGGCAGGTGCTGTTGTGGAAAGTTGTTATAGCCGTCTTTGTCACGCCAAAATACTTGCAGTATGGTGCGAGCGAGAGGGACGATAGCGTTGAGTCCGGGGTGCCGGTGTCCAAGAAGGATTTGGTGAGTCTACTCGGACGGTGTGTGTTTGTCGTGTACGTCATTGGGCAGAAGGTTGTGATCGTCGCGCATTCTTGGATGTCTCGTCGCTATATCGCCTCTTTCGTCAAATCAAGCTTATGTCGTTCGGTTTTTAAATGTTCAAGTTCTCGAATGAGGTTGTATACGCTTGGTGATCGTGTTGCAGAATGTGGAGACGGACTCGCTGGTGGGCAGCGTGAGTTCCACGCGCGACTGCTGGATCTGTTATGACAGCTCGCGCTCGGAGCCGCTCATCCGGCCGTGTCGCTGCACCGGCGACGTGTCCGCCGTGCACCACGACTGCCTCAGCCGATGGCTCGTTGAGGTAATTACTTATTTAATGTGCTATATTAACCATCATTTATAGAAGTAGAAATTAAATTACAGCTACTTTGTAAGCTATTGTGGTACAAAAGACGGTATTATCGCTATTAGCGATATATTCCAGGTAACTCAAAAATGACCATGAAATGTAACTGATAAACTGTTAACGAACACAAATTGTAATAGTAAAGGAACACAGAATAGAGATGTAGTGGAAATTACAAAGGAATGCGTATCAAAGCCAGCTTCATGAAACATCTGAATGGATGATCGCGTGTTCATGTAACAATCGTTCAATTTGTTCTTCCAGAGTGCGGCGACCCCTGACGGCTTGAAATGCAAAGTGTGCAACACTCCTTACATAGTGCAGGAGACGAACAGGTTAGTGTTATTCGTATCTATTTCTTGTATGGCTAGAGGGTTACGGTTTCTCCAGTAGAAAAAGGCAATCAGCCTAAACTAATACGGGTTGAATTAAGTCCTATGTATGTGAAATGCTCGTGACAAAATCCTTATCGAAGGAACATTGTACGGTTGCAATGTCAACTTCAATACAGGTTAGCGATGGGCATTTAATCAACCATTGAGAATCTATATCTGAATTAACCGTTGAATATGAAGAATCGAACGAACGGTTGATGAATTCTCAAAAAAGTAGTTGAATTCGTACACGGCTTATTTAAAATGCATAGATGTTATGGTCGTCGCAGATGGAATTGTACCTAAAAAAATAAATAAAGACAAGTCATTATTAACTAGTTGACAAATTCAACAAGTTTTTCAACTAGTTAACAAACCCGAAAAAACCGTTACGTTTCGTTGACGCAAAAATCGTCTAAGTTCTCCAGTGGAGGTCACGTTCTGGAAAGCGCAGCGTGGGACGTCTTCCGACCAGATAGTTGGAGGACCTTCTAAAAGTCGCAGGACGTCGCTGGCTGCAGGCGGCTTCCGACCAATCCCGCTGGTGGCCATTTGGGGAGGCTTATGTCCAGGATCTTAATTGTCTGATGATGATGATGAAAACTCGTTAAAGAACCATCCCCCTACTAACTAGGCCTAAACCCTCTCAATGGTAGAGTCAGAGAAGGCCCGTGCCCTGACGTGACGTATATGGGCTGCTGAGATGAGAGCCATCCCTAGAGGCGGCTACAAAGCCCGTATGGAGGTGTTGATGAAGTGTATATATGTGTGGTAGGGTGGAGTGGGAGCGCGGGTTCACGTGCGCGCACTGGCTGCGCACGGCGCTGGCGGTGGCGTGCATGTGCGGCGCGGGCGCGGCCGCCTGGGTCGTCGTGCAGCTGTTCACGTCGTCCGTAGTGCGCGTGCTCGCCGCCGGCGCCGCGCTGCTCGTCTGCTACATTGCCATCAGGTACACACACATACACTCACATGTACATACATACATACAAGCAGTGGCGGTACTTTCATAGAAGCCCGAAAGCCCGACTTGCCTTACATAGTTCCGAATAACGAACTTAACGATTGTTTATTTATAAAATAACGGTATAAACGTGAATGTGAGTACTAACCGGTAGGTATTTATTAGTCCTACGTACCAAAAAAAATATGCTGCTACTAAATAAACATTGGGGCTTGCCTTAGTTTGACACCCTAGGCACGCCACTGCATACAAGGTGTATTGAGACCGTGATCGGAAAATAAGGCAGCTAATAACTACGGTAATCACAAACCTATTGGCGTTTTCCATACAACCATCAGTATATAATGTATGTGGTTTGTATGGATCCTATACACAAACACCCAGACGCAAAACAAATATTTGTGGATCGTTTCCCGTTTCGCAAGCAACTTGCGCCAGTGCACTGCAGTGCCTGTATAGAAATGATAGGCAAAACGCTGATCGTGCAAATAACACCGTAGCACTCTACGAATTTATTTGATTCTTTTGTATGAGGTTCCGATTTGGTATTAATGCTTCCTCGTAGCATTGTCAGAGGCTACGATTTTTTGTAACGTGCTACGTGTGCTACGAACTCATAACAAATGTTTTCTACAAGCACAAAGTACATTTGTACAGTGCTACGTGTAGTATTTGTATAGTGCAACGTGTGCTACGCTACGTCTATAAATAATTATAGTCAAAATCGACTTGCATGAATTTCTGATACTTTCAATAGTTCCTTTCATCAGTTACTTTACGCTAATTTTGCGACTTTTTTCCAGGTTCCTGGGGATGAACACAGTGACAGCGTACCAGAAAGCCAAGGTGTCCTCCTTGAGGATTCTGACGGAGCCCTTAGCCGAAAACCCAGAGGTCGATCAAGGTCACTTGTCGACCATCAGCAAGACAGTGACCGTGGAGATAGCCTCCAAGGCCGTGCTGGAGCGCGCGCTCAAGGGCGAGGTCAACAAATAACTAACGTGATGTGATATGATAACGCGGCGTGATGAGTGATAACATAACGAACGTGATGATAACGAAGTGACGTGTCCAGTACAAACGTGGTCGACGGGTTCGATAATTTATATTTGAACTGTTTCGAGACTAAATTAGTGCTAGTGTTGTACTTGCATAGTTGTCGATGTAGTCGATGTTTTAAGGTTCGATCCGTGAATACACTGTCGGCTTTCATTACTTATTTGTAGTTGTTAATGGCCATTCATTGGGTACAGACTGTTATAAATTTGACGTTTTCTTTGTTTTGGAATATGAGCTACGGAAGGTAAAGATGAGGGACACTATTTTAATCTATTAAATTTAAAAAAATGGTGATGCCATTGCAACTAGGATTTAATTTCTAAAAAAAGGTATTATAATATTAGTCATCAACTGTTTCAACGAAAGAATATTCTTAAAAATTGGTACAATTCTTGCCACACAATTGGTGTTCCTTACCTTTATAATCCGTAATAAAAGAATTTTCCTAATGATTATGGAAATAATATAGTAGCTTCTTATTCCCGATTGAAATGAATATTTTTCTAAATCTTCACGCTTACTGACTATTGAAATCGGAGTAAGATACAATTATCCTTCATTAGCATATCATATAAACGCTTTATTGAAGAACTTATTTTATTACAATCTAAAATAGCTGCTTATTACTTTCTTCGAAACCGAATCACATCATAGGTCGTGCGGGCTTGGGTAAAATGTAATTATAGGAAGTTTTACTTGGTTTTTCCATTAGGAATTTCTCAGTATCAGCATGGAGTCAGGAAATGTACCCGAGAAACGGTAATAGGCTTGCCCCCTATTTCGTGGGACAATAACATTGGCGAAATATAGATGCAGAAATGCATGTATTTTATAAGCCTATTGACGGAATAATATTTACATTTTGCCCAACTTTGCCATTGTAGTAACTGAGTACATGATTAAGTTCTGATTCTGAATTCCGTTGTATCCTTTTATAAATAAGGTTTCATAGCAGTAGATTGTTGGTCTCAATAACTTACATAAGGTAGACTATCAAGGAGGCCAGTTCAAGATATCCTGTAACTGAAATAAGGAGGTTTTTATCAATAACCGTCCGTATAGGACCAAATGGAATTCAGAGATCAGGTTAATACGGATAAGAATATAAAAAATACCTACCAGCGGCATTTTTAACGATAAGCTGTTTTGACAACACGTTAAGATCGTCTTAAAATAATTCCTATTTTACTAGAGTTTAACAAACGAGGCTGGTGTGTGCTTGGTTTAAAGTTGTGAGTCGAAATTCGTTGTGTAGAAAGTTCGCGTCTATATGACAAAAATCGAAAACTATCGATAAAATAATCGAATTTCTATCGATTTATAAAATGTATATTTTCATTGCTTGTTAGGTCAAACAAATAATTGTACTTAAATAAAATCAGACGGCAATGCATATTTACATTGTCGAAAAAGTCAATTGTGCATACTTGGCAGAAATGTCTAATATTTTTATATTTTTGTTACAATATATTTTGTATCGTCATAAAATCTTTTATAATTTGTGAAATCTGGTTAGCAGTAGACGCGAACTATGTATGAATAACTGGGGTGAATAGATACAGAGGTGAATAGGGAAGGCTAGAGTCGTCGAGTTAGTATTTTAGAATTTGACAAATAGAAAAATAAATCGCATTTTTAAACACTCAATGTTGCCAATAATCGACACTCGTTTTAATGGGAAACAAAACTAGTTTTTCTCCATTCACCCCTGTGTGCCAATTTCTTACAAACTTTGATTGTGCCGCGTACATTAACGCTTGAGATGAGATTTCGCAGTTGTCAGAATGTTATTAAAATACCTAAAATTCTATAAGTATTTATTAAGTGAAATTTATCAGATGTATAATACCGATTTAGGTATTATATTAGTATTAAATTTTTACATTATTTTATTTTAACGAATATCAAATAAACCTTTGATTTAGAATTTAGAAAATAATTTTCATCCCAAGCTGTTAATGACTCGGTACAAACGTTACACAAAAATGTTTTTACATATCTAAAAGAAAATTAGTAATGTCGAGATAAGTCGCGCACGTATAAGAAATTATTTTAGAGAATGCAAGTGCCAAAGAATTGGGTGTGTGCGTGCGTCATATACGTAATGTAATTCCATTAGCAACCGATGTGTGGAGACATTTCTATCGGTGTCGATAGCTATGTACTTGAAATAAAAAATGTCAACTTAACAATCTTTTTTATTCCCCCATATTTTAATCGTCAAATTTCAAACTGGAGGCCTATATCCAGCAGTGGACCAGAATTGGCGGATAATGAAGTTATGATGATATTTTAATCGTGGTTTCGTGCTATATTTGAGTGACGGAGTTATGGATCCTAGCTTCGATTAAATCAGTTCATATAGTGTTCTAACGTTTATTGAATAACCAGTATTTTGACAGCCTGGTGCAGTTGGATAGCGTCTAGCATGCGAAATTAGAGGTTGAAGGTTCGATCCCCGCACGGACACAAATGATGGTCTAATTCGCAAATTTGTTTCGGATTTATAGGAGCGAAAAGTCTCACAGTTTCTGACACACATTATGTATGATTGTGATGTTACTGTGGAGTCAAGAGTATGTAATGTGACTGTTGAACGATTTTCTTTATTTACTTACTACTATACAACTTAAATAATAGTATGTTAATACTCCATGTCACAAAAAATCACACGTGACGACTTGCCGAAATAATTAAAAAATTAATAAAAATGCCGGTAATTAAACTCTACATTAGCGTATGAATGAAGAATCATATACTTACTACGATCTAAACCGGTTTGAACCGGTATCACTAGTATGAACTAGTACTGACCGACTTGAGCAAACAAGGTTTTCAGTAAACGTACGAAAAAACTACTATTGTATTGAAATTAAAATAAACATATTCCAAGATTCTTTAATTAACATACATAATTGAAGTTAACTCCTTATTAGTTAATATATTTACCATACAGCATTGTTGAACTCAAATTATGCTGTAATTATATGTTTAATTAATATTTTAAAGTTATTTAAATTTAATTTTATGTTAAATAAAATATATCATCTTGGCTTTTATGTTTTTATTGTCAGATTATAATAATTTTCAAAAAATATTAGTTACAAAAATATTAATTAATCTGTTTTGCACATTTACAAAATGTTGAATACATGAAAACACGTTTCGAAGCGGCAATAATTTTTAAAAAATAGTATTTAAAATAGTGTTAAATTATTTAAAAGTAAAAAACAATGCCTACTTAGTTTCAATACGAGCTTTTTTTTGGGATTGTCGAAAAAATATGACTAATTGCTTTAACCGGAGCCAAGGAAACAAACATTACTATTCTAGGTCAAGATCCTGCACACTTTTCCCATATTCCGGGAAGTTTTGGCAAATATCCCAACTGAGGCATAAATTACGGCTTAATTAAAAATTCTAGGCAGTTTATTTTATGGTCTCAGACATAGCTACTGTTATTAGTTTAAAGCTTATTTTTTATTGCATTCACTCAGAAACATACATATATAATAGGTTTGCTAAAAAGAAATCCATTATTTTTACGTGAAATCGAAATCTTCAATTACCATATACCTAATAATCCGATTTAGGTCAAATATGCACCGTTTTGTTCTCAATATGTTAATCGAAACGAAAACTTTAATATCTTTAATCGCGATTCTTACCAAAGTCACCCAGCGGTTTTTACTTATTGTACATTGCCTCAATATAGTGCCTCTAATATGTGGGTGAAATGAATATCATTCTGTGGTGTTCCGCTGTATAAAACTTAATCCCGACATAATGACTAGCGAAAGTGTTGTACGATGTAAAGATACTAAGAAACAATTTAGAGATTACTCATTTTTATAATTTTATCGAACAACATGACATGTTTTTTTTTTAAATGAATACAAACCAATGGAAGTAGTGTTAATGCGAAATTTTAATTCTAGAATGCTTAAAGATTCAGATGGAGACAAAAGACTTGATAATTCCTTTTGAATACCCATATAACTTCAAAAAGTACCTTTAGGTACGTGGTTAAGGAGTATGCATTTCTTTATCATCGCCATTTTCAAGAAGAGCATTGATACACTGTTTAATTTTGTCAGTCAGAAAAAAGAGTTCTAAACTAGACTAAATCATAAATGGACCGTCTACCTCAAATGAAATAGTATTTAAGAGTCTATCTCAACGCTGCTGCTCCACAAGGCGTAGTTTTAATCGATAAGAAAAGGTTCATACACTTCTCGACAGGAAAATCTCCGAGAGTTACGTAAAGTTATTCTAAACCCCAAGTATAACGAAGGCGATATTTGCCATTTTAAGCCCGTATATCCAGACGTTTCCTGAAGCAAACCTAGACTCTCAAATAGAGAGTCTAATCTGAAACACCCACGCACGTGGATGCTAAGATTATTTACTTCGAGAAGATTAAACCAACTACATCCCTACCCTGACCCTATCAAGAAAGCGAGGCTAGAGCTCCGAGTAACAAGTTAAGAGGTCTAAAAATAGTCCGTAGAGCTGATACGTAAACGGTGTCCTGCACGGCACCGCTGCAATAACCCTGAGTGCTCGGCAGCGGGTATCGATCGCCGGCCCGCTGTAGGTTGCATTGATTTTAAACAATTTTGGCGCTTCGCCAGCCAGATGCGCAAGGTCGCGCGTACCATCATATATTAAAGTTTCCAAAACCAATTGTGTGAAAGTTTTTCGCTTGAAACAATGTGGAACTCATTTCCTTTTCACTCGCCGTTAATCAGTATAATAGCTGTTGGTCTAATAGGTAAATTAAACGAAAGATGTACCTACACTACTTTCATCCTAATATTACAATTACCCGCACTAGGCCAGCTTGGTGAACTAAGGCCGAGAAAACCCTTCCAGTTGCAGAGGAAACACGTGCCCAGCAATACGAGGTACATGGGCTGTTTATGATGATGATGATGAATTGCGAAAAATATTCTATTAAACATATTAAAAATAATATGATAGCGCTCGAGCGAATAATAAGAATTGATTTTTGATAAATTGTTTGTTAAGTTGAACTTTGTCATAGTTAACGAAACATAGTTGTCAAAAACACTTCAGCCCTTCAAGTGTATATCATCAGCCCATATCCCACTGCTGGCACAGGCCTCCCCTACCATATGAGAGTTTTAGGCCTTAGTCCACCACGCTGCCCTATGATTTTTTATTCAAGGGTATACGCGTGAATAAGTCGGTAATTTAATAAAAATTGCGCGTCATTTACCGTATTTTTTCACAACTCTAATGAACGCCAACGTATTTTTAGCTGTCGACGATAACGGAGCAATTTAAAGGCCCTTTCAAAATTAGATTACGGAAGCTGACATTGCCCTTAGAGCCGCTGAAAGGAATTTTGTTTGCAATACTTTATCTTTCATCAGACGTTTAGAGAATGGAATGCTTTACTTTGTGATTTTATATCAGAATAATCCGACATTTTTAAAGTCTTTTCTTCCCTTGTTTATAAGATAACATTTTTGCTGTTATATGCCTTTTACCAAGTGTGATTAACAAATACTTTCTTTGGTCCCAAATAAGTTTTTTGCACATTTCATACGACATATCTATACTTGCCTATGAACACCGACATTGTAGGTTAATTAAAAAAATACTATACACGACAATGAAAGTTAGTTATTGTATAAGAAAGCTGCTTAAAAGAACTCTGAACCACAGAAGTGTTTGCTATATATATAAAGCAATACAAAGTTTGTGTTAAAATTAACTTATGTAATATATTAATTATAATATGTCTCATAACACTTTGTGGTAGCCCATAAAATAAGTGTATATAAACTCACGACATACCAACAACTTGAACAAATTTACCCGGTGGAAATAAATTAATTATCAGCATCAGCAACAGCCCACATACTACTTCCCACTTCTGTGCACGAGCTACCTCTACAACTGAGGATTTATCCATCCCATCATCTACGAAATTACTAAGAACTTTTTTATGTGTAGGTTTTCCTTTACTGTTAAGTAAGTGATTCATTGTGAATACACACATCGCATGGAAAAGTCAGAGGTGTGGCTGGAGTTTGAACCCACGACCGCTAAAATTCTCTTCGCGCCTAAATCTCTAATCTTTTTGCGTATTACCTGATGCCCGAGTCAAGTCGAGAGTGGTAGACGGGTATATGGGTAGACGTTATTAATCCTTAATTCCATGATAATGAAGAGTCATTCTTCAATTAGTTAAAAAGATCGTACGACTATTATAAGGTCATGTGAGTTCAGATATTGTCTTCGTGCATCGCTCCTATGTTATTTACACAGCTACAGAAAATTACGCTTATATCCCCCGATGGGTTAGGCAGAGATGAATTTCTACACCCACATTTCGCCAGGTATAAATCAGTCCCACGTAACAGGGGGCGATCTCGAACTTCGTGATAATAAAAATAACGTAATGGAGCCCCATGGCGCATTTGGGTGGATAACAGCTAGCGAAACGAGAGGCCGCAGCTTCGATCCCCGTACCGAGAAAAATGTTTTTTTAGCCCTATCCCACCACACACCCGCCACTGCAACTCCTGTATTCCAGGATCAACAGCGGCACGCACAGTATAGGCGCCGAGCAATGAAGCTCAGCGAATCTAAGGGGACCTAAATTGTCAAAATCCCGCAACGAAGTTAATCAGAAAAGCAATGTAAAGGAGGAGTTGGAAAACAAAGAGTTGTCCACTTCCCTCCACAGCAAAGCGGGTGACAAAATATTGAGCTATGAGGTTTAACCTCACTTAAATAAAGACAATTACAATTACCAAAAATTTGCCTCAATTAACGCACCACGGATAAATAACTATTGCTTAAATTGGACCTAACGTGCGAACTGTTATACAGACTTCCAATAATAGGTATGGCAAAATCGCTGAAAGGCACGGAAATTCCTCCTGGATTCAACGAGGTCTGTATAATAAACAACACCAGACGTTACATGCATACTATTGAGCATACTGTTACGCTCATCCGACCAAAGATTGCACTCCCAAAGGATATGATGTGCGGACTGTTCATACTCGCAATCATGTGTTGAGCATTGGCACATAGGAGAATCAACCAACTTAAATGAGAATAATTTGCTACGAAAATTGCCGTGACCCGTTAGAAATTGCGACACGTAATGATCAATCTCAAGCCAGGTTTTCGCCAAGCGATCGCTAACCGAAGGAAAATATTGATAGAGATGACGTCCCTTTACAGACAGCTTCCATCGGTTTTGCCATTCTTCTATTAATTCCGAGTAAGTCTCGGCGTATGGTTTAAATAATCGAGTTATTTTTGAAAAGTCGCGCGATGGAAGGAAATCCCTATCAATACTTTGCTTGTTGGCAAAATATAACGCGGCGCGACGCTGTACTTCCAGGTCGACTGGAAGCACACCCGCAAGAACAGGTAAAGCCTCAGTACTAACGGTTCTGTACGCCTTACACAAAAATATCAACGCCAAACGCTGACTCTGGAGCAATTTCCTTCTGACTGCGCCGACAGTTGCCCTATCGGCCCACACAGGGGAAGCGTAACAAATACAACCCAAATATGTAGCTCCATAAATTACTTTTAAGGTATTAAACGACAGACCCCAGGTTGACTTTGATATCCTCGTTAAGGCATAAAAGTTGTTTTTAGATTTTTCACCGACGCTTTTTATGTGTTCAATAAAAGAGAAATTTCGTTCTAGAACAAGCCCTAGGTAACAAACCGATTGTTTACTTTTGATAAGGACGTTATTAAATTTTATACGCGGCGGGGTTTTCAAGTTGCCTTTCAGCAAGAGAAACCGAGAAAAATGTTTGTGTGAACCACATATATTTCAAGTCTGGATGTTTGTAAGACCGATAAGTCTCTAGTAGCTTCTGATACCCACGATAAAAAACTTGTATCCTAGTGTGGGGTCAGAACGACGTATGTAACTATTAGGTAATATACTAAAACACATATATTTAAACAGAAGAATATTTCGTCAAATATTGAGAAAGACTTGTTACAAGACTTACAAAAAGTTTTCACAGAAAATATGTCGACACTGAGGTGAAACCAAAAAACTAATATAACTTTTCAGTTTTTACACTGTTGAAATACTTTTCCTTTGAATAAGAGTGCGAAATCTGGTAGTGACAGGTAACATTTTAATTTCGCAAGATATCTTCACATATACCTGGAAAGACCACATAAAGAAAAAGCGAGATGAAATAAACTCACGCTTTAGAAACCTTCTCTGGCTATTGGGAAGACAGTCCACATTAACTTTAAGCAACAAACTTCGAGTTTATTGCTCCATAATAAAACCGATCTGGACATACGGTATTCAACTGTGGTCTTCAGCCAGCAAATCCAACCTCTTGTGTCTCCAGCGTGTACAAAATTACATCCTGAGGGTCTTGTCAGCGGCGCCCTGGTATACCACCAACAAAGAAATCCACGAGTACTTGGAAATCCCAACCATTCTTGAAGAGGCGAAACGCTACTCTACAAAATACAAACAGCGTTTGTCAATTCATCCAAATCCTCTCTCTCACTCTCTTTTACAACCATATACGATTAAGAGACTCAAAAGAGCGACACCGCTGTTCTAATACGGGGAGATAGGACAGTGGTCCTATCTTACCATACCTCACGACGCCTTACAACATACCTGCTTATAGTCTATGAGACTGATTGCAGATAGCTCAATACAAAAAAAAAAGATATCTTCACATAGCGCAATGTATGGACCAAATGAACTGTTTGCTGGCCAGGAATGATGGACAAACATCTGATAAGTTTACACAAATACGCCTTATGTAATACGCCGTCAGATGAAGAAACCAAGCGCTTTGATCACCCGAGTCTAACTCATTATGTAATTATACCCACGACTTTGTGAAACTATGTGCGTATTCAAAGAAAACATCGTGAGGAAACCTGCACACGTAAAAGTACTTAGAAATTTCTTAGGTGTGTACTCCACCTTAAGCCAGCGTGGTAGTCGGTAGATTAAGGCTAAAAACCTTCTCCAATTTAGCGCTCCGTTTCCAGCATTGGGACATATGAAACCTACCCTGATGAAACCCTATGTATGGTCGCCTAAATTAATCTTAAACGCAAAAAATATTGCGGTCTTGTGATAATTATCTGGATTGGGCAGTGTTAATAAATAACAAAATAATAATAAATACACCCATCAGTCACATACATGGTCCTGTGTCGTGGAGATAAGAAACTACGAGAGACTTTTTCGGTCTTACAAACATTTTTCTCGGTACGGGGATCGAACCCGTGGTCTCTCGTTTCGGAAGCTTGTGTCTTGCCAACTACGCCACGGGGCTGTCTAATTTTATTTGTCTAATTTATAAAAAAAATAATTATAAATTATCATAAGCAGTCGTCTAGACACACGGCCGAGAAAGACCTTGGGTTTGCCCCTTACGGCGTTGGATTTATGAAGATATTTACGAAGATGAAATGCACCTCGACCTACCTCACTATAGATACGGGTTATGTGTGTATATGTAGTTAAGGGTGGTTATGTGGTATACGACGAAGAAACATAACATCGCAAAAGGAGGTTAAAGGAAATTCGACCCGCCTTCATTAACTATGTATGTGACTTTTTGTAAAAGCTGACTATGTTTTTTTAATTTTAAAAAATCCGAAGCCTATATATTAAAACCGTTTTTAGGTTAAGTAAATGCAATAAAGATATTTTAATAATTATTTTTTTACTCGAAATTAGAATGTTGTACCATACTACCCTGCAAGTCTTACTACCGTTCTTAGGTAAGCTTGATTAATGTCTCAATAATTATAATTTATTTAAAAATTCTATGACGCACAATTTACAATGGTTTAAATTTAGACGTGACGCAAATTCCTGAAAACACAGCTAAATGGTTTTCACTGCACCATTTTATTGCAATATTACGTTTGCGTTGTCGTGAACTTTATTACGAAGGAATAAAGATGAAAATGTATAAGCAAAATCGAGGTTTGGCAGCGTTCCTCAACAACTTTGGACATGACTATACCGCACGAAAGTTGCCGATGTTACACGAAGATGGCCGAAAGTTGACAAAATGGCGGAGTTTCCCTCGCGCATGCCCACCCCGAATGACGTCACTGCAAGGGAAGGGCACGCTTTTCATCCCTTACGGTTATCGATAGAACGCCAGTTTTATATCTTTGAAGTATTTAAAATACAAAATACAAATATTACAATTATTTTGAAAAATAAATAAAAATTTAATTTCAAAGTCGCTGTTTGAATATGTGAACAGTTCATTGAACTATATAACAATGCTCCATCTGTAGATTTATGTCGTAATATTTAAATTTGAAAAGACACTAAATAGTGGTACAATCTTTAATTGTAAATACAGAAACAATTTTGTTAGGCTGTTTTATTTGTATCTTGAAAAGACATGGAAAAATAGTGAAAAACTAAAATCTCTATAATTATCAAAGTAAAAAAGCATGTTTTCATTTTGCGGTATAAATGAGATGTTGAATAGTTTTCTAGTCTACGTGCTCTTTCCCTCCTCTAATCCTCTCGTCCTCATGTCATAAACGAGATTAACAACTATTCATCAAACGTAAGATTTGAGCAGCTTATATCATAAAGGAAGCTGGACCATAATCCCATGTGTAATTGTGTAAAACATTTGAACTATTAAAAAGTCACAAATTTTCACGAGCCGCTGTAGGCACTAATTACACTTGGTAAGTATAATATTGCTTGTAAACAACATGTTTTGTGCAAAACATTAAGCATCACACATGACAACAACGAAATTGAATTTTGCAAATTGGCACAATTTGAGATACACGTGGAAAAAACATAAGTTGTATGAATTAAAAAACAATCCAGTGAATTGCTCGTGTTCAGCTTAAAATGATTAAAAATGAATCTTAATGAAACCGCTTATACGGTAGAAATAAGGAATCTTAATCCTAGTATTTGTTTAAACTAATATTTCCCGACAAATAATAAAAAGCATGCCAAAAGTTGTCATGAGGAAAATTGTAACTAAAGGATTTAGAAAAATTATTCTCATTAACGGCAAATTTTCCTAAAAATGCCCAATGCAATCCAATACAATTGCAGTGGACTAAGGCCTAAAGCCTCTTTATGGTAAGAAAGGCAACGTGCCCAGCACTGGGTCGTATATGGACTGATGACTATATGACGATTCTCTCTCTTTGCATTCTATTCGCGCGGACTGCACAAATGAGTTGTTATAACTAGGGATTGCAATCCGGCGTCATTTTCAGTCCGGCCGGATACGACCGGATTCCCGGATCCGTCGGATCCGGCCGGATTGATTAAATCAAGATGATTTTCGCTTTTTAGTACAAAATAAGTGAGTTAATCAAGTGTCCCTGCACTCATTATTATGTAGGTAGTTTACAAAAAAAAATCACAAATATATAAAATCGACTTTATTTCTTAACCAATATTAAGACAAATAGACAACAAAAAAACAAATTAAATTTAGTAGTGTAGGTAACTAGTAATAATTTTACGACGTAACGAGTAGCTCAGTCTTTCTAGATTTCACTTTCACAGAAAGATCAATTTATAAGTAATAATATTAATAATTATCAAGTAACTATAATATCTAAAAGATACAATTAATCTTACGTAATTAACTGAAATGAGATCGTAATCATTATTAAAGTATTTGAGAATGCTAACAAACAAGTCTTATAGGTATTTATGATAATGTTAGATACCATCATGATTTGATGAATCTGTCGAACGAATGAATGGCAAAAATTATCACAATAATGAGTTTAGAACTCTTTAGTTTAATCAACTAACGATAAATAATTATTTTAAGTAATAAATGAAAAAAAATATATAAGTATTAAAATAAAATCAATATTGATTTTGAAAATATGATCGTAGAAAACAAATATCGTTAATTGTGTCATCAGCTAAACGACTTCTAATAGAGCTGCAAATATAGCCTGCGGCCGAAAAGGCCCTTTCAGCTTCTACACTTGTCGGCTTTATTGTCAGCAAATAATCATGAATAGCAGACAAGTATTCTCCTCGGACTCCATCGCTTTCAAATGTCGTCATTTCTTTTTTTAGTACTTTATCAAAATCTTTCTCTTTTTTAGTATGTACGCTATAACACGTAGCTTCTTGCTGGATTTGTAATTGTAATTCTTCCTGTAATGTCAAATCTTTCTTTAGTGATGGTGAATCTAAGTTCTTTTGTACTATTTCTTCTATGTTTTCTTCAGATGTATCTTCTTGAATAACTCTTTCCAAGATTTTTGTCATTTCTGATCGTATGACTTTTTTCTTTGGTATAGTAAATGTATCATCAGATCGGTTTACATTTTCAAGATATTTTTTTGGATTCTGTAAGTATATCAACATTCCTGTTACTACAGTGCGGCGTTCTTTAATCCTTGTATGCAGTGCTTCATATAATTCATTACTTAACACTGTGTCATGAGTGAGCAACTTCTCTAAAACAAATTTTAATATTGTTTCTGCAGTTAACAGGGTCGAATCTCTTCTGCACAAGGCCTCTACAGCCAATTTAAATGGCTGCAAACTGTCAATCAAGTCTTTTATTTTTGACCATTCAATGTTACTAAACTTAATTTCAGATTCTACATCTATCAAAGCTTTATCAATACACACTTTCAGCTTATAAAATCTTTCCATCATAGATAGAAGACTATTCCAACGAGTGCGGCAATCCAAAATAAGACTTAATTCTTTACCTGTATGTTCTTTCACATACTTTTGCAGGTACATATCGTATTTAGTAGGCGATCTTTTGAACAGCTTTACCACTTTTCGCACTTTTTGAAGAATATCAATGTATCTAGGAATTACTTCAGCCTTACAAAGATATGCGTGACGAGGATCCATTATAGTAACTGTAACTCCTTGTTCATCATCTTTCGTAGTGTCTTCGTCATCTGTATCTGATTCATTAGATGTTGCTAGGTGTTCTGCCTTCTCTTCATTCTTTTTGTATAAAACATCGATCACAGCTAATTGTAGCCCATGTGCAAAGCAAAGTTGTTGATAGCAATTCATAAGCTTACCTACTTTGACCATGACACTTGCGCCGTCAGTACTCATGCCAATAATATCAGTATCAGCATCAAGACCGAAGCTTTTTAAGCGGTGTTTTATTAAACTGATTGTATGTTCCGCAGTACATGAACCATGAATTCTAATCAAGCCCAGATTAAAGTGTCTTTCTTTTTGGTGTAAATTTAGGTTCAAATATCGGTGATTTTTGTGGGAAGTCCATTCGTCAAAACTCAAAGAGAATCTTTTTCCTTGATTCTTTAAATATTCGAACTCAATTATAAAATCTGATTGAACGGTATTTGCGAATTTTTTAACTATTGATCTTACAGTATTTGGTGAATGAGGAAGTTGAAATCCACTTTTTGAAAATAAATATCTCAAATCAGGCGATGTACAAAATAAACTGAGAGACACACCATTTTTACAGACCATTCTAGAGATCATCTTTTCCATAGAATTTTCTTTTTTAAAATAACTGTCAATTGTTTTAGACTTTTTCTTGGGTATTTCTTCCTCACAATTAATAATAGCTGAATCAGTTTTTGATGTAGATGGTTTAGAGAATGACACAGAATACGGACGTTTTACTTGGATACTTTCAGAACTTCGATCAATGCAAATGCAATGCTTTGTTCTCAAATGTGTTTTTAAACCTTTGTAAGAACCTTTACTTATTTTTAATATGTTAGAGCACAATATGCACTTTGCGTTTACAGAACTGTCTTTTTGCATTTTTTCAAAGTAATGCCATATAGTTTTCTCACTCTCTCCATCATAATCCTCCTCATTTTGAATTGGTTTTGAAAGTGACATGTTATGAAACTTTTTATAGCTTGGATATACTAATATAAAGTACACTACGCTACGAGTAATACCTGTAACAAACAAAATATAAGAAATATTTAATTACATTCTATATTAGTATTAGCACAAGTACATACTAAGCGACACTAACAATGATTTGCCTACTCGATACGACCGCCGCACGTTTGATTTATAATTTCATACCTACACGGGAAGCGGGACAGGCCTGTTTTGTTTGTACTTAATGTAGTAACTCAACTCAGTTGAATAATTCACACAATTTGTGTGAACTAACCAGCACTATTTATTCTATAATCTTTTTTATAATTCTTACACTTATAAGTGATCAAGATTCATTTATCGATTGAGCAAAAACAATATCTATTCTATTTAAATAAAACACTTTTCAACAGATACAATCGCTCGCGTAAATACAAGAACAATATGATATTATGTTTTTTATAATAAGAACAATATATATTTACTTACATTTTGATGAAGCAGCGACAAAACAAAACACATTTATTTCCTCGCGCGACTCGCGAGGCAAATGACTGGCGGTGGCGCGACGCGGATGCGGGGGAGTGAGCGGGGGGTGCTGGCGAAGCGTAGTGTAGTGGGGCGACTCGGCGACGAACGACTCGCACGCATGAACACAACGCATTTAAACCACCTACTCATGCAACAGCTATATTATTTTCCCACAAACTGCTAGCACCGGATCCGGTCTTCGGATTTGGTATATTGGTGCCGGATCCGGTAATCATTAAATGATGCCGGATCCGCCGGATTACCGGATCCGTTTTTCCGGATTGCAATCCCTAGTTATAACCACATACTTTTAATACCGATGGTTGTATGGAAAACGTATTTTTTTACTTTTTATCGGTATTTTCTTTAATGCAAGAGATTTTGTAATTACCTTAGTTATTACCTGCCTTCGTTTCCGATCACGGTCTGAATACACCCTGTATGTCAAGATATTTTACGCGTGTTTACATGTTTAAAATTGCCATAGAAAATATTCCTCTACGGTAAGTTATGCTATTTTTAACACTGTATATAATAAGAGTCTTTATCTACGCGCAGTATATCACACAATGGGAGCCTTGGCATGTTTCGGAAACTAAAGTCACGCCTATCTTCATAATTGATCGATTTTCGCACCTCATTATCTGAGGAGACATGATAATGTCAATTTAGTTTATGTATTTAAGCGAATTAAACTAAAATACACAAGAGATATATCTTATTAATGGCATGTTTACTGACATGAGCACTAATAATATAAATTTGTTAGGATTCGCACCCACGCTTGTAACGACATATTTGCTGTATTAGAGGCGTAAGAATTCCACCATGGTACCCTCAACCGGTCGTAAGAGGCGACTAACAGGGGCTACTGGGGTGGCTAAGCGTACTACGCGGGTGGTACACTACGATAGCAACTCCGAGATTTGCGGCAGAGGGCGTAGCCTCTTAACTGTCGCGGACGGACGTTCACAAAAGGTAAACGTCGAAAATATCGTAAGTAGGGGACATCTCAAGCCCTCCCAATTTGGTGGACATAATTGGACGGTGCGCTGAGCGGCAGCGGACCTTTTAGGGCGATTTTCGCCCTGAGATGCCGTAGACCTGTCCTAAATGTACGTGATCATCACTGAGAGGATTTAATCGTTATGCTGGCGTAGGATTTTGATTAAAGCTCAACTCATCAAAGCGAAAAATTGTTCTAGCGCCTAGTTGGAAGCCCACCGACATACCCCTTTCGGTCTCCCCCTAGTTACCGAACAGGAGAGCTTAAGGCGTTTTCCCCTCGTCCAAAAAAGGGCAGAGACATAGTTCGATGGCTTTTTCCTCCCGTGGAATACGTGGATACCGACGACTGGGATCCAGGGCTGGGGTAGGGGATATTGATTGGATTGGGCGGGAAAGGGGATTATATTACGAAAACCGCCAATTTCCTGTTAATCTGAAACAAAATCCATTATTTTACGCCAAAATATGTAAATAATCACTTCCGAAGACTGTAATTTTGCAAGCACTAAGACTAACATAATTATCTTACTCTTTGAATGAATTTAATACATGTATTCGTGTTAAGCCAGAAATTAAGAGATAATAAAATATATATATATAAATTCAAGTGTCTTCTATATTTTTTTATTTAAATCCACTAGGACCTTGAAAAACGATGTAAATATACTCCTAATAAAAGTAATTATTTCCCGCAACCAACGTGAATAAACCTTACATCGCATAATAATTATGTTTCAGCCATTAATTAGGTTCTTTATGTTTTTTTCTTATTTACATTTTTCTTGTCAAAAATATAGCATCTGTATTATAATAATTAAATTATGTATAACATTGACATCTATACATCTATCTATCCTATATCTATACATCTCTCTATACTATATATATCTTTATTAATATCTATATTAAGCTGAAGAGTTTGTCTGCTGGAAAGCGACTACCGATTAGATTTGAAAAAATAACTTTCAGTGTTAGATAGCCCATTTATCGAGGAAGATTATAGGATATTTATCATCACACTGCGAGGAACAAGAGCGAAGAAGCATAAAAAAGCGGCAAATGTATCAAATAAGTGTTTATTTTCGCGTACCTAGTTGCAGGAAACAGATAGATTTTTATATAATTGCTATTTCTTTTTGTAATAATTACTATTCTTATGTCGGTTTCGTGTATATCATTTAAATCAACGGAATATATATAAAATTTTGTTAATTATAGTAATATAATGTAATTATAAATCATACCTTCTTATTTGGTTTTCAGTAACTTGTCTAGTTGAAGTTTACAGATAAAATCAAGCTTCTTTTTATTAAGTTCCTATTAATGTGAAGTTTCTAGATGTAATATTTATATTAAATAATAATTAAATTCAAAAACTTTAGTAATCAATAATAATGATTTAATTATACATGTAACATTTTAACACTTAAATTTACTATAATTTGAAAAAGGTATTTTGTGAGTACAGCGTTAAGAACCAAATGCTATCTGATTAAATAACATGTTACTCGTTTTAATGTTGATTTACTACTAGTACAATTATAATGACTTCATTATTATCAAACGTTTTAAAAATACAGCAATATATTGTCAGGAAGCCGGCACAGGAACTAAAGACATAATGCCACGCTTTTAAACTAGATTAGGTAGTGAATTGGCTGTTTGCAATTCACACAATTGAATAAATGCACATGTGCAGCGTAGTAGGAACAAACATTATGCAACCAATCCATTTGTTTCAATCCCGGGGACGAATTTAGCTTGTTGTGTAACCCTCGTCAATCATTGATGACAAGGAAAATTAAACCTTGTTTAATTATTTCGTTGGTACACGTATTTCTAATTTAATTGATTATGTTGTAAAAAATAATTAAAATGTAAATGGTATTGCTCATATGTTATCTGAAGATTTTGCAAACACGTGAGCGAAAACACAAATTAATTAGAAGTAATTTTTCCGTTAGTTATTACTTCGATTTGAATGGTTATTAATATCGTTCGAAGAATGCCATAACAATAAAGTAAATTCAACGGATTTTTCCTCCTATTCTAAGATATGAAAGAATGCATTGATACCTGGAAAGGCTTTCAAAATTAAATATACAAGTCACCGATTTCAAGTGTAACTCTTATTGCACATGAAATCGGTGAATTAGTCATTACATTAAGGCACTTCCTTACACATGAATTTGATCCAAAGAAATCACACCTCGGCCGTGTGATCATAATTTCTTTCGCCTATTTTCATGAAAACGAAAATGTTTGAAACAACTGGTTGTTTTATTACACTTGTAAACAAATCTTTAGAGATAGCCTTGCTAGCTATTTTCGTACCGAAATTGCGGAACCCGATGTTCCCTACCAATAAAACGAATGTTTACATGAGCATTTGATTTATACGTGGCGTTATATCTATATGAATTATATTTATTTATTTATTAACGCCGTTATATTCTTTTATATATTATTTGAGTTTATTGACATATAATTTAAGTAATTATTGATTTAGATTACATTACTCTTTTATACCAGTCATTTTCGTAATTTTCTTTTTTCACTTTTACTTATAAATGCACATTGATTTTTTGCATAAAATAAAAATCGCTACGCCATATTGGAGTTTTATTTATCGATATTCCACGCTGGAAGCTTGTCACGTCTCTACGCTCGAGTCGATGTCGGCAGTCAGTAAAGTACGCCTAGCGCGGATGTCCGCACCTCGCGAACATTATTCTAAAATTTTTGAAAATCGTTCATTCAGTGTCGACACCGGCCAGTACGCATTTTCATTCGTCACATAGTGCTTAAATAGTCTGTGATCCAAAAAACCATGTAAGTACCATTTTTATATTCGACACAAATCAGGTGCTCTTTTATTTAATTATAATACATTTACCTTTTGAAACATGTTTGAAAATATACATTGTGAGTACAATTATCATGGCATAATAAATTTACATAAAAACCTAATAACAATTCATGTATGAATTTAAAAATAGAATAGAAAAAATATATATTTAAATTTCCATTTTAATTGAAACGGTCAAATGCGATCGCTATTAATGTTGAAAATGGAGGTTGAATTAAAAAAGTACAGATAAAGACTAGACAGGTTAAAATGAACGATTGAAATTGTTTTCGCGGAGGTGTGGTATCGATTGTGCGCGGTACGGGCGGTGCAGATGATGCGCTATTAGGAAGGTCAGGACTCCATCCCGTTGCGGGCCCAACACGTGTTTCCTAAAGCACGTGTTTTTCTATCATTATTTAATAGTACACATAAGGTTTAACATACCACATTACATTAAATTAACATAAACACAACAATTTACAATCATCTTTAATGTTGACTATTTTGATTGCAATGTTATTTATAGGAATGCGAACTTACATCTGTGTAAACGTTAATCTTATTTAGTTCTTCACTTGGAATTTTTAATTTGACAATGACTATTGACTTGTGTACTGCAACTTTTTTCAAAAAAGGAACAACATTTAAAAACAAAATACAAACATAAAAAAACAAGTCATTTTTTAATAATCTGTTAATTATCTATGGCCTATGCGTTTTTAATTTGCGATGTTGCGTTGGGACTTCAACTTAAAAGGTTGCGACCCTCCAATATAGGGGTGAAAAATAATACGCGCCGACATTTTCTTTCACCCTTGAGGGGTTATATCTAATGTTAAAATCAAAATGCACGTTGTTTTACTTAAATTTTATGGAACTAAAAAGAAATAAACCTTTATTATTTCCTATTCGGACTATGCCGTTTGACGCGATTTTTATGCAACATAGACTTTTATGTAACTTTATTTATTTATTGCGCAATAAAGTAATAAACACAGGACTCTATTTGAATCAAAGTTTTTGTTTTATAAAGTATACACGAGCAATTGGCCCTGGATTCAACTCTCGATCCAGCAAAGTAGCATTGGTTTTTAAATTTCAAATTCTCAGTAGCAGCATAGAGTCTAAATATATTCAAAATCGGAATTCAGGCGTGACAGTTTGTGATTTATTTGAGTTATTCAATTAAGAAATAATCTTTCTACATTTATACAATCACTAAAACTTCTTAACCGATTGAGTAAAATATTTCTAATAAGAATTACAATTGTTTCATATCACTACAAAGCAACCCTATTACAGGCCACCTAGATAGTACTAACGTATTATTAACTAAAAACAAAACGAGACTTTACCCCTATGTAACTAATTAGTATCCAGTAAATAGCTCTATTGAGTACTGCACGCACAACGTACTTTTTGTGCAAATTGAACTCAGCAACAAGATCAAACTGCATTGATCAAACAAATGTGTCTTTGTGAAATATTTCATTAAGGTTGCTTAACGACATTTAGATATTGTATTCACGAATATTAAATAAAGACTTGAGCATATCTTCTAATATAAATGAGAGTATCCTGAACCCGTAATAAAAAAAATATAAACTAGACTATTACAAAATGAATATGTATCGTTTTTGGGCTTCTATGAAAGTAGGTACTGACACTACCCCTATCAAGCATAGTTTACAGGATTTGTAGTGACGAGTGTGTTATTACATAGAGACGCAAACAAATTTATAAACTGTCTGAGAGGTTTACTCCTAAACTTCCAAAATTAAGTAATATTTCACCTCACTCCTCCTATCGGCATAGATTAAAATCTAAACGATAAATACCCAAAGACAAGATGGTCTAAAAGTATCACCAACATTTCGGAAACCAAACGGTCGAAGCCCATTAGTTTTATCAATAAAATGCATAATTGCTTTTGTTTTTTTCCTTATATTCATTCTGTGTATTTTTTCTTCTTACTATTCAAAGATTATATTGTAATACTTAAAATAAAATTAATAACGAAATTCATGTTCGTTGATGGATTTAGACCTAAGCCTTTAGTAGAGGAGACCCGTGCCCATCAGTATACGTATATGGAGTGATGATGAATGAATCATCATCATCAACAGCCAATATTCGTCCACTGCTGGACATAGGCCTCCCCCAATGTCCTCCACCGGGAACGGTCGAAGGCCACCTGATGATGAACGAATAAGCGAGTATAATAAGTCAATGAACCGTTTGATTATGCAATATTTATCAATAATTACTTATTATCAAACATTATATATTCCGTAACTAAATAACATTGTTGATTGTAAATTCGATTTGAACAGTATACAGTGTTGGAACGCGACACAAAAATAAATGTATTAATACGTTTCAGAAGCTAGCAGAGAATTTACGGTACAAACGATTTTCTTTTTAAATTTTGGTACAGTTATATGGTTTTATTCTAAAAAAAATGCTTGTAGATATACTTTCTAAGCTTGCTTTTGCATATAGCATATACTTTCTAAGCTTAACCTATATTAAACAACAAGTAAATTTTAAAAATCTTACCTTGTTTTTTCTATGTAATAAAGTAAATACTGAAGTTTACCAATCAATATACAGTTAAATATTTAAATAGCTGAATAAAAATATTTCCTTCATATAGGTAATATCGTCTTGGTACATGCGAATAAATAATTCGATCTCTTCGTTAAATGTGGTATTGTTTTTTTTTTGGATGAAAAAAGGTCAAACGAGCAAGAGAGCTCACCCGATGTTAATTGATCAACATAGCCCATGATTAAGGTCTACCTCAACTGAATGATATGGCAAATATTTATTAACCTCCCACATTAAGATAAAAAGTTCATGACATTTTTCTTAATTACGTTCTTTAAAAGCATTGATTGATAATTTTTAATCTGTGGTTAAAAAGGTCTTATATTAAGCAGGATTTTTACGACTGTTTCTGGGTAATGATGAATGGACTACTGAAGTTTATTAATTCGGTAAAAATAATTGCTTATTTCCTAAAGGGGTAGGTAGAGGCGTTTCTGCAACTACATTCCGCCAATGGCGATCCGGTGCACGTAATAGTTGGAGCCTTCTGCTGTTTTTCGGGCAACATTCCAATTCTCATTTTATAAAATTTGCCAAGCGCACGAAAGGACCTGTTTTACCCTTTGGGTACGAAAGCCTAAAAATGATCAAAGGACGCTTCTGTGTAAGGATATTACATATGCTGGACCGGGAACTAAATTTACATCTTTTTTCATTGTTTTTTATATCACGCATACAACGCATGTTAATTAAACTAATGACGTTGGAATGCGCACCGCAGCAAAACGCGTGTCATTGGAAATTATCGATACGCACATAGAACTGCATTCAATACAAATAGCCAGTCAAAAACATAGAAAACGTGTTATTTAATTCGTTTTTCATCCGGCAAAATCAAACAGTAGTGTTGGATTGACTGCTAAATACATTCAACAGTCATACACACGAAGATGTCGGGGGCGAAATCAGAAGCTAAACGTCACAGAAATGTTTTTTTCGATGATCCAAGACGGGTCCTCTCGTTTCACCAGCTTATGTCTTAATTAACAACGCCACGGTGACTGTCAAATTTACGTTTAAAAAAACAGCCAAAAGGCTCTGATGCTAATAAGATGTAGAGTTAAAATCGCACTTAATAATATAAAGGTAAAAAAATTAATGAAAATTTATTACTCTCACGCAAAATCTACTAAATGGTTTTCAATAAAATCTAGTAACATTGGCACCCGGGTGACACTGGGCACACAGCAATTTTTATATTGACAGTAAATACAAGCTACTTTTTATTGCTGCAATTAGGATTGTTCTAAGTCGTAATAAAATTATTAAGTAAAATAAATTTAACTATTCAATAAAATGTTCAAGGTGATTTGGTTCATACCTTTATAAGATTGACATAAGAATTACTATTTTAACAAATAGATATTTTTTAATATCTCCTTATTTGTCAAATTGGTTGAAACCTGTTTGGTAACAGAACCATGAGTTTAATTTTCGCTTAATTTATATTTTTTTGTACTAAAAATATACAGACATATAGCTTGCGAAACGAGAGGCTAGTTCCATCCACGCACCGAGATAAATGTTTGGATGATCTACTAATATCTGTTTCGGGTCTGAGTGTTTCTAAGATCGAAAAGTCTCGGATATCGATAACACAAGACTTGTATCTTTGTAGGGTCAGAACAATGTGTTATTATTGAATGCATTTTTTTATCATTGCCTTCCGTCAAATTTAGCCGCTGTCAAGGTTCCTAGATCTCTATCTGTAGAGTTCTGTATTCAACAGAATACATAACTAAAATAAAAATTAAGAAATAAAATAGTTGAGGTAAAATTCCTGATAGCATCGCACACTACACGTGTCCGCTGTTGTTTGAACACAAAAACATGTTTATATGAGTCAGCGATAATTGTAAACGTGTTGGGAAATAACTATTTACTAAGAAGTTCATTGATACAAGCTAGCGATAATTTAAATGTATCAGGTTGCTATTAAAAAAAATCGGCCAAGTGCGTGTCAAGTCAATCATAGAGTAGGGTTGACACCCATTTGCTTAATATTGCACGTAGATTTGTGTATTATTTTATTTGGTAATTCTCTTTAATTTTTCATGTAAGCATATTTTACATTTTACAAGTTAGGCTTCTATACCTCCTTAATTAACAAAGTTATCTGAGCCTTCATAATTTTCCTTCTAAGCTCCTTACTGGGACTACCATCAGGATTTTTTATTTACTGATAGAATTTTAGCTGCTTATAAGATGGTTGCGATAAATTTTTCGTCTTTTATTAATTAATTTAAGCTTTAAATTTTAATTACAACCTCGTTTCCACAATTCAAAAAAATTACGCATGAACATTTTTAAACAATTTAATTTGTATTTGTTACATGTAACCTCCTTTCACTCCTTTAACTCCTTTTTTTTTATTTAAAAATAGAACACATGAAACATAAAATATGACAACCATTATATTTTTTGATTAGTAGTTCCGGCCAAGATGGCGATGCATACTGACTAAAGTATTTAGTTAGTAAACTTGACCGCTGGACCTATATAATTAGAGCACATTGTTCTCATATACTGCACGTTAATTGATCAAACAGTCCTTGACACGGGACCATAGGGTCTAAGCCACCTACTGAATGCCGTCATTTCTCTGAGTCACTCTACAAGGTCACTTAACTTCTAAAAATAAACACTTATTAAGTTTATTTTTTAATTTTGAAATATACCTATGCGTTGAATTTCTTAGGGTAGTTAGAGAAAACCCTCTCAATGGTAGAGGAGACCCGTGCTCAGCAGTGGGCGTATATGGGTTGATGAAGTTAGAGAAAAAGTCCACATTTCGCTTTAAATCAACTAAGATTATAATCATGAACATAGAAATTGGAATAAGTTACACAAGAATGGCACTTAATAACACCTAGATAAGACTATAAAAACTAATTGTGCATTCATACACAGTATACAATTACGACTGTGTCACCAACAGGAGTGTATTTCTGCACCCATATTTTGCCAATTGTTTTTCAATATAACTCCATTTCTTTCGGGGATCACACCCCGTGTCCGTACATCGCACGGCTCTTGTGAGATCATAAAAAACACACATATTTTATATATAACCTCACGTCTAGAAGCCCCGATAATTCCTGAATCCAAATTTCGCCAGATATGTAAATATATCACTTCTGGGACGAGCCTGTTGCCAACAGTACATAAAAAAATATTAAAGCAAACTAATTAAAACCGTTAATTCAGTTATTTAAACAGTTGTTTACATAGTTAAAAGTCAACACCGCGTGAAGATGACATTCTGCCTGTAATTAAAAGATCGAATACCTCAGTAAGACAAACAAATTGTACACAGTATTAACGGTAATAGTCTCTTTAAGTGAAGATTAGCTTCTTGTTTGTTAAAGATATATTTATAGCGCGTTTTTTCCTCAAGAAAATAAAGTAATTTTACATAAGACTTAACCTATTTTTCTTTTGTGTGAGAATGAAACCGCGTTCAATATATTGTCTTCTGCCTTTGCTGTCGAGGAAATTCAAAAGATGATTCATCATTTTTGTGATTACCTTCGATACGGGATCGTGAATCTTGATTCGCTGAGTGAAGAGACTGAGACTGAAGTGTTTGGCGTCAATGCTGTGCATAATGTTCTTGGATCACAAAAGTTACAGTGGCGAGTGGGATAGAGCCATAGAATTCCAACAACAACAAAAAAATAATAAGTTTGTTCGTTATCACTTACTAAACTAGCGTAAAAATAAGACCTAAACCCTCTGAATTATAGAGGAGAATATAAAAGAATCCTTTACTATCATGAAGATCTTGATTATTCGGCTTTATGTAGATCGGATTATCCGACCAGCAGTCATGGTTAAACTGTTTGATATCAATCCGCAAGGTTAAACGTAACAAAGACTATGGAAGGCCGCGCATTCAGGTCACTTCCGATGAGTCTAACAGCCTATCTGAAAGGGAGAAAATAAACCAGTTGTTTGGCACTTGATAAATCTATTTTATAGCTTTAATTTATCACTTGATGGAAAATCCCAGTGACTATTATCCGTAACAGGAAAATGACTCTCAGACTCAGTATGACAAGCCCCGTAGCGTAGTTGGCTAGACACCAGCTTGCGAAACGAGCGGCCGCGGGATCGATCCCCGCACCGAGACAAATGTTTGTGTAATCCACAAATATTTGTTTCGGGTCTGGGTGTTTGTGAGACCGAAAAAGTCTCTCATAGTTTCTGATACCCACGACACAAGACTCGTATCTTAGTGTGGGGTCAGGACTATGTATGTGACTGTTGGGTGTATTTATTTATAGTATCTCAAGATGGTACAGCATTTTGTACTACTAAAACAACGAGTCAGTCGAGAGGAAATAGGCAATAGTCTCGCCCCCTTTTTCTATAATAGTAATTTCGGTTACAAGCTTGTAATAATTATCGTTAAGTAGTAACTAAATAGTCGTCGATTTCGAAATACCTTGTGAAAAAATCCATATAACTTAGAAACAATCGATTATGAAAAATCATATTGAAATGATAAGTCTCCTCTATAATTAGAAGCTGAACAAACAGGCTGAATTAACTGGATGGCAGTATAAATTTATCAAGTCGCAGTAGACCAGAGTGCTACGCTAGCATATCACGGAATTTCAGAATGTTCGCTGCGGCCACCCAACACACCACCTAGTTGTGGAGTCCTCAAAATTTAGTAAAGTTTTCTAAAGTGGGGGACTATTGGCTGTATTTTAGACGAATAGTTGGTAAGAACGTCCGAGACATTCACAAGGCCACGTGCTCTGACGCAAATCTTGTGGTCGTCTTCTGCAAGAGACTCCCCAGTTGGACTACTAAAGTACTAACCGTAGAAATATGATAAAATCAAACTCAAAATAATCTTTATTAAAAAAAAATTACAAGTGCATTTAAATCGCCAATTTTAAGTTATTTTCGATTCAAAGCGTATTATCGCTGTGGAAAAGACACGACAAAATACTCTCTCAAAACACGTAATGTCAATTCTTTTTTTTAAAGGGCTGTAGTATTAAATATCGGAACGTATATAGGTGTATTCAAATTGAATTATCACTTGCTTTAACGGTGAAGGAAAACATCGTGATGAAACCTGCACACCTAAAAGTTCTTAGGAATTTCTTAGGTGTGTAGTCTGCCAACCCGCACTAGGCCAGCGTGGTGGACTATGGCCTAAACCCTCTCAATGGTAGAGGAGACCCGTGCTCAGCAGTGGGCGTATATGGGTTGATGAAGAAGAAGAAGAAGATATAGGCTGATACAGCTAAATACAAAATAGTTTTCCTACTTTCCTCTGCCCCCGGTATGTCTTTCAAATATCCATTACATAACATTGAGCACGTCCAACCCAGAACTCCTAGTGGGTCAACACAATCGATACGAAACGATAACATCTTTTTGTATTGTATTGTACTGCTTCTATTTTAATATCGATATTGGTATTGTTGAAAGCATTAGCTTCCACTTGCATATAATCTCGCTGATAAGTATCGGAACTGTATGTACTACTTTTATTGAAAAAGTAAACTAAAAGAGTTATACGTTTTTAAATAGAGTTGTATTTTTTAATGGACCATGTAAACGCCACTCATTGCCCATTGTATTGTAAAAATTATTCATCAACAGTGACATACATAGTTCTGATCTTACATTAGGATAAAAGTACTATGTCGTGGGTGTCAGAAAATACACAATTTAATTCAATTTTACGCTCTCACAGACACCCAGACCCGGAACAAGTATTTGTGGATCGCTCAAACATTTGTCTCGGTGCGAGGATCCAACCCGCGGCCACTTATTATGCAACTGTACCACCGATCTGCTTTTAGCATGATGACAAAGATAAAGATTAATCATCATCATCATCAGCCCATATACGTCACTGCTGGTCACGGAAATTCAAATAAATTAGTTTCATTACATTCAACTAGCGCTGAACTTGCTTGTCCATAAAACATTTATAGAGCACCGTTTTTGTCTAAATCTATATTTTATTTATACCTAAATACCGTCCGATCCTAGTCTATACCTTTTTTACTTAACGAAAAAATACAGAAATAGATTTTTATTAATTGATTCATTTTTGAAATTTTTAAATAAATACATTATAAGTAACAACAACGTTTCAAACACACACTCGCCTTTCAGAGACTAATGGACGACTTATAACACAAGTGTCACGTCCAACATTTTAATCTAGGTGACATCAAAGGGGCTTAGCTCTGCCTCACTGCTCAGGGCACATCTTGTGCATAATTCACAAAGTACGAAGCAACTTAACTCTCAACTTCTTATTCTTTATGCATCTCGAGAAAAAACAAAGAGTTCTTAGTGAGTGAATTATGTATTTTACTGGTGACATGTAATTTTCTTCTTAACATTGCGATGGAATTAATGTTAATTACGTAAATAATGTATTATATTTTCTTAACAAATTCGAGACATAAATTCACGATAAAATATGTAGGTTAGTAACAAATGTTACGAGCAAGCTTAAAGAATTTTTGATACAAATATTTTATATAAATAAAATGATAGAACAACGTAGAAACGCCTTTATCTCTTAAAGAGCATCCAATGTGAACGGACATAAATTATAGTTAATAGAATAATATTGTATATTGTCCTAAAGCGACTATCGCAAGCAAGGTCTGAAATATGCCTTAGTGGTCCGTGCAAGGGTCACGTTCGGAAATCGACAATATTTGAAACTCTTCTATAGGCTAGTAATAAACCGCAACATACCTCTTCGACAATAAAAAGCAAAACTCGTACTAAACTTTAAAACAAGTTCTTAAACCCTTGCTAAAGAAAAAAAAAAGCGTTCAGAACAAAACGCTAAGGCGGCTGTGCCAACTGCCAGATGTTTTGCCTGAATAGAAAGTTGCAAAAGGCGCCCCCTCTGTAACTTTCCTTTAGGGGACTGTACAATGGCGACCCCTCGATTCGGCACGACCTTGGCACACTTCTCGCTCCTTCGGGCCACAACGGTTTATACGGGACTTAAATATTTAAGTGTACAAGTATTTTGCGGCGCTTTCGTCGGTTCACGTTTCGGAAGGATGCTCATAAAAACCTCCCGAACATTTTTAGTTTACTTTTATGTGAGATCTCCTCGAAATAATATATATGTCGAATATAAGACAGGGCGGTTATTTTTTTATAAGAATAAAATGCAGAACCATCGATCTTTGTTTGGTCATCGGCTCTGTTTTCTTACATTACGCCTAATGGCCGCCATATTAGCTTGTAATTTATGACGACTATTTGTAATTACATTTATTGCAAACTATGGGAATTATAACCAAAGCAAAATAATCAAACAACAATAAATATCAAGTATTTTTATAATAAAAACCAACAGAATTTCTACTTACAATGTTTACTTCGCAATAGCCGCAGCGTGAGTGCGCTCCACACGCAATACGCCATTATAAAATTGACATTCAATCGCCACTCCATTGGCGAACGATCTTTATTATAACTTGAAATACTTTTATTTAATTTAACAACAAATTGATACCATTACAAATCATGATAATTAATTTTAATATTTTTAAACATTATTTCAATGTCCTAAAGTTACGAAACATTCATTAGAATTATTTCAGACAAAGCTTTATAAAAAGTGTATCAATAGAAGTATTTATAAAATTGAAAGATTGTTTAATTTTATTAACCAGACATGTCTAAATCACAATATTGAATAAACAGGTTTTAATGATATTTAAATTAATCAATGAATGATAATGAAATATTTCTAAAGTTAACTTATAATATTAGATTTATGATGTTCGCGGCGACATATATATTTAAGTAATAATATGTAAAATGCAGCTCTGTTTATATTGTAATTCTTTTGTTTCAGAATTATTTTCCGAGTGGTTTCATCGGAAGACATAATGGCTTAATACGTTGAAAATTAACATAAACAAAAAAAAATCTTAGCATTGAGTTAAATAATGTTCGAAATCTAAAAAGTCACACATAACGACGCATATGCCCAGAGAGGCAACATACGTCTTCAGGGATTCACTAAGACTTAGGCAAAAATTGTTAAAAAATATCAAAACATATTTTAAAGTAGTGCAATTCGTAAAAAAAGACGCCATTCGGTTCGCATATTATGGGACTTGTCAATAACATATTATGAACATATTTATAGGCAATAGATATCATTTAAAAAATCTTGTTAAACTAAAATATTGAAGACAATAAATTTTTTGTAAATCGAATTGAGTCAAGATGGCGGCTAAAGCTGAGCCTATTGGGCCGCGGAATGGTCACGAATTGGCGCCATTGACCACTCGATCGGATGGCTCCGAGCGGCCTCATGGAGTTACCATCGTGCTGCAAGGGTCGAGAGGATCTCTGCAGCGTGACGCTCCCGAGGAAGACCGTGCTGCGTGGTCGGGAAAGCTCCAATTCTTTCTGTCCATCATCGGATATTCTGTCGGATTGGGTAATATTTGGCGGTTCCCGTATTTGTGTCAACAAAATGGAGGAGGTGAGTTATTTTATGTTTTCTTAATAATCAGCCTTATTATTTTGTCATTGAAGCATCTCCCTTTACATTCAGAAGTGTTATTGAACAAAAATATATATCACTTTACATATTTTTTTCATTATTCTTAATGGTCGAATTTTTAACCCGAAATTGATAAAATATATAAACCATTAATAAACTACCAAACTTCAGCTGCAACATATTTTAATGCACAAAATTCACTTTAATATCGGCGTAACACTAAAGCAACTTTGACAGATGCACCAGACTGTAACAGATGGTGCCAAGCAAAAGTTTTCCGATAAATTTTGCCATTTTTCATTAATATTTGCACAATATTTTCTAAAATATACTTTTAAATTTTAATAGTTCTTTATATTACGACTAATAGTAACAAAACATTTTAGAATGTAAAATGAAATACAAAGTACTGCATATTTACCTTCTAATCTTATTCGGCTGTTCTGCAGCATATTTTTTTGCATTTTAAAATTAAAGAGTAGGTTTGCTGCTATATAAATGGCTTTTTAAATCACTTGTGAAAAGTGGGTTTTACAATTCTGTCTGCCCCATCGACATACATGGGCTTTAGTATTTATTTTGGCGATAGAGCTAGGTACAATTTAGACGTTGAATATTGAAATAAAACCCTCAATAAAATACGCCAAAACGTGACCGAGAAACTCAACGAGCTATTAGGGATCCGCGACGAAACACGCATTATCATGTAAATGCGTTTTTACAAAGACCCATTGGTATCCAAAACTAATAATGTAAATGTGTCGAAAATCATGATGGCCTTGAGGCATAAGCGCGCGATCGAGGATCTTGTCGGTCGTTGGTTCAATACCCAGGCAAAAACGTACGATTCTTCTAAGTTACGTGTGTATTCATAATGAATAACCAGGTTTTTTTCGCTGTTAAGGGAAACATTGTAATAAAAACATTGTTAGGAAAACTGCACACCTAAAAAAGTTCTAAGGAAGTTCTTACACATGTGCTTATTCCGTCAATCCGCACTAATCCAGCATGGTGGCCTAAGCCCTCTCAGTTTTAGGCCCGTGCCAAGTTGTGGGACGTACATAATATATGGGAAGATAATGATCTGTCAAAATATGTTTTGATGACAAGTTAGAAAAAAAAAGATAAATGGAAAATTGATATGGCTTCAAGGATTATTGTTATATTCCCCGATAGAGTAGGATGAGATGAATTTTCGCACCCACATTTCATACTAATATGAAACTTGTTAATATTAATTTTATTTACATTTCCACTTATAATTTAAAAGCTATCCCGGCTCTTAAAAAAAAACTGGCAACATTTTGGTAAAGTACATGTATTTATGATTTTTATCAAATAATTTCAAATGAATGTCGTCTCCACAGTTTTCTCTGTTTGCACAGTAGCGTATAAAACAAAAGAATTTAAACCGACAAAGACACGTCCAAAACACAGCTTTTGTAACATAGAAATATTATAATTACAATATTTTTTGTTCATAATTACCGTGGAATATAATTTTACGCATCTAGGAAAGATAAATGTTTTAATTATAGACATTGTTCTTCTTTGACTTCCCATTCGTCAATGATGTCTATCTGTACTAATATTATAAAAGCAAAGAGTTTAGCGCACTAATATATGGAACTACTGGTTCGATTAAAATATTTTTTTTTATTGAAATGTATATTTAACGAGGCTACACGAGTATAACTTCACGCTACGAGCAATGTCTCAAACGAGGAATGTTTCGCGTACGGAACAGCTAGTTGTATTGACAGCCCCAGAAAGGCTCCGGGTTCGAACCCCGCACTAGAAAAATCTTTGTATGATCCGCAAAAAATTGTTCGGATCTGGGTTTTCGTGAGACCGTAAAGTACCTCGTATTTTCTGGTACCCACGAAATACGACTTGTATCTTTATGTGAAGTCAGAACTATATGAGTGTCTCTTGGTTGTGTTTATTTATTAAAAAAAACCACTAATAATCCGTTTTATTTTACTGAAAGCAGTTATTAAAACACAATATTTTTTATTAATATTTTCCCCACGTCTTTCCCACGACAATGTTTACCTTTATTACCTTTTGTGACGCACTGGGCGTCACAAAAGGTAATTTAAAACTAATTACGAATCGATATTTCAGTATAAATATTGGATTTCTATTGGAAAGTATCAAGAAATAACTTCAAATAAAATAAACAGCTCAATACCTTCTCCTGTTCTGATTTGACAGAAATCAATGCATGTAAAGCGAATGCTATAACAGTAAATTGTACAAAATCTGATATGACGTAACTTATTCGTAGCAAAGAGCAAAGGTTATCCGTAGAGCATCTACGGGTCGTGTCTACGGCGTAGCCTTGTTACCCTTTTAGAATCGACATAATTGTTAGTAGATACGTTATGGAATCACTAATGACTCTTTTATGTGTTTTTACTCATTCTGATTCTCTACAAACAAAGCTCATGGCTTCTTTCTTTATAAATTAAGGTTTGGTTTGCTCTAGTATTTAATAGTGGTCATGAAAAAGTATATTTGATAACTATGCAATGATATCGCTCTAATAAATACATCATATGGGTATCATGTATAGGTCATGGATGGATATCACCGTGTGAGTTAATCAGTATGTGCTTCTATTAGTATATATTGGATCGAAGAGTATGTGAATAAATTAAATCTTTCGTTAGTAAAGAAACAGAATGAAAATTGGTGAACATTCGCAACGTAGACGTATAATTCTTAGGCACCGATGTAGTTACATTGAGTCCCATGAGTATAAAGACAAAGACGTACGTAAGCGTAGAAACGATTTATTTATCTATAAAACACCCAGACCTTAAACTCACGTTGTGGCTCTCGCATGGCTGTGAGTGATCGATACTGATATAGATACCGAAACGTCTTTTACAGAGCATACCCGTAGTCTCCAACTAAAGTACACAAAAGCTGTCAAAAGACAGAACCCAATTGGAATCCAATTACTTCCGTAATACAAGAATTCAATGGTGTGAGAGGCTATCGGTGCCGAGTCGAATCGCTTGCATGACGAGTGTGCGAGTGTTGGCACCACGCCACGCGAAGCAGCCGATTATACCGCATTCATATCGCAAATTGCTCTCGACGCAACCATTGTGGTGTGCGCTTTTATTTCGCAACCTTTGTGGATTGGCACACATTCTTTATTATTGCCAAGCTTATAGCTGTAATTATATGGCAGATCCAGAATATCGTAATTTTGCTCGGGTGAAAAATTACGTCGTGGATAGTAGCTGCTTGTTTTGATACCCCGTGTTCATGATTGTTCTTGTTTTATTAGAAAAGTTCTAAATGATATTTCAATCGAGCTGTTTGTAGTTGATTTTCGAGTTAGAAATATTGTGATAGGACATTTTATTTGAAAATAGACTTGTTTTATGCCTCTTCGAAAATACAGGTATAAAATAGTGATGGAACTTTTTAACAACAATCGCGCTAAGCCGCGGTAAGGTTAAGGTTACGCGCTAAGGTTGCACCCCGCTTTCGACGAAGCAATCTGGAAATTTTCGGGCTCTTGATAATTATGATTTAATTAGCTTAGTGTTGTAAGCTTACTTGATATAGCAAATCAAGTCCTACCTTTACTACGAAGCCAAGATTTTCTTCTATTCTATTTATTCTTATCCTTGGTAATATACCTACACATTAAAAATTTTACAAATCAATTCCAATGAATTCTTTTTGTCTGCAGGTGCGTTCCTAATTCCGTTCCTAATCATGCTGGTTCTCGAGGGTATCCCGCTGTTTCTCATCGAAATGGCTATTGGCCAGAAGATGCGCCTGGGTTCCCTTGGCGTTTGGAACACTATCCACCCCTGGCTCGGCGGTATCGGCATCTCCAGCTGTGTGGTCACCCTCTTCGTGGCCCTCTACTACAACGTCATCATCACTTGGGTGTTCTTCTACCTCTTCAACAGCATACGGGTGAGGGGAATTAAAGACTTATCATAATTGAATAGAATTAAAAGATTCATTAGGTGATCTGTTCTGAATTTACATATTTTGATTAGAAATGTATAGTCGTTTCGTATTAATATATTCAAATTTAAATACTTTTGTTATTTACTTTTATTGCTTAGATCGCTTCATTTTACTCTTTTTCGTCTTAAATTAAACTAACAATAAAATTTATCTAGCTACATATTATCCTACCTAATTAAATTAAGTTTAACTGCAAAATTAATTGACTTAAGGTCTACAAAAAAATCCTTACTTTTTAGTAATTTTTAGTGAAATAGAAAGATTAATCGAAAATCCTATAAAATTACTTTTGATCAATAATCATCATCATATCATATACTATACACACGTACCCACTGCTGGGTATAGGCCTCCGCCAATGCTCGCCATTTATCTTATCCTTGCCAAAAAATCTATGAACATCTAACTTTCCTCCTACAGTTGACAGCCGACCAGCTGCCATGGGCGCACTGCCCTCAAGACAACGGCACTGCTGAAGCTGAATGCAGCAAGGCCTCAGCCACGGTGTACTTCTGGTACCGCGAGGCCCTGGACGCGTCTCCCAGCATCGATGAGCCTGGGGTGCCTCGCTGGTGGATCGTCCTCTACCTACTGCTGGCCTGGATCATCGTCTTCTTCATCGTCATGAAGGGAATACAGAGCAGTGGGAAGGTTATTGTTTGACCTTGAATTTGAATATTGATTGAATATTGATTTGACGCTGGATGAATAAAGGCAATGTTTTACCAAATAGGCATAATGCGTAGGTATAGTCGTTAAGACTTCGTGGACTACGATGCCTTACGATCCTGGTTCAAATATTCGGGAGGCTTAACTTTTGAATCATATAGTTATTGTTAAGAATATTGTAGAAGATTTGTATAGGCCCCATAAGATCAATTAAATATATATATATATATAGAGTGACGACAGTTTCTTGTATAAACTCAACTTGTTTGGTCCACAAGTGTTATCAAGCCGAATACCTCTATTCTGGTTTCAGGTAGTTTATTTCACGTCTCTGTTCCCGTACGCCGTGCTTACCATCTTCTTTGTGCGCGGCATCACGCTGCCTGGCTCATCCGATGGTATTTGGCACATGTATAAACCCAAAGTAAGTGTTTTTAAACCATAAAATTTTTACTTGGTAGTTGTTTTAGCCCTTATAATAATACTTTTTCTGGAATCTTAAATAAATGAGTCCCTAAATTTGTATCAAAATTTTGTAATGATTTTATATAAGTTTTAAATGTTAATATTTCACAATAATTACTATAATAACACACCGTATACTTATTATATCCTCTATTAATTTAATGTTGATGTTACACGACAGTTCTTGCTGGGCGTGATTTAACGTAGATAAATTTTAACCCATCACGCTACACCTGAACTAAGTTCAATTATTTATCTCCAAACAAAACTCCTATATTCTGATTTCGCATCTGACATATTCTGTTTACTCACCATTGCAACCACCTACATCTCCCTTCCAGCTGGAAAAACTCCTAGACCCGACGGTATGGCTGGACGCGGCCACCCAAGTATTCTACTCGTTCGGGCTCGCGTTCGGCTCGCTGATCGCCTTCGGCTCCTACAACCCGCCGAACAACAATTGCGTGAGGGACGTGCTGTTGGTCTCCGTGTGCAACGCCCTCACCGCCATCTACGCGTCCGTCGTCATCTTCAGCATCCTCGGCTTCAAGGCTTATACCATGGTCGAGAGCTGCATTGGCAAGTGAGTTTATTTACTTAAATTTGTTTGGCTAATCTTGGACGAGTCGTTTTTACACCTATTTGTGCTAAATTTGTTCCGTGGTGCCGTTGGCTCGACACTAGCTTATAATACGACTGGCTGCTGGTTCAATGACACCGAGACAATGTTTGTGTGAACCACAAATGTTTGTTTCGGGTCGGTGTTTGTGAGACCGAAGTCTATCGTCGTCTCTGATACCCAGGGTACAGGACTTACACAAGTCCTAATAATGCTGGTATGTGATCAGAACCATGTACACATATGATCGTTGGGTGTATATATTTCTTATTTGTTGAAATGTAACAAGAGCATTACGTTTTAGAAGAATTAAATCATTTGAGCAGGGTATATTACAGGAAGAGAAGAGGACGCTAGTATTGTCGGCAAAATATATTTTTTTAAGACAACAATGAACTTATTTACTTCATCGAACTCTTCCATAAACTTCTATCAGTTACTTGCCAAATTAAATTAAGCCTAAATTGATAATTCATTTAATTTACGAGTTAATTAATGACTCAGTGATAGCAAAAGTCAAAGGCTGTTGTGTCTATTGATTACAGCGAAAATAGGTTTCGCTAAAAATAAGTCTAAACAGAATGCTATCTACGCGACCTTGCGTGCTTAGAAGACATTACCAGCTATTTCAGTATATACATGTATGTTCCTCAAAGTTTTACAAGCCCGGCTATAATAGAACCCATGGGGGCTATTAAATGTTGGATTTTACTGATTTTTATATATTAAAAAGAAATATAATTATATAAAGATAATTCAACAGTAGTGAGTCAGTTAATTAAGTAATACACAAAATAGCTTGAGTTAAGCAAAAAAGCTGCAATGTAATTCTCAAAACTACATACTAGATTCTACCAATATTAAAAAAAATCGACTGACCTCTTTCCACAGTTCGTTGTCTGGAATTCTTCTTCAATGTTCCACTTCGCTGAACTATGCAATCACTGAACACACTGAATACTTCTTTATTTATTTCTTGACATATTATTTAATACTAGATAAGTTACAATAACACCTGTCGTACTGTATGGATCAGAGTGTTGGGCAACGAAGAAGACGGATGAAAGACGACTGCATGCAGCAGAAATGCGAATGTTGCGATGGATGTGTGGTATAACACGGAGTGACAGAGTGAGGAATGAATACGTTAGGGGAAGTCTGAAAGTAGCTCCTGTGATAAAAAAGATGAAAGGAAACCGTCTGTCGTGGTATGGGCACATTATGAGAAGGGATGAAGTATATGTAGGAAAAAAGGTGATGAATATGAAAGTGGATGGATGGGCGGGCCGAGGAAGGCCAAAGAAGAGATGGATGGAGTGCGTGGCTGAAGATATGAAAAAGAAAGGGGTGAATGAAGACATGACGGCTGACAGGGATGTGTGGAAGGAGAAAACATACTGCGCCGACCCCAAGGAAGAAATTGGGACCAGGGCAGGGGAATAATGCGAGCCACATCTGTGGCAAAAAATAAAGATTTTGAAGAGAAAAAAAAATTTTTCATTGAAAAATCACAAAATTGCTCATAATGGTGATTTGGTTGATTTGATTTGGTGCAAAAACAAAGAATTTGAAGCTTCGGGGCACAAAGAAAACAAAATCGCAGCGCTTTGAATTTTTGAGGGATTTTAGGGGATACTTTGAGGTGAAAAATTACCGACGATATCCTTCGTTCATCCATTTTATAACTTTTGTTCTCTGTCGGATAAGATCATTTCTGATCCTATCCTTCAGAGAGACTCCTAACATAGCCCGCTCCATCGCTCGCTGATTTGATCCATTTTATCCAAAGTTATACCAAGTTATCCAAATATGCTTAATTATGCGAATTTTTGTCTTTTTTCAGTCCAAGTTTTAAATAAAAAAAAAAAAATTGTTTCAAAAGATGTTTACATTTTCTTATAGAAAATATTATGCAGTTTTTAAAACCCTCCTTCAATTTCCTATACGATCATTATTTCCGGAGTTATTGATTATCAAAGTTAAAAAGAACTTTTTTGCTTTGATTAACGATAACTCCGCGGCAAATCGTCGTACAGGCTTTTTGAATACGTCAAATTAAAGAATATTAAATTCTCTAAAAGTGTTTTATAACGAAAGAATCAAAAAAAATTTTTTGAAGCCCGTGGACTTATTTTTAGACGAGAAAATTTTTGGAAAATTTTTTTTTCGTAGCTTTCTTAGGATTTTTCCAGACCTGGACATGACAAAAAATTTTCATAGTCATATCTAAAAACTAGACACTTAGAGCTACAATTTGCTTTTTTTATTTTTTCTGTACGACCATTTGCCTCGGAGTTACAGCTCGTTGAAAATCACCCAAAAATTTGGAATGTTTTTTATATCCCTTAATTTCTGTGCCTAGTGTATTTATTGTAAATATTTTTTTATTCTAATTGAGAGGGCAAAATTCTCAAGCCCATACAGCCTCATTTCAAACAACATAATTCTTTTTTCCTCATGTGTTTATTTTTTACATTTTTAAATATAAAATGTTATAAAAAATAGTACATTTAAAAATATAAAAATGAAACCCGCAGATGGCGGGGTCTACGACCCAAGCCACCGGTGGTTAGGGTCCAAGAGTCAGATACCGTCTCACGATACGTGCCATGTCTAATAACACTGCTTTTTGTATCTGGGTTTTGACCCAACAACCGATTGAGAGCCGAAGATGTTATTATTATTATTTAATAAATAATTAATTTTAATGAAATACTAAAAAATACTGATGCACTAAACTTGGCAAGGTTTTACTGTTTTAATACGATTTCTTAATTCATTTTTATAAAAATGTTACAAGAGAAAATCTTTTAGAAATGTTCTATAAGGCATGAAATAACTTCAACATGATTTTTCTCAGAGAAATAAAGATCCTGGCGTTGCATCACATTGGAGGATTCACTCTCAATTCCACCGAGGACTACTATCGGGAGGAGTTCCCCAAACTGAACGGAACCATCGTCTCTGGTCTTAACTTAACTGGATGCTCCATGAGTCGGCAGCTTGAAGAGGTGAGATATAGAAATTTGGAAAGATATTTACACACATAAATATTGTATTAAGGTGGGGTCCGCGTCAGTGGCGGTACTTTTATAGAAGCCTAAAAGCCCAACTTGCCTTACTAAATTTCTTTTCCCAAAGCAATTTGAGGTCCCAAAGAAATAAGTTATCCTGAGCCCCCAACAAACAAAATATATAAACTACACATCGTGTGTCTTTAGGCTTTATATGAATAAACCGTATATGTATCATTGTATATAAATCCGTGTACAAGGAGACGAAACTAAAGAGATAAAACCTCACACATACATACGGCTATATCCCCGAAAGAGTAGTTTGTGGTGTTACTCTACCTTCATATTTTATCATTCGTCATTTTAAGTATTACGTTTTATGGGGCGAACCTATTACTCTATTTCAAACACATTTCCAAACTCAGCTGCTACTGAGAATTGCTCAATGAAAAAACCAATATCAATTTACTTGACTTTCTAGATATTACATACTTGTTTAGCCAAATCATCATCATCATCAGATCATGAGAATCTTTCTAACAACCCTAATCTTCTTTCCAGGCGGCTGAAGGCACAGGGCTGGCCTTCATCGTGTTCACGCAAGCGATCCTGAAGCTGACCCCGGCTCCGTTCTGGTCCATCATCTTCTTCCTGATGCTGCTGTCCCTCGGGCTGGGCAGCCAGATCGGCATCATGGAGGGAATGCTCTGCACCATATTCGACATTGACTTCTTTAAGAGGTTGAGCAAGCCTGTCATCACTGGTATGACTTTTTTTATGTTATTCATTTTTTTAAGGTACGAAGGTGATTGATTAACAGTAGGTATATAAAATTTTCTACTGTAAGACTCTTGTGGAATCTAGAAGGGGTTTTAGAGAGTTCGTTTTTATTTAGGTATGATATAATACGTTTAGTAGTACCAATGAATGTAAGTGTTTTTTGAATCGTAAATAAATTTCTGGCTCCCTTTGCTGCTTCACATTATGTTATTGACATTTTTTGTTTATTTTTTATGCAATATAATGAGAATTTTCACGTGGAAAACATTATAATGATCTTTATTTAGGTCAAGTGTGTTTATGAGATAGAACATTTTTCTAGTAATTTCTAAAACCCATGGCCAAGAATTGTATCGTAGTGTCAAGTGAGGAACTGAATTGTGAAAGTTTTGTGATTCGGTCTTGATGTAAATTGATTTAAATATTTCTAGAATATATTTATATGTATTGAGGAGCTTATGCTCTTTAGGGCAACCCTTTATAAAATTAATGAACGATGCCTTAATGTACAGAAATGTAATTGCTAGAGTCAGTCCTCTCTCTCCATAACAGAGTTAGTAAGTTAATTTACTTATAAGGACTGATAATGATAACAAAGAACTAGCAAAATCAAAATGTGTGCAGGAGTGGTGTGCACGTTCTGTTTCCTGGTGGGTCTGATCTTCACGACGGGCGCGGGCGAGTACTGGCTGAAGATGTTCGACTCGTTCGCCGGCACCATCGGCCTGGTGGTGGTAGCACTGCTCGAGATGATCGCCGTCATATACATATATGGACATGAGAAGTGAGTATTGGTTTGGTATAGTTGTAATGGTATAGAGCCGGGTGGTGGGATGTTGCTGTTGGCTTTGAGGGTAGTTTTCTTATGTCAAAAAAAAGAAAAGTCGTGTTTTTTTTTGTTACAAGTATAGTGAAAAAAATCTCTACCAATTTGGATAGCTTTTTGTATACGACTAAATACTAATCTGGAAAAGGTTATCAGCTTATAACCGTCGTTTAATATATAATAAATCTATTTTTATAAAACTGCTCTCGGATTCTTTTTTTAATTCAACTAAACACAGTAATTTATTAACCCGATGTAAAACTTTATTGATCCCTCCCACAAAAAGCATTAAAATCATTTGTTTACACACAAATATTGGTCCATACCTTCCAAACATTTGTAGGGGCAAATTTAACCACCACTTTTGGTCAAATATTTGAACAAACATCTGGTGCAGATTCACGAACGACATCTACGAGATGACGGGCTACCGGCCCGGGCTGTACTGGCAGGTGACGTGGCGGTACGTGGGCCCGTTCATCGTCACCTGCATCCTGCTCTCCTCGCTCGTGTTCATGCTCATCAACCCGCCCACCTACGGCGCCTGGGATGCTAATGAGGTAAGCTTTGAATTGCTTTGCTGTGGAGGGAAGTGGACAACTAGTTGTTCCTAACTCCTTTAAATTTTCGGATAAACTACGTTGCGGGATCGAGATTCTTTTAGATTCGCTAAGCGTCAAAGTTTGGTGTCAATACAGTGCGGTGTTGTGCAGTGCAGTCAATATAATCCTGGAGCACAGGAGTTACTGTGGCGGACGAGTGGTGATATAGAGCCCCAAACTAGTGTTTTTACATTTACTTACACCAATATCCTTACAGAGTGTTACATTGTGTCAATTATTGTTTTGGATAACTTTCTTGAACTTTGAAGCTAGGTGCAAAAAAAAGTAGTAAATAAAATAATAAATACAGCCAACAGTAGTTATATCGTTATAGCATACATAGGTCTGAGCAACAACCCAACACTTGAGCTCTAATATATTATAATAGTAAGCATAATTTAACAAAAATGATGAATCTTCGTTTTCTTCAAAATTCTCAGTTACAAAACTGGTTATAAAGATCCAAGCTATATTTAAAGGTAACTTTTTTCTATACATATAAAATATGCTTTCTGACTTTTCGAAGTAAAAAGTGTATTCACAATGAATCACCTAACGTTCTAAAAGTTCTTAGGAGTTTATAAGTCGTGTAGTCCGCCAACCCGCACTACGCCAGCGTCGAAGATTAAAGCCTAAAGTCTCTCAGTTGTAAATATAATTATAACTAAATATTTTTTAACATTATCTATCAATACTGTTCCAATGAAAAACAATTATCGTTGTCCGTTGCATCGAATCGCATGTTGTAAACATTCATATTATCTTTTAATGAAAACTTTTGTTTATACATCAATAACATACAAATTCAATATTGGTGATTTTTTTTTATTATTCATCTGATAATACAATCAGCACGTTTAAATTTAATACATTAAGATTTTAATTCTAAATAGCCGCTTTTAAAGCATAGCCGCGGAGTTCTTCCAATAAATATGCCAAATGAGGTCCCAGAACGCCGTTCTCTCGTGGTTCAAATAGTTTTTGACCTTCATCTTGACGTCAATGTCCATGTACGGGCGGGCGTTGTCCGAGGTCACTGGGGTCCATTTAACTGGCAGCAAACTGGATGTTTGCGGCGTGGGGTCACTGGAACGAGAATCGACGATCAATTAAAAATAAACCATAAAAAAGCATACAAGTTTTCGGTTTATATTAAAAGATTAGCCCTAGGAGTAAATTGATCAGATTTTTTGTTGCTACAATTTTATACGAGGTAAAATTTAATTAAACACTAGTAAATGTAAGTAATATTAGAGAGAGAAGATTGGTCTTAACGGATTTTTTGTATGGCCTTAGCTGCTATCTTGGAAAGTAACGTAGGTTACTTTCACCCCAAAAAAATATACTGTTCTCGTGCGATTTACATTGAATATGGTAGTAATAATAATGAGAAGAAATAAATTATACTCACCCAAATTTAACGAAGTTGGCCCACATCTCAGTCATTCTGTCGCGAATCATAACCTGTTCCGGTGTAGTGAGATTTCCAGTCATTTCGAACAAGTATTGCAACTCTTCCGTATGGAAAGCTCCGACGCCAGGCAGATTCTTGAAAGGACTGCCTCCGACGTACGAAAACACATATTTGTACACCTTCTCTGCACCCAGTTTAATATAATTGTTGACTGATCGCTCTGCTGCATGATTCACCATGAAATCATCGAGGAAACTAGTCAACTCGAGCATAGATTCCTTAGCTACCGGCTTTTCTCCTAAGTAAAAATCTTGAACCATTTTACCAAGTGTGTCTAACTCTTCATTTTTGAGAACAAATATTTGGCCAAGCCTTTGACGAATGTCATTTTGTATACCTTTGTAAAACGCATCGTCTCCTTTGGCAAACACGTCGAAAGTCTCCTTACTAGTGTGCCCGATCATGATTGTCGATTTTTTAACTTTATCTGACTTTCTGAAGTGGTATGGATCTGTGCTGACGAAGTTCTGTACTCCTTTGAATTGCTTCTCTTTGCATGGTCGCAGAATTGAACTTAGATTACGCGCCGTTTTCATAACTTCAACGGGGTTTGCTGTCGCCAAAAACCTTAGGGCTTCATCATTCGTCGTACTCTTATGGCCCATTTTCTCAGCTAATTCTTTAGCTGCATTGTAATCGCCTTTGCCAAATACGTACGGTGTAAAAACAGAACCACTTTGTACGATCCCTTTATCGAACAATTGTTCATAGGAGGAGTAAAGATGGAAGTCGACTGATCCACCGCCATAGCTCTCACCAGCAATTGTGACTTTGGAAGGATCTCCGCCAAATGCACCAATATTTGCCTTGATCCATCGTAAGGCTGTTATCTGATCTTTTAACCCCTGATTTCCTGGTACTTTAGGGTCGTCTAAACAAAAGAAACCATATGGACCAAGACGGTAATTAATGGTAACTACTACCATGTCACGTTGAACCAAATATTTGCCTCCATAATCCCCGGCGCTGCCAAAGGTGAATCCTCCACCATAAATCCAGACAAATACTGGCTTTTTGCTCCCAACATTGGCTTCTTTAGGAACGTATATGTTAAGAGTCAGACATTGGAGGACTCCTCCTACGTATATGGTAGCTTGAGGGCATCGTATCGAAGGGTCTGTGGCTTTGAAGGGTTGTGCGAAATTCGGGTAATCCAAGGAATTCTGCAATATAAGACAAAGATTAATGAAATTTTCAGAATGATTTCAAATTTGTATCGTTTATCCTTCTTCTTTTGTATTTCCTTGAGAGATTCTTGTCATACAAACACGCATGTATATACCAAATCATTTTGAGTAATACAAAAATTCGTCTCAGAACGGAGATCGAACCGACTGCCTCTAAATTTACATAATGAAATCTATAGTAATATTGTAAACTACAGTATAGTAGTTTCTAAGTGTCTGTGAATCATCGAACACAATGAATAGTTTCAAGTATCGCTTTATGAATCATAACAAAAATATACGGGACAAGATAAATACCGCGACATTTGCAGGAAAATAGTATTTCATACATGTCGTATGGAATCCCCAGAGTTTAATGCAATTTTTCCTCGCACCAAAAGTCAAATTAATATTCGGCGACAAATTATTGGCGTTCAAAAATCAGTCGCGCAGAGGAAGGAAGCCTTAAATGAACCTCTTTTTTTTAAAGTAAGGGTACAACTTCCCTCGAAATAAATTATAAAAACGTACTTTTTAATTGTACACACCTTAATCTTCTATCTTTTCCTCTGATTATCCTTAGATTTGTTTTATATTTTTTGCTTATTCCATAATATCGGATTCTACTTTTCAACTAATTAATAATTTTGATATAATTATTTGTACACAAGTTTGTATTAACATACAGTAAATAAATAACAAAAGTATATTTTTACTTACCCCAAAAGGGTTTCCTTCGTCTACTTTAGCGTAGGGTATGCCAAAAAAGGTTTTATATCCCAGCGCATCTGTCTGTCCAATCACTATTCCTTTAGCAGTGTTTACTCTAACCTCCTCTGACCTGACAAGGCCGACCACGAGTGACAGATACAAAAGCAACATGGCGACTGAACGCGGGAAACACCGCTGTTCTATTTATTATAAACGTTTTAGGGTTCCTTAGTTACAGATTTAAAAATTTTAACTGTTGTTACTGATATGACATAAAATATACAGTGTTTCTAGTTAATATACCAAAAATATATCATACAGTCATAATTAGTTTGGTAGTTCAGCTGTGGCGCATTGATTCCGGCTAATTACACTAATTCTAACTGTCTTGTTTATGTAAGACTGAAACTTATCTTAAATTTATTTCTAATTTCTAATGAAACCTCTTATGTTTTATTTCCCGCTTTGCTGTGGAGGGAATTAGGCAACTCTGTGTTTTCCAACTCGTCCTTTATATTTTCTTCTGTTTAACTTCGTTGCGGGATCGTGAAAAATTAAGTTTCCTTAGATTCGTTGGGCTTCAGTGCTTGAGGTGAATACTTGGCGTGCCGCTGTTATTTAGCTGCTATAAGTATATATTACTTGAGCACAGGAGTGACAGTGGCGGGTGTGTGGTGGGATAAGGCCAAATACAAAAAATAATCAAATGCTGAAAAATTCTTAGCGTAATATATTTTTGAAAACCATTAAAATTTTGTTGTCATGTGATATATGCTACTAATCATTCATCATATTTTCAAATTGTTTAGGCATTATGTTTTTATACACTTAAGAAAGAACCAATGGCATTGTTCAGAAGTTTAATTTTCACATTTAACATACTTCAATTGTGTTGTTTTCATTCCATTTTCATAAATTAAACAAAACACTACAGCAAGTAAGTGTTTTGAATACTTTATTTTTTGTATCATGATTTGTTTTATGAGACTAATAAAAAAAACAGTAGAAAATAGTTGAAAAAAAAATTCAATTTCGTAAATAATAATGGTATGATGATGATGATATTTAATGAAGGAAAGATAAATCATAAAATACCTATGTTCTAATTAGTTAAATTTTATACTTTTATATTTAACAACAAATACAATCACAGCATTGATCCTATAATTTTTTAAGCAAAACATGACATTTTGACGAAAGCCCTACTATTAAACAAGATTCATGATCTAATATAGAGCTACAAAATTCTTCCAATATCGATGCCAGATTAGGTCCCAGAAAGCCATTCTTTCGTGGTAAACGTGGTCTTCAAGTGACATCTCCACATCGATATTCATATACGGACGGGCATTGTCCTTTTTCACTGGCTTCCATTTCACTGGCAATAAACTAGAGACTTTCGGTACTGGGTTTCTGGAAAAAGAACATCGAATTTTTGAGTCTACTTTGAAAACTCAACTTGTCCTGTTGGTCATTTAAGTAGAATTGCTACGTACGAGTTATTCTCTCCATTCTAAATAAATCGTAATTATACCAATTATTATCCTCATCACCAGCCCCTATAGGTCCCACTGCTGGCCACGGACCCCCTCTAAAACTCATAGGTTTAGGCCTTAGTTATCCAAGTTGGCTTAGTGCATGTTGACGGACATGCATCATTTGCATCTATGAAATTTCTAAGAACTTTTATGTGCGCAGGTTTTCTCACGAAGTTCTGCATCACCGTTGAAGAATACTAACCATCAAAAACCGATAATTGACCTACTCACATTCTATGAAGAATATTTATTTGACTTCCCCTAACTTATAAACTTATGCCCAGAGGAAATACAAAAAGAAATGTACTTACCCATACTTAACAAAGTTAGCCCACATTTCAGTCATTCTATCACGCATCATGATTTGCTCAGGCGTAGTGAGATTTTCAGTCATCTCGAAAAGATACTGCAGTTCTTCTGTGTGTATGGCTCCTACACCGGGTATGTGTTTATACGGACTACCTCCAACATACGAAAACATGTATTTGTAAACTCTATGTCCACCCAGCTCCAAGTACTTATTGACTGATCGCTCGCCAGCATGGTTTCCCAAAAAATCGCTCCAAAAATCGCACATTTCTAGCATCGTTTCCTTTCCTATCGGCTTCCCTCCTAAATAGAAATCTTGCACAATTTTAGCGAGCGTATTTAATTTATCCTTGCTCAGATCAAATATCTCTCCAAGTTTTTCGCGGAAATCATGTTTTAAGTCTTTGTAAAACTTATCATCTGCCTCAGCGAATATGTTGAAGGTTTCTTTACTATTCATTCCAATTAAAAGAGTTATTTTTTTAACTTTATCAGATTGTGTGAAGTGGTATGGATCTGTGGTCATAAAATTTTCAACACCATCATATTTTCTTTCTTTGCAAGGGAGTAGAGGCGAAGATAAGTTGCTGGACATTTTCATAACATCTATAGGATTTGCTGACGCGAGAAACCTTAGTGCGTCTTTAGTTCCTGAACTCATATAACCCAATTTTTGAGCCAATTCCTTAGCAGCGTGATGGTCGCCTTTCCGAAATATGTAAGGAGTATAAATAGAGCCACTTTGAATTATAGCCTTGTCAAACAGTTGCTCGTACAAGGAGTAAAGATGGAAATCAACAGCACCACCGCCATAGCTCTCACCAGCGATCGTAACTTTGGACGCGTCTCCACCAAACGCTCCAATGTTTGCCTTGATCCATCGTAAGGCCGTTATCTGATCTTTCAACCCCTGGTTACCTGGTACGTTAGGGGTTTTCAGGCAAAAGAAGCCGTACGGTCCAAGTCTATAATTAACTGTTACTACTATTATGTCACGTTGGACCAAATATTTGCCTCCATAAATATCAGCAGCCCCAGACATGAACCCTCCTCCGTAAAACCATACAAATACAGCTTTCTTATTGGTCAGGCTGGCTCCATCTGGCACGTATATATGGAGTGTCAAACATTGGAGGACTCCTCCCTCAAACCTTGCTGCTTGCGGGCATCGTACAGAATTATTTGACGCTCTAAATGGTTCGATAAATGGTGGATGCTCCAAGGAGTTCTGAAATTAATATATCGACATCATGATTAATTTATATTCATTACTTTTCATAGCCAAGGGCGAGATTTTTTAAATACTAAATATTTGGTGATCTGGTGAACTTTAAATTAATAACTGTTATATAAAGGAATAATTTTGAATGAATTTTGCCGCACAATAGACTCAAAAGTCACTCTTAATTAAAGGTGACCTACTAATTATACCTATTGAGAAAGAATGTCTGAATAAAGAAATTAACGCGATAAAACTGCAGGTGGTTTCACACAAAAGATTTCTTGATTTTATACGCTTTGAATATTCTCAATTATAGAGATTTATTTGTTTAATCAGTATTTATAAAACCAATAAATTACGCAAGAGACTAGACCAGTGGTCGGCAACCTTTTGGTAGGTAAAGGCTAGAAGGTGGCAAAATAAAAGCGGGCCGCTCGTGTGGTATTTACCCCGGATTCCTTAAAAAAAGAAACTACAAAGGAACTACCAAATACTCAGCGATTTCATACAATTGTCTCGTATGTTAGCTATCATATTTGTAGTTGGCATTATTAGAATGACTCCCAAATGCTTATCTGCCAATCGAGAAGCATATGCAAGGTATTTTTAACTTATTTTGAAACATCCACGGGCCGCAAGGAAGACGTCTGCGGTCTTCGGGTTGCCGACCACTGAACAAGACTATGAACAAAACATAAAGTAATATATATTCCAGTATTTAGACTTCAAAATACTTACACCAAAAGGATTTACTTCATCGACCTTAGCGTAAGGTACACCGAAAAATGTTGAATACCCATCGCTAGTCGTTTGTCCGATGACAACTCCTCTACTCGTTGTGACTCTAACCTCGTCCGCCCCAGCGAGACCGAAGACCAGAAACAAAAACACAAACATGTTGACTGAGGGACGACAAACCTTTCCTAGTGCATATAAATGGCATTTTAGAGTTCCGCGGCCGCTTTAATGACATATAAAAACCTCAAATCTAAATGTAAAATATTTTTTTATAATTTGACCCCAAGATCTGAGCCAAGACTAAATATCGCATTGAAAGCCAATTTAAGCAATATTTTAAAGAAATCATTATCATATACTCTACTATTGCTTTCTTTCGCCCCTCAATTTATTCCTAATTCACAATTTGGTACTAATGAATATGATTACAACTAAAGTTTATTTTTTCGTATAATAACTTATTTTTCGATATAACTAATGCCCCTCTTCGAAACTTATGTATCTTCACAAAAAATCGCCCAAGTTAGAAACCTTGTTTTTGACGTCATCAAAACTATAACGCATTTTATATATTATCTATTGTGAAAATTCCTTAAATCTCCGGCGATTAAGTACAGCTATCATGTTTTTTAAAATTACGGCTAAAATTTACTATACAATATTACTTTGTTAAAAGAACTCCTTTGCTGATAAATCAGTGTTCACGGCTGACGTTTATCGGCATTCTATATTATCGCGTGGCATCCATTCATCGAATTATGTACGAGTAACTTTCCGTTACATAATCTTTTATAACAAGTACATTTACTTGTCTCCAGGATTTCTATAGAATTTGTCTGCAAAACGAAAGATCGCGCGTTCAATCTCGGGACATCTATTTTTCTAAACTACAATTATTTTGCCGAAAAAAGGACTAAAAAGATCTTCTACCATCCGATAACTAAAGGACAAATTTTTCACGTATAAATTAAAACTAAAAGAGCTAATACTCAATACAAAAAATAGGAGCTCGGCTGTGAAACTCAAATATTTTAAAAATATTTTTTGGAATTTTTCAACTTGATGAGTAGTTACGGTAATTTTTCAGACAGATTTATAAATTGTAATGTGTACAGTATACAAAATAAATGTATTGTACGGAACCGCAATCAAAAAGGTTATTCCGTATGTAATTCCCCTTGGGGTTAACTCACGATCGACTCATTGTGTGACGTGAAAGGAAAATATTTGTATTCATACAATTTTCCTCAAACATCATCGGATATGACAATCCGATATACTTAATTTAGTTAATATATCAAATATTATGTAAACTATCAAGTCTTTAGAATATTTAAAAGATTAGAACATATTATGTAACATTAAAGAACTACTTGTAAATGTTTAACAATAGGCCGTCTTATCGCTAACTCAAATTTCTTCCAGGCAGCTTTTACATACCTCATACCTCACGCCTATATTCCCCGAAGGGGTAGGCAGAAATGCATTATTTTAATCAAAATCTTTGAGGGTTTTGATAATGTCATCTTACTTTTTGCTCTAATTAAGATGAGGACATCCCCTGGCTCTGTTGGTTGTAGCTTGCGTAAAGAGACAAAGTTTCCACAAATATTTGGTTCGGGTGTGGCTGTTTGTAACATCGTAAAGTCTTTCGTAGTTTTTTGATACCTATAATATAAGACTTATATCTTTATGTATGTGAAACTTTTGGGTGTATTAAGTATTTAGATGATCATTATGTATTCTTAAACCAAATCCAAAAACACAATAAATTAATATTACTTAAATGGATCTTTTCACCATTGTATGTTGTTTATTAAACATTTTGGTAGATTTACTATAATTGCTCTCCATTGCTTTTAAAGTTCAGTGATTATCATCAACCAAATCTAATATTCGTGATAACAGAGAGATGTAATTCAAAATCGGATAGTAACACACGAGTGATTCGTGCTTGACCATTATTGTCTATACTGCTTCTTTTGACCTATTTATAGACATTCGAGTGCATTCAAGACTGGTATTTTAATAAAATACGTATAATATGTATGTAGGTCTGTGTGTGTCATTTAATTAATCGTAAAGATCTCAGGCTTACGATTTTGACTGCGTGCTCTCTCCACCTTTAAAGAGAAATAGATATATTATAGTTCGATCTAACCCGCGGCTCTCACTTCACATGTTGATGGCTAACTTCGCCACGGGGCTGTCAAGAAGTATAAAAATCTGCCTAAAATGTACTCTGTAACTGTCTCTAAGACCCTAGGTGTGTCTATAAAATGTATTTAGAACATGCCAAACATTGTCAAATTCATAAACAAAATTCAGTAGAACTACACAAAACTCTAACTCAAAAAGCATTCACCAATAAACTCCTAATTCCCAGGGTCGCGTCATCAAAACCCCGTACCCAAACTGGGTGCTGGTGATCGCCGTGCTGATGATCCTGGCTGGAGTTCTCCCCATCCCGGTGGTGCTGCTGCTCCGGCGGTTCCAGTGCCTCGCCTTCGACGTGGACATCCACCAGGGCTCCATCAGGAGGATCGAGACCACCGTCTCTACCAAGGAAATGATGAGCGACCAGGATGTAAGTGCTTTGGGGTGTGATTTGGTTGGGTTTGGGAATGGAGCTGTTAACCATGAAATCATTATTTTGGTATTAATATTGGAGTAAGGGGATTAATGAATAATATTCTACTGGTACGACATAATATAATTAAACCACGAAAGAAGTGGATAAACCATTTTATATTTCTAACTCCATGTGTTTTCTTTTAAAATAATTTCAGTATAACAAGGAAAGTATACTCATGATATACAAACGCTAAAAAGTAACTTTCTCTAATATCAAGTTTTGTAAGCTAATCTAGAAATATCAAAAAATCTGGTCTCATCAGCTCATTTTGTGTGGTTGGCTAAAAAAATGTTTACTAATAAATCATCAACCATTGGTCCATCGGTTAATTGTACCAAATATCCTTAAAATGAGGTTGCAATTCAAAAAAAGGTTGAGTTAATGATATTAGGAATGTTTAATAGGTTACTCTATGTTTGCATTAAATCGCACCTTTAATTTTTTTTTGAGCTGTGACCTTATTCTGTGTTGGTTGTGTTCGTAAATTTTGTGTAGATATCCCATCAATTTAACAAATTTTAATTTGTGTAATAGTATTGCATTGCTATTTTTAGTCAATAATAATTAGTAATCTAATAAAATACTTATTATAAACTACTTACAAAAACATGGCTGTATGGACAGAAATCCTTTGCCCGTGTAATGTATTACTTATAAAAAGCCTTTAATATTATGGGATATCTATACCTACATAAAGCTATAATGGGCTAAAAGGCATGTTTGTGTACTCACCTGTGTCTAACGCTATTGTATATAAACGCGGGTAGGTGATTTCGCCCGAGTCGGCGCCGCCTGCCCCTGCCCAACTGGTCGCAGATGCCGCTGCCACCAAGTTCACCATCGGTGACTTCGACGTAAGACCTTCGATGTTGATGTTTCTTTTTGTTTTTTTTTCAGGTATAAAGTCAAAAATGTTTTTTACGACTACCCGCCTGATTTGAAATTGAAGATAACTGTTATTAACATATAAAATGTGCTTAATAACACTTAATTTTTCTATTAAATTAAATTAGCAACAGTACACGTACAGCTGGTCGTCGTACTAAACATTTTGGACTATAGAATACACTTTTAACGTAACAATATTTAAGGATTTATAATGAATTTGCAAATAAGATGTTCGTAAAGTTTCCCTTCCGTAGTAACATATTTAATTGACCGTATAAATTGGTCACACATTTATCGACTATTTCATGGGGTTCTTAAAGCAGGGAAATTGTACACATTAAAACTATTCTACTATGAGTACTGCAAAGATAGTCTTTGACTCGGGTTCAAAATGCTTAAGGTCAGTAACAAAATGAGTAGAGTTTAAAATAAAAAACAACTGAATACCATAGCAAGAATAACTCATGTACTTTTAAAAAAAACCGTTCCAGAAAAAAAAGGATGTATAAACCTCTCTTTAAGTCTAACCCCCAAATCTTTTCATAAACCTCATAATCCTAGACCAGACTAGACTATATAAAGCCAAGCTAGATGTATATGCTAAATGTTGATTGTGTGTAAATATTTCGTGTGATAGAGCGTGGAGAGCAGTGACGAGAGGTCCAGCAAGCGCCTGCCCACCAGCATCGTCCGCAGCCGCCCCAAGAAATAAATGTTTGTGATATTCCTAACGCACTCGCTTTAGCTCTCCAACTTTGCTTTTGCATGGGAATGATTTGGGCTTTAAAAACTAAATGAGAACGGCAAGTGGGGTCAATAGAGACATTTGGGTTAGATATAAAATATTCAGAAGGTCAATTATTAAAACTAAATTCTGATCTCTATTAACCTTACATGCTTTTTTTCTTCATTAACGCAGCTGTATATTTTTGAAGCTGTTTTAACTAAAATATTTCGAGTTTTAACTCGAGACTTCTCAAAATCATGGCTGTTCATTCACGATCCCTTTCATAATAAATCGTAAATTTTTCATAATAAATCGTTAATTTTATTTTTAGATGAAAGTTAATAAAACGTAGAAGTTCAATTTATCATTTCCTATGTCAATGTCTTGTTCCTTTACTTATTTTGTATCGAAATCTTAATTCATCCGAATAACAAAAACAGATGCTTCAGCGCATGCATAACCTCAAATTATTATTAAGCAGGAATGGTTTTAGTTTTGCAGATTATTTCTTGGTGGCTTATCATGCATTATCAGTTCCTGTAATTATTTATTATACACAAATTTGCTTTTCAAAATGTTTAAACATAGTATTATCTAGATTCTATTTCAGTAAAAATAAGTTTGAGAGAAACAGAACTGCCCAGACAATAACTTCGCATTTTGTTTTTAGTCCAACAAAATAAATTAACATCCTTACTTATAAACTTCATTTAACTACTACTTAAACATGCTTTGGCTTCTCTTCATTGGGTCCTATGACGTTAGAGAAAATGAGGCAAAGCATGTTTAAAGTTAATTAGGTAACGTCTATAAGTAATGCCGGAAATGTGTGACGTTTGAATTTATCACCGCTTTTCATCAACGAACGTTAAAAATTTCTATGTATAAATTATTTATAAGTCCCGTAATAATTAATATGTTACAGAGTGACTCGGAGAGCGACAGATGTGAGGCACGCCCCTTCGAAGATTCGAGTAGCAGCGACGAAGAGATCTTAAACACCAAGAAGACGGGGCGACTTGCTATGAAACCCATCGGTCACAAACCGACCGCGTTCAAAATGGACGTCGTCGACGATTGACCGTCGCATTTCAATTCGTTTTTAATATCGCGTAATTTATTTTTATTGTAGTTGAAACGGTGCGAAGATATTAGGACACGATATATTTATATTTCGTATTAATTAACGTTTTTTGGTATTTTTTAAAGAATCGTTTTTAACTAATTGTTTCTATAGACTTGATATCAATAATTTCTATTTTTTTCATATTATGTAATATGAAAATTCACTACGAAGCAATCGTGTCTATTTAGTATCCGCCCAAACGACGTTTATAGGATTCGTGTCAGAAAACTTGATTGTAATAATTAATTGGCTTTATTGTTGTCTGTGATAAGATTCTACAGCTAACCTATTAGACTGTAACAGACCGATTAGTGGGTTTATTACGCGCTATGAGAATCATAGACAATTAGTAAAGGGTGAGCTGCTAATTCGGCGTAATAAATTGAAAATGCATCATAAATTCCAGCAATTTTGCAATTTCTTTTATGCGTCATGCATTTGTCCTGACAACAATAACGTCATTAATTATTCTGGAACTGGATTCATATCAAACACAGAGTGTCTTGATACGAGGTCGGCGATTTTTCCAATGTTTACAAATTAATAGCGCTAAGTTGTTGACGATTTATAGCGGATTGTTGAAATCATCGTAATTCCTACCACACGTTATCGATACTTGTGTAAAACTTGCTTTTTTACAAAATTGACAACACTCGCGGTCTTTTTCATCCGGAAAAAAATATAGAACATTCAGAAAAATCGAGAATATCTTCACAACCGAAACGTTGTCTGTAGAATCTATGGTCAAAATATGAGGGCTTAAGTTTTGCACCAGTACATCACGTGTACGATTTAGCCTTACTTTAAGTAATTAGATACGAAATCTAGAATTAAAATCACCACCTTAAAAACTGAGTCATGGCTTAAAAAATATACGTTGGGCGTCTGCGATATCTTTATAAACTAACTTAAAACATCTGTATAAACGTTATGAACGTCCTTGAAAGTGCTATACAATTTTTTAATTAAATTAATGATATTATGAAAATGCATTCAGAATTTTCAATCGGATATATTTCAAATTCTAAATGAAGTGTTAATATGTAAAAATGTTATCCATTTATCTTTAAAAGTTTTGAGGCTGTCAAATGACGTTAAGGTTAAAACAATTATTTTCAATATAACTTATTTAGATTGTAACTTTCACCTAAACGCACATTTTACGAGCTTTTAAAAACGGAAAGTATTCAAATTATAATATACTTCTTCTTTCAATTGTTATTTTTTGTTTATATTTCATTAACTTATTCATACATTGTTTACGTCAAATGTATACTTTATTTAATTTGACTTTCTTTATTCGAAATATGTTTCGTAAAATTGTGTAACGTCATTAGTCATGTCCAAGACTGGTTGAATTCTAAAAAATAAAATTTCTAAAATTAATATATACAATTGACTGCATATCGATTATCAAATTTATCGATATTATTATGAAATGCCAATCTTTTATAAGCCACGACTTACAGTGTACAAGCACTTTAAAAAGTAGCGAAATAAAATGAAACATTGTTAAGAAACGTTGCTAAAATAGAAATTAGGACATCATTTACGAAAGGGATAAAATGTTTTTATATTGATTCAGTGGGGACGTACTTAAAATCTTTTGATGGGGAATCTGACCCTCATATAGAGACTTATAGTATTAAAAGTAATTGTTTAAATTGATATAGTAAATATTGGCCACGAAATTAATTGAACTGGATCAATATAATTTCTGGGCAAATGTTCCTTCGTATTTTAAATTAAAAAAAAAACAATAATTCACATTAACTGAAAATATATGCAATTTGTTAAATCACAGCGATGCTAGTCATTTGTTTAGTGTAGATGTGTTAGTTTACAAGCGTAGAACGCACACGCGTTCTGTGAGGCCTACTGTGGAACAAATTGCAACTACATAATTCAAGACCATTTTTATTGTTTAAACACAAATTTACTTTTTGAATGCGAGCAAGCACGAAGTTTTAATTACAAATACTGAAAGTTCAGCACAATTTCAGTTGTTATTCAGTGAAATGGATACAATAATTAATCGCTAATTTTGATTAAAATATTAATTAGGAAAATGTTTTACTATTTGTGTATTAAGTTTCTTTGGTGTAATTTTACGGAATAGGTACATTTAGCTTTGTAAGAAAGTTTATTAATCATATTTCGTTCATCATTCCGCACAGTCAGTCTCTCAGAACGCAGAAGTAATTATCGCTGTAAAATACTAATATAGTTAACGATTTAATGACTTTCTAAAAGAAAGCTTACAGGTTTATGAAGCTTATTATTAGATATTTAAAAATAATCATCTTCGTATTAAAATCGAGTTTTGAACTTATTTTCAAGAATAAATTGTTTCGGTTCAATTTTTACACTAGCTACGTTCAATTTTTAGCACTTCGAGTGTTTTTTATATTATGTCAAAGAAATTTTGAGGTGTTTTGATCAATTATGTGAAGTAAATATGTACTGACGTTGACACTGATGAATTAGATACTTAAGATAATGGTAATTTTTCTGGCATTATCTTAATCACTTGAAAAGACTATGTGTTCTGAGCAATTTCTCTATTCGCCAGAAAGTTGCAGGCCTACAAAGATACTTCTGACGTGACTCGTGCAAATTAGATGAGTGACATTCGAAATATATGAAAAGTAACAGAACTGATAAGACTTATACCGAAACAAATTTTGCTTCTAGAAACCCTAATGAGAAAATATTCGAAATATCTCGAGGCATATTTTATGACAGGACATATTTACTTCATATTAATTATCATTAGTGCTGATTCAAGGAACTGAAATAACTAAAATGTATGGCCATTAAAAGCTAAATTAAAATGTCTCCCAAATAGTTAAAAATAAGGGGAAGTTAGGTCTTCATAATAGCCCCCAAAAAGTTCCTGAATGCGGCCCTAACACTGATATTTTATCAAATTATTTGCTAATTATATTTAAATTCATTCACTGCACATTTGAAATGATAATAAAATAAAAAGCTCTAAGGAGCATGATTTAGTAGCGAGAGACGCCGTCTCACCTAGTTGTAGATAAACTGATGAATTAATATTAAGACAATTGTAACATTTTCAAACGCAAAATAAAAATTAAGCCATCGTATTATTTCATTTCACTACAAACTGCACGTGCTATCCCTGACTAGTTTTTAAATAATGGTAAGCAAAATATTTAATTAAGTGACGAGTGGTAATTCTAGTCGTTTTTTACCAGTCGACACTTTATACCTACTTCAGTAAATTATCAGAATATATTTTATCGTTCTGTCGAAAATTTTATCCAAAAAATGACAATAAATACCAATACCAAAGGTTTAAAAAAAGTAAAACACGTTTTATTAACAAAAACTATATTCATGATAAACTTTAGTTTACAAATACATTTCGTACTTCATATTAGTCAAAGGCCGATTTCATTTTATCTCACTGTACCATCATTTCATTTCATATCAGCCAATATTTATCCTCTGATTTTCCAAAGATCGATTACTACATTAAAAGAGATAACATTAAATGAAATAAGTAATAGGTACATTAATTTAAATATAATACTCTTTAAAAGAAAATTAAAATCTTCCTTCCACAAAGATGAAGGTTGAATTGAGTTTGCCTCTTAATTATTATTTAGTTCACAAATACTTAAAAAGCTTTAAAGTTCAAACCCTTTACACAAAACTAAAATATAAAAATTAGGCAAATACATTTAAAAATTTATATTTGTCATGGTACAGAGAGATTTAAATACACTTATATTTAATAGCAAGAAACAGCACTAGCATAAGTTTAATAGTAGAATTCATTTATTTTCGTGGATCGGTGAAATATATTGAAAAAAAAGTTTTATATTTTTCACCAACACAAGATTACAATTGAGAAAAAGATCAATTTAAATGCAAATTTTAAAGCTACCAATTAGAGAGATTAAGTCAATTTTGTAAGATTAATTTATTAATATCACATAGAATTAATTGTGGCAAAAGCTGATATTTCTATAAAAATAGCCTGAGAGCCTTTACAACAGTTTTTCCATTTTTTTCGGAAGGGTTTAGAAGACACATAGCAATTTACTATTTATGTACAATTAATTCCGTACCTCGAAGTAATCGGTATTTTTTTCATAAATATAATTTATTTAGTAATAATTAGCCGACATAATCAATTTGTCATCATTGATATTAATCTCTATGGTAATACTATACCGGCAAAAATATAGCGATATTAACTACTTCGAAATGATTTTTCAAAATTTGCATTACTTTGGCACTAAAATCTATCCGAGGCACGGAATTTACAACATCCTCTAACCTAAATACTCCACTAGAAGTTAATCCTAAAACTAATTTATATTGCACTAAAACATTGTCCTATCTAACTATATGTAAATTCGAGAATTAAGTACTTATTTTGGAATTGTATAACCTATGCCCCTTTACTCTACTATCTGATGACAACATGATTCTTAAGTACAATTATATGGGGCTGAATGATGACGTATTGGAGTATCGCCGGCGTCGAACATTATCGAAGGAATAGACGTTTCGAGAATAAATTTCCTCTAGTTGAAATATTCATTTCATGTACATTGCTGCGTAAACATCGGCAAAAAAGAGAGGTATTCCCACGTCGCCGACGATGTAACACAAAATTAATTTATAAAATATGTACAATGTACATATATGGTAGTGTTTAACATGATATGATAGAAATCATTGACATCATATTTACAGCATAAAATTTGAGATAAATGATTTATACGTATAGAATTAACGAAATAATAATTTGGTATTTTTTTTAATCAATCTAATGGGGTTTAAATTCCTCGTTTACCTTTTTAATTATTGCTGTTTCATTATAATTATTTAACAAAATTATAATTTTTAAAAACTGGTTTTTGAGACTTATTTTCGATTTGTTCATTTATACAATTTATTTGAACATTTTAATTACATAATTAATATATATAAAACACAATAGCATATTCCTAAAACATCGTAAAATATACTATTGCAGAAAACTCAAATAAATAGAATAATAATAAACAGTCATGGTCTGACCTGAATCCTCTACATGAGGGGCCAGTACTATGTGTGTGACTGTTGGGTGTATTTTATTATTTATTTGTTTAATCTATGTTTCTTTAATACACTCACAAATAAGTATTTTAATACTTTCGTTTATCACTGGTAACAAACTCTAAAATTATTTACGATGTTCAACGGTTGAGTTTTAAGAAACTGTTAAAGCTGTATCAAATTCAAACTTACTGAGATTATAAAATACTATATTATGTATGTGTTATATATTACAAAAAATCCATATTAATTTTTCAATAAATATTACAAACCATAATACCACTTAAAAAGCTATAGAGATTTTTTACTACAAAAAAATCTTGTAATAGGATTAAAACATTGTTAAGTACTATATTTCCTAAATAAAAACAATATCATTATTAGGAATTCGATTATCCCACTGGAATTCATTAGACTATCTAGGACTATGGTAGGCGCATTTGCCAAACTGTAGAACAAAGAAAATGGACTATGGCCTAAAACCCTCTCAATGGTAGAGGAGACCCGTGCTCAGCAGTGGGCGTATATGGGTTGATGAAGAACAAAGAAAATAAAATTAATAATGTTCAGAAAGTTTAGGTCTATTCTCTGAGCTTGTTTCTTAAAAAATACCATATCCTTATAAAATTGTCTATTAATTAACACATTTCTTTCTACTTCTCTACTATTAAAAAAAATACAGTGTATGGACAGTCACTGGCATAAAATTTCTTACTTTTACCAGATCATTCAAAATTATCTTAACCAAAAAAATACTGACGAATTGATAACCTCCTCCTTTTTTGAAGTCGGTTAAAAAATGACCATGATAGCTGAATATAATGATAAAGCTATGTAGATGATGTGAGGTGTCCTAACCTCAATGAGCTTCATGGTTGATAGCAGAAAGGGCATAGATTAAAAAAGTACCGTTACATGGCTTCACTCTTATTATTCTTCTGCGTGAGTTTGCTCAACGTGCTTAGCTGAGGGAAGGCGGTTTTATTCTGTACCGGGTTCAATCGAGACGTCATAAAGATAAATGGCTCGTATAAAGACGGTCTGTCCATGGCGGTTACCTCAAAATGGCGGATTTTTTCCCGCGCGCACCAATTGGAGGCCTTCGAACACGTGTTCTCGAGGCTGTTGATGTCATCTGGTCCTGTGCGATTTCCTACTACGAGCATTACTACCTAAAAATAAAAATACACAATCTCTATTGACTTTATCCCCGATAAAGCGTATTTTTATTCCAAGTAACGCAATGTGCGTTATTTTAAGCCTCACGTAACGGTTGACGAGTCAATTACCTTTTCAGGGGTTCATTTCCGAACTCCATGCTATTATTAAGCGGGTTTTTAAAAGTAAAACCCGTTAAAAGTATACCAACAGGCTATACGTTTTATTTACCCACATTTTTATATTCATCACCAGCCCCCACAACGCTTTTAGTTACTACCTATTTTACTCATAAAGGGAAACCCAATAGCCAGTTCCGGTCTAGGAATGTAATCCATAGTTTCTCCATCCCACACACGATTAATGCTAACACTACGATTTTCAAAAGCAAAACCCTCCGTACCGAATCAGTCACCGGAATCCAATATCTATCAATGCAACACGGGATCAAAGCCGCGGAATAGAAGAGTCACTAATGCAGCACTTCTTCCAACTCACCTCCTTTTTATCCTTGTTCCTATCTATGTCTTTTTTCAGGTACATCAATACATCTAGAGATTCTGGTCTGGCCGTGTCGTACACCATGACAAAGCCCTCTGCGAAGCCCAAGTAGTGCCTCTGCAGCACTTGGTTGGCCGTCAGCTGCATGGTTGGCGACTGAGGTGGACCTGGCCAAACACCATGATAATATTAGTAGAGATGACATCATTCAAATGTTGGTTGCCAAAATAAGAAGTATATGTGATTGTGTCCCGCTTAAACTGAGTGCAATCATATAAAAGTACATATGTTATGTCTTATCTTAAGTTCCCATATGTGTCTTAATGGCAAAACTTTCCTTAAAATTGGTCTTGTAGTTTTTTATTACAAACTAAAATACAACATTTTTCTTTTTATGGCATAAGATTACATTGTGGAGAACACAAAATTTACAAAGGTTTACATGATAGTCATAATTATTAATTATAATAGCCGTAATGTCATTTAATCTTTTAATAACCATATTTACGCTATTACATGCCAATTTTAATTAATTCTGATACAGAAAAAATACAATGAGATGGTTGCAAACTGTTTGCTAATAAGACAAGTTAGATTCTTATGGGATACCTAAAAATGATACAAGTAATTATATCAAGTAATAATTTGGATGTTGTTGACATTTGACAAAATTTGACACATTGACAAACATTCATCACTTAATGTTGGGTGCGGTAAAAAAAACCACTTCCATTACAAAAAATAAAAATACATTCATTATTACTATATGGTATGTTGCCAGTGCCACCCAATGTATGTAGCTATTATAATCAACTAGACAATTCCTATAGGCATACCACACCCCTCAGCAAAACCCATTTACTTTAATGGATATGTAAACTAACATAGCATGACCATTACATCATCTTTTTAAACTATAAAACCTTTATACAACATTGTATTTTTACACCAATTATAACCATAATATGATGTCTTTCCACCTTTTCTCTTATCAACATTATCATCACCCAATTTTAGTCCACTGCTGGACATAGGCCTCCCCCAAATATTATTTTTCTCTTATATTACTAAACATTGCAAAGCAAATGCTGCATAGTTTTGATGTTTATGAACTTGGCTTATTGCCATTAAATTATGGTGAAATATCATCATCAGAGGATATTTTATGTTCCACTGCTGAGCATGGGTCTGCTCTTGAACTGTGAGGGCTTTTTGAGCCTTAGTCAAAGTTTATACTATAAATATTAAATGATAGTTTGTATTTTTCTACCCAAGGTTTATAAAACTCTATGTTGTGTGTTATATTTAGTTCGTATTTGTGTTTAATACAACATAGATACCAGAAAAATAATGAACCATTATCAGAAAAGCACCCTTTTATGCAAGTTGTTTTCATATCAAAAAGCTCCGTCCTTCCATGGCTTATATACAAATGTTGCAATTAAAACAATATTTACAATAAAAACATGTTAGATACCAACCACAATAGGTGCATAAAGCAAATGCTTGCATGTAAAATAAAGCTTAACTAAAAAATACTGAAACCTTTAAACTCGCCTGTAAGCGGGGGCTCCAGGCCCGCCGTATCGTAGAAACATACGCGCTCCTTAGTTCCCCTATCGGTCTCTATATTCGCTACATAGATGTCCTCGATGGTGGGGTAAAATGAAGACTTAAGATTTACATTTCCATAAATTAATTGCTCTAATATAGCCGTTTTGCCGACGCCTTTCATACCGCAGACGACCACTTTGCTAGTTTTCCCCATTTTCAATGTTTTTCTATGTCAACTTTCACTCGTTCGACATTATTTTAAACTAGTTAATGAGATCAAAAATGTAAAGAAGAATATGCCGAAAATAATACTTTATCGAGGGGTAATAAAAGGCAACGCACACAGAATTAATATTTTTTTTATCATATGTTTTGGAAAGTGCGAACTGCGAATCAGAGTGCAAAATATTTCGAAAATCCGACGTTTTCTTTGATGACATTGACAATTCTCACGTTCCATTTACCACATAATTTTTACGAGAATCATTATTTATTAAATACAAATGAAATTTAAAAAATATGTTCGTATTACAACTTACATGTAACCAAATGCAAAATAATATTAAATTTCGTGTTAATAATTCTTTTAAAAAAAACCTTAATTTTATATGTAAATCACAAAACTGCGTAAAAAAGAATGTTGAGGTAATAAGTTATAAGCTATTTTACACAATGGGGAATATTTTTTTTAATCTTATCAAAATCTGTGGATACGAATACGACACATCACAGTTACTTCATAATCTATTAAATGCGATACTCAACTATCAATCAATGGTTAATACTGGTAACGTTAGGTAAGTTATAGGAATATACCTACCTACATCAATATTTTAAACAATAAAAATAGCAGAAATTGTGAACAATCCATTATTTAATAAACGCAAATTATAATAAGGTAAAGGTAAGGTAATTCATATGCCTGTAGCAAGCTCAAGCCTAAATCAAACTCAAACACAAATATAAGCAAATGACAATCCCTCGCCCACATCACAATGTTTTGAAATTGCGTGCAGTTTAATGGTAGGTACATAAAATGCTTTTATTAGGTAGGTACCTACATTTATGAACACTTGTTTACACTATAGTTTAGTGACGTGCCGCTTATTGATGTTAGACATAATTGACAGATGACAATATATTTGACAGCATGGCGTCCACTGCACTAGATTCTGAAATAACAAAAATCGACAAATATTCCATATTACTACCCACGTACAACGAGAGAGAAAATTTACCGATCATCATATGGCTTATAATAAAGTATTTAGATAATAGGTAAGTGTATAAATCTGTTATTTCACTAACAAAGTACTATTACTTTGTCACGAAGATAATATGCCTTATTTTTTAATTTACAGCGGCTATGACTTCGAGATCATAGTGATAGACGATGGAAGTCCAGACGGCACGTTGGAGGTGGCAAAACAGCTGCAGAAAATCTATGGTTCGAACAAAATAGTTCTGCGACCAAGGGAGAAAAAACTTGGATTAGGAACTGCCTACATACATGGCATTCAACATGCTACCGGCAATTTTATTATTATAATGGACGCTGATTTAAGTCACCACGTAAGTAATCCAGCAAAGACATATTTTTTTTAAGACAGGTATACTAGAAGAGTGGTTTATCAAAACTACCTAAATTGTGATTAATGATGCAATCGCTAATACCTTTACAGATGCGCCTACTGGTCATAACTATCAACGTATTCGTATTTATTACATGTTTAATGAGAAATTAAAAATTATTGTTTATATCATTGCAAGTCTTTGTGGTACTTTGGCTTAATGTTCTGCATTTGGCTGCTGTAGGCCTATGATTGTAAAACAGAATTTTTATTTATGAGCAAATTTAAAAAATTAAAATACAGATAAAAGATAAATAGGTGAATTGAAACACGGAACAATTTCTGATTCAATCTTTTATACTGACTTGCTATAGCTAGTAGTTTATTATTACTTTAAAATATCTATTCTGTTAATTAAAGGTCTATTCTTATAACAATATGCAATGGTTTATATATTTATTGCAATTTAAGGTCCTATATCTAACTTATAATAAAATTAACATTTAATAATTGATATAGATGAATTATTGTGACAAGATTTACAAATACAAATTGATGTGTATGACTCTATAAAAAAGTTTTTCTTTTTTTTTATTGCAGCCAAAATTCATTCCGAAGTTCATAGAGCTCCAACGAGAACATGACTATGACTTGGTGTCTGGTACTCGGTACAAGGATGGTGGTGGAGTATACGGTTGGGACTTCAAACGCAAGCTGATTTCAAGAGGAGCTAATTTTGTCACACAACTCCTGCTGAGACCTGGAGCATCAGACCTTACTGGATCTTTTAGGTGATCATAAATTTATTTTTATGTACTATAGTACAAAATGGAATATTTTTAGAATTTTCAGGTGTCTTGGTTATTCAGATGGTTTTTTAATTGTACTGAAAATGTTTTATGTAGGATAGATTTAGTTGCTTGTTTACATTTTAAAAAATTCATTATTGAATTATTTAAAAATAATATATTTTAGTAAGTGATTTCAGTCCCTTAATATTTAGGCTACAGTATAGGTACATACATCTTACATAATTTTGAGAATCAAAAAGTTAAACAAGAAATAATTATGTGATATTACTACTTCCTCAGGTTATACAAGAAAGATGTCCTTCAGAAACTGGTAGACAGCTGCGTCTCCAAAGGCTATGTGTTCCAAATGGAAATGATTATCAGGTAAGACAGATTCTACAACAAAAAGCTTGAATTAATTCTATTGTTTATGGTAAGGGGTAAACCCTCCACAACTGATTTTGTCTCTGATACTCCGGCCTCCTCTAAATACATAAAAATAGAAATAGGGCATAAAAATAAACAGATACAAGGTACTTTATATTACGGCTTATGTCTTATAGTTGTAAACAATAAACAGTAGTTTTTTTAGTTTGTATAAAAATTTCTCCAGAACATCGGTTGTTATAACCGATCTGTTGTTATATTCGGATTTGACTAATTTATATATGTTTATTTTCAGAGCTCGACAACTAGACTACTCCATAGGCGAAGTTCCTATAACATTTGTGGACCGTCTGTATGGGGAATCAAAGCTGGGCGGCTCAGAAATAGTGCAGTTTGCAAAAGCCCTGTTGTACTTATTCGCTACTACATAAATTTAATATACATTCCTATTGTTAATAAATTATATACTATAAAATGATTTTATATGTTGCATATTTTTTTAATATATCTTAAGTTAGATATTTTAACCCCTAAAACCGGAAGATGACTTAACACAGACTATATAGAATAAGTGGCGCCTAGAAACTAGCCGGTTCTTTCGCAAGGAACGTGATGTCAAATTGTGTTTTTTACATTATATTTTGCTATCTCTTATGTAGTTTCTTTTTTATTATAATTTAATTGAAAATATGTAATGTCGGCCCAATATGTGTCATATATTTTTTTGAAATCTGCTTATTTCAACAAAACTGCATAAAGAAATGAAAAAAATACAGGGATTTACAACACATCTGGGATTAATAACACTGTAGGTATATACAAGCATCTGAATAAACAATTAGTCTCAGTCCTATTCATATAAATCGTAAGTGAAGTGTATGTACGTAATGACTGCACACCTTTTTTTTTTTTCGAGTGGCCGTCTTCGCGCCAAGTAGGGCGACCACGGTACGTGGGCGAGGAACGCCCACAATGGTTCCGCAGTCGCCCAGAATGACTGCACACCTAAAAAAATTCCTAAGAAATTTTTAGGTGTGCAGGTTTCATCACGATGTTTTCCTTCACCGTTAAAGCAAGTGGTAATTCAATGTGAATACACACTTAACTTCGTAAGGTCAGAAGTGTGTGCCTAGGGTTTGAGCCGGCGACCGCCGAGATACTCCACCGCGCGCCTTAACCTCGAAGCCATCACTGCCTTTTTTAACATTGTATGCTGTGACAAAACATGTTTATTGTGAGTTGTGACACTATGATTTGTTGACTAAAAATTCTTCAGAATCACTGTAGGAATGTAATAGACAGGAGTATTTAAGGGAAAAGTTTTGCCATGATCATTTTTCCTGTGTTAATTTATGAGACCTGTCTAAGACAATTGAATTTAATAGAACACAATTATTGAAATGTCGGAAAATATTTTCCTTATTTACATTATACCTACAAGCAAAGTTTATGCGCTAATTTTAACTATTGAAATACCAGAAATCATTTTTCTCGTAATTTACTAAAAAAGTACTTTATTTAAGGGAATAATTTATTTTGATTTTAATACTTATTTCGAATTAACATAAGATAATCACCATGTCAACTTATTTCTTTGCCTATAGAAGTCTTGTCATCCTACTTATAGTCTTGTTTGTTTAATTTTTTTTAATAAGCACTATGCTTATTAAAAAAATTGTTTGTTTGAATATAAAATGTATAAATACGTTATAAATGTCTTGAGATTTTAACGCAATATTACGAAAGTCAGGTCATATCCCGAATGATCCAAGCCGCGTCACAGACGCATGAATAAGTAAATCGGGTTTTACGCCTTGTTGAAAAACATTTAGGTAGACTTAAGGGAAAACACGCAGACATCTTCAAACATTTGTTTACTTCAAAACTTACGGAATAAATTAGCCGGGCAGTTGCTCGTTTTAGGCAATTCTTATTCATGAGGCATTCAGACATATTATTTGCTAAATCGCGAGCGAAACCGTGAAATAACAATCCATATTATGTTTGCACAATTGGTAAATAATAATACGAAGCAAAATATCCATTAGTTTAACATTAAACATGAAGCGATTCGTAGTACTGTGTTTTGTAACTTTAAGTTATGGGAAAAATATTAATATGCCTTATTTAGATGGACAAGATTCTGATAATTTGGTAACTGGAAACTTACATCGTCCAGATGAAGATTCTAAATACGATTTATGGATTTTAAACGTAAAACGCGAAGATGGAGATTCCGCAGTGTTAAGAAGAGCAAGGAAGGAAGAAATGTTGGAGTATTATGAATATGCTGAACCTTTAATTAAAGAGTGAGTACCTATTTTCAAGTCTCGCTTATTCCCGGTTAATAAACCTAAGTTTGTAGATAGGTATACAAAGCACTTTACACAGTGAGCTACGTAAACTTTTCATATGATAGCACAAATGCAAACTTTTACTCTGAATATAATACTGTAGTAGGTTAACTGGAGACCCAATATGCTGGTACCTAATACCTACTAAATACTGCTAGCTTTAGAGGGACATTTTTATAACAGACGAGGCATAATATGCTTTTGGATATTAGACTGTAATTAGTACGTACCATTAGGTTTACACTTCGATAAATTTGAACGTGACAAAATAAACAGGAAATGCCAATTAAAAATTCAAAGTATGTTTATAGATTTTGTCCTCAAGTATTTATTTTCCTAAAATACTCTTTAAAGTTCGTGAATGCCTCGAATTGTTTTGCATAAGTCGTAGTCCGACTCGTATAACTTATATATACTTGTTTAAGTTCACTATTATGTTTTAGTTTGGGATGTAGTACTAAGTTGCGGTATAAATATGGCTCTAAAAGGTCAGATGATGGAGCTGTGGACTGTACCTAGCTTGAACTGTTACACGTACCTCGATATCTGTATTATATATCTGCCTCTAATAGAAATATTGCGTATACTTATTCGCTCAAAGCACACTAATAAAAACAATGTTTATTCGTCATTAATACAATTTTATTTACAGATACGAAAGTAGACCTCAAAAGGCAATTCGAGTAAAAAAAGACGATCCCGAGAAGCCTTATCGCCGATGGAAACTTTCAACTGACAAAATTTTAAAACCTGCGCATGAAATTTTCAAATTAATCAACAAGTTTGAGTAAGTTCAGTTCTTATTTATCTTCTTAATGCAGTATTTGTGACTTGCGTTGTTGCAGCGCGCGGCGAAGTATGCAACGAGTAGGTAAACAGGTTTTCTTAGGTGTGTAGTCCGCCAACCCGCACTAGGCCAGCGTGGCTATGGCCTAAACCCTCTCAATGGTAGAGGAGACCCGTGCTCAGCAGTGGGCGTATATAGGTTGATGAAGAAGAAGAAGGTAAACAGCGTAAATGATCTTGAGTTCGACGCTTGGGTTTTTATTTGGTTTTCGTTTAGGGAAATCTATAATAGAGCATGATGCTCCTTAAGTACTCCTTCGGGCATACAGGCGTGTGAGTATATGGTTTATTTGACAAATATCCAAGTACCTAACTTGACTTTCTTAATCCTCATTTCAGTATGCATGGTAAAGCCGACGTTGTTCCCGATTTGGATGATAATGTTGAGTGTTCGGTCACGGTATGTAAAAGATTTACTTCTAAACTTAAACCTTTTTTTCCATACCACAATATACTGTATTTCCAACTATGGGTAACTGTAAGTCAGTCTAAAAATAGTGGTATTAGTATTGTCACCTTCAGTGTACTCGTACGTAATTATCATTTTGAGAAGTAAATTGGGACGTCCTGGCATAGAACCTTGCTGTGTTTAGGTTTCTCAGAAGCTGCATAAAGTATTCGTCCCGTGAGGCTAAAATATATCCGTTGAAATTTGAAAAGTAAGATGAAAGCCTTAAAAGCACAGGGCCAATAAGGAACTTACATGTATATCATTAATTCCCAGCGAGATTATTCGATTCGCTTCCGTAAAAATTAATTAAAAAATATCGCACAGAAATTTATACTGAACCAGAACTGCTTCCTTAAACAATAATTTACCTGAAAATAATAGATATTATTTACTTTTAATTGCAGTTATATTTCTACGGGCCGTACACGACGATAGCGATGCAGACTGGAGATAAAGTGTATTTAAATTTTATTACGCCCCCGTCACCACTAGCTGATTGGTTTTACGAAGACCATATAGGTGCAAGAAGAGAAATAGAAACATTTGTTACGATACCAGAAGATGTCAAAAAGGAATTTTACCCAGCACTATTGCGGCTTTTAGAAATAATTTTAGGAGGTTCTTTATGATATGCAATTGTTTTAAAGTGTACTAGCAAATACATTGTATGAAGGTGTTTTCGAAATATTAGAAAAAATAGGTATATAACTTCAATGAATTTATTTTGTCAATATAACTATGTTTTAAGCAAAGTTGTAGTGTGTTATTTAAGACCATAAAAAATATTATTTATATAAGCTTTCAATCTAGTATCTAATGACGAAAAATTATGCAAACCAGAATCAAAGATTTCCAATTCCTGTTGTATAATTTGTATTGAAATATGCTATTAATAGTTTTGACTTAAACTCTCTTGTTCCTTGTGACATAAATAAATGTCCGCATTTCATATAAAATTATATTATCTTTTGAGTCAAAATTGATTATAAATTAAAGCGTAGTCCTATATTGCTTTATTTTTTTAACAAAAGATGGCGTTGTCTACTACAGATGACATTATAGATATCTACACCGACTAGTATATTTTATTTTTTAATTAAACAGTATATATTAGTGGCTGTATATAATTAATATTACCGGTTTATGCCATCGGTGAAGTTACTTATCTGTGGCTGAGATATAACTCATTCATTCATTCCTTCGGTTGATGATTCACGTTGACGTTTTGAGTTTTTGTTTTTCTGCAAGTTTTTGTGCAAACGTTGTTTACCCGAGACGTATATTGGCAACGAGTGTAATGAAATACAAAAATGGCATATATTAGCTTCCAAAACGTCGGCTCGTTGGAGCGCAAATGCAATGGCGTGCGGCTGCAATACGATCAAGCGTGTCTCCAAATAGTTACGGATAAGGAAATAAGTTTCTGGAGTCAATATGAGGAGTGCGAAGGTTGTATGCTCCTGGAGACAGCTAGGTTCATGGAGACTGACTCCGTGGTCGTTCGAACCACCAGCCCGCTGATTTACGCCATCAAAAACGACACTGAGATCTGCAATGGTAAGTGTGTCATGCATATTTCGTATCTTTTGTCTGAAAATGACGATGTAATTTGATATAACAGAGGCACATAATGTTAATATTTTGTCATTTGTGGAGAGCAAGTTTTGAAAGTAACATTATTGTGGTTGATGCTAGACAATGACAGATAACACTTGATATCAAAAAGGACGATGTGATAGGATGTCTATAGTTAATACATTCTAATTAATATTTTATGATAATATACTTCCTGGTCTGAGTGTGCCCTAGGGGGGGTATTATTAAGCAATCCTTGGGCATGAAATAAAGAGTTAATTATTATTATAATAAATGATTGGAACTCTTACATTCACATTACTTGTGAAAGTAAAAATGTTTGTGTGTTAAATTTTGCATGAATTTCCTTACATTTCACTAACAAAACAGTACTATTAAGCTTTGTTATTGGTTCCATATGTAATGTTAGCTAGTAACAAGGAACAATTGCTGGTTTAGTAGAATTTGATATGAAAATTATTGTAGGATGTTTATAAAACATTTCACTTGAGTATGCTTAGTAAGTTATTGTATTCTAATAGCTGCATTTCTTTATTTACTCACATCATGTACACAAATTATAGTTTTTAGCAGGAACTATTAATCTGGAAAAAAGCATACACCAAAGTTGATGCAGGGGGAAACCAAGAAGGAATATATCAACTGAAAATTCCATTCCATACTATTATTCTAAATTTTATGAGTTTGGTAATAACTAATGATATTTATTGTGAGATAAAAAGTCTAATGTATACATAAATTTTTACAAAATGGACAATTTTAAAAGTTAAAATATTTCATGTGCTTAAAATATAAAACATGTTTTGTTAAGTTGTTTTTATTTGCATATTCATGAATGTTTACTGAAGATATGATAGTCCATTCTAATCTATTTCTGCATTTTAACACTGGCTCTCAAAGTTTTCAAGCTTGAAATTTTGACATTATCTTTTCTTGATGTTGAGTTGAGAATGAACATTCACATACAAACAACAAAGGTTTAGTTTTTAACTCAGCCTGTATTATACAAATACAAATTTTAAGCTGGTAATTTTAACCCACAAATACAAGAGGTTGAGCCCTTTGCATGTTATTGGGCATATTTCAAAGCTATGAAAAGCTCAATATCTTAATCAAATATTTTAGCTTGTGTTACTTTGATACTAGTTTCCTACTTTTTACAGACTAGCTATTAAAGAAAATAGACAGACACTTTGACAATCACAGCTTTAAACAGATACAAGATAATAATTTTGCTCAGATTAATACAAATTAATTCTGAATAGACTTTTAGATATAAACTAGTCTGTGATTGTTGAAGCATATTGATAGCAATTTGTTGTGTCATTTGGTAGTTACTTTTTTATTCGTTGATATTACCATTTTGAATAATAATTTTATACCTACTGTGGAAAGCTAGTAGGAGAATGACTGGTAATTCCTATACATATGATTTCAATTTACCTACAACTCTCCCTGCTCCTAGTGTAGGCTCAATTTGGCAGTGATACACCCAGATTTACTTACCAAAGTAGCTCAAGTCTTATCATCTGTAGCTGTTGTTAGAGAGTGTTGTGGGACTTATGAGGCAATAATTTAGAGACTTCCTTCTATAGCTTTAGATAAATAATTTTCCAGAGGTACATGATTATTCTTCTTCTTCTTCATCAACCCATATACGCCCACTGCTGAGCACGGGTCTCCTCTACCATTGAGAGGGTTTAGGCCCTAGTCCACCACGCTGGCCTAGTGCGGGTTGGCGAACTACACACCTAAGAAATTCCTGAGAACTTTTAAGGTTTTATCACGATGTTTTCCTTCACCGTTAAAGCAAGTGATAATTCAATTCGAATACACACATAACTTTCGAAAAGTCAGAGGTGTGTGCCTGGGGTTTGAACCCGCGACCGCCGAGATTCTCGACCCCGCCCCTAAACCTCGAGGCCATCACTGCTTTTATGCATGATTATTGATTGGCCAAATTACTTAACATTTAAAAAATCATTAAGGTCTTATTCAAAATTAAAGAATACGAGAATTCTCTTCCATGTCCCTAAATGCATTTCTGTGATGTGATTTTATATTTGTTTTTCTTTTTAAGTCACATGTAAAACAGGGTGCTAATTTTAAACCCAGCTGTGCTTTATCCGTCAAAGAATAAAACTTCTATATCTCAAATTAATATACATATAAGCATATGACATAATAGGATTTGATATTGTATAGATAAGAAAAACTCAAACAATACTTTATCACTTGTGTCATGACTTTCTTGTAGAGGTCAATATGGCGGATATTACAATATTGTTTTTAATCTGTTCCGTACATACAGTGTGCTTTCTCTGCTCCTCCGTTTAATAAAAAAAAACAACTGAGGGCACATGACAAGGAAGCTAGCTAATCCAATAAAATGAGTTACCTTGTTATCTCGGGTCGGCTGTGTGATTCACTGATAGTGGTACTGCGTTCGTGAACAATGTTCGCTATAATGACTTTTAAATCTAAAGATTCAAGGACGAATATTATATGCACTAAACTAGAGATACTACCTTTTAATTGATAGCTTTGTGTCTTTAAAACAAAAGGACTGACTTTAATACTCTTATATTGGTTTATATGGCCTTTTAAATTAGAAAATCTTGACTCCAATAGTTCCGACACTCGAGAGTCTTAGAACATGATATTACTGATACGGGCTTGTTTAATTCCTTATTTCGTATTAATAAAATCATGCAGTCTAGTTAGTTATCAAGCAGTGATGGCCATTAGGTGCGCGGTCGAGAATCTCGGCGGTCGTGGGTTCGAACTATTATATTTGTCAATAAGGATAATGAAGAAAATATGAGATGACTCTTTGATTTATTAGCCTGTGTTTGTCGCTACAAAGTAGACGACCGCTACCACTTCAACTCAAAAAATCCGAAGTTTTCGGCACTGAAATATTCTCGCCGTTCCATTGCTTCTTGAGTATAGAAGATGTACCAAATGTGACTCACATTTATCGACATGTACTTCGACCGGGAGTCAATTTACACGGCGGTACTTGATGGTGCAGCCACATGACGAATTAGAAGCGATAATGGAACAGTCATGAAAAAGTCTATTATCATTTAAACTAGTTTCATTGCTGTATTTTATCGTCGAAAATATATTTGATATGTTAAAAATAAAACCGGTTTTAGAGAGGTATGATTAAAATATTTTTGAATATTTTATCATACCTCTAAATTAAATTTTTTTTGAATCTCTTGCCATTATTCGGACATAATTGTCGACTCCATGCTGCTACAAAGAATTAATGGAAAAACAAATAACATTTAGCCTGGACCGGTATTTATTTACTGATTCTAATGCTACACCGGAGAAATAAAATAAAAGTTCCATATTATAGGTTTCAATTCCTATACCTAGGGAACAAATAGGCTGTAATCTGTATATTACACTATTCTATGTCAGTATTCGGCAGTAAATAAATACATACACATGCATACTATTATACAGATTTTATAAAAATAGCCCTGAACATAAGGCAACAGCAATCTTCTATTTGTCTAGTTTTGGCTATAATTGTGATGGTAAAGAAATGCAAAAAGCCAGTGATATATAAGAATCGTCACACTCGGCTAGACACGTTGCACAGTGATACCTGCACAGACTGGTTCTGTAACTTTATGCAATTGGTTATTTCACTTTTTAAATGCAGGATTATCTAATAATGCTAATGTAGCAATCATAAGTGATTGCCTCGAGGTTTAGGCGCGCAGTCTCAGTAATAGTATGTAGATTTGTATATGTTTAATACACATGAAAATACACCTTAATTTGTCCATCATCATCAGCCCTTACAAGTACCACTGTTAGGCACATCCCTCCTCTACAACTAATGGTGGGTTACAAAACCAACTTCACGCAGACTTCCATATAATTTTGTCTGCGCAAAAAATCGGTGCATACAAAAGTCTGTACAATAAAAAAGTCTAAATTTAAGTCTGAGCCAATAATAAGTGCGCACAATGAATTTTGTCATCATATTTTTACGCAGACTTTAAATTTTTACTCAGACTTTAGATTTGGAACGTGTACACCCACCCATAAGAGGATTTAGGCCTTAGTCGACCACGCTGGCCTAGTGCGGGTTGGCGGTAATTTCTCTATGTTATGCTACAATTAATTATACCAAATACTCGCATATTAATAATAAATATTTCTCAAAACTTCGCAGTTTTTTCTTCTTTACCGCAGATTTTAGAATTACTATATATGTGTGGGCTTTCCAATTTCCTCTCCAGCCACGTACCAATTCGGTGAGTACGGCCAGTACAGCATCAACGTGACGGACGGCTGCCAGCCGCGCATGACGGCGGAGCCCGACGCGGCCTACCTGCCGATCCTCACCACGCTGGTTATCCTGCTGTCCATGGCGACCATGTGGTACGTCGTTAAGGGCATCGGGAAGCGGTTCGTCGCCTCCAGGGTCTACTCCAGGTACTTCGCCAGGTGAGTTTAACGTTACGGATTGGAAAAGTTAATCCCACTTTCAGTTGGAAGTTGTAGGGAGTAGTAACGCTGGCCTAGTGCAGATTTGCGAACTACAAAGTACACACATAAGAAGTTTTATTTTTACAGGTTTCCCTACGATGTTTTCCAGATAATTCAAATTGTGAATATGTATTTCTAAAGAGACACCGTAATTACGATGTGCAATTGTGTGGGTACAAAAATGTCTTTTTTTACAGAGAGGACAACGAACTGGGCTCTGAAACTCGAGTGCTGACGGTGGAAGTGACTGCGCCACGATCCCCGACGAGATCCCGACTACGATCACTCGACATATTCCGCGGATTCTGCATCGCTCTCATGGTAAGAAATACATGAAACACTAAGATACTAAGTCTTGTATCAGAAGCTACGCAAGATTTTTGATTTCTACAAATACTTCATACTTAAAGTACTTGAGGATTACCCAAACATCGAATCGCGGCCTCTGCTAACGATTTCTGTAACTTTCGCCAGCACGCGTGACTTAAACGTGATTGATTTTCTTAAATGTATCTGGTCGCCCTAAACAGATTGGGCGGACCCCTGTTGAACCTAATCAAAAACCGACCACCTCGTCGAAGGAAATACATAAGCAATGTTTTAACCACATCTCCCGTGCAGATCTTCGTAAACGCCGGCGGCGGCGGCTACAGCATCTTCACGCACAGCGTGTGGAACGGACTGACGGTCGCCGATGTGGTGTTCCCTTGGTTCGCGTTCGCCATGGGAGAGGCGCTCGTGTTGTCTCTCAATACCAGGCTACGGACTGCGATACCCAGGACCACGGCGTTGTACCAGGTTAGAAGACTTTTCGGGTGATTGGCGAAATGGAGTGTTCGGATTTTCAAATACAACCAATATATCTGATGTTCGAAATACAACTAGTTTAGTTTTTGTTTTTAGTTGGAGTTTGATGATTGCAACTGTAGTAGAAGTTGATTTAAAATTTTTAATGAATTTAAATGTATTTAAATCATGTTCGTTAATTGACAGCAGTATCATAAATATTTAAAGAGAATATAATCTTGGCTTCTTGTGGGTAACACATATACAATGAATATATTGTTTCTGTAGCAATAATACTGTGGATTACTACTGTAATATAATATGTTAGAATTTTTTTTTTTTAAATTTAGGTTATATAGTCAAAAATTAAAAGTCACCTAAAACAAAAATCAGAATTCATCAAATTCATCTGATATCATTCTAACCATCACCTGCCTAAGTATTCGATCACGGTGTGAACACACCCTGTATACGGCCAGGTGTCCCGCCGGTCCCTGCTGCTGTCCCTGGTGGGCGTGGTCCTGGGCTCGGTGGACGCGGCGTGGTGGGACGTGCGGCTGGCCGGCGTGCTGCAGCGCCTCGCCGCCATGTACCTCATAGTCGCGGCCCTGGAGTGCGCCTTCATGAGGACCGCGCAGAATATCACTCCTGGTCAGTACAACCCCCCCCCCCCCACCTTTATTAATCAACCCAACTGTCTCGCCTCCCTAAATTGTAACACGAAACCCTCCGTGTAATTGCCTCTGTAATGACGTATTTGGTGAAGCAAAAAAACCACAATAGGCTCGAATTTCGGGTGTGGTAATGCACCTCTGCCTACCATGAATGCAGGCCCGAGGTTATGTATGTGTGTATTTGTTGGAGGGATTGGTCTCAAATCTGATAGGGGAAACAGTATAGTTATTGGCCAGTTAAGCGACCAGTTGGTAAAAAAACATAAATAAAAAATTATATCCTTACTGAAAATAAATAAAACTCACGACATTATGTTGCTTTGTTAATGTACTACAAAAGAAGGTACTTTATAATAAACTTTCACTGTAAATGTTAAGAATAGTGTGAACTCAAAAATATTAAACTCACAATCACAGTGATTGGCCATAACATAGTAGTTATAAAGAAAGTAAGTTATATTGCACCTTTAATATGGTTATAACGCATAAAAAACCATTTATTGTGAAGTATAAATCATTGGCAAACTACATATTCATTTCAAAATATAGCGCCAAAAAAAATATGCAGTCTTAACATTATTTTTAATCGCTTAACTGAATTTCTCCCTCCGGCAAAACATTACACATCGGAAAACAAACAAACCACATACCTAGCGGAATTTCGATGAGACTTTATGACAGAGAATAAAAGTGTCGCCATTATATAATTTTTAAATCTACTATTAGTATAGAAATTTCCAATTTTTTTGGTAACAAAGTTGAAATGGCTAATAACTGTACAGGGGCCAATAACTATACTGTCTCCCCTAGTTACTGTTGAATTGAAATGTTATGGCCGTTTATTTTCCATGATATGAATCTCAGCCCTTTATTTCGTCACTGCTCCTCTCATACATCCCCCATCTGTTATTCTACAATTCGTGTTATCTATGTTTATAGTCGATACCCGATGACAGAATATGGCGACACATTCGACTATATTTTTTGATACTTATTTTTTCTCTCAGGCCGTTCGTTGTTCCGCGACATCGCAGCTGGCTGGCAACAATGGCTCGCGACGATCTTGCTTGTCGCTATTCAGGTAATTATCCTAGATCTCAATGTTCCATGGTGCAGGTTTTTACAAGAAACTAAACCAAGCCAACCCGCACTAGGCCAGCGTGATTGACTAAGGCATAAACCCTCTTACTAGTAGAGAAGGATCGTGCCCAGCAGTGAAATGTTTATGGGCTGATGATGATGGTTATGTATATTTTCCTATGCTCCAAGTCATTTTCATATATTTTGCATTTAATTACTTTACCTACTGCCTTAGTAAAGGTCGCGAACTTTCTCTAACAAGTATTCTCCCAGAGAGCCTCATTCCAGCAATATTTGCCTTGAAATTGATGATGATGATCATGATGCTTACAATACAAATGGTGATGTTAATAATGCTAATGATGCGGCTGCTGCTGCAGGTGTGCATCACGCTGACGGTGCCTGCGCCGGGCTGCCCCCGCGGGTACTCCGGGCCGGGCGGGCTGCACCTGTCGGCCGCCACCAACGTGTCCTACCTGCAGAACTGCACCGCGGGCATCGCCGGGTACATCGACAGGTATGTACACCAGTATAGTACAATATATGGCAGTGTTCTTATAGTCTGTAAGCGGTAGGAAGTAATAGTTAGTTGGTCCTGGAAAATCGAGATCTTTTATCATTGTATGTTCTGACATCGACTGGAATTAGATTCATACAGTCATTGTATGCCAACCACTTTAGGAAATGAATAGTGAACAAGATCACAGAAAGAGATGCGCGAAGTGAATACTTACGTCATCACCTTTAAATATCGTGCGTAGGAAAGAGCTAGCAACAAGTTTTAAAACTTACTTTAATGGTGAAGGAAAACATCGTGATGAAACCTGCACACTTAAATTATTTCTTAGGTGCGTAGTCCACCAACGCGGTAGACTAAGACCTAAACCCCACGTATATGGGCTGATGATGATGAAAATTTCTACTTAAATAAACTTTTTATAATTCCCAGGTTGATCCTCGGCACTACCCACTTATACCGCGGGGGGACCTTCAAGGAGATGTACAAGACGACGCTGCCGCACGACCCTGAAGGCATCCTGGGCATATTCTCGGGAGTGCTGGTCGTGCAGGCCGGGGCGCACGCCACCAGGATCATGCTCGCTTACAACCATGCCAGGTACATACATACACACATACATACACATATAATGTACATTTATACATATACAGGTTGGTAAATTTGCACTTACGTTTCGCCAATTGTCTTTTCATCCCCCGTAATAGGAGGCGACCAAATTGCCGCTTTTTGACTGTAATTCAGAAGTCCGTGCAGCTACTGAGAATATTCTTATAAAGAACTACAATAACACTTTGCCCTACTTAGGTATCAAACCTGTTAGATTTTGATTTCATGCTATCTATGGTGGAGCTACCCTGTAACAATAGTATCATCCAGTGGGGTATGATCGCAATCGATTCTTGCCAGTTTCCAAAAGGAAAACAATAGTCTGAAGTTACCCACAAAACTGCTTGCAAGCAACTTCACACTGTTATTTTTATACCAACTCCATTAGAAAATGCCTTCTATATTCTCTTATATATGTATATTTCTTGTTTATATATATGACCCCACAATAATTAATTTTCCAGAGCCCGCATAATGCGCTGGGTGTTCTGGTCGATAATGTTCGGTCTGGCCGGCGGCGCCCTATGCATGTTCTCCAAGAACGGCGGCCCCATCCCGGTGAACAAGAACTTATGGTCGGTGTCCTACTGCCTGGTGACGGCTTCCATGGCCTTCTTCATACAAGCCGTGCTGTACTTCATCGTGGACCTGAAGACCAAGTGGGGGGGCAGGCCGCTGTACTATGCAGGTGGGTGGAGCAATATTTAAGGGGAAATGGGAGGGTTTGTATCGATGATTGGTTGTAAATATCGATTTTTGTGGTTATCGATAGGATAGATGTTTTGAAGTTATGAATTTTAGAACTGTAATGTAATTTTGTTTATCTTTTTTTATGAGGGAGAATCGAGGTGGACTAAGGCCTAAACTCTCTTAATAATGGACGCCCTTGCCTAGGAGTTATATGGACTAATGATGATGAAAGATAATCTTATTACTTTTTCATTATTACCGAAAAACATGATTACAATATTTAGCTTTATGTTATTGAAAGTCACATCAATAGATTTTCAAAAATTACTCCTTTTTTCTTCAGGTCAAAACGCCCTATTCCTGTACATAGGCAGTGAACTCCTGAAACGCCATTTCCCAGTTCACTGGCGTCTGTCGGCGCCCACGCACGCCGAACTACTGGCCACACACGCGGGCGCTATGCTCATCTGGCTGGCTGTGGGCGTGGCGCTGCACAGGAAACGCATCTTTATCACCATATAAACAACGCCGATAATCCTGTAAACATTACCGCTGTAAACCTTGTCTATGCGATGATATTTATCGATTATCGATTTTTAAACAATCGATATAAGTAGCATCGATTATCGATTAATTTGATTTGAATAATGTTTCTATTGGTAAAGTATTACAGTAATATTCTTCCATATTTCATATATTTAATTACTGTAATACATTTAGAAATACATCGCATAGAAACGGTTCGATTAAATAATAATAATGACTCTTTCATTACTGAGAGACATTTGTTTGGTCAAAATTGTGATATGGATTTGATAATGTAGTTGGTAATGTAGTTGATAGTTGTCCTGTATGTTTCTCGGAAAATTGAGATTAGATCTCGACAATCTGATTAAAACTCGAAAAGTCGAGATATTGCGTAATCCATATCTATTTAATATCTCAAAATAATAAAATAAGTATAGATATTACAACTGAGTATTCAATAAAGCATATTGATTAAATTTAATTGTTTAATAATAAAATATATTTTATGTATAAAGTGGTTGAAAATTCAGTTCTTACTTCACTTAAATATGCCCCGTTTTGTTGGCTTGTGTATATTAATCGCTAAAGCCGACATAATTACTTGGACTGGCGTAACAGTCGTGATTGTAACATTGGCAATATTAAAAGAAAAACGCATTCCTTATTAGTGAGTTGATTTCTTTCCCGTAAAAATATTAACTTATCAAAAATATACTGTTTTCCAAAATACATGAAACTAGAGGTACCAAGTAAAAGTACCGGATCGAAGTGTTATTGGGTATTTGCACTACGAAATACTCAGTAGCAGCATGGAGTCTGGAAAATGAGTTTCGTCTCTATAATAGAGGCCGAAATAATGTACCTTGGCCTACCCCTTCAGGGAATAGAGGGGTAAATGAGTATGTATGTATGTTTCATGTATGTATAAGTCTGTATCATGTTGTATGCAGTGGCGTGCCTAGGGTGTCAACTAAGGCAAGCCCAAATGTTTATTTAGTAGCAGCATATTTTTTTTGGTACGTAGGACTAATAAATACCTACCGGTTAGTACTCACATTCACGTTTATAGCGTTATTTTATAAATAAACAATCGTTAAGTTCGTTATTCGGAACTATGTAAGGCAAGTCGGGCTTTCGGGCTTCTATGGAAGTACTGCCACTGGTTGTATGTATTGTATGATATTAATAAATTTCTGCATTATCAATAGCATTTACCATGACTTATCGTCATCAGTTAGTCATTGTTCGTCCCGTTAATGGGCACAGTCATTGGTCTTAGTCCATAACACTGGCCTAGTGTAGGTTAGAAGATGTTGGATACCATAGCATTAAGTGGTTTTGAGAATTTTCAACCACTTTATCTGTTACTTATTGTAGAACAGTTTAATACAAGTAATTATAACTAAGTTGATTTTAATATGTCTTAATATTGCAACTCTGAAAAAATATATACAGCAAGTTTCTATGAATTTTTCTAGTAAATAAATAAATCTTATGTTGGATATTATTTGTATAAAAACAAAAAAATTACAAGGATATTTAGTAGACTTTGATTAAGATATGGGATAGAACACCTTAGGTTGTATTAGAACCGTGAAAATTACAATTTCATTTAAATTCCTGGTAGAACTAAGACTGTGGTACTACCACAGTCATGCACACTTTAAAGCATCATTTTGTGCACCACTTCATAAGTTCTATATAACTTAATAAATCAAATTCTATAAATCAAAAACTACTGAACACATTTTCATAAGGTTTTAACAAGAATATAATTCGATTCATTAAGGTTTAAATTAACCTATAATGGATTAAACTAAAATAAATTAAAGTTACTATAAGTGATTACTCGCCAGACTAACATCCAGTTTATATTTGACTTTTTAAGATCTTTAAATGTATTATTAAATAGTTTTAAAATCAGTGTTTCAGTCGCTCAATAATAATTATAAAATATCATTGTATTTAATGTAATAATGGGGAAAATAATTATAAAATACATTATGTTAATATTATTGTAATATTTTATCTTTTTTGTTAATTAGGGGCTATGAATTTAAACTGGAGCCAGATAAATTACTTCCTTACATATCCACAGTACATGTAAATTGTAATGACATTTCTAATTTGTTGCATTATAATATCTTACTCTTGCTAAGTAAATAATTTCAACATTAATTAACGCAATTTGAAATTAATTTTAAAAACTTAATTTTATTTGTCATTCCATTGACTTTTTCTGGATTTCTTGTGTAACAAGTAGGTCAAAAAAGGTTCATTGCTGCTAATATTTAAAAAATGCACTTCTAATTGAATATTACAACTTGAATGATCTATTTTTATGTTCAACTAAATGAGACGGCTTCTGGACTTAAGCATAAATATTATTGCGATCTAAAACTTTGTAAATTGCCTTATATGGATGTACCGCCTCTGTATCTATAGAGGGCCCGAATCATGCAATTTTATCAGATTTTTCCTTTAGGAAATTCTCAGTAGCAGCATGAAGTCTGGAAACATACCCAAAACTAGAAAACCTCTATTACATGGGTACATTGCGAACAGTAGGTGCGGGTATATACCTCTGCCTACCCTTTCGGAGAATACCAGCGTAAAGCTATGTATAATAAAAATAAAAATATAATCTGCATAATCGGATATAACGATTTTTTAACGCTATAATAGTATTTGGAAGAAGGTGCGATATAAAATTTTTAATAAGCAATTGTTACTAGTTAGTGCCCTAACATAATCATTTATTCCATATTAATGTAGAAATTGTAAATGTTACATTTGATTAGAATATGTTCAGACTGAGTATAAGTATGGGATGGTATAAAATATATCTATAGTTAATATTTACATTAGCGTTCATATATCTGTCATACATTAATTCGGAATTAGACTAATATATTGAAGAAATACAATAAATAGTTTAGTTTAAATGTTGTTTTATTTTTAACACATACATGCGCGCCTATTTCGTTAGGGTTAATCAGTGTAACAAGCACGCTAATTTAAAGCTCAGATTAATATGTTTTGTATTTTTATAAGGTACTAAAAGATTTTTGGCCGTTATCAGTTTGTAAATATACTTGTAATCAATTATTTTGGCAACGTACAACATCTGGCTGTGATTTATATCGTCCATGCAACAATAAAACGCAAACAACCTTCGGATGTCATTGAAATGTCAAAAAGACGTTCGTTATCAGCACTCTTGGTTCAGTTTCAATTGCATCGAACTTTTACCACTCGTGTAATTAATTTAAGAACGATGGAGCCTAAAGTGAATCTGAGACAAGATCCAGCATATCAAAAACTTCAAGAATATTATAACTCAAATGCTGAGAAAATTAATATCTTGCAGTTATTCCAACAAGACCCCGATCGCTTCAATAAGTTCAGGTATTCTTTTTTTGAATATTTAAAAATATAATTATACCGGCGTTAGGTTTTTAATGCACGTAAAGCCGGTATAATATTGATGTGGGTATTTTTACATGTCGATTTCGCCGAGTTATATCATCCCGCTTTAGAGGACGTCCTTTAGACATTGTGTACATTTTTTTTGTATGAAGTTTGGGAGTAACTTTCCAAAGATTGTTTCAGTGATGTGGCAATTTTTTGTTATTATTAATAAGAGTATTAAGCTCCAAGCTAACTACATAGAACATAATGCCACACTTACTGTAATAAAATTGTTAAAAAAGTTTGAAATATTTTTAGTGACCAATTATAAGAATTTTTTGTTAAAAAAATATTTATGGTCGTCTACAAAATATAAATTAGTAAAACAAGATATATTAGTATCTTCAATTCAACCTTTAAAATATTTCATATAAAAATCTGATGAAAAATCCTTATTAAGAAAAAAAAGTTCCCATATTAAATGCTTATTTTATTTCAAGCCTGCGCATTCCAACCCCAAATGATGGAGACATCCTTCTGGACTACTCCAAGAACAAAGTCAACAGTGAAGTTCTGGGACTGCTGTTCAACTTGGCCAAAAGCCGTAATGTGGAACAAGCTAGGGATGCCATGTTTACAGGTAATATTTTTTAAAATTAATTTAATTATTGTCATTAAATTTTTTATATATCCTAATAATTTTTAACTAAGCTCCTAATATATTAATTTAACGGATATCAAATAAAATAATTCAATTGCATTTATATTTATTACTTCTTTTTTAAGTACAAATAATTAACAATTATTTTTTAACATACATCACATGTAAAAAAATTCAACATATTTTATCTTGGTATATCACACCAAGATCTTTTTATAAAATAATTTTGTTCTTGGAATCAAAATAACATCTCATTGTTTTACACACAATTATGTAGAATGTAGATGTAACAATTTACACCATAGTGACAAATACTAGGAATTGTCTATGTTAAACTATTAGGAAAATATAAGGATATAGTAAAGTTACTGATTGTGTACACTGATGTTAAGCTTAACTCTTTAACATAGGTCAGAAGATAAACTTCACCGAAGACCGTGCTGTGCTACACGTAGCGCTCCGCAACCGCCAGAACAGGCCTATCCTGGTGAACGACAAGGATGTTACTCCTGATGTCAACGCTGTCCTGCAGCACATGAAGGAATTCTCACACCAAGTCATTAGTGGAGAGTGGAAGGGGTGAGAATCTCGTCCTTCAAAAACATTAAGTTGCTTTCTTTACTATTTTATAAATAAATCAATATTGACATCATTCTTAAGTCACATTAAGATCTTATTATTATAAACAAGGCAAGTCTTACAATTATGAACTTTAAGTAGAGGTCTAGGTATGTAACATATTACTGGAATAAGGGAATTAATAAGTAACTTCAAATCCCAGTTTTACGACATAATTGAAATAAATAAAAGAATTAAACAGTCCCAAACATGTGTAGTTGTGACTCTACAGTAAGATATAAAGCCCTGTGTCGCGAGTATTACAAACTAAATGATGCTTCGCTCTTACAAACACACACACACACCTGAAAAATATTTGGGAATTGCAAAAAATTTGCCTAGGTCCTTCGATTCAATCTGCGCCCTCCCGTTTCTAAAGCTCCTTTCTAGCTAAACAATATTCTATAATTCATGATTATATTTATGAATAAAAATTACTATATTCAAAATATATTATATTTTTCACGATATTGTTAACAGATACACGGGCAAGACGATCACCGATGTGATCAACATTGGTATCGGCGGTTCCGATCTGGGCCCATTGATGGTCACTGAGGCGCTCAAACCTTATGCTAACCATCTCAAGGTTTGTTTATTTTTAATACCAACCAATTATTTCAAATGTTTTTTACAAACGAACTATGAATGTGATAACGTATGCCATTACAATAAAGTGTCATCAGCTCCTTCCTCCTACTGGGCGTTGTGCTAATACAAAAATAAATCGATTAGAAAATTTTGTTGGATTTAAAAATATGTGGCATATTATTCGTTTACTAAGTTTATTAACGTTTTCATGTGTGTAAATACGAGGGTGAGATCTGGTTATAACAACACCGCTTATAACGACGGATCGGTTATAACAACCGAATGGCAAGGTGCTGGCGGATTCTATATCAACTATTAACAATCGCTTATAATAAACTCGTGGTTGTTAAGAAAACGTATGTTTTTAAATTTTTTGTTGGGATTTTTTTTTATCGTCAAAGGGTCGTAGTCACCGTCGCCGTTACCTGCCTTAATTTCCAAACAGGGTCCTTATACACATTTACAATATGTGTCAGTGGCGTGCCTAGGGTCAAACTAAGGCAAGCCCGAATGTTTATTTAGTAGCAGCATATTTTTTTTGGTACGTAGGACTAATAAATACCTACCGGTTAGTACTCACATTCACGTTTATAGCGTTATTTTATAAATAAACAATCGTTAAGTTCGTTATTCGGAACTATGTAAGGCAAGTCGGGCTTTCGGGCTTCTATGGAAGTACCGCCACTGGTATGTGTGTATGTATGTGTGTAGGTGCACTTCGTGTCGAACATCGACGGCACGCACTTGGCCGAGGTTCTGAAGAAGCTGAACCCCGAGACGGCGCTGTTCATCATCGCGTCGAAGACGTTCACCACGCAGGAGACCATCACCAACGCCACCTCCGCCAAGAACTGGTTCCTCGACGTCGCCAAAGATGTAAGTTCCTAAAAAAATTAAAAAAAAGGTTTATAATTAGTTTTTTTAAGTCTTTATAAAATCGAGCAAAGGCAACTTATTACATACTAGTGGTTTTTGCTAATCAATTGGTAATTCAATTCACTTAATCATGGTACAATGAGAAGTAAATAGAAAAACATTGCAAAATATAATCTTTATAGCTGTAAGATGTTTGCAGGGTTGGGCAGTATTTTAATTACTTGTAATTAAAATACGTAATTGAAATACAAATACGTATTTTGTATTTGTATTTCAATTACTTCCTTAAAATGTAATTTGTAATTCGTATTTCAAATACCTGACGCCGAGGTATTTTGTAATTAGTATTTTAAATACTTGAGGCTTTAAAATACATTAATATTAAAATACAATTAAACACCATGAGTGCAATAGTGGTAAGTGGCAAGAAACGGCATAATCCTCTCAATGAGTGAAACTAGGACCAGGCCCCCAGTGCCCGGCAGCCCCACTATTCCTGGTTATGGTAGCGGCCATGGTAAGGGCGGGGTAGGGGGTGCTAAGAATCCCCGGTTTGGCCCCGGCTACCACACCCAACGACGAGTGGCCATGGTTACACACAACATACGCATTTTGAGGACAAACGAGAAGATTGTTGATTGAATTGAGTGGATAACACTGGGACATACTGGGGTTGTCGGAAGTCCGAAAGATCGGGGATGACATGACAACCCTGAAGTCCAGTGTCCCGAGGAGGAGTCGGATTTCTCATCCACAGGTCTCTCATTAACAACATCGTATCCAATGAAAGTGTGTCGAACAAGACAGTGTACCTCATACTCAGAATATCCAAAAGAGCTCTCGACTTCAGACACAAGTTGTGACCGTCTTTCCCCAACGGTACTCCAAGGGACATTCTGTTGGCCGATGTATCGCGCGTCACTCGTACTATCATCTGCATAGCAATGCATGCTTTCGATAGACATCATGTCATTGATATGCAGGATGAAGAGTGTCGGCAATAGCACCGACCTTGAGGAACGCCAGCATTAATGGTTATGGTCTCGGAGCAACAGCCGTCAACGACGACCTTGATGCTTCGACCATCCAAAAAGCTGGCGATCCACTTGCAGAGTCCCTCGGGGATTCCATATGCTGGAAGCTTCGCCAGAAGGGCGCCGTGCCACACTCGGTCGAACGCCTTCGCAATGTCTAGGCCGACGGCAATAGCCTCACCCCCACTCTCCAAGGCCTCCGCCCAGCTGTGCGTGAGGTACACAAGAAGATCGCCAGCTGACCGACCGTGTCGAAAGCCATATTGACGGTCGTTAATCAGCTGGCGATCCTCAAGGTAGCTCCATGACCTTGGAGAGAAGGGATGTGACCGCTATCGAAAGGGGGGGGCCGCTGCAGGGGGCTTCCGACCGATCCCGGTGGAAGTCATTGGGAGAGACCTATGTCCAGCAGTGGACTTCAATAACCTGATGATGATGATGATGAATCTTTTTTTTCCTTATCTTTCCAAACCATGCAGATTACTTATTAAGTATTTTGTAATTTGTATTTGGTATTTTAATTACAAATAGCTAAAATACTGTATTTTGTATTTTATATCTCAAATACCTTACTTAAAAGTATTTCGTATTTTAATTACTTGTAATAAAGTATAGTCGAGAATCTGCGGTCGCGGGTTCGAACCCCAGGCACACACCTCTGACTTTTCGAAGTTATGTGTGTATTCACATTGAATTGTCACTTGCTTTAACGGTGAAGGAAAACATCGTGATAAAACCTGCACACCTAAGAGTTCTTAGGAATTTCTTAGGTGTGTAGTCCGCCAACCCGCACTAGGCCAGCGTGGTGGACTATGGCCTAAACCCTCTCAATGGTAGAGGAGACCCGTGCTCAGCAGTGGGCGTATATGGGTTGATGAAGAAGAAGAAGAAGATGTATTTTGCCCAGCCCTGGATGTTTGTTATTAAAGCCTCATGCCGCAGTTGGCTAGGCATCTGCAAGTGAAATCAGAGGCCGTGGGTTCGATCCCCGCACCGAAACAAATGTTCGTGTAACCCGTAAATTTATTTAGGGTCTGAGTTTTTGTGCGAAAAAAAGGTCTTTAATAGTCTCTAACCATTGATAATCAAAAGACTTATATTTTAATGTGGGGTCAGACTTCAGAGCTACATAATACGACTGTTGGGTGTATTTATTTATTATTAGTATAGCATTTCGTGTGTTTGAATTCTAATAGTTTGTATGTTTGTCAGCCATCAGCGGTAGCGAAGCACTTTGTGGCTCTGTCGACTAACGGCGAGAAAGTTACCGCGTTCGGGATCGACTCCAACAATATGTTCGGCTTTTGGGACTGGGTTGGAGGGAGGTAAGAATATTATATATTTTTTTATACTAGCTTGACAAAGGTAAAATAGTACCTTATGATAAGTGCGGTCTTGGTAAAATAACAAATACGTACATGACACCTATATTTCCCGAAGGGATAGGTGTAGTGTCGCACACATACTTCGCCAGGTATATCAAGTCAATAGGTGGCGTACCATGGTATTCGGAAATCTGCCCGAGCAATATCATTTGAAAGAATTGCAAATTCTGAATTTAAAAAACACTTCTGCTTACTCTAAATATACATGAAAACGTCAAAATTATTATTTTTTGCCGGGATTTTCTTTAAATGCTATGTAGTTCGTAATCACCTTGACGATTTCCAGCCTTAGTTTCCGATCACAATCTGAATACAGGGTGTATGAGGTAAATTCTCTCAAGAATGCTATTTTTGCAGGTACTCCCTGTGGTCGGCGATCGGTCTGTCCATCTCGCTGTACATCGGCTTCGACAACTTCGAGAAGCTTCTAGAAGGAGCCAACTTCATGGACCAACACTTCACTTCGGCGCCGCTTGAGAAAAATGTACGATACTTACATATTATTATTACGAGTAATCCCCCCCCCCCCCAGTACGAGGCCAGCGTGGTGGACTAAGGCCTAAACCTCCTTAGTTCCAGAGGAAGTCTGTGCCAGCAGTGGCGTGCCATTACAAATATGCCATATTATCTATGCTAGCCAGTGATGGCCTCGAGGTTTGGGCGCGCGGTCGAGAATCTCGGCGGTCGTGGGTTCGAACCCCAGGCACACACCTCTGACTTTTCGAAGTTATGTGTGTATTCACATTGAATTATCGCTTGCTTTAACGGTGAAGGAAAACATCGTGTTGAAACCTGCACACCTAAGAGTTCTTAGGAATTTCTTAGGTGTGTAGTCCGCCAACCCGCACTAGGCCAGCGTGGTGGACTATGGCCTAAACTCTCTCAATGGTAGAGGAGACCCGTGCTCAGCAGTGGGCGTATGTGGGTTGATGAAGAAGAAGAAGAAGATCTATGCTAGCATCAAAAAAGTCCAAAACCCTGTATGATATCTCAAATGTCGAGTTTTTTCCAGCCCTAAACTCTCAAGTCAGCTAACAACTTATCTAATCTGTCTTTGTTATGCAGGCTCCAGTGATCCTGGCGCTGCTGGGCGTGTGGTACCACAACTTCTACGGCGCGGAGACACACGCGCTGCTGCCATACGACCAGTACCTGCACAGGTAATATACACTAATATATTACTATTACTATTGAAAATCATCACCAACAAGGTAAAATATAAATACAATCAGCGGTCTTATTACTCAAGGCATTATCGTATAAAAACCTTTGCATAGATATTTGACGTGTATGAACGTCACTAGCGATGGCGGGAAAGTTAGTTTTTACCGCGCTTTTGCCTTGACGTTTGAAAGACAGTAATAAACAAAGCATTTTCAGTAATAATTGTTTTATTTTGCTATTTAGAAGTGAAAAATAAAGATGGTATGGTTTCCAGCGGTTTTCGTGGAAGGCATTTTTAACGATTAAATCAGGAAAAAGTCTATCAATTGGATTATTGAAATTGCAAAACTATACTGGAAATAATCTATTAAATAATATTGAGTAACATTGATCGCATATTGATAAATTCTTATCTATATATTATGTCGATAATCGATGTTATTAGTATCGATAAGATCTTAATAGTAATTAATTGTATCGAATTAGAATTTTATCATAAAATACAGATACATAGTGTTAGATTTAAATGTCGCAATATTGTACAAAAATCTTTTTTTAACCTTCCCTAAAACAGTAGTTAAACTAGGATAATAGTATCCGCTTAACTAATTATCGTCAAACATTAGTAGTAAAATTTATCCTAGTAGAAAGACAATTAAACTACTTCACTTTGAAATGGTCTTTCATATTAAATATTTCTGGTTTTATGCGTTTAAAAAATATCAAAAGAGGAGGAAAATCTTAAGTTTTATAAAATAATCTGATTGTTGAAGACGAGAAGTTTCATCGTTCCTGATTCAAGGCACAGTATTATCTCAGTGTAGTCATAACTTTATATTATGTGTTTGACTGTTCACTCATCGTCAGTCCATATACATTATATATTTAGGCCTTAGCCCACCACGCTCTTCGAGTGCAGGTTAGCGGACTACTGACTACCCCCCCAGAAATTTCTAAAAACATATAGGTGATGTTTTTCTTCATTATAAAGCAAGTGATAATTTATTCAATAGGACTGCGGAGTTTATACATTTATTGTTAGAAACAGACATAAGGAAAAGTAAATGAGAATAGTTTTATCAAAAGGCTCGCGTAAAAACGTTCGGTCCGATAAAAAAGTCGATCTGTCATTTTTCCCGCGCTTATTATATAGCCGCCAGCGAAGTGCTGCTACCCACACCAACTTATTTATATTATGTATTGTCTGCAGATTCGCGGCGTACTTCCAGCAGGGCGACATGGAGAGTAACGGCAAGTATGTGACGCGCTCCGGTGCCGAGGTGGACTACTCCACGGGACCCATCGTGTGGGGCGAGCCCGGGACCAACGGACAGCACGCGTTCTACCAACTCATACACCAGGGCACCAGGTAGTAGTGGCACTAGTTTTTTTTTGGGTAAAAAGCAGGGATTATAGTGGATATTATGAAGTAAATCATACTTCCACTATTTTTTTTTTTTTGGGTAAAAATCGGAGGAAATGTAGTCGATTATATGAAGTAAAAAGTAAAAGTTTGCACAAATTGTTACCATATAGAAAAAGATGATAATTTGGATTTAAAAATATTCCCATAGGAATAATATGACTTATATTGTTTATGATAGAAATAAGTTATTTACAATATTTTTTTTACTTTTTATACTGGCAATTTACTAATTAACTGAATTAAAAATGAGTTTGCCAATGTTCAAAAAACTTTAGATCCTACGAAAGTGTTAGTAAAAATCATCCAAATCAATCCAGTAGATTATTATCCTTATCCTTATATTACCTTCTTCATCCTAGTATAACCTTAATAAGCCGTCGTAAAACCTCAGTGAATATAAAACTGTTACTTTGTCCTCAGGTTGATTCCATGTGACTTTATTGCGCCTGCGCAGTCGCACAACCCTATCTCCGGCGGGCTGCACCACAAGATCCTGCTCGCCAACTTCCTCGCGCAGACTGAGGCGCTCATGAAGGGAAAGACTGCTGATGAGGTATGATAAACCCCATATTTTTAGGTACTGCCTCTTTGGCGATATGTGCCATGCGATCTTGAGCTGCTGAGATCAATTCCGAGGTTGGGAAAAGAGGTATTGAGCTTGTCAAAAAGGAAATTCTCAATTGTAGTATCTGATACTGTACGAAAAATTAGAGGCTTATTTTTTAGGAAGTATGAGTGAGTATGGAAATTTGTAATTTGTAAAATAACGATCTTTATTATTCGAATGACTTGTAATAGATTTAATCAACTAATTAAAAAAAGCCACATCCATTTATGGTCTATTTTTTAGGCTAAGGCAGAGCTGGAGAAGTCCGGTATGGCTCCCGAGGCTGTGGCCAAAATTCTTCCCCATAAAGTATTCAAAGGCAACCGACCCACCAACTCTATCGTCGTGAAGAAAATCTCGCCGTTTACCCTCGGAGCTTTAATTGGTAAGAAAAGTGCTCATAAAATATACTTATTATCTGCGACGTAATATTATTATTTTTTTAAAAATTCATTTACATAATAAGAACTATGGAATACAGTAAATACTTTTTTAAGCCTATGTACATAATTTTTACTTTTAAAGGCAGTTATCGCACAAGCCGATCTCTTATACAGCCATGTGTTTATGTTATACATTTTAATGAGCTAACTTTTGAATTACAGCTAGTAAAATATTTTTTTATGATTTAGAAACATTTTCATGACAATGCCATAATAATCCACCAGTGAGACTCTCTTCTGCCTATATTTATTTTGACTACAGCGTACATTAACACCAACCTAGTAACATTGCCAGTATAAAAAAATATATTAAGTGTTGCCAGACCTAACCCTACTATTTTCCTTACAGCCATGTACGAGCACAAGATCTTCACCCAAGGAGTGATCTGGGACATCAACTCCTTCGACCAGTGGGGTGTAGAGCTTGGAAAACAGCTCGCTAAGGCAATCGAACCCGAACTACAAGACAATAAACCTGTCTCATCCCACGACGCCTCCACCAACGGACTTATCAACTTCTTGAAGGAGAACTTTTAAAATCTATCAATATAATATGCTTTATAGCCATTTAATATGAGTAAAAGCAATTTTTATGTTAAAGAAATATATGTAAAGACACTTTTTAATTTTCAAGGTTGTAATTATCGATAATTTTTAACTGCACAACACTAGTGCTTCAGGAGAGATTCTCAAATGATCTGTAGGTTTCTAAATGTTTTAAATTTGTTGAGAATTTTTTTTTTTTTATTATGGATAAATTTACTTGTTTTGCTGTATGTGACGTATTTTATATTCATACTTTACTACGTACATTAGGCCTTTTATGCGTACAATATTATTTATTAAAAAAAAAGTGTCAATATTTGGATCGTCGCTAGTAATAACTATAAAAGGATTTTTTTCTATCCCTTATATATATTTGAATAAAATGTTATTCATATGAAGTGACCAGTGATATAACGTATTTTTATCAGTATTTTATAATACTTAAATACGATTAAGTTTTATTATGAGATCTGGTTAGTATTGTCATAGTCCATATGAGCTTAGAACATACAACCCGAAAATCGACACTTTAAAACTTAGCGACGACTTAATATACCAGAATTAAAATTGTACAAATTGCCTAAAAACAACAAATAATATAGTGAAAATATTATATTTGTTTCGATTTGAAATTGAGATGAAGTTGGTTATGGTATGTTTTAAATATTTATGTAAGTTAATGTTTGGAATAAATGTTTATCAATAAATAAATTATTTTATGCTTTTTATTCTTAGCTTTATTTTCTTATTCTAATCAGTCCACACTGGGTACAAAATTATAAATAATTATTACACATAATTATGTATAACTGAAGTCTAAAATCCATAAATACTATTGGGATATGATATCGTAATTAAAACACAACTTATACAACATGCTTATATTTAACGGAGGCAGTATTATACAGATCATTGATTCATATAAACAGTAATCAAAGTCTTATCGCTGATAGGAATATCAATTATGACATTACAGTAATTAACAGAAAAGAAAATTATTAATTCATAATATCATAGTCTTAATTTCTGATAAGGACATTATTGATGAAATTGCGGAAATTTACATAAAAGAATGCTTTGAAGTGAGCATGAACAGGTGTAATATCCTATAATTCCTATGATCATTATTTATTCTTGTTCTCATAAAAAATACACAATATTAACACAGGTTGCCAGGTTTTGTGATTCATCATGCTAGTTTTGTAAGGTAGTATATTTGAGATATCGTAATCATATGAGATTATGTTAAAAAAATATAATTTTTTATTTGATCCAATGATCATGATTTTCTTAGTGCAAAACAACAGGAGTGTATTTTATGTCCAGGTCACTAATGTCCAGCATTAGTCAATAAATGTTGAAATGAGACAATGTAAGTCTAGTGACAATGGTAATTTTTTAACACAATGGTCCATCAAATCATAATAGTAAAATGGACGAATCATAAACACAATTTTCAAAAGAATAGGTAAGAAAACTGTTTAGATTATTTGGCAAACTTTAGGCTTCAAACAGACACTGAACCATTTGTCATAGGCGAAATATTATTCAGTCTTACATTCACGCCTAAGATCTTATCACATGAGAATATCATTTAATGCAACAATTATCAGGTATGCTGTTTTTAACGGAAGCCACGGCTCAATGCACAGTACTTATAATAGTAGTATAGTTAAGTCTTATTTCGGTTTCCGCCCGCGTCCGCCCCCGCCGCCCATTTTCGCCTTCTTTTTCGCCGCATTTTTCTTATCTTCTTCAGCTTTACGTTTTGGGTTGGGCGATGATGTGATCTGCAAGTTTTATACAAAATTAATTCAGTTTTTTAAAGAGCTTTTCAAATATCTAAATTTAGATAATTTCAATTTATATTAAACTAATGTAGGTGTGCTCACATGTTGCAGTAGGCAGAAAAATAGGTTGTCTCTTTTGGTTCTAATACATTAACTTTGAAGTGGGAATGGTGTATTTCAATTAGTTGTGGTATTTTAAATATACCTCCATTCGTAGTTTTAAACAGCTGGTACTAAAAACCCTCTGACGGCAAAACTCAAATTGCCACCCCAAAATTATCTCAAGGAAGTCAACATGAAATTAAACAGTAATCATACCGTAAAGAATCCGTCGAGCCTGCCCTGCGTGGTCCCAGTTCGTGCCTTGGCAAGTTTCTTGGCGCCATTCCTCACTCGCTCCTCATTGAACTGTCGGTCGCCGCACAGGAACTTCACCAGACCTTCCTCGTCCGGGTCAGACCATTTCAACTGGAAATAATTACTAATAATTATTTATGTAATACTAATTCACATAGAGATACTATAATTAAATTTTAGAGTCAGGTGTGATTATTGTAAAACATGGATAATTTTAATTATCATAAAGGAATGGACTTGTATAATAATTTTGCAGACTATGACCATAATAAATTTAAAATTAAAGAAAAATAGAGTTTAAATAATTTCTTGATTAGTATGTTCTAGAATAACAGTAATCCATACCTCAATATCCTTAGGGTCCGCAATCTCAGGTTCCAAGAACAGTTTCCTGGCGAGCTGGTAGTCCCAGTTCTCAGGTGGCTGGTACTTGTCCGTGTCGATGTTCCGCAGCACGTTGTCCAGGGTTCGATGCTGGCGGATGAGGTCGACGGCCCGCTTCGGCCCCACGCCACGGATGGACCCGCAGTAGTCACAACCCAGGAGGATGCATAGGTCTATGAACTGAAAAATATGGGTAAATTATTTATTAATTCAATAAGTATGGTTACACCAATTACACTAATCGATAAAATAAAAGAAAAAATAAACACAAAACACAGTAAAGCATAATTATTAATTAACATTATATAAAATTATATTACAATCAACAAAATATCTATAAAAAATTGTACAAAATATAAACACAGTCATACATCTCATATTCAATTCACAATACCGCAAACATTCCAACAAAATCACCATCCATTTATCAGTAAATATCACATAATGAATGTTGGTCTGGGTGTGTGTCTCGATGTAGACATACTAAGTTTGTTGCCTAGGTTAACGGAAGCGGTATAACATATTTCTAATCACTAATTCCTAGTAGCATAGCCCACAAATGTGCTTAATAATAGCACAAATATTTGTTTTGGTTTTAGGTGTTTTTGAGATCGAAAAAAACGGCGAACCTCATCATGACTAAGCTCAAGTCCTTGCAGCACGTTATCGAGGTGGAACTCTTGCACGGGCATCTTCCTTGCCTCTGAGAATGTAAGGTGCCGCAACAACACCGGCGCGCCGAAAGTTAACGCGTCCATGTCCTCCGTCGCCGCTGCGAATACTTTGCCCGATTTCACCTGGAAATTGATTATAATATATATGACAAATTTACATACGTATTTGTTTAGGGTCTGGATGTTGGAAAAGAACACTTAGAAGCCAGCATGCTCCTGTTTTTAATATTACTGGATTAGTGGAAATGTACTGTATTTGCAACCAAACTTCTGTAAGACAAGTATGATGGAAGCGTTTTAGCGACAGCCAAATTACCTTTAGATCACAAAGTTTTATTAAGCCAGAATAGCAATCATTTCATAATTACAGTCGAAACCGGATAGAACGACACTGAAGGAACCCTATATATCCGACGTTATATCCGGTTGTTGTTATATACGATAGTAATTACTTTATATAGAGTCCACCGGGGCCTTACCATTCGGTTGTTATAACCGATCCGTCGTTATAAGCGGTGTCGTTATAACCGGTTTTCACTGTATTAATTTTTTAAGATTTACCAAAGCGGCACACTGTGCCTCTGCCTCACAGGGTGCATCCACAACGGGGATGCCCATCAGCTTCAGCAACTCCTTGGCCTCCTCGCTGTGGTGCCTCGTCACCTTCACCAGGCGACGGTTGAACTTCTCTATGGAAGCTTGGTCTCCTGGAAAATATATGTGCTTTTTATTATTTTTGACTCATAATTATTTTGAATTTATTAATTGCTGAGAAAGTAGTGAATAGTTTTAAGTCTAAAAATATCTATGACTATATAGGGTAAGCAGTGACGGCCTCGAGGTTTGGGCGCACGGTCGAGAATCTCGGCGGTCGCGGGTTCGAACCCCAGGCACACACTTCTGACTTTTCGAAGTTATGTGTGTATTCTCATTGAATTATCATTTGCTTTAAAAGTGAAGGAAAACATGGTGATGAAACCTGCGCACCTAAAAGTTCTTAGGTGTGTAGTCCGCCAACCGGCACTAGGCGTGGTGGACTATGGCCTAAACACTCTCAATGATAGAGGAGACCTGTGTTCAGCAGTGGGCATATATGGGTTGATGAAGAAGTTATAGGGGTAGTAAGGAGTAAAAAAATAGCATCCATCCAAGCACAGAGTCTGCTAGTGTGATCCACTAATATTAACTTGCTTACAAGATAAAACTTGTATCTAATGTGGGGTCAGGACTATGTGCGTGTTGGGTGTAGATCCTTTAATAAAAAAGCCTTGTGATGCTGCTTATTCAAACTTATATGTTATTCCAGATTTTTTAATTTATCATAATTTATAAAAAAAAAAAACAAAACATTACATACCAGCTTCTGTAGCCTTTTGCAACTCTTTCTCAGCCTCCTCACGTCTCTCAGCTCTCTTGTTCAACTGATGCGACTTTAGATCTGGAGGTTTACCATCAAACACATACACTGGCTTGATACCATTCTCTATCAATCTTATTGTACGGTAGAATGTGCCCATGAGATGTGATGTTGTCTCACCGTCTACTGAGACTAGCTGGGCCCCTGGGAACATAAATTATTATGGCTCTTATCAGGCATCATTGCATTGATAACATTACATTATGATTAAGGTTCTATCCATATAAAACATCTTTGTTTAGAGATATAGTGTTCAGAAATATATTCCGTTTAAAGATCTTCAATTTTAGGATTATTGGTTTCCTATGGATTTTATATTTGTTTGGATTAAAATAGTTAATCAATTTTTATGTTAAACACAATACAGTAGTTTCGGGAAATTATTGCAGTAAACTTGGAGGGAATTACAATGTAGGATTAATAAATAAAGAATAGCATTAGAGCAACATAACAAAAACATTGCAACCTAACAAACTTGAAACACTATGTCATATAGTTAGAGAATCAGTATGAGAATCTGGACATGCATTCAGAAGATGATATTGGACTATCTCTCTAAGGGCTGAGGAATAGTTTAGTTAGTCAAAAAATAGTGGGAAGGTACTTAGGCTGGTAGTCTAATGGTATGATTTTAGATGTACTTCCATATGGTTTAAGACAATGGTGGGAGATGCGTGAGAGGATGGGTGATGTTCTGGGAACCAATAATATAAACACTTAAATTAATTATTATTAAATATACAGTGACATGCAACCATCGCGTGGCCTTGTCATATTAAATGAAAATGCATTTTAAATTAGCAAAAAAGCACGTACCTTCACTTCTTACTGCTATAAGGAACTGATAGAGGCTCATAGAAGCATCAATAGCTATTTTTCTTCCTGAAATTTAAATAACATTTAAATATTTCGAAGTAAGGTTACAACAAATAACAATAGGTGAAATAAACGAACCAAAGTAGTTTTTTATCTCCATTTCTTTTACGGCCTGTGGCGCGATATCTGCTATTAACTTTGATAAACCCAAAATACCCATGTTGATTTATTAATAACTCGATTTACACATAACACAATTTATTTTCTAAAACCTAAAATTCTATTGACTGACAATCAATTTGGCGGGAAATTCGTTACAACTTACAAGTTGACAATGTCAGATTTTTAACGATTATGGACATCCCTATAGTTTTTGTGAAATAACTGAATACGATAAAATTAACTAATTTTTAATATAATCCTGTACATTTTTTTTGGAATGTATGTTGTGATAATTTAATTAAATGAACATATTCTCCATAATTCAAGGGATAAGCTTCATTACAGAAAGCCAAATCATGAGCAAAAACCAAACGTAAACCAAAAATTGACAATGTTTTGACAACAAACAATTGATAACATTCAGGGCGTATCGGACTTCTTTTGTTTCGATTTATTAGAAATAAAAAATTCCATTTTCAAAATGGGCAACTACTTTACAGTAAACATGGAAGAAAACTTTAAAAAGAATCAAGAATTCATTCAGACGATAAATAAAATTAAGGTAATGATGTTTTTACGTTATTTTTCTTATTTAAAAAAATATTTACATAAAGTATAATTTTTAGATGGAGAGGCAAATTCAATTGCAGTATCAGATGCAAGAAAGGCAAATGGCAATGCAGATAGCCAAACACAGAGATACTTGCCTCTGGTTTACTGCGTTTTACGTAACTGCGGCCACTGGGCTATTTACTGGGTAAGATTTTTAAACATCTATCGGTATTAACATACCAACTGTCCTTGAAGCCAATGAGGTCATTTAATTTCAAAATTAACACCACAAAAATGTGTTTTTATTATAACAGTGATTATTTTTATATTACAAAAATATTGATTTAAAAAGCAATAAATAAATGTAAAATTATTTAGTGTTATTTGGTAATTGTATCTTCAAGCCATTGAGATAAATAACATGATTAATAAAACAAACATTTAGAAATTATCAGGTCTATCCATTCCATTTCTGGTCAATTAGGGAGGAATTAGGCACAGCCAATAAATGTATTTTTTTTTGTTTGTTCATCCAGTCATAAGTTAATATTCAAGGCAGTACAAGTACCTTATATTTGCTTCACTATGATTTCATCAGTAACATGATGCAATAAACTATTCTAATTTCAAAATGATATGCATGTGAAGTAGTAAAATGTGAGTACTTATCTACAATCAGGGCTGGGCAAAATACATGCTTTACTTTAATTGAAATACAAAATACAAAATACTTTATCACAAGTAATTAAAATACGAAATACAAAATACTTTTAAGTAAGGTATTTGAAATATAAAATACAAAATACAGTATTTTAGCTATTTGTAATTAAAATACAAAATACTTAATAAGTAATCTGCATGATCTGGAAAGATGAGGAAAAAAGATTCATCATCATCATCATCAGCTTATCGAAGTCCACTGCTGGACATAGGTCTCTCCCAATGACTTCCACCGGGATCGGTTGCGTTGCCCATGTCCAAATTGCCCCACTTTCAACTGCGCATCGCTTCTCATGCCCAACTTTGCGTTGAAGTCTCCTGTAACAACATTGAAGTACGTTTTGGAAGTATGTATGGCCCGACGTATGTTCTCAGAGATCTCCTCTACTTCTTCATCTGGGTGTGTCGAGGTCGGCGCGTATACCTGTATGACCTTCAACGAATATCTTTTGAATATTCTGAGTATGAGGTACACTGCCTTGTTCGACACACTTTCATTGGATACGATGTTGTTAATGAGAGACCTATGGATGAGAAATCTTACTCCTCCTCGGGACACCGGAATTCAGGGTTGTCATGTCTTCCCCGACTTTTCGAACTTCCAACAACCCCAGTATGTCCCAGTGTTATCCACTCAATTCAATCAACAATCTTCTCGTTTGTCCTCAAAGTGCGTATGTTGTGTGTAACCATGGCCAGTCGTCGTTGGGTGTGGTAGCCGGAGCCAACCCAGGGATTCTTAGTACCCCCTGCCCCACCGTTACCATGGCCGCTACCTTAACCAGGAGACAGGAATAGTGGGGCTGCCGGGGACTGGAGGCCTGGTCCTAGTTTCACTCATTGAGAGGATTATGCTGTTTCTCGCCACTTACCACTATTGCGCTCATGGTGGTTAATTGTATTTTAATATTAATGTATTTTAAAGCCTCAAGTATTTAAAATACAAATTACAAAATACCTCGGCGTCAGGTATTTAAAATACAAATTACAAATTACATTTTAAGGAAGTAATTGAAATACAAATACAAAATACGTATTTGTATTTCAATTACAAGTAATTAAAATACTGCCCAACCCTGTCTACAATTATGCTAATAATGAAGTTGATAGGATAATTGTACTTCATTCTAACAGTATATTTGTATCTTGACATAGTTTATTATAATAGTAGATCTATTCATCCATATTTTTAATAAGAAATCATAGAGTATTGAAAGCTCTGCCTTTAGTTTTGTTAGAGTGGTGGGTAGAATAAAGAACAAAAGGGGATATTTTTGCAATGTAACATGAAAAAAATAAGGATAAAACATGAAAAGTAGCATCCATATTCATACTTTTGTGAAGATTGGAGGTGTATTGGCCCTAGATTAGTTCTGAAATTAATGATTTGTTTTAGATTCAGGAGAACTAAAAGACCTTACCTGTTGATGCCACTGATACCTCTCACATTTGTCACTTTGTACTACTGGGATCTGGCATATGGGAACAAAGTTCACAGGATTCGGAGTGAGTATTGTTAATCTTCATTTTTTTTTATTTTATTTTTAAAATCTTTGCTCTATTTATAGGTTGCATGCAAAATTATATTGGCCAAAGTAAATAAAAATAACTTTTCTTTTTTCATAAAGAAATTAAATACACTCAATGGTATGGGAGTTACAGTACCAAAAACATATCAGGGTTGAAGAGTAATGAAATTTATCACTGATTTTGATGCGTAAGGGGCTACATATATACCTGACTGTTTTTAAACAGCCATTATAATTAAAGTAAAATTAGCCATAAATTTTTGCTTAGATGCTGTCACGCGACTTGCCATCTATCTGTTCAATTTTAATATACAAAATGTGTGTTTTGATACATACATAATGAAATGTGACTCATGAAAGAGTATAGGTTATTATGAGGTTGATGGACGCAGTGCGGGGGTAGTATGTCCACATAGAAGGTGAGCCATAGAGGGGTGGAGGTATGGTGGCCTGTGTTCGTCGCGGGCGGTAAAAATAGGGTGACCAAATTCAGTTTAAGAAGGTACTACTGCGTGACTTAAGGTTCAAACCAGTTGCACAATGCTGTGCAAAGAGTACATGAAATTGCGTATTTTTTGCTTATTTTTGACATTTTGAATCACACTCAGTCTACCACTTCAAGGTAAAGGCGGAAGTAGCTATGTAGTATGTACTATTTTTAGTGGAAGCGGAACACATAATGACCCACGAAGCGGACTCACTCGAGTGGCCGTGCGGTCTCCCCACACCCTCCTCCATCGACCTAGGCCGCCTTGACGAAGAAGAGAAGAAGAAGATCCATCCGCCCCTTCTGCAATAATTGTGTTCAAGTACAATAGGCATAGTGCCTTTGCCGGTAGATGTTATCTGTGTTTTAAAAAACGGGTTTTAACGAGTGTTGAGTGTTGACGTATGTTACGTAAATAACTAATAAGTGTTTTGTCTTTTTCTGATAATTGCTACGATGTTGAAGGAGAGGAAAGGTATTTCGCGGTTAAAAGAAAAGCTATCAACGTTAATAAGTACTTAAAAACCCGGTCAAGTGCGAGTCGGATACGAGCACGAAGGGTCTCGTACCATTATTAAAAAAAAAAACAGTAAAAATATCATGACTATTGTATTGAGGTCTACTAAAATATTTTTTCCATTTTTTTGTATCTCTTGTTATAGCAGCAACAGAAATACATCACCTGCCAAAATTTAAACAGTCTTATCTGTAACGGTTCATGAGATACAGGCCGATGACAGACGGACAGGGATGTCTTAGTAATAGGGTCCCGTTTCACCCTTTCGGTACGAAACCGTAAAAGACGTCGCGGGATCGCGCAAATTGTTATTAGAATTTTTTGTTTGAAAATTCTTAGCAACTTGCGGTCTAGAAATGTCCATTATACCGAAATCTTATGGCCTTATACTCTACATAAAGCTGATACTGCACAAGTATAGGAATACCTCATACCTACCTTAATGGACGTATATGTATGGTTTTTTTAAACACAGATAATAAAATTCTAGATTAGCCGATTAGATCGGGCTAGAAGTGTAAGTCTAGAATTTGCATGTCATCGAAATATCGTTAATTATGTCGTAATTTTAACATCTCGAATTATTATCGCGTTTCGATTGTTAAATTAAGGATATCTTTTGATTCCTATTCGATAGTATTATGAGGCATTTGGTGTATCGTAGCTTTAACATTTAAAGCAATATGATTTTTTTAACACTCGGGTTGCCAATAAACAAAGAAAAGTTTATTTTCGGTAGTTAGGTTAAGATCGTACTGCAAAAATGGCCATTTTAATTGAGAAGAATATTTGTTCTCTTGTACCTTATGACTTTTAAAAAGAAATGATCGTTGTATCCACTTAAATCATATCAGCTGGCTTGATTCGGCAGTGCGGTCTTAAACTAACAATAGTTAGATTTTTCAGTTGTTTATAAACTGCTTTAAAATGTTACTATTATATTATTGTAACAAAAAATATACCCCACAGTCACGTACTTAGTTCTAAAAATACTAATACAAGTTTTGTGCCGTTGGTATAAAAAGATTTTGTACAAATATTTGTGGAAAATACAAATATTTGTCTCTGGCTGGTTCGGACTTGCTACTCCTCATTTTACAAAGTTATCAATTATTCTGTCAATTTAAACGGAATGTATTTTATAGCGTGGTAAAAAATTTTAAATCTAAATATATAGCTTACTTTCGCTATATTTAAATTCAATAGATCGTCATAACAGTACATGAAAGTTTTGAAAGATATTTTGTATTATATGGAATTGAATCCCTAATAACCTCTTTGGTATTCCGATTCGAATTACAGCGAGTGTTTATGGCATTTATCATAATTTCTCTCATTCCATTGACAATCATATGTTTTTAGCTAGCTTCCACGGATTCCATAAAGATTATTTTGTACTTATAAATCGTTTTTTTTATGTATTTTTATTTCGAGTCTAGTTTATAGCAATTATGTTCGGTTTGTATGGAAAACCTATGTTTTAACTGCCTTTATATGATTTGTATATTTTTTAAACGTGCGATAAGGTATCCATGTTAGTCTGTACTTATTTTAAGTTTGATAGCTAATTAGTCTCAAGTAGGTAATACTAGTTTTGTTAATTATATTTAAATCACTAAGGATTTATTTACGTTATATTTTTCAAGGTGTTTTTAGATGATTTACTATGTTTGTAGAGAATTTTTGTTTTCCATTTTTGGGTTGTGATATTTTTGAATAAAATAAAATATTTTTGTAGCATTTTTTTGTAAGTTGCGTTTTGTTCTAGATAATACACCATTGCTTGGAAATAAATAATGAGTATTAACTTTTTAACTAAATAATATTAACGTATTTTATTGTTAACGTTGTATCGAATATTGTATGAACTTATTGTGATTCACTAATGCTTCAATTCCTGTTAAAAACTAAATAAATTGATATTTCAGTTAAATTGCATTTTATTTACATATCAACAGTTTTAAAGTTCGATTTTATGTTGTTTGGAAAAGATCGCAACTAGCGATGAAGTCACCTGTTGTAGCGATTCAAACTTCAATCACACAGCTCTGACTACGAAGTTATGTGTGTATTCACAATGAATTATCTCCTAAAAGTCTTTAGGATTTCTCTTGTAGGTATAGGAGGCTTGTGCTTAGCAGTGGGATGAATATGGGCTGATGATAGTCGTGATGAACGTCAGAAGTGGGCTTCATACTGATATAAGCTTTTCCATACATATTTGGATATGTAAGCCTCAGAATGAATATGTCAAGTAGCTTCTAATACTAAGTAGTAGCGGTAGTATACTAGTTTAATACTAATATAATAATGCGAAGGTCAGGCGAGGCTCAATAATTTGCATGATTTTTGGTAAATATTATTAACTGATACCTTAATTATTACCTGCCTTAGGCGCCCCATACACCTACAATAATATTGCACAGTCTTTTTATTGTTCAATAATATTGAACACCCCCTTTGATTCCAGACGTTCAATAAATTCTGTCAATAAAATTGACTAACCAGTCTGATCAATATTTTCGTGCGAGCAACATGTCTGACGACGAAGTTTTGGCGGCAGCCACGCTGGTGATTTTGTTGAAAAGAAAAAAGAAAAGAAATATATTGCACAATATTAAGTCTACACAGCGCAATAAAAAAATATTGCTCAATAGAAATTAAGCTCCCTCAATCTTTTGTTCAATCACTGCGCAATGTTTCAATATTATCCCTACACGTTCAATAATATTGTACAATCTGAATATTGTGCAATATTATTGTAGGTGTATGGGGCACCTTAGTTTTCGATCAAATTGCGCATGGACGTAGCCTGGATCCAAATAGCTAATTGAAAATAAATGTGTATGAGGAAGGGACCTCCAGGCTGGAGGTTTCGCTATCCGGATAGGGGAATGTGCTATTTCTCAGCAGGCTGGAAGTGTGGTGTGACAAAAAACGGCTTTACACTAATGAATTAAAGGTTGAAACAAGAAAGTAGGTATTCCTTAAAATACTCGAATAATAAAAATTATCGTTAATTTCTTAAAACGCAAACAAAGTCGAGGGCACCTAGTTGTATTTAAATAGGCTAGCATTTAACCTCGTCACAAAAGCAAGGGTAATAAACATGACCTAATTATCGATTGTAATTCCCATCATCGTCATATCGATTATACAATTTATATTGCTAAAGTTGACAGCACGCGTTGCCATGACGACGCAATTGTTTAGACCCCGTAAACAAATGAACCTCGTGTGACAAACCAAACGTCGCACTATATTAAAAAAGTAAATAAATTGAAACAAACGGAAGATGAAAATCGGAAGGTACATTATATGTGAGTATACACAATATTTATATCGTGGAGCAATTAAAATTATCGATCTATTGCGTCGCTTAGTGTATAATCGATATTTTACAACGGCAGTCACGCTTGAGATATTCAAATGGCTTAAATTTACATTTTCCGTCCCTAACAACATGATCCGCGACATCGCAAACCCGTAAATATATTTACAGTGTCTCACGTTCGGTGCCAGGCGTGGTAAACTTAGTACAAATGAGTCATAATCAAGGGAAAATTGAGAAGAAGAAAGATGCGCCGCAAAAACAGATACAGAAGAAAAGTCCGGAGAAGAACATGTCGGAGATAGACGAGCACATTTTGAAGAGGTTCGATATAAAGAAGAGACTCGGTAAAGGAGCTTACGGTATTGTATGGAAGGCCATGGATAAAAAGACGAAGGATGTGGTGGCTATAAAGAAGATTTTCGATGCTTTTCGAAACCAAACCGACGCCCAGAGAACGTTTAGAGAGATTATATTCTTGCAGTCTTTTAGGAATCATCCGAATATTGTGAAGTTGCATAGCATTCATAGGTAAGTTTTCTTATTCTATTTACGTTAATACGTATATTTATTTATATATGTGTTACGAAAGAGGCAACTTGATATTCTCATTACATTCCAACTATTACCTAGAGGCTAGAAGTATTCATTATTACCTTACGGCCAACCGATGTTTTAAAACTTTTCAACAACCGCTTCCTCAAACTGAAATAAATTTCGTCACGAAGGCTAATAACCATCAAAAACGCTTGGATTCTCTCGAATAACCTTTACATATTGTAAATAATCCCTACCTTTACATATCTTACTAGGTTCTCTCTTTAAATTCATCAGAATTACGTACGAACACACATAATTTCAAAGACAGTCTCTTCATTTTGAAACCCTTGACTGCTTAAACAACCAAAACATCGTCCATCCAAATAGTTCCTCTTACTTTTCATTAACAAAAACAATCCAGGGCTCTCAACAACCGCGACATCTACCTCGGCTTCGAGTACATGGAGACAGACCTGCACAACGTCATCAAACGTGGCAACATCCTGAAGGACATCCACAAGAGGTACATTATGTACCAGATGTTGAAGGCGACGAAATACATACACTCTGGGAATGTGATACATAGGGACCAGAAGCCTAGTAACGTGCTCATTGACAGCGCTTGCAGGTACGTTGAGTGATGAGTGTTTTTCCAAGTGATTGTGGGTTTTTGTGAGGTTGGTAAATAGCCACTATTAAAAGTGCTGCAGCGGTAAATAGCTTTAAGATATATGTGTGTTAAAAGCGGGTTTCGTGTATATTATATTTCCGAGTCTTGAAACTGAATTCAAAGATAACGAGAGACAGATATAGGTGGAGGATTTACGAAACCCTTGATTAATCCTTATGAAGAATATTGTATTTATTTATTAAATAATATCGTTTACATACATAAAGTGAAATAGAGCTAACTTATTATCTAACTGCTCCACAAAGGGGGGTCTTATCGTTATAAGCGATGGATTTCAGTGCGAGTAAATCGTTTCGTATTTTTTCTTCTTTTAAGCTAAAGCAAAAGTCTCATGTTGTATTTGTCTTCTAGAGTGAAGCTAGCAGACTTTGGGCTGGCTCGTTCGGTTTCCAGTCTGTATTCCGGTGGCGAGGAAGGAGCCGACCAGTGTCTCACTGACTACGTCGCCACGCGGTGGTACAGAGCTCCCGAGATACTCATCGCTAGTAAAAAGTAAGCGAATCCAAGAGAATAAGCCATCACAAGGCTCTAGTATTTTAGCGTTATTCGATGTTATGAGGTTTTTGCAATTACCATCAATTAAAAAAACGATTATATTTGTGAGATTTCTTTTATTAAATAATCGGGAGGTTGTCAAAGTCGATTTCAAAATGATCTATTCAAATAGACTTGTACCAAGTTCTTTTGAATCGTCAATACTAAACTATTTTTAAAACTATTGTCCCTTGTGTCTAGTTTTGCCTTAAAACTATGTGTTTAAGTGCAGGTCCATGGTCCTTTTAAATTAGCTGATTTTCTTCTAAGTAACGAATTCATTAACAATTTATCAAAAATTATTGTCAGTAAACGCTGAATGTCCTCCACAGTTACACCAAGGGCATAGACATGTGGTCTTTGGGCTGCATACTCGGCGAGATGTTGGTGGGGCAGCCGTTGTTCCCTGGTACCTCCACCGTCAACCAAATCGAGAGGATCATGTCGGCCTTGCCTCGACCTTCCTGTGAAGGTAAGAACGGTATTTGTTCAATTAATAAGACCTTCAAATGGAATTACTCCATTACTAGAGAAAGCTGATGTCTGATAGTGGAATGTATATTACAAAATATCCTGTAATTATGTTTTATTTTGTTCATCAATTTATTATCTGCAACATAAAATTAAATTTATTTTAAAGCTCATAGGAATTCCTTTGATGTGTAGTCCGCCAACCCGCACTAGGTCAGCGTGGCGGACTACAACCTAAACCCTCGCAATACTAAAGTAGCCCTGCATCCAGCAGCGGGACGTATATGGGCATCAGCCCATAGAGTTCCATCATGAGGATAGAGAAGCTTTTATGATTTGTTTTTCCAACAAACCCTTCAGTATATATTACTCCCTATGTAGATATAGCAGCAGTCTGTAGCGGCTACGGTTCCTCCCTGATCCGCGAGCAGGCAGCTAACGGGAACAGCGCGGGCGCTTCCCTCACAGCGCTGCTGTCGTGTGCTCCGCGCGACGCCGCCGACCTCGTGCAGAAACTACTCGTCTTCAACCCTGCCAAGAGGCTGAGTGCTGAACGCGCGCTAGACCACGAATACGTTGCCAAGTAAGTTTGGAAAAAAATGTGGGCTTTTTTTGTACTAACCTGGTAGTAAATTCAGTCAATATGTAAAAGGAATTAATGAATATCTCATTCCCATCAACATAATTTTGTCGACTTGCTGGTACCTGTGTATTTGCAAGCCGATCTTGGTACGCGACAGACTTGTTTACGTCACGACTCACGATGATTATTTTAAAAATGTTATGTACATATAATGGTCGTGTAAATATTGTACTCTACTAATTATATGGGACTGGAAGTAACCTCATTTATTTATCAGCTTTCAGAGAGCTGATGATACGAATATAGTCGAGAGTTGTTGCTATTGATACAGCAACTTAGTTTGACTACAGCCTGGATCGTATGCATTCATCAATTAGTCCTGGTCATAAAACACAATTATGTCCTCCTTCTCTCAATTCCATTACTTTGTGTTACTCTCATAGATTTCACCGGGAGCGAGACGAGCCCACATTACCGTCTGACGTGCTATTGCCTCTGCGAGACGACAAGCAGATGTCGGTAGACGACTACAGGAATAAACTGTACAGCATCATGGCCAAAGGGTCTCACGGGTCTACTGGACAGCAGACTAGGAAGTCTCACTCCAGGTGAGTTGTTAAATTGTTTTATTTTATGGGATACATGCTTGCTATTACGTGTGAATGAAGACATGATGGCTAGTAGGGATTTGTGGAAGAATAAAACCTACTAGGCCGACCACAAAATAAATTAGGTACAGGACAAGATGATGGCCTGACACGCACCAATCTCATAAAAAAATTCAAATCCATAAAAAACGTTAGAAAGTCGCTACATGCAATATTGACTAACAATGAATTTCCTATAGCGGGTTTATATTCATAGTTATGATAGCACTGTTTCTCATTAATTATACCTCATATCTTTTATATTTAGGATCAATTTTGTTACATGTAAAAGACTAGTTCGCCAAGGAGACATCAAGATTACAAGAATTAATATTGGCGGATGTGTGTTGGTATAATCTCTATCATAGTACAAGTTTCCCAAACATCTTAAAACATTCCGCACCATTGAAACAAGAATATAAATATTACTCACAATCTCGTAATGCATCAAATTATGATCCAAACAACGAAAACTCTTTACAGTAACAAGACTCATCCGCTCCCCTCCACGACGAGTAAAAGCAGCAAAAGCTTCCAAGAGTCTGAGCTGGTGAAGTCGTTCAACAAATCTAAGCATAGCGTGTCCGCGGACCAGAAGATTCGGTCCAAAGCGACCAAGCAACCCGAGAGACCGATCAAGGAGTACCGCTCCGACCAGAGCATGGCAAAACCCTTGCGGGCGACCAAAGTGTTCGACCATAGACATGACTGGATGGAAACCAATTGCCATGGAGACTACTTCCAGCCAGTGACTCGGCAGAGTCCTTCAGAGACTGGCATTGTCAGCGGCGGCAAGAAGACTGTGCAGCAGAGACGTAATTCTACCTCCTTCTCGACAATAACTATAGGTGATTCTGAGTATGGGTGCGTCAGACAACGTCATGGAGTGATCACTGCCAGCGCACTAATGGACCTCAGAACGAGCATACGATGAAACTATACATTAACGATTGGAATCTCCTTAGATTAGCTGATTTAGGCGAGTGGATGGGATTTTTGGATGTATCTTTGGGTATTTGTGAGTAATAATGGAAATATTGAGGTTGGCATTAATAAAATTGACATCTTAATTATTTTTTATTTTTATCAATAGGCAACAACATTTTTTGGACAAATGTTAATTTTTTATTGAGGAGTGTATGTGAAAGAATGTAAACAAAAGTGGTACTATGAATGAGAGGTAGGTAAAAGTTCAAAGTTTTAGTATTAAGATCTCAGAAATTTTAAAATTAACTACACATGACTGTGTTCTTATTTTCTGTTTCCAAAGAAAGCACTATTTACAAATGCCGTTAAAATAGTAAATTAATTTGTTTGGTCTCAAAAGCGATACTCGGGAAAATAAAATAAAAATATACAACATTGACTTTTAACTTAAAACATTATATTCTTGGAGAACTTTTATGCAAGTTGCAATTCTCGATGTTTTCCAGCAACCAATAACAGTTAAACATTGCATACTACTATTTTGTGACTATATTTTAACGTTCGTTGTGTCGCTGTCATTTTGATTTTAGGTACAAAATGAAGTAACATAAAGTTTTTGTTTACCGTTTATTTGAGTCATTATTATTATTATGAGGCGGTTTTTAACCGACTTCAAAAAAGGAGGTTCTCAGTTCGATTGTTTGTATGTATGTATGTATGTATGTATGTTTGCCCGCGATTATCTCGCGTTTGGCTAAAGCTATTTGGATGCGGTTTTTTTTAATAGATAGAGTGATTCATTATTTGAAAATATTTAATAATATTAGAAATACTTAACTAATAATATGTGATCAATTTTTTGTACGTTTGTCTTATTACTTTTCTAGTCACGAAATAACTGCTGTGAAACTGTGTTATGCCTGAAAAATGTTCTGAAACTGTTGTAGGTAGTGCAATATCAACCAAACGTACAAATGTTTCGAAATTCTATTCAACCCTTTGTAATGAATTAATTTTATCGTTGTAATGATTTTTTTTAAAGCAGAGTCAGGAAAATCCAAAATGGAATTATATTTTAATACATAAATTTGCAAAATGACCGTAAATTATCTTCTTAGATGTGTTTGAATCAAGTGCCTGAAAGAATTATGACTTTATGTAGAAATAGTTCCTAAAACACACTGCCATGACAAAAATTTAAAAACAGTGGAAACACCATAAATGTCTGTTCCCAATGAAATATTTTTGTATAGATATCGCAATTTGTTTGGTAAAATTAAGAATAGACTTAAAGAATTCAATCAATTGTAACATCAATAAATAGTGGCGTATCTAGTCATGTAATGTTTGGTTTTGAATGAATAACTAGGGGTAGTATATTTAAAATTTAGAATATTTAATGTATAATAGTCTTAATATAGTATATGACAATCATTCGTCTCATTGCGTTAGCGAAGGATAGATACTCGGAGTTTAGTAGAGACTACGCAATGTAACGCTCATTCAATGTACCATGAATATCGTGGTACAAAAAAATATTTTTACGCAATTGTTAAGAATTTTATTGTATGAACAGGTAAATGTGTGACTTTTATTAAGAAATTGGACTTGGCATACTATTGTTGAAAATAATATTAGACAAAGAAGGAAATTGCTCAGCATAATTATCGATATTAAGAATCTAAAATATTTTGAACTGTAATAGAAATATGTTCATAAAGTTCGAGGTCTATTACATAAATATTGATATATGTACCTACTTGTCCTTCTGTATGTGCCTTGATTTATCTGTAATTTTTATTTTATCTTTTTGTATCATGTCATTTAGGTCCACTTCTGAAGAGCATTTTTTATGGACTAGGATTTGGTCTGCCGCGCTGGCCTAACGCAAGCATTTTATTACGGAAATATTGCATTTTAGTAGAAAATAAATCCTGATGGTATTACTCAGATTCGCCGAGCTTCCGTGCTCGGTGTCAATACTGAGCGTGTCAAACTGGATCCCGGAGTACAGGTGGAATGGTGGTGGTATGGTGGCGTGAGAGTGGTGGAATATGGGCAAAAATATCCTAACAAACTGACAGCTTACAAAAATGAGGGACTAAGTGTAATTGATAGCCTACTAGCAATGGTTCATTATCTACACAGTTGCCGTCATTAAGCTATTCAACTTATACTGAACTCTATTATAGGTGATCTATTTAAAAACATATTATTTTTTTTTTTTTATATTGAAGATAACAGGTTAAATAGGGCACCACTTCGTACCAATCGATACAACTATGAATGAGAATCGATTAGAAAAATCTAATATTTAATAACTATGGACAAATCATTCGATTAATATATCGAATAATAGAGTACCAAATTTATTTTCTTCGTCTAAAATTGTACCAAAGGATTAAGGGGTACTCAAATTATGTTCGATATTGGTGACAATTTGTCGTATGTCTTTTACTCTTAGAGGAGTGTAGGAGGTTGTTCCTTATGATATAGGTAGTTTACATTTTAGTTGACCACTTTTGTATAACGTGTTTTACATGAATAAATGTATCTGGGAAGTTTTGTTTTTTATTTCATTTACGAGTTGTTTGTTTCGTCTTTGGCTTTAGACCATATCATCAGCGTGCATATACTATATATATGTACATACTAGGGATGTTGCGAATATTCGCATCCGCATCCGCATATGCGGAACATTCGCATCGATTTGGACATCCGCATCCGCATAAATCGCTGCGGAGCTGATGCGGTTGCGGATGTGTAGCAGATCGCGAAAAGAAAGAAAGGGGTGAGGGGCGGCGAGGTGCGCGTGTCGGTCTCGAGTATCGAGAGGTTGACCGCACGTGCTGATTGACCAATCATCATCATCATCATCATCATCATCAACAGCCTTTAATTCGTCCACTGCTGGACATAGGCCAATAGATTGACCAATAGGAAAGCAATAACATTTTATACAAATCAACCAATCGATCAATTTTATACAGATCCGCATCCGCATCCGCGGATGTGAGCCTCTTAAAATTCGCATCCGCATCCGCATCCGCGGATGTGAAAAAAATTGAATCCGCAACATCCCTAGTACATACATCGGAGCATCGGACACGAATTCACTCTATAAATTAGATGGTTTGGTCCATTGATGTATGGATTTGAACCCGCTGACTGTCGGCCTTTAAAATAAATATGACGGTAACAAATCTGAAGCATTTAAAAAAAAAATTCGAAGCTGGCCATAAATATTTCTGAACACTCGTCTGTCAGAAAAATTGTCAATCTAAAACTTTTCTATCAATGTATTGGTAAAATAAATCATGTGGATATATTTAATAGTTTTTTGTAGTGTACAAGTGTTGGTTCGAGTCCAAGGAGCGATGGTGAAGAGTGTTGTGCCCGTTCTAACATTAGATCCAAAAATGAGGGTAATTAGTAATAAAACCACTAGGGATTTGAAGGTAAGTTCGTTTGCTTTGCCGGTAATTAGTAATTATCTGATGATGAAATTAAAATGGTGTTACTCTTATTAGTGTTGAAAAATCGACGTTTTAACGAGTTCTGGAGTTTCGATGATTTTATGACTTCAAATGAACTTCTTAATTATTCAATGATTGTTTATATAAAAAGACTATACATGCATACAATTATAATATGAATGTTTCGTTGTGGATTATCGAGCAGCGAAATACGACCGTTTAGTAGCAGCTGGTCTTGTGATGTCAACTATGACTAAAGATCTTGAAAGAAAGCTGCGGCTAGTGCGGTCACTTCCAAACCAAAAAGACTTGTAAGGGTTGATAATAATTGTATTTATTTCAAGTTAAACATTTTGAATTTGTTCTTGATTATTATGAAACCATTATAACAATAATATACAATTTAAAATTTAGTTCAGACAACAAACATGTTACTTCTACAAGCTGTATAAACGGAATCATAAAATATGACACAAATCAATCTAAACAAATAAAACTGACATTCCAAATATAAAGTTATTCAAATACATAAACTAACCAGATCAGAGTTAACATGAAAAGAGTATGTATAATCTGAGATTACTATTCAACACACCCCCTTAATCTCAGATATACTTACATCATAACAGCAGACAAGTACAGAAAACTTAAAAAATTTTGAAGTTCTTAACAAACAACCAATCTAAAACAACAACGACACACTCTTTCTCAATAAAAACAAAAACTCTTAATAGTTACTAAAACACAAGAAAACACAGTACACTATAAAGGTAGATATATCAAAAATTCTTTAAAGTTTTCCTTGAAAATTCCGTTTTGAATTTCGTTTTTTTTTTTTTTATAATAAATCATTTCCTCCTCTATTATTAACATCGCCTTACACTAGCACAACCTACACCATCACATCACGTAAATCTTGATTATAAAACCGCAAATATTTTCTTCAAGCTTTTCTTTCACAAATGAGGTAACTAAGATCAACATGTTTACTTCTTCTATTTAAAACTCTGTTCTTCATTAAATCAATAGCAGACCAATCATCAACCATCAAAGTTGCTTGAGGTACAATGTGTAAAAATTCCTTCAAGAGCCACCTCGCCCCTCAATGGGCCTCCTCGCCCCTCAATGGGCCTCCTCGCCCCTCAATGGGCCTCCTCGCCCCTCAATGGGCCTCCTCGCCCCTCAATGGGCCACCTCGCCCCTCACTGGGCCACCTCGCCCCTCACTGGGCCACCTCGCCCCTCACTGGGCCACCTCGCCCCTCACTGGGCCACCTAAACATCTGCTTCATCAGAATCAACAAAAACATTAACAAAATTCCACATATTTCTTGATGGTCTTCTTCTTCTTCTTGGATCTACACCATTGCAACAACCTCTGCCTCCTCCTCATCTGCTTCATCTACTCTTTCTTCTTCATTTGTTTCATTACTTTTTTTTTTTTTTTTTCGTTTTCAACATCGTCAATCGCTACCTCTTCTTCAACTGTTTTTTTTATTCAATTGGCTTGCTGGGCCCATAACCTCTTGAAAGGTATCTGCGGTGGAAGCGTGCTGTCACTTCAAAACCAAAAAGACTTGTAAGGGTTGATAATAATTGTATTTATTTCAAGTTAAACATTTTGAATTTGTTCTTGATTATTATGAAACCATTATAACAATAATATACAATTTAAAATTTAGTTCAGACAACAAACATGTTACTTCTACAAGCTGTATAAACGGAATCATAAAATATGACACAAATCAATCTAAACAAATAAAACTGACATTCCAAATATAAAGTTATTCAAATACATAAACTAACCAGATCAGAGTTAACATGAAAAGAGTATGTATAATCTGAGATTACTATTCAACAAAAGATTCTTCTGAATAGAAAATAATAACATTAGCGATAGCTTGATAGCCCTTTTAACTTCATTTACAACTTGCACAAGATTTGTGAATGTATTAAAAGGTGGATAATGTTGGGTAGATAAAAATTACAAAGTTTGCCAAAACTGCTACTAATGCAATATCTTTCTAGTATCTGCCATTCATAATGCTGGTGGACATAAACAAAGACACGAGCGAGTTTTGGCGTGAGACCGAGATATTGTCTCTGGTCCGCTCGAATGAGATGGGCGTAGACTACGAGAGGTGTGAGAAGACCAGTCCAGATACGACTATAGTTCACCTACCTAGTCGTAGGACTGTTCGACCCATCTGCAAAACGCGGATTGGTTAGTCTATGAATAATTTTTCTTTGTCTCCCCACGCGCTTTGCTGTGGAGGGAAATTCGTTTCTAACTTTTCCCGTATATCTTCATCATCATCATCATCAACAGCCCTTAGTTCGTCCACTGCTGGACATAGGCCTCTCTTATGGCATGGCACTGGGCTCGATCTTCGGCTCTCCTCATCCAACTACTGCCAGCCACCTTGCGTCAATTTCCGCATATCTTAGTTTAGTTTATTTCTTTGCGAAATTAAGATGGTATAGGTTCTGTTAGACTTGTTTTGTTGGAGTTAGGTTGGCAAAAGACGTTGTTCGATTACTTTTAAAATGATCATCAGTTCAGTTGTTCTTTGCCGTAGAGATTTGCATGAAAATCAGTGTTTAATAAGATTTGTCCACACAGATCGCCAGCTGTGTCCCCAATGCGCCTACTTCAACAATCACACTGAATGTGAACTGTTTCGAGATTCTTGTCAGTAAGTCATTTGTTATTACGCAATTATTATGAAGGGTTTGCAGGATATATGCCTACTCTATGTTTGAGAGCGAGCAGCCCATTTCATAGATATCCCGACGGCAAGCAAGCATTAGGATTTCACCATTGAATCCTCTGCCAGTCGTAAGTCCCTTTTTGGAGTCGCAGTTGCTTGGCAAACTACAACGTACTGCGTCCTTACTGTTAGTATTTTTTCGATAGACAGCCCGGTTGGCCTATATCCGTTATCCGCAAGAAGAAAAAAAATAACTTAGGCACACTTTGGGGACTGATTTTTTTTTTAAGGTGAACTAGGTGTCTGTTTGCATATAAACCCTAAACCAACTTTTTGCGTACTGCAAACTGTAGGAATGCTAATAAAATGTTTCATATGTTCTTCTTTAGAGAGAGGAGAGTCCGTCCATCGGAATACGGGACCTATTGCGACCGCAAGTACGGCAAATGGCGCACGTTGTTCCTGCCAGCTGATTACTTGCATTGTCGATGCTGTGACGAGTGTGTGTTCTACAGAGGTGGGCATTATTTTTACATTTCATAACAAAATTACAGCAACATTTGTATGTCAACTTATTAATTTAGAATCGAATGAAACCTTGGGATATCTTTATTAGCATTTACCCTTATAGATAAAGTCGATATATCACGTTGTAGCTGTAAAATAAAAATTTTGTTACCCATTTTATGCAATGAATGTCCATACTGCATTAAGGTTTTGGCAAGAGCTTTACAGCCGTCCTGCCTAACGCCAATCGTTCAATTCTCTAAGGAATGGGGAAATATAGAGTGTGTGCATGTAAGATCTTGAAGGAATGTGTGAGAGTACATTTGAAAGAAGACGGTATGAGTAAAGGTATGATAGCTGATGTTTGGAAGGATACAGCATATTGCGCTGACTCCAAATAAAATAGGAACATGACAAAATTATTAAGATTTAACATTCCTGTTTTACCTCGATGTTCAATAGGCAACAGAAAATATTCTTGGCCAATGTAAAATGTTTTGAAAACAGTTTTTGAATTGCCTTGGTGGTTTTCAGAGATGGATCAGTCTTGTATGCACGACGAGTACACGTTTGATACTGAAGAATTCCTGCCTGTTACGTCAATAGGTAATGACTGTTATTGAAAACTTACCTTTTATCACTTTAAGACCTTTAAAAGGTTCACAAGCACACTCGAACAAGCATAGAAAAAATATCCTATATCTAGGTTTTTGAATATTTAAAGGGGGGAAATGAACTGAAGTGTATCGACAAGCATGAGAAATATCCTTGTGATTGTGTTGTAGATTTTCGTGCCGGCTGCAATCCATACTGGGGACACCCAGAACAAGAGTTCAGAGCGCTGAGATGTGACAAGATATTACGAAGATGTGAGTTACATATCATTAAATCAATCTAACTTAATAGGCGCCTAAATATGGTTAGGTTTATATTAATACTATGTATGTTTCAGGTGTTCCCGTAACAGTGCCGCAGTTGCCAAATGAACCCATTAATATGTTAGTAACTATACACATAACAGTCACATATCGCACACCTAGATCTAAACTAAGACAACTCAAAAATTGTCAAATTTGAGTTATACTTATATTTGAACGTTGGTTGAACATACACAACTATTCACGAAGACACATTCAATAATATCTTTTAAAATCAATTGCTAGATGGCTTTAACTTTGTTTCGTTGAACCAAAGTCTGTCATCGCTTGCCACCTAAACAAGTGTATTGTCAGTTAAACTTCATTAGCCATAAGAAATGCACGTACTAACAATACCGAAAGCGCGGACATGTCGAATTGTTACAGTTTTGATGAAACGTCACCTTGAGACAACCAGAGTTGTTACAGTTTTGGAGAATTTTTTTGCAATATAACTGAGGACATTTTGACTTGTTCCAGTTTTGTTTGAAAAGGTATGTAAAAGTTCAGTTAATATTTTGATTTGACTCTGTTTAGTTGGATCAAAATGTAAATTTCAAGTTATCCTACTTTTATTGAATCAATTTATTTTAATGATTTTTCGATACAATAAAATGTAATTATGTATATGCGTTGCATGAAAATAAGTAACGGTTTTATAAATTCACTGTTTCAATTACACTTTTTTATCTAAAGTAATTTTGTGCTTTGATTTTTATGATTTTTTAAGTTGACTCACTATTGCTGGACAATTATAACTTACAATAGTAGTTCTATTTTTTTTTTCAGAGTAAAATACAGCGAGGCCGTTTTCTATTCAAGGGTCAAAAGGTATAAAGAGTCCCCTTCAGCAGCTAATTATAGTTAGAATATTTAACTATATCTATAAATAGAGAAGTACAAATTAAGAAAATATCCAAGTAAACATCGTGTGATCGTGATCGTGTGATTACTACACCGGGCCATAGCAGACAAATTGGAAGTGATTTATTTCTTTCATCTAGTGAAAAAAAATTGCAGATGACTCTGATCTCTAAGTTATATCCGTCAAAAGAAGAATGCTCATCCTCGTAATTTTATTTCTTCTTCATCATGATGAAGTGACGATTCGCCACCAAACTCTTTAGACTCTATTGATAGTTCTACTAACAGTAGTTCTGATTTCGAAACTGAAACCAGGGCTTTTACTGATATTTCTAAACAGCCGCAATTCCAATCAAAGTACAGGTATTCTTGCACACAAGGCTATAGAAATCTTAATAGAACATTTTATTTTGAAGTAGCTTGTAATAAAACCAGAGTATGTAAGGCATTTTTTAGGCCTACACGAATTAAGTAACACAAGTCTTACGCATTACGTAAGTCACCTTTTAATAGGATTTTCAATACAGATTTCAATATTGATTTTTAAATACATAAAAAAGATCTTTGCGACCTTCGTGAGTGATTTAAAAATGCCCATGAAGAAAATAAAAATAATTTACAGGAGAATTATGAACAATATATTTTAGAAAAAATTTTGCAAGGGAACAAAAGACTTCCAATGAATATTTTAAGACAATTTTATGATGAATTAAGTATAATTAGCATCACGTTACATTGCAAATATATTTTTTTGTTTACCTGTTTATAATTATATTTTTTTAATTATGAGTATAATATTTCATTTTTAAATTTAATTTTGGAGATACCCTAACTATTTTACATTTGTAGAAAATATACATAAATATATACCTTTTAAACATGTTTTTGTTAGCCTTTAAGGGTTACTTAGTATTATACTTCTCATTTAGAATTGTTTTCTTTGATCAGTTATTTATATCTATCTGTATAAGTAACACAGGTATAACTCAAAATGTTCAAATAAAACTATATCAAGTCAAAATATTTTTCATTTTCAATACATTATAACCAACCAAAAGTGTAACAACTCAAAAAACTGGAATTTTCGATAAAAGGCATTGAATTTAAATCCCGGTTTTTATACAATATCATATAACATGCTTATTACTCCCTAAAATAATGTTTAATTGCATGTCTCCCCTAACAAAAAATGCGGCTATACGTTTTTTTCGTCTCCTGAAAAATGACGTTTTTTGAGTTGTCTTAGTTTAGATCTAGGTGTGCGATATATTCTGACACCACAGGCAAAGCTTTTGCCGTAGCTATTGGCAAATACGAAAGACTATCATAACAGATTGACAGCCCCGTAACGCAGTTGGCTAGACACCAGCTTGCGAAACGAGCGGCCGCGGGTTCGATCCCCGCACCGAGACAAATGTTTGTGTGATCCACAAATATTTGTTTCGGGTCTGGGTGTTTATGAGACCGAAAAGTCTCTCGTAGTTTCTGATACCCACGACACAAGACTCGTATCTTAGTGTGGGGTCAGGACTATGTATGTGAGTGACTGTTGGGTGTATTTATTTATGTGGATATTTATTTAATATTTTAATTTAAGTGCAAAGACGTTACTAAAATAAAAACGACAATTATTCAATTTCAAGACAAAAACAGTTGAAGCCTAAAAGAAAACACTATTTGCTTTACTACAATTCTACTCAATATCACCATCTATTCCAAGTCGACGCAGCTTCCGTTACGAGCCGACCTCCGGTGGCCACGACTGTCCCACGTCATGCCGAGGGTACGAGTGTTCAGCAGGACTGGTCCTGGAGAGCCAGTGTCCCCAGGGAGCCTTCCTGCCTGACAAGGAACAGTGCAACTGCTGTGGAAGATGCAGCGCTTACCAACGTATGTGTCTATTGCCCTTTCTTATCTAGTGATGACTGTCTTCCGAACAGGGTGGTACAGTGACTTGAAATGATTGAATCTGATTGATGTATTTGACGTGTTATAGGTTCAATAAATGTATTTCCTTTTATGAATATCATTGTCATGGTCTTGCATAGGTACATAAATAACAGTGGCGGTATTTAAATAAAAGCTCAATGATATGGGGTCCGAGCGTTTTGTAATCCGAGCGTTGTGTACGAAGTTAAAAATGATTGGTTAAATATTTCAGAATTGGATCAAAAGTGCGCGGAATTCAAGAAAACAGAACACTACATCAACGGCACTAAAGAAATTGAGGTAAGTTATACTCTTACAAAAAATGAGATAAAGCGATTTATTTTGGGATAATTAAATAACAATATATAATTTAAGGGGTAACAATATTCGACTATCGAGTCCAGTGGGGTGCCATGGGCGAGGCTTATGTCCAGCAGTGGACGTAAAAAGCCTTACATCACTGGTGATGATGATGATTAGGGATCATAAAAATTTGTTCGCTCGTTTAGTATTCAGAATAACTAATAAAACCACCGAAGACCTAATGAAAACATTTAAGTGATTAGATGCAAATAAAGTAAAAAATATGGAGAAGTGTAAGTTAGTATCTCTTTAGGTGGAGGAAGAGTTCTTAGAGCCTGGTTGTGATGATGGCCTGGTGTGTCGACAAGGTCGTTGTCAGGACATCCACACGGTGCAGACCACCATCGGCGGCCGGAGGAAGAGGGACGAAGATGATATTGAAGCGAATGGTGAGGGTTGTAACACTTATTCAGAAGTATATTTGTGATAATAGTAGACTCAAAAAGGCTTTCAAAAGGGTTTGATCCCTGCACCGAGACAAATTTTTGTGTAATTAACAAGTTCGTTTCAGATGTTGATTTTTGAAAGAACACTACTGCTGTATTTATTATTAACTTCTTCTAGAGCCGTGCAAACGCGAGCTGAAGTATTTCAAGAAGAAGTATGGTCTGGATGGTCACCTGCACTACAACGCCCCACAATGCACACCCCTATGGCTGTTCGCTCCTGTTCAAGTAAGTTTATAATACTTTTTTTATAGTTTTACATACATCCTGAAAATTAAACAAAGCCGGACAGGACAATGTCAAAATCAGAATAATATTATGTAGACTTTTACAAGTACTTTTGAATCATTGACTTGAATAAGCTACCGCCACTTGGGAAAGTATTATCGCTATGGGGAAAAAATGGAGGGGTCCCATACAAAAGACATATTTTTTTCGCTTTTAGAAATAATGGTATGGGACCCTTCGAGCACCAGCTCGACTCTCACTTGGTCGGTTTTTCTAAAACCATAGTTATAATAATAGTTCATTTGATTTTCAGTGTCGCCGTTTCGTGTGCTACTGCGCTTTGGAAGACGGCACTTTCATTCAGGGCATTAAAGTGCCGCGGGTTGAAGTGTCTAACATGAATTGCGGTAAGTAAATGTTGTCAACCCTTACAAGTAGACTGATAAAAATAGGACAGCATTGATAATGAAGAAGTGCAGGCTTCGAGGTTTGGGAGTATGGTCGAGTATGCATTCACAATTAATTAGGCATTAATTGTTTTAACGGTGAAGGAAAACATCGTAATGAAACCTGCACACTTAAAAGTTCTTAGGAATTTCTTTTGTGTATTCCGCCCACCCGCACTAGGCCAGCGTGGTGGACCAAGGCCTCGTAAGGAGTGAGTATTGACGCTGTATCTCTTCAACAGATTGCGTTCGTGAGAAGTGTAGAACTGGTTCTGATGTCCAGTGCGACGGCTACGGGAACTACAAGGACGCTGTGTTCGTCCCCCATGTCGACGAGTGGACCAACCCCGAAGAGTCTGATGGAGGTATACCATACACTCATCTCACTTTTCGGAGTAATTGACAGCTTAGTGGCGCAGTTGGCTAAACACCAGCTTGCGAAACGAGCAGTCGTGGGCTCGATCCCCGCACCGAGGCAAATGTTTGTGTAATCCACAAATATTTGTTTGGTGTCTGGGTGTTCGTGGGAGGAAAAAGTCTCTCGTAGTGTCTGATACCCACGACACAGGTCTTGTAACCTAGTGTGAGTCAGAGCTATGTATGTGACTGTTGGGTGTATTTATTTCTTCTTCTTCTTCATCAACCCATATACGCCCACTGCTGAGCACGGGTCTCCTCTACCATTGAGAGGGTTGTAGGCCATAGTCCACCACGCTGGCCTAGTGCGGGTTGGCGGACTACACACCTAAGAAATTCCTAAGAACTTTTTAGATGTGCAGGTATTATCACGATGTTTTCCTTCACCGTTAAAGAAAGTGATAATTCAATGTGAATACACACATAACTTCGAAAAGTTAGAGGTGTGTGCCTGGGGTTCGAACCCGCGACCGCCGAGATTCTCGACCGCGCGCCTAAACCTCGAGGCCATCACTGCTTCAATGTATTTATTTAATGTGTGTAATATCATCGTCAGTCCATATACGTCAAACTGCTACACACAGGCCTTCTCTACCATTTAGAGCGTGTGTGTATACAGAATGAATTGTAGCCTACTTTAACGGTGAACATCGTCAGGAAATCTACACACTTAAAAGTTCATAGGATTTCATGAGTGTAGCTGTTAATTTAAACTGGGACAGTGTGGTGGTATGAGGCCTAAACCCGATCAAGAGGAGGCCAGTGACTGATGTGGGACGTACATGGGCTGATGAAGTGTTTTTGGGGTTTTCTATAAGGAAAATCATCGTTGCTACATGAACGAATAAAATTATGTTTACAGTTACATCAATAGGAAAAAATATACCTATATTTTTAGTTATATTTTGTTAATCATAGGAAATAGAATGCCTAGTATTCATTGCAATATTTTTTTTATGGTAAAAAAATGATTGGGCTCGTCCGGGATTTGAACCCGGGACCTCTCGCACCCTAAGCGAAAATCATACCCCTAGACCAACGAGCCGGTATGTGGTGATGCTGAAATTCAATACACTTTAGCATAGTGGAACTCCTATGACTAGCTTCGCGATATAATTATGCGGATAATAAAGAGGCCCCGAATTCAATTCTCGGGATAGGGAAATCTATTGTTGGGATATTGCGAGAAAACTTAATTTTTTGCCTTTTACACAATATTATATTTTTATTGTATTTACTTTAAAAAAATTACGTTGTATACGCAAGGTGATGGTTATGTTATATTAAATAAATCTTATAGTAATGTCACGTATCAAGTATATTTCTTGCAATGTTAAGGTCCTGGGATCGACTCCCGGGTCGAGAAAAGTGTTAATTGTGTTATTAGGAAATTCTCAGTAGCAGTGCGAAGTCATGTATTGTATTAAAAAAAATGCAAGAGACTCGTCCCTCTTATGTGGCATTTATCTCTCGTCCACTCGTTTAATATCTAATTTCAGATCTACTAATTAGCGACAAACTGCAGCCAAGAGAGGACCATCATGCTCCTCTATCACGAACTATGATGAAGAAACTGAAAACATATTAATATCAGTACATCTGCACCTATGTGATTCTTATTTGACATTAAATCGTGTGCGTCAAAGTTTGTCTATGATTTTATTTTAAGTATTAATAAAGTAATTCTATAATATATGTAAGTCCATATTCGTCCCACTGCTGGGAACGGACTTCCACTATAACTGAGAGATAAGCTTTAGTACACACCTAAGAAATTCCTAGGAACTTTTAGGTGTGCAGTTTTCCTCACGATGTTTTTCTTCACCAATAAAGTAAGTGATAAATTATCTCTGATAATTAATTGTGAAAACACACTTCACTTTGAAAAGTCAGAAGGTTTGAACCCGCGACCGCTGAGGTACTCTACTGCGCGCCTAAACCTCGAGGCCAACAATATTCTTAAATTTATGTAAGAGTATTTTTAAATCTGACTCTGAGTAACATAATTTATGAAATAATGAGCCTACTCAAACTACAGAAAAAAATTAACGTGATTTCTTCATGAAACAGTGTTGTAACTTTTTCAGCGAGCACACGGTACATAAATTGTAGGCATTTCAACAGAACCGAAAAAGATAAACAGACAGACAGTTAAATCCTTTAGATAAGACAAACCAGACTATCAATGAATAGTTTTATCTGAAACTCGCAAATTGAGATAGCGTACCAGTTACCACGTGTTTCCTCAATGTAATTTGGGATTTTGAAACATTTTTAAGAGCAAGAAAGATTGTCAAAAATCGTGACAGTCGTCTAAAATCTTTATATTAACTACAATAAGACCAAATTAGGCTTTGTGTTATGAAATTGTGTATAATTTGCTGGTACTGGTGGTGGTGTGAAAAATTTAGAGGAAAAAGATTTATTTATTAGACAATTAGGGTAGCCTAGACTCTTAAGTAAATCTTTAACCGAAGAAAGCATTTACGTTTACTGCTAACGTGTGAAAAATGAATGTACAGCCTCTTATTTTACAATTTGTCTCTTACTTAGTGCGCTACAAGGAACTTTTTTGAAAACTTATCACATTTTATTTTAAATTTAGGAGCTAGACTTCATAATATAAAAAAACAAATATGCCGGGATTTTGGGATTTCTGAAAGCTTTTTGATGTATCGCCTAAATTTCTATACTAAAATAAATATTTGACTGTATATGAAGAAAATGAAATAATTTGATTGAATATTTTCCTTAGGTTCCGATTTGTTGAAATATGTGATTGAATATTTATAAAATTTATGTTACTTAAATGAAACAAAATACGAGAAAATAAAAAAGCACTAAAGCCTTATCATTAACAGTAAAAAAAACAAACGTTTTACAATATTTGAATTCAGAACGACCAACAGTAATTTTCACTTATCTAAACAAAAATGTTGTAATCAGCGCCAGTTTATTTTGTTAACGTTTTAGATTTCAGCAGACAATTGCTTCAATTTTGCGGCTCTAGATTGATGACGAAATGACTATTAGACTTTTTACGACGTACAGCTGTCTTGGTCGAGCAATAACCTTCACCTAGGCGGCTGAAAGCGGTATTTCTGTGCGCCCTTGTGACGTCACGTGTCACGCTTGCCGTAAAGTGGTGTTGCCAATGTGAAAAGGTTACTTATTTTCAGGCTGTTTATTAATTTTAAACTTCCTTGATGATCCTGTAGTTGTTACCGTTATTTTTTGTATTTGTTACATTTACTTAATTCAATTACTTTGTCTATACGTTGAAATTATACTTTCAGTATGGTATATCACACTTTGAATCATAGAGGTGCTAATTTTGTTATTTCAAGTATACTTTATTTACCCGCATAAGAATACAAGTGCGACTGCATATACATGAATTCGATTTGTAATTCAAACTATTTTCAGAAGATTTTAGACTTTAACATGTCTTTTAATAGGGAGATCAGGATAGTATAGATATCATCAGGTCTTAGCTTTCAAGAAATTGGATATAAGTGATTAATAGACAAATTTCAATTACTTATGAATGAAATAGAATCGGGGTGCCGAAGCATATTAACTGGCAACTTCTCACATATCGGCCAGTCGATACCGCGCGCGGGAAGGGGAGCGCTGTCTTTCAAGCGCCCATAGTTAATTTCGGAGTTAAAACATTTGTGAAAAATGCCTAATATAATAAACGAGGTAAAACTGGACTTTAAAGATGTACTTTTGCGACCGAAACGAAGCACGCTGAGAAGCAGAAACGATGTGAGTATTTATTTTTTTTCCATTTTCAGTTTTGAAACTGCATCTTCATCATCAAGGTTTTACGGAAAATTCCTTAGTGCATCTTACATTAGAAAACTTAAACTAGCCTTCACATTTTTTATAGCTGTCATGAGCTAGGTTAGTTTTGCAGATGTGAGTTTCCCTTCCGGGTTTAAATTCCTTCCCCTTTGCTTAGTGTTTTAGGCATTACGAAATTCGGCCTTGGCAATTCGGTAACTGAAATTTTGTTAATTTTATTCGAGCGTTATTGGCTTTGGACCAAATTCACGGGCCCCATGTTTTTCTTTTGCTGTACGCTACTGTTTATTCATGAATGAAAAATGTTATGATTTCACTCTAAATACTTTATAATTTACGTGTTTTAATTTCAGTTTCAACCGATTTGAAAATAATTGAATAATGTTGTTTTAACGCGTAAAATTAGAGATTTTATTGCGCTTATTATGTTTTAATGAAATAGATTAAAAGCAGATCATAATGCATTTTTTATCATGAATCGTACATCAATATTACGGCAACATTTATTCTAGCTTTGTTTAGTGCAATGCAACAAAATAAAATGTTAACTGTTTCCAGTCAACAAGAAAGACTGATTCAAGCAAACAATGAAAAAATGCAGTCCAAGCTTGAGCATAATTGTAGGAATTTTAGTTATTTCCATGATGCTTCAATGTAATTAATTCTGCCTGTTGTTAAAAAGATTAAGAAAATAACAAAATGAGGTTCGTAGAAATGAGTTTTAATTAACGACTGCCTAAGTATTCCCTTTATTAAATCATAGTGAGTTTTTTAGCTATCGATTTGTTCATTGCAAACGTACTTTTAAAATTTGGTCTCTTAAGGAATAAGTTACTTGTTATACCTACTTTTATTTCGTGAGTTATTATGTAAAGTAGGTAAGATCATATGCACATATTTAGACTCCATTTAGCTACCGAGAAGTTGTATTGGAAAATCCCGATAACGGAACTCCATATACGGGAATGGATGGCAATTAAGTAAATATGCTCTTAATATTTTTCTTGAAGTTGTCTTCTGCAGGTTATGGGAAGGATGAATGATCTAACGATTTAATAGGTCTTTTGTATCGTCATACTAAGGCTTTTCTCGAATCTGTTTACCATATTCGGCAATGTTTCTTACCAAACGAAACGCTAGGCAATGCTTCTTGTCGCAGAACAAAAGAAATAATCTCATGAAACCACGACGCAGCTAGTCTTTCTTAGTTTTATTGGACAGTAAACATACAAACTTGCGGGCCGAAGTGGTAGGGACGTCATATCATTGCAACAAAATTAAAAATCACAAATGTTTACTGTGTAAGTATTACCTAATGATTCAACACGCCTTTGTTTGGATCAATGGCTCTTTAAACTACTATGTTGTTGGAAACTTCCTGTTTCCTTTCATGTGCCGACTCCGCTCTTTTATTTCCTCTATATGCGTAATAAAGAGATGAGAATTAAATGCAGTTTAAATTTATTAATAAGTCATTTGAAGTCGTTCTAGGCCCACCAAATAGTTGGATTATTTCAAAAATATAACAAAGAGTCCTTGAAACCACCGTGCATGCATGAAGAAGACGTCAGTTGAGGAAGCGAAAGAAGTGTGTTTGGACTTTGGACAAGGAGAGAAAGGCCAAAAAGATGAAGGATGGAGTGGGTGAGAGAAAATATGAAAGGAAAAGTGGTGAATAAAGACATGACGGCTTATAGCGATGTTTGGAAGGATAAAACATACTGTATACAAAGAATGGTGGTAATCCTCTGCCAATCCTAACGGGAGTGAGATGTGTGTTTATGTATGTGTCGAAATTACTCTGACCATCTTCTTCTTCATCAACCCATATACGCCCACTGCTGAGCACGGGTCTCCTCTACCATTGAGAGGGTTTTAGGCCATAGTCCACCACGCTGGCCTAGTGCGGGTTGGCGGACTACACACCTAAGAAATTCCTAAGAACTCTTAGGTGTGCAGGTTTCATCACGATGTTTTCCTTCACCGTTAAAGCAAGTGATAATTCAATGTGGATACACACATAACTTCGAAAAGTCAGAGGTGTGTGCCTGGGGTTCGAACCCGCGACCGGCGAGATTCTCGACCGCGTGCCCAAACCTCGAGGCCATCACTGCTTTTGTCTGACTCTTTTGTCTGACTTACTCTGACCATGCATATAAGCAATATTTGGAGGTTAGCAGTGACCTTTCACACTTTTTCCCAACGGCCTGGGGTGATGGCGTTGGTCCAAAGCCCGCAATATCATGCAATTCATTCTGGTTCGAAATAGGGTCAAGTGGAAAGCATCTCAAGCCCCTTGAGTTCTAAAAGTCCGTTAAACACCTCACAATCCTCTCAGAAGCTCATTGTAGGCGCTGCTTGCTTTTTTATGCTAAAGCAGAGTAGAATATTGTTGAGTCATATCGACTTCAATAGTAAATTATTATCGTATCTGAATTTTAAACTGTTTGAAAGCTGCAGGATCTGGGTTCCGAGAGCGCTTTATTTATTTATATGAATAAAGAATTATTTGTCTATACATCCGCCCATTAGATAGTTGCGCTACTTGTGATCTGCAACATGCGACACATTAGATTTTAAAGGATTATTCTCTCACCGTTATTGCCACATTTCTCATTGCTGCCAGGTCCTTTTTGTCTTACCTTAATGATATATAGCCTTCCTCAAAAAATGGGCTATCGAACACTTAAATAACTTCAAATCCGACCAGTAGTTCACATTCAAGCAAATAAGCTTGCGAAACGAGACGCTGCAGATTCAATTCCTGCACCGAGAACGATTTGTGTGATCCACAAATATTTGTTACGGGTTTCGGTGTTCGTGGGGACGAAAAATCTTTCGTAGTTTTTGATATCCACGACGTAAGACTTCAGACTTTTCGGGTCTGAACTATGTAGGCATGTGACTGTTGCGTGTATTTATTTATTTAAACTCTTTAGCTTTATATTATTTACATAGATAAAGAAATAGCTATTTGTCCAAACATCCGCTCTTTTTATAGTTTTATCAAGAGTATAAAGCTCTCGAACTGTGATGTCAATCATTCGGTCCTCATCATGGAAAACTGTTTTTATTTACGGAAAACGCAATTTCAGAAAACAGCTATTGCAGTTAAAAATATTTCAAGCTTTACTGACTCTCGCAACAAAGTATAAGCCCCTACGATTTAGAAATCTCTAGCCCGATTATCGGACAGGGCAGTGGTATTAGGTTTTTCCATTAGGAAATTTTCAGTAATAGCACGGAGTCTAGAAATGTGTCTGAAAAACTGCAATGGAGTCGCCGCTTATTAAGTACGACTGATAAAATACCTGTCGAAATGTGGGTGCAGAAATGCACTTCTGTCTTCGAAAAATACAGGCGTGAGGGTACGTATACGATAATATCCATAATTCTCGATTGCTAAAATGAATTTTGTACTCAATTCCTAGGTCATAATGTTGCTTGAGAAAGTTTATTTACTCATACTTCTTTGAGAATGCAAGCTCTAGCATATGTTTACTAAGGTAACTTTGTAGAATCGATAACAGGGCGGTTCCACGTGTCCAAGTTACCCTAGTACTTATACAGAGGCTCCATTGTTCACCACTGTTAGTGTTATGCAACTAAGTAGAACGTAATATACTAAATAAATATAATCTGGATGGCAATTTCTATTTCTTACACCACGATTTGTCAGTTTTAAGTTTCAGGTTCCATGTGATAGGAACGAACCGATTACAGGTTTTTGGCGTATTTCCCGACTTTCTTACAAAGATGTAGTGATATTTACATGTTATTCTGATCGCGATATTTAATTCTATATTGTTTATTTTTTATTTGCCTCTGCTTACCACTTTGGGTATAGCGGCATGATGAGAATGTAGTTAATTATGCCTCAACACATAGATATCTAATTCATATGGCAGAAAAAAATAAGGAATATAGACCATTATTAAAAGCATCGGATTATTTAAGGATAAAATTACCAAATACTCGTAAATTACCTCCCCCTAACTTTCATTTCGTGACTCGATGTCATTCGTATTCTGAATCGCCCTCGGATGATTTAGCTTGAATCGCATAATAATTTGCGTTTAGCGGTGTACGACCTTTGTTTTATCATGGCTACGGTAAATAATCAATGAAAGGCAATAAATTATGTAATGTCCCGTGATCGTAATACGTTGTCATTTCTGGTTATAAAGCAAGTAAAGAAGCTAATGCCTAACTTTTCCAGTTATAATTGTTAAGGTGATTTAAAATTAGTGCCATTATTTAATGTTATTTAAAACTGTGTATTTCATTTATATAAATATAAAATTTGCTTATTTGAATAAGACTTTGCCTTCACCCTTAGCGCCCATTACTGCAAGGGTAGTAAGGGTAGTTATATCTAAATAAAATAAGTACATCCACCAGTTATGTGCATAGCTATGACCACCAGTGTGTATCAGCAACTACGAGAGACTCTTTCCTCTGACTAGTCAATTGCCTTACCGAGCTGTCAAATGGTGTTGTAAATGTAGACGAGACCATGAATAGGGTTCTAGGTTTTATTGTATTTCTTACAACACAGATTTATCACGAAGTCAAGGATAATATTTAACAGAATTATACATACATACATTATTTCACGCCTGTATTCCCCGAAGAGATAACTAAAGGTGGATGTATTAGTTTTACGTAATAGGGGGCGAGCATAATATTTTTTGGGCCTCATTTCTCCATTTCTCTCCATTGACTCCACAGAGTCAGGAGTAACAGCATACTGATACGGACAATTTCCTAATGGGCAAACCCAATATCACTGCTCGACCTGGGCACAGATTAATGCCGATTACTTACGATATAATTTCAATGTGGCTGAACCTAACGGTAAGAACAGACCTAAACAGAGGTATAGGTGCATAGGACACAGTTGAAAGCGTCTAAGCGTTTATTTTGAGTGCGTACCAACATTTCCGCGTTCGCATTGAGGCCAAGGCGACGCAGCTACAGCCAATACGCGAATACGCTTCTTTTTATCCACACCTTGGACTCGCTGCTGGGTGATTTGAGCTATCATCACATTAATTTTCATCACTGAGGGGAATAGAAGTTATTTATAGGCGCTTGAGTCACGTACTCGTGAATGGGTTTGAAGAGTGACTTGACGATTCCCCGCGCTGGTCTGAAAGCCGACGACCCTGACATACACTTCCTGCCCCTGTCCCGAGGGTTACGTGGAAATTGAGTCAGCTTTCCTCTCGATGAAAATGGGTGGTAGCACTGTATTGAAGAACATCGATGTCAAGCGATACCGTTTTGTTTTACTGTTGTGTTACTGATTTTATGAGTGAGATTACCAGATGCCCATTTGTTGAAAAGAGATAATTGCGGAATAATATCATGAGAAGGGGGAAATGACGTTGGAGTCCAAATACATAACCTAACATACCCCAATATTAGTAGATAATAATTGTTGAGATATTAATAGCACGAAGTTTTGTTTTGTTTCAAGAGTATAGAGTATCTTGCTGCTTGGCAAGTCCTCCTAAAGTTGAAGGGGATTGGGCTGGCTTAGTACCTTAAGTTGAATTTTGAAGTGCTATACGAAGAACAAGAGTAAGGCCGTCTATGTTCAAAGGGGATTATCACCCTTTGTTTATTTACCGTCGTCTAGGTAACACCCTATGTACAAGTATAGAGCAAGGTTTTACTTAGAGATCGCGGTATTATAAATGCACCCAACAATCACAAAGTTCTATCCCAAGAAGATTGGAATCATTTGCCATGAGTATTAGATATTGGGTTAGATAATATTAATCGTTCTTACATAAAAATGGACCCAAAAAAAGTTTTTGTCTAGCAGAGAAATGTTTTAAATGGGCGCCATAAAAACTATTCGTTTTTACTTGTTAAGAATATTAGATACAATTAGTATTTATCCCAATGCCCCCAGTTTAAATTAATCTATTTAAGATAACTTTAAAAAACACTTTACACAGATCAAATAAAAAATAATATATCCTTAAATCTCAGTAACTACTTTAAAAAATCTATTTTAAAAAGTCTTTCATTGTTACATAGCCCATTAATCTAGGAAAATTATAGGCTACATATCGTCACGCTACGACCAAAAGAAGCGGAGCAGCAATGAAAAATGTGTCAGAATATTCCTTTAGCATCAAACAAGACAAAAGTCAGTAGTATTTAGACAGACGCAAATACCCTATCACTAGCATGACACAGTGAACTACCGCTCATTGTATTCATGAATCACTCGTTATGAATTGTTGCGTGATGTGTGCCGATACTCTTATCGCGACACGTGTGTGACGTAGCCATGTGTTAAAAGCCTGTTTAGTCGATAATGATGTTGAGAACATAGGTGTTACGAAGTTAAGTAGTTTTTGCAGTAAATATAATTGCCGATTTCTAAGAAGCTCTTAAATGCCACTCGAAAAATTACATTGTTGATAAGCAACATAAGCATCGGGCTTAAGGGAGATTCTAGAAGTGATGGTGGATATTTTCTAGCCAATTATCCTTTTACATAACGAAATTCTGAGTAGCAGCACAACAGCACGACTTAAGAGGCACTAGACTCTTTTAAACACTTTTTATCGTTTTGAAGATGTCTTATCTTGATAAGTATGTACCTACCTCTTTTTTACGGGCACATTAAAGTGATCATCTAAATTCTAAATCATCAGCCCATATAACTTCCGATGCTGAGCAAGGCCTTCCTCTATAACTGAGGGTGTAGGCTTCAGTCCACCAAGCAGGCCGTATGGCGGACTACCCACCTAAGAAATTTCTAAGAGCTGTGTAGGTGACTAAAGATGTTTTCCTTCACCGTTAAGGTACATTATATTTCGTTCCGAAAACAAACATTACTTCGAAAAGTCAGAGGTGTGTATGCTATACCTACCTCCTTCCATCTCTTCGAGACTGGTCCACGGGTCCTTGTGGTTCCCGTAATCGTAACCCTTCTCTACGACTGAGAGGGTTTACGCCTTAGTCCACCACGCTAACCTAGTGTGGGTTAAAGTGACTACTGTATTTGGCATGAAACACTATGCTGAACAAACTAAGGATCAATAATATACTACACAATAATATTTAATTTGGCGATTTGATAACATTTCTTCTTCAGGTTACTTAAAGAACATGTATTTTGTGGAATATTTTATAATAATATCAAATGGCGGATGAGATTGAACCAATTTTCTACTATCTAAACGATGGCATTCGGCTATTCGGCGGGATTCTTGTTTGTTCAGAGACAACGGCACAGATTTCAGACTTTTTGGCAACGTTCCCGGTCGGTTACTGCGTCATACTGAACGCTGCAGTGAGAGTTTCACTTGGGGAATATCTTCACGTAAACTTGTTACAGGGTAAGCAGATGTACGTGTTATATATATTTACTGATTTGAAGATTATTGAAATGGAACCAGATTATTTTTTGGCGGGTTTTTTGGTAATATTATTTTTAAAGTCGTAAAAACTTGAGAAAAGGTTTAAACAAGACTTTCTGTGATTTGTTTTCGGATTTGGGCATTTGTTAGATCTTAATGACTCATAGTTTATGATATTAAAGATATTGACGCTTAATTTATATTTTAGTATGGAATTAGAAATGATACACGATCGGTGGGTGTATTTTTTATTAATTCCATTCGGCTTGGTTACTCTATAAATTATTACATCAACAATCATCATATGAAAAAAGTAAATTTAAAATGTATTCAGGTGTACCTACTATGAACACAATGTCATCGCCTTTCTTCATTATGATTAATTCAATTGATTTCGTGCCGTGACAATGTCTCCCCACTTGACTGATGAGTTAAGTAATTGATTAAGTTAATAGCGGGAAAACAAATTACTTTCCACTTACAGCTGACAAGGTTGAGGGCGTGTAGGACAAAGTAGGGCGAAAGTCGAAGTACATTACTTTCTTCATCAAGTAAATTTAATTAGATGTCAGGGTATAGACAGCAGTGTACATTACCGGAAAAATTGATTCAACTTGTTAGAGAGATTTATAATAGTTTTGCGTCAGTTTAGAAGAACCCTTAGCTGTAATTTTTCATGAAGTTTATTGCGTATATTATATGTATACCTATGGGAATAACTCATTCTGAATAACGTAACTTGGAAAAGTATGACGTAATTGTGTCTAGTCTGTGTGCCTACGTCAATAAAAACTACCCACAGAGGCTTTTATCTCTGAAGGGATAAGCAGATATGCACACCTAACATTAAGTCTAATGCCGTCTCTACTGCATATTTGAATAATCCGAGCTTTTTCCTACTAATGTAAGAAACCCTAATGAAAACTAATTTGATACTATCTGGTTTCCAGGTGGACTTATACAGAGAGATCACATTCCGGAACTCCGGGCAGACGTACCGCGGCGTGCCGGTCATGGCCAGCAACATGGACACCGTTGGAACATTCGAAATGGCTAGGGAACTGTCCAAGGTAATGAGAAAAATATATCTTGAAATACTAAGAAGTGCTCTCAAGGTTTTGGGCTTATAAGATCGGTGTACGACGAGGGCTAAAAATATGACTACACTAGATCTATCGTTGTAAATGTCTCGGCCGTCTCGGAGTTTTAGGGGGCACAGTTGTACCCCCACTATCTTGGTTCGGGCGCCCCGGTTGTGGATGGGCGCCCGCGACGTACACAGGCCACAGTGCCGCCGCCCCTCTCGGGGTCACATTCCCTAGTCCCTAGTCCCTAGTCATATTAAGGCTTTAAAGTATCATAAATTTAAAGAAATTACTAAGAGACATCTATGTAACAAAGCCTACTATACAATATCAGAATATATGGAAGATAACGAAGCCTGGGTATAAGTAAAATGTTATTGTAATCCCGGGCTTGACTGGGTCTACTTTAATGGACATGGCTGTACATACTTTATTATTATTTTAGTACCTTGTAAGCAATTAGGTATGTCATGCTCGCAGAAATGTCTGTGCTTACGGCGGCGTCGTGTGCCGGGTCGGTCACTTCCCTATGAAATGGTTGAGGAGGCCGATGGCTGGCACATGCGTCATACTCGTGAACGGGTGCTGTTTGTGGGGACTGGTCTGCCTGATTTGCTTATTTCCATTAATGAAATTTTAACCTGGTTAGATGTCAGAGTCTCCATTTAAGATGACTATGTTGTTCTTATATACAATACAACATTCTGATATTGTATTAATGAGCTGCTCTAATTCGGGAAATTGAGTCTTTGTATCTGTATTGTAAACTATCTCTTGATTGGAAAAGAGCAACACTAGAGTTTCTTGCCCGTTCTTCTCTAGTGATGACTGCCTTCCGAACAGGGTGGTAAATTTTGAAATGACTGAATCTAAGTGATGTATTTGACATTTTATGGATTCAATAAATATTATTTCATTTCATTTCATTTCATTTCATTCAGTGAGGATGCGCTGCCCCCACAGCACGTCCAGCGACCCCAAGGGCCCCTTTAAGTCGCCTTTTACGACAGTCAGGGGATACCGTGGTGGGATTCTTACGCCTCCTTAATTGGGCATAGGCCTGGCCAAGTAAGAGCCAACTCGGTCTCGAGCAGCCTTTATCCGTCTTTTTTATTTATATCTGGCCATCGTACTAAGTTACGGACATTTTGATGTCCTACACTATGTCTGCTTGGGGGCGATCTTGACTCCAACACTTGTTTGCTTCACCGACCTGACGGTTGGACAATCGTCGGCAGACATGGCCAGCCCTCTTCAAGTTTAGCGTGCTAATCCCGCGGGCGATGTTAATAACTCTGGTTTTCTGACGGAAGGCATTATTCAGAATTCTATTCACCAGAGAGACTTGAAGTATTTCCAGTTTTATGTTAAACTGAGCAAAAAAAAAAATGAGCATTTGTGTACATTTTATTATTTTTCGTTCCAGCACGGCCTGTTCACATGCATCCACAAATATTACAGTATAGAAGAATGGAAGAAATTCTCAGAAGACTACCCAGAGTGTTTAGAACAAATGGGTAAGTCACAATTCTTGTAATCTTTATCCTTCTGAGAGACAAGTCTTAAGTGTCTAGTGTTTAGCGATTATTGTGAAATTTAAAGCTGTTCCTTGTTCAGTGTCAGTTTTCCAGATTACAGTCAATCACTAGAAAGTGATTTTCATCACACTGTGTGCAGGTTTCCTCAAGATGTATTAGTTCACAGTTAAAATACGTGATACTTCATTTTAAATGCACACATAACTTTAAAAGTCAAAGAGTTGTATGCCTACGACTTTGGACCCGCGATCGCCGAGATTTTCTACCGCGGGGCAATCACAACTCTTGATAGAAGTTTAAAAGTTTAACTCAACTTTTACGTTTAAAACCTCGCTTACCTTTTGAAATATAACAGAGTTAATTCTGCCAATATTTTTGCTATTTTTTTCACCACGGACAAGTCTTTTCTCTCCTACTATAATCCTCCATCATCATCCATCCATGAGCCGATTGAGGTCTACTGCTGGGCATAGGCCTTCCCCAATAAGCACTATTGGGATCGATCGGAAGCCTGCAGCTAGTGACCACACCTATAATATTCATCATCGATACTCAATACGTTTTCAGCGGCAAGTTCAGGCACGGCTGAGGCGGACTACGAGCGTCTCACAGAAATCCTGAACACGGTGAAAGACCTGAAGTTCATCTGCCTGGACGTGGCCAACGGTTATTCGCAGCATTTCGTGGAGTACGTAAGGCGGGTGCGAGCCGGCTTCCCCAAACACACCATCATTGTAAGTGATTTTATTTGATCATCGTCGTCATCATCACTATAAAAAAAGGGCCTCCCCAAAGACTTCCAAAGTGCTCTCCTATAATAATGTGTTAACTGATGAACAATAAACTGCCCATAAAGATACGAACAAAAGTCAAAATAGTGAACTAATAAAACCTAAAAACAATGTGATCTTTAAGAAGAATATTGTCGGATCCACCGGACTTGGTACGCATCGTAATAGTAATTGGCCCCAGGTCCAACTACCAGGCCGGGGAAAGCGTGATTGGAATCTTCTATCTGAATATTCTCAGATTCATGCTCGCACCCTATTACGAGGGACCTATAAGCAATTAGCGAAATGTGGGTGTAGAATTGCACCCCAGTCTACCCTTTCCGGTACACAGGCTTGAATGTATGTATATAATTATGTAAAATTACATGTTGTTTTCAGGCTGGCAATGTGGTGACCGGGGAGATGGTTGAAGAGTTAATCCTCTCCGGAGCTGATATTATTAAGGTGATAAAAATTTGCAAATAATCTTCATCAACTCTTATACGTTCCATTGCTGCGTAAGAGCCTCCTCTATAAATGAGAGGGCTTAAGCCATAGTCGGGTTATCGGATTACAATCCCTAAGAAATTCCTGCTAATTTTTACGCATGGAGTTTTCCTCACGATGTTTTCCTAAAGTAATCGATGATTCATTCTGAATACTCACATAACTTCTAGAAATCAGTCAGTGCCTGGGCTTTTGAACCTTCGACCCTCGATTCTCGACCATTCACCTAAGCCTCGAGACTACCATTCCCTTTTTTTTAAAGCTCTACCAAATAGTATACTAGAATATATTTTTTATCCCACAGGTGGGCATAGGCCCGGGGTCGGTGTGTACCACCCGTATAAAGACCGGCGTGGGGTACCCGCAGCTGTCCGCCGTCATCGAATGCGCAGACGCAGCGCACGGACTCAAAGGACATATCATATCTGTAAGTATATCGAATCTCTTGCGGGTACAGTCGGAACTGTTGCGGTCGTAGCTACAGTTATACAGGGTGTGTGTGAGATGTGTGATGGGGAACGAAGGCAGGTAATACCTACGGTGATAACTTGATTGCATTTAAAAAATCCCGATGCCAGGAGGTTTGTAAACACCTTTGTTATTACCTGTCTTCGTTTCCGATCCTGATGTGAATACACCCTGTATAAAAGTATACTTATCATAGCTTATTCATTTTTTTACATTCTGGCAATTACGGTGAGGGCCTACTATAGTGATGGCTAGCCAGAAATGTCTGACCGTCCCATAAGACACAATTCAGTCTGGAAACCTCATTATATGGGTACTTTGATAACTAAATCTGTTTTTTCGGTAATCTCGGAACGCATCATTATTACTTTCTAGAATACTACTTAGTGAGTCTAGCATTCCTTTTCCTTTAGTTAATCGTTGCTTCTATCTTCATCATCAGCCCATATAAGTCCCATCACTGGCATTATACGTCCTCCTCAGTGGCGGTACTTCCATAGAAGACCGAAAGCCCGACTTGCCTTACATAGTTCCGAATAACGAACTTAACGATTATTTATAAAATAACGCTATAAACGTGAATGTGAGTACTAACCGGTAGGTATTTATTAGTCCTACGTACCAAAAAAAATATACTGCTACTAAATAAACATTTGGGCTTGCCTTAGTTTGACACCCTAGGCACGCCACTGGTCCTCCTCTCCTATTGAGAGAATTTAGGCCTTAGTCCATTTTCTTGTGTTTCTATCTATTTTTATCTAGTCATTATCCCGCAACCGTCGAGATTCTCGGCCTTGCGCCTAAATCTCGAGGCCATCACTGCTTCTGCTTCACTGGATTCTTATCTTTAGTATATATTCTCCATATTTCTCCAGGACGGCGGCTGCACCTGCCCCGGCGACGTGGCTAAAGCGTTCGGCGCGGGCGCGGACTTCGTGATGGCGGGCGGGATGTTCGCGGGGCACGACCAGTGCGGGGGGGAGGTGGTGACCACGCCCGACGGCCGCCGCGTGAAGCTGTTCTACGGGATGTCCTCCTCCACCGCCATGCTCAAGCATTCTGGCGGCGTGGCGGACTATAGGTCTTCTGAAGGTACTGGCTTTTTGTAGTGTAGGTGAATAGTGGGGGGAGTGAAGGTTAGGGAATTTGAGGGAATTATTTTGTCTTCAGATCAATAATGCACAGTATTGATGATAAGGAAATATTAGTAACTAGCTTTTACTCGCGACTCCGTCCGCGTAGACTACAGGGTTGAGATCAGAAGGAAAATAAGTTGTAGTCTATTCATACAATTCGGTCAAATTGTTCAAACGTGAAACCGTAATGCGTCGATCGGCGCCTTGTGCATCATTACTGCGCGCTTGATCAATATTTTAAAACTGCAATATCTTCTAAGATACTCAGTGAAATCAAATGATGTAAAAGGCAATTTTATTTAAAATTAAATACTTGTAATGAATACTGTAAGTTCGTATGACTTTGGCCCTAGGGGGTGACTTTGGCCCAAAATAGGTAAAAGTTTGGAATTCGCGCCACACCTCTCCTGCAGTCTGTTTCGAAAAAGTACGCATTAAAATCAGCAGACAACAAGCACAAGTTGTCAGTAAAACAGTGTTTCGAGCTTGTGGTCTCTACTCTGATTGCTTGATTTAGCTGTTTTCGAAAAGTTTGTTTATGGAGCAAAATTGCAGTGCAAACTTTCGTCTAAAACTACTAATTCAGCTGAGTTTCCTTCTAAATATTTGGTTAAATGTGTGGTACTTATGTCAGTGACCCTCGGCATCGCACTTTTTTTTATCAAGAAATTTAACTATTTTTGTGATATTGCGAAAAAGTGATTTGGTCAGGATTTTAATCCATTTTTGCTTCACTTTGGCCCATGGGAAAATTGGAACAAGCACGAAATGAAAGATGCCTATATAAAAAAAATTGCTAAAAAAGAAACTGAATGTCCTTGCTGGTTAGTCAATTAGTGCAGCAGACATTGCAGAAGCAACTTTATCAGGTTTGACGCTAAAACCACTCGCCAAGCCTAAGAAAAGACGACAACAGAGCCGTGACTCTATTACATGTAGCTCTTGAATGAGCGAAGTCTCGTCTACTCAAGAATTACCTGATAACGACGTCGAGTTCGAAGATGGATCACAAATTAAAATGGACATGACCCCACAATACTATAACTAACAATGCTATAGTTTTATGGTATTTTGATCAGTATTATTTTCTTATCTACTCTTCATGTCAATTTAAAAATCTTGTAACATTAAACGTTACAATTACCTTGTAAGTGCTGTAAGCTTTGTAAGCTTAGTAAGCTTTATAAGCCTTGAAAGCTGTTTTCTACTTTGTATTCCCATTTAGATTTCTTTATTGGAAGACTGTTAAGAGCGCCATAAAATAAGTATAAAAATATTTAACAAAAAATTTAAAAAGTTACTCTATTTGATGTAGTTTTGTATTTTCTCACCAGTAGATTTATTTTGTGGAGTTTAGTTTGTCCTAGCAGTAACAACCTTGTGATTTCAGAACAAGAAAATGAGTGGGCCAAAGTCACCCAAGCCCTAGGATGACTTTGACCAAAAGTTTGACAAAAAACATATATACTAAATCTTTTAAATGGCTTCCAAATATTTATGTGTATAGTTTCCTTATATCCCCAAAAATTCAACTAATTCAATAAAATAAAAATATAGACAAACTCCTTTCAACTGTAGGGTGAAAATGAAAATATTGCTGAATATTGGGCCAAAGTCATACGACTCTACGGTAACGTATTTATTTGGATAAGGATTAATATCACATTTATAAAAACACCTTCACAAATAAAACATTATTTTAAAATAAATTTGGTTAGGATAAAAAACGTTATAGTAAGCCAACCTTAAAAAATAGACGTATGCTGTCGCGGACTTTTTTTTAGAACTTTTAAAGAGGAACATTTCTCTCAAACATTATTTTAGCGAAACTTTAACCGTTTTCGCAGCGCACGCTGCGGAAGCTCACAAAAAGGAAAAAATGTCCCCGATCTCGAAACATTCTTTATTGATGCTCCGCTCCTATTCGTCGTAGCGTGATGTTATATAGCCTAAAGCCTTCCTTGATAAATGTGCTATCTAACAGTGAAAGAATTTTTCAAATCGGACCAGTAGTTCCTGAGATCCTAGCGTTCAAACAAACAAACAAACAAACTCTTCAGCTCTATAATATTAGTATAGATATATTTTTCTACTAGCTTTTGCTCGCGACTCCGTCCGCGTAGACTACAGGGTTGAGTTCAGAAGAAAAATAAGTTGTAGTCTATTTTACTTCTCAGAGTCCTATTTATGTCCATACCAAAAATCATACAATTCGGTCAAATTGTTAAAACGTGAAACCGTAACGCGTCGATCGGCGTCTTGTGCATCATTACTGCGCGCTTGATCAATATTTTAAAACTGCAATATCTTCTAAGATACTCAGCGAAATCAAATGATGTAAAGAGCAATTTTATTTTGTATTAAATACTTGTAATGAATAACGTATTTATTTGGATAAGGATTAATATCATATTTATAAAAACACCTTCACAAATAAAACTTTATTTTAAAATAAATTTGGTTAGGATAAAAAACGTTATAGTGAGCCAACCTTAAAAAATAGACATATGCTGTCGCGGACTTTTTTTTAGAACTTTTAAAGAGGAATATTTCTCTCAAACATTGTTTTAGCGTAACTTTAACCGTTTTCGCAGCGCACGCAGCGGAAGCTCACAAAAAGGAAAAAATGTCCCCGATTTTGAAACATTCTTTATTGCTGCTCCGCTCCTATTCGTGGTAGCGTGATGTTATATAGCCTATAGCCTTCCTCAATAAATGTGCTATCTAACAATGAAAGAATTTTTCAAATCGGACCAGTAGTTCCTGAGATCCTAGCGTTCAAACAAACAAACAAACAAACAAACAAACAAACAAACAAACAAACTCTTCAGCTTTATAATATTAGTATAGATGATGCTACTAATTTCAATAAAATCTTCTTGGTGGTACTTTCGATAATGGTGCCAATCACTTTTAACGGATGATTTCTCCGTTGAAGTTTTTTTATTATTAAAGTGAATCCTACATGCAGTATGATAGTATATTTTCGGACTTAAAATACTTATACAAACTTCAAGATAGCATAAAATATTATTTTTGGCTGATATACACGGGTACAAAATACTAAACAATACAGACGTATCTCACTCGCATCCACCCATGTGCATATATCCTGCCTCGCGCTTGCTTTTACAGCAACCTTATACCCTTGTCTGGCAGGGGTTAGAACTATCAAAAGTGTCTGGCTACTGAGGAAACATCATATAATCATTACCCAAGTAATATGTATAAAAATCAGCATTTATAAAATGACGAAAATAGGCCGGTATTTTCACACCTTTAGTACCGTGTACCTGCCAAAGCCACTGCAACCTAAACTTCATAATTGGCCATCGTTCTTACCTGTGTTGGGAGCATGTACTGACAAATTTTCAGCTTTTATAAAATGACTGTTGTCTGGTGTTCACGGGCTCTTGCGCTAATAAGCTTAGGAGTTTCCTTAGTAAATTCCAACAAATGTTGTCTAATGCTTACCTTTACCAAAATAGAAACTATTGTGTAATAAATCCCGCGCTTGGTTCTTTTACTAAAACATAGCTAAATCACTTTAAGAAATATTCCTTTATTAAAAATTTTGCTCGCGACTCCGTCCGCGTAGACTACAGGGCTGAGTTCAAAAGTAAAATAAGTTGTAGTCTATTTTACTTCTCAGAGTTCTATTTATGTCCATACCAAAAATCATACAATTCAGTCTAATTGTTCAAACGTGAAACCGTAACGCGTCGATCGGCGCCTTGTGCATCATTATTGCGCGCTTGATCAATATTTTAAAACTGCAATATCTTCTAAGATACTCGGTGAAATCAAAAGATGTAAAGGGCAATTTTATTTAAAATTAAATACTTGTAATGAATAACGTATTTATTTGGATAAGGATTAATATCATATTTATGAAAACACCTTCACAAATAAAACTTTATTAAAAAATAAATTTGGTTAGGATAAAAAACGTAATAGTGAGCCAACCTTAAAAAATAGACATATGCCGTCGCGGATTTTTTTTTAGAACTTTTAAAGAGGAACATTACTCTCATACATTATTTTAGCGAAACTTTTACCGTTTCCGCAGCGTACGCAGCCGAAGCTCACAAAAAGGAAAAAATGTCCCCGATTTTGAAACATTCTTTATTGCTGCTCCGCTCCTATTCGTCGTAGCGTGATGTTATATAGCCTATAGCCTTCCTCGATAAATGTGCTATCTAACAGTGAAAGAATTTTTCAAATCGGACCAGTAGTTCCTAAGATCCTAGCGTTCAAACAAACAAACAAACAAACAAACAAACAAACAAACAAACAAACAAACAAACAAACAAACAAACAAACAAACAAACAAACAAACAAACAAACAAACAAACAAACAAACAAACAAACAAACAAACAAACAAACAAACAAACAAACAAACAAACAAACAAACTCTTCAGCTTTATAATATTAGTATAGATTGTGAGGGAACTATTTTGTCATGCAGTAATGGAGTTAATCAGAAAAAAAGATATAAAACAACGAGAATAATTATACAGAATGGATTCAGATCTTTATCGGAAATTTACGTAGTTTATAGCCAAAGTCGATAAAGAAAGACGATAAAGAAAATCCCGACAAAAAATAAAAAAAAATACTTTTTCCATATAACTATTAGTATCAAATGTTTGTTGTTTGTATGGAAAACGTATTTTTGGTTTTTTGTTGACTTTTTTCTAATTACTCACATGTCAAATAACTTTTTATAAATCCACATTTAATAGTTATAATGGTCAGGAAAACGTCTTTTTTTTTTCATTCAAAACGTCCATTTTTTATCGAGATTTTTTGAACGCCAATAGGTTTATAATTACTAGACCTTTTATTTAAGTTTCCGACCATCTTTTTTTACACCACTTTACTATATACATAATTTCCCCCCCGCAGGTAAGACGGTGGAGGTGGAGTACCGCGGCGACGTGTGCGCCACCGTGAAGGACGTGCTGGGCGGGCTGCGCTCGGCCTGCACCTACGTGGGCGCCGCGCGCCTGCGGGAGCTGCCGCGCCGCGCCACCTTCATCCGCTGCTGCAGGCAGGTCAACGACACCTTCTCCTAAACCAACCAGTAGGGGGACTCGCTAGACTTGAGGGCTTCGTCATCACCAGGCCTTCACATTCTCGTAAACTTATCACTAGAGTCTGGGGAGCAAAAGTTATGGGCTTCATCGTCGTCTTCGTGTCTGCAGCTGGATATAGGTCTATGGCATGTTATTGGGCTCTAGAAGCCTCACCAGCCACTGGCAGGGGAGGGGTACTCGTAAAAGTTGAGGGCTTCATCATCATCAATCTTTCACGTCCACAGCTAGAAATAGGTTGATGGCATGCCGCTGGGCTCGGTCTTCGACCCTCCTTAAAGGGCGTATCCATACTATTCTTATAATTTGTATAGAGATTTACTATTTCAATTTACAGTTTGGTGTCTTACCAATAGAGAAACTGAGGCTGTCAAAAATTAGGCCTTTATTTATTAAAGTCACAGGCATTATTATCCATGCTATTCTTTTATAAAAAAAAAGATTTATATGGATTTTTAGTGTTTGTCAATAAAATGATTTTTCGAAATCTATCATTATTCATATCGATTCTATAATGTTTTAAAAATATATATTATCCTAAAAATAGCTGGCTGTATGTAATTCTGGATATACTACATAGCCAATTTCAAGCCAATTTCAAAAAGTTTGCGAATACCCCTTACTGTATTATATTAATTAATTCTAAATTAAGACTTCTTAATATGTACCTCAGAGGTTATATAAGTGTTATTTCTTCTTCGAATGCGGGAATATCGTCAGCTTAAAGGAAGTGTTTGTATTCTAATTTCACAATGATGTGGCTGTATGTCTGTTTTGCCTTTGAAATGGACAAGGCACAATAGCCATACAGCCACATAATTAAAAGTAAATAAAAAAATAGTAGTCCAAATAAAGTGATGAATTTTATTATTTGATTATAGAAATTACTTATTAGTCCATACAATTACTCCGGCCATTTTAATTGGGAAATTAAAGATTACATTTCTTTAAACTGACGTTATTTTCCCAACAAATAAATGCCTAAATAATTCTTAGATAATTACCGGTTGTTAAATAGTACACGAGTAGTGTTCTGTTTTAAATCGTAAGATGCCATTATTGTAATCCTTTTTATGTGGAAGTACCTAGATCTATTATAAAATGGTTACTAAAGAGTTTCAACTGCGATCTAGAGGTATCGATAATAACGTTTTCCTTTAAAAAAAAGTCTCAAGAACTGCAAGAATTTTTAAAATATACCCGAAAAGGCAATATGCGAAATGTGGGTACACAAAAAATCACCTCTACTTATCCCTTCGATGAAATCAGACATCAGGTTATATATGTAACAATACCATTAAATTCATAGATTTTCTTGTAATTAATACTAGTTTATACAACAGAATAATGTGTGAATGTATAAATAAAGTACTAACGAGGTAATATTCCACACAAGAAGGATTTAATAATGGCGTCGTGTTTGCATATTTGCGACTACATCGCTAGCTGTCAACATTAAGCGCACACGATCTTAATAGTTATACATAATGTTATTGTTCTCAGTCAAAACTGGTTTTATTCTAAGAAAATGTTTTTGCTTTGATAATACGACCTATGCATCGAAAAAAGTTACATGTGCTTTTGCACAACTTTTCTTTCTCAGCGATTTAAACTTAATTGGGCACAAAATTATCAGTAATTTTTTATGCTCTTCAAACAACAACAAAATTTATGATCATTATTACTTTACTAGTGCAATATATAAGCAATTTTAACTCTATTATAGACATAAAAAGTACTTTGGTGTTATAGTCATAAGTAACCTTATTCGATGCATAGGTCGAATATATCTATGCCTGTTCATGATAACGTGTTTGTACCCTGAAATGGAATTATACGGGCTCCTTAAATTTATCAGGGGTCAAATGAAATGGCAAATAGGACTATGACCTTATTTCTGCCTATAGTATGTATAATGGCACGTTATTTACAGCATGAAATCTACTTAAATGTCATGATCATGATCATAATCTAATGCCCTACTTCATCTCCTATCTAATAAATTTGTATATGGCACAAACACTTTAGAGAAGATAGTAAAGGTGTTAGAAAACTTTTCCAAAGGTTCAGGGCAATATGTGGGACGAAAACACAATTTGTGAAATGTGGGGAGTTTCGGCATAGTGTATGTATGTATTTCATAGTATAAACCAGTTTTAATTGAGACCCGAATATTGTCATGATGTAGCTTAAATCGAATCAATTCGCTGGTGCTAATTTTTTGTCAGGTTCAATAGATATAGGCAATTTTACGAATGTATTAACTTAGTATAATATTAAATAGATTCTCGTGTTTGCCCCTTGTGGGTAGTAGTAAAAATGTACAAGAATATTGTGTGCAATTCGAATTTTGCATTATTTTTTTATTAGTAAAGAAGTAAGAGAGGTTCCATTAATAACGCGAGGGGATCGTAGGGTAGAGGGAGTCGGCCTAGTCTTATTCAATCAAATATGGGGAGAGAGGGGACTTAAGAAAATGTCATTAGTGTAAAATCCCCTAAAACAATCCACGTAATTAATGGACGTCCCTTTTTTTTTCAATTTTTATCTAAAAAAAAATATTGAAAATAAACTAACTGTATTCTTTTTTATTGTTATGTCAATTACAATGGACTATTCGTTAGTTTTAACACGTTGAGAAAGAAGTGTGTCAACTACGTAACATGACGTCATAAATTTGTTTTGAAAAAAAAAACAGCTAAAATTTACCTTTTTTCTATGTATGTGTTTGTATATAGGTCTGTTTGTGTATACAAAAGGCTTTAATGTCATCATATCTCATAAATATCTTTAAAGCACAATTTTATTTATTTATAATAGTATTAAAATAATATAAACTTTACAGTATAATGTTGAATACGGCTGCTACAATTAATAAATTGAATGCTTTTGCTAATATAAGACAACGTTCTATTCTATTGTATTTAACGCCGTCAAAATTATTACAACTGGCAATCTTTGTTCGTCAGTTTTATTTATGTTAAATCAATAGCATTTTTAGAGTTGTAATTTTAAACTTTATTTGGTCACCTCTTTCTATGGCACTTACAAGTTCAGGTGATAATACACCAATAAATTTTGTCACTTATAAGTTAATTTTGGGTCTGCGTATAAATATATTTATTTCTGTACGCACAAATGCGATGTAAGGATTTTTAGTCTAAACGCCTAAAATGTAAAAATGTCAGACTGTATAAAAAAGAAGGAATTTTGGTTTGTTAAATGACCATTAAGATAAAGATTTTAATAGGTGAAGTATGTTATAAAAATATGGAGCAGTCTAACGTGATTCTGTAAAGAATTTTCATATGAATTACCCGAAAAACTTAATTAGTTCAGACATAACAACTAAGATTTTGATGCGAACTTGCGGGTCGAAAGAAGTTTTACTGCACGTGACTAAATTATATAGGTATAAGGCATGACGAATTACAAGACAAAATAAAGATGGCTTCCTCAAAATGTATAGGTACTCAGAATTCATGAATATTTTAACAGTACTTTTGTTTTTTTATATGGTCTGGCGTTTAGTTTTGTCTGGCTAGTGACGAATGTGAGGCTATGTTATTTTTGATATAACTTCTATTTTGTTAATTTTTCATAAGATCAATTGTTTCTTAATTTTAATAAGAAGAAAAGACGGAGTTTGTAAACTGTTTTCATAAATTTAATTATAGTTCCTTACAAACAAATTTTATGTTTTATTTACCTATACACTTGCAAATTATACATAATGTTTTCACAGAACCATTTATTTATTCTTCTTTACAGTTACTTGTGGTACATATAGCGTTTCCGTTCGACAAACAGAAGCAGATATTACAGTTGATTTTATAATAATGTCCAACTGGGCAGTCACCAATTTTTTCTACCACCGGTACTATGTCCACTGACAACGGTTGTCGAGGCGAATTTGTACATTTTTTTGTAGTACATTGCAGGCTTTGACCGTCGGAACGGCAAGTGCATGTATTACAATAATTTCTATACACATGAAACGGCTCGCAGTAACCGTGAAGCGATTTAAAATCCTGCGTCGATACTTTTGTTGAATCCTCTATACATTGCTTGTTGAATTGGCACACCTGCATCCTATCTTCCCCATGGACTACGCAATGGCAGATGAGACAGTTAATTTCATACACTGTGCCTTCGACGCATGTGTTTTGTATGTCGCTGTACGGGGAACAAGAGCTTATCGTGCACGCGAACATTTTAATACCATCTTTAACGAAGCAGTAGCATTTGTTGCAGTTATTCCTGTATATAGTTCCAATTTCGCAATTCCGATCATCGATAGGTTTTTCTATTACAGAATATTTAATATCGGGGATAGTGAGACGTTTTCTTAGTATTTCGACGCGAGAGTCATTCAAACAATGTTTTACAGTACAATGCATTTGTCTCTCGCTGTCACATTTACAAGTATTGCAGCCAATATCGAAATATTCACCGTAATTTTTCGAACTACAGTACGAGTCTTCGATATCTTTGGTGCAGTTTTCGCAGAGTAGCCTATTGTTTCTGAGACATGTGCATGTTTGGCAGCCTAACTTGTATTTAGTATTGCTACTACATTCAGCGTATATTTCTTCAACTTCCGTCTCTTCTACATCAACTTCTTTATTTATAACTGGGTCTTTTTCATTGCAAATATTCTTTGTACACAAATCAAGATTGATCTGACCGTCTGATGGGCAGAAACAGATGTTGCATCCATTTAGAAACAGCTTACTAGGGTTGCATTTTTTGTGCTTAATTTCGGTGTCTGGTATCAATTCTACGGGATGTAGGATTTGGAAGATGTCCCTGCACACAGGGTTGGGCCAAGTCCCGTCTTCCCCGCAGACACAGAGTATTGCATCTCTACGATAGTGGACATTTGGGCTGCATGGGGTTTCGGTGGATCGCCAAACGCCGTGGCCTTCCATTCCCACGTTGATATCATCAATTGCATCTGTAATGATTAATTCTGATGAAATATCATGATCAGCTCTAGGACGATAACGTAGATTTGGGATTTTATTAAATGTTTTTGTACTTGACTGGATGAATAAGATCTATTAATTATTATTGGTAATTATATAATCCTATGTAAATATGTAACGTGTTAAGTTTTAAGCCCCACCTCTTGGGTAGCCTATTTGAGTCTATTTGCATTTTCAAGCTCCTCTCCAGACTTCGTACTGGTGTTAAGAATTTCTAACAATAACTCTACCTTTGACCAATACATAAATCATAATGGGATTGTCTTCGAAGTTGAGTTGAACTGTTGATTGAAGCACGGTATAAAATAATCGGATACATACATACATAAGCTCACGCCTATATTCCAAGTAAGTATCAGTCCCACGTAATAAGGGGCGAGCCTATTGCCGTTTTTCGGGCACACTTCCAGACTTGCTGCTACCGAAAATTTTCTAATGAAAACACCCAATAACACTGCCCGACACGGGAATCGATAATAATCGATCATTACTACAGCAAAAAGTTTCGATATTCGTATCGATACATATACAACACTATATACAGATAGCTAGGAATAGGTCAGGTCAATAGGTTCGCGAATATCACTTGCAGAGGCATTATTCGCGTCAATCACACTCGATAATTATGCATTTGATAAGTGCTTATCAATAACACATTTGTTTTTCGCATTAATTTGTTAAATTTTGAACCGAAGATTAAGAGGTGAACCGGAACACAACATATGCATTTTTTTTATCTAACTGCATTAAATTTAAAAGTAATTAATTATCTTGTTTTTCTTGCATACTTTAAAAACTACATTTGAAACCTATCTTATTAAATTTACATAATCTTAGTTTGAATGAATTAGTTTGAATCCGGGTTGCGATATAGAAGTCTTTGTGTAGATTCCTGATTGCACTTTTGGATTTCCTATTAGGCATTCAGTAGCAGCGAGTTGATGGAATTGTCCTCAAGGAATAAGCAATAGGCCTATTGTAGTGCGGGTTGGAGGACCCAAGAATCACTATGTTGTTATGTTATGACCGGAAGATGAATAGGTATGTTATTCTCATTCAATACATTAGTCCGAGATTGTATCAACATGGTGTTCTAGTTCGGAATATTAGTCTTTGATCTGAATGTAAACACACAAATGTAAACTTTATTTAGATTGGAAAAGAGCAGTTTTAGAGCTTCTTGCCCGTTCTTCTCTAGGGATAACTGCCTTCCGAATAAGGTGGTAAACTAAATTTTAACGCGACTAAATGTAAGTAGTGTGTAGTATTTTACATTTTGTAGATTTAATAAATAATACTTAATTTCACTCATGACCGCAAAAACTAGGCGTTCGTGTGTGAAGTGAGTCTAAATATATAATAAATATTATAAGGAATAGTATATATATATGACGTCTGATGTGAAATGAGATATTTCAATCCCTAAATATGTAAAAAAAAACATTGTCTACGCATTTAGATTATTTTCGAGCAAATAAGAAAAGACGATCTTCGCTCGTCATTCAAACAATCCCTGCCAAACTTAGACGACATAAAAGATACACCAAAAACCTTCAAAATGCGAAATTGTAAATTAAATTATTTCCAGACCATTGAAATGTCCGAACATATCCACTTGGGAGCAGTGGCGAGCTTGGCAAGTGTACTCGAGTCTTTTGTTGCAGGAACACCAGTTACAGTCGTTAAGGACGTGAGTATTTCTTTCGCAATGCTGACTCCAGATCTTCTCTGCTACGGCTGTAACAAATAATAGACAATTATCGGTAAATTATAAGCAATTTACCGAGTTTTGATGGTAAAAATTCTAATAAATACCGAGCAGAGCGACGGTATAATTTCTAATAAATTTACTCCCAACGACACGCTGAGACTACAAAAGACTTTTCGGTCTAACAACCAACACATTCTTAAGTGTAGTTGGCATTTTAAAAAACTAAGGATGTTTTGATAGTTTGAAAGCTATTTAACATTCGTAGAAGATTTGCTGAAATAGTACAATGCTGTAAGGCCTTAGAATTTTATAAAAGCGAATACACGCAGGTTGGCAGTCTCGATAATGATGATACGGCCGAAAAATATCATTATCATTTTCAGCCCACGTGCACCCTACTGAGCATAGGCATAGGCCTAAAAATTAAAATATTGAGGGATTGGAATAGACTATAAAGTTGAATATATAAATAATCAATTTTGTGGCTATTTTTTACTAGAATAATCTAGAAAGCTCTTGTTCTGCGATTTTCCTCACGATGCCATATTTGTGTAAATATTTCGATATTTTAATTTAAATAAGAATAGACTTACGTTTCTGATGTATAAATGACAAAACATGAGTGAACGGAAAACACAATAAAATCATTTGTTTCGCCGCCATCTTGGAATCGTTACTTTTTGCGACTACTCGTAAATATGTGATCATAATTTATTTTCATACACCTAACGTAGTCGAGCGGCTAGTTAATTTATTTTGAGTTTACAATTAACTTTTTAATCATAGTTTTTGTAATGTGTTTTTAATGTTGAAATCTCAGCAGTAAGGATGCACGTTTCTCTTTATTATTCTAACCGGTTTGCAAAGCATTGTGCCTACGATCAATTGCGATGATATCACATAGTCGTCAGAGCATAAAAGAAATACAGGCATCTTTTGAAAGGATATTTTCATATTTTTTCATATTACAGAAAAACAGTATTAACCTTAGGTTCAAAAGGAGAATGGTAAGAATTTACGCATTTGAACGAGGAAATTTTCTATTTGACCTGTTTTAATCTATGGGTCTGCAGAATTGGGCAGAGGTTCATATATCGAGATTCGAGACATTCAATTTTTACTATATGATCAGCATGATCACCAGAGAATGAAACCTATTGAAATATGCCTTTTTTCCTTCTTTAATGCTATTTTTTAATTAACAAAATCACTTTCCCAACCAGAGTATTGATAACGGATGTCACGAACGACGATGAGAAAAAGTTTTAAATAAGCTACAATAACACAATTAATGTTTTATTGTAGTACTTTATTCTGCTGAGTCGCAAATGTTATTGGTGCATAATAATTTACCATTTTTCATACAGAAACACATGTTGCATTTTACCACATTAGTAGTACCGGGCACGCACTTGGAGTCACTATTCAAAGATAGCATAGATTTTCTCAATGCCATTTTAAACATCTGGTCCATTATTTGAGGCAGACTAAATTTTAATCCCTGGCCCAAAGTTTGACCAATGTTCTTCAAAGCCTCCGCTGTTTTCAGATCAGCAGGTTTGGCAGGATTGAAATTATTTTTTCGTGTCGTTGTTATGATTTTGGGTAACTTCGGATTAATCTCTGGTTCCCCTATTTCCATTCCCGATTCTGGTTCCTTTTTATCACTGTAATCGTTTTCTATGCTTGTCTCATCTCCATCTAGTGCGTACGGAATTTGAGTGCGTTCTATCACTCTCACCTTACGTGTGGTTTCTGTTTTCACTTCCTCCGACTCTGTAGATGAATCGTCGGTATCTTTCTGATTACTTTTAATATTATTTGCCGCTTCTTTATCTTTTTTTATATCGATGATAAAGTTTTTAACACTTTGCACTTTTAACTGCTTGGGTGTGGTTGGTTCTATTGCATTTGTAGTAGTTTTATTGAGGTAATATTTACCGAATCTAAGACTCAAATCGTTGTCTGGAAGCAGAGCTATAGCTTCATAGATAAGACCTTTGCCGCAAACATTCAAAACGTAGGAGCCAAGATCAAGTTTCTTGGCGTAATTGTTGCCTGTATTGCACACTAATTTGTTTTCATCGATGCAGAAGCAGAACTGACAGGGAGCCAAGGAATACCAGTTTTTTACTTCGCAACTGCCGTAGACGTTGCTCGTGAATCTCCTGTAGTTCGAAGAAGCATTAACGTTTTCGCAAATATTTTCTGTGCACCGTTTCTTATCAATGTTACCGTCGTGACCGCAGCGGCAAACGTTGCAATCCAAAATGACGTATGAATCAGGTTCGCATGAGTTATTTGTGACGTTTAAGGTTTGAAACACCTCTTCACATTTTGAGTGGGGCCAGTAGCCAGTTTTGTCGCAAATGCATGTCAATGTGTTAGTTGAGTACACCATATTAGGATGGCATGTTGGTTTTACTGCTTCCTTCGTTAGAACATTTTCTGAAATAACGAAATGTTTTAAATTTTTTTATAGGAAAATTCTTAGATGAGTAGTCTGCCAACTTATACTAGAATGGTGGACTAAGGGGTAAAACCCTCTCAGGTGTAGATGAGACCTGTCCCCAGCACTGGGATGCAGAATATAGGGTGACGACAAAGGTATTGGACTACAGGCAGTGGTACTTAAAAATTAGAGTACGAAACTATTTAAAAAAAAAAACTTACCTGTGTGATTTTTAGTACAGGATTTTGGCGTGCACTTGTAAATATGATTTGACGTGCAGATACATTGTAAGCATTCACTTTGAACCACATCTCCCGACTTGCAACTTTGAATTTGCCTTTCAGCATCTGAAATAAATTTTATATTATCCAACTGCGTATGTAAAAACTAGGTAAGACTTTCTCCCAATTCTAGCATTTTTGGCTTTAGTGACTCCAAAACAAACAAACCAAAAAGTGTGGTCCAAAAAAAGAGTTTATCAAAGAAACGTGATTATGACTGATTTTATTCCACTAAGTCATGCTATTCCGGCCATAGCCTGATTTTTATGAAGACACCATGAAGGATTTGACTCGGTAGGCCCCCTATGCTTACTGCTTTAAAGGATACGTAAGTTATGGCACTATCACATACAAATGCAGTGGCGGTACTCCTATAGAAGCCTAATAGCGTTACACGTTCATTGTGTTATGTCTAGTTTATAATTGTTTTTTGTGGGGTCAAGATATTCTCATTTGAGGACCAAAGATTATTTTTCGAAATTTTGTAAGGCTATGCCAAAAGGGCTTCTATGGAAGTACTGTTATTGTCTTCTTCTTCATCAACCCATATACGCCCACTGCTGAGCACGGGTCTCCTCTACCATTGAGAGGGTTTTAGGCCATAGTCCACCACGCTGGCCTAGTGCGGGTTGGCGGACTACACACCTAAGAAATTCCTAAGAACTTTTAGGTGTGCAGGTTTCATCACGATGTTTTCCTTCACCGTTAAAGCAAGTGATAATTCAATGTGAATACACACATAATTTCGAAAAGTCAGAGGTGTGTGCCTGGGGTTCGAACCCGCGACTGCCTAGATTCTCGACCGCGCGCCTAAACCTCGAGGTCATCACTGCTTTTACTGTTATTGTAGATGTATATTTTCCTAATATGGTAAATAAATGAATACTTTACCAATTGCATTACTTTTCGTAGCTACAGTTATAAGAATTAAAACCTCGAGCCATCTCATTGTCGTGAGTGCATGGATTACTAGTGAACTTAATACATCATGTGTAATAACAGATTTTATGAACCAGATCTGCTTGTTAATTGAAAATTTATAGCCATTATTATTGCTTTAGATGTGACTTTTATTGATCCGAAATAGGCCACAGAAAATATGAAGTAGCTTGTGTTGATATCGATATATATTTTTTTATTCTTGTGGAATTTCAGTTACTGACTTTAGATCAGCCGTAAAAAGTCGGTCATGGTGGTGCTCTTATGAATAACGTAAAACCTAGATAAATTATTAACCTGAGTATCGTCGTGGGTATCAGAAACTACGAGAGTCTTTTCGCTGTTACAATCTCCGAAACAAATAATCGCGGATCACAAACATTTGTGTTCATGCAAGGATCGAATCCGCGGCCTCTAGTTTTAAAAGCTGATTTCTAGCCAACTGCGCCACGGGTTTGTCAAAAGCATCTTCTTGTTAGTAATCGAATTCTGGACCTCTAAATTGCAGACAGAAACTTTTGCTGCGTGATCAAAGTCACAGTCATTTTGCGATGTCACTATCATTGTGTTATGATGATTAATTTCCATTATTGATCACAAGCGTCATATTGTGATGTGACCTGTAGTGTTCCGGCGTTAATTACTCTTCTTATCACTGTATTAACGCATAATCATTACAAAATAACTCGATAAACACTTTCTCGCAGTCATCGTTTGTAATTGCAACGAAATTATTTACGATAATTGTTTATGAATATCAATTCCTTAATCATAGTGTCGCGTACTTCTGTCCGTGCTAAACTCGTGATTTTGCACAGAACCACTGTTATCTTTTTCATCGCCTGCGTCCAAGCCCCATTATGCCATCCATCATCATCCATCCATCAGCCAAAGAAGATCCACTGCTGAACATAGTCTTCTCCCAATGACTTCCACAAGGACCTGTTGGAAGCAGCTTGCATCTAGCGAAGGCCCACGACCTTTATCAGGTCGTCCGTGTGTGTTTATGTGTTTGAATATCTGCAGAAAATCTGGCAAATATCTTAATAGTGAATGGCGAAAATAGGAGCAGAAATGCATATCTGTCTACCCCTTCGGGGGATGTAAGCGTGTATTTATCTATTATAGCTTTTGCGCGCAACTCCGTCTGCGTGGACTACAGGGTTGGGTTCAGAAAGAAAATAAGTTGTAGTATTTTACTCCGCAGAGCCCCATTTACTTAAATATACAAAAATCATACAAATCGGTCAAATTTTTTCAACGTGAAACCGTAACGCGCCGGTCGACGCCTTGAGTATCATTATTGCGCGTTTGATCAATATTTTGAAACTGCGATATCTTCTAAGATACTTATTGAAATCAAATGATGTGAAGGACAACTTTATTTTGTATTAAATACTTGTAATGAATAACGTATTTATTTGGATAAGGATTAACATCGTGTTTGTAAAAACACCTTCACAAATAATGCTTTATATCTATACTAATATTATAAAGCTGAAGAGTTTGTTTGTTTGTTTGTTTGTTTGAACGCTAGGATCTCAGGAACTACTGGGCCGATTTGAAAAATTCTTTCACTGTTAGATAGCACATTTATCGAGGAAGGCTATAGGCTATATAACATCACGCTCCGACGAAAAGGAGCGGAGCAGCAATAAAGAATGTTTCGAAATCGGGGACATTTTTTCCTTTTTGTGAGCTTCCGCGGCGTGCGCTGCGAAAACGGTTAAAGTTTCGCTAAAATAATGTATGAGAGAAATGTTCCTCTTTAAAAGTTCTAAAAAAAAGTCCGCGACAGCATATGTCTATTTTTTAAGGTTGGCTCACTATAACGTTTTTTATCCTAACCAAATTTATTTTAAAAAAAAGTTTTATTTGTGAAGGTGTTTTTATAAATATGATATTAATCCTTATCCAAATAAATACGTTATTCATTACAAGTATTTAATTTTAAATAAAATTGCCCTTTACATCATTTGATTTCACTGAGTATCTTAGAAGATATTGCAGTTTTAAAATATTGATCAAGCGCGCAGTAATGATGCACAAGGCGCCGATCGACGCGTTACGGTTTCACGTTTGAACAATTTGACCGAATTGTATGATTTTTGGTATGGACATATATAGGACTCTGAGGAGTAAAATAGACTACAACTTATTTTCCTTCTGAACTCAACCCTGTAGTCTACGCGGACGGAGTCGCGAGCAAAAGCTAGTTTAAAATAAATTTGGTTAGAATAAAAAACGTTATAGTGAGCCAACCTTAAAAGATAGACATATGCTGTCGCGGACTTTTTTTTAGAATTTTTAAAGGGGAACAATTCTGTTATACATTATTTTAGCGAAACTTTAACCGTTTCTGCAGCGTACGCAGCGGAAGCTCACAAAAAGGAAAAAAGTCCCCGATTTTGAAACATTCTTTATTGCTGCTCCGCTCCTATTAGTCGTAGCGTGATGATATATAGCCTATAACCTTCCTCGATAAATGTGCTATCTAACAGTGAAAGAATTTTTCAAATCGGACCAGTAGTTCCTGAGATCCTAGCGTTCAAACAAACAAACAAACAAACTCTTCAGCTTTATAATATTAGTATAGATACATATGCAATAAAATTAATTTTATAAAACTTTAGTATATTGCTCATATGAAACCGCAGTAATGTTTTGCATCGGTATTAGTGTCGCCGTCTGTTTGTCACCTTGAACAGTAACATATGATAGTCTAATTGTAGGTTCGGCGCGCTCTATATGCTGACTTTACCTCTCTCGTCATATTCAACTGTTTTGTGTTATGAACGATACATTGTTTTTATTTCAATGTCTAATAGTATCAATCATAGGTACGTACTACATTAGTAGGTATACTATTTAATTTTGAGGGAAAACTGGACTTGAAATAAGCTGTATCAAATTACTAAGTTACTATTTTATTCAGAGCATGCAAAAAGCTTGGTTTAGCTTCAGTACAGTTAGCGGTTTCACTCTTAAAGCAATGTTCTTCGATCACAACCTTATCTTCACAGTCGCATATGAAACAATCGTCTTTGATCTTTCCAGGCTTGTCACACGAGTATTTCGTGTGTTTGTGGCTGACTATGATCTGTCTTGTGTTAGTTCCGTTCGATGAGACTTGTGTCGAATTGTCTGCAAATGGAAATCGGTTAAAATATTTTTTTATATTTATAAAGTCACGAAATACATGCAAAAACTAAAATTCTCAGAAAAAATACAAGTGTGATAAAATTAAAAGCGAGCTAAATTACTTATAAAAAGGCCAAAGTGCTAAAGTAGCCACTTAGGAAGTATGCTATTTTTTGTAAATAAAAGAAAATCTGGGTACAAACTTTTTTACTTAAAGACATAGTGACTCTCAATTCATCTCAATTCATGTTTACATTACTGTCGACTAAAATTTGTCATTTAAAAGCTTTAAAAATGTAACAAATATTACATTACTTCCATTGCTTGTCTTATCACACATTACGATACACATGTAAAGGATTATCGCGAAGCTTTATTCAAAGCAGTCCCTCTTTTTGTAAGACTTTTTAAGACAAGGAATACTTCTTAATATGTCTAGTCAGTAGCCACATTTTTGTCTACAAAATACATACCTACAGCAATTTTTGTCAGTTTCGGTTTCAAGGTTCATACGACATGAAACTGATCCCTAACAACAGCTGTTAAATAACCTGCCGACATGTAATGTATGTCCCATTATTTCCTCAAAGCAAATAACTACAATTTATGTGTCAAGCACGCCATGTTTTCGTTTATTCAGGAAAATTACTTTAATTCCGTTCCTATTAGGCGTTTAAATCCAATTAGTTTGTATTAAAATAATACTACGTTACATAACGAATTTTTCTAAGCAGTTTTTTTCGTGGGACTTCTAATAAGCGTAAGAATGAATTTTTTATTCCATAGTATTTGACGGCAAAAAATATGGTTCTATAATTAAATATAAGAATAGATAAAATATTCTGACTGCGGGGTCATCACCTCTGCACATCGCGGTGATTTCCCCGATTCGATTCCCAATTCAGGCATATTGTTATTAACTTTTTCATTCAGGAAATCCTCGATAGCAACTATAAGTTTAGAAATAGGTTTCCCCACTTTTTACGTAGAACTCAAACATAAATTGTGGAACGTCAGTGTAGAAATATTCGCCCTGTGATTTGTATTTAGTGTTTAGAGGAAAATTTTACCTGTATTTCTTCTTCCCATAGGTAAATAGTTGAAGTTGGGGAACGCTTGTTCGCAGTGAACATCCGGAGGTAGAGGGCGACAGAAATAGTTAATGTTTCCCATATAAGGACATATACATTGCCTGCATCTGTGGGAACGAAAATAACTAAATTATTTTCTAGTGAGGAATATTAAAAAAGTTCCGAATCTCCAATTGTATTAGATGCAATCCTTTCACGAAGCAATAAATACAATTTTGAGTATACTCTACATTAAGGTCCACTTCTGGACATAGGCCTCCAATGACCTCCACCGGGGCTGGTCAGAAGCCACTTGCAGCCAGCGACGTCCTGTTACCTTTACAAGATAAACCGACCGTCTTGTCAAAAGCTTTTTGCTGCTTTTACGTTATTGGCAATTCAAGTATAAAAAGCGAAAAGAAATATACCTGATGATGTACAACGAGCCCGGAGTACACTCTTGTCTTTCGGAGCTGTCGGTTATATTGTACGACATGCATGATTCGATGTTTCGGCGGGATATAATCTTCGTTTTAGGGACCACGTCTTCAAAATTTAAATTGTCTGATGATATCTGAAATACATTAAACATTATATATTCGAATGTCTGAAAGTGACGACAAAAGTTGCTGATTTCATTAATTTTAATAAGTACAGTATTGCTATTGACAGAGAGTTGAGGAAGTTAGTTGAGAGGTGCGAAAGAAATTAAATAAGCACAGATGGACCTATCTGACACTTCACCTACAGTTCATGCAGATGCACATTCGACACAAGCAGTTTTAATATAATCAGTGTCAAAATTCTCTCCTATCTTCGAAGGCATAGACTATATGTATATTGGAAGCAAAAGGTTTCTTTTCAAAAAGACTCACCTCAATTTGACCTTCTCCCAGAGTGTTTTCATTACAAAACATGGAAGTACACGTAGCGTATTCTCTCAAGCCCAGGTCAGGGCACACGCATACCTTACATCCATCCGCGAACTCTTCGCCAGGGAAGCATAAATGAATGGTCCTTTTTGACCCGTCCGTTATTCGATTTCCTAACAAGTTCTGGGATACTTTGAAGATCCTCTGCCACGTGGATTTGGCAGCGTTGCAGGAGTGACTAGTACATGCTTTATCACTCTTCATCCCGTTAGAAGGACACACGCAGACGTTGCAGTCTTCGCTAAACAGATCCCCAGGGTTGCAAGTATCAGATCGCAAAAAATTCTTATCGCACAAATTTTTAGTGCATTTGGCTAAATTCTTCAGCCCGTCTTTGGGACAGAAGCACACGTTGCAATCTACGGTGTAGTAAGCTAAAGGTTCGCATAATAACTTTTGGTCTTTTATAGATTCGTGGGTATCTGAACAGTCGTTCTTGGTGCAAGCTCTGTCACGGAATATTCCGCTTTCAGGGCATATGCAAAAATTGCATTCTTCTTTAGATATCGCACCGGGAGTGCATGTGTCTGTCGAATTGTTTTTAACAGCTATTGACTCGTCCGCCTTATTGTTACTTTGAGTAACTCTTTTGGAATGACAATCATCATAAGTACACCACTTGGGATCTATCTTTCCATTTTTCCTACAATAGCACGTGTTGCAATCAAAATCAACGAACGTGTTTGGTTCACAAGTCATGTTGAAGTCCATAGTTATGGCGTTGGTATTTAGAGTGTAGGATTCTGGTGTTCGTGTATCATCAGCAACTAAAGTGCAAAGTTTGGAATCAATGTTACCATTTTCTGGACACAAGCAATACCTTCCCATATCGTGATATATTGAATTGGGTTCACAATTTACACTTGGTTTCTTGATAGCTGCTTCGTTTATCAGATGAGAATTTTGGACATTCTCCTTAAGTATTTTCTCCAAAACTCCCAATTTGCTTTGAAATGAACAATCTTTTGTGCAGTACTTATTGTTGGTCAGTCCATTTTGCGAGCAGAAGCATTCTGTACACAGAGCCACCATCTCTCCAGAAGAGCAAGTAACTCTTTCAACATCATACTTGAAATCTTCCGTTTTCAAGCATTCCAGCTCAAGACAGGAATTTTCATTTAGTTTACCATCTGCATTGCACGTACAATAGTGGCATCTGGGTTTTGTAAACTTATAAGGAGTGCATTTACTAGATTTATTTTTGAAATGACTTAAAGATTTGAATTTGGGCCCTATATCACATAGCATATTGGTACATTTTTCTCCATTTGGGCTATTGCTTTCGGGGCATAGACATATGTTACAATCCTTTCTGTAGAGCGTTCCTGGGATGCATCTTCTAGTTTCATCTTGATTAGACTTGTGGCATGTTTCCACGCATTTGTTGGAGACAAAATTTCCCTCATCAGAGCAGAGACAATGCATACACGGGAATAGATACATTACTGTTGGGATGCAAACGGTTCCAGTGGATATCAAAGATTCTGGAGACCTACTTTTGAGGCTGCACGATGTATCAGTAGCACACCTTGCTTCGGCACTCCTGCCTGAAGCTGGGCAGACGCAAAGACTACAATTTACGTAGTACGATCTAAATGGAATGCACCAAGGACTGTAGTCTTTATGGAAATTAGGAGATTCCTTAATAGCAGTTTCATTGCAGGATGTATGAGTGCATTTAAGTTGTCCGTTTTCTTCGCAGATGCATTTGCTGCAGTTGTTCCAAATGATTTGACCTGGCTGGCAAGTATGTCTACGAGTGTGACAGTAGCTATCCGTCCATCGCCCCCTCGCGTCACAAATACATACTTTATCGTTCACATAAAAAATTGAGTTGGGAATGCAAGTACCTATGAACGTAACGAAAAATGTACTTAGAAAATACTCTAGGAAATACCTGGATCAAATTTCGAGGGTAAACAAAAGAATATTCGCATTGGATCAGCGCAGTATATGAAAGACCTTTTAATCTTGGCTTAACACGTACGCTGCAGAGGCCTTTTTTATAAACTCTAAGCTAGTACATACATAGGGTCCTTTAGAGGCAAACTTGACTTCTTTGCAGTGCATATGAGACCTTTTGGGCCTCAGAAAACTTTGTTACTGAAAACTCATGAAATACAGAGTGTATCGAGCCCTAAAGAAAATGTATTTCATATGGATTTGATATGATAAATAACAGTTGACTTACGAAAAATAGTGAATCCAAGAGGGATACCTGTCAACAAACTAAGCATTGTAAATGCCATCAACATAGCCTTTATGGAAACCCACTACATGCGAAATAATACTAAAAAGGTTTATTAATTTCACGCGCCATAACCACTGCATTAATCCGTGAATTCCAACGTTGATTTCCTTTTGACTTTTGCTTTGAAAAATAATAAAAAGAGAAAAGATAACATAAAAAGCACTTTATTGTGCACCATTTAAACAAACAAATAGCAGATACAAGAATAATACAAAATACAGTGAACAATCGGCGGTCTTATCGCTTATAGCGATCTCTTCCAGACAACCGCGAAAAGAGAATTTTGGTGAAACTGTTTTACTTGTTTTCTTTAGCTCTATTCAATCCCTATTAAAGTGTCCTATTTAATCTATGCCATTCCGTATACGTTTCACTCCCAGGCCCAGGCCATCTTTAGGACTGAGTAATGAGTATGAGGCTAAGTCCACCAAGCTGACCTCTTATGAGTTGGAACACTTATGGGAAAATCTGAAGTGTGTTTCCCCACGACGTATTCCTTCACAGTCTACAAATTTTAGATTCAGTAAATATCTTTAGCGATGGTCGTTTTTAAAGTGGATATGGACTGCCTCAAAGTTTTGTGGCGCAAAGTTGTGACGCGCTTCTAGAGGTTCCAGGTTCGGATGGAGTCTGGAAATTGCTATTACGTGGGACCGATACATACCTGGCGAAATGTGGGTGCTGAAATGTAACTCTGCCTACTTCTTCGGGGAGTACAGGCGTGAGGCTATACAATATACCTAGTCCTACATGTATGATAACTATAAATACCTAGTCACAAAAATAATCGCAGCTATCGATAACACCGCCTGTTGTAGCTATTTTTTTAATTCTCCTCAGAGTTGTATGTTATTTATGTCAAATGTTATATTAAGTATAAATTGTGCAAAAAATAATATTAAATAAATAAATAGTCACAATAACGGCGATAAAAAAATATAACATGACAATAGAATTACATAAATGCGTAAAATGATAGCCAAAGAAGTCAATGGTACAAAGCCCTTCAAAAGAACATCTATATTTGCTAATTTTCATTATTTGCATCTATAAATAGCTGCATAATCTCCAATTACAATAACAAACGGCATTTTATAACATAATGTATTTGCAATAGAATTACCATGATTTGAATAATGTTTTATATGATAAAATCATTTAGAATTCGAATTGAGTAAATGTAAATATTAATGCTATTATGGTATCAAATCAACCTCCTTTGAGCAATATTGTATAAGTTTCTATGATTTCATCGTCATCAACAGCCTTTCACGTCCACTGTTGGCTATAGGCCTCTCCTATGGCACGCCACTGGGCTCGATCTTCGGCCCTCCTCATCCAACCGCTGCCAGCCACCTTGCGAATATCGTCATCCCACCTAACCGGAGGACGTCCTACACTACGTTTGCCGAGCCGTGGTCTCAACTCCAGAACACGTTTCCCCCAACGGCCATCGGTTCTGCGACAGATGTGACCTGCCCACTGCCACTTCAGATCACTGATCCTTTGGGCTATGTCGATAACTTTCTATGATTTATTTATTGGAAAAGAAACGATCTAGTAGTAGTGATGGCACGTGGTTTAGGCGCACGGTCGAAAGCCTCGACAATCGCTAGTTCAAACCCCAGGCGTACCTCTGCCTTTTCAAAGCTATGTGTGTATTCACAATGAATTATCACGTATATTAGCTGTGAAGGAAAACATCGTAAGAAATCCTGCACATCTAAAAGTACTTAGGAATTTCTTAGGTGTTTCCGAACGTGCGCTAGGCCAGCATGGTGGACTAAGGCCTAACCCTTTCAGTTATAGAGGAGGCCTGTGTCCAGCATTCAAAAGTATATGGGCTGATGATAATGATGTACATATTTATGTGTATGTATCTTTGGAAAACATATGGAGGAAAATGAAACAAATAGTATTACTTTACATACATATATGCATTCAAAAAAACATAAAATAAACTAAACCCTCAAAACAATGGATCGTTAAGTGGCTCTAAAAACTTAAATTATTATAAATATATAATTTTAATTTTAATAGGTGTGGTACGCACATAAAAATATATATACTAAAAATATACTTTTATAGAAATTAATAAAAATATAATAACAGCAATGAAAAAATACTGGAACCCTGAGTTTTAGCCTTGAATAGTTTTACTGCTGATTTTATACAACTTTGGAAAAGATTTCATTAATTAAATTTTATTTAACGCTATTATCAACATTACTTATGAAAATTTATTGTATGAAACTGAAAACAATTGTTGTAGTATTTAAAAACGTAAATTTAGATTACATAAAAAAAGATTCTATACTAGATGGACAGAAGTACAAAGTAGTATTCATATGAAGCGATGCTGATTCATATATTCATTTATAGAAATAGCTAAAAAAAATATGTTTTTGTATGTTGACACAAATGATCGCATGTTTTGCATTTTTTCATACTATTATAGTTAAATTTAAACACAATAATTTATTTTATCAAGTTGAATTTAAACAAAAAATGAAAAACACATGCCTGTCTGTATTAAAAAAACTAAGACAAGGTCATGTTCAAAAGGCAAGTAAGTTACTTTACTTTGCGAGGTATTAGCTTAACATTGACGTTGTCTCGAGGATGGGAGACAATGACACGAGGGTCGAAAGCAACCTCTTTGGTAACGCTTGAGTCCAGTTCTATTCTGTAGTTCTTCAGCAACGTCACAAGGCCTGACAACATCTGCATCTTGGCGAAACGCATGCCTGGATAGAAGAATATCATTGATTAGTTGTTCAAACAGTACGTATTTAAAGTTTATTTTATAATGGAGTCGATAAATTCTCATCAGGCCATAAAAGTCCTATTGTTCTGCAAGGGCCTGCTCTAATATTGATAGGGTTTAGGCCTAAGTCCACCACGCTGGCGGAGAACATACCTAAGAAATTCTTAAGAACTTATAGGTATTCAGGTTTCCTAATGATGTTTTTCTTATCCGTAAACAATGCTGTTTATTAAACCTTTGTATTTAGCAGGACCATCATAAATTGATTGTTGTTGCTTGTTTCATCTATATTGACTGTCGCCGAATTAACAGCTTTCGATAAAACCCTCAGTAGCATAATTTGCGGTATCGGTATAAAATTATTGCATTAACATATTCTTGGAACCCTTATGTTTATTACTTGGTTATATAAAAGGATTCACGGAGGAAAATTACAGAAATATTATTTTACAATACATCAAAAGTGTTTCAAAAGTAAACTTACCAATGCATAGTCTGGGGCCTCCACCAAACGGCATGTACACATGGGGATTAATTTTAGACTTCTCATCTCCCAAGAAACGTTCAGGTTGTAGGTAATACACTGGAATGTGGATGCGAGTTCCTCTTTCCACACGAAGTCCAGTTGGAAAAATGTAGTCAGTCATAGCTTCTCTCGTCAAAGAACTGAAAGCTGGATAGAATCTCAGCGCTTCATCGATACAAGCTTCGAGGTACGGCAGTTCATGCACATGCATCAATTTCCATAATGGCTTTCTCTTGTACTTCAGGGTTCCTTGCAAGTTCAAACAGAGTTAGACTTGATGTTACTGCAGACGACTCGTACCCAGCACCGAAGAATGAAACGCACTGAGCGGCTAGCAAGTCGCTTGTCACTTCTATTTTCATTTTCTTCACGTCTCCTGTTTTAAAATCGGGCATACTGTCGCCCACAATGTAAGTATTGTTAGTCAAAGTTAACACCAGGTCGACGAAATCATTTCTAGACGAGGGTTTGTATTGACGAGCCTCGAAGACTTCAGTTAGGAGTTTGACGAAGAAATCTGAAATTTCTGTAGGGAAAGACCTGAAGCCTAAGAAATAGAACATCTCAGGCCATAGGCTGCGAAAAACATTCTTAATACCCCTATAAGTTGATTTCTCGAAGATTTCTATACCGATTTTATGGAAGGGATTGTTCTGAGGTTTTGACATAACGTTAGTGTCGATGCCAAAAGAGCAGGAGCCGACGCAGTCCATGGTGTAATACGTCATGATCTCGTTTATGGGGAGTACGGGAGACGCATACACTTTCTCTTCAAGCATGTTCTCAAATACCTGATTGCACTTGGCTACCAACGGGTACATGTTCTTCATCTTCGCCGTAGTGAAGAGGGGCGACAGATTTTGACGAAGAATCCTCCATTTGTCGGAACCGGTGAAGTAGACGCTTTGGGTGACCGTTTCACTGTCATTGAAATCAGTCGCTTCCCTCCCATTGAAGCAGGAGAAATCCTTGGTAATTACCAACTTGATTAGTTCAGGATCTTGGATTATCAAAGCTGGATTAGTGCCATAAAATGCCCCAACGTACGGAGCGTCGGGGAATTTCTCACAAATCTGCTTCAAAACAACGCCAGGAATCTCTTTGAGGAGCACATAATCTTTATAGTTACCCAGTAGAGGAGTAGGCTTTAGATGTGGAACGTTCTTCTTCTGCCAGTATTCTAGCTTCTTTTTATGTCTGTAGTAGAAGACATGAAATAGAAGAAAGAGTATTGACGTGCACAGTAGAATCGTCAGCATGTCTACAATATTCTGATCAAATTCAGTATGCATTTAATCCAATTGCATCCAATTTATATATGAAAGACGAGGCACTTAATATTCGCAGCTGTTCTAAAGATAAATAAAAGAAACCGTTAACGTTTGCTTGAGTGACGAAGTATTGTTTGTTATTATTGATGTTTTGTTTATTTCTATTGTTAATAGGGCTTATGAGTGTGTTTTTTCTAGTATTGCTATACATATTTATTGATTTATAAGTAAATATACTAGCTATATTTATTTATTGACACTTAACTATCAAACATAAGTAAAGGCGGATTTTTGGCTGAGAATTTCTCTACCAGTCGAACCTTAGGCGGTGCAGAGATAAAAAGTGTAAGTGTGGTGTATTAATAAAATATTAAAAAATAACGAAATTTACTTTATTTTACTGATCATCGGTGCAATTAAGCTAACTCTGAAATTGCCACGTACATATAAAGGGGCAAATATCAATAAACTTGAATCAGCATTATCATCCCATATGCGTCCTCTAAAACTGATAAGGTTTAAGCCTTAGTCCAGCACACTGGTCTAGTACGGGTCTGTGGACTACATACCAATGAAATTCCTTATGAATTTTAGCGGTACAAGTTTCACGCGATGTTTTCCTTCATCGTTAATGTACGTGATAATTCATTATGAAAACACAAATAACTTCGAAATGTAGAAGGTATACGCCTCAGGTTTGAACCTATGAATGCTGAGATTCACGACTGCGTACCTAAATCTCGAGGCCATCACTAGTTTGTTCCTAAATTTTTATAAATTTTACTTCAACGTTGCAGTACCAACTACGTTATTTATAGTTTTCCTTATTTTTTTGCCTAGATGACGCATGCGTAATCATGCTTATATTTTATCTTTACTAATGAATGCGAAAGTAATTTTGTATGTTAAGCTTTTATGGAAAGCGAGACCCTGGGGGAAGAATGTAGGGTACATAAAACATTGTGCCCCGTAGGACCCGATCCCTAAATAAATGTAGGTATAAGAAGTATCTATTTTTTATTATTTAGAGTCAAGAGAGAGTGCTGAAATTATGCAACAAACAACAATTTGGGCCCAATATTTCTATTTATACTGTCAGCATAATTTCTATAGAAATAACATCAGCCCATACACGTCACACTCGGCACCTTGCATCCAAGAGGGTTAAGGTTTCCAAAACATTGGAATAAAAAATAAAAATGTAGTCATTTCATTTATTCATCTCACTTTACGTGGTACCAGTTTTATGTTGATGGGTTTACTAGGATGGGTGACGATGAGACGAGGGTCGAACTCCACCTCCTTGGACGAAGGCGAGTCCAGCTCAACTCTGTAGTTCTTGAGGAGTGTCACCAGGCCAGAAAGCATTTGCATCTTGGCGAACCGCATACCTGGAGGAAAAAAGAATATCATTTACACCAGACCCTCATCATCAGGCATCTCACTTGAAAAGGGGGTTGGTTAGGTTTAGTACGAAAATAATACGGAGAAAAAATGGTATTAATATTACTGTACCAAAGTTTACGTCCACTAATATGTTCCACTTAAAAAGGGTTTAGACCTTAGTGCCCACGCACTTTATCGCGCACTTTATATTGAAGGAAAACATTTTGAGAAAATATTGTTATGAACTTCAATTAAAAAGATTTTATTTACCTAAGTCTGGAGCATACAGGCCTTCGTGTTGTAAAAATTAATTGAAATGAAAAATTTGTCCCTAAAATATCGCATGATACTATTTTTTAAAAGCTAAATTCTAAAAGCCTCTAATTTCGATTTAGCAGTTTTTCTACGTTACATAATATGTTATATATTCGGTATACGTCATATATGGTTTATTTATTATAATCGATCATCTGTACACTATCGGGAGAAATAACTTAGCGGTAACGTAAATAGGTAGATAATGTCGTCGCTCGTTCCGATACTTAAGCCCTTTGAGGCTTTGAGCGATATTTTATGTTTATCAACTGTTATGTTAATTACAAATAACTGGTTTCCGCAACCCCTTATGTCAAACTTATATATAAAAAAATACGTTTTTCTTCGTTTAAAAATAATACGGTCTACGCTCACATATTTAGTTTACTATTAAGATACAAGTTTTGTGTCGTGGGTACCAAAAAGTACAGGAGTGATTTCGTTGCTTAAACGTCGAAAAGTTTCGAATGCTATAATCAATCTAGCCATTTATCACTTTTAATTGGGCTAAATAATATTTTTAGGGATCCGTACCCAAAGGACAAATCGGGACCATATCAGTCTGTCCGTCTGTTACCTGGCTGTCATGAACCGTGTGACAGATTTGAAATATTGACAGACATTTTAAAATACTAAAAAATAACACAGCAAGGTTTTTGTTTTTCAACTAAGCTTTTGCTGTTTTTAAGCCACTGCAACGTTTTAATACTGCGAAGTCACTAATTTGCACATAATTAATCTATAAATACTCAAAAAATTCAAGTCCGGTTTACTACAAAAACGTGAAGAATTCAATACCATATAAAAACCATAATCTGTACAACTAGTATGAGTTTTTACGAATACAGAAGCTTAAATATAAATGTTTTTATTTCATACGATATAATGTGTAACCTCCATTGTCCGACATTTGAGTTGAGAGATTTGGATATTTAATATGTTATTTTAATGGGCTAACCTAGATATTATCAGTTTTGTTTACTTTTAATATTGAAACATTTCTAGTGATAGAAACTAAAAAAAGGCCCATTCCCAACACAAGAATTGACCCTGGATCGCTATATCGCATTCAATTTATCTATCTTACCACCGAGAAAAAATTAATTTATGGTCACACGACATTCTCCCGCATGTCAGGAAGCAAAATAAAAACATGTAAATTATATTGCGGCGAATGCATAAATAAACGAGTTTACGGAATGTTTATTCAATTTGAAAGTAAACTCAATTAACCTGAAGAAATGTATTATATAACGCCTAATTTGGTCTTATATTGATTATCGTTTAAAAATCTTCACGGAAATAGTCATAGTGACGTATTAAAAACTACTGGAATATTTATAGCCATTTTTTTAAATAGACTATAGTAAAAAATAAAATAATTATGTATGAAGTATGCAAAAAGACAAAATAATCATTGCATCATTACAATGTGGCATTCGATACGAATTTAAATGCTTTAAAGTTCACTCACCTATGCATAGTCTGGGGCCTCCGCCAAACGGCATGTACACATGAGGATCAATTTTAATTTTTTCTTCGCCCAAGAACCGCTCAGGTCGGAACACTTCTGGATCTTCGAAATGCTTGGAGTGGCGTTGCAGGTAGTATACTGGTATGTGGATGCGAGTCCCTTTCTCTATTCGCAGTCCAGACGGGAAAGTGTAGTCAGTCATAGCCTCCCTAGTCAACGAACTGAGAACTGGATAGAATCGTAGCGCTTCTTCAATACAAGCTTCAAGATACGGGACTTCGTGCACCACATCGTAGTTGATTTGATTGTTGTGCTTCTGTAGATACGCGTCGACTTCTTGTATTGCTCGTTCTTGAACATCAGGGTTCCTTGCCAGTTCAAAAAGAGTTAGACTGGACGTTGTTGACGAAGTTTCAAAGCCAGCCCCGAAGAATGAAACACACTGAGCAACCAACATTTCATTAGTCACTTCCATTTTGGTCTTCCTCACATCTCCTGTGTGGAAGTCGGGCACGCTGTCACCACTAATATAGTTGTTGTTGGTCAGAGTCAAAACCAAATCGACGAAGTCATGTCTCGGCGAAGGTTTGTACTGGCGGGCTTCGAAGACTTCAGTCAAAAGCTTCGTAAAGAATTCAGTGATTTCTGATGGAAAAAATTTAAAGCCGAACAAATAGAACCATCTGGGCCAGAGGCTGCGGAATATGTTTTTGATCCCTCGGGATGTTGACTTCTCGAATATCGTGTTGCCGATGTGGAGGAAAGGATTGTTGTTAGGCTTGGCCATGACGTCGGTGTCAATCCCGAAGGAGCATGAGCCGACGCAGTCCATGGTGTAAGACGCCATTACTTCGTTGATGGGCACTATGGGAGACGCGTACACTCTCTCTTCAAGCATGTCTTCGAAAACGTGAGTGCACTTTTCTATCAAATGGAACATGTTCCTCATCTTTGCTGTAGTGAAGAGCGGCGACAGATTTTGTCGGAGAATCCTCCATTTATCAGATCCCACGAAGAATATACTCTGAGTGACTGCTTCATAGTCGGTGAAATCATTCGCCTCCCTCCCGCTAAAGTAGTAGAAATCCTTAGTAATTATTAACTTGATGATTTCAGGGTCTTGGAGTATCAGCGCAGGATCGGTGCCGTAAAACGCCCCGATATACGGTGCGTCAGGGAATTTCTCACATATTTGCTTCAAAACAACTCCAGGAATCTCTTTCATCAACACATAGTCTTTGTAGTTTCCAAATATGAGCGCAGGTTTTAGATGGGGTACATTTTTCTTCTCCCAGTATTCAAGTTTCTTTTTATGCTTGAAGTAGATTACGCAAAACAAGACGAATACAATAAACGTGCTTAGTAGAATAGTCAACATGTCTTCACTTTACTGGTGGCAAATTCAAAATGATCTAAATCTGCCTGAACGCCCTTTATAACATGGAGAAACCGGTCAGTGCGGCGATAAGAAACTTAACAATCAATTTATTTTAACTAATGAGGAAGCGTCTGTTTGTATAAGATTTTGCAGTGATTACTTGCTTAGTTCTAGTGTTCATTATTATTTATTGTAGATAAATTTAATTTTCGGTACTGTATTTTTTTTTAATACGTTACTTACGTCCCGCCCTTTTTTTGATGTTAACAAATAGGTAATTTGTTCATTGAAACATTAAAGCAAAAATACTATCCGGTATTATAAGTAATATATATAAAATATGTATAGTTTTTATATTTTATCTTCCAAGGCCGAAAAATTTGATTTTTACGCCTAAGAAAATGATTTTTCTTATTTTTATTCGACCCTTGATTTTCATATTCTTCATTTACAAATAAATACAGACGTGTTTGTTTATGTACATTTTAGTAATGCAAATAATTTAATTTGAATAGTATCTACAAATAGAAACACCTAATTACTAAACAAAGATCTGTGATAGTATTGTTTGTAAGATAATATAAATCTATTGATACTGTCTTAATTATAATGATAAGGACATTGACCTCATGTATTTATTGAGAAGTCTAAGGACGTACGAAATAACTAAGAACATTTTTCAAAACATTTTTTCTTTTTGATAAACCGCTCTAGGCCAGTGTGGTGGACTTAGACCAAACTCTTTAAGTTGTTAAGGGGTCCCATACCCAGCAGTGGGACAATATAATGACCCAACCCACACTAAGATACACCCACACACGAGTCTTACGTTGTGGGTATCAGAAACCGCTGGATACGTTTCGCTCTCACAAAGACTCAACCCGAACGAAATATTTGCAGACTACACAAATATTTGTCTCATTGCGGGGATTGAACCCGCAGCCGCTCGCAAGCTGGTGTCTAGCTGACATCGTCACGAGGCCACCAATTGTTACAGTGCTGTTCGTAAGATCTTATGTTATTCAGATTGGATTTGATTTTAAAATAAATATATTTTTATTACTTTTGAAGATATATTTTATAGAGTAATAAATACTAAAATAATTGGCATGGGAATTTAATTGTTTTTCTCTTTATTGTTTGTATTTTAAATATTAACTTTAACAACATAAAATATAAATTTTATTACATTGTAAAAATTTAATATAAGATAAAAAACACTTTATTGTGCACCTTATCAGCCCATATTCGTCCCACTGCAGGGCACAGGCCTCCTCTACCAATAAAAGAGTGTAGGCCTTAGTCCACATCCACCACGCTGGCCTAGTGAGGGTTGGCGAACTACACACCCAAGGAATTCCTAAGAACTTTTAAGGTGTGCAGGTTTTTATACTATATTTTCCTTCAACGTGAAAGCAAGTGATAATTCATTATGATACACACATAACTTCGAAAAGTCAGAGGTGTGTGACTGTCACTGCAGACAATGCCTTGCAGCAGAGTTCCAACTACTTAAATCCAGGTAATTGATCGATGGCCAAATAGAGATTATATTCAACTACCATTTTTGACATTTAATCATCATCTGCCCACATACGTCCCGCTGCTGGGCACCAGCCTCCTATGCTCCTATGCGACTGAGAGGGATTCGGCTTTAGTTCACCACGCTGGCCTAGAGCGGGTTGGCGAAGACCCGAAGGTTAGAAAGAACCATTATTAGCTTACATTTTGTTGTTTGACAGCCCCGTGGCGCAGTTGGCTAGACACCAGCTTGCGAAACGAGCGGCCGCGGGTTCGATCCCCGCACCGAGACAAATGTTTGTGTGATCCACAAATATTTGTTTCGGGTCTGGGTGTTTGTGAGACCGAAAAGTCTCTCGTGGTTTCTGATACCCACGACACAAGACTCGTATCTTAGTGTGGGGTCAGGACTATGTATGTGACTGTTGGGTGTATTTATTTATTTTTTATTTATTTTATTCAGGAAACTCCCTATTTGGAGCTAAAACATAATTCATCTTGTGTTGTATTTCAAATATGTAATTGTCATTCTATTAATTATAGTTGTTAAATTGTGATAAGTAATTGCAAGTTGTTACAAATCTCAGCTGTCAATCTGCTTATTACATGCATTTTAGCATTTCACTATATACTCAGCCTATCGTCGTCCACTGCTGAACGTAAGCCTCCCCAAGTAAGCGCCAACCATCCCGGTCCTGAGCGGCCCTCATCCATCCGCCACCCGCCACCTTTCTCAAGTCGTCGGACCATCGTGCCGCAGGACGTCTTACACTATGTCTGCCATTTCACTATGAAAATAGATATTCTTTTGGGTTTCGCTTAATAGTTTTGCACCCTCATTCTTTGTCATACTAACGTCTACACCCGTCGAATCATCCGTGGACTCCTAGGGGTGAATTTCAACCACTTTTGGAATCAATAGTATTGGTTACTCAAATACCTTATCGACTGCCTCGTTATCTCAAGTATGTGCCGTGCTATCTAGAAGTACTAGGTTCGATTCTTGGGTCGGGCAGTGTTACTGTTTTTCAATTAGGAAATTGATGATAACACGGAGCTTGGCAATGTGCCCCCAATATTTAGGCTCGGCTCCTATTGAATTACTATGTATGAGACTTTTCAGACTTTCATGTACTTTCCAACGAAATGTAGATTAAAAAATGCTCCTCTATCTTCCTCTTTTGGAAATGCAGGCGTGAGACTATGTATGTATGTTATAGTTTCCATTACTTGTCTCTTGAATAACACTGCGTAGTTATTGTTATTCAAAAATATATTAAGATTGACCTTTGACTAAATATAAAAAATGGAGCCCAACGCATAGTAGAATACCAGTTTACATCACAATAAAATATGTTTTTCTGTGACTTTAGTGTATTTGTGAATTTTTAAAATGCCAAGGTTGACAACAACACCCAGTGCTATTTACCTACGTTCTTTTAAACCCATAATACAATTGAAGTCAGACACTACAAGATATAGACACTTTTTATCCCACAAAAGTTAGATTAATATTTTAAAATCACACAAAAATCCTTGGTGCAGGCTATCTGATTAAAACGTCCATAGATTTATTAAATATATCAATGCTTCCGGAAATTTAAATGTTGGTAATTGTCCTCGTTTGGTTATGTAATGTATTACAAAATTGGTAATTATGAAGATAATTAATTATATTCATACATGTGCCTGTTCGTAAATGTAATGATGAGGCGATAAAAATCTTTTATTTAATACGATGCAGTCGAGTTGGGGTTTTTTAGTTGTACCTACTCTTAATATACAGAGTATATAAAGACCGTGATCAAAAACTGAGGCAGGTAATAGCTTCGTCGTTACATACAAATTGGCGTTAAAAAATATCCCTATAATTAAAAAAACTAAAAAACATGCTTTTTATCGAAAACCGAACTACAAAATAGAAAATAAGTTTTAATAAATTTAAATTAAGAATAGTATTACAAATTTCAATAAATATAAATTAATAATAGTGTGAATAAAAAAAATATATTATTTAAAAAAAAGCGTGGGGTGCATGGTGTCAATAGTTATAAATATTTTATTGACAGATATGAGTAGAGTGATTATCATTTTGATAATATCTTAAAAAGCACCCCACGCTTTTTTTTAAATAAAATATTTTTTTTTACACAAAAATGTCCTCATGTGTTTATTTTTTTTTTTACATTTTTAAATATAAAATTTTATAAAAAAAAGTACATTTAAAAATATAAAAATTAAACCCGCAGATGGCGGGGTCTACGACCCTAGCCACCGGTGGTTAGGGTCCAAGAGTCAGAAACCGTGCCTAATAACACTGCTTTTTGTATCTGGGGTTTGACCCAACAACCAATTGAGAGCCTCCGAAGATGTTGATCGAGGCTCTTTGGTATCAGCCCATTGGCAGTAACGACTATCGGAACAATGATGGTTGAGTCAACATCCCACATATCAGTAACCTCGTGCGCCAAATCTAAATATTTAGACATCTTGTCTTTTTCGGCTTTCACAAGGTTATCATCATGTGGGATAGTAACATCAACCAACCTTGCCCGGCGTGTCAGTCGATCCACTACCACAATATCAGGCTTATTTGCAACAATAGTCCTGTCTGTGATAATAGATCGATCCCAATACAGCGTTGCATGACTATTTTTGAGAACCGGTTGCGGGACATATTGATAATATGGCATTTCTTCAGTCACAAGGTGATATCGAAGAGCAAATTGTTGATGTATGATCTTGGCTACTAGATTATGTCTATGCAAATACTCGCCGTTAGCAAGATACGAACAACCCGAAATCACATGCCGGATTGATTCTCTGGGACGGTGGCATGCCCAACAAATGTCGACCGTACCGTCCTTCATGATGTATTTTCGATAATTGTTCGTCTTGACAACTTCGTCCATAATTGCAAAGACAAAACCCTCAGTTTCCCCAAAGAGGTTACCAAAACGTAGCCAAGTCACAGATGCGAGCTGATCCACATCAGGCCTGTTAAGAGCTCGATAGAACCGCCCGTGTAACTCCTTGCTCTTCCATATCTCCCTACGTTCCGAAACGCCCAGTACCATAGGTCTCCGCCAGTTCTCGTTCGCTAAGGAGAGTGGGGTGAATCCTTTATCCGTCATAACTACATCACCATGCATACTCACGTCACTGTGTAAGAAATAATCCCTGAGATTGCATACTTCACGGTTATGGAGGTCTTTGGCATTGAGTAAACCTCGACCTCCACATCGACGTGGTTATTCACACTATTATTAATTTATATTTATTGAAATTTTTAATACTATTCTTAAATCAAATTTATTAAAACTTATTTTCTATTTTTTAGTTCGGTTTTCGATAAAAAGCTTGTTTTTTTAGTTTTTTTTTTAACTATTAAAAAACAAACTACGCCTATCTTAAAGCATTAATATACATTTTCTTATTAAATTAATTACAGTACATTTATGTTTGTAACTCCGACAGGGTAGGCAAAAGTGTAATGTACACTATAAAATGTAGGCCAGCCTAATGCCGTTTCTGGGGCAGATTTTGAGACTTTAAGCTGTTACTTTACGTTACTGATATCGTATTTCCAACTAAAAAATCAAATGACTCGTTGCCGATCTAGGAATCGAACCAATAACGCATCATATCTATCACAGACAAGCAGGTATACATACAAATATGCCGATGGACCGATAAAGCAGTCTATTAACATAACATATTGACAAATGACAATAGCATTAAGAAAAGATTTTCTTTTTCAATTTTATTGCGATTAAATTACAAAATAATCGATAGTCCGGGAAGTCATTGCATAAATCAAGTTGTATTTGAGGCATAGAGTTCACAAGCTGTTTTGTAATAAGAACGCGTGTGTCTGCTCCAACGCTTTCGATTGTGAATAGTTGACGCAGGTTCTTTGGGTGCACAACAAACTGCTGTCCGCCTGGCAGTAACAATTGTTGCAGTGCATCCTGATAAAAAAACAATCAATTATTTAAATTCATATATAATGAAGCAGTAATGGCCTTGAGGCTTACGCAAGCGACCGAGAATTTCGGCGGTCGCACACCTCTGGCTTTTCGAAGTTCTATTTAAATTGAACTATCACTAACTTTAACGGCGAAGGAAGGCATTGTTGTGAAACCTGCACAACTACAGGTTCTTAGGAATGTGTTAGGTGTGTAGTCCGCCAACCCGCACTAGACCAGTGGTGGAATAAGACTTACATACGTCATTTTATAAGTGTGATTAATAGTTATATACCAACGATGACATCTTTTTAACCAGTAATATGATTTACCTATAACATGAACAAAATCAGACAAACCTAGAAAGATGCATGCACTCACATGATATGTATGCACACGCCTATATTCCCTGAAGGGGTAATCAGAGGTGCATTTCTGCACAACATTTTGCAGGTATATCAGTCGCACGTAATAAGGGCTGCAGCTATTGCCGTTTATCCTTAGATTTCCTGACTCTATACTACTACTTAGCCTATCGCCGTCCACTGCTGAACGTAGGCCTTCCCAAGAAAGCGCCAACCATCCCGGTCTTGAGCAGCCCTCATCCATCCCTTACATACTCATAAAGAAAGAAACGGAAGATATCAAGATGGCCACGTTACCTATACACCGCTCCAGGTGTACAAGTCTCCTTGAACATATCCAGCGCGAGTTTCGGTTCGCCGTCATTCCAGTTCGGCATCTGCTTATCCTTTTCGGAGATGCAGCCCATCACCTCCTTGCATTTCACTCTCCCCTTCACACAGTCGCACACCATGCAGTTCTCTTCTTTTTTCTTGTATTCCTCGGGCTTGCAAATCTGCCCTAGAAAAGAAACTACTATTAGAGCAAAAGACATACAAAATGGGGACGAAAAATGAAAACATTGACGTTCTTGTAACGACTTCATACATTTAATACCTATGGTTGTTCGGAAAACCTCATTTTTTTATTTTATGTCCGGATTTTTTACGCTAATGGGTTTGTAATGCCGTAGCTATTACCTGCCCTAGTTATCACTTGCCGTAGTTTTCGATCGTTCTGAATACCTGAATCAGCCTGAATTTCAGTGCAAAGTGATTAGTATTTCGCACGCCTGCCTCAAATTCCTTATCAGATACTGATAAGAGTAGCGTCACTATCGAAATATTTTCACAAAGCACCCTACTCATATTTTAATAAAATAATTTATTTTATTTAAATTTATTTTATTTAAGTTAAAAGCGTCTTTTTTAAATTATGATTACAATCCCACTTAATAGGGGGCGAGCCTATTTCTGATATTTTCGGATCAGATCAAACTTTGGGCAGAGTCGACTTTTCAACCAAAGCGCCTGGGCGTCTAGTGACGCAGAGCACCAAACAGTATAAAAACTTGAAGGGCAGTGGAAAAGACCTACTTGACTTTTCATAAGCCTCGACGCGGTGCATGTCATCGTAACTCAAGCAAATGAGGTCGTCGCAAATGAGGTTGTGGCTCGCGAGGCACACACAACCGTTGCAGTCCACCCTGTAAGACTTGCCGGGAACGCAGTCTGACGCGCGACTCGGCAGTTCCTGAAGGTAGTTCACTTCTCCAGGCTTGAGTGGAGGCCGAATATCTTGTATGTATCTAATCGTTAATCCTGGAATAATACTCGTATGTAAGTCGTTGAATTTATATGACGGGTTACGAATTGATTGAATTCATTCGCTACAAAGTATTTTTTGCATTACTCTTGTTAAATAGGTAACCTGAAAAAAAATATGGAAAAAAGATATGTCTCGCATGTTGTATTCTCAAATCAGAACAGCTCCTATCCCAAATGGGTCATCACAAGTAGTATTTGCGGTTGTTCATCATAAAAGAGTCATGAATAAGTAAAGCCTGGTAAAATATTTTGATACCGCAAGAACATTTCTGTTACTTACCTTCCTCATTTTCCTTACAGGCGTCCTCTTTGTTTGTACACAGCGTTTCTCCGGTGTCATCGCAGAAACATTTCTGGCAGCCCTTTTTGTAAATCTTCCCAGGCTCGCAGCCGGTCTGAGGCGCGTCTTGCAATGCGGATAAGTTCTTTACACCCTTTTGTGCTCCCGCCCTGAGAGCAAGACTTTCCTTTTTGTTTTTATTCTCGTTAATCATTTTTGCGAAGTTCATATAGTTGGCAGGAAGGCAAAAGACTTTGGTGCACATTAAACTGCCGTCTTTCTTGCAGTAGCAAGTGTTGCATTCCATTTTGTACCGTTTCCCTGGGATGCAATTCTCTCCTTCATGTATTTCGGGAAGGTTTTGAGCGATGTTGCTGACATTTACTGTAAAATCGTTTATTAATGAATAAATATATGCACAGTTTTGACCCAACGCTATCGTATGTATATGTCGTGGGTAACAGAAAGACTTTTTAGTTTCAAACGACTAGACTCGAAATAAATAGTCATAGGTGCATTGCTTTTCATTATAAAAGTCGCAACTGCGCGACAGAAACATTCGTTATATAAAAGTTTTAATGATTTTATTTCCTATTTACCAATTTTTTGTACTTTTAGAATACATTCCGCAGGAAAGTAAAGAATTAGATATCTGCAATACTTATATTAGAAATAGGAAAGGTTTGTGTATTTGCATGTTTGTAGGGATTAACTTAAAATTATTATGTCAAATTTAAATCATTTTAGTATGATACAGATGAAAACTTTTGAAGCGACATGGACTTCTTTTTTAAAACCGATATTTCATTTACGAAACATACAGATCAGAATTTTATGACAGGCGTTTTATATTTTCTATTAAGTGTTCCAGAGGGATGACTGTATTAGATAAAGAGTATGACATTGACAACTCAACGTTTTCCATTAGTTCTCAAAGACCTTCTAGCTCCGAGAATATCCATCGAAAAATCTTCCTGGCAAACCCTTTTTGTACAGGTTGGGAGTCCATTGTCGGCACACACACATACATTGCATTTATATTTGTATTTTCTTCCAGGCGTACATTTCTCGTCAGCGCTCTCTAATTCTGGCAGGAGTTTTGAACTTCTGATGCCATCAGTTCGATTTGCATTCTTTCCAGGATTGCAAATCCTGTTCGTACAGCTCAAAGTAGAATTGCTACAAACGCATATATTACAATCCATTGTGAATGTGACACTCTGATTACAAGGATAATCAGCTATGAGCATTCTTCTTGACGATGAATCAGCGTAAACCAGTTCCTCCAGATGTGTATTCTCAACAGTCTGCAAAGAATCGCCGTTGACGGGAAAACAAAGGCGATCTATGAAGTAATTTATATCACTGCAAGCGCACAGCTGATCTCCAAAGCGTTGTATGTCGCCTGCTTTGCATTTTTCTGCTTTATTAACAGCGGAACAAGGTCTATTTGTGCAAGCAGATGGTTTAAAGATGCCTTCTGGTTCGCACCTACATATGTTGCAGTCCATAAGGTACAACATGTGAGGTGTGCACGCGATGCTAGTTCTTAATATCTGGTTAGTAGGGGCGGTGTTTGCTTGGATGAATCGGAACCTGTTCCTGCAGTTAAATGATTTCCAACGTCCACTCCCGCTGCAAGAGCAAATCATAGCTTTTTCCGCGTATGTGATTAATGGTTCGCATACGTTCTCATCATCTACGGGTTCTGAAACAAATAAATTGTTTACAAACTTTGGACTTATTGTATATAAACTATGAAGCAAGCAACTTTTATTTTTTTTCTAAATTGCCACTGGCACTTAACAGGCACGTTTGTTCTTACAGTATCTACAATTAATTATCACGTTAGGCGCTTTCACGATAAAAAAAGTCATTGTGCTGAAGCTTTGACGGCAAAAGATTCCTCAAATAATAATGTTACGTGTATTAGTCGGCCAAACTGTATTGGCCCAATGTCCAGCAAGCCCTTAAACCTCCCCATTATTAGGCCGGGTGCCAGCCATAAAACGTATATAGGTAAATGTTCATACCTGTTAGATTCCTGTCGCATTTTTTGAGCACGCAGTGGTACACGCCCTGAGTGGAGCAGACACAGCGGTGGCACGGCCCGCGCACGGCAGCCGTCGGCACGCACTTAGCACGAGGCTTGACTGCCACACAAATTCACGCAAACTAATTCTGTATTGGTTTTACAATCGGTTTTTGGTTATCGATGTTTATCGACAATCGATTTGTGACCATTTTAGGAATTTATTCTTCAGCTCTTGAGGTTTTTTATCGGTTTGCTGAACGATTATTTTATGCCAAATCTTTGAGTGTTAAGCTTGGATTAGATTAACTCCTACGAGTTAGTCTAAGACCTTCCTCTTCTCAGTTCAACAATGTATTCGTACGCAGCAGTTATACATTTGGGCTGACATTGGTATATAGGTAATATGAAGACCTTTCTACAAACAACATTTTTATTTGCAGTACCGTGGCGCATTTAGCACACAAAACAAGAAGCCGCGGCTTTGAGACAAATGCTTGAGTGATACATAATATATGTATGTTTCTGGTTTAGGTGGTTGTGTTAAGGAAAAGTTTCTCGTCGTTCCTGATATCCACGATACGAAACCTGTTAGAACTATGTTAGAGACTGTTGGGTTTTATTCATCAGCAGCCTTTAGTTCGTCCATTGTTATTAGGCCTCTCCTATGGCACGCCACTGGGCTCGATCTTCGGCCCTCCTCATCCAACCGCTGCCACCTTGCGGATATCGTCACCCTACCTAGCCGGAGGACGTCCTACACTACGTTTGGGTTTATTTATGTATCGAAAAATCGTGTCTACGAACATATTCTGCCAAGGAAACAGCAAGACAGAAAGTGGAACGTGTTTTCAACAGCACTAGCCAGATAACAATAGTGTTTTTATAGTATAGTCAGGAGCTGTCTAATTGCCGTATTGTAGGAATGTTGAGAATAGACTCATGTCTATATTACTCGATGGGGTAGGAAGAGGTCATATTATTCATCAGGTTATATTATCAGTCGCAATAGGGGCGAGCCTGCAGCCGTCTTTCGAACACAATTACAGATTCCGTGAACACTTTGCCGAACCTGGGACGTCTAAATCGCACGGCACATACTCGTACCGCGAGACCACGAGTATTGTAATAATTAATTTATTGTATATGAGTCTATTAATCTCCCATATTTAATATTACTCATACTTACACAGCAAAGCTTCACCTGCAGTCAGCCATTGAATAAAATACAATAAAAATACAAAATACACAGACATGTTTCATGAATGTATTTCAATTAATCACCAAAGTTAATTCTAACTATATTTTATGAGACCGCGTTATTAGTCGTAAATTTTTAATGAATGCAATCGATTCTAGAGTAATTAGGTTTTGATAAAAGCTAAGTTATACGAGTGAAATAATCTCAAACGATTGCATAGTTACAAAAGTACAGAACATATGTTTTCAGTGGTTGTATCAGCTTTAACATCATCAACCAATATACGTTCTTCTGCCGAGCAGGGGTCTTCTCTACACCTGACTGACAATTGAATCTAATACCAACCTTTTGTCATATTATTATTATGGTTGTCGGGGCTCAGATTTTTCGAAGCGTCAAAACGTCAAAGCGTCAGGTTTTCAAAACGTCACTTTTTCGAATCAGATATTCAAGGGCAAATGTTTATTTCAGGTCTAGGTTCTTGTGAAATTCATTTTGTCGTAGTTTCTGTTACTAAATAATAATGGCATTTCAGTTGATATAGGGATATTAATAAATAAACGGTTTGTAAATACAGATAGATAGAATGGGTGAGAGAAGATATTAAAGAAAAAGAGGTTATTGCTACATAGGGATACTCGGAAGGATGAAACATCTCAAATTGAAGTTGGGAACAGGACAAGAGAATAAAGATACTTCATAAATAAAACCACTAAGTCGTTCTTCTTTATCGTTTATTCGTTTCTTAATATCTCAAAACTTAAGTGTAATTACGTATTATTCTAATACATGAGGCACGTTAACTATTAAGCAATTAAACCGTTATTACTCATAGCAAGGAGTTATATGATCAAAAAATGATTTTACTACTGGTTTGAAATATTTAAAATAACTGTCAATGTTAAATATTAGCGCCATCTTGTAGCGGTTTATGTACAACAGAATTTCAATGTAAAAATAAAAAAAAACAACATATATTTTTTGTAATAATAACTCCTTGCGAATGAGACATTTACTAACTAACAAATAAGATATAAATAAATGGCATCAGTGATGGATTTATTAAATTTCCTTTGCTTTTCGGTGTTTTAAAAAGTAATATATATTTCTGTGATTACATATTGATATATTCAAAAACTTTCGTTTTTCTAGAAGAAAGAATTCTGAAAAATGGTATATTTATGAATCTTTCACTGATTTGGTGATGAAAAATTAGGTGGCAAACTCGTAACATTTATACAACTACAACAGAGTTGCCGTGAAGTAGTAATCACAGCTGTTTGTGTAATTAACTGGCACACAAGAATGCTGGTTAATTAGAAACTGAACTGAAAATTATTTTGAAAACAAAAAAAAAAACAAAAAATGATTGAATCTGGCATTAAAAGTCTACAAAAATATTGCATAGGATTGAAAGAATTTAAAAAACTCTAATTGACCTACATTACATTCTTTGATTTAAAAACGTTATATTAATTGATTTCAGGTAAAAACGATATTAAGCCACCTAATTATGAAAAAATATGGATTTTTAATGATCTTAGCACTAGAATACATAGATAATAACCTCAGCACGCTCGCACGCTAAAAGCTTACAAATTGAGATATTTTAAGATACAAATATCACTATAAATGTTCGCTATTTAACCTAATTTATGTAATAATGACACAAAAACATTTTTGTAGAGATGTTACGGAGAATTCACAAAAAAATCACTGGCATAGAGAACTTTTTTTTTGTGTTGCAAAGGAAGGCAACATGCATATCGATTCGTTACCGAAGTTCCATATTTAAATTTTACTGGCTGATTATTCATCCGTTGCAATCACTATTGGGCAAGATGGCGGCTAAGTCATAGAGAACCCGATTTATGTAGGCAGAATAGTTATTAATATTTATCAGACACAGAATTGTAAAAAATAAGAATAATATGTATGTTCATATCCGAAACACCTCTACAAACAGAGTATTAACCTGACATTCCATACATCTCACCCAACATGTAAAACACGAAAACAATTGTTTAACCTATAAAAGTCGTTCGAAAAACGTACAAAAATAAAAAATAACTAAGTAAAAATAGTCACAAATACTTAAAATGTTACTAGGATTTATCCTCGACAATCGAAATAATACAATCGATTATCGAAATTAATACAGAATCGACAAATCATCGATATTTGTTGTGGCCTGCTGATGGACGAACGAGCATTTACTTGATGTGAAGAGACTAAAATTTCATTAAAACCAATTTCATTCAGATTTTTTGTAATTATTGAAATAATAAAATCCTTTTCGTGATAGCGTTATAGTTGATTTAAATATTTCTGTTCTTGTAGGACCGATCAAGTATTACATAAGCAAATTTTTACATTAATTATTAACCCTCCGCCCAAAGGAAAAGTAGTCCACCGTCCTGTGATTACGTAATGCATATTATTAATCTAGTCTGTTTTTTCAAAATTTAAAAAGAAACAAATACTTTCGTAATCACCAGCCAGATCTATTCCTCGATGTCATCTTAAGCAAATCGGAAGCCCTATCCCCTCCCCCTTATTCCTTACGTATACTTGAAGGCCGTTTCACTTGAAGTAAAGCCCGTTGTGTGTGTGTGTATGTGTGTGTGTCTATATGTCGGGCGAGATGTATTTGTCGCAGAGTCTGAGCGTGCAGAACACGCTGCGTCCGTCCGCCGAGCACGTGCAGTCGTTGCACTCGTTCGCGAACTGTTCCCCGGGGTTGCATCTAAAACCTAGGTCCTGCTCTGTCGAACAATGTTAATATTAATTATGTACTTAGCAACACGGTAGAAGCTACTGCTGTTTTTCGAGCACGCTTCAAGATGGTTACTATAAACGGGAATTACAAAAAATACACCTAACAGTCATATATATACTTCTGACCCCACTCTAAGGTCCAAGTCCTGGATTTTACTAAGATTTTATGGTCTTACAAACACCCAGGATCGAACCTGAGGCCTCTAGATCACACAGCATAAACTTCATCATCATCATCAGCCCATAATTGTACTGCTTGGCACGGGCTTCCTTTACCATTCAGGGTCATTAGTCCACTACGCTGCCCTAGTCAACTTATTTTGCATAAAAACTGTGAAAGTAATCTGTTATCTTTACATATGCTTTTATTCTCATTCTTTGTCTCCTATCCTTCTTCTCCTTCTCTTTTACTCTACAAATTATTGTCATTTATCATCAAAGGACTATACTTTCATTAGTTTATCACATCCGTTGAGAAAGTTGGCAGGTTGGGGACGGATGACTGTCGCTCAAGACCGGGATGGTTGGAGCTTTCTTCTAGGCCTACGTTCAGTGGAGGGCGACGGGTTGTGTATAGCTATGTATAAAGTTGTGTTGCTTACCTACCGGTGGCTCGCGGGTCGGCGTCGCGGCACACGTTGAGCGTGCACACGGCGTGGCGCCCCTCCGTGGAGCAGCGGCACACGTTGCACTCGCGCGAGAACACGCTGCCCGCCGCGCACTGCACGCGGACCACCGCCGTCGTGTCTACACCCAACAGTACTAGCTTAAGTACTAGCTTATGTTATTATTATGTTTAAATAAATCTCTATTCTCGGAAAAATTCCGGGTTCATCTGAAGCAAACGAGCCTAGGCCTAGTGTATCAGTTTGGATTATATTTTGTGATTGATGTTTTGTACTCGAGTTTTTTTTGTTAATGATGTTTTTTTAACCCCAATATAGAGTCGAATCGTGTTTTTCAGAAACTATGAGAGAAGTTAATTATCAACCTTTATACGGCCCACTGTTGGACACGAGCCTACTTCTCATGTGATAGGGATTTTAGGCCTTTATCCACCACGCTTGAGAAAAGCGGATTGGCAGACTACACACCTAAGTAATTCCTAAGAATGTTTAACATTAACGTTTTAATATGACATCATAAAAAAATCCATTCCAACAATACAGGTCGACAAACCTAAAGAATTAGCTAGCTGAAGTGGCAATGGTCATATAACTCCTAGAACTGACAGCCGGTGCACCTAAGCTATAATAGGCACACCCACTATTAGGTAGAACCTTCAGGGAATACAAGCTTGAGGTTCTGGCACTCATTCCTAGAAGTAAAACAAGTCAAAAAATTCCTAGAAGTGGTATATAAAGCCCACTCACCCCTCTTAGCCCTGATGTTGTCGATGCCCCCCGGGTACTTGTTGACAGCGTTGCAGTCAATACGAGTGCAGGAGAAGTTCTGCCCCTCGTTGTCGCAGAGACACTTGTTGCAGTCGAGGCGGAACACTTCGCCAGGCTGACACTGCTTCGGCGGCTCCTGAGGGCAAGGTTTCAACTATTTGTGCATCTTACAATACAGTAGGCATTGGGAAAGAATAAGGAATTCATTAGAGTGCTAAAGGTGTATCTTTGAAGTTATATGCTAAAGATTAGGGACTTTAAACCTTAATAGTTGGCGTCAGGCTGGTGGCCGGCCGTAAAACATCTGCCAAAACTCTTATGTAGCATGTTTTGTCCTTTCTTCCTATGTGGAAGGACAAAACATGCTGCGCCGACCCCAAATAAAAAATTGGGAGCAGGACAGGAGAATGATGATGATGAAACCTTAGTAAGACATAGTTCAGTATTTTTTGCGTCAGAAAAATAATTATTTTGTTAAAAAATTCCATTATAATGGATGCAGATTTCACGGGATACTGATGAGTAAAAAAAAACATGGTCATCGAAGAAATACAATGAAATAAATAGTCTGTCTAATTAAGGGTTGAAATTTAGTGAAATGACTTTAGCTGATCGCAATTTTGTACAGTTTCCTTTCCTTATATCTTTAATGGTATTTGTAGTAAGAGATTTTTTTAATTTTTAGGGTAAAATGCATTATATAAATTAATAAATAAACCTTCAAAATGTTTATGAGTAAAGTAAGAAAGAAAAGAAACAAATAACAAAGAAAATATAAGAACATTTTTTTTGTCAGCGTTACCTGATAAGCGCGTACTTTTCTTGACAACTTTGTCTGGGTTTCCTGAAATTAAACAAAAGAATAAATAAACATATTGAAAGGTAACTCCATTACCACCACCATTAAGTTAAAATGTAAATAAAAGTTCAAGAATAGAAAGGAATTGGTTAAAAAGGAAAAGGTTTATAACAAGATCTTGTTAAAATAAAATCACCAACACCATAAAAATTTTTATTACATAATTATACCAGGCACCAGATTAAAACTATTTTATACACTCACCGTTAAAAAAGAATATAAGTAAGAAAATATCAATAAATAATACCTTCAATATGTTACCGATGCCGACGACCAGTAGATTACAAATTATACTTAAGTTAAAGGAAAATGTAACAAAGTGTATAATCATATTTATTTTTAGGTAAAGATAAATAATTATAATTTTTTTTTTATATATTAACTTTTTAGCAAATAATTATAAATCCAGACCACCAATAAGATCAATCTACAACCAGAAAGCGGAAACTCAGAAATGCCGTAAAACCACACAGAAATAGAATTTACCAATAATCATAAAACAATCTCACATTTCCAAAGCACCATTACCTAGAGTGGAATTTATAGCATCTTCTACACTACATTCAACCATTATGGGTTTTTCCTAGAAGTAAAGTTCAGCTATAAAAACAATTTTAGCTTTTCATTCATTAATATCTGCTTCGATATCCTTATTAATCTCAACATTGTCGTCATAATTTACAATACTTTCATTGCTAGGCATAAGCCTCTAACAACTGGCAACCTTGACATTATTTTTATTAGTTCCACAATGACAACAACCAAGGACGCAAGCACGATGCTATCTAAAGAAAGCGTGCCCCACTTCTTCCCAACATATTTATTTACGCTACGGTACGATAAAGAAAGAATAACTATGCTGGCAAACCCTTCAACTTTCATTATCTACAACCTTACCAAACACCATCTAGATTCCTTCAGGAATTTCTTTATCAATGTATTTGCCTATGGCTCCCCGTTGTCTTTTATTTTAAGTTTTTTATTGTAACTAATTTTTTTTATCTATCTATCTATCTATTTGTTAGGATGCGAGTGATTTCAAGTATTAGAGACCTTTATCACGTCTTCCTGGTCTCCGTCGTCGGGCACGGTGCAGACGCGGCGCGTGCAGTAGAAGCTGGTGCCGTCCTCGTTGCACCAGCACGTGTTGCAGTCCTTTATGAACATCCTGTTCGCCACGCACACTATCGCTTTGGTCGTGTTCACTGCTGACCGAGTGGCCTATGGATGATCTCTTCAACGTTAGGGTAATTTGTTTTATTGTTTTCTTTTTTTTTTGGTCAAAATTGTTCAATATTTTATACATATCCTTAAATCTACATATAATAACAAGTTCCTGGTATTTAAGGAAGATAGTAGACCACAATTATATTTGTTATGAAACGTGTTTTTCATGCTTTCCTATTTTTTTTTGGTGTCTCAATGTATTTAAATAAACATAGCATTTGCTGTAAAAATATTAGAAATCAAATGAAACAAAACAACAGATTTTATTTATAATTTATAAATGAACTTGTGTTCTAGGAAATCATATTAAAATTCCCAATGTCATTTTCACTTTGGATTATGGTAATAGCCTCCTCCAGTTATAGATACGGCAGGATTCATTTCCTGAAAAGAAAAGTAAATTTATATATAGAACGGTTCTCACGGACAGTTTTACGTTGCTCCCTCATTGGCACACGTGAAGTGACCAAAATATTAAAAACAATAAAAATGATTTCCATCAACTTATAAAGTATTATCTTGTCCTGTCCCTCTACTGAAACTCCTGTGTTCCAGGATCAACAGTGACACGCACAGTATTGACGCCGAGTATTGAAGCTCAACGAACGTAACTTGTCAAGATCCCGCAACAACGTTAATTAAGAGCGTATAAACACCGCGCGGCACGCCGAGTTTAGGTAAATACGACGAGTGTCGATGCAGCGACGAGCGCGCGCGCCGCGTCTTACTTATTACTCAAAATATCAAATAAAATGAAATGAAATCATCATTATTGAATATGTATAGTGTCAAATAGATCACTTAGATTAATTCCTTTTAAAGTTTAATTAATCACATGTTCGGAAAGCAGAGATAATAGCAAAAATATTTATGACGCAAATTTCGATGGCGTAGCGCAGAGCGATACGTCCTCTCCTTGAAAGGCCTCGCGGCGGTGTGATTTGCACTGGCCTGGGCCCGGCGTTTTATAGCACATTTTAAAATATTCATAAAAAAATAAAGAAATAGAATTTATTTAAAACAAAAATTGTACGTTTTCAAGTACACGTTCTTTTATTAAGGAAAGTTGTTATTTTGTTAAATTGAATATCGTACAGGGGTAAAAAAAAGGGTATAGTAACAGTAATTTCACAATATTTTGAATGCCTTAATTTTTTTTTTACTTGAATATGCAATCTAAATCTTAAAATGTTTTTAACTAACTATTTGCTTGGGGATATATACAATACAACAAAATTTTATTTTGATTAAATATATTATGAATTAATTCGAATTTTGAGCCTCGAAAATGACTCTAAAAGTGAATTTATGACAACCTTAGCTCAGTTATCTTGTTATTTATTAAAATTTACGCAAAAATCTTAAAATGTTCTTAACTAACTTTTTAGATGACAACATTCCCTATAATAATTGGTAATTAAGGTATTTGTACGATGGGTCCTTCATCAATTTTAAGGGCTTCGAAAAGTACTGTTTTTGCCGAAATATGTATAAACCCTCTTAAAATAAGGAAAGTCAATTTTAAAGAGGAGTCAAAAACAAATTTCATTAACTTATTATTAACTTCGACAAAAATAAGTCTGTCCAGGCAGCTAGTCTATTATAAAAGTACCTTCAGTTCGCGGAAGACCTCGACATCCTGTGGCAGCGGGCACGGCTGGTTGGTGCAAGTGAAGTCCGTGCCGAGTGCGTTACACCGACACGCGTTACAAGACACGTGGAATACGTCCAGCGGCGCACATACCGAGTGCCGTTCTATGTGGTCTAAGCCCTTCAAATAATATACACCCAACAGTTAGTGGGGGTATTTATATAGTCCAAACCCCAATTTGTACAATAAATTCCCAATCATGATCTGTGACATTTAATTAAGAAAAGCAATTTGACGGATATGTAAATGAGAATATACTGAGTCCAAACTATGCCATTATAAAATGGATATTATTCATAAATTTGGACTTCTATGGAATTACCGTCACTGCCATCGGTCATATAGATAGTTCTGACCCCACTTTAACTTAGAACATCGTGGATATCAGAAACTACGGAAGACTTATCGCTCTCATCAATACCCAGGTTTGAACTGTTCAAATTGCTGGCACTAAGAATATTGTAACGAAAAAATCAGATCAAAACCCAGGATTTGAAGCCAACGGCTGATCGACCGAAAACCATAAGCCACGAAACTAGTATGCAGTCTATATCACTAAGTCTATATCCATCAGCCAACAGAAGTCCACTGCTGAACACAGGCCTCCCCCAATAATTGAATGACAACCGCGATCTTTATCAGGTCATTGGACCATCTTGGGGACGTCCAATGCTACGCTTCCGCTACTTGACCTCCAGTCGAGATTTTTTTTAAAATAGTAGAAGTATATATAATAGATAACTCTGCATTTAGGCCTCCTGGCGTTAAAGAAAATCCCGACAATAAATAAGCTCATGATGTTTTCCTATCAACCACATACCTGGGTACATTTTATATCTATGGTTGTTAGGAAAACGTCAAAACTTTTATTCTTTGTCGGGATTTTTTTTAACACCAACGGGTTTGTGATCACCTCACCTTTTACCTGCCTTCGTTTTCGATCACGGTCTGAATACACCTTTACATTTAACATACTTACATCAGTCTCCTGAAACACTTCGACATCTCCAGCCCCGCCCTCCCCTTCCAGACACTCGTTCTGAGTGCAGCTGAAGTTTTTACCATCGGCGGAACATTTGCACACATTGCATTCGCTCATAAACTCCTTCCCGGGTTGGCACCGAGTCTCTCTCTTCACCACACTTATTGCATTCAAAAGGATTTGCTGCAAAAAGGTCTTCGATGTCAACTGACGGTATATTGAGAATTATAATCCATCACCAATTTGTTAAAATTGGATCGTTATCAAATAGTTCGGATATTTGTTATACCAGATTTTTTACTAAAGCCCATCTCAACCAAATATTTATTTCCATAAGTGTATTTGAGCGTAATATGCATAAATATTCAGCAACTTTGAAACTATTAGTTTAATAATAACCTCTCAACCATGTTGTACCAACCCTTTAACCCTTCTAGGTTCTGTAGCTTAGTAGTATCAGTATTATTATACCATTTTGTCAGTCTCTTTTGATTATAATATAATTAGTTAACACGTTTTTGAAAAAAATTAAATTGTGTTTTCGTTCTTATAAACGAAAATTGCTATTTTATCAATCCAATTAACTAAGATTAAGCAAGAAGATTTTACGAATTTTTAAAGCGAGATCCAATTTTAACATCCGTACCAAAATATCAATCGAAGCTAATATTAACACAATAAAGCAAAAACAGTACTTACCTTTTGTACCAAACACCGTATGGATGAATTATGACCACAATGAAAATGTGCACAATGTTTCAAATTATCTTCAAAAATCTTCCAATGGTAAATGAACCGTTTCAAATGTAAATATTAGCACAAACAAACAACAAATAAAACATGTGCTGATTGATGAAATGCGTGACAAAAAATTGTGCTACAGTATTTCACTCACCCGTTTAGCTCTTATTTGACCTCCCGCGGTGTAGCCGGGATCTAGAAGACAAAACAAATAAAATAGAAATTTAACTCTAAAGTACTCCTACCGGCTTTTAAAATGCCTAAATTTTTTAAATTAAGTAACTTTAGCCGAGTAAGAAATCTATTCTACCTTTGCTTCACCACAATCGTTTCATTTTCCTGGTATTTTTAAAACAACATACATTAGTATGTTTAAGGTATTTTTGGGCACTAAAATTCTTTTCAAACATTAGAATGTTTGAAAGATAGATCACGAAACCAAAGGCGATGCAGAAGATCAATGTTCTGTACCAGTATAAAAAAACCTCTTCTGCTTCTAATTTAGCCTCACCTTAGAGATCGCTAGGCCATCCGAAATAGCAAAATTACTACAAAAGGAGCAATGGGCCTATGTAGTAACGGTCAACCAAATTTCTCATCAGTTATCATTTAGCTACCCTGAGTCTCCCATTACAGCATCAAAATGTACGTTCTGTTTTGTCACAAATCATAAGTCTCTATAACTTAAATGTAGGTTTAGGCTGTATTAAATTACACTGCCTAAGTATCGTCGTTAAAGTACGCGATAATTCATTGTGAATACATTATACACAACTTCGAAAAGTCAAAGCTGTGTACCGGGGTTTTTAACTTGCCTTAATCTAGAGGCCATCACAACTTCTTCGTGATAGGGCCATAACTAAAAACTAACTAAAATATTTTCGGTGCCAGTGTCTGTCGTACCAGTTAAAAGATTCTAGGTAAAGTACTTACAGTGTTTCACGCAACCCATCAGCGTGCAAAGGCCGTGCCCAGACGGTAAGCACACGCACGTATTGCAATCCTTCTTGAATGTCGTATTCGGCTTACACCGAATTGGCGGCGCTGGAATGTTTAACACAAACAATATTAAGTACATCCAATGTTTAACTACCCTCATCATCATCGGGATCGCTGCTGTGCATCTGAAAGGGGGCTAGGCCTTAGTCCATGACGTTGGGTTGAGTAAGTTAGTGAGTAGGCTTTAAACTTCTAAAAATTCTTAAACATTTAATGGGTGCGTTTATCTCACAAAAAAGTAGGCGTTTGTCTGAGTCAACTCAATTATTCCGAATGATTAAACAGTGCGGTAAGTGTTTCTTTTTAAAATCTAATACAACTTCTGATCGACCAGGATTGATATGAGTCTGATAAGCTTCATGTTAGAATACGAGAACATAGACAAGGGTAATCATATCTTGCCACAGGAAAATGAAAAATAGTTACATTAAAACTCCTCACCATAAGACCCTTTATCGCACGTCGGTTGTTTGACGCATTCTGCTAAGCCTTCTTCTGTGCACCTACAGGAATGACAGTTGCTGTTCCACGCGGTGCCGGGTTGGCACTCGGCGTCCCTCGGGGGATGGCTCGGTTCCAATTCATCTCTTGAAAGCTGTATCGGTGGTGCTAGAACATTTAGGCGTTGAAGTTCAAAACTAGACACCAATTGAAAGCAAAAAAAATTGGAAAGCCTTATAAGTAATACAAGCAAAAAAGACGCCTTCAGTGCAAAGCAGTTGAAGTATTTTTATCCATTGTTCCAAATGTAATACATATATACACTCACTTCATCATAATGATAGATTTTGGAAACGAATATAGACCGCACTAAATCTTTTCTCTTACATACATAAACTCTCGGCTGTGTTCGTAGCCACGTTTCGATAGATATGTTGCATTCCCACGTAGTAGCAAGCGAGCCTATTGGTGTTTATCGGGCACATTTTTTAGACTCCGTGCTGCTAATGAGAATTTCCTAATGAAAACCCATTTTGCCTGACCCGAAAATCGAGATCGTACATGGCAGAGTTGTACGTGTTAGTTTTTTTATCTAATTTATTGAAGATTTTGCACTGCTCTTATTTACCTTTGGATTCTTCTTCTGGTGTGCAGTTTCCTTCCGCGCATCTTAGCGCTGAAACGAAAAAATCTTTAGGTTAAATATACTCTTTTTTTCAATTTAGAATGTTTCATAAAAATAAAGATGCAATATCTTTAGATTACTTTGAAAATTTGCGCTTCCAATTATAGAAGGCTAGCTGTTGCCCGCGACTTCGTCCGCCTAGACTACAGGGTTGAGTTAAGATGGAAAATAAGTTATAATCAATTTTACTCCTTAGAGTCCTATTTATGCCCATACCAAAAATCATATAAATCGGTAAAATTATTTAAACGTGAAACCGTAACGCGCCGGTCGACGCCTTGTACATAATTATTGCCCGCTTGATGATTATATCTAAGATACTCATTGAAATCAAATGATGTAAAGGGTAACACAAAATTCTGATATTGTATCAATGAGCTGCTCGAATTCGGGAAATTAAGTCCTTGTAACAATATTGTAAGCTATCTCTTGATTGGAAAAGAGCAACACTAGAGTTTCTTGCCCGTTCTTCTCTAGTGATGACTGCCTTCCGAACAGGGTGGTAAAATTTTGAAATGACTGAATCTAAGTGATGTATTTGACATTTTATGGATTCAATAAATATTATTTCGTTTCATTTCATTTCATTTCATAAATTTCTTTTAAATTAAATACTTATACTAAATAACGCAATAATTTGCATAAGAATTAATATAATCTTTATAAAAATACCTTCACAAACAATGCTTTATTTTATAACAAATTTAGTTAGCATAAAAGAGGTTATAGTGAATCAACCCTAAAAGTTAGACATATGCTACCGCTGACTTTTTTTTAGACATTATCAAGCTCTACAACTTTTCTCTAGGACTCAACTATATATCTCCCATGGGTAAGGCAGCGTTTGCAAAAAACGGTTTCGTTCGCCCGTTTTTTCTCCGACTTAAGTATTTCACAAATCCTGCTACAACAAAAAAGTCTTAACATTTTTCGGATTAATATATAGCCTATGACACTCACAAAGAACGTAGCTTTCTATTGGTAAAAGAATTTTCAAAATCGGTTCAGTAGATCCCGAGTTTACTTTCTACAACGTCACAAACATACAAACTCACAAACCTTACCTCTTTATAATATTAGTATAGAAGTATAGATAAGGAGACATTATTTATAAAATGGACCTCTTATTATAACCAAGTATACCAGGTAATAGGTATTAGGCATATACAATTTAAAAGTAATCTTTAAACCATTGACGTAATTTATTTATTTATTTCACTGAGTTTAAATGACTCTTTGTATGCATGAAGGCCGTATAACTAGGTCAGTTCTTTCTTTTACACCTTCGCCTTATTAAAAAAGAAGTTAAAGTGACATAAGATTTTCGCGCCACAATTTGATAGCTGTCAAATCCCACGTGACACGTTTCGGGCGACGCAGCGCGCCCGACCGATCCTCAATTTGCCCTTTAACCTTCGCAATTATTGCAGTTCTATTAATAGCTGCAAACAATTGGTTCTGTAATTACTTGTCGCCCATGATAGCTCCGGGCAAAATGTCCAAATTCTAACCTAAAATTAACAATTGTGACGGACGACTAAAAACTTGAAGCACATTAAATGCTACTCCGAGAACATCAATTAAATTCTTAATTGTCGTCCAATTGCTTTAAGGTACGATGTCAATCTGACATAATGTCTGTTGCGATCTGAAATCAGCCTGTCAATATCGAGTAGCAAATGAAAAAGGTAGCTTTAATAGCTAGAAGCAAGATTAATTCTGTAGACAAAAAATGTGCAATACTAACGACACCGCCATTAAAATGTGTGTGTACGAGGGAAGTGTCAACTTTTTATTGTTGTCATATAAATCTTAATGAGTGTCTCATTAGCCCCGCCACAAACGTCATCATCATCATCAACAGCCTTTAATTCGTCCACTGCTGGACATAGGCCTCTCCTATGGCACATCACTGGGCTCGATCTTCGGCTCTCCTCATCCAACCACTGCCAGCCACCTTGCGGATATCGCATATACCCTTTTATGGTAAAGCGCCACAAACGTATCGCATGTTAATTCGCAATCTGTGTCAGTTAAAATCTTTGAATTTCGAAAATGTCTGAAAATTTTCCCGAAGGCTTAACACATAGTCAAAAAATCAAAACCGTATTGTTAATATCAATCGATAAATCAATCAATAAATTTCTTAAGTTAAAATTAAGTTAAGAAACAGTAATTTTCTTATCGATATGTCTAAACTAATTAAATTGGTGACTGGTCCTTGATAGTCAATAAATAAGTCTGCGATCTAAGAACAGATATTTTCCTCATAAGTTTATAAATTTGGAAATCACGTTCGTCTTATTTACTTTTCATATCTTATTATAACTAGCAACGAATGAACAAAACGCCGAATTCTAACAACCACTTTGTCTTGTTTTTGATTGCATGGTGTCTGACTTCCTTATGGTCTTGGCGCGCAAGTAATGCCGTGAGATCCAGAAGCCCTGAGTTCTATCTATGCGTCTCTTAGCGTTCTCTATAGCAGCTCAGAAAGCCCGAATAACGGCAGTAGACTTGTCCCCTATTATACCGAACTTGAAACAAAATTTTCGAAACTCTTTGACGGGTACAGATGAACATTTAAAAAAAATAATATTATAATCACAATTTTTTAATTATAATATCTTCAGTCCATATACGTCACATTACTGGATACGGGCTACCCCACAATTGAGAGGGTTTTCAACCTTACTCCACCCCGGTAACCAACAGCGGGTTGACAGAGAATAAATGGGCATTATAAGTAAATATAATCATTTTTTGTCCTGCTCTATTGATTATCCTCTGACGTTAGAGGAAACGGGACAAAGAATGTTTCAGTATTACGGTCTTTAATATTTGTACGTTGAACTGTGCACAATGCATTCATTGACAAAAATTCCTAGTACCATTATCTACAACAGGCATTATCATAATATAAACATATGACGTGGCAATTCCTAGTAAATGGATGATAATTAGCTCAGACTTATCGTGAGTATCCGACGCACAAGTATTGTAGGTGAAGTCCGAGATATCTTTGTTGGCTTAGAAACCTAAGTACTATATTTTCTAAGTCCAACCTGGCTTAAACATTTCCACATACCATTTCAATCAAAAATTATTTTCTTATGTCATGATTATATTATTATCGTAAGGTATTTTGTCTAGGGAAATTTTAAAGTGAAATATTTCGCAAATGGGTACAATGGAATCGTCTTAGCACCCTCAATGTTTTCACACGTACCTAATGATATTATGATATATACGCACCCACTTTACGTACAGAGAAGTTACTTACACAAATCCATGCAAAATTTCATCTTTCTCGCTTATCTAAGGAGTATTTTCGTCATGTCCGTCTGGCTGCCCTCTGCTTAAATTCTAAACGATTGCCCCAAGACGTGAACTAAGGAACCCTAAAAATGACGTGTGCGAGATAGTCTTTTGTTTAGCAAAACATTATAAATAATAAATCTCATACAACACCCCTGCCATTCCTCTTCCTCGAGTGTGCACCATTGTGGGCAGATATACACATGCCCAAATAACGGACAATGAACGATTAAGCCCATAAGTCAAATGTTATCACCATTTAAAAATAGCATCGAGAGATCTTCCGATACGGCCGGTATTGTTTTATGAATCTGACATTTTTTTATTACGCATCCCATTAATGCTCTGTATAAATAAATAAAACTCCACCCAACAGCCACTGCATCCTCGTAGTTCTGACCACACGCTAAGAAACAAGTTTAATATCGTGGATAACACAACTTTTTGTCTCGGTGCGGGGATCGAACCTGCGGCGTCATGTTTCTCTGTAATCAGTTTGCCAGATTTTATAAAAGGTTCTTCTGCTCTCGTTATCAATCTTCAGATTATATCCTAGTAGAGGTTTGCAGATGTAACCAGAAAATCATTGTTTCTTTATCACAATAAATTCAATATATCTCCGTATTGAGGTTTGTTGATAAGCAGATCGTACGTTATGTAACCTTGACATTGTTTTATAATTGTTACACTAATAATACGCAAGTGACGCTTCTGATGTGGACATTTTAATATTTATAAACGTCGCAATTAACTGTCCCTTGCATCCCGTTAAAAAATAAAAATGACTCTACAATTTTTAAGTTTACATTAAAAAAAAAATCATCCTGCAAAGTAATTTCTTAAGGTAAATTTACCAATAAAATTTTGCCTACTTGGGAACTAAACCCTGAACCTATCAATTGAATGTTTTAAAGTAGCTATGCCGCTGATCAACTAAGTAGTGAAAGTAATTATAAACTAAATTAATTTACATTTTATCCCAATTTCTGGCGAGAAATATAAAAAAATAAGGTTATGGGAACTATCACAATCTTACAAATATATTAGAACCTTCTAACTTATCTTTTAATAAGACTAAAATAATAAACATCTTATATGGCTTTATGTACATTAACTCCTTTGCGAGTGAGATGCATCAAATAACTACAAACACTGAAAAATAACGTGGTAGTATTTGGGTCAATCAACTTTTAAATGTACCATCAATGATAGATTTTATATATCAATTATTTTTTCTTAAATTTGTATATTTTATACGTATTTGTTGTTGATAATTATTTATATTTAAGGAATTCAAATAGAGCAGAACAATTTATGGTAAATTTTACTCAAAAATTCACATGACTGTAGTTAAGATAGTCCCTTGGACATTTAAAAATTCAGTCAAATTGTTAATTTACTTTTAAATATTAGAATCATATTCGAAAAACCTTACTGTTCTTTTAAAGTAAAAATGACGATAATGTGTCTTTAGGAGATAAGAAAAAAGTGGTTGTCCAGTGGACATAGACGTTTGTTCATAGGAAATACTCGGGTGTCCAAAGGGGACTCTTTGATGAAAATCGCATGTATTTCTTCTTTTATGTAATAAAATAACAACTATTTGAAAATAATTATCAGTATTAGAAGAGAAAATATTGAATAATTCAGACAACGATCTTGGATGTCCAAGGGACTGGTGGTGATATTTATTAGTCTTTCCGCTCCCTGGTAATAAATAATAATATTTTGAATTAGGTCTTACGCACAGTAAAAAATATACATTAAATTGAATATATTCCACTTTAATTTACTACAATATATAAAATACAAAAGTTTTTGTGCTGGTTGTCCAGTGGACACACAATAAAGCCACGCTCTTTTTCAAAATACATTCGGTCGACTGGCGCCGCGGAAAAGATGAAATCAAAATCGAGGCTGGATGAATGTTGTCACGAAATAAATCGACTTGAGTTCCAAGCAGTAGTCACGCCATAAATGTTTGGATTTTGGAACTTTTTTACCGTTTTCCGGTGGAAGTCAGAATAATAAAATATAATAGGGACTAAAATAAACATGCAAAAAGGTTGTTAAGGTTTTAAAGCAAACAAAATCTATTTACTAGCATCATAGTAGATATTGTAATTAATAATTATGTTTCATTGTAATGGATTGCCATATATAATTTTTTTTGAAAAATTAATGTTTCATTGTACGTACTAACCTATTGAGGGACAAATTTACATAGTACTGATAGGACAGATAAAAGTTGATTGACCCATTTACATATAAATGATAAAAAATTTGTAATCCTATTAAAGAGTACATATAGTACACTGATATACATACGCAGTGCACATTACATGGTGTTATGTTCATATGATTCACAAAGCAGAGGGCATCATCGGCTAATGCCCTCGAACTTGCTTGTCCGCCCGCCACAGGTAGATCTGGTATCTATACCGTACACTCGGGGACACAGTAAATGTTCCACAGATAATAAAATATTACCTACGTCCAATTTATTTTTTCGCGCCTTTTTTTTGCAAAGCGTAAAAGATTTTATTTTGTGTTTCACCTCTCATTTCCCTGTTTAGTTTTTTTTTTAATACTGAGAATATTAATTCCTAACCGCATTGTTTTGCAAAAAGATTATTAATTCATCATAACGAAAATCTTTGGTTTATCACAAGCACAAGACCACATTTAACGATATATTTATTTGTTTATACTGGTAAGTTTCATTCGCTGGGCGAGTCCGCTTCGGTAGTATGTACTTTAAATCCCATTTTTATAGTTATAGACAGCAAATTACATATAATAATAATTAATCGTGAAATGTGTATTCCCAACAGGATTTACGACAGTTGTCGCGTGAACCACGTCGTTCTATAATTGGTTCGCTATCTGGGTGTTATGTGAACATGAAATATTGCATTAAGATATAAATAGACTTCGAAGTGATAGGCCGGTTGATGGACTTGGTATTTTTACTCTAACCTTTGCCAATTCTTCAACCCATGTAATAAATTTCAAACATTGATAAATGAATAAAATTTTAACTATTTTTTTTCCGAGCGTACTAATGACGAAGATGTCAATATTACACTGCATCCTTCTTTCTCAGCATCCATTATTAAGGTTTGTCTCTGAGATATCATAAATTCCTAAACCTGCACACCTAGAAATTCTTAACAATTTTCTTAGGTGTGTGGTCAACAAAACCGCAATAGGCCAGCCCGGTGGGCTAAAGTCAAATACCTTTGCGTTGTAGAGGTGGCCAATGCCTAGCAGTGTGAGGATTAGGACTGGATATGCAAAGGTGTTAAACGGTAAAGCCATCCCGAAATTTTATTCCAGAAAGTAAAACTAAGTATTTTTGCAAGACAGTAATGGCGCCAATTTTTCTTAACGTCATACGCGTCGCCGTAATGATAATACAATCGTCAATATTTTTATAGTACCAACGGAAAGGTTATCCACAATTGACAGTTAATCGGTTATGGGCAATTCAAATCAATTTTTTAATTACAAATGCACCAGTTAATGTCAAACCACTATCTTGTAACTACTGGACCTTTTACCGAACAGATATTTTTGTATTTACAATGCATTATTGTGGGACTTATCAACGTTTCATTCAATATTCCTAGCGTTTTCCTTATTGTAAAACGTATTTCTTACTGTATAATATTTAACAATTTTTTTTTAATTTGCCGGTACTGGAAAGTGCAACGTTGGACGACCCACAAGGACTGTCTATCTCACGAAGACCGCGGGAAGCTGCTGGATGCAGACCGCTTTCGATTTAGCGCTTTAGAAGTCTTAAGGCGAGACCTATTACCAGCAGTGGACGGCTTTCGGATATGATGATGATTATTAACTCATTACGTACAATTTGTAATACCAAAATATTGAGTACGAATTTTGAGTGCAAACGGCTCAAAAAAAATACAAATTAAAAAATCAACTTTTTCGTCCTGCAGTGTACAAAGAACCTTCCACGTACAGCCAAGACATCGCGAACTAACGGCACATTAACGTCAAGGGAATCTGTTCTCTAAACAAACTAATAACAATGCAAATTTATTCACATCAACATTTGTTTATTTATTTTAAGTGAATGCCGGCAACCCGTTTTATGTTCTGTCTTGTTGCTAAGTATATTGGCCACATTTCTGCATACGAACTCGTTAAATCGAATGTGTTTCGAAAAAAGTTTTTCAAAGTTTGGCATCGTAAAAATTGCTGTATACATACAGCAAAATGCATTTAGAAAAAAATAGATGTGAGTTTATTTATGCATTATATTTGTTTTACATTATTACTGCAATAAAAAAAAGAAAAGAGAAGCTAAACTGAACGAATGGAGGCCTTATTGCTCCGGGCAATCTCTAACAGATATAATCTTTGTATAAGGGGAGAGATATTGCCTGCTATAGCTATAATGCTGCTACACGGTTTCTATAAACCTTCTACCATCAGTAATTTACAAGCTTGTTTTACAATACAATGTCCTACTAACAACGAAACCAAACACACTGACGAAATGAGGGTGCAGAAATGCACCTCTGCCTTCTACATCGAGAAATACAGGCTGTATAAAAGTTTTTTAGTAAAAGTATAAATGTCATACAGTAACATCGTTCAGGTAAGAATAATAAGCAAATTTATATTCTTAATCTTATCTTTCTGCACTCAGCCCTAAGCAGACGGAGTCGCGGGCAAAAGCTAGTATTAATATATAGTAACAATCTGTTGTTAGGGGAAATAAAGTACTTTGTTTAGCAACAAACTTTTTGCCCATTTACATAATTCGGTCATTGCTTGAAACATAGACGATTAAAATAAGGTTTATTCGAGTCAAACAGAGGTTATATGCCTCATGATATTGAAAAATTTATGTTAAATCTTAAAAAATTGTCCAAAATACTGAGTAATTTGGAAAAACCTGACACGACCCTATGCCACGACTTCTATAAACCGAGATAGATAGACAGTCGAAATTTGACAGGTGATATATTTCTATTGCTATAGCCACACGCAAAACTAGAATAAATAAATCTTAAAGTGGAGCTCCTATACAACAGGCCTTATTTTTTTTGTAGTTTTTATAAATAATGGTACCTTTCGTGCGCGAGGCCGATTCGCACTTGACCGGTTTTATTATAATAAAATATAATTTCAAATATTACATAATTATGAGAAGACTAGCTTTTGCCCGCGACTCCGTCCGCGTAGACTCTAGGGCTAAGTGCAGAGAGATTTTTGCATTTATAACATGTTTATCCCACGGGATTACATATTCCAGGATAATATTATCCCATGTTAATTCTGTGAGCCTACCTACCATACTACTATACCAAAAATCATTCAAATCGCTTTGGTAGATCACAAAATACCCATTCCCACGAGAATACTACATTTTCCGGGATAAAAAATATCCCATATTAATTCTGTGAGCTCTACCTCTCTCTATACCAAATTTCATTAAAACCGCTTTGGTAGATCCAGTAATACTAATTCCCACAGGAATACTACATTTTCCGGGATAAAAAGTATCCTATGTGTTATTCTGATGTATAAGCTATATTGTGGTAAAGTTTCATTCAAATCCATTCAGTAGTTTTTACGTGAAAGAGTAACAAACATCCATACATCCATACATCCATACTTACAAACTTTCGCCTTTATAATAGTAGTAGGATAATGAATAGGATGCGTTTGAACTATAGAAAGAACTGGACCGCAAAACACATGAGTCATAATAGGCTTATAACCCTACAGTTGTGATGATGAATATGAAAACCCTACCAAGATATTCTTAATATTAAAATATGTCATACCATGACACACCCCTTACTAATTATCTGGAAATGCCTAAATAAACCGTCCACACTAATAATTCAAATGCTAAATAAAGATCTCTTTTCTCTTTCACGCTTAAGCCAACGAACTGATTTCAACGGCTTTAATTTAGATACATATCACTTACGGTAAGGATACACGGTATTTTCAATAAAGATTTAGGAAGAAATTGTTCTGGTGAGGATAAGGAAAAACACATTCACAAAAAATATTGCTCAATAACTTACGAAAGGTGATTTAATTTTATACTAATACTAGCGACCCGCCCCGGCTTCGCACGGGTGCAATGCTGATATTTAATGGATATTATCATATATATAAATCTTCCTCTTCAATCACTCTATCTATTAAAAAAACCGCATCAAAATCCGTAGCGTAGTTTCAAAGATTTAAGCAACAAAGGGACATAGGGACAGAGAAAGCGACTTTGTTTTATACTATATAGTGATTATTATGCGAGGTTCGTATAGTTGCGCCCGAAGATTTGTTTTTAGTATTCCATTTATCACATACTTTCACGCCTGTATTATCCGAAAGGGTAGGCAATGATGCATTACAGCACCCACATCAGTCCCACGTTATAAAAAGCCTTTTGCCGATTTTCAGGTTCCAGACTCAGGGCTGCTAATAAGAATTTCTTAATATCACGACCCAAAGGCACTTAGAATTGAATCCGGGATGTCTAGATAGCACGGCAAACTCTTGTTCCGCGAGACCACGAGAAAATAATTACAAGATGTCATAATTTGTAAACAATCACAGGACGCAGAACAAGATGATTATTGAACATGCAACCGATAATTGTAGGCTAACAATACAACCGCTTGTGAGAATTGTCGTTTCCTTGGTAATAAACTTAATAGAGATGATAAAAAATTGTTTCAATTACCTATAATATTACTATTTATTTATTAAAGATTTTTAGTTGGCTAGATACGAGCTTGCGAAACAAGAGGCCGCGGCTTCGATCCCCGCATTACTATCAGCCTATCGCCGTCTACCTACTGCTGAACGTAGGCCTCCCCAAGATAGCGCCAACCATCCCGGTGTTGAGCAGCCCTCATCCATCCGTTACCCGCCACCGCACTCAAGTCGTCGGACCATTGTGCTGCAGGTCGTCCTGCACTAGGTCTCCAACACTTGTCTGCTCCACCAGCCGTTCGATCTTCGGAAGACATAGCCGGCCCACTTCCCGCACAGAGAAAAATATTATGTAATCCACAAACACCCTGGGTTTTTTGGGTGTTTGTGAGACCGAAATGTCTCTCACAGTTTCTGATATGTATGTATGTGGTTTCTTGGGTGTATTTATTTCTTTAATACTACCAATTCTAAACGCTATTATAACTTAAACGTTTGGTATTCACAATAACGGTGTATTGTTAACTCGCAGCTTTTTTATATTAATATAATTAGTTTTAAAGATCATACTTGACATTTAGAGTATAACTATCTCGTCGTCTCTTAATGGTTTTAATTTTAATACCCTAGGCAGGATTTTCAATTGAGAATTAAACACACAGCCCGGGGACAGCCCCGTGGCGCAGTTGGCCAAACACCAGCTTGCGAAACGAGCGGCCGCGGGTTCGATCCCCGCACCAAGACAAATGTTTGTGTGATTCACAAATATTTGTTTCGGGTCTGGGTGTTTGTGAGACCGAAAAGTCTCTCGTAGTTTCTGATACCCACGACACAAGACTTGTATCTTAGTGTGGGGTCAGGACTATGCATGTGACTGTTGGGTGTATGTATTTATTTAAAATGCAAAGTTTTTATCGTGTAATTGGGGAAGCAATTTTAAAATACTTTTTTTCTGTAGCGCGTAATAAAAAGCACTTGATACATTTATTAAATATTTACAGTATCACATCAGATTTCTCAAATTTTATTCCAATAATTTGGATAGGTGGTAAAACTTAGGTAAATTAAATAAAACGCAATGCAGTCAGTGGCGAGTCGTAAGACCTGACTATAATTACTCGTCACCAGTTCAACAATTACTTCATCAACAATGGTCAACGGTAAACCGTAAACCGATGACCATCATTACCACCCTATACAATTATGCCGAGCTAATACTGAGAACAGAGCTGCTATAGCTTCAAGGCACCACGTGATTAAGATATCAACAACAAAAGGATAGTTTTGGGCTAATGACGGCAGTGCATTGAGATGAAAGGATTCTTAAACAGTCATAATGTACAATATCAAAACAAATCAATTTTTTTAAGGATAGTACTGGGTTTGCCATCATAAAAAAATCTTTTCGCAAAATTAAAACGTCAAAATGAATCATAGACAAACGTCAATAAAGACAAGACAGACAGTTCATAAAATAACGGTTGCAATCTATATCAATTGATGCCAATCGAGATGATGCCAATGGGAAAGCCATTGCAATTTATTTGTGCCGATTGATTTACAATATATTTTTTCATGCTCCAATTGGACTTTGCACTCGAGTTGTGTTTTATTGGACTACTTGATAATGTTTGCGTCTCGTCGCCAACAACTGGTTTGGCGCCAAGAGGTCGGCGAAATGTTACCAGGCTGATACCTCACTTAAAACCTAACTACCCAATCGGAGTAACATAAACATTGACTGACAATAATCATCATTGTCTCCGTTCTTCAGTGTAATTGGTTAGAATATGCGAAATTCCCCGCAAAAACAGCAAAAGGCTTGGCTTCTTTTAAGCGAGTCTTAAAACATGACTCGATACACGAGGGTGTAGATACACTTTGTTCTAAGTGTGTATAGAAATGGTTCTGCACAATTGTACATAGAAAAACTGAATGTCTTGAGCTACGGCGCTGACTGGGATAACGACAGAGTCTCCGGCCATTCAGCTTAGAAAGTCTCTAACTTCACGACCGTCTACCAAAGAGCCTACCTGCCTGCCTGTACTCCAACTAAACTCTCCCAGCTTATTGTATGCATTGTCCCTATAACATGGTACCTTGACCAACCTTGTTAGTCACCTCTTACGACAGGCAGGGAACGCCCAGCCAAATTCTTGTTACCCCAATCCGTGGGGTGGGGACATAGCTCTACCATTACCACTTAATTTTCGCGGGGCTGTACAACTTCTATCTGACTTCAGTTTGGTCTTTGCACTTTTGACAACGATATAAGTGATTTATTTTTTAACTTTATAGATTTATAAAAATCAAAGGAAATTGCCATTTTATTAAACCATTTCCCTATGATATGTAAAGTTAATTATTTATTACAATTATCTCATATAATTTGGATTAACTCCTACTTTTAGTCAGGTACCTATAAAAGATTCATAGTGTTTTCTTTATTTTGTTATTTCATTGAGAATTTTGTGTAAATTGAGCCAAAGACATTACTTTGTAAATGACTGAAGAAATAACGTCTTCTTATACAGGTCTTGGAAAATTTTAAAACATTATTTTGCTCTGATTGACAGAAGAGCGACAGAAGCGTCTACACTTTTTCCTTATATCGAAAATAGAATTTTATTCAAAGTTCAATGACGACACAAGAAACTTGCATTCAGGAAAACGAAATTCATTCATTGTTTATGTTGACTGGTAGTACGGGAATTGATTAAAAGAAACAGTAGGTTAAAAAGGATTTATCCTGGAACTTTGTAAAACTTTCCTTCCTTCTATGAAGAGATTATATATATGTCGGAGTGAGTGAAATATGTTAATATTGTTCAGAATTAACTACCTTCATTCAATTTAATAAAATGGACTGTTCTTTAAAATTGCATAAAAATAAGTTGCTGATTTGACTAAAAGTAGAGAGATTCTCGCTATATAAGCACTTGCACAAGCTCACTCAGACACTCCCGTTCTGCGACTCGGAAGGAACGTCACTCTGCTTGTCGGACAAATCAAATGGAGGAAATATTCCTATTAAAGAGCGAGATTATTCACCAATCATACCCACTCCGATATATAGTTTGTTAATTCCACAGAACAGTTAATTAAGATTAGAAGAAAAATAGAGAGGATTTTATATGAGGACAAGTGTCGCCGGTTGTCTGTCACCACTTGTTCATTCTACTACAACCACAAGATCAATGATAAAAAATTCACACAAAAATGAATGGCTGCTTGTGGTTGTCACACGTTTATGAAAGTCTTAATATTACACCCTACTCGAATTATTAAGGAGCTTTCCTGTCATACATATGATAGTGTAATCGTAGATTCGACACGCTCGGCATGCTTATATTTCTTTTCTAGATCTATTCAACTTTTCTATGGTTAATTCATCCATTGGTTTAAAATTAAAAAAAAAACACGTTGCAGGTAAAAAAAGAAATATCTCATCCGATATGCACTAAGCCAGCGTGGTCGACTAAGGCCTAAATCCTATAGAGGAAGCCCGTGCCCAGTAGTGGGACATATGCATACGGACCGATGGTGATTAAATAGTGTAATTAAAAATGGAATATTGCAACATAGATTTTAGTATTTACTTTCTGGTACTGAAGAATTTTCGTCAGTTTTTGCTTACAAATGTAAATTTAAGGTGCTTCGATGCACGAATGCACGATGGTTTGTGAGATGAAGCCTCTCATAGTTTCTGATTCTGACAAAAGATTTGTATCTCAAGATGCAGTCAGAGCTACATACTATGGATGTATGTGACAATTATAACACTCTCAATGGCAGAGGAGGCCTGTGCCCAGCAGTGGGACGTATATGGGCTGATGATGATGATGTGAGAATTGGGGTAATTTGTCCATTTTAAGGAATTATGATTAATTGAGATTTTTGGCGGTCACAGGTTTAAATCCTAGGCAACTTCTAACTTTTCTACGTGACGTAATTCGCAATTAATTATCACATACTTAAGTAAGGTCACCGTTAACGGTGGAAGAAAACATTTTGATGAAATCTACACGCCTAAAAAATCTTAAGGTGCATAGTCCGTTAACCCACATAAGGCCATCGAGGTGGACAACGGCTTAAGCCCTCTCGGTTCTAAAGGACGCTCGTGCCCAGCAGAGGGACGTATATAGCAGATGATGATTTGTACCGACCGCTCTTTCCATGCCATTATTCGTATCAGGACAAAAATGATTCATTTGAATGTAATTTTAGTTATATAGATTTTCCAAGTTGATAATATTTGACCTAACATCAATAATAATAATGATCTCGTTGTATTTTTAAGGAAAGGTTTTTTAGCGGTAATTTAACTTAATAAAGCTGAACTAGTAAGTCCGATTTGATTTTTTTGTTTTCAGTGGTAGATACAACCATTAATTGTATAAGGTTTTATGTCTTCACGCTAAGACCAATTGGAGCGGAATAGGGATGGAAAATATGGTAACATCGGGAAAAGAATATTCCTTTCAAAATCTAATGGTTTGCGTCAAGGTTAGGGTTACTAATAACTAGTAAACAGAATTTATAATTTTCAGAATCTCTTGAAGTTTATAAGGTTGGGTATAAAAATTTATCTATATCAATGAATGCAGTAATTAAGTAAAGCTATGTTATGACCATTTCTCATCAAGCTCAAAAACTGACGCTGACAGCCACAATAAAGAAAAAAAACAAAATAAAGATACATTAAAAAAAACACAATATTTGAATGAGGAAACGAGGTAACTGCCAAAAATGCAGGTTGAGGAAAACAATCAATAACACATTTAAGAAGAAGAATTTCCGGTTTGTTTAAAAAACCATAAAACATCGGTTTTCAAAAATGTAGTTATGTAGCTATACCAACAATAAAAGTTACTAAATACTAACAGTAATAAAATATTACTACTATAAGCCTTAAAGTGAGATAAACTAATCATCTTTTGTTTCAAATATGATATTATTCTAACACAATAAAAACTTTACGTTTATTAGAGGACATAATTAAAATTTACTCTAACCCCAACCTAATTAAAGATTGCGATAATGATTTAAATAAAAGAACACGTCGCTGAATAATTAATAATATTTATTAATGAACGTCGAGATAAAAGCTTAACTATCCGACGTAAGTTCATTAACAGCAAAATGTAGATAAGGTAACCCGAAACAGGAAACCGGGGCAAAGGGATTCTGAGAACTTTTGGCGGCATGCTTTATACACCGCTCACGTATTGTTACTCGAGTAAACTAAATACTTTTTTAATAATTGGCTGTATGTTTTATGATGTCATCGCCAAAACATGTTTTTTATCAATGATTAAAAATATAAATATTCAAATAATTCTTAATTTAAAATAAAAGTTCAATCAAAAAACAAAAATCAAAACAAAAAAACATTAAAAACTAAACAATAAAGATCATAATTATCGAATGATATTCCAAGAATGTTAATAAGTTCCCGCGGGAATTATAAAGTCAGGTTACAAATATGTAATTATGACACTAATTGTTTTTTTAAAAGGCAAAGGGTGCACGTAAACATCCGACTCACCCCCACAATCAGCATGGCTCGCGAAAACGAGTAAAACAGCAAACAATAACCACATCATTTCACAAAATCCCGACACAACACAATCACAGCGAGAGAGGACCACCTCCCGTCGTGACCAAAGCACTACTAACACCCCGCCGCTTACAAACCAACTGATATAGCTCACAAGTTTAATGTTACTGTTCTTGCTTTCATTTTTTTAAGCCCACCACGAATTGATGCCGTGAACTTAGGATTGCATCTTTCGAGGCGCACGTCTATGTTTGTTTGTCTCTGCGTAATTATGATTTTTAATAGTGGAGCGCTAGTGGCCAGCGCGCCGTGTGCGGGCGTGGTGTGACCTCAGTAATTATGCTCCTGTGATAGATTCATTTCAAGTCGCTGACGATTAGATGCGTTTTTTTTTCATCGGTTTGTGTGGAATTCTATACTATTTACTTATTTACTATATTTTTATTCTAATGTAAAACTTTATTAAATAGAACAAAAATAATTTCATTAAAAAATCAAACTTTAAGAAATTTAAAACCTCTTTTGAGGAAAGAGGTAGAAATATTGTGCAACGGTACAAAAATAATATGGAACCACAAGTAAAAAAACATGTTATTGATAAATATAACCGTTACCATGATGTGTAATGAAGTGCCAATTTTTATTTACCACACCATGTGCGAACAGTCTTGTTTAGTCTACACGATGACTATTGATGAACCGATGATATTTTGACGATCATCAGACATGGCGGATTTTCAATACGTTTCTCCCGGATGTGGGATACACGTGCAATTTTATTACACTAATTTTATTTTAATAATAAATGTCGTTAAGGTAACAGTGATTAATGCTACAGTAAAATTTCACTAAGAAAGAAGAACTTTTCTTAGCTACAATTTTTTTTATAAAAAGAGACATATTAAAAAAAAAACATGCACATCTCAGGAATGTTGGAAAGTTTTCGCGCCTTAACTAATCGTCCTCTAAATTTTTCCCATTTTACTGCATTTTTAAAATAGATAAATAAACTCAATTTTTTATTTTATTTCACTTATTTTTTGTTATCTTGAGAAAAATTAATTTTTTACTGCATTTTAAAAATGGATAAATAGACTGTACTTTTATTTTATTCCACTTCTTTTTGGTTATCTTGAGAAATTTCCAATTGTTTCATAATTATGTTCGTTATTTATATAAGCTTTATATTCATAGGTATACATACAATAAGGTCTAAATGCCTAAGGCATTATCCGCCACTCGCCAGTCAACCTCAGGGTCGTGCAGAGAAACACGAATAGGTGAAACACGAATTTTATGTGTTCGGCATATTCATGAAGGGGAGACGGAGGTATTACTTCTATTAAAAAGTTACAGAATAAAAATAATTTCCTAAATGTCACTTCTTCAGTAAATCAATTAAAAACAGTAACTGATTATCACGATACAGGAAGAATGTATTTAACAGCTGTATTATAATGTTTTTTTTACTATTTCCTTTTTTTATGCTGCCGTTATTAAACACGCTAACACTCCTATATTGCTTATTATTTCATAATTTTTATACGTTTGGTGTCGATAAATAAAAGCTACGAATTGTTTGTCAGTGACTCTGCAACGTATTCTCAATCTACCTTTTAGCGTAGTGTTTTATGGTCGTACGTCAATAGGGCTTAGTGAAACCATTGATCTTTTAAAAAATATGCGAATCGATCTTCAAACCCACGCAAATTCATTGTTAAAAATATATTGTTTGTTGAGATTATAGTTTCTATTTCATATAAATTTTATTGATATTGTTGTTATATTTTGGGCTGAATGTTTTGGCGCCATAGCAACATTAGGAATTTTTCGCCATATTTTTATTTTTTTACTTTTTGAGACAGGGCTAGATTTTATTAATTTTCAGAAAAATTACAAACGCAAGTAAAGTAACGCTATTGCACTTTAGCTCACGTTTATTAATTTAGTATTAGGGGAAATTAACGACCCCTGGTGCATTAAGGGGACCTAGTTTCACCAATTGTTTATATCTAAAAGTGACAGCTCGTAATTCAATGTTTTTTCTCCCGCTTTGCTTTCTTATAATATTTATTATCAACCATTTCGTTGCGGATTCATGAGAAATTACCTCCCCTCAGATTCGCTGACCACTAAATGCTCGGTGTCAATACTGTTTGTGTCGCTGTTGATCCTGGAGCACAGGAGTTACAATAGCGGCTGTGTGGTAGTAATTATTTTGTCGTATTCATTAAGTCTTCAGGCACTGAGGTATTTTGGACGAGAAGACGTCTCCTAACTTTCCGAACGCTGCCCAACCGAGTTGGATTCGACGATTGACCTCTCTCTCGAAGTTGGACCTGCCTAACCGGACCACTTGTCCCAAATAGACATATTCGTCTACAACTTCGAGAGTCGAGCCCCCAACTGCGATTGGGGTGGGCACAACATGGACATTCGACATGATTTTCGTCTTGTCCATGTTCATTTTAAGACCCACCTGTTGGGAGACTCGATTGAGGTCTTCGAGCATAGTGCTAAGGTCCTCCAGCGATTCTGCCATGACTACAATATCGTCGGCAAACCGAAGGTGTGTGATATACTCGCCGTTGATGTTGATGCCGAATCCTTTCCACTCCAAGAGCTTGAAGGCGTTTTCCAGCGCGGCAGTGAACAGTTTCGGAGATATAACATCTCCCTGTCTCACGCCTCTCTGTAGTGGAATAGCCTTCGTGCTCTGATCTTGTACTCGGACCGACATGGTGGCGTTGCTGTATATGCTTTTCAACACCTCGATGTACCGACAGTCAATGTGGCACCGCTGGAGAGACTCTAGCACCGCCCACGTCTCGATCGAATCAAAGGCTTTCTCATAGTCCACAAACGCTAAACAAAGCGGCAAGTTGTATTCCTCGGTTTTCTGGATAACTTGCCGAAGCGTATGGATGTGGTCTATGGTGCTAAAGCCTTTTCGGAAACCAGCTTGTCCAAAATACCTCAGTGCCTGAAGACAAAAGTCTTCAATAGTTGTGTGTTACCAGTGATGACTTACGGCACTGAGACGTGGCCTCTCCCTAAAGGCGTCATGGGACGGCTCAGGGTCACTCAACGAGCTATGGAGAGGGCTATGCTCGGGGTTTCCCTACGTGATCGAATCAGAAATGAGGAGATCCGTAGGAGAACTAAAGTAACCGACATAGCCCAACGGATTAGCTCGTTGAAGTGGCAATGGGCCGGCCACATGGCGCGGAGAACTGATGGCCGATGGGGCCAGAAAGTTCTCCAGTGGAGGCCACGTACTGGCAAGCGCAGCGTGGGACGTCCCCCGACAAGGTGGTCCGACGACCTTGTCAAGGTCGCGGGACGTCGCTGGCTGCAGGCGGCTTCCGACCGTTCCCGGTGGAAGTCATTGGGGGAGGCCTATGTCCAGCAGTGGACCACTAATGGCTGATATGATGATGATGATGATGATTCATTAAGTAGTCACACGCTGGAAAAAATATTAAATATTCTAAAATTAAATTTACCGGTAGCTTCTAAAAAATGCATGTAAGTTACGACCCTAGCGATTTCACATCCGGCCCAAGAATGTTAGTTCTCGACTCCGATTATCTTTATCTGATCCATCTGGCGTTATGACGCGTGGCACCTACACAAAATCGTAAAAGTATTTTGAGTAAAAAAAATATTTCAAATCCACGCCTCCGTCAATCAATCGAGCCCGGCTATTTATGTCAATAGCTCCCGTGGAATGTTTTCGCAGAACTGCTAAAAAGTTCACGTATTAAACGAACTATAGATATTCTCATTGAAGAATATTTTTCACAAGGAGGCTTTATTCACAAAAACAAAAAAGGCGGCATAACAATGGCTTGGAAAAAAGATGATTTGAAATTTGGCCATTTTGAATTCGATGAGGGTGGTACCACTGAATCGACGGAAATTATTATTCTTTTGGTGCTCAAGGACTTAGCGTTCGACTATCGAATTCTTAATAGAAAATATATATTTTAAGAACTTTTATCTAAAATTTTTAAAATTTACTTGACCATTTGTGACAATTTCACATCATTTTATTAACCTTTAAGTACACGCGTTGTTTATGGTAACGTTCCGTCACGCGTGGGGTCCGGAAGTATCCCCATAAGTATTTTACATTTATGCTCCGTATTTTTGAAAATTTCATAAATATTAATTTAAATTAAAAGAAAAGACATATTAATACGTATAAAAAGTTTTTATTACTAGCAAAACAATCAGTCTTTACATAGTGAAAAAACATTTATCGAAATAACATCTTGTACATAGCAATTTTTTAAGGCACTTAACTAATGTTCTTAAATTTCTTTTAATTATCAACTTTTGACTAATATATTCTTACTTTTTAATAAAATAGGAAACAAAGAAACGTAATCTAAGGAAAACTAAACAATAATCATACTAATACAAAAAATCACAACCCCTCAATATTACTGTCGGGCGCTAAAGTAAAAAAAAATATTTTGGTTGGCATGGTAAGCAATAAGTAATTGCTACTGAATGAGACTTACAAATAGTTTTTTTTGCATGATCTACAAACAATAGTGCTCTTTTTATCCTTAGACCTTGGACAAATAGAGCACCTCCGCTTCATTTTTGGAGCACTAGGACCAGCCTCATCTGAACTAGACAAAGGCTCTTCTTTGTCGATCAATTTGCATATTATAGCTCTAATATCCTTGGTCAAATTGGGGTTATTTTGCAATCTTTGGCGTCTTTTGATATTTGGTGACTCATTTTTGCAGTTTTCAACAGTAATTCTGAAAAAACAACAAATTAAAAAATTAGCAAAGTGAAAAAAGTTACTACGTATAATCACGGGTGGGGTCCACAGGTATCCCCGCACGAGTAAAAAAGGTACTTACCTTAGCGGCAACACCACGTAAGTCCACCCGTCGAGAGCGTCGGCAGCGCACTGAGATTAGCCAAAATGGTGCGATCGTAGCTAGTCAATTTGAAAAAATACAGTTAAAAAAGAGCGCGTGGGGTCTGCTCAGACCCCGCCCGTGACGTTAAAGGTTAATTAAGTGTCAACTCACATGTATTATGTCGTCAGTTGTATACAGATTTGGATGTGTCATTCCATTGTACATGAAACGGTGGTAGGAACTAATCATCGATATTATTATTCATGACAATCGAATAACTAACTGTGCCTGCGGTTACACTCACATTCAATTTAATTATTCTTGATAAAAATTTAAACCTAACCTAGATTGGATAATCAGGCTATGAGTCAAATACTTTGCAGTTTCCAATAAAACCATGCTTTTTACTTACACATATTATAAGCGTTATTAGACAGGTGTTTTTTACAGCGTTCTTCAAATATATAGAAAAATTGATAAAACTTTATTATTCACCCATTTGCTTTGAGAAAAATTGCATTCTCGAATTAAAATCGAATTAAGTCTAAGTTTACTAAAGTTTTCTCCGGTCTTCGCAAGTTTTACTCAGCGGCAGTACCTCTATAGAAGCGCGAAAGCTAAACTTGTGTTACCAAGGTCTGTATAGTCTATTTATAATTAATCTTTAATGCTTTAAATCTTCATTTAACGAAAGCAATTTGACATAATGGAAAATATAGTACTGACCCCAAAATTAACAATTATATACTAGACATTACGTAAATAACGTGTAACGGTTTTGTGAGATATAAAATCGTAACAAACAAACTCTGTCATTATTGATATAAGTTATTGATTGATATAATTTATGATTATTTATTTAACCAGTTGAAAACAACACGGATTCATCTAATCGCATTGCGTAGAGTCAAATGTCGTTTCGAGTGATGTGCAACGCGTGCTATCAGTGCGGTATTTAAGATATACAAAGGAATGACTAATACATACACACATACAAGAACACGCAAACACACACATACATACACAGATTCGCGAAAAGTCGCAGAGACAATATCCTGAATTCAGACCGTGATCGGAAACTGACAGGTAAGTAATCGCTACCGTCATAACAAACCCCCTGGCGTTAAAAAAAATCCCAGAAAAAATATAAATTTAGATGTTTTCCATACAAACAATTAATTAACATCAATAGTTTTATTGAAAATATCATTTTTCTAATTTTTGTCGGGATTTTCTTTAAATCCTTTATCTGGCTTTGTTTCCGATCACGGTCTGAATGCACCCTGTATACTCGTATACAGTAAGAAACTTTAAGTTAGATTAGTAGTGATGGCATCGAGGTTTAAGCGCGCGGACGAGACTTTAGAATTAGATGGACGCGGTTTCAAAGCCCAAGCACATTTCTGACGTTTTCAAGTTACGTGTATTCTCAATGAAATACCGCTTACTTTAATGTCGAAGGAAAGATTCGTAAGGCAACCTATACACTTAAAAATTCTTTGAAATTTATTGGGTTTGTAGTTCACCAACCAAAATTAGGCCAAAATAATTGCATTACAGCTTACAATTCTATAATGCTAACTTATTCTATAAATAAGGCTGAAAGGTTGACGGGCCTTTGCCAAATAATAAAAAAAAATGGGCGTTTATTTCTTAATCGATGGGATAGTGGCACGCTATGTGCCATGTATTATCAGGCCGTGATGAGGATGTTCCCACGGTTATCAGCGGCGCTGTTCCGGTCGGATAGTATCTCCACGATATCCATTCAACTGAAAGGGGAATTAAAAAAAATAAAACCGTTTATGGTCATGCAAAAAGATTCATTACGAAAAATACTTTTTTAATTATTAAAATGAAAACATTGTTTGGAAATGGGCATATGTTTCTTAATGCTACAAAATTCCATCAAAAATATTTCAGTAGCATCTAAAATCCTTTAAAACGGCAGCAAACTTGTCCCCTTATAAGAAATTAAAGCATATATTTTTTTTCTATAAAATCAACTAGTGTTACTTAAATGTATGTAAAAATTCTCCCCCACGGAACTCTTTTTCAATGAGAACATTCTCAATTGATTTTAATATTTTATATTACTAACTTATCTATTATTAGTACTATTTCATAAAGCTAAGGAGTTTAATTTGTTTAAACGCGCTAATGTCAGGTACTTCGAGCTGAAAAAAAATATTTTGACTTGTCCATATATCGAGAGTCGAATATGAGTGAAACAGCAATGGTTCAAGGAAAAACATATCCATTTCGAAACAAAATTTTCGCATATGCAAATGCCTGACACAAATACAAGATATTTCTTAATTCACATAAACATAGTACTTTAAAATCACGCCAGTATAGTGTTGGTTGAACGGGAATTATCCCATTCATCCGTCCGACGCATGCTCGCGATAAATTTCCTAGAAAATGTACGTTTGCTAATGACGTAACCGAATGCTAATACATCCAGTTTAGTTTATATTGTATTGTTAATTAGTTCATGTAATATACGCTACACCATTAGCAACAAATGAGAAGCGTAAAATCTACATTCTTAAATTGTAATCTGTTTAATCATTCATAAATGACTGCCTCGTGCTGTCACGATATGTGCAGTTCGGTTTATAGGTCCTGTGTACGATCCTCGAATCGAATCAGTGCCTTTTATAATCATCATCATTAGAAAACTTCAATTCGTCCACTGCTGGACGTAGGCCTCTCCTAGGGCACGCCACTGGGCTCGATCTTCGGCTCTCCTCATCCAACCGCTGCCAGCCATCTTACGGATATCGTCACCCCACCTAGCCATAGGGCGTCCTACACGTAACGTACTCATAGCTATTGCCTTTTTCCGTTAATGAATTCTGAGTTGCAAGAGAGTTTAGAAATGTTCTAAAATGGCAATAAAATGTATGTGGGTAAATCTTCGGAAATACAGGTGTAGAAAGATTTAATTGTCAAAACTAAAAGACAATTTTAATTTAAACAACAAATATTTGCTTTGAGTTTTGTGGCACACAAAACATTGTTCATAGTTTCTGAAGTACAAATTTTAAGTTGAATATTAAGTTAATATGACGTCACGAAATATACGTTATAAGATTAAACTTACTAATAGGGCGCTGGTTTGTAACAGTTAAACGTTCAAGTTACCGACTTTGTATTCGGAGAACTAGACTACTTGAAGTTCCGTTAGAGCTTGGAAGCTACCTACTTAATTCAATACTTACTCTTTGTAGGACACTGCACTTAGTTTTAATATACTCTATTTTCTTACATTCTTATGAGGCAAAGGAACGGAAGCGGAATGCCTAAACAATAATGTGTTTTTGATGAATTAAATAAGAAATATAAATGTGTGTATAATTGTTTTAATGAAGATATACTATGCTAATACAGCCCTTTTACTGTATACGCCTTACTGCCAGACACGACCCTCCTCTACAATTGAGGGGCGTTAGACCTTACTTCAACGGCTGGCGTAGAGCAGTTCGCCAAACTAAACATAAAATAAACTTTTAAAAACTAAATGAGTGTGTGAGAGTGTGCAGATTTTGTGAATACACGTATAACTTCAAAAAGTCTAAAATTTGGACACGAAACCCTCAAAATCTTCACTTACTCTTGTTATCTAGTTTCATGTAACGTAAAAAAAAGTCTTATAATTATATAATGCGTGGGTATTACATAAATACATATGCACTCAAGCCTATACTCCCCGAAAGCATAGGCAGACGCCTACCTCGGGCACCTCCAGGTGCATTTCTGGACCTGTATTACGCCAATTGTGCTTTCCCATTGTATTATTCCCCGTTATAGGGGGTGAAGAAGATATTGTCATTTTTCGGGAATAGGTCAAGACTCCGTGTACTGAGAATTTTCTAATTTAAAAACCCAATAATGTTTTGCTCGACCCCAGAATCGAACCTGAGACTTCTAGAACAAACGGCAAATATTGTGTGCCGCGAATAGGTAACACTCGTTTAAAAGACGAGATTGCGGATTTTGAGTTAGCTCATATTTATTTTTATTTGAACTCAATTTTTGATAATTTGTTTCTATTCTTTTTCTTTTTTCTTTTTTGATACAATTTTTAAATGCAAATTGCTTGGAATTATGCATCTAGGAATTGTTGTTATAGAACAAACGACTATTATTTTCTGTACACACACGGTTTTTAAACTGTTTATAAGTAAAATGATACTTTGTGTGTGCCATTCCAGTTGCTGATACAACAGGTTTTTACCATATAATGAGATAAACATAACAACTTAGTGCATAATAAATATTATGGTAATTACCAGAACCACTTTACTGATCGCGTATAATACAGCCCTCGATTCAAATTAAATTGATTATTATGTAAATTGTTTTAATTCAGTTCGTTTTACTGCATTTTTATCAAGCTACTAAAACATAAGATTATATTTAAATTATGAGATTTTTACACCACAATAACTTGGTTAATACAAAGCAAGTAAATTTTATAGCTACGTTGGCAACTTTCTTCGTAACATTGGATGGAGTGTATTAATTTTTACTGCAATTAATTATTGAAGCCATAAATTCCATATATATGTTGCAGAACTCCAAGCAATTGCTTGTAGAGACAAAGTGTGTCTGTATAATCATGAACTCCTAAATCTATTTAAGGAGAAAATTAAAAAATTAAATGTCACGTACTTCGTTCCATATTTTGTTCTTTTTAAATTAATTTCAAACATAGGATTCTTCCTTTTCCTATGTTTCACGTGTGAAAGAAAAAGACAGCAACATCAGGATATGGAACGCATTTAGTATTAAGGCTTTCATAATCATAATTCAGATTATTTGAAACGTAAACAAGTTTTCTGGTAGTGTTATTAAAAAAATATAGAAAATTATAATGGAAGATGGGAACTCCATAATTTATGGATTAGAACACCAGGTACAATTTTTATTATTTTGTTTAGTACTTGCAGGATATGTATTGTTTTTATTAACTTGTCAGGTAGAATTAATTTTTTCCCGATACACTTATTGTTGTACGTAAAATATTCACATAATACCATTCTACAGTGAAAAAGAATTTGTTTTTATACATCAGTTTTCTTTCAATGTGTAGTATGATCATTACAGCTGCTATCCATTATAGACATATACTACCAAAACCAATAATATGTATGTTAGCTTGCTCTTTTATAGCATAAGATTTAGTTGGGTTTTTTATTGATTGATTTCAAAATCTATGGCGTAAAATTCTTATTGTTCACTTTTTTTGCCCAAGCTTTAATTATATAAACATTGTAGCTACATGATAATCAGTCTTAGCAAATAAGGTAAAAAAAGGCTTTTTATTTTAATTATGAATATGTTAGCAAAAATAACGAATAGAAAACATTGAAGGATTTTTGTCTCTAGTTAGACTTGTGGCGACTATTAAGCATTATTAGTACCTGCTGTTGGTTCTTTAATATCTAGAAACCAATTACTGTTTTCAGACAAGAGCCCTGTCACCACAGTATGGAGAGAGTGATGCAATAAGATTCTTGATTGGCACACAAAGTCTGAAGCCCAATTCCAACCAAGTTCATGTAGTGGAACTTGAGGAAGACACTGGCGCTTTGCATACTAAGGTAAAAAAAAATTGTTAGATCATAATTATGTCTAGATTTTATTGCTATGTATTTTTAATTAGAATTTTTGTTATGAATGTTGTACTGTTGAAACTTTTATATACTGCATGTAACAATATAATTTAAAATTAATTACATAAATGATAGTAGAAATATAAACCATAATAACTTAAAGTTTATATATAGGTTGTGATTTCATTTTCTTAAATTAATGTGTGTGGTTAGTTCCGTTTCCAGATTTGCCACATTTTCTAGGCTTAGTGAAGCTTTATTGGATTTTCAATTTGGAAATTCTCTATTAAAAGTTGTTTTGTTAGTGTATAATAATCAGTCTATGGAACGGTAATAGGTCTGTCTTTTTTGTATGAGTTCTAAATCTTGCTTTCCAAGCCATATAATCTTGAGACCATGGGCAAAGGGTCCTAGGGTTTTATCATTAGGAAATTCTCAGTAGCAGCATGGAGTCTGGCAGTGTGCCTGAAAAATGGCAACAGGCTCAACCCCTATTATGTGGCACTGATATAATATGATGAAATGTAGGTGCAGTAATGCAACAGTATATTACTTATGTGAGTGTAATAACGAATCCAATCAATTACAGGTGTACAAACACGAAATCGGCGAGATATGGCATCTAAGATGTTCTCCGCACGAAGCTGCCATTCTGCTAACAACTCACAATTCGTACGACCCAGCCACTTCACAATGTACCATGGGGGTCACTATTTACAAACTGCCTACCTTAGAGGTAAAGTTAACTGTACCCAATCCCTATCTGTGGACAATGAAATATGAAATTAATAGTGAAACTTTGATGGGCTCGCTAACAAATTACTCTTAGTGATTCGTATATGAATTGTAGCCATTGATATGTTTGGGTCTTTCTTGAATAATAAATGTAAGAAAAATAGATGCCTATTTGGGGTGGCTCTTTTTTCTCAAACCATTTATTTTTAATCAGCAGTGTTGCTTTCCTGGATATGCTACCGTTTTTTTTAAGTAGATCTATCAACATAATTTTTTAAAATATGTAAATTTGCAGGTAATACCTAAAGATCTGGACGACCTGAGTGCAATACAAGGAAGAAATGCTGAGGACATGGAGAAACTTATAACCATATCACCGGAAGTGAGTTTGAAATCCTTATTTGATTACAAAAAATAATGAAATTGTCATAACACCATTTTTTCTCAGTAGAATTTTAGAATAGTTGTATTTATTTTCTGTATTTATATATTTTGTTATATTAATCTGTCTTAAGTGCTATATCAAGTAGTGTTGGCCTCGGGATTTAAGTGCGCGATCCAGAATCCAGATGGTTGCGGGTTCAAACCTCAGACACATACCTCTTTCTTTCAAAGTTATGTGTATATTCACAGTGAATTATAACTTACTTTGATAGTGTACGAAAATATCGTGAGGTAGCCCAATTACCAAAAAGTTCATAAGAATTTCTTAGGTGTGTAATCCGTCAATCCACTAGGCCACCCTGGTTTTGTAAGTCTACACCCTCTCAGTAGTACAGAAGGCTCGTACCCAGTATATATTATGGGCTGATGATAATGGAGTACCTCTTCTACCATTGAGAGGGTTTAGGCCTAAGTCGACCACGCTGGCCTAGTGCGGGTTGGCGGACTACACTCCTAAGAAAATCCTAAGAACTTTTAGGTGTGCAGGTTTCCTCACCTGATTTCCTTTACCATTAAAGCAAGTGATAATTCATTGTGAATACACACATAACTTGGAAAAGTCCAAAATGCGCCTGGGATTGAACCCTCGACCGCTGAGATTCTGAAACGTCCTAAACCTCAAGGCCATCATTGCTTTGAAGTACCTATATGACAAAAAAAAAATAGGGCGAGGAAGAGATCCGTGGCGCGGAGTGGCACCCCACGGAGGCGAACAAGATATGCGTGGTGAGCGAGTCAGGCGCGCGCGTGCACGACGCCGGCACGGGGGCGCCGCTGTGCCGCGCCGCGCCGGACAAGCGGGCCAGGCTCGCCTTCAACGGCGGCAAGTGGAACCCGCACCAGGGACACTCGCAGGTCATTACAATCTTACATTACAAACTTGGAAGTTGGAACTCCTTAATAATATGCCAATATTACAACTTGGGAATTCAAATTTAAATTTAGAATCGAATACGAGTAATTCAAATTTTTGAAATAATGTTTCCATTCGAAAAGTAACGGTTAATTTAAAGTTTTTAAAATGTTTGTTTGTTTTTAAATATCTCATGATGACGTTTGATTTGCTTTATAGCGATTTTTTGGCACATTTCTAGACTTATCAGCATAGGGAAAATAAATTTCTGAAGGAAAAAACCAATAACACTCTCCTATCGGAGAATCTAACGCAATATTTGTAGATTGCAGACATATACTGAAGCATGATTTAATGAGAAAGGTTTTATCAATTGATATCATCAACATTCTAAAATTTGGTTTTAGTTTGCAGTACTACAAGACATGCATATAAAATGCTACGATACTCGTACAGACTGCAGTAAACCCGCGTGGAGCATAGACAACGCGCATAGGCAACTCGTCAGAGATCTAGACTTCAACCCCAACCGGTCAGTTTACAGTATTACTTATAATATATAAGTTTTTCATGTTGATGTAACACTAGTAAAGAGATCAACCACTCTACAGATTTCGTGTTGGTTATAAGAATATATATTTGACAGCCCCGTGGCGCAGTTGGCTAGACACCAGCTTGCGAAACGAGCGGCCGCGGGTTCGATCCCCGCACCGAGACAAATGTTTGTGTGAACCACAAATATTTGTTCCGGGTCTGGGTGTTTGTGAGATCGAAAAAGTCTCTCGTAGTGTCTGATACCCATGACACAGGTTTTGTAACCTATGTATGTGACTGTTGGATGTATTTTTTTATTTGTGTTGTAAGGAAATTCTGAGTAGCAGCACGGAGTCTGGAAATGTGCCCGAAACACGATAATAGGCTCGCCCCCTATTACAGAAAGACGGTACGGACCCCCTATTACGGTGTATATATGCACCTCTGCGGTCTGCCTACCCTATCAGGGAATACAGGCGTGAGTTTATGTATGTATTTTTATGAATGGTGTAGACAATTCCACTTGGCGAGCGCGGGCGATGACGCGGCCCTCAATATCTGGGACTACAGGAGCACCAAGGAGCCTATATTCAGCAGGACTGATCACTCTCATTGGTAAGTTTCGTGTGGTTTTGGACTGGCTTTCGATCCAAATAACCTTGAGATCGAAAGGTGTTATTGGGTTTTCCGTTAGAAAATTCTCAGCAGCAGTACAGAGTCTGGAATTGTACTTGAAATCTACAATAGGTTCAGGCCATGTTACTTGGGTCTGATACACTGGCCATGGTTGCTGGGTCAAAGGTTCTCGAGTGGAGGCCGCCTACCAGCAAGCGTACGGTTCGACGTCCACCCACAAGGGGTACCGACCATTTGGTAAGGGTGCAGGCTGCTTACGATAGAACACTTTAGGTGTCTCTGGAGGAGGCCTATGTCAAACACTGGACGTCTTTGAGCTACTGATGATGGACCAATGTCCAGTTTGCCAGTGCAAAGTTAGGGTGCCGAAATGCATCTCTGCCAACTCGTTCAGCCAAGACAGTGCTGGCAGATCCTAAAAGATCATCACCAACACTATCATCATCATCATCACGTGTCCAGGGTGTGGACGGTCCGGTACAACACGTACCACGAGCAGCTGCTACTCACGGGCAGCTCGGACGCGCGCGCGCTCCTCACGGCCGCCGCCAGCGTGTGCCGCGACCAGGACGACGACGCCGACAGGCTCAGCAAAGTGTGAGATATCTCTTATATAGCACTTACTTAACTACCCTACATAGTTTGTAATAACCTATTCCTAAACAAAATAATATGATCTAAAAAATGAAAAATAATTGCAAATTCTTCTATAACTTAATTATAAACTTTTTCCCTTCATCTATATGTAGCTACAATCTTTGTTACCACACACTCATAATAATATAATGTTGTTAATTTTTTTTATATTTTGGAGTCTAAATCCAAAAAAATACCAATATAGAAAACCTAACCACCATCTCGGACTTATTACTTGCCAAGAAATACATTTCGCTGCTTGTAATGACATCCCCGATTTAAATTTTTTAAAAGTGTTTTTCAAAATATTGCAATTTTATTCAGATTGGAGGATGGGGTTCTCCAATCATATGAACAGCATGAAGACTCAGTGTACTGTGCTGAATGGAGCGCAGCGGAGCCCTGGACCTTCGCCTCGCTCAGCTATGACGCCAGACTCGTGCTGTCTCGGGTGCCTCGCCACTTCAAGTACAAGATACTCTTGTAGACTAACACCACATGGCATTCCATTTTATACAGAATATTAAATATATGTATTGGTATAAAGAAAATCATGTTTATTTATGCTGTATATTTCTATTAAACTTAATTTATACTACCCAAATAAAAAAAAGAAATATAAACATTTAAAAGAATGGGTTTTATTTGTAAGAATTTTACTCATGTAATCTGTCATCATGGATGCTTGAATGCAGTAGATTGCCCAAACAGTTATTATATACAAATTAAATTAGAATGATATCAATTTTACTAAATTTAAGAATGCATAGATTTAGGGATACAAGACAAATTCAAGGATAATAAAATTGAATAATGAGTATACAGTTTAATCTACCTAGAACTATTATACAAGTTAAGGATTTTTTTGTATGTTTCAGACCACAATGATAAAATAAAAACAATTATAAATATATATTTTATTATTCACATTCTTTCAGAGACCCTATTAGCTACATTTCTCAAGTTTCCATAAACTTTTGAAGGTGGAGATCCCATAATCAAATTACATATTGCCCGACGAGCCAAGGCTATGTTTTGATAACTGCCCAGTATGTGTATTTTGGAGTCTGCCAAAACTATCCTCGTCTTTGTAACATTCTCAATTGTGAATTTCGTCCTCCCAGCTTTGCCTGCAAGTCTTCCTATAGCTCTACTTAGATGGTCCCCATTCAGTGTCTTAACATCTTTAACTTCAAAAGATTCTACAAATAAGTCGTCAAGCCTGAGCAGAGCCAGTGCATCTTCAACATCAAAACCATATACAAAAGCCTGAAACAATAATGTTAATTTGTAGACAAGAATAAAGACATTATTTTATAATCTTTGCTTGCAAATACAGTGAAAACTGGATATCACTACATTGATTGTTATCATTGTAAGCATTCTAGAAGAGAAGAGTAAGAATTTTTTTATATGCATTTACAAATAGATCATTCAAACTTAAAATATCAAATGTTATCCAAGATATAGAATTGTGAAATTTTTGTCAAAAAAAATGAACTCAAATCTTTTAAGCTAATTGGAAATTTGTGTTATTAGTATTATTGTTACTAAAAATATACATTTCCAATTAGTTTAAAAGATTTGGAGTAGTATACCATGAGACAGGTTACTACTACAAGTTGTCATCAAGTCAGTATTAATTGTTACCTTAACAAAATCAGCAGCTTTCTGTAAATTGGCAATGTCTTTAGTTTCTGGACCAACTTTAATCTCAACATTTCTTGTTTTTGTGTTAAAACGTACTTGTAGCAGCAAATGTTCTACAATTGGTGTGAAGATCTTTAACCAACTTTCTTTCAGTGGAGTGTATCTGTAAACGTAAATTATAGTAAATTTTTGTGTAACTAAAATTGTGATACTAATTTATAATTTCAGAGTGGATATAATTTGAATTATCTAATTTACCAATTAATGTTTAGTTTATACTATGCTATATATTTTTAACTACTCGTATAAGTTAGAGTAGATTTTTTTGGTATTAAAATTTTGTTGGCTAATTATTGCAAGTCAATATTTACCACAGAATAAACATGTACTTGTGTACAACTAATAACATTTTGAGGTTATACCTGTGTGCAGGAACTGGTACTTTTCTCATATTTTCTTTACTTTCATTGGGTTCCGCTCCTTTTTTTGCTCTTTTTGGCCTCGAACGACGACTTTTAGGCTTTACCTTTGTTGCGCTTCCTTCCTCTACTTCCATGCCATTGCCAGAATCTGGTTCAGCTTTACGTTTGATATTTTTTATTTTCACCGGGTTTTTTGCCGGCAAGAACTCTTCCACTTGAATGTTTTCTGTTTCCATCATGTTGTATGTTGGTTAATACGTCTTGAAATGTTATTATTTGTAGCTAAATCAGGCTATTTTGTTACTAAATATAATCACACATGGCCGTCGTATGACAGCATAGACTAAAAGAAATGTGACAGTGACAGCTGTCACTGTATTTAGTCTATTCTTTGAGGCTACGTTCATATTATACCTTTTTATGTATTTGAAATTAATTATAATATTCATTGATATTTTTATTTTTAAAACAATAATTATCAAAAGTAATTTAAAAAACTGTCATAAAGCATATCACAATATTTTGTCAATTAAGAAGTTATTTTATTTTATTTAGATCGACGACGAATATATGAACGCTGCATACGGAATGGTTATGTCACAATTTCTAGGGGCTGATTTTTGTTGTTATGTGTTGATTTGAGGTAAGAAAATCGGGAGCTATTTTATCATCAATGAGCTAAATCAAGGTTTAAAATTAACTTTGTATCTTTCCGCAGGTATCGTAGTAAATTGGATACCTCAAATAACAATGGCTACTTTAATTAGAACCGCCGTTGTGAAGGTGATCACCCCAGGTCAGGGGGCTAAAATTGCTGGTTGTATGTTCATCCAGAACCGTAACATAGCCGGCAAATCGTTACGGGAGACCAGGGGCCCCAGTCCGCCCAAGCCAGCACCCTTTGACTATGTTAATAAGGATTATACTTGGTTACGTAGTTTGTTCGACCGCACCACACATAGATTCGATGAGAATTCCAAAGTGGTCGTTGTTGAGGGCCCTGTGGCCGCCGGCAAGACAGAGTTCGCGGCTGCACTGGCCGAGGATCTTGGCATGAAGCATTTCCCAGAAGCCAACATGGACTTGCACTACATCAGGCCAAATGGGAAGGATTTGAGAATGTTCGACGACCAAGTCCCTGAAGACACAAGGACCTTCGACCACGTCAACTTCAACCTCGAACCAAACCACCGTTTGGCTGCTAACTTCCAAATTATGATGTACACTGCCAGGTACAGCCAATACATTGATGCTTTGGCTCATCTGATGAATACTGGTCAAGGTGTAGTCCTGGAAAGGTCGCCTTACTCCGATTTTGTCTTCCTGGAGGCCATGTTCTCCCAGAACTACATCAGCAAGGGTGCAAGATCTGTATATTATGAGCTGCGAGCTAACACTATTGAGGAGCTGATGCGACCCCATCTGGTTGTCTACTTAGACTTACCAGTAGACAAGGTAACTTATTTTTTCTTATTAATGCTGAATGTGTTTGTTTTGTACACATTTGTGGCCAGATTACCTATAAAAATATGGTAGAAAAAGTAAAAAAAAAACATGATTAAGTCAAAAACAAGCATCACAGATGTCATTGTCTTGTGGTTATTTGGGGCCTTTTTATTAATAACAATAATTATGTCTGGCTTTTTAAAGTGACAAAAAAATATCAGTCAAGTACAAATTTTGAAAAAGCAATAAATATTGACAGTGCAAATAAACAGTGTTTAATTAAAGGAGATGTAATTCAGTTTACATGAAAGTGTGTTGTTGTATTACATAGTAATGTTATCCTTAAGGTCTTGCAGCACAAGTATTTGCACTGCAATCTAGAAATTCTGGGTTCAATTTATTAGGTTTTTCATTTGTAAATTTTCAGTATCATTCTGTGAAAAATGGCAATAGGTTTACCCCAAAGGTAGTCTTAAATTTATTTGTGGAAAAATATATGCATACTTACGCCATCTTTGCTGAAGGAATAGACAGAAGTGTATTATTGTTACCAGAATACATGGATTATGTAACCAACCTAATGGCCAGCAATCTTTTTGTCGTTTTTTTAGGTAAATTTTCCAGTATCATGTTAGTACAGATAATTTCCAAGGATATGATAATGCATGTCATAGAAACATGCATAAATGTTTATATGATAGCATTGTGATAGAGTTACAACACGTGTTACAAATGTTTGATTAACAAACTCACGCCTATATTCTGTAATGGGGTAGGCACAGGTGCTTTACACCCAAATTTCGCCAGTTATGTATCAGTCCCACATAATATGGGGCAAGCTTCTTACCATTATTCGGGTCCATTCTAAATTCCGTGCTTCAACTGAGAATTTCGTAATACTTTGCCCGATCTGGTTTCGAACCCAAGGCTTCTAGATCGCACGACACGAGGTAGTCAAACAAATGTTTTTATGATCCAAAAACTTTTTTCGGGTCTACGTATTTGTGAGACTAAAGAATCTCCCATAGTTTCTGATAACCATTACACAGGATTTGTTTCAGTGATCTATGTATGTGACCATTGAGTGCATTTATTTATTATGCATTCCAGGTGATCGAGTCTATCAAGCGCCGTGGTCACAAACACGAGGTGGGCGGCAAAGCTCTTACTCCTAAGTTCCTGACCGAGTTGGAGAAGCAGTACAAGACAAAGTACCTGAGAGACATCGCCACACACGCCGAGCTGTTGGTCTACGACTGGACCGGAGGCGGCGAGGTCGAAGTGGTATGTACCACTCCATACTTTATCAGCGTAATAGGTTCTACTGTTGAGCAAAGAGCCTCCTTTGCAAATAAGAGGGCTTAAGTCTTAGACTACTAAAGCTGAAGGTAGCCTTATGGGGAAACCTGTACGTCTAAAGAATGAATACGCTGAAGAAATCAATGAAAATACACAAAAATTGACATACAGGCGATATTTTTAAAAATAAAAGCATATACTTTAGATTTTTGATCAAATTTCTTTTTTAAATATTTGTGCGTTTGTAATCAGAATATGTTAAAAAACCCATGTGCAAAAAAAATGGCCAGTGTTATTAACCAGTCGTAGGTGCGTAGTCCGCCAACCCGCACTAGGCCAGCTTGTTCGACTATGGCCTAAACACTCGATAGTAGAGGAGGCCCGTGCCAGCAGTGGGACGTATACGGGTTGATGATGATGATGACGATAACTGTAATACTTTATGACAAAAACAGTGAAATACATACAGCGTTTCTGGATATAATGGAAACAGAATCCAGTACTGCAGATATCTTGTTTGTACAATTAAAGGAATGTATAGCAAAAATTCCTTTTTCCAACTTAGTAGTATTAACCTCTGGGGCTTGGTGATTTTCCCAGGTGGTGGAAGACATCGAGCGCCTGGACTTCGACAAGTACACGGAGCGCGAGGAGCCCAAGATGAAGGACTGGCGGCTGCCGCGCGAGGTGGAGTGGGCCGACCAGCGCATGCTCTACACCAACCACAAGTTCTTCCTCATGAACCTGTTCGCCATCCCGCGCCTCGACGTGCCCGAGCTCATCACCAGCGCTGAGGACGCTTACGAGAGAGACCAGGTATCCGTTATTTTTTCATGCTTCAGTACTTCAACAAAGTAGCCGACTACAGCCTTAAGATTGCAATATACACCATATCTTTACGCTTAAATACCTCAACAAAGTAGTGGTGGCTTTAAGGTTGTAACCCCAGGCTCACACCTAAGACTATAAATTATAGGGGGATTGACCCATGGTGCTCGTTTCACCAGCTCAGTCTGGCCAACAGTCTAAAAGACCATGATCGAAAACTAAGACAGGTAATGGATAGTGTAATTAAACAGGTTAAAATGTTTTAATTATTTTATAATTTTTTTCAACACCAATTGAGTAATAAATTATAATCACTAGATTTTACCTATCTAAATTCCGATAAAAATATGTTTGCAGCCTGTTTATGTGACTGTTAGGTGTATTTATCAATAAATCTATTTTTCGCAGATCATCCACTCTCACCCAGCGTTCCAATATGAGGTGGGCTACAACCAGTCAGACTCGGGCATCCTCACCAAAACCAAGATGCCCAAATATTCAGAGTACATATAGATGGCCAGAGAATGGCATAGTTGTGGTTAATTTAATAAAATTGTAAATTTATCATGCATTTTTTTATTTATGGATGTAGAACAGGATAAGGGTTAAAAAGTTGGTAAAAGCAAAATATTAATTGTCATATCTTTATTTATGTAGTATTTGCTTTAAAGTATCTATTTAAAAGCATTTTTAAATAATTTAAAAAGGGCATGGGAATTAAAAATTACATTGAAAAGCACATTATTATATTCATGATGATATTTTTTAATTTTGTTGTATGAAAACAGTCAAATATTAATGCCTATAAGAATTATGATGTAAGGCCACAAAATATTTTAAATAAAGCATCATTTATTGTTAAAACTATTTATTGTCTATAATATAAAAATACAAATTCATCATACAATCTAGATATAAAGGTAGATAATATTATTTTAACAGACTAATATTCAAGATGACCCTGATTTTTTAATATACGGACCATTGAGCTGTGAAGACAGAAAAAATATATATCATACAATTATCAGGTTAAGTTGTGTATTTTAGAAGCTGGATTCAGTATATTTTACTTCATCTTCATTTTTATTAACTTAAAATCAATTTTAAATTTAGTAATAATAGCTGCAATTGCTTCAAAAATGGTTGTCTGTTAAAATATATCATTTGAGATGGACAAACAAGCCTTTATATCTAATAGCACCCCAATTTGACCTAGAGATACAATTTGTTAAATTGTTGTCCATGAATTCTTTTAACTGCATGATTAACTTGACATATTGCACACCTTTATCATTTTAAACATTCGTAGCCCATTTTAAAGAGGAATGTTTACAAAATTTAAAATTAAGTTAAAATTTATTATATAATAGAAAGAAAAAAGTAATAAGTATAATTTTTTCATAATTATATCAACTGTTTTTTACACTGGCAAGCCAAAGTGTATCACGAAGGTTAATAAAAATATTAATTTCATAGAAAACATTCAATGTCTGTTAAATAACAAAAATCATTTTTTAAAAAGAACATCACAATAATATTGTTAATTTTTTCTCAGCATAGGAACTTTTTAAGAGATTTATAGTAATAAAAAAGCTATACAGAAAAAAATATCCATTGATGGCTTTGAACCCTTTTCATTACATATTATTAGTTAAATGCATTAATAACATATGTTTACAATTTATAAGTACAAAAATAATATTCAAATTGATTAACAAGAATAGAATACATTAAAGATTTGTGTAGTTGCAGTTATTATCATTTATGAAATGTCTTAGTAAGTAATTGGAGTAACAGTCAAAATATAATAGTTAATGGAATAACATCAAAAAGTAAAAATGTTTAAATTTATAAATTACTATTCATTAATCACATTATAATGGCTCGTTATTAATTTTTCATAACTGATTGTAATCACGAATTGCCCATTTTTGGTTTGTTAAATGAAAATGTATCAAACAATTTTTTTAACATATCCTCACAATTTCTTAATTTTCCTTTTTTTATGAGCCGATTTAAAAAAATGAGCTTATCGATTCGTCTGTATTTTTTTTAAATTCACATTCATACCAAAAAGTTTTTGTTTTTTTTTCTTATTTTATTTTACGTTGGTGTAAGTGGCTACATGTCGATTAAGTACGGGGAGTCTAGGGCTCCGAGGCCGGCCGCGACGCCCCCTTCGTTGGCGTCGGCCAGTTTGGTTCGCAACATATGACCTACTTGATGGTTGGAATAAATCTTGTCTTTGGTCCTGTTACATAAAAACATGTGTGAGTGCATATGCCACATTTTGCTAGTTTCATAAAGACGTAGGTACTAAAGTTATTACATTACTAGGCTATTGCCTATTTCCTCTTTCGGGAACATGTTTAGACTCGAGAATCGAACCCGAAAACTCTTGATCGCTACTTACATTTGGTGCGTAATCAAAGGCAGTTTTTTATTTAAAAATTTGTGACTTTCTGTTTAAAAGAAATATATATTTATACTTTGCATTAAATTGCTGACATAGCAAATATATTTCTTACATAGACTAGTCTCTATGGTGATAAGCAACATACCCAATAATGACTCCGAAAATGCCGAGTTCTGAGACGAGTTCGACGATAGGGGGCGGCACCGGCGCGCCCGGCCTCACCACGTAGCCAGGTACCTGCGTCACAATCATCATCATCACCAGCTCATATAACCTCCATCACTGATTGGAGTTGAGTCTTAGTCCTCCAGGGGAGCACAAACAAATATAATGTAAGGGAGAGTTGGAAAACAACGAGTTGTCCATTTCCCTCCACAAAAAAAACATTGAGCTATGACGTATCATGATCATCATCTCCCAATTTTAGTCCACTGCTAGACATAAGCCTCCCCCAGTGACCTCCACCGGGATCGGTCGGAAGCCGCTTGCAGCCAACGACGTCTTGCGACTTTTACAAAGTCATCCGACCATCTAGTCCGTCTGGCTATGAGGTATGAAACGTAGCGAATTTATAAGTAATAAAGTTGTAATAAGTATGTGTACCAGCGGCGGCAGGATCCTCTCCATGAGTATGTATGCGGCGCGCTCGCGGCTGTGGCGCATGCGCAGCAGGGCCTCGCGCACCTCCGCGCCGTACACGTTGTTGCCGCCGCCCTCGCGCTGCGGCTTCAGCACGAACCTACGCGACAACGCATAGAGATACATATACATCACCTCTGCATATCAGGCTGCTAGAATCAGAGTGACCTAACTGCATTTTGAGGACTTAACCTACCACCTACAGATAACACTGGCACTTTGATTTTGGTCAATTTAAACCAGGATCGAAGTGTACTTATCATCATCATCAGCCAATCTTAGTCCACTGCTGGACGTAGACCTCCCCCAATGACCTCCACCGGGATCGGTCGAAGGCTGCTTTCAGCCAGCGACGTCCTGCGACCTTTACGAGGTCGAGGTACTTATACTGCCATCTAATTCAAAATTATGTTATCAATTTTGGGTCGCTTTGGTCTTGTGGATTAACATGTATAAATTACAAAAATACAATTAGGTCAAAAGTTATAAAAATGCAGTTAGACCACTCTGGTTCTAGCAGCTTCATATGTCATTTCTTTCCATGGCTGTACTTTAAAAGCCCAAAAGCCCAGCTTGCCTCACAAAATTAAGCTTTTGTACGTCTACAGAAGTACCGCCACTGGCAATATACACAAGGGTGGGTCGTTGATGTTTTTTGCGTCAACGAAACGTAACCTTTTTATTGCGCTAATGGACTAGTTAAAAAACTAGTTGAATTCCTCAATTAATATATAATGTTAGTGAATGATTTCTACGTTTCCTTTTACGTAAAATTCGTCTTTAATTAATTCGTGTACGGATTCAACAAGTTTTTACACATGTTGTAACAGTGCTTATTAGGGGATGTTGGCCAAAGTGCTTACAACACCTAATTATTAATGATGACTTTGTCTTAGATCATCTTTCGCTGACTCGGCACAAATGTGGTAATCTCATGTATAGTAAATAATTCCCAGTTTTGTTGTGACTGAAAACATTTACACTTTTACATTAAAACTTGTTAAAACTCTAAATCTCCTAGCCCACGTACCTCTCGGCATCGGCGAGCGCCATGTCGACGGCCCGCTCGCCGCTCTCGTCGAAGTCGAGCGCGTAGAGGCCGGTGAAGATGTCCCGCACGCGCTCGGTGCTGGCGCCGCCGCCCAGGAACCGCTCCAGCGCGCCCGCCGCCGCCAGCGCCTGCTGCACCTTCTTCGTGCCCGCCAGCTGGTAGTTTATCGACGGGCACTTGATCGCACTACACATACACACATACAATTTACCATCATACAATGCCATGGGTAGAAAACTCTTTTATAAATTAGAAGGGTTAGACTTTAGACCAGTAGTCGACAACTCACAGCCCGCGGATGGCCGTGGCTCGCGTTTTTTTTTAGTAATCGCAAGTGCGGACAGCTTTTAAATTTTGTTTTTTAAAAATCCCGAAGTGAATTTCACAAGTGCGGCCCGCCTATATTTCGTTTGCCATTTTCTAGCCCTTGCAAGCTAAAGAAATTCTTAAGATTTAAGACATATGTAAAAAATAGAAAATTATTTAAAATATAATATTGCATGTCGTCACATACATTAATACACTGAACAATAGTAATACTTGGGAACTTAATTGATCTTTTAGTATGAACCAAATGTCAAATGACAGGACGACGAAAGTGAAGTTAACACTAAATTTGACAGTGTTTTTTGAGAGATTTTTCATTGCAATATTCTGTGTGCATTTAAGCCATAAAAGTCCCATTGTGGCCTGCCTTGTCTACGATTAAGAAGATTAAAACTTAACGTCACCACGTCATACCTAATTAATGTGTTTTTATACAAGTCTTCACAATTTTCCTCAAAAAGCTATACCTGCGCTTACATTGCCAAGATGTATCGACGGTCCGCAAGTCATCCTCAAGGCAATAACGCACTTACCCACATAGCAATACACATTATAATTGGTTGTACACTCACGTGGATCTCTCGACTCTGAGTCTCGCCTCCCACTCCCTGTTGGACGGGTACTGCGCCGGCTCGTAGCCCGACCGGTAGTACACCACGGCCACTGGGTGTCCGTCCCTGGAACATACATCATCATCATCATCATCATCAGGCAATCAAAGTCCACTGCTGGACATAGGCCTCCCCCAATGACTTCCACCGGGAACGGTCGGAAGCCTCCTGCAGCCAGCGACGTCCCGCGACCTTGACCAGGTGTTATCCAACTATATGCATGGATTTATGTATCTTTATAAATTATTTTAAAAGCAGTGATGGCCTCGAGGTTTAGGCGCGCGGTCGAGAATCTCGGCGGTCGCGGGTTCGAACCCCAGGCACACACCTCTGACTTTTCGAAGTTATGTGTGTATTCAAATTGAATTATCACTTGCTTTAACGGTGAAGGAAAACATCGTGATGAAACCTGCACACCTAAAAGTTCTTAGGAATTTCTTAGGTGTGTAGTCCGCCAACCCGCACTAGGCCAGCGTGGCGGACTATGGCCTAAAACCCTCTCAATGGTAGAGGAGACCCGTGCTCAGCAGTGGGCGTATATGGGTTGATGAAGAAGAAGATGAAGATAAATTATTTTATTTTTACACTTGCTGCTTATTATCTCTGCATCACACAAGGTTCGACTGGCAGAGAATGCAATAGGCATTAAGTCCACATTTACAATTATTGTATTAAGTGTAAATAAATAAATAAAAAATTGAACACTTTTTGAAACCCTAGCAAACTAACGGAGGCCGTGAGGGTGCATTTTTTTAACTTCTATAGTCTCCACTTAATCAATCAATGCTCTGTGTAATTATTTTGAAAAGTAAAAATTCTAATGAGAATAACTTATTAACGGAATGTAACTGTTTTTATTTCTTTATTAAATTGCTTGCTGCTTAATTTTGTAAAAACAATTTAGTAGAACGTAAAGTTATGTTAAGAAGATTGTCTCGTGATCTCTCTGCATAGATACGTGTTAACTAAAGGTTATTGTTTCAATTCTTAAACTAGACAGTGTCATTGGGTTTTCCATTGCGAAATTGTTAGTTGCATTACGGAGTCTGGAAATATGCCTTAAATCGGCAAATCTGTGTTGCTACTGAGACTTTCCTAATAGAAAAACCCATTCACACTGCTCGACCCGGGACCTCTAGATCGCACAGCACTTATGGGGGTAGATGCACTCAGAAGCGTAAAAAAAGGCCTATTTAAAAAAATTTTTTTTTTACAGTAATTAAGTTTATTTTACAAAATAAATTATACAGAGTTTTTATACAATGCTTTAACTTAACATTTATGAAAAAAAAAAAAAAAATACATATTATTTATTAAAATATCGCCATATCGGTTGGATCCTCTCCCGCGAGTAGTACTTCGCGGTGACCATCACAACAGCCTTCTGGATCATCTGAATTCGAAAAACCAAGGTGAAACCTTTAGTTTAATAATAAATCCAGTCTTTAATCGAAGCTTTTTTTTTTTTTTTGAAAATTTACAAAATGGTGGCATTCGAAACTTTGGACTCTGATTTTCGATAAAATGTTAAAAGTTAATTGTTTAAAAAATATAGTAATTGTTAACAAAAATCAATATCCTTCGATTAAAGACTGGATTTATTATTAAACTAAAGGTTTCACCTTGGTTTTTCGAATTCAGATGATCCAGAAGGCTGTTGTGATGGTCACCGCGAAGTACTACTCGCGGGAGAGGATCCAACCGATATGGCGATATTTTAATAAATAATATGTATTTTTTTTTTTTTTTTTCATAAATGTTAAGTTAAAGCATTGTATAAAAACTCTGTATAATTTATTTTGTAAAATAAACTTAATTACTGTAAAAAAAAAATTTTTTTAAATAGGCCTTTTTTTACGCTTCTGAGTGCATCTACCCCCTTATACCGCGAGACCACAAGGCAGTAGCATTCACTATCCATATTCTCATAGATGTAATCACTTACAAAATAAGCTGTTTCTTGTCGTTGAGTTCTGTCTCCTCATAAATTTCATTAAGAGTCTTCCTGTAGATCTGCGAACAATATTATTTCCCTTGTTATGTTGTGATCCACGTATATAGTTAAATTAATATAGTTTTGATACCCAAGGCCCGCGACTTGCATCTTAGTGTGAAGCCAGAAATATGTATGTGACTGTTAGGTGTATTTTTTTTTATCAAAGAAGCAATGTATAGGATGAAATGCCGGTACTTCTAAAGAAGCCCAAAAGGCTGTTTTGTCTTACATAATTCCCACTGATACAATCTTTAAAGTTTAAATCTTTACTTAACAAGTGCTTTTTGACATATAAATGAGATCCTGACCCCATAGTAAACAATTACTTATAATCTAGACATCCAACACTTTCGTGCTCCTATCGAAGTAAGACATAACCAAGCTCCTCACCACAATCTCGGGCCTGGTCTCGGAGATCTCGAACTCGTGGAACCTCTGGTCGCAGATGTTGTAGGAGACTTCCTCGACGACGAACAGCACCACGGCAGTGGGCGAGCCGAACAGATCGTACGCCTCGGTTATACCCGAACACAAGCCGGAGAGAGCGCGGTTCTCCGGCATCTGAGGACATACATATTATTTAATTGCGTTTTCATACTCATACTCAATTACGTTTTATTAAAATTGAGACAATGTCAATTTAAAAAATTGCTACTTTCTATACAGGTTGTATTCAGACCGTGATCGGAAACTATGGTAATAGCTGAGGTGATCTCAAACGCATTGACGTTAAAATCCCGACAAAAATTAAAAAAAATATACGTTCGTCATACAACCATTTGTATTAAATGTATGCGGATTGCGGTGTGTAGGGAAAACGATTTTTTTTTATTTATTTTTTAACGCCAATGGGTTTGTGGTCACTGTAGCTATTAGCTATCTAAGTTTCCAATAACGGTCTAAGTACAATTCGTGTTGCTGAGTGAGTTACTCGTACTAGTTGGCCTCGAGGTTTGAGCGCGCGGTCGAGAATCTCGGCGGTCGCGGGTTCGAACCCCAGGCACACACCTCTGACTTTTCGAAGTTATGTGTGTATTCACATTGAATTATCACTTGCTTTAACGGTGAAGGAAAACATCGTGATAAAACCTGCACACCTAAGAGTTCTTAGGAATTTCTTAGGTGTGTAGTCCGCCAACCCGCACTAGGCCAGCGTGGCGGACTATGGCCTAAAAAACCTCTCAATGGTAGAGGAGACCCGTGCTCAGCAGTGGGCGTATATGGGTTGATGAAGAAGAGTGAGTTACTTGCCGTTTCTTCTATAATACATTTAGAAGCGGCAATAGTTTAAAATCGACGATTCAAAAGAACTTAAAAAATCTACGAATATTAATAAATCTATAAACACTCACATTTTTGATCTTGTCTCCATGGCCGAGCTGCCTTAGTATGTAACTGTGGGCATAAGAATAGTAGTTATTGGTAACCAAACTAAAATAATTTTTTTGATACTTTCACAATCTGGTCATACTGGTCATTTTTATAAGTCAAAAATAAACGCATGTTGTTTTATCGCATCAACCTCGTTTAAAATAAAATATAAAAAGCTCTAAACATTTTTTTTTAATAAGTTGGTAATGGTAATGGTATTGTTTAAACGCAGTTAAAGCTTGTCTTAATTTTCAAAATATTTATCGACTTTGGACGTACTCGAAAACTAATCATTGAAATTATGTTAATACCATAAGATTGTGAATGTATCAATATTCCAAATGTAAAACGCAAGTCCGCAGTAACAGGTGAAATGAAGATACAAGCGGAAAAGCACTAAAGAAAACAAAAGACAGACTATAACCACTAAAAAGAATAATTAAACTACAAATACACACAAAGGCATACACATGCAACATACTTACACAACGTTTCTGAAACTAATCATTGTAAAAATCAGTCATTGACATTTTTTAATTTCAATTACACTTAATTTTCAAAATGTTCATTTTTATCCCAGCTTTAAATCAAAAGCAAAAGCTAGGTATGAAAAAAAATACACTTAATCTGATTTCTACGATAAAAAGTTCTCAGAAACTGATACACAAAATACAAGATTTTCTACGATCTATAGAGTTCTATTCAATACTCAGTAAAATGACGTAGGTAACATCCGATCAAATCAAAGTCTTTCTTAAGATCTTGTGATCACCTTCGATCTATAGGAACTTATGGAATACGCTTAAACTGTGGAATAAAACCGCCTGGGTTTTTAAACTTTAATCTTTTAAGGTTGACACAGGACTTAAAAAGACCGTGATGGAAAACTGAGACGGGCAGTAGTTACGATGATTACAAGCACTTTGATGTTAAAGAGACAAAAAATTAAAATTTTGCCGTTTTTCTAATCACACATCGACCTATGCGCAGAATAAAGTTATATGTGCTTTTGCATAACTTCTCTTTCTCAGCAATTTAAACTTAATTGGGCACAAAATTATCAGTAACTTTTTTGTTCTTCAAACAACAACAAAATTTATGATTATTATTACTTCACAAGTGCAATATACGAACAAGTTTAACTCTATTTTAGACATACAAAGTACTTTGGTGTTATAGTCATAAGTAACCTTATTCTATGCGTAGGTCGACATGTAATACTGACTCGTATGGTTGTTAGAAAAACGGATTTTTTTTTATTTTTTTTTACGTCAATGTGTTTGCAATGATCGTAACTGTTGCCTATCTTAGTTTTCGATCACGGTATTTTTACACCTGTTTATTAAATTTAATTAAAAACGAATCTGATCATAAATAGCCATATTATATGAGTCAATTTTACAACAGTCTAATGGACAATTGAAATCCATGGGTGTCTTGTTTAGGGGAAAACTGCAATAACATTTTATGTCAGATTTTGTACAAAACAATTTGGTAATGGTCATTAGTGTTATTGGTTCCCACATAAAGTTATACGGAAAATATTATTCTATCTGTTTTTCTTATGTTTTAGTTTATCAACAAACTATAAACACAGTTTGCAGTTTGCGGCAAAGAAAGTAACAAGACTATAATACCAAATTCTTCAAGAATCATTTATACAAGTTCTGAAATTAAAGTTCCTACAAGTCTTGCATTTTCAAAAGTCTAAAAAAACACATCTGTCTGAGTTTGTAATATATCTCCATAGTCTTGTTTATGGACGTAATTATTTATTAGATGTTTCGAGCTGATACGTTATCTTCAAGAATCTTGTTTCACAGTATTTATTATCAACCTTTGTATCTACTTTGCACTTACCAAGTGCGGTCCAAACTCTGTCGGCTCGCAGGAATGGCCAGAATTATACCTTAGCTGTCGGCCATGAAACCAGATAGGTGCAGGAAAATAGAAACCAGGATCATTATAATAATATGATCAATACTGATGAATACCGTTTCTGGTAGCGCGCGTTCTTCAGAGTGAAAATCTTTAATTATTTCAGGATTAGAACAGCTGTTGTTTTCATTGTGCATCTTATACATCATGAAATTTCTCTACTTGCTTGACAGATATATTTTATGACCTCGTTTTTCGAAAGCGGCACCATCGTCCTTCTTATTCTTGTTGTACTTGTGGTTGATATTTGATAATATTTTCGGGAATGAACAAAGCTGGATATTTCAAATTACATAAACTTTTCTCCACACAATTGTCAGATACTTTAAGATCTCTTTGCCTTTTAAGAGCGACTCTATTCATCCTTTAATTTTAGGTCTATCAGTGAATATTTCCATATTTTAAACACTTAATTAGGTTTTAACTTTATCACATATTTATGTATCTTCTTTTCATTCATGATCACGTAATATCAATTCCTTACACTTTACACGGTGATATGGGTTATTTAATTCATCTCCTACTGTTTTTTTATATTATAAATAATAACTTATTGATCCAAGTTAGGTCGAATTAATGAGTATCCAATGTCAGTGCTTTTTACCGGCGATTTGGCATGGCTACGAGTATATTACGCAGATTGGCATCTTCATAGCTGCTTGAGGCTACTCCTTACCTTAATAACAACACTCAATGCAAACTTCATCTTAAATAGTTCTTCAATCTTGTACAAAAACTACTAGAAAAAGTTTTATATTCAACAGCATATGCGGCATACATGTTAGTTTCATTAAGTTCATATTTTTCACTATTAAGTTCTATAGTTGTATAAATTATCTGTAATATTGTCTTTCTTAATGCTAACAAGTTCAATACATAAATAGACCCAATACGTAAAATAATACCTACAAAATTGGATAGTGTATGCCCCCACGTTGATGATAAGCGAAAGTTGGAGATGTCACGGGCAGATGTAAATGGATCATCTGAAAATAATATCGCGGAAAAGCTATTTTCCTAGAAAGGATGTTAAAACTCCATTAGCTAACGATGTAAAGGTTTCAAATCTTCAAGAAATTTTAGCTATGGTTTCAATAGTAATATTTATTTTTGAATAATAATACCTAATTATAATATACTATATAACCTAACAATACCAATATTTTTTGAAAAAAAATAATTAAATAATAATTTTGTAAGTGTACAAAGTCATCACAATTGAATTTAACAAAAACGACCTATCCCAAAATGAAATAATATTTTTACATTTAAAAAATTGTGCATCATCCAAGAAACATTTGCAATGCAGAAATTTAAGACGATTGCGATTAGTATCAATAAATCGTAAATCAAATAATCGACTATGATCCACCGTAGCATCTCTAGCGTGTTGAAAGATGTGAACCTAAACCAAACCCGGCAATCATTGGACAGAGAATAATAGTAACAGCTGCAAAACATAGTACCGACGACACAGGTGTGGTAGGTAACATCTCTCAAGTGATTTGCAAAGCTACTTTCTATGCATGCACGCAATAATCTATTGTACGTTACTGAGACACCTTTTGAGTTGGGAGGGAAAATTATTACAAAACGGGCACTATTATAATGAATAAGATATTCATTTTAGTCGATTAATCAATAAAAAACGAAAACAGAAGAAGTACGACATGTTTTTTCATCATGTGGACGAATATTTGTTGAGAGATGTCCAGTAATTTCGTTTTCTGTATTATCGTATTTATTTTAAGTGCCTTTTTATTTCTTTTTTTTTTTAATTTTGAAATGAAAAGTATAGTGGTTGTTTATGGACAAATAAACAAAACCTTGAATCGTATGTAATAATTTAGAATTGATTTCGAATGTCAAGATGTCTCAATATCCTTTTTACTACGCTATCTTTATAATATCTCTAATTACCTACAGGGACAACTAGGCGTTTGAAGCGGGTTGGTATACTTTCATAATATCATAATATTTGTATATTACACTCCAATAAATAAAGCTTTACATAAAGGAAAATCTAAGCAGGCGTAATTTTGTAACGGAGTTTCATAACTCCACGACGAATTCATAAAAATTTTGATCGATTTAAATTTCGAACACCAAAATCCATAACCAATTGGTTTTTTTTTTTTTTAACATGCTTTAGTTTCCATGCCTATGATACAGTTCTCAACCACCAATAGAAAGCAAGCATACAGTGCAGCAAACATCACAGAGGTACAAGACAAGCACTAGAATGAAAGAGATGGATGTATAGGCGTGCATAGAGGTGGAAAGAGCAGTCACATGAGAGATGTTGACTGAGTTAGCTGACGCGTAGTGCAGACCTGGATACTTAGCTTTTTATCCCAAATAAATTGAGCCCGATGCTTGATGAATTTTTCATTAAAATTCAAGAGTTTAGTCCTGAACCACCCTACCCGGTAAATATAAACTTTCGGAATGAATATTCTAAATTTTCTAACGTTACGTCGTGTTTTCTATCTTCGTTCAAGTGTGTAATAGTTTATTGTGAATAATTAGAGATAAAAGTTGTTTGAAGGTCGTTAATATACATTTAACTATGAGCTGTATCTAGTATCGAATATGTTTAGACAATTATTGCAACTTAAGCAATTATCATATTTGAATGAGGATAATTCGCATCCCTGAAAGGGCTACAGGGGAAAATATCTTAATTGCCCGGTTATTTTATGAAATATGCTTGTAACGCAAGATATAGAGGTAGACTCTACACTGTGATAAGAGTTACTGAAGTCGGTACTGTCCGGTTGCAAACGAATGCCATGATATTGGGAATAAAAATAAAATATATTGGACCTGACACAATTTGTTTCCCTAAAGACAAAATCATGGGGCAAATTAGAAACTGATTTTTCTACCATATATATACGTGGATAAAAAACCTAAAACTCATCAAGCATCCAAAATTTTCATCATCATTTCTGTAAGATTGTACAAGGTTTTCAGATTGAAAACCCATCTCAAGTCCAAGTATCCAGATCCCACCGCAGCCTGCAGCTACCGTGTCGGTACCGAGACATTCTGGGCAGATGCGATGTAATGGCGCCAAAACTTGACGCGATTGTGTTAAACTCCACTTGTTTAATCCGGTTGGCGTCCGTCTGCTGCATCAGGTAGTCGGAGCGGAAGAGGCCGAGGCTGACCGACTGAAACATTCGGCACCACATCAATCTCTGTCCAATCTTTGCTAGAATCCATTCGTTTACGAGAACGTTTTTTATTAACGACCAAAATTATCAATTCGATACCTAAATGCGGGTAGATCGCAACGATAAGGATAGGTAAAAATATCGATGTATTTCAGAAAGTAATCGATATATATCGTGATATGTTCACGCGGAAAATATCGATATCTATTACTTTTATTTTGTTTTTTATTTTCAATAATAAAGCTGAAAGATATTTACCCGATTTAATAACAAACAAAATATGAGTAGTTTAATGGGGCTTTTACGATATTTTGAACAGATGCAAACATCGGTTCTTTTTAAAACTGCTGTCAATACGATATATATCGACATATTTCTTTCATTTACCATCCTCATGATGAACCAATCAAATATCCAGATGGCTCTTGGAGTGTAATTGAATTTAAGCTTTGTCAGTTACTGAACTGAAAATGTCTTGCCATAGCAGTACAAATAAGACTTATCGCTCTTGTTACTTACTGGAGTCAAATGTTTGTCTACAAAAAAATCTGGCTCACTGATTCCTTTTTTTCATTCATTCCACTATACGTTGCCTACGTAATTTTCTTTTTACGTGATAAAACACACAATAACTTCCAAGTTTATTTTTTCTTCTAAAAAAATATTCCTGTTTTTAACGAAATTTATTACCAAAATATGTACTATCAGAATTGTTATAATTAGTATTTTTATATGGAAACACTGAATTTTCAGCCCCAAGCATAGAGCGATAAGCCTTAAATTCCATTTTAGTATCGGGTTTCAAAACAACGTTCTTTTAACGTACAAATGATATCTTATCATTAAGGACAACTCACCATATAACCCCTGTATATTTTTACATTTTAAAATATGTCACTATTTGTTACATTACTGGCTTCCTTATGTATGTCATGTATATAATAGTCACTAATGTTCAATATCTCAAAAGGATATGCAGACCTTTGTTCCCATATTGTCATTTTCAGTGCCACCTCATACGAGTTGAGTTGCTTTTCGAGCCCACTAGTCGCTAGATTGATACTGAAAATTTCTAAAAAAAGTCAAATAACTCTTTGCCCCACACGGAAATTTTACTCGACCTGCCTAAGGTGCCCCATACACCTTCAATAATATTGCACAATATTCTGATTGTACAATACTATTGAACGTGTAGGGATAATATTGAAGCATTGCGCCGTGATTGAACAAAAGATTGAGGGAGCTTGAACAATATTTTTTATTGCGCTGAGTAGGCTTAATATTGCGCAATATATTTCTTTCTTTTTTCTTTTCAACAAAATCACCAGCGTGGCTGCCGCCAAAACTTCGTCGTCAGACATGTTGCTCGCACGAAGATATTGATCAGACTGGTTAGTCAATTTTATTGACAGAATTTATTGAACGTCTGGACTCTGGAGACAAAGGGGGTGTTCAATATTATTGAACAATAAAAAGATTGTGCAATATTATTGTAGGTGTATGGGGCGCCTAATAGACCAAGGCAATTTATGCTACGGGGCCGACTAAGCATTCGATATATCTATTTAATAAAGGGTATCAAAACAATCATGATCAAAAACGAAGACAGGTAATTGTAATATCACTGTCTTCGTAATCACCGTAGCTACTCTTTCCTAGTTCTGGTTTGTCTTTTTTAATATTCTGGACACTTAAGCTATGTTAGATTCTTCTTCTTCATCAACCCATATTCGCCCACTGCTGAGCACGGGTCTCCTCTACCATTGAGAGGGTTTAGGCCATAGTCCACCACGCTGGCCTAGTGCGGGTTGGCGGACTACACACCTAAGAAATTCCTAAGAACTTTTAGGTGTGCAGGTTTCATCACGATGTTTTCCTTCACCGTCAAAGCAAGTGATAATTCAATTTTGAATACACACGTAACTTCGAAAAGTCAGAGGTGTGTGCCTGGGGTTCGAACCCTCGACCGCGCCTAAACCTCGAGGCCATCACTGCTTAGATTACTTTACAGATTTTCACATAATAATGTTCCTAAACTTAGTTACCGAAATCTGATTACAAATAGTGACATATTTTTAACAATTCATTATTACTACTTAATGTCTACGACAATACAATTTACAAATAAAATATTTCTATTAAAACACCGTCACCTTTCAACGCTACTAAAAAAACTCAGGGGTTCTGAGTCAGCACAATCACCACGACAAAATAAATACAGTACAATCTTATAAAAATAGTGTCTTGTAATTAATAAATGACCTGCTCTTAATTCGAATATATGGCACTTTATTGTAGTCCCTTAATGAAAAAATATAATAAACAGAATTCACTTGATGTATAATGGTGAACGTCAGTTCCTGTACCTACGAGTTTAATATTGACTAGTTTTGTTCTTCAGTCACTTTTTATTCATTTATTCCCACTTTATCCTTTGTGTAGATTACACTCTTGGTTTGATATTATCATGAAAAATTACATCAATAAGTCTCCGAGCGACTTTTATTAAATTATCATTATTCTTAGGTTCCATTATGAGAAAAATTATAGTATATATTACTTGATAACTTTGCAACAAAACAAGAAAAGGTTGATCCGTTAACATAAAAAATTTACTAACATAGCTTAGACAATAAACATAATCTCCTTTGAGCAATTGAGAGACCTTCTGTCCCGATACTATTGAGAGGTTTTAGTCACCATATAGGCGTTGGATATTGGCTAGAGGCCAATAATAGAGGCTTAATTGGTGGAAGATTGAAACCCCAAAATATAATACATATATGGGCTTCCTCAGAAGTTTCAAAACTTAAGGCACTTTTCTCTTGGAAAACAAAAAACAACGATTACATGAAACTCAATTTCCATAGCCTTTCTTTGGATATTGCTCTTTGGATATTGATCTTTGGATACTGCTTTCAAATATTTCTGTTTATACTCTACGCTCGTTTAAAAAAGCAATAGCCACTACGATGCAAAGAAAAATGCGCTATACTACATTATTGTCGCGATCTGTCGTTTCGCAAGCGTTTTTCACAACTATCGGCGTATCGGCTTGGTGTCATAACGTAACCTTCGCCGATTAGAAAACACTACTCAGTTATTTACAATCCTTTATATTTGTGATGATACTTTGAAGTTCCCCTCCTGGGCACCTTATCTTAGAATTTAAAACAAGATGTAGGTTTTGCTCTATCAGTAAACTGAGTCTAGAATAATTCAGCATTCTTACTACCTCAAGCTTCGTGTATTTTGATATATATGTATAGACATCATCTTAAATTTGGTAAAACTGCTAAGCTTCCCACTAGTACTAAGATTAGATCCATAACCTTTACATGAAGAGTTATATGGTTCTACATTTTCACTCTCTATCTGGCTCTTTACAGAGACACATGCTATAATATCAGCCACAGAGTGTCAGCTTATCCCTTTGGCATCTAAATCTTTCAACGGGAACGGAGCCATTTAGAAGGAGATATTTTCTTTTTTATTTCATTTCATATTTTTGCAATGCCTTGTGCATTTGATTTATACTGTCTAGATACCTAAGACCGTTACTCGGTACACTATATTATTTACTAGCGACCCGCCCCGGCTTCGCACGGGTGCAATGCTGATATTTAATGGATGTTATCATACATATAAACCTTCCTCTTCAATCACTCTATCTATTAAAAAAACCGCATGAAAATCCGTTGCGTAGTTTCAAAGATTTAAGCATACAAAGGGACATAGGGACAGAGAAAGCGACTTTGTTTTATACTATGTAGTGATTTATCTGGCTTTCTTATAACCGACAGCCTATGGGGAATAAGAATAAACACGAGGGAAAATACTGATCTGATTACAAATATGACGCCCAGTAGGAGTGTTGATACCACAATGTATGCGCCAAGCATGTTTCTTACACTGTTTGGCGAATCTAATCTCAACACATGCATATAAGTTTAACTACACACAGATTACGATCTACGCACTACTGACGACATAGCAATATTGTTCGCATCAAGTTTTCTAGGAAAATCTTTGCAGGATTGGAATTCTAATTGCATTTGCCATTTATATGAGTAGGTTCTTAGTTTTTTTTACGATAAAGTGGATAAGGAAGTTCAATTTAGTCATAGAGGCAGTTGGTTTTCTATTTCTGGTCGATGAAAAAAAAAATTAAAACAATCATTGATAAGACTGATTGTATGAGTGTGTACTATGACTATATAAAATCAAACGAAAATTAACAAATTGATCCCATCGGTAAAACACATGGTTAATATTTAATATTAATAAGCAAGCCTTCTTCGTAACCCTTAAAATGAGGATCTAACATACCAGGGCAGCATAGTTTTACGACAAAATAGATGCGAACAATAATGCCCACACGGGGATATTCTCATGCAGGTAAATATTTAATTTTCCTCAAGTAGCTGTAAAATAATATGATTAACTGAAAATCTGCGTATTCTACATGCTAAGAGGCAGGACTTCCCCAAAACATTAATGATTCATTGTTTATTGATTCATGAATAAAATCACCATTATGTTGTCTTCTGTTAGTGTTTATGGTTCTGACAGTGACGTTGTCACAGTTCAGTTTTTTTAAATTTACCGACCAAGATCATTCAGTTAAAACTAATTATGTCAATCAATAATGCTTTGGCGTCGTAAATTTTCAGAAACATAACAATGTGTACACAAGTATACACTGGTCGCGTTTAAGCGTTGAAGCTACGCCTCTGGTCAAAATTGATATAATTCACTTTGAAATGAAAAGATGCATTCTAAAAACTAGGAAACTTTAAAATCTTATCATTTATATATCTCAGACATATGTTCGTAAATATTAAATTATAATTTTGTGTATATATCAATTTTGGTTCAGTAAATTTTACACAAACATAATTATTCGAGTTAAACAAAATTCAACAATCCATGCGCAATATGGCGTAATTTTAGCCGTTAAATTTAAAAATGAGAATAACGCTAGATTGCACTGGACCGTTCGATTTAAAGTCACTCCTAGTTTGAGGCGACATTTTAAGTATCCGTCATAGAAGATACTCTATTACTTTATTTGTTAATTTGTTAATCATTACTTGTTACTAGTTTTTTATTTTGATCGTATGTATGAGAATTTTTGCAATAATATTCAATTTGAAATAAATGACCACTAATTTAGTAATTACCTGCTTAAAAACGTTCTAACATACAACCAATATAAAATTCCTGGTACTCGTCAGGCAAGTTTGCCTTGAACATGCTTTCATTTCTTCATATTTTTTGCAAGAAATTATGCATTGTGTACCACGAGACCGCATCTTGATCTCTGTGAGCATGCCCCGAAATCACAAGAATTATAAAAAAAACGCTTTACTCTTAAGCGGCTCAAAAATTTTACAAAATTCCAAAAGGACATTTTGGTTAAAAAAATCATCGCCGGATAACCAATTTAGACAATACAGCAATCAGAATCTACAGAGACCATTATCTCATACAAAGCGGTTTTTATCTACAAGACATTTACATTATACTATCATCTACAATATTTACAGAGTTCAACAAGCGATGTGATTTCGCGGCACTAGCGGATTAGTCCCGGTAGTGAATCGACCGTCTACCTCTGTATCTCCCTGGATACGGGTCCGAGGTGGCCGAAGCCCGACGCGATGCAGTTGATTTCCACCTGTTTCCAGGAGCAGTAGGGCGTATGCTTCGCGCACTGGTTCTCCGTGTGGGGGCACCGGGACTCCAACATGATGTCCGAGCGAAGCATACCTAGCGATATCGGCTACACCACACATTATTTGTACTCCCTTTTTAATACGAGCTATTATGCATATACGACCAGCATCGTAATGAATTACGAAAAAAACAAAATTAAATTTTGATGCGCCCGTTAACGTATTAAAAAGTATGCTCAAAAACACTCATTATGTCTTAAATCACCCACAAATTGCCTCGCTTAGAAACAACATTAGGTAACATATTATTGATTTAAATGTGAAAGTCGTTAGAAATATTAATTAATTACATCCTAGAAATGGCAAATTGGTAAGAACTTACGGGATAATTATTGTTGCTTTGTTTGTAAAATTTACTAATGAGTGATTATGGGACAATAATTCTTCAATGTTTAGTGCGAAATGGTTAAAATGGATAGAATATTGTCAATGGCATGATTAATAACAAAATACCCTATTGTAGCAACGAATGACATGGCTATGACTCGACATAGGTAAGAAGCTTCATATAATGATTTCCTTATTATAATGTCTTCATGGTGGAAATATAATGGGTTGTTGTAAAATCCATTGTTTTGTCATAAAGAATTATTCTACATTGAAATAAACATCCTCGTCACCTGTAGTCTAATACCTAACTAAATGTTCCAGCACTAACTCAATTCTTTGAGAATTGTGAAAATCATCGTGATATTACGATGAAGAACATATTTATTAATGCTGACACAAATAAATGCTTTTATTTTCTAATTAAAAAAATTAAGAAATACATCCAACAGTCACTTATACACATAGTCTTGACTCCACATTAAGATACGAGTCTTGTGTCGTGGGTATCAGAAACTACGAGAGACTTTTCGATCTCACAAACACCCAGACCCGCAACAAATATTTGTGGATCACACCAACATTTGTCTCGGTGCGGGGATCGAACCTGCGGCACCTCGTTTCGCAAGCTGGCATGTAGCCAACTGTGGCTGTCAAATTTAGATGTACTCAAGATGATCCCATAATACAACACATCTGTATGGTTGATTTTAGACTATGTGTCTGTTAGTCACTATGGGGCAGATACAATTTTTTAATAGATGGAAAAAAATCTTTACAATTCCTTACAATTATACTAGGACATGATGGTATAAAAACTCAGTATTTACAGTGTAAAAAATACTGCGAACATAGCCAGAAATTCATTGCTCCAATAGGGTTTAATCGAACACAACGGTACTCACTTGGGCTATCCCCTCAGTCTTCACTTTGACCCATATGTTGTACAGGTTGGCTGTAAATTCATCCACTTGGAGAGCATTTTGCAGTGTTTGCTCAAGGAAATCGTCATCATGTGCCACCTTCAAACAAAACATAGACACAATCATCATATGCATAGGGAAGATAGCATTGTAATTGGAGCAAAGTATACCCCATTTTCAGGTACTTGACGGTATTAACTTCATAATAGGGAAACCTAACTTTGCCCGATCCGAGAATCCGGTAAGTCCGAGATTAATGTATTGAACCCTGCACACTCATACCATTTATTTACGTTCAAACTTCTAAGTACCCTAATTGTGGGCAAACATTTATATGTTTACATTTTTCAATTTCACATAAAATATCTCATTAGGTTGCATGCCAATCTGCCCTTTGTTGGCATAGCAAAATTCCTACCATTAGTTGCTATGTAATCAAAATCTTTGCGGAACTTTGTGCTCTGTTTACTGCATGACCAACTAAATTGTGTGAAAATGATAGTCATTACGCTATTGCCTATATCTCACAGAAGGTTGAAAGGTGTACATTTTCTTTTCAGGGGCTTCTCCATAACTCCTAGACGTGAATGGCACACTAAACAACTAAAAAAATCCTGAGAATTTTTTTAGGTGTGCAGGTTCCTTCACGATGTCCTTCATTCATCAATGTAATTCATCATTAAAGGGTTGCACTTATATTTCATTAATTCAAGTTGTGACTTATAGAATTATTGGCCGTTTATCACGAATGCTCTCTCCATATTGTATATTTCTGTATGGAATAAATTGAGTACTACTTTGCTAACTTGTAAAACGAATTCAGGACCTGTATTGTTTATGCCATGAGGCCAAGTAGCAGTAAAAACTAATATAAAATAACAAATACTTTTAAGATCCAAAATATATATGTACCTTATGCATAAGTTCATTGAGTATGGGTTGAAGTTCGACAGCTTTAGTGAATTCCGTCCTTGGGAATGGTGATGGTAGTAACACAAATGGTGCAATCTGAAACAAGAGATATTCAAATCAGGTGCAGGTTTTGGAACTGATATAAATAAATTAGGTTTTGAGGTAAAACTGAATCATCATCTTTTAATAGCCCTGTAGGGCTATTGGCTAGGCATCAGCATCCAAAACATGAGGCTGCAGGTTCAACCTCTGAAGCAAGACACATATTTGAATGAGGCTGAAAAGTTTTTCATATCTTTTGATACCCAGGAAATAAGACTTGCATCTTAATATGGTCAGAACTAAGTATGGGACAGTTGGATGCATTTATTTTACAAAAAAGGATATAAACTACATTAATAATAAATCTTAGAAATAAATTTGGATATTTCTATAATGTCAAAAGGCAAAAGATTTAGCAATATTTATTATTTTTGTGGCAGGAAATGTGAATGAATTTTTTTAGCTTTTTACTATTAAAAATGTGATATTCTTCTGGTATATATATATATGTTATTAACATGAAATAGCTATGCTCTTAGGCAGATTGTTTTAAGTAAAAGCAGATTTGTCTATACAGGAAAATTAAAATTGGAAAGCTTCATTTATGATTTATATCTCCATAACTAATTTGAAAGTTTCACACAATTTTGATATAATTTATTAAAAATAAATAAAAAGTCTGAAATAACGTAAAACCTATTTTTGTATTGCACAATGTGTTGTCATGTTAATATTCAATTTAAAAAATTGAGAATTTTATCCCATGAGTTAAAAAATATATATATACCTGAATAGCGTCTTTGGTGAAATTCTTTCTATCCCTCATGCCAACACCGTGCATTAGCGCCCAATCTTTAGCTTTTTCAATCACATTAACTAAAACTTTTTGTTCTAAGGGCAATTGAATACACGAAGAAAAACGAGCTTGAGACATTCTGAATAAATATGTATGAAACACAAATTGATTTAGAAAAATGTATATATCTTTTACAAAAATTTTAATATTTACGTCCTCTTCACACTGGACTTTGACTACAAATGTTTAGACATTTGAAACATTTGCTAAGAAAACAAGCAAAAATTTTTAGTTGAAAATCGTTGTCAACAAGCGACAGCTGACAGCATATAACATTTCAATTTGACAATGACTTATGACAGTAGATGTTATGATTATTTATTGTCTGTGCACGTTCACGTTGTTGGAGTAAGCGAATTTTATAAATTATATCTCATTCACGATAACTTGATTCTTTTGGCATATCGACTAATGACGCGAAACAGAAACTATCTAGTAGTTCAAAAATATTGCGTTTTAAAATACTGCATTATGTGTGAAATTCTTTATTACTTTCGACATGTGAAACATTATGTAAATAAGCTATGGTGGGTCAAAGTTCATAATAAGTACCTATTTAATATAACAGGGTTATTTTTAGACCTCCCGCCAAATTTAAATAGGTGTTGTAGATCACAAAAGTAAACAACTTCCCCAAAGAAAGACGGGTCGAAAAGTGAAAAAAAATTCAGACCCTCTACACGAAATCGACCATGTTAGCAGTGTTCTATGGGAGGGTCGAATTATTTATCACGTTTCGACCCATGTTTCTTTGAAAAAGTTGTTTAGTTTCATGGTCTGAACCACTTATTTAAATTTTGCGGGAGGTCCAAAAATAGCCCTGTATATAAAAATTAAGATTGAAAAATAAAATGGTTTTATATTTAAAACAATTTTTATTAAGAAAAAGGAGCACAGCCATGATCATCATAGTGTTCAATAAAATTATCGACGTGGATATCGATATGAACGATGTTACTCTCTTTCCGTCCGACCGATGTAACATTATATAAGCGTCTATTATTTTCAGTATTCCTATTTTAATTTTACTTTGAAGCAATAAATTCTCAAAATTTTCGGATAACGCTTATATCTTTAGGAACTTTTGTGTTGTATGTATTTTTTTATATTTATCAAATCATTAAAATAATAAAATAATACGTTTTTTTTATTTCAAAGTCATGTCTCAGAAAAATTGACATCTACTAAAAGAATCAACTTATCGTGAATGAGGTATAGGTAGGTGTCTACAAAATAACACCTACACATAACTAAGGAATTAAGACATTTTTAAAGCAGTTTTAGTTTTCCTTAGAATGTCGCCTTAATGGTAGAACCTGTATAAATTGGTTTTCATAATTATGTAGATTGTTGTCATGGGATGCCTTTTCTGAGTGACTGTATCATCCTCACCCTCAGGCCATATTACATATTATGTCTTTAAACCCCAATATTCTATACCCATATACACACACAAATTTTCCCTCTCTTATTCCTCTAAACTAATATTCCTGAGGAGGGTTGGCGTCAGGCAGGTGGCCGGCTGTAAAAAACAGTATGGAAATTATGTAGATTGTTGTAAGTCAACTTCAAATTGCTTTAAGCTCATTAGTAAATTTTCAATAAATTAAATTAGGTACCCACCTGGTTTTAGTTAGTCGACTTCAAAAGAGGAGGAGGATATTTATTTTATGTGTAGGATGATCAGACTGAATGTTATCTATAGACTATAGTCTATGTAAATACTGCCATAAAAATCAGCGTACCTACTCTAATCTATATTTAAATTTCTTGTCTGTGGTTTTCATTTGGTTGTCAATTGTTAATTTTAGCGCTTAAAATTGGTAAAATACCTAATCACAATTTTACAAAGTTAATTAATCCTATTGTATTATTGTGAGCTCGATTGGCATTTAGGTCAAATATTTTATCATCTCGTATCGTCACCATGTTCGTGATTTCAGTTTGTAAATCAATTTCTGTTGTCGCTTCGTTGTTTTTATATAGGGTAACCATGCAGTCATTGGACAGTTAAGTAAACAATTTCGTTATTATTTTTCTGTTTTGTGGGCTATCATACTTTATTAGATGTTATACATATATTTTGAAACTAGATGAAATGAACCAACATAGGAATGATTTAATTTTAAACATATTTTCTTTTGTAAATAACTGAAGAATATTAGTGTTACAAAAAATGTGACGAAAAATCATAGTCATTGGACAAAAATTATAATTATTGGACAAAATAATAACAGGTATTGGACAGTTGGTGAATAAGCAAATTGATAGTTAAAATTGTAATAAAAAAACAAAAACGTTTTATTTTTTATTATGGTTAACAAATTACTTAACCAAATTTGAAAATATTTTTAAACATTTCAATAAACTAAACAATGAGAAAATTATTCATAACTTTAATTGTCTTGGCCCTTAGAGATCATAAAAATAAACAGTAGTATTAATATTTGGAACTTTATTGGTACATATCAAACAGCATATTTGCCTCCAAGTCTTCGACAGTGTTGTCATTTTCTTCGTCATTACGTTCTTCTGAACTAATAAACTTGTCATCATCATTATTGTTCTCTATGTTATAACAAATGTAGCACACACAAAGATCTAATGTTAGATTATAATGATTTTTTGTATGTGCATAAATTGGTTTGGTAGATCCAGAAATACTCATGGAAGGACTTTACAATCTATACAATCGATTTCAGCGACGGGGAGGGGGGGAGGGGTGGGGGGAGGGGGGTAGATACCCCCCCTCGAAGGGGGGACTGCGGAACCTCATAGGTTTTTTTTATGAATTTTTGAAAATTTTGAGGTTAGGTCTCAATTTGCAATGTATACAATAGATTTTGTTGCGGTTTCGCAATGATTGTAAAGGGGAAAGGCGAGGGGTAGATACCCTCCACCCCCCTCCCCCTTAAAGGGGGGGGGGGGGGGCTCGAACGCTAATTTTATTTTAATTATTTTTTGAAAATTACTTTTGAGCATACTAGTGACCATCTCTCCAATTTTCTTTTGCGTGATCATTAACCTTACCTAACCTAACCTACTCATTTGGTTTTCCACAGACATTTGTTTTCGTTTGTGTTATCACAACTCTAACCTAACCTAACCTATTCATTTGTTTTCGACAGATATTTGTTTTCGTTTGTGTTATCACAGTTCTAACCTAACCTAACCTACTCATTTGTTTTCGACAGATATTTGTTTTCGTTTGTGTTATCACAGTTCTAACCTAACCTAACCTATTCATTTGTTTTCGACAGATATTTGTTTTCGTTTGTGTTATCACAGTTCTAACCTAACCTAACCTACTCATTTGTTTTCGACAGATATTTGTTTTCGTTTGTGTTATCACAGTTCTAACCTAACCTAACTTATTCATTTGTTTTCGACAGATATTTGTTTTCGTTTGTGTTATCACAGTTCTAACCTAACCTAACCTATTCATTTGTTTTCGACAGATATTTGTTTTCGTTTGTGTTATCACAGTTCTAACCTAACCTAACCTATTCATTTGTTTTCGACCGATATTTGTTTTCGTTTGTGTTATCACAGTTCTAACCTAACCTAACCTACTCATTTGTTTTCGACAGATAGTTGTTTTCGTTTGTGTTATCACAACTCTAACCTAACCTACACAGTTACTTTTCATTTGAATTTGTTTTCTATGCGGGGGGCTCCGCCCCCCGCACCCCCCCCCTGGGGGGGGGCTACGCCCCCCCCCCCGCTACTCTAGTAAAAACAAAACAGCGTCGCGTCGTTAGTGTTACGTTTTGTTTCTCCTTTTTTTTTTATTGAATGTCAAAACGATATTGTGGTAAAAATACTCCAAAAATACTTTTACATACATTACGGTGTGTATTACAATAAAAATTAACTTAAAATATAAAAATAATACAGTAAAACTATTTCAAGTGTTAAAAAAAAGTTTAAATCGAATAACGTAAGGAATAACAAAACGTCAAAAGTGTCAAAAGTACGTTACGAAGCTAGAATACGCGTGTTTTCATACATTTTTAAGGAATTTCAAAAATTAATATCTCCAAAACTATGAGTTTCCGCAAGTTAAAATTTTAGGGGTAGACTAACATAAATAAGAACTATTCACCATAAAATTTTCAACTCTCAAATCGATTGTATAGATTGTACAGTTGAGCCATACTCATTCCCACGGGGATACTTCATTTTCCGGGAGAGTAGATACCTACCTTCCAACCCCTGATGTTAGTGTGATATCCGCAACATTGTCTGCGTAGGAAGTACTAACTTAATGTAAGTAGTATAATAATGTAGGTAGCTAAAAATAAGAGGCCTTATTACTGTAGTAAACTATGTTCTTTGTTTTTCCCTCTCAGGCCAACACATGGAGATTTTGTGGACTTGAAACATGTGAGCAAGCCATGTATAATTGTCCATGAGAAAAACAACTCTTTTCTAAATTAATGCTGGCTACTTTTAATGTTTGCCCCTGAGCTTTATTTATCGTCATAGCGAATGCGTTTTTTTAGCGGAAACTGTATTCTCAGCATAAACTGATTTTCTTGAACTGGAATGGCAAATCTGTCAGAATTATGGGTATATGGAGGATTACAACATTCTCTCCTTTTGCCATTCCAGTTATAATGATTGCTTTTACAGTATTGCCACCAAGATGTATTACTTGCAACCTTGTGCCATTACACAGTCTTGGTGCATCTAAATTCCGCATCAAAAGGACAGGAACGCCTACTTTCAGCCTCAGTTTGTGTGAAAGTACTTCTGGCAGTTCTAAAGAATTAAGAAATTCTACAGGGTATAATGTTACTTGTTCAGTATCCATTACAGTGTCTACAGAGAGAAACTCAACAATATCACCTTCCACTCATGGCATAATTTGCTCGTTTATCTGTCTCACCATTTCATTCATCGGCGTCGGCAAACTATCCTTTTTTTTTATTTAGCGTATGTAGTTACCTATAATTAAATTTAAAAAAGGATTAAACATGCAAGTCATCTACTTCCTGACATTCTTTACACTCTAAATCACATTATCTGTGTTCATTTTCATCATCTTCGTCTTGGTTGTTACTTTCTAGTAAGGCTACAAAGAATGACAAGTCTTCATTTTGCTGTCAATTGTCTCCCCAATGGCTTCTTAGCAACGTGAATAAATATTTTTTCTTATTATCCCTTATGTTATTGGAAGCATTAATCTTTCTTGGATTTATCATGAAGTTTGTTTTATTACTTTTATAAACGTTTTTCGAAACTCCATCATCTATTTTATAGTGAAGATGTCCCTAAATCAAGATGTTCCAGGCCTTTTAGAACGCTTTAACCCTTAAATGCGTGAATTTTCCAAACCTTTCGAAAAAAAGTATATTTAAGGGAAGATCGGTATCATAATTGAGTAAAAATAATTAAAAAATCTAGCATCCAAAATTACATATACTTTTCACTTGATCAAACAAAGTAGCTCTGGGAATACTATATTTTTCTTTCGCCTGACGAAAAGTTATCTTGTGGTCTTTTAATTCTTGCACTGCTTTTTGTAATGATTCGATGGTGTATGATTGTTCTGTTTTTCTTATATATTTCCGAGGCATCTAAAAATGAGCAGTTATTGATTAATTTAAATAATAGATTATCGAATTAGAGGTAATTGCGGACGTCCGTATTTACCCGCAAGCCGTGTCCGCAATTTAACCAACTGGGTATTTTTAAATCAAAGAGAGAATTTTTTTGATTATGAAAACGTTCCATGAAAAGTAAACAATGCCGATTCAAACTCCATTGACAAAGCTATCCATAGAAAATATCACTTTTTACCATCACTTAGTATACAGACCTATCCTTTAAATTAAAAAAAATAAAAATTAGATCAATATAGGGGAAAAGGGGGTAATGGGGGTCACTTTAGCAAGATATAGAAATAAACACATAATTTTTACGCATTCAATTCAAGAGCTTCATCTTCCCCTTCATAATCAAAATGCCTTTTTTTACGTCATCTTCTGACTTCTTTTCTTTCTTTCTTTCGCTGTTAGAAGGGATGACTAAAAACTATTTTCTCGATAATTATCTAGTCTTATGATTTCTGGTGTAACGGGAAGATAAGTACTCGATTCATATTGTGTCTTTGCCGCAGAAGTGGAAGTTTCGCCAGTTCCGCTAAAAATATCTTGAGGATTTTGGAGCAAAGAAGGCAATCATATCAGTCAAAGGCACGCTGGTGGAAGGTTGTGGTTCTAAAGCGACAGTGCTTGTTGCCGGATTAGGTGTCACATTTACCGAATTATTTGAAGCATACACGTCAATGGGGTCCCATTGAAGTTTCCATTGAATGGAAACAAAATCTTCATTACTGAAGGCCATTTCATTGAACGGACGTATACCTGGCTTTTCAATTGCACTTGTAAAATTTTTTTGCGGTAAAAGTTTCGAAATATGCAAGTTTTACCAGTTTGGGTATATTATAATTCTATTGCTCCTAAGTAAACTATTGTTTGGCTAAAAACTCAACTTTACTGCAGATGCATTTAAAGATATTAAATGATGCTGTTTTTCTGTCTGTCGAGCTAGAGATATGATTTTTTTACTGAATATAGTTTGTGTATGAAGTAATCTTATACCATGACATTTATTTGTAAATATATTATTATTAATGTCAAGAAGATTCTTATAAAAAATGTGATGCACTGTTGGAATAACTTCACTATTACAAAGATTTAATAAATCATTTTTTTTGCTTTGGGTATAGATAACACATGATTATAAAGAGGAGCAACATCAGTCCAATCTTGTTGTCGCCGTCTCGTATTCGTTTTAGTTATTATTATCATGTATTGAGACTCCTCTAAATGATATTTATAATGAATTTTACCAGGCTCAGACGGAAGAATCATTACTTCTTTTATTTTCATCCATTGCTCACTATGACCTTTTAAACTTTTGGGTCAATATCTATTAGATCAGTGTTTTTCAATCTGTGGGTCGCGACCCCTAAGGGGGTCGCGAAGCCTTACTCGGGGGGTCGCCAGCTAAAAGAAAAAGTCGAGGTTCTTACACAACAAAAACACAATTTTAATGAGAAGGATGTGCTTGTTTATTTTTCATTAGTTTATCAAATTGTGGTGTTATTTTTGAAACATTAATAATTAAATCATTTTCTAATTGCAGTCTATTTCTCTTTTTAGTTTTAATGTCTACCATTGAAGAAAATGTCAGTTCACACAAGTATGAAGTGGCGAATGGCACTAATAATTTAAGAGCTTCCCTTGCCAGCTCTGGATATTCGTGTTTTCTTTTCATCCAAAATACGTCGACACTTTGCGAATAAAATTCAATTTTAAGCATGCCATCAGTAGCTAATTCTAGAAGACATTCTTTCATTTTTGTGTTGACATCAGCCAGATCTATTGATTTGTCCAAAAAAGGGTTTAAAATCCATCTACGCCCATTGTCAGCTTCAGAGTGCAAGTCTGGAAAGTATGTCAAAAGTTTCTCTTGTAAATTATGCAAGCTTTGTATCATGCAAGGAATATGAGCCGATACTGCAAAACTTTGGTCTGATGCATTATCTTCAACAATCTTCTGAACACACGGAAAAGACTCAAACATTTTGTTCTGCAGAGAGGTCGACCACAAACGAAGTTTTGCGTGAAATGCTTTTACTTTATCTTTAGCTGTTAAAATATTTTCTTCTAATCTAATAATTAGATTATGTTGATATAAAATCAAAAAAATTGGTCGTTGATCCAACTCAATTCCGGTTTTTCGTCTTGTTTCATCGGACTAATGTTAACCATTCCAGTGGAGTATAAATGCATTTGTTTTGGGCAAACCTTTCAATTAACGTATGGACACTATCTCCTTCTTGCGGCGTGTGAGCCTTTTCCAAATAGTTATGTTTAATAGTTACATTGTATTTCTGAGCCTATTATATATAGGCAGCAAACATTATGCGACTCCGGTTTTGTCCGGTCCACTTGTCGGACCAAAATCAACTCAACCGCCCTGTATCAATACCTTTATCTATGAAGTCTGAAAGGCAACTTGATACTTCGTTGGCACCGCGTTTTAGTCTTGGGCTTAGTAGGTCAGCAAGAGCGCTTAATTTAGTTCAGTATCCCATGACGAACTAGTTCGCTGTATTAGTTTATTACTTATTTTTTAATAAATAAGTCAGTAAAAAGAATAAATAAAGAAAAAAAATATATTTATTGTTTTTGCAAGTTCTGTTTATTTTTATTTGAAAAGTACTATGATATTGCAACGACTGCAATGGTGTTTTACCGACATTATTTTTGAGACCTTGGATTGCGTTCTCACGTTAGTCTTGATTTCTCAATGATCTTGCTTTAAATCTAGGTCCAAAAATGTACTTTCAGCATATAAAATATTATTTTCCAAATTTTTAAATCGAGTACTTTTTTAATATTTTGTCCCGCTTGGGTCGTTAATTTATCCTTACGGTAAGCCAGAAAATTACTTATCCACCATTTACCTGGCGGTTTGTTATTAAAAATGTGTTGTTTATTGTTTCATTTCAAGTAATTTAATGCAACAAAATTTGAATCTAATCGTGCGAAGGGATCGCCAAAATCACCTGCTGCTATGACATTTACTATCTGTTTTTCTTTAGAATAGTTAAGTCTTTGTCCCCGGCCTGGCTTTTTTATGTTTATTATTTACTTTACTTTCGATAGTTCGTCGTGGTATGAATATTTTTTGTTTTAAAAAACAAATTTATTAATTTCAGGTTTGATTGCGTTATATGAATAATAATTGTGTACGCGATTCGCGCACTTTCTGTAAGGTACGGGCATAATTGGCAAAAAAATTAAAATATTAAGACGCAAAACAAGTTAATAGTACCTACGAAGGTGCGATATTTTTTGGTATAGTTCGTCGAAGAAATTAAAAATTTTAATTCTGAATTAACATGTTTCAGTTTCAAATTTACTTTGACGTAAAGATTCCCAGAAATTTAATTTATTTAAAAGTTTTTTAATCGCTGGCAAAAGACTCAACTAGCGTGTCTTAAAGTGAGCGTGTGAGTGCGTGCTATTTTAGCTAAGAATATGAGCTTGTTTTGGTTAACACTCCACCATTTAAGAGGATTCTCATTTTAATGAAGTCTTTTCTTATTGCGGAAAGTAAGTAACTCCTTCTTAAGAACTGCGTCAAGACTGGTGACTTCTTATGCTTCCTGGCTCTCATCATCACTTGATGAATCAAGCATCATAGCAAGATCCATAATTAAACAGGACTGACGTCCTGTACCTGAGGTCCCTGGTCGTTCCATATCTGTTTTCATGAAATCTGTCATTTTCTTTCTTTCTTTTCGCGATCTGCTACACATCCGCATCCGCATCAGCTCCGCAGCGATTTATGCGGATGCTGATGCCGATGCGGATGTCTTAATCGATGCGAATGTTCCGCATATGCGGATGCGGATGCGAATATTCGCAACATCCCTAATATAAACTTATACATTGTACGGGAAATTCTATGATTATTCTCTTCCCGCGTCGCGTTAATGTTGCTAGCGTTATTTTAGGGTTGCCAGCATTGTTCGAATTGGCTTTGTTACCTCCGCAACTATAAATCACCACGGATAGACGCGACGAAGTCCGAAGTCTAGGTTTAGGTTAGCGAAACCGTATGTTTTAATTGTTGTACCGTTGGCTGCGGTAAGCTCGTAGGACGTCGGTGCTCGGCGCTCGTACAGGTGAGACCGGGAGAAAATACATAGATCACTACCTGTGTCGATCAGAAATTGTATTCTCCTACTACGGTCGGTAACGAAGAGGCGACCTGGTGAAGCGGGGCAAGCGTCGGTCGCCATTATCGACTGCCCGCGGCGTTTCCCGTCGTCTTGTATTCGCACGGTTGCACACACTTACGTGCCGCGGAACCGAAATTGGCGTGGTACCAGCAGTAGGGATGCCGACGTTGTGATGATGACCTGTCTCGGCCTTTTCAAGCAGACGGTGGTTTCGCCGGTCTTGAGCGGTTATGAGGGGGTGGTGTCCGTATCCTCTCCTCCAGCTTCGCCTCGAGTCTTGCGACCATAGTTTGAGCTCCGCTATCTCGCTGTTCGCGTTGCTGTTACACGAACAAAAACTGGCGGAAGTCGCAGCGATATTAGAAGTCGCCGTTAGGTCTTGGATACGGTCAGCTGAGTCTGCAAGTTGCTCCAATGCTTGATTTTGTTGCGCAGCCAGCACCGTCTGGATACCACGTGGCAACCGGTCGCTCCAGATGGTTCGTAGAAAATCTTCCGGAAAGTTTGGGCCAGCTAAGTCCTGAAGATGGCGCAGGAACTGGGACGGCTTTCTGTCTCCTAACTGCTCATGTATATGGACTTGCCTTATCTTCCTTTCATGTGACGCGGTGAGCAGCTTTATGAGTTCATTCTTCAATTTTTCGTACCTGTTCTTGTTCGGTGGATTGACAATAATATCCTTCACCGCCTTGGCCTGCTGTATGTCGATGTTACTTAGCACGGTGGAAAATTTTGCATGGTCGTTTGTGATTCGATATGTGTCGAATTGCCCCTCTAACAATGCGAACCATATTTCGGGCTCGTCCGGGCTAAATATTGGTACCTTGAATCTATGCCTCAGGTCGTTTGAAGGTCGGTCGGGTGATTCTCGCACCTTCCTCGCGCGGCGAGTCACGTTGTCGCCACGTGATCCGACTGTTTTGTCGGTATCGCTGCTGCCGCTCATCCTGTTTGCGTCTTCTTCTGGGGTCACCAATGTAGTGTGGTAATGAGGATGATGATATTCGGTGTCCAATGGGTATAGCCGGGTCGTCGATAAAACAATGAAATACAGGATCACGAAGAAAGTTTATTTAAAACCACACAAGAATAGCGATAGCGAGCGAGAAACACAGAGAAAGCGGAAGAGTAAAGCGTAAAATTAAGAACGGCGAAAGCATATAGTGATCGTAATGTGCGCGTCCGGCGTCTCAGATGGGTTGTTGCTGACTGGCTCACGTTTCTTATGCGCCGGTCGCCGCTGTGGCGCGGAACCGGTTTGACCGCTTCGCCGGGGCTTGCCATATTATATATGTCACAGGAAAATAACAAGACTCGTAAGTTGATCAATTTTCTAGGTAGTTGATCAACTCTCGGAAAATAATAAACGGCAGTTGAAATGTACTATTTAACGCATTTATTTTAGTAAGTTGATTAATTTACGGCGTCTTGCCGTAATTTAATAATTAACTATTTTGCTACAAGTAAAATTATCCACAAATGGGCCAATCGTTGCCCAGTGTACTATTTGACGGTACACTAGTATCCGTCACTTAATACACTTTTCTCTGATTGGTCGACAGCATTAAGTATAAGCATTTAGCAAGTGTTTATTCATAGAGTTACAAACACTTAGATATGTTGTTTTAATACATATTTATATTTTAGAGGTAGGGATATTAAAGTTCGTCTTTGCTATATAGTTAAATAAATGAATTTTTTTTTAAATATATTGGAACTCAGAGTTTTATTATTGTAAGTTATATTAATAATAAGTATTATAATCAGTTTAGTCAGTCAGTACAATCAGTCTGAATATCTAATATTTGTATTCGTATTTTACTTATTACTACATGTTAATGATTTATGGCATATACCTAAAGTTTTATCAAGTTCTATCATTTGAATAACATTTTGGATTTTTTCACTTGTCTACTGAGTCTTTTTATTTTCTGTACTTAGCCCACTGTAGTACTTTTGTAACTCTGCATCAAAGTGTTGTCGATCAACAAAACTAGTATTGCTCATTGATTGTTCGTTTATTTCTACCACTAAAGACTCCATTTCACTCATTATAAATAAAATGACGCGTTATAATGAGAATTATTACCAAACAAAACAACAATTGCTAATTTTACTACTGTAAATAAAGAAAAACAAATACGGACTAGCTAGATTTGTTTACGTTAAACCGGTAATGGCGGCGGCCGGGTGGCGGGGAGCGGTATAAAATCACGTGAGTCTTTTAACCAATCAACGTACACCTTGCCTTTGTCGGATGATTTAACGGCAAGACGCCGTAAATTAATCAACTTACTAAAATAAATGCGTTAAATAGTACATTTCAACTGCCGTTTATTATTTTCCGAGAGTTGATCAACTACCTAGAAAATTGATCAACTTACGAGTCTTGTTATTTTCCGGTGACATATATACACAATTTTAGTTACGATCAGCCGGTCCAGCTGTCTGTTGAAACAATTTTATGATTTGTCCCTAATTTCGGTGTGCCTTACCGCATAGGCCTCCTCCAACATCTTCCACTGGTTTCTGTCATTTGCAATTCTCTGCCAAAGGGGACTTAGAGTAAATTTTAAGTCATCTCCCCATCTTAGCACTTTACCACCTCGACCCGTCCCTTGGATACCAGACCGTTACTAATTTGCTCCATTTTTCTTGTTTACAACGGATCATATAAATACACCCAACAACAGTCACATACATAGTCCTGACCCCACACTAAGATACGAGTCTTGTGTCGTGGGTATCAGAAACTACGAGAGACTTTTCGGTCTCACAAACACCCAGACCCGAAACAAATATTTGTGGATCACATAAACATTTTTCTCGGTGCGGGGATCGAACCCGCGGCTGCTCGTTTCGCAAGCTGGTGTCTAGCCAACTGCGCCACGGGGCTGTCAATCATATATCCTGTCCATCTCCATTTTAGGTGGTCAATATGTGTAAGTATGTCTATGAGTTTTGTTTTATGTCTTATATCAGTATTTTTTATTGTCTTTTAGCTTTATCCCCAATATGCTCCTTTTCATGGCTCGTTGGCATTTCACAAGCTTTTCTCTTTGATTTTGTGTCAAAGCCCAGGTTTCACAGCCATATATTATGCAGGGAAGGATGCATGTATCAAAGGTCTTTTTTTTTATAAAAGTATATACTGTAGATTATTAATTTTTATTTTTATTGTCAATAGACATACGAACAATCAGCCTATCGCCGTCCACTGCTGAACGTAGGCCTCCCCATGAAAGTGCCAAACGTGGTGCCATTTGGGGGGATGTGCCATAGTTAGCACGCTTGGCAGGCGGGTTGGTGACCGCAGTGGTTGGAGTGTTTTAACCGACGGCGCTGCTGCCCACCGAAGGTTTGGGCATTTAAGGCACACCAAGCAATAGGAGTGGTTATGCCGCCACTCGTCGGCCGCCAGAGCCACATCCGATAGCCAGCAGGTGTACCGCGTGCAGGTAGGGTTGGCAGTTGGGGACGCTAGATGTTGTTTGCCCCCCTTACACCCGTACTTACTTAGATACACGAACAGCACTACATATTACAAAATTCCAATAGGATAAATCAACAAGGTACTACTTAAAGATTTTCTTTAAGATTCCAATACCTGTTCCATGCCAGCTGAGCCCTGCGCTCAATTTCCTGGTAGTTATTTGTGTTGTTAAAGCTTTGTTATCACCTGTGCAAGTGCCGGAGAAATGCAGTAGGCTTGCGATCCCCTAGTTAAATTTCTCCAAGAAGGTGTCGGACTCTGCTCTTTTGAAGTTGAGAAACGGGATATGATTTTTCTTTATTGGTATTCATATTTATTATCAGTGGGTGGGTTTGCGAGGTTGTCCTCAATGTCCTCCGGCATCCGGGCATCTAGAGTGAAAATTACATGCCCATATTTAGTTGAATCTGGTTTTATATTTGATATGTTAAACTGAGCTTCGCCAGTGCAAACCAAAAAATGGGCTTATCCTGCCGGAACGCAGGTATTTTCACCGACACCCCATACACCCCTGTTTGCGATGAGCCTTGAGCCTGCAGCCCTCCTAACTGTCTCTGCAGATCTCTAATTTGGGTATTTGCTACCTGTCCATACTGGGCTTGCTGTCTTTGATTTCTTTTTCATCTTAGCCTTTCCATCCTTTTAACAGTATCTCTTTCCCTTTCAATCTTCTGTTTTTCTTTTTTTAGTTTACCTATTTGTTTCTTGTAATTGTAGCGTAGCTTTCTTATCAAATAAGTCTTTTTTTGGCAAAGTTTGCAAGTCTTTACCAATAACCTTTTAATTTTGCGAGATGTTTCTTCTAATGGATCTTTTTCAACTACCATATCAGGATTATCTTCACGGTCACTTGAGAGAGGGGTGACATCTATTAACAATTGCTGTAATCTTTTATTTGCTCTCTTTTTTCTGTGTATCGTTTGCTATTTTCCTTCCATTTTTTTGAAGCCTCCTCTCTCTAGGCGTCATTTTAGCCACACTCTTAATTTCTTTTTGTTCCTTACGCTTCAAGTATCTCAGTCTTTTCTTTTTGAACGACATATTTTTCAGGGTCGTTTTTAATTTCCTCATACTTCTTTCTTGTACGTGATTTTGGTTTCGGGGTTATCCGGCGCGCATAAATCGCACATTAAGTCATACGTGGCTTCACCAACAAACACCACCAACGTAGCAACTTCGTGTTCACTTTTGATTTGATTTAACGCCATATACTGTTCGACACGTCGCACGTACGCCGACCACTTTTTACTCGCGAGGTCAAATTGCTCGATTTTTCCCATAGGCATTTTGTTTTATTAACGTATAGTGACAGTATGTAACAATTTCAATGATTTTTAATGTGGTTTCCTCGTCGCCAGTAGGATATTGAGGTGATTTGGTGCGGAGCGCAAATAATAAGACCGAGTCTGCAACACAACTGAACTATATTCAACTACCCGCTTTATATATAATATCACTGTGGACGTTCCGTACCTCACATGGTGAATCGACTAAGACCTCGATCTCAGTCTGTAAAGCATCAAAATCATTCATAATATTTAGTATTCTAGACAGGCGAACCTGTAGCTAACCGGGCATGTACATCGCTAGGGTTTTTATCAGACGTTGACTGTCATCAAGTCGGACGTGGTCAAGAAAATAGTCCTTATGGTGATCTGCGCAAACACTAGCTGATCTAATGCCTTTTTCAGTGACGTGCTTTTTCGTCAGCGCTTCAGCCAGAACTATGCGAAATTGTCTATGGTCCAATAATTTTATTTTGAGTGCGATATTTGTATATTTTGTTTCTAGTATGTCACTTTAGTAAATGCCGAAACACCTTCATGAACTGTTTGATACCCAGATAACAAAAATAAAATAAGGTAGGAAACTAACACTTGCATAAAACGTTCAAAACACACCGATAGCGCGATCTACTTTGGAATGAATTAAAATATATATTGTTCTATGTGTTCTCGTTTAACACATACCATTTAAGACCTCTTTTCCTCCAATAAACACATGGACAGCTATTGATCTTTTAGATCAATGCCCCCTATGTATTTATTTTAGTTTTGGACAACTGTCGGTTTGTCATATTTAACACCTTTTATGTCAGCTTTCAAATTTACGTCCGGTGTTTTTTTTATTGCTTCGAACATAATTCTGAACAGTTCTGCAAACTCTTTTTAGGGTAATTTGACACCCAGGTTGTGTCGTAGCAACTGTACAAGTTTCGAATTATATCTTGTTTTAAATTATTGTCAAGTGGTTGTAACAAATGGGAAGTATGAGGTGGCTATTTTTAAATATGTAAATCATGATGAATCTCTAATTATACGATAAATACTTTAATGTGGTTCCCATGATTATCGTAAATCAACAGAACTGGTCTTTCACCCCCCAAGATTGGAATAAGTATTTTTCCATAAAGTTGCGGAAAATATCAGTCTCCATCCAGCCCTTTTTGCTGGCTGCATAAGATAACTGAAAATTATATTCGGTCTTAAAATCAGCTACCCAAGTAGGAATCGAACCTTTGACTATTCGAAGCCTTAATAATGACCGGCGAGCGTACTCGGCAAAATCGAGCTTGCTTGGACAAAGCGACTTGAATTCACGTTTAAAGTTTGACCAGAACCGTTGGTGACCCACTCGTTAAGCCAAACTCTAACATCGCCCTTAAGACACTGCGCTACACGCGATAGACATTCCTGGTCGCTCCAGGAGTTTGAATCCTGCGCACGATCAACTTCTTCACGCCACGAATATATATATTGTGAATACTAGAATTGAAATTCGAGACACAGTATTGTGAGCGAGTTCGCGAACGTTTGTCCCTTTTTTTTTTTTTTTTTTTTTTTTTTTTTTTTTTGTTCTCGAGGGGAAAGCTGTTTATGGCTCTACTTCCCGCCAGCCCGGGGGCAGTGGGGGGCGGAAAGCGTATGTCGGGGTCACCGGTCTTCCAGCCCGGCGCGCGGCGACGTCATATCCGCGCAGGTGTTAGTGCCGGGCTGGGTCCCTAACAAAATCCCTAAACCGGCATACCGACCAAAACCCCCCGGTGGCCATCTCCGCGCCGAGTGGGGCGACCACGGTACGCGGGCGAGAGGCGCCCACCGTTAACCGCAGCCGCCCAGTGCGCCTCCGAGACGTAAACGTCTCGGCCGTCTCGGAGTTATAGGGGTGCAGTTGCACCCCCACCAGCTTATTCGGACGCCCCGGTTGTGAATGGGCGCCCGCGACGTACACAGGCCACAGTGCCGCCGCCCCTCTCGGGGTCACTTTCAGTGAGGACGTGCTGCCCCCACAGCACGTCCAGCGACCCCAAGGGCCCCTTTAAGTCGCCTTTTACGACAGGCAGGAGATACCGTGGTGGGATTCTAACGCCCCCTTGCCACAGGGCAGGAACGTTTGTCCCTAGCAACAAATTTACTCTGATTATGACGACGACTAGTTCGACCACACGAAACAGAAAGTTGTGACTTATCCGATTCCGATTCGATCCGATTTTTACACGTTTTTGTATAAAGTGCGGTAGTGTCTGACATTTTCCCTTCCTGTAGTAATTTATTTCTTACTAAGTCAGCACAAATCTTCATACCGGAACTTTCCAAGCCCATAATCATAGGCCGATACATTTCTGATAGCCCTGCCAGCATTAATGTGCCCAACCACACATCGTCCACATGAAAATTTATATTTCTTAACTTGTGCGCGGCTGTTATAATTTTATTTACATAGTCTTCCACTGACAAACTGCTTTCTGAATTAGTGTTAATTAATTCTTTTAGTAAGCCAACTTTCGGTGTCAGTCCTTGGTCTTCAAATGCCTTTGTCAAATTTTCCCACACCTGTTTTGCATTCTGTGCATCCTGTATGTGCACATACAAAATTAGGTCAACCAACAATATCAACTTTGATTTTGCTTTGGTGTCTTGTTTGACTGCGCTGGGGTCGGAAGCAACTGGTGCTTTCAAAATGCAGTTATACAAATCCTCATGTTGTAAGTATGCTTTGACTGCAAAACTCCAATTTGCCCAATATGGTGAATGTGTAAAAGATATTCTAACAACTCTTACACCACTTAGGATTGCAGTTAAATGTGCTCCAAGAAAAAAATTAAAAAAAATGTGACTGTCTCTAATAATATGCCAAGCCACTGTATATAAAATGAAGTTTGGTATATTTTTTAATTCTCCTTATCCGAATCATCTTCATCCGTTTCAGCTAAAGAATCAGGTATGGTTCTATCATGCCTCATACTTTAATATTCTTGATGGTATCTGTTTGGTATCATTTTCGTAGCTCCTGTAAATCTTTGTACTTAGCTGCTGAAATTTTGAGGTCTTCGATGTATAAAGGTGTGGATCCTTTTTGGACCGTAAAACAAAAATCCGAGGAAAAAAAGTTTTATTCAGTATTTATTAATATACATATTTTATACAAATTTGAGTGTGATGTTTGAGGTTGGATTTGGGAGGCTATTTCTTGTATATAAGCTGTAAAATTTGTGATTACAATCCGTAAAATGGCACTCAAGTGCTCGTTTGTTCGCATAGATAAGTGCTACCAAAAATTGTAATAAACTGTTGATCAAACTTTTTTAATTCGTCAAAATCTGATGCTAAGCTGCCATAAATTTTACAAGATCATTCATTTCATAGAAAGAGCTCTTGAGATCATCATTACATTGAAGATCAATCACGTTCAGGCACTTCCTCAATATTACACGAATAAGCGTTAGCAATAAATTTCAGTTTCTGTCACTAAATTGAGTTTGCACTTGTATTAAAATACATACATACATAAACTCACGCCTGTCTCCCACTAGGGTAGGCAGAGACTATAGAGCGCCAAATGCCACGGCCCAAACATACCTCTTTCGCTTCCTCCACTGACCTTATCCTCTTCATGCATGCACGTCGGTTTCGAGGACTCTTTACGTTACCCTTTTTAAATAAGTTACCTATATGGTCTTTGTAGGTACACCTGGGCCGTCCTCGACCGACTTCACCACTCACTCTCGCACAGTAAATCTCTTTCGTAACTCTGCAACCATTCATCCTTTCAATGTGGCCAAACCATTTAAGCATCCCCTTTTCAATTTTGGTCACTACATCGACTTTCAATCCACATTTTTCCCTTATCACACTATTCCTCACTCTATCTACCAATTTCACTCCATACATGCTTCTCAGTGCTCTCATCTCAACCGCATTTATTTTCGTTTCATGCTTCTTCTGCCATACCCAAGATTCACTTCCATACATCAGTGTTGGCACCAGGACTCCTTGGTGTATCGCTAATTTAGCGCGGTCCGAGATATTTTTGCTGGCCGCGATGGAGTATAAGGCGCCATTAACACTATTACCTAACTTTACTCTTCTTTCAATATCTCCTTCACACTTACCATCCCTTGTGATCACTGAACCCATATATACAAATTCATCCACTTGCTCCAGTTTTTCATCCCCTATCATTATGCTACTTTCAGGTCTGGGTTCACTCCTTTCTAAAATCATTACTTTCGTTTTCCCTACATTCACTTTCATACTTTTTCTTGTTAATGCCGCATTCATAATATTCACCATTTGCTGTAACTCATACTCCGATGACGCAAGAAGAACTTGATAGTTAAAATATCTTTAATTTTTTCATTTTTCTAATCAAAATTCGTTGTAGCTTCCTCGACAGCCCTTTTACAATTCGGACAATGATCCAATTTTTTCACCAATATGTTTTATAAAGAGTTTGATTTTCATTTGGAATGCCTTTACGACTGTGTTTTTTTTTATGGGAAAGGAGGCAAACGAGCCAGTGAGCCACCTGACGTTAAGTGGTCAACACCGCCCATGAACACCCACAATACCGGAGGAATCATCGGTGCGTTGCCGGCCTTTGAGGAAGATAAAGGCTCTTTTTTGAAGGTCCCTAGATCGTATCCATTTGGAAATACTGCCGACGGAAGCTGATTCCACAAAGATGTTGTGCGTGGAATGAAACACCGTTTGAACCTCACAGTCGAAGAGCGCCATTCATCCAGATGATAGGGATGAAATTTTAATTTTTGACGTGTGGTGCGGTGGTGAAATTCAGCAGCAGGTATTAACCCAAAAAGTTCATCTGAGCACTCCCCATGGTACATGCGATATAGGACACATAGAGACGCGACGTCTCTTTGCAATGAGAGGGGATCGATTTTGTCCGAAAGGATCTGGTTATCGATGACACGAGCAGCACGTCGTTGAATGCGGTCAAATGGAAGAAGTTGGTATTGAGGAGCTCCAGCCCAGAGATGAGAACAATACTCCATATGTGGACGGACCTGCGCCTTATACAGCTGTAGGCGCTGATCCGGCGTGAAATAATGTCTCGCCCTGCTGAACACACCAAGCTTTTTCGAAGCTAGCTTCGCTTTATCTTCCAGATGACCGCAAAACTGAACGGTACTCGAAACATCGACACCAAGGATTCCGATACTAGACGAAATACCAAGGGAAGCGCCCAGGAACCGAGGTGATACGGAAAAGGGAGTTTTTTTAGCAGTAAACGCGCAAACTTGAGTCTTAGACCGATTAAATTGGACCAAATTCTGCCTGCCCCAGTCGGCAGCTTGGTCCAACAAGTAGTCGATTTCTGACACAAGCCTATTCCGGCACTCATTGACTTGTTCCTGAGAGGAATTAGCACGGCCAGTATATAAGGCATCCCCGGTACTGTCATCCGCATAACAATGAATGTTATTATGAGTTAACAAGTCATTAATATGCAGAAGGAACAGAGTAGGGGATAGCACACAACCTTGTGGTACACCAGCATTCACAGGCATAGAGTCCGAGCTAGAACCGTCGACTACGACTTTTATGCTTCGCTCTGAGAGAAAACTGGTGACCCAGTTGCAAAGCCTCTCAGGAAGTCCAAAAGAAGAGAGTTTGGAAAGTAAAGCTCCATGCCACACCCGATCAAAAGCCTTCGCTATATCCAACCCTACCGCCAAGGCCTCCCCCTTGTTTTCGATCGCCTCTGCCCACCTGTGGGTCAGATACACAAGAAGATCACCAGCTGATCGGCCCCGTCTAAAACCATATTGACGATCATTATGATGAGTCTCCAGGTAGCACTTAAGTGTTTTTAACTCATAAGTTACATCTGTCAAAAACCCAAGGTCTATTAACCATTGAGTATCTGTCAGCTCTGGAATATATTTGCCTTTTCATTTATAAAAGTATTAATTTCTCTTTTAAGATCAATAAACCTTTTCAATATTTTATTTCCACAAGTTTTATTTCCAACTAAATTTAAAATCACTAAGAGCAGTAACCCGCGGAGAGTGGTCTCAGTGGTTGACCCCACCCATTCCATTATTATATAAACGCACAAGCTCCAGGCGTGGAATTGTAATTTACTGTTTCGATAACTTGTTCCATCTTTGGACTTCATCTTGTTCTCCTACTTCAATAAAATTTGAAGCTTCGCCCTTGTTATCCATCCATTTAATTACAACAATATCCTTAGTTACTGTTCGTAACTTGATCTGTATACCCTCTTTCTTTCTTTATCGGTTATCAGGGGAAGACATCATTCTTTTCTATATTTATAGTAGCACCTTGATAAATTATAACATCATAAAACATTTACAATATAGCTTTTTGGAATATGTTTGGCATTAGTAATGACAGTTGGCGACTCAGAGGGAACGAAGTAATATTTCGAAGGCTAAAATCGGGAATAATGTTTTGTTCAAATTCATTTACTGTAACATTGTTATTTTCGACAGGTGTTTGAGATTTCCTGTACTGTGTACTCTCATTATTGACCAAATTACTCAATTTTCGCCCTCTTGTTATAATACTCGCTCTGTTACACGGGTTATCGCATGTTGAGTTTTAAAATAGAAAATTTCACTGAACTTTATTTAAGACAATAAAATTAATTAATTACACAATACACAATTTGAGACAACCGTTTGGGTTAAGAGATCGGAATCAACTGACTGGAGCGGGCTAGGGCGATGCTGACGTGACCTAAAGTGCTGATGAGGTACTTTAGGGAAGCTGATAAGGATTTAGATGATCAGACAGGAATTTGGGATAAATAGGCATTAAAGGGAACATTTTAGGAATTATAACAGCTTCCCGAATAAGAGTAAACAACACAGTTATAGTGAAGTTTACGAAGAATGGACTTAGCCAGTTCGAAGACGAGGAGGATCGAGATTTACCATTGAGGTGTTTACTTCATCAGTTTCGAAGATATCAAGTATAGGATTGACTGGTTGTTTACATTTCAGGTTGTTATGTATTAGATTTACATAGATTTTATAAAATATAAAAAGGAATATTAAAATTACAATTACAATTATAGATGTACATATACATTTCCATACAATACAATGTGTGGCTTTTCAATGATTTTATCAAGTTCTTTTATTGTTTGTAAGTTATCATAATTAATAGAATCTAAATTTGCATTTTTCAAGGGTACAGGGGGTAGATTGGGTACAATGTTATTAAAAACTAATTTATTACAACATGAATGTTTCATTGTTATATTGTTTGGAATAATTCAATTATGTTAATTATTTGACCAAAAATTTGCGCGCCCGACTTGCTTGCATCCGTCTCAATGTCCAGCGTGCCATTGCCAAGGACTATACAACCTTGTAGTCCGTTGCCGTTGGAAAGTTACAATGATTTACGTATTTTAAATGCTTGAAAAAATTGCTTCCGAACAATCTGATGTGACTCAGGTCAGGTTTTGATCCATGCCACAGTTCATAAGGGGTCTTAGGTAATCCAGATAATCCAGATCTTCGTGTTTCTCATTTACACATCCAATTTGAGGATCTTCCCAAAACTTTATTCTATGATTTTTTCTGTTCTTTTACACTGTCCCATGCTGCTCTGATTATACAAGACGCGTCTTTTAACCTTCAACCACTGACGTGTCATTTTGTCGCTCTACCACTGACGTACGTATATTATATGTACGTTACTTTGAAGACTTTCTGATGTACCAATTTAGTGTAAGTTTTAAGATAACTGCAATCTATTTATTTAGGTGTATTCAAATGAAACAGGAAAAATAAAACCAACGATAACAATAATCATTGAAAAATATTTATTAATCAATATCCATAGTGGTAACCAAAATAACATAGACATTTAAAAAAAAATAAACATAAAAATATTTTCGAACAATAAGAACTTACTATATAGGTTTTATTAATTATTAAGGACAGTTTTAATTAAGCCTTACCTACGACTGTCCAGCCGTCGGATCTGTTGACTGGGGCTGTTGGTTGTGGGCGAGGCTCTCTCGATGCGGCCTGAGGTGCCGTGTCCCTCTTCTTCTTTCGCCCCATCCTGGGCTCTCGAGATGGTCCCGAGCTCACCGCAGCTGCGTTGCTCTTAGGCTGCGCAGGCTTTCGTTTAATTGCCTGTGACGGCTTCTCAGCTGGTGGGCCCTTTGCTGAATTGGGCGTTTCATCTGCTGGTGCTGTTTTCCTTCTATCCGCAGCGAGTGGCGGACGAACGTCAGCCCCGGGAGGCAGCGCCAAGGCGTTGAGTTTAGCATTCACGATGTTCAGTACTCTCTCCTCATGCTCCTTCAGCAGCCTCTTCATATCTTCCTGCTGGTTAGTCGTCAGCTCGTGGAGGCGCCGGATCTCCGCCATGCGACCCTCGTCGACCGCCCGCAGCCGGATGACCTCAGCTTCGAGGCTGGCAACTTGCTCATTGGATGGCACTTCTGCAAAGTTTAGAAGCTCCTGGTGTACGTCATTGAGGTCTCGGACGAATGTACCCTTAAGGTTGCCAGATTGACTGGCGACCACCTTCACCTTGGCTGCGAGGCGGTGGCAGAGCTCACGCCGAAGAACAACCGAGTCCGCCTTCGCAGCCGCTGAGCGTTTCTTCGCTTTCCGGCTCACTGCGCTCACCTTGGCCGCCGGCTCGCTTTCGTCGTCGCTGGCAAGCGACATACCAGAGCGGGAGCTGTTCCGCGACCGAAGTCTTCCCTTATCGCGAGATTGAGGGCGACTCTGCTCGGAGCCAGAGCTTAGCTCCAATGCAGTCACCGTTCTCTTCTCTCCTCCAATCTTCGCGGGTGTCTCACCCGGCTTCGCCACAACGTCCATCATCTCCGCCTCCCCGGTGAGAACCGAGGCAGGCAACTTCGTCAGTTTTATTGTTGGTATTTTATAAAAAGAATTTTCCATTTGAAGTCCCACGAGTGTGGGGGAAAGGACGGTCAGGCAGGCAGAGCCCCCTGTACCTGGGTAAGTCTAGCGTGACCCGCCAAGAGGGTCGGCCGGTACTCTGGCGGGGGTCGCACTAGAGATTGAACCTCCCATCAGCCATGCATCCCCTCGCGGTGCGCCGCCGCTTGGGATTCGGGGTAACTTTTTATAGAGGTTTTCTCCCTCGCGGCCCGGGCGGTTAAGCCAAGGCCCTCGCGCCGGCCGAACTGCGAGACATGACCACAGCTTCGACCGGGTTACGAGCTCGACGGTGGGAATGGAAGTCGCCCATTCCCTGCTCGGAGGCAAAAGATTGCTGACCGAGCCCGCCGACGACCCGGGACAGAACCGGGATGGCCCGAAAAACGGACCCCACCGCGGCGCGGTCAACAGGACCGCCCGCCTCGTGTCGGGATTCGGCCGTCGGCACGGGCCGACGTTGCCCAGGGTGCACGGTCCCCGCCAGCATCCGGACTACCAGGGCACACTTGGAGGTATCCCGACCTTGCACCCCATTGTCTTTGTCCTTGCCTAAGATACGGCTAACGAGAGGTGAGAGCTCATGTGAAAGTTGTGGCGTAGTGTACCTTCGCTCTAGGTGCGGCGTTGTTAAACTTTTTCCAAGGTTTTTCATGAATATTAGACGATCCGTAGAATTATAATTTGACATTATAAGAGAATGTCCAGAATCCTATATTTCTGGCGATTAAGTCTAAAGTCTGAAGCTTCTTGTTCAGTGTTTCGACTTCTCTTTTAAGTTTTTAGTTTTCCGCTATTATTGGCTGTATTTTCTCATCTACCTTTTTTATGACTGTTGCTGTAACATTTTCTGCTATTTGTTTTGTTTGCTTATTTAGATTTCTTTCATCTTGTCTAATAGTAGTGACATTTTGTCTGACAGTTGAGAGGTCATGGCGGTAACTGCCAACCGGTGGGAAGTGATAGTAACGGAATGTAATTAAACGTATGCACTTGTGACGGAACATGTTGCAGGCGCGCAGTGTACTGCGAAATGGTAGCGAGCATTGTACGTCGTAGTGTCAGTTTTTTGATGTTGGTGCACTGCACTTGATCAAGTTTGGATAACCTCAAAAATATTTAAGATTATTTTTCTGTGCGGCTTTATAGCGACGGTTCTTTGCAGATGTTATTAGAGCACAATTGATCACTTTTCAGCACTGATGAACCCACTTCATGACACTTTTTAAATTTAAAATTACGGAGCGTTTAACAGCACGTCCTCACTATTATGATACCGGAACCGGAACGGATACGGAACGAACGGATACGGATCATATATTTTAATGAAGTTTATGTAAGGTATACAATACAAAATAAAGAAAATAAGGAGTGATACGACTGAATCTTCTACAGTAGGGTAAGATGGGGGAATGGCGGTCACTTAAGCAGTAATCCATTTTATATTTTATTTATGGGACTTACGGTATAGGTAACTGACTTTTTACATAGCTTATATAGTGGGCTATAGATATATATGAGGCAAATTATCAATCTATTACGGGTTTCTTATCTTTTAATTATATTGTAAAAGCCTCCGTCGACCGCCAATACACGCAGGTGCGGGTTATGGCGGTCTAAGGTTGGGGTATTACCGGTCATTAAAAAATAACGCATGGTTTCTTTTAAAATGTAAAGAAAACATAATAAAATAACATTTTTTCATATTATTTAAATTTTTAATATTTTAACTTAAATGAACCCAAACATACTTATATTTTAACCAAAAATAACATAACTTAAAAAAAAAACAAAAATATTACTAATTATTAATATTTCTTGAGGTGACATTCGTTGCCGTGGGTAAATAAACATTGGAGGTATGTAAGATCCTGATGCCGACATGGCGCAAATTATAGTTATGTTTTTTCCCCTTTCTTAGCTGGTAGTTGACCCGACTCTCTTCTGTCCCTTTTCGGCAATGATTTTATCAGGGTCTTGCACGGTGGTCACGCCAGTCTCATCCATATTGTACACTTTAGATCCAGTAAACCATAACGTCTATCAAGTTTTGAAAGAACAAGTTAACTTCATCTTTGTTTAATGCTGTCACACGATTCATGCTGGTTGCCTCTGGTTGGCGAATAGTTATTGAAGGATTTCTCTTTAAAAAACCATAGAGCCAATCTTTTCCTGCTAGCTTCCTCTCCCTGTTGAAGTTGTGCTTTATGTTATGTTTCTCGGCATAAATGAAAGCTGCATTACGAACTTGCAATGGACTTAGGCCGTAAAAAAGTTTGGCTAGAAGTTTTATATTTTCAGCCATACTCTTTTCTACTTCTGGCGAAGAAGTAGAATGTCTTCCTAGAGAAGGACCTGTAACTGGAGCATTCTTCTTGATGCGCTCTTGTAGCGTACTGAAGGGGATGCTGAACTTTTTGGCAGTTGACCTTAAAGAATTTCCTGCACTAACGGCTTCAAGAGCCTTTTCTAACTCTTCTTTTGTCCATTTTCCTTTCGTTGTGGTTCTTTCCCTGTGTCGCGGCATCTGTTTAAGTATAAAAATAAGACATTAAATTAACAAACAAACAAATAATAAATTGTCTTATAATTCGATACGGGGTAATACCAGTCACTGACCGGTATTGCCCGCTAAGAATGATTGCACAAACCCCAAAATACGACAACGGTTTTTTTGGATGATTACGAAAAAAGTAAGTCACTTTCATAAAATTCAACAAGCACATTCGACACACTAGCAAATGTATAGTAATTCACTTTAAGAAGTATATTGATTGGTATAAATCACTTAAAGCTTACCTTTAGCCAAATTTTCAATTTTGTTACAACAAAACACGTCCAAACGTTTACACAGCTGTCAAACTGCGCGCGAAGGAAAATGGCGCCGCTTGGTCAATAAGTTTACTTGGTCGCATACTAGATGGCGACACTAGTACCGATGGCAGAAAGTTTTTGCAAGTGTCAAATTTTGACGTGACTGGCATTGCCCGCTGACCGCCATTCCCCCATCTTACCCTACTTTGATGGTCTGTACCTAAGTCTCCGTCGGGAAGTCTGGATAATATTTCATTTTCATTTAAAGCGCTAATACTTGTTTTCTTAAACCCAGCAATAATATTCTTTGAAGCGTTTGTTTTAAGCTCATCAATAAAAAATTTTAACAATTTTTGAAAGCAGCGCTTTGGAATTGTGGATAACTGTCGATTATCTGTGTTTTTCCATTTCTATAATTATTGCCTCCAGGTACATTTCATTGGACAGAAAACTGCTACGTCCTGTGGTTGCGTCAGATCCGTTGAGATGGCTGGTAAGAATACACAATCGATGTTGTGTTTTTCATGTTTGGATAAAGTCTGCTGATGAATGTGAAGACACGTTTTGTCCCATTGAGTACTTTATGCCCGTGAATTTTTAAAATAAGCAACCCCTTATTATAGTTACGTATTTTAAATTTGTAAGTATGTATTCATCGGCACAATTTCTTTATTTAAATATTTTGCTCCAGAAATTTTCGGCAGTATCATAAACGTCCATGTCGACTTCTGAAAAGTTAGGCGTAGCAATTATGTTCTCCTTTCATCATCGACAAATTGAGCTTTAACGAAATTATTGAGAACTGGAAATTTTTCATTCTTTAAATCTACACACAAGTCTTGCTTTTTGTTACTTCTAAAACGTTATTTATTATTGCGTCAACGACAGTGGGTGCCGTTTTTAAATTACTGCCGATTTCAGAATCTGTACCGTAAAATGGTCCTACTTTGCTCCAATATCAGTTCCAAAAAAAGGGAACGTCCCCAACGTTGTTTTCCTACCTAATGTCGTGGCAGTACCAAGTTCCGTTTTTATGTTTAAGCGTTGTAATGTCGTTCTTGGTACATTGAAAAATTTTGCTGCCTTTAAACTTTAAAGTGCCCATTTTCTTCTCGCGAACCATTTTTATGGCTTTAATCATTTGTTCTTTATCCCAAGTTTTCCTTGTTTTTTTTTTATTGTGTTGGCACCATTCTGAAAAAAATACAACCTGCGACTACCTTTTACACTTACTTGCCTTCCACTCGGTTAGGATTTTTCGCCATGCTTCCTCCATTGGATGGAAAAAAGCCACATCCAATGGGTGCGTTACATGAATGCTGTTAGGTGGCAAACAATCAAATCTAATATTATTTTGCCAAAAGCATTTAGGACGTCTACAGAAATATGAGATGACAAATTATCTCAGATTGTAACTTTCCGACCCTCTTGTTTCTTCAAGACTGCAAAATTGGTATAAAAAACCAATCGTTAAATGTTTGATATGAATACATATCAAACCACCCTGATGGGCTTTTATTATATCTAGCATATTTTGGCCTTTGTTCCCCCTATAGGCGGTTGAGTACCAGTGGTAGGTACGTGTAAATGTGGTTCTGGTTATAGATGGCGGTGAGACCACCGCAGTGAAAACACAGAGTCCACTTAACAGTTTATTCACAGTACACAATGATAGTCACAGTTATATACACAACACAAGAACATACAGTACACAATATATTACAGAGTTCAGTCAGTACACGGGACAGTACGGGTGTGCGCGCTAGTAGACCAAGGGCGGACTGAGGTCACGCGCACGTGTCCGCTAGGGTCCGGCCGTCGGTGGGGGTCGCTCGGCGATTGGCGCGGGCACGCAACGCGTTTGTGCAGGCGCACGATGATGCACGAGCGTCCCCGAAGGCGCTGCGCGTGGTGTGGTTCGGGCCTCGCCCGTTGGGTATGCGGTTCGAGGCCCGTGTGTGTTTGTGTCGTGTGTGTGTGTATGTGTCGTGTGTGTGTGGTAGGCTACAACACCCCCTCCAGAGACCGTCAAGGGCGATAAAAGTCGGGAAATCTGACCTTTCGTCCGGAGCGAGTTATGGGTAACTCTTTAGAGGGGTTATCTCCCTCGTCTAATAAATAGGCGGGTTTTAGGCGGTCTATAGCTACGGTAATCTCCTTACCCATTACCAGGAGAGTAAATACCTTGACGCCTCGAGTTATGACCTTGTGAGGTCCAGTATAGGGGGGTTGCAACGAACCGTCCCGACTTGGGACACGTGCAAGCCCCTTTACACTCCTTGCTAAAAGGTGCCCTAAAAGGCTCCCAGCCAATCACTTTGGAGGGAGTACAACTTGCAGCGTTTAAGGAGTGCAAAGACAGCTTAGCCAAGGCAGCTTTGTTAGCTCACCCTGACTGCCAAGCTCCGCTTGCCCTCGTAACCGACGCTTCCAATACTGCTATCGGCGCAGTATTACAACAGCGTAAAGCTAATGACTGGCAACCGTTAGCGTTCTTTTCTAAAAAGCTTACCGTTTCCCAACAAAAATACTCCCCGTATGACAGGGAATTGTTGGCAATTTATGAAGCTATCAAGTATTTTCGGCACATGTTAGAGGCTAAACATTTTGTTGTCTATACTGACCACAAGCCGATAAGTTTCGCATTCCACGAACGGAAAAATAACTGTTCGCGCCTCGGCAGTATAGGCACCTGGATTTCATAGCTCAATTCACTACTGACATAAGGCATATTTCCGGTCGAGATAACGTGGTCGCCGACACCTTATCTAGAGTGGAGGAGCTTCAATCCCCAGTCAGCCTCGAAACCATAGCTGAGCACCAAGCTACAGACTATGAACTGGCAGAATTCCTCAAAGAAAAATCTTCGTTGCGCCTGTACAAAACTCCGATACCTGGAAGCAAAAACTTTATTTATTGTGACGTCAGCAGCCAATCACGTCGGGGTCACCAGTTATAGGCGGTTGAGTACCAGTGGTAGGTACGTGGTAGATGTAGGTCACCGGTGTGCCGCGTGGGGGGCACGTGGTGACGCTGCCTATATAAAGCGTGTGCGGATGATGTGTGCCGGATGATGATGGTGTGTAAGCGCAAGCACAATGATAGTCACTAAGCGATTTAAGCGTTTATTACACAGCGCAGGTTACAGTCAGAGTACATACACAGCACAAGAAGATATAGTTCACACACACGAAGAAAGTCAATGGAAATAGAAATAAGAATATCAGAAGGATAAGAGACAGATGGAAAGCACGAATATAACAATAATGAAAAGAATCAGCTGTTGAGCGTAAGCGAGAATATAGCGGTGAGGTAGCAGGTAACACAGGCTTCGCGAGCGAGTAACGAGTTCCAACTGAAGAAGCGAGCCCGCGTCTGTCGGCGCGGCCGGCGCGTGCGGCGGAGCGGCGCGGCGGCGGGGACGTCTGTCGCGAGCCGACGAGTCTCGAGCGCCTCCGAAACACTCCACATAATTATTTTAAATATTGTGATAATTGTGTAGGGTTCTGCATATGAAATGTATGTGAGTTAGTAAGTGTGTATGTGCAGTGTACTTGTTAGTGTATGATATATACATGTCATATGTATAGAATAAATAAATATATTTTATAAATAAATAAAATATAATAATAGGTACGCCACACCCCCAATGTACTTCATAGGTGTTAAATAAAAATAAATAAATAAAAATCTCTTTATTGCTTAAAACTAGAGATGCGCCGAGTTACACTTTTGCCGAGTAACGAGTACCGAGTTTTACTCGGTTCAATTTTTTTTCAACCGAGTACTCGGCCGAGTAACTCGGTTCAATTAAATTTCCAATTCGCGCGTGGTACATTAGAATTTAAATAGCCTGTTTTCGGAGTTTTTTTTCCAACTCCTCCTTTACATTGTTTTTCTGATTAACTTCGTTGCGGGATTATGACAATTTAGATCCCCTTAGATTCGCTGAGCTTCATTGCTCGGCGCCAATACTGTGCGTGCCGCTGTTGATCCTGGAATACAGGAGTTGCAGTGGCGGGTGTGTGGTGGGATAGGGCAAAAAGCCTGTTTTCGGAGGCCGGTAACGTCTACGAAGAATAGAGGAATAGGCTGTTACCAGAACGTGCAGCGAGGCTTGTGTTCCTGCATCATAACTTCATCATCAACCCATATACGCCCACTTCTGAGCACGGGTCTCCTCTACCATTGAGAGGGTTTAGGCCATAGTCCACCACGCTGGCCTAGTGCGGGTTGGCGGACTACACACCTAAGAAATTCCTAAGAACTCTAAGGTGTGCAGGTTTCATCACAATGTTTTCCTTCACCGTTAAAGCAAGTGATAATTCAATGTGAATACACACATAACTTCGAAAAGTCAGAGGTGTGTGCCTGGGGTTCGAACCCGCGACCGTCGAGATTTTCGACCGCGCGCCCAAACCTCGAGGCCATCACTGCATCCTAACTTAGCTTTATCCAATTTTAAATATTAATTATTTTTATTATGTACTATAATTTTGATTTTATTAATTGAGATTTTCAAAGATTTCCTAAATTACTAAATAATCTTTGATTAACACAGTTGTTTGAAATGAAATAAAATAATATTTATTGAATCTATAAAATGTTTAATACATCGCTTAAATTCAGTCATTTCAAATTTTACCACCCTGTTCACGACCTTGTCAAGGTCGCGGGACGTCGCTGGCTGCAGGAGGCTTCCGACCAAACCCGGTGGAAGTCATTGGGGGAGGCCTATGTCCAGCAGTGGACTTCCATTGGCTAATGATGATGATGATGACTGTTGTTTAAATTATATCTACAGAAATATATTGCATTTCTTAAACAGAGTATACTCGGCATTCAAACCGAGTTATTCGGCCGAGTACGAGTATCAAAAAACCCGCCGAGTACGCCGAGTACCGAGTATCAACCGAGTACTTGGCCCATCTCTACTTAAAACTAATTACAAAAATAATAATTAAATATGGATTCAACAGTTCCAAGCAAAAGGACGTGGCTCAGCTCGTGCTACTCAGACAGTAGTCTGAGTAGCGCTGATTTTCAGCCACTCCTGACGTTTGACAACACCGTTTCGCTACACGCAGAATAACAAAATAAACATATGGTTCTTTTAAAATGAAATAATAAAAATATAAAAATAAAACAGAATATTTAATAATTACTTAAACCAATAGAAGGAAACAACAAAATAAACAAAAAGTAATTACATTAGTTGCGGATCTCTAGAGCTATGCTTACACTGTGTAAGGGAACCTGTTGTACTTAGGCCAGTTTTTAACATTTTCGTATTTTTAAATAAATGTTGAGAATAAGATCTGCCAAATATGCATATAATAGAAAGATCCATTATTCAACTATATAGTTCATTAATAAAATCTGTGAATTTTTCATAAAGCTGACAACAAAAGCCGCTAGAAAAATAAGGGGAAAACTGTCCCAACGTACAACAGACCTGATGTACCTTGGACCGTACGAGTTGTACTTTGGACTTACTAGGTTCAAATGAAAATAAACACCAGGAGTTGCTCTAGGAACGTTAACTTTGAATTATATTAATGTCTGCGATAACGTTAACAGCAATAATTCAGTAAACTATTTTAACCCTAGAAAGATAAACTTATTTTTTAGTACAGAAAAGATAAACAGGCGCCTCAGAGGCGCAAAATTTTAAGTACCTATTTATTTACATATTAAAATAAAAATACTAAGTTTTTTATATATAAATTAAATGTTACATTATTAATAAATAAATAAAACACAAATAGGTACTATTATTTATTTATTTTAAGAAATCATGTTAAATTTAAAAAAAAGTAACAAAAATTAGAAATCTTTATGGAACTAACATTGTACTAGCATTTTTTTTAAAAATAGTTAACTTTTTATAACATTTTGTCTTACTAACTAATAAGTTACATTATAATCAGTCTCAAATTACAAAAAATACTGACAAAATCACAAGTTATAAACATTTGTTGCAAACATCTTTTTTATGTTCGCCACATACGGTTTTTTTACATTTCGTACAAGTCATCTTAGACATTCTCTTTTTTTTTGTTGTACAAATGCTACAATAACGCCGCACTTTAGTTGGAGGTTCTTCATCAGCTTCTTGAGGAGGTTCTAGAGTAGCCGGTGGTAGGATCTTCTCTATATTTTCTCTCAAACTTCTTTGCAGAGTAGGAATGCGCAATCTAGATCTCATCCACGGTTCACACAGTTCAAACGACAATTGTTTCATGTACTCTCTACGGTTTTTTGGTTTTTCTTGTTTTGACAAAATATTGTGAGTGTAAATTATATAAGAATTGACAAAAGCTATATTCAAGATGCCATAAAACATTGTCATCGGCCATCTGTTAGTTTTCCTAGAACAAGACATCAAAGAACACATCTGATCAAATGTATCGACGCCGCCTTTAGTCTGGTTGTAGAACATAATGATCTCAGGTTTACCAGTTGTTGAATTTATTGCAGCATCTTCATCACACGATGACAACATATACACCATCTTTGAAGGCTTCGGCTTGTATGATGCTAGAGTCAAAGGTCCATCAAAACAGAACATGGATGTACCAACAGGTCGAGAACGACTGTTTTTCAATTCTTCAGGAATTTCCCGTTTGTTTGACCGAACAGTGCCCACAACTGTCAATTTATACGGTTCCAGAAGTAATGACTTAGAAGCAGGGATAGATGTAAACCAATTGTCGCATGTAATATTGCGGTTGGAACCATGAACTGGCTGAGATAACTCCTTCAAGTAATATTCACCTTGCGGCAAACCATTTGTATTTGTAGCTTTTCCAATGTATGGCATAGCATTTATCATATAGTAGGTCCCACTATCGCACATTATTGGAATCTTTATACCATACTTATTCGGTTTATTTGGTATGTACATCCTAAATGGACATCTACCACGAAATCCAAGTAATTGTTCGTCAATAGTCACATTTGCATTGAGCTATAAACATATCCCAAACCTTTCTAATTGGAATAAATGGATCTTGCTGGCGACGATTAGGACGTAAAGTTTTGTCATCCATTCTGAGACACCTGACAATAAAGTCAAACCTGTCTCTACTCATTACTGACACATATCTTGAGCCAGTAAATGAGCTGTCAAACAGCTCAACTGTTGATAAATGATTATCTTTCATCGCAGCGCTAAGAGTAAGCAGTCCTATGAAAGCTTTGATTTCAGTCGCATTTGTGTCTACAAATGTCAAACTAGTCATAGTATCAGAACGTTTTTTTGATATCTCTACATTGGTCCACTGAACAATTTCTTGAATGATTTCTTCCGTCATAAATAATTGGAAGCATACAAGTGGTTCTAAAACGTTTCTACACATGCGACTAGGACCTCTATTTGAGCGAACAATATTGATCGCAGCTGTTCTGCCACTACTTTGCCCTTTAGAAGTAGCCCAAACATGCCTGTTCTTACCTCTGATCACTCTTTGCGGCGGGATTACTATGCGGTGGTCATGTCTTGGATTTTCAGAAGTTGTTGAGGTATCATTCAGGCTGTCTTCGATAACTTCGTCTCTGTATTCGTCTTCGAAATCACTTTGAACGTTATCTTCAGTTAATATGGTCCTCTGCCTCGCTGTTACTGCCAACCTCGGTCTCTTCATCTTCCTCATTCAAAAAAGAAGCAATTTCGCTATCTTCCAACCGTTTTCTGTGCGCCATGATGTTAAAACGTTCCTAGAAACCATTCAAATTAATTTAGTAATAATAAAATAGCTTTATATTTACCATAAATACGTAAGAATAAGTAAAAACTATAAAAAACAAAATCGCTAATAAATGTTCGAAAATTACACAGAAGATAAACATGCGCCTCTGGAGCGCAACGCAATGTCATAGCGGCAAATGGCGGCAAAACCAAATTACTTACCGGACAGCAACGGTCGTCCCTCGGGCGTGTTGACCGACGACTGAGTTGGCGCGGAAACACAAGCGTAAACTCGCGCGCGTTAGAAAAAGACAGCGATATATCTGTTTCGCGGGCGCCTCTGAGGCGCAGTTTATCTTTCTAGGGTTAATAATTAACAGTCTTAATTTATTTTTAACAGTAGCATCACATCAGATCTCATCTTAAATCTAATAAGTTTTTACTTATCTCAATAATGTTTTATTTCGATTATAAAGAATTTAAAAATAATCAAAAAACTTTGTCTTTTTCCTCAAACTTTGAATTATTATTTTGAGATCACGTGAATGAAGCTTAGATGAAATAATAATTAGAATAATTAATACACTCTAACAAAAATCCCAATATTTTGCCATATCTGGGACATGGTAGAATTTTCTTTTTGAATTAATTTTCTTTGGAGTGTTTATCTTTTGTTTTATATCTTTGTATGTGTACAAATTTAAATCCTCCTTATCGGGCCATTTCCAGTTCTTTCGAGATTTTTGCATCGACTTTATCAAAACACCCTCTTCATTTAAACACTGTATCTGACCTACAAAGTATTCATCCTCATAAATAAATATTACAAAAACTCCAATCTCATACTCAATATTTGCTTTATCTATTGCACAGTCAATTATTTCATTTTCATAAGAATCATCAGTGTCATGTACGGAATAGTTGGATTCTTTAGAATCAGACTCAATCAATACTTTTCAAAATCCCATGTAGAAGGGTATTTATTTTGACTGACCTTTGCGAACTGATATGCCAGTTTCTTTACTTCTTTTAAAGTCAAACCAAACTGAAGCATGGCTGTGTCTTTAATATAATTAGCTAGCATTCGTTCTTGTTCGTCATCAAATACTCTTTTCACTGCTAGATTTTTGCGTATTTCCGCTACCGATATACCTTCTTTCAGGGCATAGCTGTGATAGCGTCTTAAACTTGTTCTCGGAATTTGAAAATGTTTGGAAGCATGAAGTGTTAACTTCTTCTCCTTCAATAATTTTATTTTATTTTATTAGGAAAACAAACAGTCACTTAAAATCTAATTAAACTAATACACAATTTGCTTAAAGACTAATAATATGTTTTCGCATATATAATCTGATTGCATTCTCAATTTTATCGGTGTCTAATGGAGCTCTTTTTTTGTTTTGCTTGCTTCGCGGCATTTTTCCTACATAATAAAAAAAAAATATTAGTTTCGTGTCCTAAGTACAACCAATATGATGTACCTTGGCCAGTGTCCAAGTACGTAGTTAGTTGGGAGGCCAAGGTACAACACCGTGACGATTTCTATAAACCACTTTAAACACACTTAAAGTTGAGGTTAGTTTCGAACACCAATGCTATCTGTTACCTACATATACTGAGATTAAATTGAGAATAAAAGTTTCTTATATATGTTGATCACGTTAAAAAAATGGGCAATAAGTAAAGTCCGAAAAACATACTTTTTGAGCAAGAAATAATAAATTACCTCTTATCTGCACTCGCGCGGCGCCGGCGAATCACAACTAACTTCACGTTAGAGTTGACAAACGATGCTTCGACTGCCATAGACAATATTATTTTAAAGCGCGGGAGTTTTCGAAAAATTATGATTGTCCTAGGTACAACACTGTCCAACGTAAGACAGGTTCCCCTATATTCCTCTTTGTGCGTGTGTGTGTGTATTCGTGTCTGTGTGTGGAAGCTGTATGTTAGAAAAGTTTACCTAGGCTATTGATTTGCCACCGAGAACGTTTTAAGTTTAATGTTTGGATTTGTGGTAGCTGTATATGGGTGGCGGTGAGATCACCGCAGTGAAAACACAGAGTCCACTTATATAGTTTATTTACAGAATCACAGTTATATGGACGACACAAGAAGAAAGTTCACAAACACAGTAAAGTCAATAGAAGTAGCGATTACGGAAGGGCGCGACAAATGATAAGACGAGAACACAAATAACTACACTGAACAGCTGTTAAACGCGAGAATATATAAACGGTTCGCGGAGCGGTACGGGCGTGAGCGCTAGGTAACCCAAGGACGGACTGAGGTCACGCGCACGTGTCCGCTAGGGTCCGGCTGTCGGTGGGGGTCGCTCGGCGATTGGCGCGGGCTCGCAACGCGTGTGCGCAGGCGCACGATGGTGCACGAGTGTCCCCGAAGGCGCAGCGCGTGGTTTGGTTCGGGCCTCGCCTGTTGGGTAAGCGGTTCGAGACCCGTGTGTGTTTGTGTCTGTGTGTGTGTGTGTGTTTTTGTGTGAGGTACGCCACATCACTCCCCCCCTGAGACCGTCAAGGGCGATAAAAGTAGGGAAATCTGACCTTTCGACCGGAGCGAGTTAAGTGCAACTCTGTAGAGGGGTTATATCCTTCGGCTAATAAATAGGCGGGTTTTAGTATTGACCTTGTCGGTAGCGTCAAGCTGTCGAATGCAGTTGCGAAAAACTGATCGACGCTTCCGCCAATCCATACGGTCGGACTGTTCGCTTGTCGGAACTAGTGACCTGTTGGGGACGGCGGATTGACGACGATTAGTGGTGGGTCTAGGACAATCAATGGTCGTCCTTACTGATTGCCCTGAGAGTTTCCCGCCCTGTTGAAGTCGCATGGTTGTAGACATTTCGTAGCGCTCTCGCCGAAACGTTGGTGGTACCAACATATCGGGTACGTTTGGTAGCTCGACGGGGAACGTCTCGCTTATGAACTTATGAAGTGATGAAATCAAAATTTAAAATATTAGGAAATAATTTGATTATTTAAAAAGTTAAATCATATCGTTCATTTAATATCGTTATTGGCTGTGTTGTCAACTTGTACGTCGAAATCTGGGTCTTCGCGAATTCCATCGACGTCATCGATGATGTCCTCTGACCTTGTTCAAGTTTTATAAAATAAGAGACTATCATCAGAAATAAATCGATACCTACATTGATTACAAATCAACTAACTTCGGTGGAGCAATAGGTTTGCCATTAGGCTCCAACCATAAAACAATAAATCATTTTGATTAATTTGACATATTTCTCCTTTGATTTTCTTTTCTATTACCAACTCTTTATAGACTTCTTGGAAGATGACCTCATAAAAATAGAAAACAATATGTATCTAATATTTTTTTTCTTTTATCTAATAATCTCTCATCTTGCTGTTTTTTTCAGCATACCATATCGATATATTCGATACATCGCTTGAAAACATCGATGTTTTTTCAACATCGAATACTTTTATGTTTTTTTTCGGGTTTAGTAGTTATTGTAAGGGAGACAATGTAAGTAAAACAAAAAAACATTAGAAATATTTTATTACGACATCAGATATTACAAAATGAGACAAAAAATACTAAAGTCTAAATCAATACTTTTATTTTTGTGATCTGCTTTAAAACCAATGCTGTTTAGGCAAACTTTGTAGAAATAAAAGTTTACTCAAACGTTTACCCTTCAGTCTATTCCTTTGCTGATTTACTATTTGGCCAGCCTTCGAAAATAACCGTTCGGATGGGACCGAAGTCCCAACAATAGTCAAGTATTTGAAAGCAATTTTATATAGTTTAGGAAACTGAATTTTGAGATCGTTCCAGATTTCCAGAGGATTTTCATTCAATCGTCCTACAGGACTTCTCAAATAAATGGATAACTCATCAGAAATCGCATCTTCAGATTGCGTTGCTTTCCAGCTCTTGTTTACTAATTTATGATGGTCTTCCCATAAAGAAAAACTATCTTCTAATTTTTCCGATTGATATGAATCAGATTCCGACATTTCCAACGTTTGTGTATTATTTTTCATGAAGGCCTTGATTTTTGCGACTGCTGTAGAGCAAGCTAGTGCGTCCCTAAAATGCATTTTTTTGAACCGTGGATCCAGTACAGTGGCTATGGCAAGTGGAGTAACTCGCTCTATAGCACCCATTCTTTTTTCTATTTCTTTAAGCACAATCGATTTCAACTCATTGGCGAGTGAATCTACCAATCTGAGAGCTTGAATTTTTAAAACTAAGCAATGGATTAAAGGAATTACTTTGCTGCTAGTGCAGTACATGTCGCCGGATACTTCTCTCGTAGCAGCTTCGAGCGGTCGTAAGACTTGTAATACTGAAGAGAGAATTGACAATTCTGACGCATTGACCATTGCTGGTGCATTTTTATGGCGGATAATTATATCGTTTACGACAATGTGTAATTCTAAAAACCTCTCAAGCATATAATAAGTGCTGTTCCACCTTGTTGAAACTTCTTGAATCAATTTTGTTTCTTTAGCGGTGGCTTTTCTTAACCCTAGAAAGATAAACTTATTTTTTAGTACAGAAAAGATAAACAGGCGCCTCAGAGGCGCAAAATTTTAAGTACCTATTTATTTACATATTAAAATAAAAATACTAAGTTTTTTATATATAAATTAAATGTTACATTATTAATAAATAAATAAAACACAAATAGGTACTATTATTTATTTATTTTAAGAAATCATGTTAAATTTAAAAAAAAAGTAACAAAAATTAGAAATCTTTATGGAACTAACATTGTACTAGCATTTTTTTTTTAAATAGTTAACTTTTTATAACATTTTGTCTTACTAACTAATAAGTTACATTATAATCAGTCTCAAATTACAAAAAATACTGACAAAATCACAAGTTATAAACATTTGTTGCAAACATCTTTTTTATGTTCGCCACATACGGTTTTTTTACATTTCGTACAAGTCATCTTAGACATTCTCTTTTTTTTTGTTGTACAAATGCTACAATAACGCCGCACTTTAGTTGGAGGTTCTTCATCAGCTTCTTGAGGAGGTTCTAGAGTAGCCGGTGGTAGGATCTTCTCTATATTTTCTCTCAAACTTCTTTGCAGAGTAGGAATGCGCAATCTAGATCTCATCCACGGTTCACACAGTTCAAACGACAATTGTTTCATGTACTCTCTACGGTTTTTTGGTTTTTCTTGTTTTGACAAAATATTGTGAGTGTAAATTATATAAGAATTGACAAAAGCTATATTCAAGATGCCATAAAACATTGTCATCGGCCATCTGTTAGTTTTCCTAGAACAAGACATCAAAGAACACATCTGATCAAATGTATCGACGCCGCCTTTAGTCTGGTTGTAGAACATAATGATCTCAGGTTTACCAGTTGTTGAATTTATTGCAGCATCTTCATCACATGATGACAACATATACACCATCTTTGAAGGCTTCGGCTTGTATGATGCTAGAGTCAAAGGTCCATCAAAACAGAACATGGATGTACCAACAGGTCGAGAACGACTGTTTTTCAATTCTTCAGGAATTTCCCGTTTGTTTGACCGAACAGTGCCCACAACTGTCAATTTATACGGTTCCAGAAGTAATGACTTAGAAGCAGGGATAGATGTAAACCAATTGTCGCATGTAATATTGCGGTTGGAACCATGAACTGGCTGAGATAACTCCTTCAAGTAATATTCACCTTGCGGCAAACCATTTGTATTTGTAGCTTTTCCAATGTATGGCATAGCATTTATCATATAGTAGGTCCCACTATCGCACATTATTGGAATCTTTATACCATACTTATTCGGTTTATTTGGTATGTACATCCTAAATGGACATCTACCACGAAATCCAAGTAATTGTTCGTCAATAGTCACATTACTTCCTGGGGAATAATTCATTTTGCATTGAGCTATAAACATATCCCAAACCTTTCTAATTGGAATAAATGGATCTTGCTGGCGACGATTAGGACGTAAAGTTTTGTCATCCATTCTGAGACACCTGACAATAAAGTCAAACCTGTCTCTACTCATTACTGACACATATCTTGAGCCAGTAAATGAGCTGTCAAACAGCTCAACTGTTGATAAATGATTATCTTTCATCGCAGCGCTAAGAGTAAGCAGTCCTATGAAAGCTTTGATTTCAGTCGCATTTGTGTCTACAAATGTCAAACTAGTCATAGTATCAGAACGTTTTTTTGATATCTCTACATTGGTCCACTGAACAATTTCTTGAATGATTTCTTCCGTCATAAATAATTGGAAGCATACAAGTGGTTCTAAAACGTTTCTACACATACGACTAGGACCTCTATTTGAGCGAACAATATTGATCGCAGCTGTTCTGCCACTACTTTGCCCTTTAGAAGTAGCCCAAACATGCCTGTTCTTACCTCTGATCACTCTTTGCGGCGGGATTACTATGCGGTGGTCATGTCTTGGATTTTCAGAAGTTGTTGAGGTATCATTCAGGCTTTCTTCGATAACTTCGTCTCTGTATTCGTCTTCGAAATCACTTTGAACGTTATCTTCAGTTATATGGTCCTCTGTCTCGCTGTTACTGCCAACCTCGGTCTCTTCATCTTCCTCATTCAAAAAAGAAGCAATTTCGCTATCTTCCAACCGTTTTCTGTGCGCCATGATGTTAAAACGTTCCTAGAAACCATTCAAATTAATTTAGTAATAATAAAATAGCTTTATATTTACCATAAATACGTAAGAATAAGTAAAAACTATAAAAAACAAAATCGCTAATAAATGTTCGAAAATTACACAGAAGATAAACATGCGCCTCTGGAGCGCAACGCAATGTCATAGCGGCAAATGGCGGCAAAACCAAATTACTTACCGGACAGCAACGGTCGTCCCTCGGGCGTGTTGACCGACGACTGAGTTGGCGCGGAAACACAAGCGTAAACTCGCGCGCGTTAGAAAAAGACAGCGATATATCTGTTTCGCGGGCGCCTCTGAGGCGCAGTTTATCTTTCTAGGGTTAAGTCATTGCTTGCAATGTTACTTTGTTTAAACCATGTAACAATTTCCTTAACCTTTGTTAATAGACTTTGCAACTCTGGACACTGTTGTAAAGCGTTCTGAGCAACTAAATTTAAAGTGTGCGCAAAACACGGAATGTGTTTCTTACCAAAAGCCAAATCGACGGCCTTAATCATAGATGCTGCATTGTCAGTAACTACAGCCGAAACTCTATCGGTGTTAATATTCCATTCGACACAAGTATTAAGAAGCATTTCAGCAATTTTCTCTGAAGTATTACGCTCAAGTGACTGATATACTCCAAGAGTTATTGAAAAAAAATAAATACCTATACCGAAGTGTGCTGTAATCCCATGAAAACTTCTCATGCTCATTGTTTCTGTCCACATATCTGTCGTAAGGGTGAGGTTTTCTACATTTTTTATTTTATTTTTGAAAATAGCTGATAATACATCATATTTATCGTCAACCCAGCGAGTTATTGTCGTTTTACTGGGAAGCTTGTAATGCGGCGCAATCACTTTCATCAGATTACGAAAACCCTCATTTTCAACAATCATAAATGGTTGATTGTCCTTACAAAGCATATAAATCAAGGCATTATTTATTTTCAAAAATTTATCGCCACTTTCCGAAAATGAATTTATATGTTCGAAACTCTCTACAATCGAATTTTGACGCTTTAAAGATGGAGGGAGAGGATCATTGATATGGATATCTTCTGTTGATAAGCATATTGAAGCTTTATTTTTCGATTCTATCGTATCAGCTGTACTGGTTGATGGCAGTGACTCAGGGTTGGAGACAGCAGGTTTGGAGACTATTTTAATTGTTTCGCTGTCGACATCGGATGAACTTACATTACTCGTCGCTTGCAAGTTTTTTTTATTTACTTCTAAAAACGCAGCTTTGTGGATATGTTTTACGTGCCCAATCAAGTTTGACGTATTGCCACTCGATTTAATAGATTTTTGACAAAGCTTGCATTTTGCAAGGTTTCCATCTCCTTCAATTTTAGTGAAAAACTGCCACGCGTTACTCTTCTTTGGAGGCGCCATCATTTAATCAACTGAAAAAAGAAAACAAAGTAGGTAATGGAAGTATATATTTATCGATTAATTTACCACTCTGTACTGTAGAATCACATCACTATTGACGGAATTCACGACATTCTAAGTAAAAAAAAAGTAAAATAAACGTGATTTAATTTGTTCAAAACAACTTATTAGAGGAATTATTCGTGCAATAGTGCGTATATTAGTATGAATATTGGGCCAAAATGTTAGAAAACTTAGATTGTTTGTCACACACAAGTTGAGGTTAGGTTAAAAATATTTTTAAGCATAATAACATTATTACATACCTTTTCAACTACGAGCATGGAATTAAATGTTAGGTCAAGCTAGTTTATATTAAAATGCACTTATCACGTATCACTTAATTACTTGTTTAGATTAGTTAGAGTAAATTTCAATTCACAAACAACAAATACCAGCAAACTGCAGCGGGGGAGGGAGGAGCGAGTGGAGGGAGTGAGTGAGTAAACAAAATTATCCAATATCCATTCATTTAACTAATGCAGCCAACCTCAAGAAAAATCAGATAACTTTTTCTCATGGTAACAATTGTTAAAAATTGAAATTATTAAATCAATACCTACTAAGTTATGTGAACTAGAAATATATTATTCGTTAGTTAGCTTTTCCATTGATTCGATGTTTTTAATAAAACCATCGATACATCGAATAGAAAAACATTTGTCAAAACATCGTATCAATCCGATGTATCGAACGGTAAACATCGAATGGATTCAATACATCGATGTTTAGTGAATATCCCTACTTGATGGTCTAGGTCACCACAATTGTAGCACCTCTTTCCATGAGGGACCTTACGGAAAGGGTGGTGACCAAATGAAGAACTAGGCCGCGAAGGTTTAGATGACAACTTTTTTCTGAACTCACTATAGATATCTAATGTCTTTCGAAAATCCTTAATGTCTGGAGCACCATACCAAATACATACAAAATAGCTTTGTTTGATTCCACGTCGCGTATACCATCTATGACATATTCTATTAAGGCGGCGTCTTCGACTCTTTTATGAAGAGCCAGTTCCTTCATGGTTAGGAAATATTGCTGGTAGGTTTCTTCGTTTTTCAATTTCCGCAATGCGAGTTTCTTGTGTACAATGGCACAATTTATTTTTAGCTCAAATTCTGATTTTAAAGCCTTTTTCAATGTAGCAAAGCCTTTTACTCTTCTCAACGATCGCAGAAATAGTTTAGCAGTACCATCCATAAGTCTTTTTGCAAAAATCAACTTCCCTATTTTGGTCCAATTCATTATCTGTGCAGTATCTTCGAATTCGTCAAGAAAGGTCTCAATAGGGTAGGAGTCATCTCCGGTGAATATCATCATTGACTTTTACAAATCTCGAAATGCAATTTGTATGTCTTGGTCTTCATCTTCAACAGCATGTTCGTCTTCCTTCGGTGACATTGTAAAACTTGTATTTCCTTTAGAGTGTCTTCTTAACTTTCAAGAGGCTATGCAAAATGATGGTCTTCTTAAACTCATCAAATAGTTTGGAATATAAAATCTTTAATCTTCAAAGTTGTAGTAGTCTGAGTTGTAGTAAATCTGTGGTGCGTCAGCTGTCAGTGTCAACGTCGCGTCGGTAAAACAGCACCGATCGATGTCACAAGTTCAACAACGCGTCACTGAATGAGTAATCTACATGAGCACGGGTAGAAAAGTAGAGGAAAACAAGATTAAGATTTTTATAACTAGTAGTCTATGGCATGAATGCTAAGATTTTGAATTCTTTGCCTCTCATTTGTTATGTGGTTTCTGGCAACCAACGTATTTTGTAACTCGGATGGTAGCATGAAGCCAATATGACTCCATTTATCTCAGATGACAGTTTTAAACACTTATCGAATCTTTTTTTCAAGCTTTCTTTTACTTGTGGTACAATGAGAATAAAATGCCTTCCAGTCGATCCAATCTTGTTTTTACCGATAATAAAATAGGCAGAAGATTGCCATAGTAAAAATGGTTGCCTTGAATGTAGGCTAGAGCTGTAGCAATTGGTTTCAAGACTTCTATGTACTCCTCCAAATAATCCAATTTTATGGCACAGAAATTCAATTACAAAATACGTATTCGTATTTTAAATACAAGTAGTTTTAACACTGCCGAACCCTGGGGAAGGTCAGGTGGAATGATTTCTATTTTAACTCGAAATTTAATAAATATATTTTTAGCAATAACTTCTAATATTAATTAAAAAAAAACATTCACAGTAATAAAACAATATATTTCTAGTTATAATTACAATTTATATTTCTATGCTAAATATTTAAACACAATGAATAATGACAACTATTCATTCATCACTCTATCCTTTCACAATGTTTAATCGTAATAATGACCGCCTCGCATAATCAGCATACGTGATATAACGATCAGAGTTCGTGGACATCACATCAAAAAGAATGCCAGCGATATCGATTCTTCTAGAACACAACGGTTTAAATTCAACTTTAACATTTGTCCAACTGCGATCGCTAGTTATTCCTGAAGCCAGGTCCTGGCGTCGCCTTTTAGACAACCAGCGATTCGAGATAAACACTCGTTATCATTCCACCCGTTTATATCGCGAGCCCTGTCCACTTCATCACACCAAGAATCGAGATCATTAACACTTGGATCAAAGTTGTATATACAGAAATGGCTTGATCTTACTTTAGACAATGCGCTCAATGCTCCAACGATCCTGTCTACGGTGTCGAAGCCCGAGGCCCCGGTTGCCGCCGTGCAACTTGTGCTTGCGTGAGACTCCGGCGGCAGAGGTGGTGTCGGTGAGGAGGTGGATTCCCTAGCCATCACGGCGTCCGGGTCCACCTCGCCACGACCCTCCACGCCAGCTAGAGATAGTTGTTGGGATTGTGGATCACGTACAGCGTTCACACAGTTCGTATTCTCTAAAACAGTTAAACGAGCCAAAATAATTCCGAGTTGATTCTCAATATTATTTACATTGGTATTTCTTGTAGGGTAGACTGTGTACGGTTGAAACATTTTAGCATTTATCATGCATAGCATTGGCATTTGTAAAGCGAGCGATGTCAGAAATATACTAAATGAAAGGCCTTATATCTGTCTACTAATGGGCAATGTTATTTAACTGTATAGTATTTTCTTTTTAAAATCAAATTTAAAAAAACTAGTCATTTGTTTCAACCGTCCCCATGCCAGGGTCGGTTGAAACAAATGCAAATAATACAAAATATAATCAATTATCATGTTTTATTAAACTTCTAATAACATTTTTCGAATCGTAATGGCACAGCTGACTATCACAAATATTTTTATTAAGTCTTTGACTTTATTTATATTCTAAATATTTTTTATCTGCCTTCAAAGTTTTAATCAGCCTTTAAACTAAATAAGTAATATATTTTTATTAAGTCTTTGACTTTATTTATATTCTAACAATATTTTTAATCAGCCTTCAAAGTTTTAATCAGCCTTTAAACTAAATAAGTAATAATCAGATGTTGATAGCGATAATATTTTTTAGAGTAAAGTACCTACATATTTCTCAACTATTAACATTTTTAATAATAATATAATAAACTATAAAAACGAAAGACATTAACTTTATAAATAATGAAAGTTAAAATATTAAACAAAAATACTTCAAAGGTTATGAGATCATTCGGAGTCACAATTGTGGCAATCATAATTAAGGCTACCTTTTGTGCACTCTTCATGCGCCCACGTTTTACATACTATGCATCGTATCCATTTTCCCCTAGGTCTACTTTCTGAAAATGCTGACATACAAACAACACAGTAACACTCTTCTTCTTCTGATGATGATTCTTGTTGCGTGTTAGTTTTTTTCTTGTTTGTAGTATTTCTTTTAGTCTTTCCTCCATCTAATCTTTTCTTAACTTGCTTAGCTTTGGTTCGTTCCATTCTGATCTCATATTCTCTTCTTATCACTTCTTTTTCAGGTGTGTCTGTGTATATTGTAGATTTTCTCGTTTTTCGGCCCCTATTTGTTAAGGACCAAGTTGTTTGTTAAGGACCAAGTTGTTTGTTAAGGACCAAGGTATCGCGGTTCGGTCTTTTTACGTCTAGCCGACTTCGCAACTTGTTTGTATACTTTATCGCCTACTTTGAAGGGGATAATCTCGCTATTTTTATTGATTTTCTCTATTACGTTTTGTTTATCATTAGCAAATTTTTTCATAACAAGTTTCTGGGCATTTTCCATTTGAGCTGTATGTTTTTGGACGTAATCTTGATAGTATTCCTGAGTATAGAATAACTCAAGTGGATTACGGCTGGTTGTGTGTCCATATAATAACTGATTCCGACTGACTGATTCCGTTTGTGACGATGTATCTGGTTGATCAGCGTCTATAGCATTTATTTTAATTCGGGAAAGTGCGTCCGCATTTGTATTGTACTTCCCTTTTTTATAAACTATTTCATAATCATATTCTTCTAAACGTAGTCGCCATCGCGTTAGTTTAGAATTGGGATCCTTAAGTGACATAAGCCATGTTAATGGTTTATGGTCGGTATATATAGTAAATTTTCGACCGTATAAATAGGGACGGAAGTATTTAGTGGCCCATACTATGGCTAAGAGTTCTCTCTCTATAGTATAGTACCTACTTTCGGTGTCAGAAAGGGTGCGTGATGCATAGGCTATTGGTTTTTCTGAACCTATCTTTCCTTGTGACAATACCGCGCCTATTGACACTTCGGACGCGTCAGTCGTTAAGATAAATGGTTCTTCGAAATTAGGGTATTGTAATATCGGTGCATTGCACAGAACTTTTTTTGATTTCTCGAATGATTCTATAAATTCAGGTGTATGTTTTACTGGGGCATTTTTCTTAAGGCATTTGGTCATTGGTTTAGTAAGCTTAACAAAATCGGAAATGAATTTTCTATAGTTTCCGACTAAACCTATAAACGACTTTATTTCATTTTGTGATGTAGGAATCGGGAATTTTTGACTACTTTAATTTTTTCCTGATTTGGTTTAATACCGTTTTGTGTTAATGTATGACCTAGGTAACCTACTTCTTTTTGTAAGAATTCCGACTTATCGAGCTGAACCTTGAAGTTGTGTTCTCTTAATCGTTGAAATACACGCCTAGTTTTTTCAATAATTTGTTGAAGTGACGTTCCGTAAATAAGGATGTCATCCAAATAGACTACGCACGTGTTTACTAATAAGTCTCTCAGAATGTTGTTCATGAGACGTTGAAATGTGCTGGGGGCGTTTTTCAGCCCAAACGGCATTCTTAGAAACTCGTAATGTCGGTCTGTAGTGAAAGCAGTTTTCTCAATATCTTCTTCAGACATTTGGACTTGGTGGTAACCTGATGCCAAATCTAAAAGTGTATAGTATTGTGCTCTTCCTAATTTATCTAGAATGTCGTTTATATTGGGGATGGGATATTTATCTTCAATAGTCATATCATTCAATTTCCTGAAGTCAAGTCGCCATTTGGTTTTGCCTGAGGCGTCTTTTTTCTTCGGCACTAAGTGAACTGGGCTAGACCAAGGTGAAATGCTTTCCCTAACAATGCCTTTTTGTAGTAAACTATCAACTTGTTTTTTTATTTCCTTTTGCTCGTTCGGTGAACGCCTATAATTCTTCACGAAAATCGGAGTTTCGTCGGTTAAGCGTAGCGAATGCTTGACCGAATGTGTGAACGTAAGTGGAAGAAAATGTCCCTATATTGAAAACATAATCTCTTAACTTCTCGTTCTTCTTCTGAATTCAAATGAGCTGTTCTAATTCTATCTAAATTACTTTTTAATTCTTCATCTATTTCTTTAACAGATAAATTATTAATGTTAGTATTTTGTTTAAAATTTCTTTTGATACTTATATTGTGGGATAGTAGAGGAATTTTCGTAGATTTTAAGGTTAACGTTTTCTTTGTGTAATCTATTTTACCTCCTAAAGCGCACAAGATGTCATTGCCTATCAGTCCCTTATAGTTACTGTCGAAATTAAACACTAAGAATTTATGTTTCCTGTTGTCACCCAATAACTGTGGCAACGGAATGTATGCAACTTGATCGTGCCATGATTCGCCGTGCGCTGTTGTTTTAGTTGTTATTCTAAACGGTTCTCGTGAAACGCAATTAACGAATCTTATCGCTGAGACTACGTCCGGGCTTATTAACGACCTCGAGGCTCCGGTGTCTATTAGAAAGTTCTCACTGAATTCTTCTATGTAAATATATGGTAATTTATCTATAAGGTACTCATAGTCTGGTAAATGGGATGCTAAGGATTTTCCTCTTTTATCATATCCGTTGAAAAATTTACGGATTCATCTTCAACCGTTTCCTCGGTATCATCTACTACGTAACCGTCATCGTATTCCTCGTCTTGTTCGTCACGCGTGATGTTATTTACCCTATTATAAGGTGTATAAGTTTTACCACGATTAATATTCGGTTGTAATATCGGCCTCGGTAGGTTAGGGTTTGGTATAGATGACGTTTGTACAGGGGTAGTTATTAACGGTTTTGTGTTGAATTGTACGCGCGGTTTAAACGGTTGTACCTGGTTGTTTTGATGTCGTTTTAACCAAATTTCCTCCTGTCTAGCGATTGCTATTGCCGTCTCTAATGTGTTTGGATAATTTATTCTAACACCTATACCAAGATGATAGTCTAAGTTATCGATAAATGTGTCTATTGCCATTGTTTGGTAATATTTTCTATCTTTTGTGGGTGCCGATCCTACTCCACATAATGCATCTAGCAGGTCCCTAATGCGCCTACCGAATTGATCGCATGTTTTGTTTCTAGATTTCGTACAACGCATCATTTCTTGTAACAGTTGTACTTCGTTGCGTTGTTCTACAAACCTATTTACTATCGAAGATTTGATGGATAGCCAATCTTCGATATCTACTTCTAAGGAAATAGCCTCTAGTGCTTTTCCTGTCAGCTTATTTCTGATAAGGCATACGACTACGGGATCATTATTTCTGATTCCGTGCGTTGCCAACACACTCTCTATACTTCTTACATAAAAGTTAAGTGTTTTAGGATTCCCTTCATAACTTGGGATAATTTTGTCGATTAACTCATAATTGATCGATAACGCCTTCGATGCGACGTTAGCTAGATCGGACAAAGAGCTTCCTGCTTTCTCCATTGTATGCTATAAATGATTTCAATCTATAGATACTGTGTACGTTTCCTATATGTATTGTATAATATAAATGATTTTAATCTATAGATACTATGTGCGTTTCCTATATGTATTGTATACTATAAATGATTTTAATCTATACATACTTAGTACACACACAAAATCACATACAAAATAAAATAGGATGTTTGGTAACGGGATTGGGACGGTATTGGGCAGTAAAAGAGCTTTATCTTACCCCCAATATATCACCACCATGCTCCCGGAGTCCTTCGGCTTGTCGGCTTCTGCTTCGCAGGCTCTCGGATAGTTTTATCACACGCATGGGAGTACGTCCCAGAGTTTGATGTGACGCGACTTTATTATCTTAGTCCCAGGGTGACTTAACTATCCTATTACGACTGCGCCAGTTAAGTTGGGAGCGAAGCGGGGTTACAAAAAAAAGACAACCTTTCGCGACAAGCGTTTAATCAGAACTAAAGAATGCATGGGTATATCTTATGAGCTAACTTATCTATTACGTCATGTGTTTGGGTTTCAGATTTCTTCTGTAGGGCTGCTACAGTCTACATAACTCGCGTCAAATACAATAACACATATACCCGCGTCGGTCTCCGGGACCGATCGTTCTAACGTTTACTAAAACTAAAGCCAACGATGAGCTATCCTTCGAATATGGGCCTTCAGGCTGTTTTTCGACGTAAAGTTCCAAGTTGAATGTATAAATCATTTTAGCATCTGTCTCTATTCCCACATGCTCCTCGAAATCACTGTCGTTTTCGTCATCGTAGTTAGAATCTGAATCATTCTTCTCCAAAATCAGTCTTATTCGCTCTTCGCCCATTTGAGATAATAATTTAACCTGAAAGTAGTTTGAAAGTATATTATAAAATAGTAATTGATTAATAATATAAGAAATCATTGAAATTACAGGACTAATGAAACAGCACTTACCTCAAACTGTAACGGCTGTAAGTGGACAGCGTCACGTTGTGTACCGATGCTGGTGCAGCTATGGTACACGTGTGAGGTATGATGAGGTAGCAGCGAGGTAAATAAAACGACTGGTCTTGGTGCGTGCTAATGGGTGACTCTGCGTGACTCTTTGTGTGCAATAATCTTTATTGATATTTATATTAAAATCTGACCTAGATTAGGTTCGATGACAATGCTGACAATGTTATACTGACTCCACATTAGTTCCCCCTTTTTTGAAAAATAAATAAATAAATACATAATTAAATATCGTATACATAATAACATTCAAAAAATATTTTCTTGATTTGCTCCGTTCTATTGCGAAACGTACTACCGGGCGTATGACGCGGCCCGATCGGGTTGTCGTCAGCGTGGACTTGCTGTCTGCGAGCTCAGCACTCTTGCGGTTGTTGACGTCGCTGCAGCTGCTGTCTTGTAATTGTGTTAAAGGTTCGTTCGCCTTTTCCGTCCCAGTTGCACATGTTTCCGAAAGTCGCATTTTTGATTATTCGAACTTCGACCAATAATGCGTGTTACTACGGGCTTTGATTGGCCATTGTCCTTTGTAGAATCCGTGTAAATATTTCTGGTGATGTATTTTGCTTTTTCGGCTCGATTTACATTCCAGATAAACGGATATTTGCTCCAAATTTATGCTGCTCGGATCTCCATTTGTGCTAGGGTTTAGATTGTAAGGTCCTTTATCCACATGAAACTTTCATACTGTTGAAGAACAGCGCCAGCGCATGTGTGGGGCGCATGTGTCATGCGTGACAGCGGGGAGTGTGTTGTTGATGACGTCAATGTAAGGGCGTCGTTTAGACTTGCTTTACATTGATCGAATTCTTCTAGTGCTTCGGGAGTCCATTGGGTTTCAGTTTGTCGTTTTTCTGAGGTGAACCAGCTGGTGTGTCGCTGCTTGATGGGTTGCTGCTTGTTGTATGTTGTTTGGGTGCCGTGATTCCATTTAGGTTTCTCTGATTGCCGCATAATCGAAAGTAGCTTCCTTTGCAGTGACGTGTAGTGAACGTCGTATTTCGGCAGGACTAAAGCGTCGAGAGGTATCGAAATTTCTTCATAGTTTCCGATTGATTTGACCGTCCTGAGCGTGGGCGTGCTTGACTTCATAAATTTTGCATTTTCCTGAAGTCGAGTCTTGCCATCTTGTAACCGTTTTTTTTCGAAGGTCCAGCGAAGTATTATGTTTTTCTATAAAAAATAAATCGGCGGCTTGAATCGGTTGCGTAATGTCAGCAACGATGCAATTCCATGCACCTGTCTGCACGGTCGTGTCATATTCTATTTCAGAGTCAGCGTTTTTACACCATGTGTTTGTATTGCCGTTTCGTCTGCAGCGTGTATTTTGTGTGCGTTATCTTTGTAAATTATTCCTCTTCTAGGCATTGCAACGTATTTTGAATTTTGCTTGCTGAATTATTGACTTGGATTTCTTGTAAAACGACGGTGAAGTACTGGATTATTTCTTAAAGTGGATGTTGGAGTATTTGTTTTCTTGGGATGGCTTTTTAAATGTTGTTTGTTTTCTTGGAGTCACTATTTCGTGGAGCTTTTTTCTTCTTCTTCGGTTTCACCATTTTGTTGACCACGCTGGGCTTCGGACATCGGGTAATCTTCATCGTGAGGGTTGCTTTAGTACGTCGGTTTTTCTTCTCTGGAAGGTTGCTTTCAGTCGGGGTCACCAATGTAAGTGATCACGTCGGGGTCACCAATGTAATCACGTCGGGGTCACCAATGTAAGTGGACAGCGTCACGTTGTGTACCGATGCTGGTGCAGCTATGGTACACGTGTGAGGTATGATGAGGTAGCAGCGAGGTAAATAAAACGACTGGTCTTGGTGCGTGCTAATGGGTGACTCTGCGTGACTCTTTGTGTGCAATAATCTTTATTGATATTTATATTAAAATCTGACCTAGATTAGGTTCGATGACAATGCTGACAATGTTATACTGACTCCACAACCGTATCATTTTGGTGGGTAAAACGGTTTCCACTAAACTTTCTTTTTTTACCAAGACCAGGATGAACATTTCCACTCGTACTTCCTTTCCGTCCACTCATTATAAAAAAAAATAATTTGTAGCTGTTGCTCTCTTCGAAGTTCAACCAAGACTAAAATAACTTCGGTAAAATATTATAACAATAGAAATTTCTGTTTAAGTCTGTAGAAACGTGTCTAAACTTGTATAAACGGATATATGAATAAAAGGGAGGCCACGTATAAAGCCGACGGTACACAATAGGCCCGGGCTCTAACTGCCAACTCAGCGCTCCGAACCGCTCTTCCTTTTACCTGCTGTATCTTTAAAACGACTTCGAATTTTTTAAATCGCTTTACTACCGTATTTTAGACATGTTAAGGGAACAATTTATGAAAAAAAAAAAAATCGATTTTTTCAACCCATCACTTAGGAAGACCCCCTTAACTCAGACAGCTGTCAAAGTAATTTATACGGCCCTTAGATAGCTGTCAAACTTTAAGTAGCGTTCGTGTATATCGATTGCATACTTAAAGGGTATTTAAAATAATCTCGCTTATTTTTGTTAAGCCTTCGATTAATTTAATGACGGGATTAGACTTTTAAGTTCACCTTAATTTTTTAAATTGCATTTCAGTATTCGGCCGATAACATTTCTTCTTCACCAATTGAAAATCTCGCAATGAACGTTTACAAAGTTGCATATTACAATATTTATAAAGTTTTAACAATCACATTATGGCACTTATTTCTATTATAACATTATACTAAAACTAATTATTTATGACTAATATTTTGAGAAAGGTGGCGGGAAACGGATGGATGAGGGCTGCTCAAGACCGCGATGGTTGGCGCTTTCTTGGGGAGGCCTACGTTCAGCAGTTGACGGTGATAGGCTGAGTATATATATATTTATAATATAATATAAAAAAAATCAACGATGAATTTTGTTAAAACAAGGTAAACAGAGGTAAGGTTTACTTGGACAGTTTTCGCAATAAGTAGACACCGTTTTCGTCTATGTTTTAGCTTGTTTGATGCCCATAATTGTTACGTGTTTTGCGTAACATTGGCGACATGTTTGCAGCATTACCACCTAAAAGAACTATGTAACATTCTTTTTCGTCCGAGTTAATTTGCTGGTACACCAATTTTTCGCCTTTAGCTGCTAGTACCTTGTTCCCTTTCGCATTAAAAAAATGCAGTCTCATCCATATTAAAAATTCGATGAGGTTCAAGCAAAATATTTGTGTAACTGTTATTATAAATTTAGCTTTGGCTTTTACATCAGCTACAGCTTCTATTGTCATCCCAGGTTCTGTTTTTCTGCGTCTGTGTCTATTCCTCTGCAATATAAGCATGAGGATTCAAACGGTTTAAAGCGTAGCATAACTCATCTATAAAATTATCAGAGGATAAAAGTTAAGTAGATATCGTAAAGCGGTCTTTGCCAATCCATTTTTCATACTGCACGTGTCTCTCACTCGATTGTTATCAAATATGGTTTTTAAAAGTTCTTGAATTCCATTTAAGCCCAGACAAGAATTACAGCGTTTGTTTGGCGGTGTGTTTGTAGTCATTAAATAATACGAAAGTTTTGGATTGGGACACTATATCTTGCTAAGGCAATCCAACCGAAGCGAAGTTCCAGCAATTGGCAATGTCTCCTCCTTTCTACATCGACTTTTCTTTTAATGATAAATACAAACCCATACTACATGAGTTTCAGAGTCGCCTACGACGATACATTGTTTGGGTCTTAGTGTAAAAAAAAGCGGTTAAGCCTACCTTGACGTTCGGATATTCATCTTTGAACCTCTGATAAAGTTCATTGATGTTGCAGAAACTGTTTTTGGATATGTGTTCTTTTTCCATCATCTAATTTAAGGGATATAAAGTATTTTTTACCAGGCATTATTAGGCTAATGTTTTCTCGTGGATAAAAACCTTTTATCAGGTAGTTTAAGGTGACAGGATGCCGAATTGATTGACAAGTTACTTTGCTTTTCTCGCTTGCCCCCTGGAGGTTCCAAATTCTTCCGAAAGTTTATTTTCACTCCATGACGTGGATGCTAATGTTAATATCATAGTTTTCATAAAAGTAGAAGTAGAGGGATATTTAAATTTTTCTTTTAGCTGCTTCAAAATCTCTTGGTTTTTAATGTTGTGTCGGTTTGGGTTGAATTATGCTAACCCTTAATAAGCTAGAGTTTCAATTTTTAACTGCAAAAGGTTTAAACGGTCATGAGATTCACAGTGAATTGTTGTCTATTTATGGTAAAGACTGTATGAGTGTTCAAATGGTGCGAAGATGGCGCACACATTTTTTAAATGGACGCGCAAAAGTGCATGATGAGCAGTCAACGTCATTGGGTGATTCCTACAGCTTAAAAAAAAACTTGTTAACCGTTAATAACTTTCAAAATTGATTTCTTCTGAATTATCTTTTGGCTTAAAACCATCAACGTAAACCAATTCTAACTGGAGCCCATTCAGGACAACCATTTTATAAATAAATACACCCAACAGTCACATACATAGCTCTGATCCCACACCAGGTTACAAGACCTGTGTCGTGGGTATCAAACACTACGAGATACTTTTTCGGTCTCACAAACACCCAGACCCGAAACAAATATTTGTGGATCACACAAACATTTGTCTCGGTGCGGGGATCGAACCCGCGGCCTATCGTTTCGCAAGCTGGTGTGTAGCCAACTGCGCCACGGGGCTGTCAATACTTTACTTATTATTAATTAAAAAAATAAAAATGGGTCAAAATGACATTCATTTTCTTGAATTTCCCCTCACACCTTGTAAATAAAAATATGTACAAATAAAATGGTCGTTAAGGACACTTATTTGACAGTAGGTATACATATTTAAAACATTTATTAATATTACAAACATTAATTTAAAGAACCATGGCATCTGTAATGATATTGTGGTAAAATAAATATAATTTTAAAAATAACTTTATTCTAAAGTTTTGTCACCGTAAAATCGTCATGACCACTCGTGCTAAATGAGTACGTATCTGAACATGTCCTGACATGTTCCGACCCCGCCGCCCTCTCTTCAGTTCGTCGAACTTTTGCACTCGAGTCAGTTATTTGTCCCAAAATTATGTCATTTTTATAAAGTGAATTATAAGTTAACGGATAGAGGTAAGTAATTTTCAACTTACTTGATTGACTCGTCATTAGGACCAAATATATTATGTGCATCATATATTCATTTTCACTCGCAGAGCAGTCTTCGTCACTATTATCTTCTAATAATAGCTGACGAATCATATCTAAAATAAAAATATATACAAATAAAAATAATGTTGGTTCTTCTTTCAATGTAGGCAAATTAAATACAAAGTTTACAGAATACCGAAATAATTATAACACCAAAAATTAATAAAAAATAACTCTGCAAGAATAACGTTAATACTAACCTTCGTCGAATCGACGACTCATGGTGGGTCGAACGGCGTACACAGGGCCCCTACACAATAAACACACCCGTACGTCGCGCGAGCTGCGGGTCGACTGAAATTAGCTGGAATTTGAAATGCGTACGACGACGCACTCAAAATTTATAACGCTTTTTTTGAGTCCGCGTCGTCGTTTTGACGAAGGTTAGTGATCTAGGGTTAAGCTAGTAGTCATTACGCTCATCTATTATAAATTTTTCATTCGAATGTAATGACACTATCATGAACGTAATGACATCAAATTATTCGCTCTATTTTTAATTTAATTTTGGAAACAACAGTTTATGAAATATGTTATATTATAATAGTTGAGAACAGCATCCCGTGCTAATATTTTTCGAATACATTTGTCCAATAATCCGTATATCATATCCAACTTCGCCTCCTCTGGTAGAGCATATGGTTACTTTGATATCATACCACGTATCTTGATAATAAATGTATCCGCGAGCTCGCCATTCTGCTCTTCAGCAAATATTTGGCGGTAAATCTAATATGCGGTTCGCGGAACCCCATACATGTTTCGCAACCTTTTAACCGCTTCGGGCCACGAGGATACCTCAATCCATACCCCTCTCCACCATAATGCGGCCTCGCCGTGGAGCAGCATGGGTAGACCCCGAAGTGCAAGGTCGTCACTGATTGACGCACATTCTTTAAACATTTCTACCGCGTCTATGAACGTTTCTACGTCTTCTGGTTCTCTGCTGTGACCTTCGAAACGTGATGTACACTTAGACATGTTTTGACTTGTTGACAATGGTGTCGGTGAAGGGGACGCATGCGCTGCACCGGCGTGACTCCGAGGGGTGACTCACCAGTCGCGTGCGATGCCATGAGGGATTCCACGAGCTGCCGATTCCCTTTCACTTGTGCCTTCGCGAAAGCGGTAAGAAATGAATTCAGCTGGTCCCCAGACGTGAAAGCTGGCGAAGGTCTATCTTCGTCTTCGGAGCCGGAATGCGCGTCACTCTTTGCGTTACTTTGGCGTCCGTACGTACTTTTTACGGCTCAGTGCCCCGGCGCGCCTCCCCCCGCAGGGTGTCCCCGCTCGGACCATACGCAGTACCAACACAACCCCGGGAAAATATAAAATAAGCGCGTTACACATTTAATTTTTTTTTAATTAAATTTGTACTTAAGTAGTCAACACTAAACAGCGTCAAGTTATATTTAAAAGCAGCATAGAAAGCATCTTCAGCAAATTGAGCCACATTATAAATTGTGACAGTTTTGCCAGGATTCGAAGTCATCCAGTCATTCATGCTAGCTCTATATCGAGCTCTGAACGATCCGAATACGGTCACATCGAGGGGTTGCAGGCGGTGACTGCAGTGAGGTGGAAAGGTTAGTATATGTTAGTATATGTTATTTGCTCGGGCAAACAGCACTACATTAATAGTTATATTTGTCTTATGGTTGTCGAGGACTATTAAAGCTGGTGATTCAGCAATAGGCTTGACGAAATGAACAAAATGTTTTAAAGCTTTTAAAAATCAATCTTCAGTTATCCAACCAGACACATTTGCGAGGCCTAAAGCACCCGTAGGACCATTTTGAAATATTATGTTCCTTAAAATGCACACGCGGAAATATAATAGCAGGGGGAATACTTCCACCAGCAGCATTTGCGAAACCCAGCATAGGTGCAAGCGAGCCACGTTCTGTTGAGCTGATTTGACCAACTCTCTTAACACCTGCTTGGGCAACTATCTTGGGTGCATTAGTGACCGTCGTGCATGCAGTTTCATCTAAGTTCCAAATCACATTTGGAATACGATTTTTTCTTATAGTTTCCAAAGCCAAAATGCCGCGACTGGACAAGTATTCAATAAGCGGGATTGAGGTGTAGTAATTATCAAAAAACAGCAGAAAGTTTTGATTGGTAGGCACGTCGCGAGCAAGGCGAACAACCACGTTAGATGATGTTCCTAAATCAGGCTCGACGATTGCGCATCTGTTTTCCTGTCCACTATACACTTCAAATTTATATCCATACCCAGATACACCACAAATAACAAACAATTTAAACCCCCATTTATGGGTTTTATCGGGTAAATACTGCTTCAACACGCTTCGAGCTTTTGTTGAACACATTTGCTGATCATCATCATCATCATCATCAGCCTTTATTCGTCCACTGCTGGACATAGGCCTCTCCTATGGCACGCCACTGGGCTCGATCTTCGGCTCTCCTCATCCATTTTTTTTACATTTGCCCATGTACAGATAAATGCGCTTAAAATGGTACTTTTTTGAAGTTATGGTTGAGTGGTTCGATTAACGGCCGAATTTTATATAATCGATCAGAATTCACGTGGTCATATGGTAACATTTTACTGTTGTCATTGAAGTGTAATAATTGCCTAAGTAATTCAAATCGTTTCGATGGCATTGTATTTTGTACCGGCGCGAAGCCGATGTTTTCAGACCAATACATTTTTACATTTGGCATACGAAACATCCCAGCATTACTAGACTCAATAGTTTCATCGTTACCTCGCAAAGCTAACCCAAATGCACCACAAAACTTGACACAATCGATAAGACGTGATAAAATATACCAGTTTTTATTAACTTGTTCATTATACTTTTGGATATTGCTTCTATGCACAGAATCTAGCTGATTACGAATGTCGACTGTGCCTAACACAGACAAACTCATTACATTTTGTAGGTGTACTTGCGAAGAATCATGTTTTTTTTATTTCTTTATTCAAATGCGTCAAATCCCTGATTCCAGTTTCTGTCCAAATCGATTCTCCGCCAAAAATAATGCAAGGGAAACAAAAGAATGCATTAAGATGCTCACATCCACACAACCATTTCTTTCTATTATACATTTCACTTTTAAAACTTCGTGTAAATGCTTTATTTTTCGATTTGCACTCTTGTTTTATACTTAAAAAGGGCCGTGGCGGTCCGACCAATTTTATGTTTACTTTACTTTGAAAAGTTCTGTTATTTTCTTTAATACAAGGTGTCTCAGAAAGACCCAACTAAAGCAGTTGAAAAAAAAATACATTGAACTTATTTTTGTATGAATTTATTGGTATGAATTAAAAGATAAGGAACAAAAGTTTACTTTTTAAACACGACATTATTTAAATGACGGCCATTATGTTGACGGCACTCCTCAAACCGTTTGCGTACATTTTCAAAAACTTTTTGAAGAAGCGGTCGAGGTATCACCCTGATCTTTTCTTTAATATTGTTTTTTAAATCTGTCAAATTTCGCGGATTGTTCTCATAGACAACGCTCTTAAGATAACCCCACAAGAAAAAATCTGGTGGGGTCAAGTCAGGGCTCCGAGGTGGCCATTCAATATCACCTCTTCGTGAAATCACCTTTTCTCGGAACAACTCGTGCAATGCAGCTAAAGAGTTGTTAGTGGTGTGCGATGTGGCTCCATCCTGCTGGAACCATGTTAGCCGGTTATAATGCTCACATTGTTGCAGTTGAGGCCCGAAAAATTCGTATCATTTCGACATAGCGTGCAGTAGTTACAGTCACTGCATGTCCTCTGTTATCTTCATAAAAGTACGGCCCAATAATGCAGTTTGCCGACATAGCTACCCACACAGTGACTTTGGGGTTATGCAAAGGGCGTTGATGTAATGTCTGTGGATTAGATTCTCCCCAAAAACGAAAATTTTGTCGATTGACGTATCCGTCCAAATGGAAATGTGCCTAATCGCTAAAGAACATGTTGTTGAATTTGTTAAATCTCTCTAACATTACATTCACGAAATTCAATCTTATAGCGTAATCTTATTCATAAAGAGCTTGCACAATCTGAATTTTATAAGCCTTTAGGTGCAAATCAAGTCGCATTATGCGGTGAATTGTCGCTCTTGATAATCCCAATTGAGACTCACGTTTTCTGACGCTGAGCCGAGGCTGTCGGCTTACAGAATCTGCAACTGACTGAATGTTTCCAGGCGTTCTTGCTGTCCTTGGACGGCCTTGATGTATTTCACCAAAAGTGTTTCCAGTAGTGTTGAATGTCTGGATCCAAGCTAAAATGTTTGCATTGCTTGGCGTTTCCGCAATGTTGCGCAGTCGATAATGTAACCGATACAACCGTCGAACTCGAATGAGTGATCTATTGTTCTCGAAATACGCGCGCACGCAAAATGAACGTTGCTCTCCCGTGTACGGCATGATAGCAACTAAAAATTCAAGGAACGCTTTAATAAACGACGCCCGCGCCACCCCTCCACCGTGCCTTGTTTGCTTCTCGCTCACTCTCGAAATAGTTGGACCCTTTTGAGACACCCTGTATAATCAATGTTTATACTCATTTTCACTAATACCATACACAGTACAGAATAAAAGTTCTATTATAGAATCGAAACAAAAACTAAAAACAATTACGGAAATGGTTATAAAGAATAATTAACGCGTCATTCATACAGTGAAACTATACCTATAACGAGATGTCAATCATGGCTGCCGTCGCGTCACCTCGCGCCCATGCCGGCCGGCCAATGAGGGCTATCGTATTTTGTTTCACCAGATGGCTCTATTGTAGCGTGAGGTCCTAAACTGCAGCTGTCAAAGTTCGTATTACGAGCGCCAAAACTTTTAAACCTAATTAGACGATTAAATTAGATCATATCTAAAACAATAGAAATATATATAAATGTACTATAGTGTAAACGTATTGGTCATGCCACAGTGTTGCGCAGTTTTGCTCGGAAAAGAAAGGCGGACATAAGTTTCCGAAAGAATGGGATCTATAGGGTAAATGTGGGATAGTTGCCGCACTTTTTGAAATAGGCAAATAAGTGATAGAATATGAGTTTTCATAAAAATTTAATGATTGTGATGTGTTGTGTACTTATTAATGAAATACTTAATTTAAGTAATTTAACATTAGTAGTTGTATTTTTTTTGGTACAAAAGAAATAAAAAAGTATTATAATCGGGGATAGATGCCTAAAGTGTGGGTTAGATGCCATAATGATGATTTGGCTTGTGGGATAGATGCCCTATGCAAATAATTAAAGATTATCTTAGATTTATTTATTTTTAATCAACAACTGTTACATTTTCATTTATAAGCATAATCATCTTTGGTTTAATATTGAAATTGAGATCAATTTTAGTATCTAATAATACAATATTAGTATAAACATTGAAAGTGGCAACTTCTGATACGTTTTAAATTTTAAATTTTTTCATTTTTATTTTAATCGATTGCAAGGATTACAGTAATTACCGTACATGGTACAAGTTTCATGCAACCATTTTTTACACATGATGCACTGGATCCAGTCTGCCGTTGATTTTGTTTCCTCATAATTTTCAAAACATTCCAGACATTCATTTGACGAATTTTCATTAGAGTCCGACTCAGAAGAAGCGATTGCCTTTCGTTCACTGGCGTTTTTGGTTATCCGTTGCTTTTTCTCAACAGCACGAATGGGACGTTGAATCACATTAACACTTGAAGTTTCATTTATTTTTAATTTCTTAGCTCTCTTTACATTTTTCTGTTTTACGTCAACATGAGATTCATTTTCTTTGAAAGATTCATCAGAATCATTTGTACCAGATGAATCTGTCTCTTCGGAAGCTACTCTTGGCCTTTTTTTTGTTATCTTCCTTGTTACTTTTACTTTACTTCTTTTGCATGGTATGTTAGGAGTAGCTTTACCTTTGATTTTTTTATTAGCTATGTTTTCTTTGGAATTTAATACTGCAGCTGATTGTTTTCCTCTTTTGTATAAAGGTATCGGAATTTTCGGTACAGGGGAACATTCTTGCAAAATCTTGCTAGGTGTCTCTTTTGTGCCTTCTTCATTTGGCTGCAGGCAATCAAATTGGGAAATAAGAGATGGAGAATCTTCTCTAGTTGTATCATGACTTCCATGATTCTCATGTGTTTGATCAACATTTGTTAGTGTTTGAGTTTCAGCCAAAGCCGAAACCTCGTTGCAGTTTGATTCTGGCAACAACTGTTTGCTACACGAGGGACCAGGTAATTGTAACGTATTTTCAGGTAAGATATCTTGTGGCTCATCACGGAGTTGATTGCTTGATGACAAATCGGAGATTGCATAGAAACTTTCTGGAATAGCAGCTGGATTATAAGGGTAAATACCGCAAGCCCTAAAGCCCGAAATAGCATTAGAAGGCGTAGTCGCTCGAATCCATGCATTACCAATTAACTTGCCGGCTATTAAACGGTTGATTTTTTTTTTCTTTGTTTGAAAGCATCCAGTTTTTCGTCTCAGCTGCAAAAAAAGTCTTAAATGGCTTGAAAAAGCTACGGTCTAAGGGTTGTAAAGCTTGCGTGCTGTGGCTTGGCAGACAAAAAAGTATTATACCATTTTCTTCGGCAGTCTCCAACATTTCGACAGAGTTCGTATGAGAAGAATGCCCATCTAGAAGCAAAATAACCTTGCCTTGAGGCTTTCGTGGTATGAAATGCCGTACTAGCCACTTCTGAAATAACTCCGCATTAACATAGGCTGATTTTTTGTTCATGTAAACATCTGAACCATGAGGAAGACCATCTAGAAATTCTGGTTTTTTATTAACTCCTTTAATAATAACAACAGGGCTGAGAAAATTTCCAGCGGCATTGCAGCAAGCTATTATTGACATAGTCTCTCCCTTTTCTCCAGACGTTATTGAATGAACTGATTTCGTCCCTTTCGTCACGATAACTTTTCCAGGAGTATTGTTCAATTGAACCCCAGTTTCATCGATATTAAATATACGGTCTGGTTTGTCCAGTAAGTCATTCTCTGTCAATACTTGAAGATAAAGCTTAAACATTTTATCGACTTCCTCACGATTAAGTCCCTGCGCTCGAGCAAGGGACAGACCTTCAGCTTGCCGAACGCTAAGCGTAGGTTGGCGTTCTAAAAAGGACTTAAGCCAATGAGGTCCAGCTTTACCTGTCTCCTTATTAAATTTATGTCCGATCCAAAGCTTTTCAGCGAATTGAAACGCTAAACTTCGTACCGTATCTCGTGACACAGGAAACCCAGCCGCTTCTAGTTTTTGGATGTGTGTGACGAGGCGTTTTTCGTTATCGAAGTCTAGAGCGGGGTGTTTCCCTAGAAATAATCATAAAATCGATTAAACATTAATTAAGTTTCATTAAAAAATATTAAATTGACAAATTACCTAAAGTAAGTTTCTTAGTATCTTGTTTCACGAAACGTCTTTTCAGGGTCCTGGCAGGAATTCCATAACGACGAGATATTTCATTCAAGCCGTGCTTATTCTGCCTCATTTCTTCAAAAGCTTCTCTTAGGGCATCTTCCGTCCATCCGGCTCGAGGGCTTGCCCCTACTTTGCGTACGTACTTGCGAGGCATTATCTACAATACCTATAAAAATCGATAAAAGTTTAATAGGGGATAGATGCCTCTAAGGGCATCTATACTCACAAAAAACTAGGCATCTATCCTTTTTCGGGGGGATAGACGCCGCTCAAAATATTTATTTACTTTAATGATAAAACATACGTAAATAATAAACAAAATCTTTTATTTAACACATCTACACTTAAATAAAACAAAAATATAAACACTTACCTCATAAAATCAAAAGTTTCGAGCCCATCAAAATTTCAGACAAACCAAATTCACGAATTAACTGCCGCAAAAAATGTTCGTTGTCTCATAACTCTCGACACGTCCGTTCCAGCTAAGTGCGTGGCACTGACTGAAGGACGGGCGGGGGTAGGGTTACGTTAAAACAAAACACAACGGATCTAATGTTTATACATGTCGCTACGTGTTTACTGAGGCAACTATCCCACTGAGGCATCTATCCCACATTTACCCTAATAACTCACAGTATTTTTATTCAGGATATATTGGTAAAGGATAGGTAGTTTAAGGTATTTATGGTCATTAGATATTCCATGCAGGGAAGCAACTTCAAAAACACCACTTATACCAAAACGTATTTTCTCTAAAGAACAATAGTTTATTACATTGTTCCTGACATGAGCATACCATTGCATAGTGTTGCAAGTATTATCAGGACGTGGATCATGACACATATTATTTCTTTTTGGTTTGGTGACATTATATTTTTGTATCTTAAATGTAAGATTTTCAGCTTTCTTAGGAGACAAGTTCATTTTCTTTTTTCGGCTCATGCCATATCTGTTTGTTTCTGTGGGTGTTCTCTTAATACGCCATTCAGTGCTCTTTAAATCGTAAAATTGCATTACATACACAAGCTATGTGCTTACACACTGCTTTTCCCATACCAGCGGCACACTCACACATGGATTGAACAATTTTTCCATCTGATTCAAAGGCAATGCCCATGAAATATGATAATGCTTTCGTGTTTTCAGAGTGGACTTGTCCCCTATAAAAATACAAATTATTTTGTGTACATGTCAATAGTGCCCCCAAATATTCATTAATCATCATATTATAGCCTTTTCTATGAACTGCAACATTGTCTTTGTAAACCTCTAAAAAGTAAGTAGAAATATTCACTATATCTAAGTCAGGTGATACACTTTTCGACGTTACACTTACATAAGTACAGTTCATACATATGAACTGTCCGAAGGCAACTCAACATTATACGCCAAATCGTCATTTTTTATGTCATAGTCTTGAAGCCTGTAAAAAGAAAAAACAGCTGCAATGTAGATAAACAAGCCAACTTTAGACCAGAAATTGATTGTAAATATAAAAAAAACTAACCTCTGAATTAGCTGTTCTTTCAGACCGTGTAATTTTGCGCCTGTTTTTCTTAACTCCACTTTTAAAGCACTGATATTCATAGATCCGTATCTAATCTATATTTGCCATAATTAATCTAATGTGTTGTTGAATACACGCAATATTAATTTAATAAGAAAAATAAACCCGCGCGCGTAGCCATCTCGTATATAAACAGTGACATTTGACGTTTCAAAGACCTCACGCTACACAAACGCCTCTACAGTCTAGCGGCGATTTCAAACGCGATAGCACGTGCGGCGCTTGAGAACCGACTCATTACTCGGTACATTTCTATGAACTATCTTTTGTTTCACGCGTCAGGCGTATTCACTCGTATCTCATACAAGATGTATTAACAGTCCTCGTGCACTCGCCGAAGCGCACGAGAATTTGTCTTTACAGGAAAATAAGTCTTCTTAGTTTAGTAAAGCGCTCAAACTTTTTACCATAATTGGAAATTAAATTTTTTATACGTTTTTTTATGTTTAAAAAATAAATATTAAAATGGTAATTTAAAAATTAAGATGAAGTAATATTTTGTAATTTTTAAATCTTTTGAATTGGTGGTTCAGCGCATGAGTGCACTGGTACAGCCGCCACTGCTTACAAGCTTATTATATAATCTACTAGCTGACCCCGCGCGTTTTAGCGTCACTTTTTCTAATGACGCGGTACGAAGTTCGCGTAATATATATACTCTATAACCTTCTTCGATAAATGGGTTAAGAATTAACTGACAGTGAAAGAATTTTTCAAATCGGACCAGTAGTTCCTAAAATTAGCGATAACGAATAACGATTCATCGTTTAGTAATTTAATAGGTATTTATATTTACCTTTTAGTGCAATCCTGAATGACAGAAAGAGGAGACCGATTGAGCCGTTCCTTTTGAATTTTGTTATGGACCATAACGTAATGTGGTATCATTTTCCTCGTGTAAAATAATGAGAATTTTTTGAATATTACTATCCGGCATCCGACCGGATACTGAGTTACTATCCGGTAACCGGCCGGATAGTGAAAACAAGCCCGGATAGGCCAAATACCGGACAGTTATCGGATAACCGTTTCATCTCTAGTATAAACAAGTCAGAGCAACAAGAAGCAGTGATGGCCTCGAGGTTGGGGCGCGCGGTCAAGAATCTCGGCGGTCGCGGGTTTAAACTCCAGGCTCACACCACTGACTTTTCGAAGTTATGTGTGTATTCACATTGAATTATCACTTGCTTTAACGGTGAAGGAAAACATCGTGATGAAACCTGCACACCTATGAGTTCTTAGGTGTAGGAGGTTTAACAATAAAGTCCGGATATTAGTATCAAATTTCTGTATTTTACTTAATAATTGATGCGCTATGTACAAGCTCTAAAGGAGGAAAGAAAGAAAGTGACATGTGCTCGTAAGTGGCGCCGTGAAGCGGCAATTACTTAAAACTATTACGGTTGCGTTCCAATATTATTTATTACATCCCCCCTGGAACGCAATTCCATATTTCTAACACAATATAAAAACTTTTCAACAGTAGTTCTCTTGGTTAATATATCTGAAACATTTTCACATCCCTTAACATAATAAAATTTTAAATCTTTATTTATTACATGATCCTTAATAAAATGGTATCGGATATCTATATGCTTCGAGCGAGGTAAGTAACAATCGTTGGCCGATAACTGGTTGTCGCAGTATATGAGCAGGGTGTCGGTGCCGCAACCAACTTCAGCCTGCAACTGCCGTAGCCAAAGAGCTTCCTGCGCCGCGCTCCCCATGGCCATGTACTCCGCCTCTGCTGTGGACAAGGCGATGGTCTGCTGTTAGCGGGAACACCATGATATAGCGCCTCCCTGAAACAGAAAGATATAACCGGTGCACGATTTCCGGTCTCGAGCATCACTTCCCCTGTCTGCATCACAGTAGCCTGTGATTTTACTATTTCCATTCTTGCTGTATGTAAGTTTGTAGTCTTTTGTTCCTTGCAAGTATCTCATTATTCTTTTTACTGCTCTCCAATGCTCAGACCTTGGTTCCTTGTTGTATCTGCTTGAAGTGCAATCCACTTTAATTTCAGTATTTTCATTAAATTTTTGCCCAACTTCTATAAGTGCCTAAATAAATTTGCATTCTGACAAATTGAATCTTATTAATATTTCTTTAATATATTTTTCTTGATCCAGCATAATAGAATCCTTTGTTCGGGTAATATTGAGAGTACCTAAACATTGGCTCACCCCTCCTAGATCCTTCATATTTAATTTCCGCTGTAATTTTTCCTTTATATTTTAATTTTAGAGTCAAGCTGGTTTTCTACATATCTTTTATAATCTTTAAATATATATAATAGGGTGTCCCAAAAAAATCAAAGTCTTTTTTTGTCAATGCATACCCTCTAATTATTTTCGAATGGTGTTAAAACACTTATAAATAAAATTTCATGAACTTAGGACCACTGCAACCCGTGCCGACTTGCATTCATGTATTTCAGTACTTACATACTTTGTATGAACTTCGGCGCGTCGCAATAGTCGCATGGAAGTTTCGTGGTTGCTTGTTTATTGTATTGGTAAACGCCTCTTTTTGTTTAATCAATATGTCAGATTAAGATTTCAAAGGCAAATTTTAATAGGGGGGTGCAAAACATTAAAATAACGGCTTAAAACTTCTCTGTAAAGAACAAATATTGGCAGTTCTGTTTAATAAAATTCGTGTAGTAAAATTGAATTTTGTAAATCGCAAATCTAACTATTCGAGATTAATTATTTTTTGTTAAAATGCTTATATGCCTATTTAAGCTTTAATAAACTAATTTTAAGAAATAAGTTGCCTTATACCGACTCTGAAGAGATCAACAAATAATGCGGAAAAAATCGCAAGATGTGTTCGTACAGTGTCGTCAAGAGTTTGTTACAAGCTTGGACTACTTTTTGTATATTGCACACGCCAATGCCCTTTAATTGATAAAAATAAATCTAGATAATAGATATAGTTATATAAATAGATATACATTGTTTTACCGGACAGAATTATGAAAGAAATTTAAGGGTTGGCTATCAAGAATTAACAGTTATAGCTATAATCATATTCTTTGGTGGTGATACAGAAAGAAAATTGACAATTCGATCTCCAAGTTCTATATACCAGACACCATGATGGCCGAAGCAATTAATTGATTAAAAATGTCGTAACTTATTTTTTAATTGTAAATTACTAATAAAAAGTCGCACTATTAGACATCTAGATTTGCATCGCTATATACCATGTTAAGGCTTGGATGCATTGTATATTATCAGTGACGGCATCTTACCACGACTTATGTTTGCTTAATACTTTGAAACCCTGGGAAACTGTCAATAAAATTAACTCAGAAATGACTATACAGAATATTTTTCAGCATTTTTGGTCTTTGGTTCATGAAGTAGCTGTCTTGTCTCTATATCACTATGATGGAGACCAGGAACCAAAAATGATAATATTTTAAAGCTTAACTAAAGAGGATCCATCAATTCATATATCCCCTGGAAAGATATCTACGTGATTTACTTTTTTAGAAAGATATAAACGACTTTATTTCGATCAAAAACTAGTCTTGCTTTTCTTCAATAGTTTTAAAAATTTTGATACTTTTCTCAATGAGTTGCTTACTTCACAGACTAGTTATACTTCTTTTCAAGCAGTTAAGAAATAAATAATGACACTAAAAGTCGCTAGTGATACTGCAAATTGCAGTTATACTGATACAACATTTGCGTGAAAAAGTCACCTTTAAAGGGAAACTAAAGCAATTTTTCCTGTGATTTATCCTAACAGTAAAATGAAAACTTTAAAATAAAATATCACAAATATTCCTGTTTTAATAATAAATATATAATACCGGTGAAATAGGATATAATTTTGAAAATAAAAATTGAGTTTTTATATGTGCTCTACAATTACCATACAATTTTTTTCTTAAAACTTTGCCATCAAGTCGGCACGGGTTACCGCTATCCAATTTCGATAATATTTCGTATTTGAGTTATTTGGGTCAATTAGAAAAAATATAGAGGGTATGCGTATCTAATTTCGAGAAAAAAAAAATCGCCCTACTAAGCTGGGACACCCTAATATATAATATTAATTTATATTGGATATGGATGGATCGACACCTCAAAATAAAAAGATGGTTTCTTCCTGTAATGAAAGTAATTCTTTAATTTAAGCTTAACGTACAAAATTAAATAAAAGCAACAATGAAGAAAATAATAAATTGACGAACCTGTAATAAAAGTAACGACATTTAAAGTTTTTACTTTTTGATGTCGATATCTTTCTCACATTAAATCCCTTTATTTCCACGTGTTTTATACGCGCCGACAATAGACAGTAGACATTCGCAAAAATTAACAATCACAGATAACAAATATAGAACAGATACAAAATAATTAAAATGACAATAAATGCGATAAAATTAGAAAAAAAAAGAAATATATTTTTCTTTACATATATCCAAAATACTTAGCTTATCTTTTGTGAAATATACATGTACCATTTTAGTATAATCATCTATGAAATTAATAAAATATCGCATGCCTCCATAAGATGCATCTTCCATTGGACCACACAGGTCGGAGTGTATTAATTCCAATGGTTGTGTTGCTCTGGCGCCAACTTGCTTAAAAGGCAGTCTTGCTTGCTTACCTTCGCAACAGCTTGAACACTGCAACCTTACTTGTTCATTTTTATCCACCACAACACCATCAGCATGATTTGGTAACTTTTGTAGATCTGAAACATTTAAATGAGCCATCCGAAGATGCCACAGCCTTATGCTATTATTAGAACAAACATGACTGGAGGCCAAATGAACAGTTTCCTCCTTTGACTGCATATCCAAAACATATAATTTATCATTCAATTTAGCTGAGCATATGAACCAGGGATGTAACGGAGGTAGTTTATCGGAACCGAAGGCGGAGTCGGAGTTTTTAAATTGGATTTATCGGAGTGAAGTTGGTGTCGGAATCGGAGTCGGAGGCAGGGTCAGAAGTTGTGGCATGAGATAGACTTTTTTTTAAGGACAAGTAAAACATTATTTAGTCAATTTTTTTTCATCTTAATTTTTTAATAATACAAACAATGAAAAAATGGCATATTTCCAAATAAACAAGAAATTAAATTAAATGAATTTAAACCCAAAGTAGCATATTACATTACTTTGAATGAAGAAAAGCTTTAAAACAAATTAAATCAAATGAATTGACTCCAAAAGTAGTGTATTATACTTCACGAACAAAAGCTTTAAAGCTTTGTCTCCGTCCAATCTATTTCTTAACGAGTTGTAGATTAAGCTAGCGCCACTAAACAGTTGTTCGCTCGCTACCGAGCCTGGTGGACACGACAAATATTGGTGGGCAATTGATTGAAGGGGCTGGTATTTAGTATTTCCATTTACTTTCCACCACAATAATGGAACATCACTAATTCTAATACGTTTTTCTTTATTAAACTGATTTAGTATATTTTTCATTTCAACAAATTTGTCAAGATATCCACATTTTTCGGATGTGGTATTATCATCATCTTCATCACTACTTAACAATAACAACATATTCGACAAAACTGTTTGGACATTACTATGGCTAACTTCTGCTGGTAATTCCATTCTTGCCCGTTTTACCAGCTCGTTTTTTTTTCAGCCTCGTTTTTAGATGTATATGCATCAAATAGTGACATAATTCTGTTTCAATCTTCTCTTTAACCACTTCATTAAAAAAAATGTTTTATAATGAGGATCTAGTTATGTATGTTGCTATTGCAAAGAAATGGTTTGATTGAAGGTCACCAAATTTGGAATTTAATTGATCGACGGTACATTTTATTATCCCTTTAAATTTTTCATTTGTGTCTTGTTTACTGCCTTCAGTATGTAGTGTATACTTTAGTGTGTGTATAAGTGGAATTACTTATGAGATACTGGGGTTATTGTCACTCATATTTCGAGTAATTTCTTCAAAAGGTTGAAGTATACGAGGTGTGTAAGTTTGAAACCGGAATTTTTGATCAGAAAAAACACGCTTATTGTAATGATATTCCCATCTTTTCTGGCAATTTGTGGATGCCGCGCCAAAAGAACTGTTGCTCTTTTGAGGCAAACCAGTCATCGAGCCATTTTCGTACATCATCGTAAGAAGTAAAGCGCTGCTCAGCAAGTGCATGTCCCATCGATGCAAACAAGTAGTAATCGGATGGGGCAAGGTCCGGTCAGTAAGCCGCGTGCTGAAGAATCTCCCAACGGAACAACTCTATCGTTTCCTGGACCTATTTTGCTTTGTGTGCTGGTGCATTGTCATGCAGCAAAATCACTTTGTGTTGTCTTTGTTGGTATTCTGGTCGCTTTTCACTCAAAACTCGATCTAAATCGGTCATTTGTTGTTGGTAGCGTTGAGTATTGACAGTTTCCCCAGGTTTCAGCAGCTCATAGTAGATTACGCCCTTCTGATCCCACCAAACACACAGCATTGTCTTTAGTCCGTAGCGGTTTGGTCTTACCGTCAATGTTGATGGTTCACCCGGAGTAACCCATGACTTTTTGCGCTTAGGATTCTCGAAATATATCCACTTTTCATCGCCAGTCACAATTCGATGGAGAAATGACTTTTTTTAAACCTGGCGAGAAGGATTTCGCATGATGTTTTGTGGTTTTCCTGCTGTCTTTCGTTGAGTTCATGTGGAACCCATTTCCCCACCTTTTGTATCTTTCCCATGGCTTTCAACCGAAGGGAGATGGCTTCTCGGGTTACCTTTAACTGATCCGCAAGTTGTTGTTGTATTTGAGCGTCGTCTTCATTCAACAAAGCTTGCAGGTCAGCGTCTTCAAACTTTTTCGGTGGTCTGCCACGTTCTTCGTTCCTCACGTCAAAATTGCCACTTTTGAACCGTTTGAACCACTCGAAACACTGTGTTTTACCGAGAGCATGCTTACCAAACGCCTCCACAAGCAGTCGATGCGATTCGGCTGCGGTTTTCTTCAGATGGAAACAGAAAAGTTGTGTTGTCCGCAAATCGTAATTTGTTGGCACAAAACTCGACATGTTTATCTCTAAGAAACTAATTCTCATTGCAGAGTACGTCGCGATTTTAGCAACACTTAGAATTTTACTTAACTAACTCTATTTCGCTTTTGAACATAGAGTACGTCGCGATTTTAGCAACACTTAAAATTATCACTTAAAATTAATACACCGATTTTAGATAATAGGCAGGGAAAGAAAGGAAGTAGAAGGATTTTACTTCAAATGTACTCACAGTTTAACCGCTGCCGTATTCATCACGTCCCCACTTATTTTTATTTAATTTGGTTCGAGGATTGCCGCGGAGAGCGCGTAATTTTTACACACTTTCACAGAGTCCCGATCGCGATGTATACTTTTCGGATTTTACGAAAATTACGTACTTTACGACAGGATCAGCCAGCAATACTACCGGCTGCGCCAGATAAGTTTCGGGAACACGAGGGAGTCTTTTAAAATAAACGAATTAATTTAAGAGACGCGTTTATTCTTCAAAATAATTCTTAAGACTAACTTATGTACTCGAGGCGTTCAACACCAGCCTCCGTTATCTTTGCTGACTATGTGTTAGACTACATCCGTGGCCGGACAGTATGCCATCCGGTGCAAGTAAGCAAGACTATTCCTAAAACTAGTGATGGGAATATAACGAGGTATACAACTAGTTTATTTTTATTTATTTATTCTCACACTAGTAGAAATATAAAGAAAATCATATAAAACAATAAATGCAATAATAAAACAATTACAATCTAAAAACATAAATAAAAGTATTGATAAAGAAAATATATAACTACTGAACATATTTATTGAAATTTAAATTAATTGTTTAATTTTTGTTTTTTAGCCCTAATAAAACCACCAATTATATGTCACTGATGACACCATGACCTAATTAGAATGTAACTTACTTTATAAATAAAACAGTGCTTTAAAAGTGTTTATGTTATGTTATGTGTTTATGTATATGTGTTAAAAGTGTTTAAACAAATGAAGTTATTTTAAGTGATATTATTATTGAATAATAACTTGAAATTAAATCGCGTACCTACCTTTATATTTCAATACTTGAGTACAAATTACAATGGTGTTGCCACTAGAAGCTTAACTTTAGACTTCAGAATTTTTATGACTGATAGTATGCCTGATATTATATTAATTATTCTTAGAAGTGTTATCATCTGGAGCAACGGCTTGGGTCTCTGTTTTTGGTATATGTAACATAAATTGGCCATCATTACATACATCTGAAGATGGAGGAACAATAACATTATAAACAGTTATTTTGTGAAGAATGTGATGTAGACTTTGGTGTAGAGGACCGAAACGATTCAACTGATGGAGATATTTCAACACGTGATCTTTGAAATAGTGCAAGAATATCAAACATTAAATCTTCTCTTTTATAATCAGGCAACTTCTTCAGTTTTTTGGCAATTAATCTGCCAAATACATCACACTCGTCTTCAATCTCGGCACAATTCTTTGCTGGCTCATTACTTATTATTTTATTTAAAGTATAGAATGCTTCGGTCATTTGTCTGCTTGCAATTTGCACTTCCGGTGGATTGTCACGTCGCCGAAGAGTACGTCTACCTCGTGATGGTTCAATTGAATTTTGATTATTCATAGTAGCAGAACCAGTTGCTTACGGCGTCCTCTGTAGAATTTGTTTCTTCCACAATTGACCCAGTTTCTTGATCTTGAAATAAAAAAAGTAAAGATTTAATATTTTTTTATTTCCAGATGCCAGACAATGAACAGCAGTGGCTAGAAATTGAAAATAGATTTAAGGATAATTTTCCACACGCTATTGGTGCAATGGATGGAAAGCATATTATAGTAAAATGTCCAGCAAACTCTGGTTCTGAGTACTTCAACTACAAAAAGACATTCAGTGTAGTACTATTTGCTTTAGTTGACAGTAATTATAATATTCTCTATGCTGACATTGGTTGTCAAGGTAGGATCAGTGATGGAGGTGTGTTCAAAAACTCAACGTTATGGGAGAAAATTTCATCCAATAGGCTCCACCTTCCTAAGCCATGTTCATTATCCGGTACTGATAATGTCGACATTCCCTACGTTTTTTTAAGTGACGCTTTACATAATAATATCATGAAACCATATCCTGGCAACCATGAAATAAATTCTCCGAAACGAATATTGAATATGCGGTTAGCAAAATCTCGAGTAGTAGTTGAAAATTTTTTGGTATTCTGTCATCCAAGTTTGAATATTCAGAAAGCCAATTGATTTGGATATCGATAATATTCCAGTTATAACAATGACATGTCTGTTATTGCACAACTTTCTTAGAAAAAGTAATAACTCTTCTCATATATATACCTCCTGGTACTTTAGATGTATATGATGACAACGGAGTTTTACTACAACCTGGATCTTGGCGGAGAGACATTGATGAAAACTATGCTTTGAGAGATATGACACAAGTTCCACGCAGATCACCATTATCAGCCGTTCAGATAAGAAATCATTTTACCAATTATTTTTCCATGCCATGTACACAACGTAGGTTGTAAAATTTTTGTTATAAAAAAATTATGAAATAATAAAAAACTTACCGTGGGCATTGTTTGTTTACATTTAAACACCGATCCTAAAAAGCTGTCCATTAAGTCGAATGCAAACCGAACAGGGCGATACACATCGTCGACACCGGCACCAGATTTTACGGAAGCTTGTATTTTTCTACAGTAGCCCCTGTACGTAGCAAAAAGCGAATCCTTCTTTTTTTTCAATTCTTCAACGGTCACATTGCCTTCAAAAATGTCGCGGATACGCACCCAAGCATCATTTTTTTTTCTCTTTATGACATTTATCATTGGGGTCCCAAATAATCGTCTCCGCTTGCAAAATTTCCAGGAACAACATAATTTGCTCCTGTGACCACTGTATATTGCTCATAATTGTTTCCCGCGCAAAGAATCACACACTAACTCACACGACGTCTTCAGTGAAGTCGGCCGAATAGTGTAGAGAGGTACTTCGTGAACGCGCTCGTGCAACTTCGGGCCCTTTGACTCGGTACCAAAAACCGACAACAAATGGAAGTCACCCGAGGCAAAGTAAAGTTTGACGAAGTAAGCCGAAGTGCATCTCTACACTATCCTATTCGTCTAAATTCGTTCAACTTCGCGAGTAGTGTAGAGGAGGCATTATAGTGATTTGTGTTTCAGCATCCTGAAGGGCGTCGAAGTCGAAGGCTGTATAATATTTTTTTTTTTAATTTCTAATTTTATTAATTCACTATATTCATTGGCATGGACAGACTTCAAATGGCTTTTTAACGACGTTGTCGTACCTCCCTTTCTGGAATAAGTCTTCATACACAGTTTACACTTTGCCAAATCTGAATTAACTTCAATGAAGCAGTTCCAAATACAATTTCCAACAACAATATCTTAACTTTTTAGCTACTGTCAGCGCTTATGGACACACATTTGGAAACTTTTTTTTCTAACTTTATAGCGCGCCTAAAGTATAAAGGCGCTCGGGTACCGTACTCGTCCGCCCCACGGCCTCCCGCACCGCACCGGGAAGCCTACGGGTTGCGCCCTTTAGTGCCTACTTTGTATACTTCAATATAATAAATAACTAGCTGTCCCGGCAAACTTTGTTTCGCCCTACCAGTCAATAAATGTCTTGTTAGTTTTTAACAGAATTTAATTTTTAATTACGTAGGTATATCATCATCCCTCTACCCTGGTCCCAATTCATTACTTGGGATCGGCGCAGTATCTGTTCTTTTTCCACACATCCTTGTCAGCCGTCATGTTTTCATTCACCCCTTTCTTTTTCATATCTTCAGTCACGCACTCCATCCACTTTCATATTCATCACCTTTTTTTCCTACATATGATTCATTCCTTCTCATAATGTGCCCATACCACGACAGACGGTTTCCTTTTATCTTTTCTATCACAGGAGCTACTTACAGACTTACCCTAAAGTATTCATTTCTGACTCTGCCACTCCGTGTTATACCACACATCCACCGCAACATTCGCATCTTTGCTGCATGCAGTAGTCTTTTGTAAGTCTTCTTCGTTGACCATTTTTTTTCTTTTTTAGCACAAATGCTAGCTCCCTTGACCTACACCATTTATCGTACCTACATTCCAACTTGCATACCTCAATCTCATTTCCCGGGCTAGTGTCTTACGTTGCCCCCGCCCGTTCTGGTGTAACAAACCTTGCCCATTTCTCACAGGAACCGGGTGCTGCCCTTGCGCGTAATTTCCACCCCGAATGAAGTCATTTGGACACAGACATTGTATTTTTGAGTGTTCGCTAGAAAATGTCGTGATTTTAGTGTTTCGCCATAAAGCAGGGAGCACAATAGCTCTGGTGACGGGACCAATAATGGCTATTTCACTTTACCACTAAGGCAGCACGAACCAGGCGTTTCACCAGCAAACTTCAATGCTCCACAATGCTGTCAAACAACGTCCATTGGACCAATGCAAACTAAACGATGCAAGCTGTAGTCGATGGTGCAATCATACAGAAACGCTGCTCGATTCAAATCAATAATAATTGAACCATTTCTTCTTGCACTTCGAAGATTATTCCTCTGTTCATCTGTACGATAATTTACTATAGACTACAGTTTCTAAATGTAGACTACAGTTACTATCTTATATAGCCTTGGGTAAAATTCTCTTTTTTCATGCCACCATTTAAAAGGATCTTTGTTCCTTGGTAGTAATGGTTCTTGGAGATATTTATCCACTTCTATGGTACCTGCTGCAGTAGGATTACTATTTTGAATTAATGCACTTACTTGTTCGTCAAAATCGTCCCAAATACTACGTGTCCTCTTATTGGGTGACTGTGGCGGCCCTTCCTTTTCTGTATCAGTGTCATTTTCAACGTCTCGTTGTAAAGTGATATTAGCGACTAAATGTTTAATATTCAAACATATTTCTTAAATCTAGGATCTAAGAATGTGCTCTCTGCAAATACGTTATTGTCCTCGATATTATTAAATCTTTTAGATAACTCATCGAATAACACCTGGGCCATTTGTTTAACTAGTTGTGGAAGCGATTCTCTTATTAGAAATTTCCAGCACTCTTTTTTTAGGGCATTGGATATTAAAATTACTTGTGATATTGTCACTTTCTTTTCCGAGCTCATTACTTCTGTAACATCTTTAAAAAATGACAATAGTTCACACGCACTTGTTAATATCTCCAAGTCGCTGTTATTTATGTTGTCGAGATACGGATACTCAATGGCAATAATAGACATTAGGCTATTCTTTGCGTCGATAACACTTTGGAACATGATATAGGTACATGGAATTCCATCGAGTTATCACATCTTGCTTTAATTTCACCTCTTTCTCACCCAATTGTTTCTGCATAGCTTTAAGTCGCTGTGTTGCAAGCGGACTGCGTTTAAAATGTTCAACTATCGCTTTTATTTTCGATTGTGTGGGTTTAATTTCTTTCAGGGCTGTCTGTACTATAATATTTAATGTGTGTGCAAAACATGGTATTTGCTTCCAATTTAATAATTTTATTGCTGCTTTTATATTGGCTGCATTATCACTGGTTACAGCTACTATTTTCTGCGTAATATTCCAATTCTCACACATTGTAAAAAGTTCATTTTTTAAATTTTCAGCTGTATGGCGATCGTTATACTTATGACATTCTAACATGCAAGACTGTAAATCTGTATTTTTATCAAAGAAGTGTACACTTAACGCTATATAGCTTTCATTTGGTTTCAATGTCCATCCGTCTGTTGTTATTGCTACGTGGTCTGCTTCTTCTAATAAATTTTTAACTTACTCTTTATATATATTATAATAGTTTGGCAAAATTGCATGGGTTAATGTTTTGCGACAAGGTAAACTGTAGTGAGGGTTTAGTTCTTTAATGAAGTTTTTAAACGATTGACTATCTACAATGTGGAATGGCAAGTAATTCTTTGAAATAATTTCTATCAAATATTTGTTTAACTGTTCGGTTTTTTTTGAATAGAGAGAGGTCTGAAATATTCCGTCATTTTTTTATTGTTATTTTTTAGGCTATTAAAAGTGATTCCAACTGTTGATGGTGTAGTAGAAAGGGCGTTATTATTTTCTGTATTTTTCATCATATTTTCTGAAGTTGATCCACCAGAATCTGGTGCGGAGGAAGTATAGCTAGGTTGGACGGACACGGAATCTAAAACACCTGGGTGTTGCGTTTTAGTATGGCGAGTTAAATTATATGGGCCACCGCCTTTGTACGACATGACTTTTGAACAAAAGTTACATTTCACCTTATTGTTTTTCAAGTCAGTGAAATATAGCCATGCCTTTGATGTCCTGTTATCAGTAGAGTTCAAAAGCTTCAAACTATACGTATCTTGTTTTTATATTACACTATAACTTTATAACCTTTATATACACTATAACTTACAACACAATTTTAATTTATTTTATTATTTTCGTTCTAAACAAACACAACAGCAGTTATAAAATTTAGACCGTCATTGGCGTAGCGTCATTCAATTCAAAATTCAAATTAAAACAATAACCGAACGTTATATGGTTGTCCCACTCACTCATTTGGCGCGCGTCCCTACTCGTTCACAAGTATTGTGAGCGAGAGTAGATGGCGTTCGATCGCGACGCGACGTTTCGTGCCTCATTGTGAAGTGTGACAAAATATACTTATGAAGTGATGGGACATTCTGTCATTTTGTATGGGACATTTGAGGTGACTCTTACACGAGTTGCACAACTCTATTTTCTTTATAAAACTTGCATTCATTTTCACCGGTCACAGTAACATAACCTTTACTTGTTGCGCGGTTCACAGAAAACAGGCTCAGATATTAATTTAAAATCTACCTTCAAGTTAGCCCCGCTATTGCAGTTTTTAATATTATGCTATCAAAAATTACTTATATCTATTGGTTTTTGATTGGTAGTCCATAAATAATGTTTGTTCTATTGCGAAATTGCTGATTTCTGGGTAATTAATCGTTTTAATTAGTAAAATACATTTAAGCAAAATGTGTTCACAGCGCATGCGTCAACTACAAGTATAAATTTTAAACGCGGTTTTAATGGTTGTAAAAAAGACAATTAGGTGCAATTAGGTATAAATCCTACAAAAGCAACTAATTTGTATACAGTACAATTCAAAAAATTAAATAAATAAAATAATGTGCTCACTCATAAATAGTGTTTGAGAAGCATTTGAAAAATTAATTATTCACAAGCATCATCAATAAAGAATACTTTTTTGAATAAAAATAATCAATGTAAAAAATAATAGTAACGCATTTAATTTAAAAACTAGGTAATAATATTAGCTAACAACTAGAATTTTAAGAAATACACTCATTTACTAACAATAATTTAGCTGTAGTAAACTTAATATTTTGTTTGTATGTATAATCTGCATGAAATAAAAGGCTTTTTTATTTATATTTTATTTAATGTCCATCAGATGTTGAATATTTTTGAATAACTCAGCGAGATTGATAATCCTCATATCACTATTTTAGTAATGATATTAATATTAATTTAAATATTGATAATGATTTAAATCAATATTCATTGATAGTTAGCTTCTCCAAAAAAAAATATTATTCTAATATGTAGAATGCTGCGTGTATTTCAGCTTGTTTATGAACAGATACATATTCAGGTTTTACTAACAAGTCGTTGTATAACTGCCAATTACCTCCCAGCCTTCGACAATAAGCGAAGTAATGACCCGAACTAAACGCCACAACGCCAGATATTCTGAAAATAAGCCAATTTATAATATTATTTGCAAAAATGTGCTTAAAATTAACAAATGTAATAAATATACCTATATCGTAAATTAGTATTAGATTCCTCATTGTTTTTGAGTTGCAAATTTAAATAAATTGGAAGCTCACTCAATTTACATTTTTTCCTTTCGTTCCTCGTTTTTCGTCTCGTATATCTAATTCAATAAATAAATATTTTTGTGGAACAGTGACACGAGTTGCAATTGGCTTTAAGCAAACTGGACAACGAACATTGCGAAGTTTGTGATGAAATTGTAAAGCTTTTTGAAGAGCTGTAAATCCATGTCTTGTTATTATTCTGTGATTAGCACTTATAGCTGGGAGACTTCGCGTAGAAATTTGACAAGAACTATTTGAGCATAAAGTAGTTTCAATAACACTTGGTGCATGTTTATGTAAAGGATAGCGGGATAAGCATATGAAAACTGCACCAGCGTCTGATAAAGGATTTTTACCTTTTTTTATTGCTTTTCATCTAAAATAGCCATACACTTAATCTCACACCTCTCACCCCTATAGTAAGGGAATAATGGGGGTGAGAACCCTTAACGAAAACTTTGTTTTTCTCAGTACCTATTAGAGATATCTTCATGGAATTGAAAACATACATGACTATTGATAAACTGATTATTATATATTTTTTTTAGAATTTTTGAAATATTAGAAACTGTAAAAAATCAGAAGTATATTTTTTGGGGATGGTTTTTTTTACCAACCCTTGAAGTGACACCTACCAAAAAAATATATCATATTGGTACATTAATTAGCTATTACATATAAAAGTTTCAAAAGGATCGGATTGGTGGAACATAGCTTTAAAAAAATCTAGAAAAAGTGAAGTAATGTAATATAATGATTTCAATCATACAAAATATGAACATGAAATCGGATAGTTATTATACAAGTTACTACTAGTTATTATAGTAGTCGTTATACCAGTCGCATCAAACATGGAAGTCTATATTTCAGCAGGTTTTATAATCTTTAATTTATAACGAGCGTTTGCTAAGTAGTAAATAACAGCGGCTACATGAGTGCAACAGCCCACTGTTCTGTTCCCATTTGCACAGTCACAAACATATCTTCGAATTCCTCTGCAGGTAGTAGAATTTGCCTCATACTCGATAAATCAATTATATGTCTTGCTGTTAATATGCCTTGAGTAGTAGAGAAAGTAAGGGTACGGCCCTTACTTTTATAATATTTTCCGCTCCTTTGACGCTCCTTCATAAAAGCAATGATAGTATCAGCAAGCTCGACATCAGGGTTCAATCTTTTACCAAGTGTTATTTTAAAATCGCTACGCCCAGTAGATGTAGTCGGTTGCGCGACTCTATATATTTTTAGTCTACATTTATGGCAAAACACAGATCCAATATGTAAAGTATTTTTACCATTAGGTTGATATCTATTTAAATCTTCATTTGTAATGCGTTTCAATTTTCCATTGGTTTTTCTAAGACTTACTTTACAATTAACACATTTATCGTTATTACGACATTCACTTGTTTTCTCCATTATTTCTGATTTGCAAATATTACAGTAAAAAACTGAATCGCACTAAAATAATGCTCGTGCATTTACTCCGCGTTTGTGATTGACTCCCCGGTTTACGTGCCGCGTCCAAATGAACAGGCCACTACAATATGTTCTTGGTTATGGAATATAAGATAACATTTTACCGAATCTACAACATGATGTTAAAAATTCGTACAGTCATCAAATCGAATATTATTTATCGTTGATTATTCATAAGTTATTTGTAGGTACACATTTGATTAAGATGTAAAGGCCTGGGATCTGATGAGATGATGACACATTTATTGACATTGAATAATTATAGAAACGTATTTAAGATCATAAAACATAGATAATAAAACGGACATTTCAAAAGAAAATAACGTATTGCAAATTGACACTGGGCATAAAGATAGTTGCAAATATGAAGTGATATTGAAGCTTAACGGATATTCGATGACGGGATACATCGACTTAGGCAGTCAATGTACACTTATACGTTGTAGTGACGCTAAAACTGTGGGAATTACGTGGACCAACGATAAGTTACCAGTTATGCGTGGAATTGGTAATAGTTTAGTAGTACCTTTGGGACGTTCTATTGTTACCCTCACCATTCAAAATATTGTGGAGAATATTGAGATTTTTGTTGTTGATGATGACGTTATTAAATATCCAGTTTTAGTTGATCATACGTTTACCGAGAAACCCGGCATAATAATTACCAAAACTAGCGAAGGTCTGTATTTCAATAAATATAATGATAAAAAACACAGTTTGATTTTATGTGAGGATACTAGTTTATATCCAATGGCATTTTGTTTGGTGAAGGTTGCGACTAGTGATGTATCTTCAGGCTTTGTTTTCGTTAACGGTTCTTTGCGGGGTAAACCAGGTCAAGAATATTATTTGTTCCCCGGAGAGTATCAAATTAAAAATGGACAAGGTTTGGTGTTACTGCAAAATGTGTCCTCAAACACAATATGTTTAAATAAAAATACGTTACTGACGCGAACGTTTTCGCCTAATCAATTTTTAGATATTAACAAGTTAGACTTTGAAAATTCCGAAGGATTAAATATGCTCAAATATGATAAATCGTTAAATCAAAAAGAAGTAGAACAATTAAAATTAATTATTTTCTTATTAAAAAAATATGACAACTGTTTTTCTAATAATTTAAAAGATTTAGGTTATACTAACGTTACAGAAATGGTTATTGAATTAGATGACAATCGACCTATAGTATATCGACCATATAGGTTATCATTCCCTGAAAGGGAACTGGTACGATCAATGGTACAGGAGATGATTGAGGCAAACATAGTTTGCGAATCACGGTCACCATATGCTAGCCCAATTTTGCTGGTTAAGAAAAAGACAGGTGAAAAAAGATTATGTGTGGACTACAGAGCCCTCAACAATAAAACGAAAAAGGAGCATTATCCTTTACCGTTGATCGAAGACCAGTTAGATACGTTAGCGGGTCATTCTTTATTTATCACACTCGATTGCGCATCAGGTTATTATCAGATTCCCTTATCGGAAAGTTCTCAAGAGAAAACTGCGTTTGTTACGCCTGATGGGCAGTACCAGTTTAAGCGTATGCCCTTTGGGCTAACAAATGCCCCATCCGTTTTTCAAAGGGCTATGAATAAAATATTACCTAAATCCAAAGTTGATTTCGCTCTTGTATTCATGGATGATATTTTGATTCCTGCAAGATCTTTTGATGAGGGATTGAGTAGGTTAGAACACGTATTAAAACTTCTATTAGATGCAGGATTAACCTTAACCCTAGAAAGATAAACTTATTTTTTAGTACAGAAAAGATAAACAGGCGCCTCAGAGGCGCAAAATTTTAAGTACCTATTTATTTACATATTAAAATAAAAATACTAAGTTTTTTATATATAAATTAAATGTTACATTATTAATAAATAAATAAAACACAAATAGGTACTATTATTTATTTATTTTAAGAAATCATGTTAAATTTAAAAAAAAGTAACAAAAATTAGAAATCTTTATGGAACTAACATTGTACTAGCATTTTTTTTTAAAATAGTTAACTTTTTATAACATTTTGTCTTACTAACTAATAAGTTACATTATAATCAGTCTCAAATTACAAAAAATACTGACAAAATCACAAGTTATAAACATTTGTTGCAAACATCTTTTTTATGTTCGCCACATACGGTTTTATTACATTTCATACAAGTCATCTTAGACATTCTCTTTTTTTTTGTTGTACAAATGCTACAATAACGCCGCACTTTAGTTGGAGGTTCTTCATCAGCTTCTTGAGGAGGTTCTAGAGTAGCCGGTGGTAGGATCTTCTCTATATTTTCTCTCAAACTTCTTTGCAGAGTAGGAATGCGCAATCTAGATCTCATCCACGGTTCACACAGTTCAAACGACAATTGTTTCATGTACTCTCTACGGTTTTTTGGTTTTTCTTGTTTTGACAAAATATTGTGAGTGTAAATTATATAAGAATTGACAAAAGCTATATTCAAGATGCCATAAAACATTGTCATCGGCCATCTGTTAGTTTTCCTAGAACAAGACATCAAAGAACACATCTGATCAAATGTATCGACGCCGCCTTTAGTCTGGTTGTAGAACATAATGATCTCAGGTTTACCAGTTGTTGAATTTATTGCAGCATCTTCATCACACGATGACAACATATACACCATCTTTGAAGGCTTCGGCTTGTATGATGCTAGAGTCAAAGGTCCATCAAAACAGAACATGGATGTACCAACAGGTCGAGAACGACTGTTTTTCAATTCTTCAGGAATTTCCCGTTTGTTTGACCGAACAGTGCCCACAACTGTCAATTTATACGGTTCCAGAAGTAATGACTTAGAAGCAGGGATAGATGTAAACCAATTGTCGCATGTAATATTGCGGTTGGAACCATGAACTGGCTGAGATAACTCCTTCAAGTAATATTCACCTTGCGGCAAACCATTTGTATTTGTAGCTTTTCCAATGTATGGCATAGCATTTATCATATAGTAGGTCCCACTATCGCACATTATTGGAATCTTTATACCATACTTATTCGGTTTATTTGGTATGTACATCCTAAATGGACATCTACCACGAAATCCAAGTAATTGTTTGTCAATAGTCACATTACTTCCTGGGGAATAATTCATTTTGCATTGAGCTATAAACATATCCCAAACCTTTCTAATTGGAATAAATGGATCTTGCTGGCGACGATTAAGGACGTAAAGTTTTGTCATCCATTCTGAGACACCTGACAATAAAGTCAAACCTGTCTCTACTCATTACTAACACATATCTTGAGCCAGTAAATGAGCTGTCAAACAGCTCAACTGTTGATAAATGATTATCTTTCATCGCAGCGCTAAGAGTAAGCAGTCCTATGAAAGCTTTGATTTCAGTCGCATTTGTGTCTACAAATGTCAAACTAGTCATAGTATCAGAACGTTTTTTTGATATCTCTACATTGGTCCACTGAACAATTTCTTGAATGATTTCTTCCGTCATAAATAATTGGAAGCATACAAGTGGTTCTAAAACGTTTCTACACATACGACTAGGACCTCTATTTGAGCGAACAATATTGATCGCAGCTGTTCTGCCACTACTTTGCCCTTTAGAAGTAGCCCAAACATGCCTGTTCTTACCTCTGATCACTCTTTGCGGCGGGATTACTATGCGGTGGTCATGTCTTGGATTTTCAGAAGTTGTTGAGGTATCATCATTCAGGCTTTCTTCGATAACTTCGTCTCTGTATTCGTCTTCGAAATCACTTTGAACGTTATCTTCAGTTATATGGTCCTCTGTCTCGCTGTTACTGCCAACCTCGGTCTCTTCATCTTCCTCATTCAAAAAAGAAGCAATTTCGCTATCTTCCAACCGTTTTCTGTGCGCCATGATGTTAAAACGTTCCTAGAAACCATTCAAATTAATTTAGTAATAATAAAATAGCTTTATATTTACCATAAATACGTAAGAATAAGTAAAAACTATAAAAAACAAAATCGCTAATAAATGTTCGAAAATTACACAGAAGATAAACATGCGCCTCTGGAGCGCAACGCAATGTCATAGCGGCAAATGGCGGCAAAACCAAATTACTTACCGGACAGCAACGGTCGTCCCTCGGGCGTGTTGACCGACGACTGAGTTGGCGCGGAAACACAAGCGTAAACTCGCGCGCGTTAGAAAAGACAGCGATATATCTGTTTCGCGGGCGCCTCTGAGGCGCAGTTTATCTTTCTAGGGTTAAATATAAAAAAGTGTAACTTCTTTTACAAGAAAATAGATTTTCTGGGATTCGAAGTTGACGGTAGTGGTATTAGGCCGGGATCTCATAAGACCATTGCAATTTCCAATTTTCTTTTACCCCGAAATGTTCATGATGTGAGACGATTCATAGGCTTGGCCAGTTTTTTTAGAAGATTTGTGAAGGACTTTGCTCTTTTAGCGCGTCCTTTGACAGATTTATTAAGGTCCAATTTTGACTGGAAATGGGGAAATGATCAGCAAAATGCCTTCGAATCACTTAAACAAAAACTTGTTAAAAGACCGGTCTTGGCTTTATATGATGTAAAATTAGAAACAGAACTTCATACAGATGCGTGTAAATTAGGTATTGCAGGCATTTTATTACAAAAACATGGAGAGATTTTAGACCAGTCGCGTATTATAGTCGAAAGACTACGGGTGATGAGCAAAAGCTCCACTCATTTGATTTAGAAACATTGGCTATAATTGCGTCGCTTAAAAGATTTCGAGTGTATTTATTAGGGCTAAAATTTAAAATTGTCACTGATTGCGCTGCGTTACGGACATCTTTAACGAAAAGAGACCTTGTACCACGTATTTCTCGATGGTGGATACAATTTCAAGAGTACGATTGCGAGATTGAGTGCAGATCGGGTAGTCGAATGGGACATGTAGATGCGCTTAGTCGTGCTCCTGTATCTGAACCTATTCCGGGTGATGAAGAATGTGAGGTACTTGACATTTTGAACGTTCAATTAAAGGATTGGATATCCACTGTGCAGGAAAGTGACGATGAAATTAAGAAAATTAAAGGGGTTTTGCAAGATCCCGAAACGAAATGGGTAGCCGATATTTATAAAAATTATCTAGTAAAGGGAAGTTACCTCTATAGAATAGTTGAGAATGGAATTAGGTGGGTAGTTCCTCGCGCGGTACGATGGCAAGTATTAAAAATGAACCACGACGATGTAGGGCACTTTGGCTTTGACAAAACGTTATCTCGATTACAGAGTATAATGTGGTTCCCTAAAATGCGTCGTTTCACAAAAAAGTATGTAGCTGCATGCCTAGAGTGTGCCCATCACAAGGCACCGGGTGGTCGTAAAGAAGGAATGTTGCATCCGATCCCTAAACTCGAAGTTCCCTTTCATACTTTGCATGCCGACCATCTGGGCCCCTTCGTTCGTTCTCGAAAGGGTAATACGTATATACTAGCAATAATAGATTCATTTACGAAATTTATAAATATTAGACCGGTCCGAAACACAAAGACTTCCACGGCAATCAGAGTTTTTCAGGATTACTTTAGTTTATTCGGCACACCGTCACGTTTAATTACGGATCGCGGTACATGCTTTACAAGTGGAAAATTTAAATCCTTTATCGACGGATTAGGGGTCAAACATATACTTAACGCTGTAGCTACACCAAGAGCCAACGGGCAAGTAGAGCGCTTTAATAGGTCAATTCTGGACGCGTTAGCGACGAAATGTCATGGACAGAAAGATAACTCGTGGGACGAATATGTACGTGATATACAGTTAGGGTTAAACAATACTATTAATAGAAGTACTGGAAAAAGTCCGTCTGAATTATTATTTGGGTGTAGATTAGTTAATTCTTCTGAGAATATTTTAAACGATGTCATAACTGAAGTATCTGATCATTTAAGTAGTGACGATTTAATAAAATTAAGAGAAGAAACTAAAAGTCGTATAGAAAGTCAACAGCAAAAAGCGAAGGAACAATTTGACAGACATAGGAAACCGGGAACCAAATATAATATTGGTGATTTGGTGAGAGTACAAAGAACAATCTATGATAAAGATCAGCAGGGAAAGTCTAGGAAACTAGTTTCTAAATTCCATGGGCCATATCGAATAGTAAAGATATTAGATAATGACAGATTTGTAATTGAAGATACTCCTGTAACTAGGAAAGGCAAAAAGAAATATGAAAATGTTGTTGCTTTAGATAAAATTCACCCATGGTTAGTGTATGATAAACTAGCAGATGAATCGAGTGATGATAGTGATACCGGGGAAACTAGTCAAAGCGATAATTAAAATTGTAAATATATTGAAGTGATTAGAGGAATAAATAATTGTATTTTTATATTGTTATGCCATGTTTTTCTGAGCCTGTACTTAAATTATGTGTGTATAAATATAGACGAGAATATGTAAATTAGACTAGAATAATGAAATTGAAAGTTGTGCATGGGCTATGAGTGATCAGTACTAAAGCATAGATAATTGTAGATCACGACAGGATTGAATTTCGTGAGCAATTAGTGCCGATGTATAGATGGTCATAGATTATAGCAGACTATGCATAACTTATAAGTAGAACTTGGGCGATGAGCGGTCAGTGATCGTAGATTGTGGCAGACTGTGTTCAGGGTTAGTCTGTAACATGGGCTATGAGCGGTTGGGATAGATTCAAGAAACCGTAGATCATAGCAGACTGTGTTACGGAGATTCTGACATGGGTCATGAGCGATCAGTGCTAATGAATAATGAACGCAGATCATGACAGACTATGTTATGGGCGATCTGTGACATGGGTCATGAGCGGGTTATTATGAGGCACAACTGGTCGTAGATCATCGTAGACTGAGTTAAATGTAAGCTATGAGTGACTAATGTTAATCATTAGAAGATTATGATATTGTAGCAGACTATGATAATGCAATATTGATAATGAACAAGATTAATAACTGTTATCTACCAGCGTGTATATTCATTAAGATGATTGTAAATTGTAGCAACTAGTTATAATGTCAATTGTAAAATAACAACTGAAATATTACAATGTATTGTTATTATTATTATTTTTTTGTATAAGTATTGTTAAGTTTATGAGTAGAATTGTATTGCGTTGTTATTTCTATTTTTATTTTTCCATTGTTATTTTCTTATTTCCTTCGTTTTCTGTGTTAAATGACGTGAGAGGACTCACTTAAATGAGGATGGCCGAGCTGTAAACATTAAAATATAAATAATTAAAATCAATATAAATAAAATATGAAAAGCATAGACAATAATTAAATATTAGTCAGTTGGCAACACTGTGAACCGTTGTTGATTCAAACCAACAACGGTTGTGTTGCCGAGAGAAGCCGGCCATTCTAATTCGAGCGTCCGCAGCGAGCAGATGTAAGTTGTATACTTTGTTAAAGTTTTTTTATATAACAATAATCTTGAATAAACTATGTGTATTGTACTTGAATTTCTTTATATTTCAATACTTCCTTGGACATTGTATTTTGTACCTTGATTCTACACTTAATATTCCAATACTCTCTTGAACACTGTAACTTGTACATTGATTCTACAATAGTATGACTTTTTGATCGTTTTAAAGATCATTTAGGTACCATTTGGCAAACCAAACTACTTCTTTGTCGTCGTACACGACCTTTTGATCTTTATACATATAAATCATTAAGATACCGTTTGACGTAGCAAACTACTTCGGAGTTGTGCCGATTTTCATAGTATGACTTCTTGTTTGTTTTAAAGATCATTTAGGTACCGTTTGTAGCAAACTACCTCTTAGTCATTCCGATTTCCGTCGAACGACTGTTGATCGTTAATCATTTAGGTACCATCTGGCGTACCAAATTACCTCTTTGCAAATAGTATTAACTGAATAATTTTGAAAATAATAACATGTGATAATAAATTTTAATGTATGCACACGGCATTTGTAATATATACTTGTAGTTATTGTTTTCATCACTCTTATTAATTACACAACTAGTTTTATACTAATCATCATTTCGCTTACATTGCAAACGCAGGCTTAACCCCACAAGATTTATCGAAATTATGTACTAAGTATTGTACACATTAAAAGGGTCTATAGAAATTTCGCGATGGTATGTGTCTATCTTTCATGGATATCCCACAATACCATTTTTTGTCATTTACTTTTTACGACAAATAATGTCAAGCGATTTTAACCAATACAGCGTTAATGTTTATCCAAATAAATGCGTTATTTATTGTAAGTATTAAATTTAAAAAAAATTTGCCCTTAACATAATTTGATTTCAATTAGTATCTTAGCAGATATCGAAGTTATAAAACAATGATCAATCGCGTAATGATAATGCACAAGGCGCCAACCGCGCCAAACTCTACAGTTTCTTGTTTACAACAATTTGACCGATATGTATGATTTTTGGTATAGGCATAAACGCTCAACTCAGCAGTCTACGCGTACAAAGTAGCGGGCAAAAGGTATTGCATATAAAACTTTCATAAATAAGAACATTCTAAGCGAGTTAAATTATACCAGGAACATTAAATTATATATTTCAGCCATTCTTATATTTCATAACATAACGTTATAACCAGATATTTTTAATCTGTAGGTAGGTAGAGGCTGCATAGGAGACTTTGCCGAAACAATTGTAACTATGTTTCAAATTGATGAGCTTGCTTATGACTCATTCTTATTTCTTGTTGCCTCAACAGCTGTGTTTGAACACAACTGAAATCCGACAAAGTAAAGCATTTCCAATGTTTTACTTTTAATTCATCAACATATCTTTAACGTGACATGATTTATGGTACTACTTAATATTACGGGACATGTTTTATGTTTTTTTCAAACATAGATCTATTATACAGAGTGCCCTTGAATATATCACAATTTCAGTTGCACAATACCGGGCATATCCGGCAAATATTAAACCAACGTAATATTAGTAACAACGTTTACATACCTCGGTTAACGTACTTGGTATTTTTATCCTGGCAGGGTCGCCAATGTAGTGTTCTGATGTATCAGTTTGGTTCGTATAAATAAAACTACAAACGCTTACTCTCAACAGCGTCTGGCCCGTCCACTCGGTCCGATGTCCGGTGTAGTAGTGAACCGGTTTGAGTGGGGAACAGCGCTTATATTATAATTTCTTTTCACGTTTACCTTACAATATATTATTAATATTACATGTACACTACAATAACTATCCGATTTCATGTTCATATTTTGTATGATTGAAATCATTATATTACATTACTTCACTTTTTCTAGATTTTTTTAAAGCTATGTTCCACCAATCCGATCCTTTTGAAACTTTTATATGTAATAGCTAATTAATGTACCAATATGATATATTTTTTTGGTAGGTGTCACTTCAAGGGTTGGTACAAAAAACCACCCCCAAAAAATATACTTCTGATTTTTTACAGTTTCTAATATTTCAAAAATTCTAAAAAATATATATAATAATCAGTTTATCAATAGTCATGTATGTTTTCAATTTCATGAAGATATCTCTAATAGGTACTGAGAAAAACAAAGTTTTCGTTAAGGGTTCTCACCCCCATTATTTTCTTACTATAGGGGTGAGGGGTGTGAGATTAAGTGTATGGCTATTTTAGATGAAAAGCAATAAAAAAAGGTAAAAATCCTTTATCAGACGCTGGTGCAGTTTTCATATGCTTATCCCGCTAGATCCTTTCGCCAAAGCTGGATAACATTACTCATGCAATTTATAAAAGGAGCAACCTTTATTTTTGAACTATCTTCATACAAATTTTTCGGGTGATAAATAGGATGTAAAATCGCAATGCGGTACTCATAAATGTTTACCGTTACTCCAGTCTTTATGAAACTTTTTACAAATTTAAATATTGACAGGTCAGAATTATTTATAAAGTCACGATAATGAGTATTATCGATTGCTGCTGTGAACATGACTTGAACTATTGAGTCAAAGGAGCAAGTTGTGGAGTCAGTATAACATTGTCAGCATTGTCATCGAACCAAATCTAGGTCAGATTTTAATATAAATATCAATAAAGATTATTGCACACAAGGAGTCACGCAGTCACCCATTAGCACGCACCAAGACCAGTCGTTTTATTTACCTCGTCGCTACCTCATCACATACCCTCACACGTGTACCATAGCTGCACCAGCATCGGTACACAACGTGACGCTGTCCACTTACAAAGTATTCAATACTGTCCATTGATTTCCTTTAAATTTAACTGGACCGGTTTTATTACCATTAAGAAGTAAAAAACTTTTTATTTTTTTGGTACATTTGGACTTTTCTTCAACTAAATTGTTTAATAAAGCTGTTTCTGGACAATCTTGGAAGTAATGACCGTTTTTTTTCTCCAACATTTTTTGGTTCATCATGTTTTTCATTGCCAAAGATAAAGGTTCACTATCTTGTTTTACTGTTAAAAATTTATGAATATTTTTTTCTTAATTATCAAGATGTTTCGTAAATGATGATAAATTAGAAATGTTATCATCCAAAGAATCAGTAGAAGCAATAGTCACAATTTGAATGTCAGTATTTATTAAGTCCACATCTAAACTTTCGTGATATTCTACACTAGTGATACTAATATCAAGGCAATCATTTTTTTCTTTATCAAAATTTTGGTTATCACTAAGATCATTTGGATGCTCTTCAAATGAAACTGCAGAATCATTTTGGTTGTTTTTGTGTTTGGATAATAGTTCTTCATTAGAGCTGCGATCAATTTCTTTATCATTAACAATGCTAATATTAATATTTGAGTCTTCAGATGTTTCTTGAATACTTATAGAGCTATAGTTATGATCATGAGTAATGTTAAATGTAGTTACAGAATCATTCTGATCTATATTCTTCTTTGCTAAATTGGTATTTATCACCAAGTCAAGAAGATTCTCCGACTCGGCAGTTGAATCATGTTCAGCCTTATTCGACACATTTCCATAACCCGATATCCAATCATAATCTGTCGCAGTTTCATTCTTACCTAATCCTTTCCAATTTTCATATTCATTCTCTTCCTTTGGTTTCTTTTGATACTCGTTAGACGAATTGTCGACTACAAATTTGGTTAGTTTTGATCGGAATATATTAACTCCACCCAAAATGTCAGCAATATGTAATTTTAAAAACTTGTTTACTGTCGTAGGTAATTTTACTTTTTTATTTAGATTCATTTTCAGGTCTTTGAAGTATGCTTCAACATAACAAGAAGTTGGCCGTGACATAGTCTTAGGTGTGCATACATTTGTCCAAAGTGCAAAATCTTTCATCTTATTAACGAGATCAGTATACAAGCCCGGGACATAATGGGTGTTAAGCTCCTGACCAATAAAAATTGTAGTGTTGACTTTTTTACAAAGATTTTCTAAGTCTAAAGAATTTGAAAAAAGATTTTCAAACTATCAAGTACCTAGGAGTAATGCTAGATAACAAACTCAACTTCGCTCCACATATTAATTTGCTGACCAACAGGATTCATAAACTCATATATATTTTTAAATACTTAAGACATTTAGCTGATCCACTTGTTCTGAAAACAGTTTACTATGCACTATGCCAGTCTCTATTAAATTATTGCATTTCTTCATGGGGTGGAGCTTCCAAAAATTTTTTAATTAAACTTGAGCGGGCGCAAAGAGCCGTCCTAAAAGTAAGCACCTTCATGCCACTTCGGTACCCAACAAAGGAACTGTATCAGTACTGTGAAGTGCTAACAGTGCGACAATTATTTATTCTAGAAATTTACCTTCGACAACACCGAGAACATATGTACAATCACACATTAACAGGTTCATCTAATAGATCTGCTCGGAACCCCGTGATAACAAGACCTTACTTTTGTAAAACTTCCTTCAGTGGTAAATTTTATTATTTCCTTGGCACATTTTTATACAACAAATTATACAAGGACAAAATAATTAACAACACACTAAGTTCCAATGTAAGAAAAATGTTAAACAATATCTTCTCAGTTTAAATTATGATGAAACAGAAAATTTACTCCATCCTATAAATTAATACATATATTGTATGCATACCATATGTTTATCTATGTAGGGGAGGTAGGGGAGCATTGGGCACTTTTTTACATAAATGTTAATAAAACTGTTATTTTTTATCATAATCAAAATTTTATTCCTAATATATGGAGCACACATATTTGGCAGTAATTATTATTAAGAAAAGTTTCAATATTGTAATTAGTCTCAAAGTTACAAGAGATCTTCGAACACATGTCCAAAGTGCCCAAACCTCCCGGCGGTCGGGAGGTTTGGGCATCCATGTAGGGAGGTTTGGGCACTGTATTTAATATGCACGAAATCGCTTTACTATACTACTAGGCTTAAGTATTATATAACATTACTATAAAAAATTGTAATACAAACATTTTTTCTTATCATAGATTTTAGAAAAGTTAAACAATGTGACTTAGAATCAGTACTGCACGATGTTAGACTTAATTAAACTTATCTTATATTTGGTATGATCAGGTCAGGAGATATAAAAGTATTTCTTAACTTACTCACTCTCATAAATTTTACAGTTGCCATCGTCTGATTAACATCTTCGATTATTCCAACATAATGGTAGACAGTTTTTTTGGTGTCGGATTTCACTAATACAAAGTTATTGATCTGGAAATTTCTATCCAGAACGATCACATCGTCTTCATCGAAATCTTCTTCCGATTCAACAACGGTTTCGTCAGAAACCGAAACATTTTTTATTTCATCATCGCTGCTAAATTTCCTGTTTTTCTCTGGTTTGGAAGTAAATTCATCAGCAAGTTTCGGAATTGTTTTCTGTCCTGTATTTTTGAAGCATTTTCTATTTTTGTTGAGCTCTTTGATCTTATTTTTTCTTTGTCTTTCTTCTTCTTCCATTTCTATAAGTCTTTTCTCGGGTGTGTCCATCAATATTCTAGTTTTTCCCTTCTTCCGTTTCATACCCTGCAATTTCCTGGGGCCGGCCTTCGGATACGGTCTTACTACATCAGGTGTTACATTGACAGTGCCACTAATCTGACTTCTAGAGGGAGATTCCAGTTAAGATGGCCCAATGACTTCCACATTTGAACTTGTACGATCCTCTAGACTCTGATTTTCCCCTGTTGAAGGCTGTTCAGTGACAGGTTGGTCTGAAATAGATTGTTCTGAAGGAACATTACCCTCTTCCGACAAGCAGCGATCAGTTATAGAAGAACAAGCGGAATCTTCATCGGAGAAAATATTTGAATTCAATGGCTATATGCCAGATTTTTCAAATCCACTTTGAATATTCTGCAACTTGAATGCTAGTGGAATGGCTTTTGCTGCTAATTTTGGTATTTCATAAATTGTTACTGTTTTGGCCGGATTGCTTACCATCCAATCTGTTACAGCAGTGTTATAATAAGTTTTGAGTGGTCCATAGACAGTCAGGTCTAGAGGTTGCAGTTTATGGCTGCAGTGCGGTGGGAAAGTCATTAAAACAATGCCTGATTGTTTGCAAAAATCGAGAACTGGTACTGAAATATGGCTCTCATGATTGTCCAGCAGCAAAAGAACTGGCGATGAAGGCGTTGGTTTTGCGTGTTTGGCGAAATGGTGAATATATTTTAAAAAATTTGGTGATGTCATCCACCCTGAAGGATGTGCTGCTCCATCTGAACCAACAGGGGCATCATTTAGCATATATGTTTTGAAATTAACCCGTGGGAATATGAAAAATGGTGGTATTGAGTTACCCAATGCATTAATACCGCAGCAAACCGTTACAAGCGTCCCTCTTTCAGCTGACGTTACTTGCCCAACTTGCTTAGTGCCTCTGAGAGCAATCACTTTCTGGGTTCGTTGCACCGTTGATAATCCAGTTTCGTCTATATTGTAAATAGACTCAGGGCCGAAGCGATGCCGTTCATACACAGTTTTAAGATTTTCAAAAAAATCTCCGACATTTTTCTTATTGAAGCTTGTGGCCCGTGACAGACTGGTAGCCTCTGGTGTCCTTATCGAAAGTTGAGGCTGTCTTTTAAAAAAATCCCCTTATCCAGTCTTTGGATGCAAGTATCTTCTCTGTCTAGTTATCTGGTATTTTTTTTTTAATGGCAGTGGCGTATTCATAAACCAATTCGCGTGTTTTCAGTTTTGATAGTCCATGGTTTAGTTTAAACGATGTTACAAGATATTCTGAAATTTTCTCTTCTTCATCTTTTTTGAATATTTGAGACGATATAAATTTACAAGAATTATCTTTTACGACACCACCCTGCTTGATATACCTTTGAAGGTTAGATCTCGGTATGTCATATTTATTCGCAGTACTTTTAATTTTAGCACCTTTGGAAACTTCTTCCAATGCGCGCAAAATAATATCTCTAGGGATTTCACGTCGCTTATTTTTCTTTTTAAATGAAAACGGCATTGTCCTAAAAAGAAATGATTAACCACTCAATCGATTCGAAATTCAAATCGAATATTCGAATAATTCGAATATTTGTTTCGAAATACGAATCAAATAACTCGATTCGAATTCATTATACATAAAAAAATTTGCAATATTAAAAACTGCAATAGCGGGGCTAACTTGAAGGTAGATTTTAAATTAATTTTTATTTAATTAATAAATAAAGAACAAACAATAATTAACGGTGAACAATCAAAAACAAACGATGAACGAACGACTAATTAGCAAAATAGTCGAAAATTAGGAAAAAAAATATTTTTGCGGGGCTATCTTACAGGAGCCCAGAAAACAAATTGGTTGACAGTTCGGGAACGTGTAGTACATTGTCTATGGTAGTGTCGATCCATTCGTTCCCGATCCATACTTGTACTGCCACCTATCCGCTGCCCTTGACACTAATTTGCGTTCCGTTTCCCACAATTACCGATTTACCTTTTACGGGACAATACGAATTAAACAGTTCGTAATCACAACACATATGTTCGCTGGCACCAGAGTCCACCAGCCATTTTGTTTTATTAAAATATGCACTAGATTCACTAATTTTGTCCATGACCATGAATGCATTACCTTTTTTGTCCTTTCTAAAACGGCACTGACTTTTTAAATGTCCGGGCTTATTACAGTAATAACACCTCACTTCCAAAAGATGAGCCTTAGAATTACGAAAATCATCAGTCTTATTAAATCGGCACTCATTCGTATAATGTCCTAGCTTATTACATTTAAAACACTTGACAGTTTTCCTGTTTGTTTTTTTAGCCACAAACTCTGCCGATGATTGAGAGCTTCCGCCTTTTTCTTTAATTCTCTCTTCTTCTATTAACAACCTAGCGACTAGATTATCATAGGTTTGTTTATCGTCCGAAGCGGATTCCCATGCCGAGACAAAATGCTTATAATCTTCCGTTAACGACATCAAAATCTTCGTTATAACAAACTTATCGGATATTGCTTCACCGAGCTGTTTTAAGTGGTTTTTCATCTCGTGTATTTTAAATAAAAATACGGACATATCAGAATTTTCATCGTATTTGAATTGAAAGAAACGTTGTTGTATTATGTGGATGCTTGTTTCAGATTTCTGTTCATAAACACTCAGTAGTTTCTGCCACATACTAGCTGAGGTCTCACACGAAATGATATGTAACATGGCTTCTTCAGACATTCTTGTGACCAACAACGTTTGAGCTTTCGCATCCTGAGCCTCCCAACGATTTCGTTGTACTTCCTCCTCAGGTTTAACCGAAGTTCCATCCACTATATTGTAGACACCTTGACCACGCAGCGATACTTCTTTTTCTTCTTCATCAACCCATATATACGCCCACTGCTGAGCACGAGTCTCCTCTACCATTGAGAGGGTTTAGGCCATAGTCCGCCACGCTGGCCTAGTGCGGGTTGGCGGACTACACACCTAAGAAATTCCTAAGAACTTTTAGGTGTGCAAGTTTCGTCATGATGTTTTCCTTCACCGTTAAATGAAGTGATAATTCAATTTGAATTAGTGTTGCCCAAATGGAAGAACAAGACGAGACTTAGCCAGTCTTGGTCTTGGTCTTGCGCCAATACACCTGGTCTTGGTCTTGGTCTTGCGCTCCCAGTCTTGGTCTTGGTCTTGGTCTTGCAGCAAGAGTCTTGCAAGTCTTGCGATTGCCTATTAGTCTATTACTATTTATTGAGGTTTACTTTAAATCTTAGAAAAACGTATTAGAATTGGAACATTGTGAGCTTGAATTAACATAGCCATAGTAAAGATCAAGCAGATTAATAAATAACTGAAGATTTGATAACAAATTCGAAAAATCAACTGACTTATATGTCGTTTTCCATGGAAGTAACTGTTTCTTAATAAACATTTATGATTTATAAGCTTACAGTTGCGAAAACATGTAAAAAAACAAATTAATTACAATAACTTGATTGTATTTTAAAGAACAATATCTGTCTAGAAAGAGATTGAACCCTCAACTTATATGAAATTTAATAAAAGAGTTTTACGATTTATCAGTTATTTCAGTTATATATCAATTCTTTTGACCAAGAATTAATACAAAGTATTCATCTGGCTGACTCATCACTTAACCTATTTCTATGTTTTCTAATTACTAATGATGCTTTAGAAAATAATCTCTCAGCAGGTACTGAAGTTGCAGGTATTGAGAGAAAATCACGGGCCATCTTCGATAAAGTCGGATACTCTGTCACATGCGTCCTCCACCAATCTAAAATGTCTTCCGAGCTGGCAGTTCTTGGTTTTCTCAGGTACTCCTCCAACTCTTCTATCACTAAGCCTTGAAGACAAGATCCAGATGACGTCGAGGGACATTCATAGAGTTTATCAAAGTCTATTACGTCTTCATCTTCATCACATACTTTATTTTCTTTTTTTGGTAATTCCAGAGATTTGTTCAGTGAGTGTAGACTTTTATATTCTTCATAAATTTCATTGAACTTGCGACTTTCTGTTTTAAGTTGCTTCCCCCACATTGTCAGGTCGAATTCGACAGACCGATTTTTTTTTGTCTAGGGGACACAAAAACCTGCACTAAAAAGTAGAATGACCCACCTACGCCCTGTGGCGGCAATCAAATAGTGTCAAATGTTGTGATTTCGGCGCGGCGGCAACGATTGTTGTATATGATTTCAAAAAAAGCCGCCGGCGCGTGTATCATAACCATGTACTTCCGAAAAGCGGCAAATTACTTTGATAACTAAGTACAAAACCTTTGATGCCGCATTATCAAAGTGCCGATGGTTAAAACATAACTATGCATGCACTCAGTTTCATTTTATTGGATATTTTTTTATTCGCTATGTTTATGGTATTAGTCGTAATGCGCATAGGTCCAGTTTTTCATATTCTTTGATACAGTTTTTTGCGTCTCATAGAATTCCTAAGCGTACCTATACACCGAACTGTTACACCTTACTACTCCGTGAAATAGCGCTAAGTCCTAGCTGCAAGACGCAAGAGTCTTGCAGGCTATGTCTTGTTCTTGCTCAAGTCTTGCACGGTCAGTCTTGGTCTTGGTCTTGCAAAAACGCAAGAACAAGACCAAGACTGCAAGACCAAGACTTAATTTGAGCAACACTAATTTGAATACACACATAACTGCGAAAAGTCAGAGGTGTGTGCCTGGGGTTCGAACCTGCGACCGCCGAGATTCTCGACCGCGCGCCTAAGTGATTGTTCTGTATGGGCTCCATTTTTTTTCTTTCTGTAGACTTTCCTGCCTTGTTTAACTTTTTCGAACAAGTGATTTCCTTCCCGATTTAACCTCAAAATTTTTGCCGCCAACGCTCGCCGGTTTTTGCACTTTTACACTACAGTATTTACTTCCTTTGAAACTTCTATAACTTTCTGTTTTAGTTCGTTATCTGGGCCCAGAACCAGATAAAGTATAAAAGAAAAAAATGGGCTTAAACTGCTAGAAAACATATTTATAATTTAGAGCAACTCGTAGCCAAATACAAAACAACCGCTGTGTATAACGATGGTATCCCATGTACTCACATTAATACCTAAATTTTGCAAAGCATTCAAACAATCCATGGTGTTATCTAATAATTCCTTAAGTGCTATTGCAGATTCTACAAACATTTTCTAATGACTGAACATTTTTTTCAAAATGCAATTACATAAGTATCGCTTATTATTAAAACGTTGTTCTAACATATCCCAACATTGACTATAATTAGCATTAGTAATGGGGGTATGTCGAATAAGTTGTTCTGCTTCTCCTACAAGATGAGTCTTTAGATAGTGCAGTTTTTGCACGTTATCTAGACTAGTTATCTAGTTATTATTTTTATGAACCAGCGAAACAAATAAGTCTCGAAAGGTAGTCCATTCCGAGTACTTACCAGAAAATATGGGTATGGATATTTTAGGTAACTTTACGAAGGCAGTACTGGCATTATCCACATCCCGACTTCTAACACCTTCACTATCGCCCTTATCAACAGTAACTGTTCTAAACTTATTTATTCTAAATTGGAAATGGAACGATAAATAAAACACTTTGTTACTCAACGAAGGCTTTGCAGAGAACAAAACTTATTTTCTTCATTCAGTGTTGCCTAAAAGACAATGACAGATGGCGTTTCATATGATGTCCATAGACAATAATTTTAACACCCCCACTACATCATATGAAACTTGAAACAGCTTTTATAAACTAAAAAGTCCCAGAGTATTCATACAATTATAATGTTTTGTTGCACCAAGTGCCTTAGTTAGACCATCGGCTGGCATATCATTAGTACACATATATTCAACTTTAATGATATCATTATTAAAAACATCTCTAATAAAATGATAACGCATATCTATTTGTTTACTTTTTCTATTCAAGGCATAATTACAGATACATTTTTGAGCACTCTGGCTATCATTATATAAGGTAATAGCTGTTGCCCGCGACTTCATCCGCGTAGACTACAGGGTTGATTTTAGATAGAAAATAATTTATAGTTATGCACATACCAAAAATCATTTAAATCGGTTTGGTAGATGCAGAAATACCCATTCCCACGGGAATACTTCATTTTCCGGGATAAAAACTATTCCATGTGAATTATGTGAGCTCTACCTCTCTCTATACCAAATTTCATTCAAATCGCTTTGGTAGATCCAGAAATACTCATTCCCACGGGAATACTACATTTTCCGGGATAAAAAGTATCCTATGTTTTATCCTGATGTATAAGCTATATTATTGTAAAGTTTCATTAAAATCCATTCAGTAGTTTTTACGTGAAAGAGTAACAAACATCCATACATCCATACTTACAAACTTTCGCCTTTATAATAGTAGTAGGATAGGACCTACATAGAACCTGGTTAGTAACCTCAGACAATAAGACTCTTAAATACATCAATTCTTTGCATGCCTCTGCCATTGACATGTATTCGGCTTCCATGCTCGAAAGACCAACAGTCCTTTGCTTTCGGCTTTCCCATGATATGACACCATCTGAAATCTTAAAACAATACCCTGTATATGATTTCCGGTCAATACCATTATTAGCCCAGTCGGCATCAGCAAATCCTTATAAATTTGCATTTCCTTTTACATACCTTATACAATAATGCTTAGTTCTCTTTAAACATTTGAGAATGCGTTTAACATAACTCCAATGAGTGCTTGTATGACAAGAATTAAACTGACTTAAGAAACTAACACTGAAGGCTATGTCAGGCCTTGTTAACACAGATAAGTACATAAGGCTACCTAACAACTGTTGGTAAGGAATATTACTATCATTAATGTTATCACTCTTATCAATCTTTAGTTTAGACTCCATAGGTGTACTAGCCCCTTTGCAATCTAGCATATTAAATTTAATCAACAATTGATCTATGTATTGTTCTTGATCTAAAGTACAAACATTATTCTTGTTATCTATATTTACTCTCATGCTCAAGCATTGCTTTACATGTCCAAGATCTTTAATTTTAAATTTGGAACTCAATACTGAAATTAAATTATCTGTCTCCGTTTTACAATTTGAATACACAAAAAAATCATCGACATATAAAGCAATAATAACTTTAACATTACCATGAAATTTTGTAAATACACACGGTTCTATTTCACTTCTTTTAACCCTTGGCCACCTAACGTGTATTCTAGTAACACATCCACCTAACGTCGGTCATGGTGACCGATTGTGTTTAAGTACTATTATAAAGGTGAAAAGGTCATAATTTGGTAAAAATAAAACTACATCATATTTTTCAGTTCTTTTTATTTTAAATTGTTTTAATAAACTTTTCAAGTTAACACTTTTCATTTATTATTATTATATATGAAAGTTGACTAACAAATATTTTAACAAACTATAGGTTTTTTAATTGAGCTGAGATCTAAGCAATAACAATCAATAAAACTACTTAGTTTTTAATTATTTTACTACCTTAAATATGTAACTTCTTATATAAAACTATCATTGGCACAAACAAATCACAATAATTACAAAATTACAGCCTCCAAACATTTACAATTTGTCGCGGCAGCTTACACACATTTTTTGAGAACACTCAACGCAAATTGGATTTTTGCACTGAAAACACAAATGGAATGTTTTGCGTTTCTTTTTTGGATCACACGTTGAGCAAGTTTTGCGTTTTTCCAACTTGTCAGAACTGTCTGCCGATGATGTTCTTGGTTCTTCATCTATTTTGAGAACCCGGCGAATAGTATTCTGAAGTTCCCTTTGCAATCCAAACTGGTTTACTCGACGTCTTAAAAGAGGTTCGACAAGATTTTCAGCCAGTCGTTTAATGAAATTCAACCTGGGCACCTTTCTCTGAGATTGATTTAAGCTGCTGATGATGTATGCATTTGCTGCAGATATATCCAGCAGTCTGTAGAAGATCGCCATTGGCCAGCGCTGAGTGCGTCGAGAAGTTGAGTAAATGGCACATTTCTGATCTAATGTATCGACGCCGCCTTTGGTGCTATTATAGAAAGTAATTATTTCTGGCTTTTGTTTTTGTGGATCGATGGTGGGCGAGTGATGCATGCTGGAGAGAACAAGTACGGATTTGTTTTGCTTTGGTACATATGATAGCAATGTTGCATCTGAAGTGAATCCAAAAATTGAAGAACCAACGTCGCGATTACGGCTAGGTAGAAATTGAGGAGGTCGTTCCCTTTTATTTTTTTTAAGGGTACCCACAAGTGTCAGCTGCTTTTGCTTTAGGATGTTCAATAACTCCACAGAAGTAAACCAGTTATCAGTCGTGACATTTCTGTGGGTTCCTTCAATCGATGTAACCAATCGCAAAACTGCTTGCGTTGGTTTGTTCAGTCTTTGGTATTCAACGGGCAAGCCTTGGCTGTCCGAGTCTTTTCCCAAATAAAGGTAGGCATCAACAAGGTGTCCATTTTTGGCGTCAGTCATGCACATAATTTTTAACCCATATTTATTAGGTTTTTTTGGCATGTACATTTTGAAGCTGCACCTCCCACGAAAGCCTACCAGCATCTCGTCAATACAAGCGTAACTGCCAATTGAATAAACCTCTTTGCAGTTTAGTATCAGCTTATCAAATAGCTGAGATATAGGTGCAGCTTTATCAGTGCAACGGCGTTCAACTCTGGTGCTAGCATCATCAAATCGGAGGCAATTCAGCAATGTTTCGAACCTGTTTTTGCTCATTATACAACGATAAATCTCTCTTCCTGTGCCATCTGTACTGTACCAACATGTGTAATGAGTGTGGTTTTCTTTGAAAATTGCAGTATAGTACAACATACCGATAAAAGCCTTTAACTCTATTATATCAAGGTCTTGAACACATGTCTGAATTTGATAGTTAGGTCTTATCTTTCTTATTTTTTCATTTGTATGCTTAACAATATTTCTAACATATCATCAGTAAAAAATAACTGCCATATATCAAAGGGTGTTGTATTTCTGTTCCAATGTTGGCATATGTCTGCAAAAAACATCAATTTTGAAAGCCACATAACGTCCAACAACTGTGGGTATTGTTCAATTTTTCCCTCATTTTGCAAAAACAGTCTGATTTCTTCCAAGCAATCAATAAATCTTTCAAGTACATTCCCGCGACTCAACCAGCGAACATTATTATACATCAGTAAGCCATTATACACCGACTTGACTTCATCCAACAAAGCATCAAATTTTCGCTTGTTTAAAGCCTGTGACGAGATGAGGTTGACTATTTTTGTAACTACCGCCATTATATTATCAAGGGATATTAAACCACTCTTAGCACACAAGGCTTGTTGGTGAATGATGCAGTGGAATTCAAGAATCGGATGTCCTACGTCTGTTTGAAATAAACTTATGAAACCATTTTTTTTACCCACCATACTTGGAGCACCATCAGTTGTTACAGAAACAATTTTTTTTATATCAATTTCTTTTTCAGCAAGCGAATTTTTAACTGCCGTGCAGATATCTGTTCCCTTTGTAGTTATTAGCAACGACTTTATCGCAATTAATTCTTCCTTGATGACGTTTCCTACGCAATACCGAGCAAAAACAGCTAAACGTGCAGATTTAGTGACGTCAGTGCTTTCGTCAAGACATAGCGATATAAAAGAAGCATCGTTAATGTCAATTTTTTGTTGATCTGTTATATTTTCGGCCAGTTTTAAGATTCTTTCTTTTATTGTGTTTCTTGATAGAGGAGTATCTTTGATGCGCTGAATTATCTTATCTTTATTATCGAAATCATCAAAAAGAGAGGGCGCGCATGCTAACCAGGCTTCCTTCAAAAACTCGCCTTCTGTAAAAGGTTTACTATGCCGAGCAATGACATTTGCAGCCGCATAACTTGCCGCGCTCATATGACAATTTTTGCAAACAAATTTAGTCATAGATGTTGACTGTTTGTTTCTGTCATTCAATGCACTTGCAATTAATTCTTTTTGCTCTGCTTCGCTTTTTTGACTAACAGATTTGTGATTTGTTTCAAAATGCCGTTTAACAGACGATGTTCTACATACCACTGTTCCAGAACATAAAACACACACCGCTTTGTCACCTTTACTAATCATGCCATATTTCTCAGTCCACCAAGTTTGAAATTCTCTGATACACTTACTATCTTGCACTTTTTGTTTTTTTGCGGAACTGGCCATATTAAATATTAGTTTAAAATCATAAAAATCACTCGAATAAACTTTTAAATACAATTATGGTAACAAAACTCATTATTACTTTATTTATGCGTAAGCAAACAATGCGTCATACGCAATTGAAACCCACGACCTAATAAAAACAAAACAAACGAGCGCCGCGCAGCTCTTCCTGCCTGCCGCCGCACCGCCCCCATCCCGCGCGCTGAACACTCCCCGTAGCGTAGGATCACTCGCGTCGCGTTCGATCGTCATAAAATACCTACTTTACACATGTTTTATGATCGGCGACGTGCCCAAAATATTGTGTCGCGTGCCATTGGTTCGCCTACCCTGGCTTACACCATTCTGCTCAGGGGTATATATATTAGTTTTTTGATGCACTATGCCCGCTTCTGCAACCGCCAATTGATGTCACCTCCATGGGTCCGCACACATCTGCATGAACAATGCTGAGTGCCTCATCACTCCTGGTGCTCATGTGGTTAAAAGGCAATCTGGTCTGTTTGCCTTGACAGCAAACAACACATGTATTCTTGCTAATCACTGCCGTATCTTTATAATTCACTCCCACAACTGCTTCTTTCATTTTGTTAAGGTCATTGCTGTTCAAATGACCCATTCTTCGATGCCATAACTCGCTCTTAATACTGTCAGGTACCGTAAACAAACAATGCCCATCGTGATCCTCTACATTCAGTTTGTAAACACCGGCAACCAAACTGGCTTCTCCAACTAGTTGATTTCTGTTGTTATAGATATAACATGTATTCTTCTGAAAGTCAACTCTGTTCCCATTCTGAATTAGTTTGCTTACTGATAACAAATTTGTAGCAATACTAGGTACATACAATACATCCTTTACTGTGATGCTATTTCTGCTTTTCGATGTAATTGTGACAATATCAACATCACCCGAGCACAACACAGGCATAATTCCTTTATTAGCCGCTGTAATCTCCTTAATACTCAAGTTTTCTGATGTGTTCCGAATATTATTTACATTTGACGTGATGTGTATACTCGCACCTGAATCCAAATACCAGTCATTTTCTTTGAAGTTTCCGCTTAAAAACACTGCAGAAAACGCATTCGAATTGTTTGTCTTCGTATCTTGAGCTTGTGGACACTTATTTTTGTAGTGCCCAATCTCTTTGCATCGATAACACTTGATGACTTTGTTTTTGTTTTGACCATTTGACGTTTCGCCATTTTTGAATGACTGAACTATTTTATTGAATGATTTCGATTTCTGATTGACATGCTGGCGACATCTGGTGTATAATGCAGTTTCCGTTGAATCTTCATTTCCGTTCAAATCAATTAATTTTGATTTCACAACATCCGCCGTAATGGCGATACCGGAATGTTCAATAGCCATCAACATTGGAAAATACTTTTCAGGCAATCCTGCGAGCATAAGACAGCCAATCCACTCATCATTGACCAAAAAACCAGTTCTTGACAATTTCTGCCCCGTTTCAACAATCTGAGTAATATAACTTGTCATAGAATCCGACGTTTCTAGACGTATTGAGATGAGTGTCCTCAGTAACATGATTCTTCTAGAAAAACCCGAATCATCAAACATTTGTTGTAATTTCTGCCATAATTCTTTTGTAGTCGCAGCTCTTTTAACATGTACATACAACGACGGTTCCCATGTTAAAATCAACTTGGCTTTTGTCATAGCATCGTCCGCCATATTTGTACCGGCTCGTTCAGTCTTGAGAAAATTTAGTTTTCCTTCGAGTACTAACAGATTTTCCGCAGCAAACGCCCACTCACTATCAATTTTCTCGGCCTTTAAGTTTTGGTATATTTGCTATAACGGAGTTCGTGTTGAAAGCCATGTCTGTTGACCACAACCGGCGTTTTGTACAAACACGTGCACCACAATGTTAGTTCACTACAGTAAAAAAAAACAAGGCACGCAATCGTCCACTGTGCACTTGACACACGATTCCTACGCTAGCTACAACAATAAACTTTTCAATTAACTAAGGGACTGGGCCCATAACCTATTCTAAATTGGAGATGGAACGATAAATAAAACACTTTGTTACTCAACGGAGGCTTTGCAGAGAACAAAACTTATTCAGTGTTGCCTAAAAGACAATGACAGATGGCGTTTCATATGATGTCCATAGACAATAATTTTAACATTATTCAACATACTCTTAGCAAGAGATCTATAGTTTACATAATTATCCTCAACAAAATCATAATAATTCTCTTTAATATAAGAAGATTCTTTGAGCTCTGTTCCATGTGAACTTAACAAGTTAGTATGATTATTTCTAAATAATTGCCAATCCCTTTCTAAATTTTCTAATCTGGTCTCTACATATTCTAGGGTCAATCTGCCATGTGGAGTTTTCTTAAAATTATTTAAACCTCTATCTATTGATTCTTTTATATTCTGTTGAATATTCAATAAACCTACCATTTTCTAAACACAATTATAACTTCAAAATAAGTTACAATATTCTTTTAAAGTTTTAAAGCAAATTTATTCTAAGCCCGTACAATATTATTGAATTGAAATTTTACAAGTCCAAACAATCGCAAAATTATTCTAGGTGTTTTATAGTACAAAATTGAAAATTTTACAAGTGTTTAAACAATTTTATAAAAATTGGACATAAATTCACGGTTCCCTCGTTTTTTTACTTATTCGCCTAAGTCTTAACTAAACACAAAATTTTTATAAGTTAAAACTATTGTACGTATTGTTATAACTCCCAAAATGTCCCTCTTAATGCCTACTCATCCTAAATTCCCGTCCTATCATCCAAATCCATACCTGCTTCCCTAAAGTGCCTCATCAGCACTTTAGGTCACGTCTGCATCGCCCTACCCCGCTGCAGGCAGTCGCATCTCAGATCCCGTAGTGACAGTATCCTTCTAATTCCCGATTTCCAGTTTTAGTTTTCTTTGTGTAATTAAATCTAGTGTGTGTTAAATAAGTTCTTTTTTTTAAAAAAAACCTAATTTCCGGACCCCGTATAACATTGGTGGCAGCGTAAAGGGATTGTAAAGTTCCCGGTCCGTCTCCAAAAAGTTAAATCGCCGCGAGTGCAAAAGTAAAGAACTGTGCATATGTTACCGGAAATATACAACAAAGTGAAAGTGAATCGGAAGTGCGTGTATGTGCAACAGTAAAAAAGTGCACCGAGTCCAAGCCTATCCACTTGCATCAAGCTTGTTCCGTGAAGCCCACTGCTGCGCACTGTCCGTGCTGTAAGCCGAACAACGACAAGATTTCTACATTTCAACAATAACGAGAAACATTTACCCAAGGACCACCCACAACATGATAGGCTCCATAAGATAAGGCCTATAATTAGCCATCTAAATGAGAAATTTGCTTTAGTTCCTATGGAACAAAATCTCTCAATTGATGAACAGATGTGTGCCACAAAAGTGGCACACTTCATGAAGCAGTATTTACCTAATAAGCCCCATAAGTGGGGTTTAAATTATATGTGATGTGCAGCGTGAAAGGTTATGCTCATAAATTTGAAATATATACTGGCCAAGAGAATGAACGGCTTCCAGATGAACCAGATTTTGGGCCAGTGGAAAATGTTGTAGTCCGGCTTGCTAGAGGTGTCCCAAGGCATATAAATCATATAATTTATTTTGATAATTTTTACACCTCTGTACCTTTAGTTATTTATCTTGCCAAACAAGGAATCTATAGCCTAGGTACTGTGCAATCTAACAGGCTAGTGAACTGCAAACTGCCGGACAAAAAAACAATGATGAAGAAATCTGTTCCTCGTGGAACTTATGAAGAGCACATGACTGAATTTGACGGTATTGATTTGACAGCAGTTACTTGGAAGGACAATAAAGTTGTAACATTTCTATCTTCATATGTTGGAGCTGAACCTGTGGGCCAAGTAGAAAGATTTGACAAGGCAAATAAGACTAGAATTAAAATTTCATGCCCACATATAATAAAAGAATATAATGGCCATATGGGCGGAGTGGACCTAATGGATAGCTTTATTGGGAGGTACCGAATTGCAACGAGAAGCCGAAAGTGGTATCTTCGTATCTTTTACCACTTATTGGACATGACGGTAATAAATTCTTGGCTTGTGTATAAAAATTTAAAAACAACTGAATTCATCAGTTCTAAACCTATGTAACTATAGACTGGAACTAGCTGAGGTATTAGCCAAAGTAAATAACTCATTTGAACTCTGCAACAAAAGAGGAAGGCCAAGTACCAGCAACAGTGTTGAAATGGAAATACAAGCAAAAAAAAGGAGAGGACCAGCTCAACATATTCCTCCTAAGGACATAAGGACTGATAATGTTGGTCACTGGCCTGGTAATTGTGTTCGCAGCAGATGCAAAATGCCTGGATGCAAGGGATACACGCAAAACAGGTGTAAGAAGTGTGGAGTAGCTCTTTGTCTTACCACAACCAAAAATTGTTTTAAAAATTTTCATATGTAGTTATTGTCTAGTGAGTGCATAGTGTTGTAGTTCTGCAACAAATGGTTTTTAATAAAAATAGCTATGAAAATAAAAAAAAACTATTTTTTTTATTATTTTTCCCTAAATCAGCATATTCATGGCTCCAAAATATATTTTTTCTCGGTCTAAAAATAAAATCATGCATTTAAGGGTTAAGAGTTTTCCCTACCCTGAGCTCGGTACTCACACATCTGTAACAGTCAGACTATTTGTATTCCCTATAACTGCCCATTTATTAAAAAAAAATGACTAAAATCATGTCATTAAGAACCCTTGAACAATATTCAGAGTCCAAACTAAAGAAAAACAAGAAAAAAATAATACGGGCATTCCTGGGTTAAAACAAATCGAAGCTCTCATAGTATGTGACTTTTCGGAAAGTTATGAAGCTAAATTGGCGAACCAAGTTCAATCAATATACTGTAATGCTTCTAATAGTCAAATATGCTTAGGTACATACTGGTATGGTGTTTTGGAAAGATCGTTCGCAATCATTTTGCACTAATTCAAATAATATAAGTCATCAGCCGCCAGCAATTTGGGCTCATTTGACTCCGATAATTTATTTGATAAGGCGAGATACCCCAGACATAACCGTAATTTTTTTTTCCGATTGGCCAATTTCTTAATACAGACAAAATGCAAATTTTTATTTATTAGTTTACTTCACAACAATATGCTCGCAAATACACAATATGGTCATTCTATGAATCGGGTCATGGAAAAAATGTAGCAGATGGGATCGGAGGCTGTGTGAAACGGTTACTTGACAAAATAGTTATTCATGGTTGTGAAGTGGTCGATGCAAAAGATGCCTATGATTATATATTAAATCAGAATTTAAGACTAACAAAAGTATTTCAAATTAAGTATTGCGACATCAACAAAACATTATATTGTTACCAGTAAATTGCCGATACTAAAAGATGCGATGAAATTATACCAAGTCATAACTTGTGAAGATACGTTTATACGTTTAATTTAAAATACAGAAATATCAGCTGTTTTTGCGGTGACAATGTTACTGTTTTCTCAACAACTACATTCTACAGTAATAATGCTCAACTTAATTGAGACCAATATATTATACAAATCTGAAGATATTCCATCAACTTCTAAAAATTCTAAAAAAGGTACTTCATGCAGCCAATGTCTCACTTCAATTTTAGGACAAATGGGCAAATGCATGGCTTGCACAAAGTTAAACTGCAATGAATGTATTAATAGCCCTATATATTTTGACTATGTAATATGTGATTCATGTCTGGAAGGTGGGTAACGGTGATATTTTTACATATAATTACAGTTGAAAACACGGTCGCGAAAAAATTTCTCTACTAAAAAATATTTTGTTTTTGTTTCAGGTTAAAGTTACTTTTTCATTTAGTATGGTTGTCTCCCCCGACGTGGATAAAGTATTGTCAATTTTTGATTTGGAGTAATGCTATATTGATGATACTAAATGGCCTTGGCTGATAACACATTTTATTGTGGCTAAAAAGTGCTCTGGATGTCATCGAGAGATAAGCAAGCGACGAACGAACGACGAAGTTGCGTTGGATACGTTGGATAGAGGAAGAATTTTCTAGTAGAGACGAATATCACATGCAGAGTTTAGTGACTATGTTAAAGACATTTTTGTGCTGGATGAAGAACCGGATGGATCTGAATCAGAAATCAGCGGTGAAAAGGGGGCTAGCTTAGCAGTAGAAAATATTTTCGCCCTCAAAGTAGGGTAAAGGCGTACAAAATGACATATGTGGGTAAAATGGCACACCTCTATTTCTCCAAAACCACAGACATAATAGTTCTCAAAATGGCGTGCGCGGTCCTCCGCTTAGTAACAGGTCGCAACCTGTGGTGGCGCCAGTCGCGTCCGTTGGGCCGTGTGGTGCGGACACATGTTTGTTTAGTTTTTGCTGTCACGAGTTTTACTCAGGCGGATTTTGTTTCTCGTAAAAGTAAGTATTTTTTACGTTAATTTGTTTGAATTTAGCATTAATTTATTGTAATTTTACTAAATAACTTCCAAAATGATTTGAAATCTCGTAATTCTAGTTATTTTTTTAGATATTGTTTTCTTACGTTGAAGGTTATGAAGTGGACAAAATGGCATACGCCTTGTTCGGGTAAAACAGCATACTATGTCATTTGACCCACCCTTTTTTTCTTTTTTCAGATTATTAACAATCATGCCTCGTAACTACTCTAGAAAAACAGACCGACAGGGATGGGATAAAACCTCCATGGAAAAGGCTATTGAAGCTGTGAAGAATAATGAAATGGGCTGGCTATTGGCTTCTAAAGCATTTAATGTCCCACAGTCGACTCTTAGAAGACATGCACTGAAACAAAATAAACTCTTAGCTCCAACTACTAAAGGTACCAACTTATATAGTATTTTTTAACTGTAGCGTTATGTAAGCATGATCACAGCGGATTTAATCACGTACACGCCTTATTGTTTTAGGTATGGGTAGGTACAGGAGTGTCTTCACACATGAAATGGAACGAGAACTGGTACAACATATTAAATTACTGGAAACGAGATTGTTTGGATTCACAAGGAAGGAAGTTTTGGAATTGGCCTACCAGTTTGCAGACGTTAATAATATCCCTCATAATTTCAACAATGAAAAGAAGACGGCAGGCAAAGAATGGTTGGCTGGATTTCGACGCAGACACCCAGACATATCCTTGAGGAAACCTGAAGCGACTTCAGCTGCAAGAGCCCAAGCCTTTAATAAACCGCAAGTAGCACTATTTTTTAACACTTATCAAGACATTGTTCAGAGCAACAACATTTCTCCTCATAGGCTCTACAATGTCGATGAGTCAGCTTTATCAACAGTCCAGAGACCCCAAAAGGTCTTTGCTACAACTGGGCGTAAGCAGGTTGGGGCTTTGACTAGTGCTGAAAAGGGGTCTCATGTGACAGTTGTTTGTTGCATGAGTGCAAATGGCCATTTTGTCCCGCCGTGTTTAATTTATCCTAGAAAAATCATGAAACAGGAGTTGATAGACGAAGCTCCAACCGGTACTTTGGGTATTGCCCAGGAATCAGGTTGGATGACAACAGCTGTATTTTATAAATGGTTGGTGCACTTTCAGTTGCATGTAAAAGCGAGTCTTGATGATAAAGTGCTTTTGGTAGTTGATGGACATATAAGTCATAAAGGTATTGAAAGCTTAAAATTCGCTAAAGAGCATGGAATCATTATGGTATGCTTGCCACCTCACTGCACGCACCGCATGCAACCATTAGACGTATCTTTCTATGGGCCACTGAAGACATATTTTAATCAAGAAGTGAGCACTTGGTTAAAGAACCATCCAGGCAGAGTTGTTACTCATTTTCAAATAGGTGCAATTCTCAACAAAGCATATGGCAAAGCAGCAACGATTCAAACTGCCGTCAATGGGTTTCAAAAAACAGGTCTCTGGCCTGTTGATCCAAACATATTTCCAGATTATTTGTTTGAGCCTGCTGAGACGACAAACATCCCCATGCAACAAGATCGGGTAGAGCCCGAAGAAGATTCAACGGCAGCAGAAAACCTATGCATACCGTCAACAGGTCTATCTCAGGTAGAAGCAGGCAGTTCGACATCACTGATAATTGCAAGCACATCAGCCGCATACAACCCACTTCCACTTTCAGTTGCCCCATCTAAAGACACAGCTACTGCAATACCTACGACACCCACATCATCTAAAGTGATACTCAAAGACATGAATATCAATGTACCAGTCAGCGTGCTATCTCCAGTGCCGATAGGAACATATGTGGCTGGACAAGGCAAAAGAAAACCACGCAAGAAACCAACAATATTGGTGTTAACTTCAACGCCAAATATAGAAGAGGCAAAAGCAAAATCAGCTCCTCCACCTGTTCCAAAGAAAAACACGAGAAAGGTTACGAAAGTTTTGGATTTTAGTTCCGACAGTGAAAATGATTTCTCTTCCTTACAAGCTTTCACTGAAGTCGGAGATGATGATGAAGATTGTCCTTGCATTTATTGCAATGACCTCTACTCCAGGTCCAAGCCAAAGGAGGTCTGGTTAATGTGCTTGAGCTGTAAAAGATGGGCTCATGCATCATGTGCAGATGTTCCGAAAAATACAAAGCGTTTTACGTGTGAACTCTGTATCTAATCGACTGATTTTCATTACAAAAAATGGTATGCCATTTTGTCCACATCACGTGTGTCATTTTACCCGACTAGGGCGGACAAAACGGTTTTTTTCAAGATAAAAAAAAATGTTGAATAATTCTTTTGTTTTTGTATTAAGTTGATTGATCTCTATAATTCTAATAGGTAATGAACCAAAGAATACCCAGTTACTAAAGTGTTCAATATAATTAATAAATAAAGATTTCATGACTGATTTTGTAACTAGTATGCCATTTTGTACCCCTCTCCCCTACTCCAAAGTAAGCTAAAGAAAAATTAGTTTGGCAAAAACCGATGGTCCTCATTACCGGCTTCTTCGCGCACAAGAATCTTGCGACATAGCATTGTAGAACAACGAGAGGAGATACAAGCAGCGTGTGAAGACGTACTCAACACTTCGTGTTTTTCGCTTGACATCTGGAGCCCGTTTTTCACTGATGAAATGCTTGGAGTCATTTTGTTGCATACCGATGAAAGGATTCAAGTTAGCAGACCAAATTACACTAAATAAACTTGTGTACAAAATTTGGATATCGTCGAACTAAAAGCATTCATAGGTATGTTATTGTATGCTGCTGAGTTTAAAGAAAACCGTGAATATTATCAGTCGTGGTATAGTATGGACGGTATTGGTAGTGAAATTTATCGATGCAAAAATCGATTTGAAGTTTTGCTGAAGGCCATTCGATTCGACGATTCATTTACAAGAGAAGCTCGCCGAGAAACAGATGCGTCTGCGCCAATATCCGAGCTATTTAATTTCTTCAGCACGCAATGTCAGAAAGTTTATACCATCGGAACCTACGCTTGTGTTGACCAAATGCCCGTGGCTTTTCGTTTAAGGTGCCGTTTTAAAATGTATATGCCAAAGAAGCTATCCTAAGGAGCTTAAAAATATTGTGCCTCACTGACGCAAGGACAGATATATCCTTAACGCTTATACATACACAGTATACATAGTATACTGTATAATTTTGTAACTGTACATACAGAATTAGAGCAAAACTTAAGTAATAACAATTCTTATATCTTGGAGTCTGGCATGGAGACTGACGGATTCTCGACAGCTCGTCCGATCAAGCGTAGTTGCCGAAAAGTATGCAAGGTTTGCAATAAGAGAAGACGGATACAAGACTCGACACTCACCAGGTTGCGGATGTACCGATACAGCAGACGCTTCGCTTTTGATACAATCGCATCCAATTTCTTCTAAAACCGAGTCGCCACATAAAATTCCCGCGTTAATAGTGGGAAGACATGTTTATGATTGAAGTGATAGCTCCCCTTATGTTGTGCACGGAAAAAGGAATATGTCTTCGGCAAATGAGTCCACGATTTTCCATCCGCTTGGCTTGGCTTTGGAACGTTTTTGAAAAAAAACTTTAAAAATATAATTAAAGGAAGCCAAAAGAAAATTGGCAAAAATAAAATTTCATTATCTGTTTCATCGAATTTGGAAGCCAATTCTTTTTTAAAAGATGAAAACTAAATAAAAACTACTACAATTCCCGTACTTAATACTACGAGGTTGGGCATCGTCAGAGGTGTCCCCGGAGGGAGTTGTGGAAAACACTACAGTCCCTATTGGATGTGGCACAATCCTTAAACTGAGGCGTTTAAGTTATAAAACTTTGGTAGAAGGTTCTGTAGTGTGGAAACCCTCTTAAGGGGGGAGACTCATGTAAATGCCTCGAAATCGGTCATTTTTTAATATTTTTTTTAGCAGTGATAAAATAATTTGATTGATTAGAACTTTTAACACAACTTTATTTAATATTTTAAGATTACAAAAATTTTTTTTTTTTTTTTTTTAATTTAAAATGGCGGCTCAGCATGAGTTCTTACAGGCTGCCTCCGACGCGAGGTCCAAAACTGCTCCATTTGTCACTCATCAACCGTTGATCTGAAACACAAAAACAAAAGTTATTTTTTCTCAGGACATATAAACGGAAAGGATAAACCTATAAAATTCGATAGAAAACGATAAAATCCAATATAAAATCAGCCTTAAAAAAAAAGTTACGATTTAGGGCTATTTTTTTATCCTTTTGACCCCAAAAAAATAAGTAATCAACCTGAAATACCTGAAGTTTTAGGTTTATCCTTCCGGTCGTGATGTAGAGAAAGGCCTCACCAAATTTCAAATAAATCGGTCAATAATTTTTTGAGCTACAACACGAGCAGTTTTTCAAAAAGTAGTTTCGAGATAATCGCGTTTAAAGTTTCAGTACAGGAAAATGAGCAGTTTTACTGAATTATTAATTACTTACCGACTAATTTGCAATTCCAGGTCCATATAACAGTCCTTCTGCCTCCTCAAAAAGCAGATTTTCATCTATTTGATGTTGTCTGCGAGCTGAACGAGCATCTTTGGTCTCTGAAAGGCTTTTACGATTCTGTCGGGTTATTCGCGCCTCGTCTGTACTATCCGCAAATATCTTAGCATAAGTGCCAATACTCAGATTCAGAAGGTTAAAAGGACCTGAATTTATTGTTTTATTACCACATGGACATGTGACAACAATTTGAAAACCAAGACCTCTGGAACCACACTCACTGAATTTTATCTTCTGATTACAAACCGAGCACTTCACAATTTCAGACAAAGCTGTAAACACTGTAAAAAATTCAATTATCCTGTACCCGTGTAAAGGATTAGTTATGATATCTTCACTATCACGGGCATGCAGTTTTTTTCCACTGGCACTGTCATTATGGCTTATACTGGCTTCGAATTTTTCACCTTCTTTATTGGCGAATTGATTGCCCTGATAGTTTCGTTTCCGGGAGTTATTCCGTGCAATATTCTCACGTGTACCTTTTTTATAATTCGGCATTTTTACTTTTCAAAATCGACTGAACACGAAGAATTCTCCAGCTAAACTAAATATATTTCTTGACTAACGGTTATTCGTCTACTAATATATATATAATATATATATATATATATATATCTACACAAAGGGATTTCCTGGGATTGAATGAAAGAAATATTTCCAGTTATTATAATAGAAAGGTCCTTTTCAAGCGCTCCGACTACCTGGCTCGTTACTTGACAATACTTACTCCGGCCCGCTCCATTGTATTAGCTATAACTTTGTAAATAATCGAGATTTTTTTTTTCCGGCTCGTCAGTACACGCTCAACATAGTATACTTTCAGAATATCGAAAAAAAAAAAAATCGATTTTTTGAAAATTTTACATGAGTCTCCCCCCTTAAACAGTAGTTTTAACCTCTGATGGCCAAGTTTTACCGAAGAGGATCTTCATATGTTTTAATGCTCTGCCAGTAGATCTTTATATTTACCCGACCATCCAGTGTTTTAACTGCTATCGGTTTGGACATACAAAATTACAGTGCAGATCTAAACCCCGTTGTTTCAAATTAAGTGATAATCACTCCGGAGAAACATGTGATGCCATAGATGCAAATGCATCATGCTGTCTGTGCTTAGGCCATCACTTTGCAATGTCTATCCTAACAGCAAGAAAGTTTCCACGTAGAGGGCGCCACCGTCTCTGACGGGGACAAAAGGCGAGCGTTCCCCGAACAGAGCACCAGTCGTCGGGAGGCACAGGAAGAAGAAAGACATCAAGAAAGTCTTAACAAGTCAGCAAGCAAGCATCGTCGAGTGGCCTCAGAAGAAACCTACAAAGATCGGACGCCGTTGCAGTCCGTACCAACTCTCGTGGTACGTCGCTGCCGTCGAGCCGCAAGTCATCGAGACCCGCTGCCGTGGTCTGATACAATTTTGGATATTAAACAGCGGTATTACGACGACCGCTATTATAGAAAAATTAAAAGGAATTTTTTCAGCCTTCGGGCTACCAGAATTGCTGGTATCTGATAATTATGTTAAAATCAACTCGACGGAATTAAGAAAATTTTGTGATTACCGAATCAAATAATAAGATAGCGAACTGTGTAAACGTGGTTTTATTTTGGAAGTTTCCTCGTCAACACGCCCACAATGGAGAAAGACAGCCAAGACCGCTTCAGTTCCCCTTCTGATGTTCCGATATATATGTATATGTATATATATCATTTTAATTGCTAATAAGGGTAATGTAAACAAAAGCCAACATTTAGAAATTCTTAACAAACTAACTGCACTTAATGTTAAACAAGTTGTAGTGTTTACAATTCCTTATATGAAAATTTTGCCACAAGTGGAAAGAACTTATTGGTATAAGTTAAATAAGACTTCTAAGGAGACCCTTACAAATAATTGTAAGGTGTCAATAATTGACATAAATACTTACTTTAGTAAGTATAATATTCAAAATAATTATTATTCATATAAATGCAAGAGACGAATAGCAAAGTTGCTATGTTTATTTTTATTAGACAAAGTTAAGAATAAAGCTGCCTCATCTGCTTCTATTGAGCAGAATAAAGTTGTGACATGGAAAGATACATCTGTATCTATTCCAATAAGTTAAACGGTTTTATGTTAAAAAAACATAAATTGCAATGTTTAAGATAAATGTACTAAAAACCAAAAAATAATAAAATAGATACAGTCGTGGGAATTATAAACATATGCATAGACTAGACTAAAATAAAACCGTGTAATCTGTATCTGTTTTAGTAATCTGTAAGCAATTATTAATGTCATGCTCGCTGAAATGTGTGTGCTTACGGCGGCGTCGTGTGCCGGGTCGGTCACTTCCCTATGAAATGGTTGAGGAGGCCGATGGCTGGCACATGCGTCATACTCGTGAACGGGTGCTGTTTGTGTGGACTGGTCTGCCTAATTTGCTTATTTCCATTCATGAAATTTTAACTTGGTTAGATGACAGTCTCTCCATTTAAGATGACTATGCTGTTCTAATATGCAACACAACATTCTGATATTGTATCAATGAGCTGCTCTAATTCGGGAAATGAAGTCTTTGTAACAACATTGTAAGCTATCTCTTGATTGGAAAAGAGCAACACTAGTTTCTTGCCCGTTCTTCTCTAGTGATGACTGCCTTCCGAACAGGGTGGTAAAATTTGAAATGACTGAATCTAAGTGATGTATTTGACATTTTATAGATTCAATAAATATTATTTAATTTCATTTCACCCACCCAGTAACGGATGGGCGGAAAATTCCGTCAGAACGTGTAAAAAGATGTTAAAATGTATTATTAAGGAAGGCGTACCTATTTGTAAAATACACGAACAACTGTCGGGGTATTTATTTAATTATAGGAACACCGTGCATTGTACCACTGGCGAAAAACGTGCCAAATAATTGTTCGGAAGGAATTTACGATCGCGCCTAGATTTAATTCTACCTTACCGAGCTGATCATGTGCTTGAAGATGCCATGCGAGTAGTACCGGGGAAAAGATTTTTCGAGTCTGGAAATATCGTTTGGACCCGGTTGTACAGTGATAGGAAGGAGTCATGGATGTTAGGATTCATTAAAGAAAAGATCGGTACTAAAATATATAACATTTTTCTTAAGAATATAAATGAATTAAAATTAAATTCAATTTCCAAGAATACAGCTGCACTGATTTTTATGAAGCAGTGATGGCCTCGAGGTTTGCGCGCGGTCGAGAATCTCGACGATCGCGGGTTCGAACCCCAGGTACACACCTTTGACTTTTCGAAGTTATGTGTGTATTTACATTGAATCATCACTTGCTTTACCGGTGAAGGAAAACATCGTGATGAAACCTGCACACCTAAGCGTTCTTAGGAATTTCTTAGGTGTGTAGTCCGTTAACCCGCAATAGGCCAGCGTGGTGGACTATGGCTTAAACCCTCTCAATGGTAGAGGAGACCCGTGCTCAGCAGTGGGCGTAAATGGGTTGATGAAGAAGAAGAAGAACTTACATTGCTGTAGGTCTAAACTTTAAAAATGTTCTGTTTTTTTTTGTTTAATATTTAAGAAGACTGAAAATAGTTTATATTCTGCTAAAATAGGTATATTTTGTTATATAAATGACTGCTGAAATAATGAATGAACACAAAGTAAGTTTGGAGGAATGATATATATGTATACCTACGTACGCAGCGGCAGTGTGCGTGCCGAGCGAATTCAAAAGTTTGTACGTAATAAACCAGTAAACGGTACGCATCGTGTTTCATTTGAATACATATCAAAAAGACCTGCACCTTGTAGTGATCAGTCCATAGTAGCTTCACATATGCCACAGATTTTATCTCCTAAAACAGAAGAAACAGTTCAGAGAGGCCTTCCAGAGACTACTTACTAGAAAAGAGAAGTCATTGACCACACTAAAGTAAGCCAAAGGCAAGCAAATTCTTAAGGGCATACAGCGTCCTAAACCCAACTCAAAATCAAAACAGAGATCCATATTCACATCAAGTTTGCGCGTTCACTGCGAAGAAGGATCCATTCGTCATAGCGCCACAGTTCCAAGGAGTATCTCTCCAGATCTCCGAGAGTATTGGGATCCTCGGCGTTGAAATTTCCAGCTTAGTCGAGTTTAGGAGTCATTTGGAGGACAAAGCCAAATTGGCGAGTAAAAAGTTGGGTATCCTGAACAGAGCCAAGCGGTACTTCACGTCGGGTCACAGATTGTTGCTCTACAAGGCGCAAATCCGGCCCCACGTGGAGTACTGCTCGCATCTCTGGGCAGGTGCCCCAAAATACCAGCTCGACCCACTTGACTCCTTACAGCGACGGGCTGTTCGCATCGTCGGTGATCCCGATCTCACGGAGAAACTACAGCCGTTAGGACTGCGGAGAGACTTTGGGTCTCTTTGTGTGTTCTACCGGTTGTTCCATGGGGAGTGCTCCGAGGAACTGTTCGGGTTGGTACCGGCATCGCCGTTTTACCATCGTACCACCCGTCACCGCAGTAGAGTTCATCCATTTCACCTGGAGACGTACCGTACCCGTACGGTGCGTTTCCAGAGGTCATTCTTACCACGTACGTGCAAGCTCTGGAATGAACTCCCTGCCTCGGTGTTCCCCGAGCGCTATGACATGGCCTTCTTCAAACGAGGCTTAAAAAGAGTACTTTCCTCACGGTAGGCAGCGGCGTGGCTGTGCCCCTGGCATTGCCAAGTCCATGAGCGACGGTGACCGCTTACCATCAGGCGGGCCGTCAGCTCGTCTGCCTGCTAGGGCAAATAAAAAAAAAAAAAAAAAAAAAGTTCTGAGTCGGTCAATAATGACGATAACATGTGTGTGAATGACAACTCAGACTTAGAGTATATTATGTTTGCGGCTGGGCCTTGACCTTGAGTGTCTACAAAAGGTTGTCAAGGGATGTAAAATTTGTAAAAGCAACTTACTAAGCAGTGTGGATACCCCATTAAATAAATATATACGGGCCCAACAATGCTTAGAATGCTTAGAAAGTTACTTCCAAGAAATACAAGAAACAACAATTGCCTTTTTAAATAATGAGTGCTATAAAATTTAAATCAAAGAACGTATAAAATGTTTTATTTAATTATTTATTGATTTCGCCTTCATAAAGTGTGAACAACATAGAGAGAAATTTAAGGAATGTTTTATTGATTACTCAATTAATATAATTATTTATAGTTGGTGCAGGACAACAAATAGATAATTCAAGGAAAAATTACATATAATGGCTCAGATAAAATAAAAACAGCAGCTCAAAAATATTACCAAAAACAGTAACCGTGTGGTAAAACAAAAAATATTTTTTGTTAAAGTTTTCATTTTATTAGGTACCTATTCAATAATTATTAAGTCAATAAGCATACTATTTGTTGATCAATCTATATTTCTTTTTATTCCTCATTTATTTATCTATATTACGATCAAGAATATACATTGAAACACCAGAAAAAAATAGCTTAGAACGTTTACGTAGTGAAAAGAACAGGAAAAGAGAATTACAAAAAGCAAAATAGCATACAAAAGAATTGAAAACAGCGTAAAATCTGTTGGGATTAACTGAGCCAAAAAAGAAAAAGAGAGTGACTTCTTTGTCTGCAGAAATATATTCCGATTCTAGTCAAGATGAAGTCGTGATGACGAGTGATTGTGAAGACATTGAAATGCCGTCGGAATCGGAAGAAGAGCTAATTAATGAAGAACCAGTTAATCCTGAACACATAAATATTGGAGATTTCTTGCTAATTAAGTTTGAGAAGAAGAAAACTGTGATTCACTACGTTGCCAAAGTTGTATTTAAGTATAATGTGACAGAATATGAAATATTATATCTCAGAAAAAGCAGGGTCTTCTAAGATTTATATTTCCAATTGTGGAAGACAAAGCAAATGATGTTGTTTTTCAATTACCAAAACAAACTTTCTCCAAAGGCACATCTCGAACAACGTCGCTTTATTCATTTTCGATAGGTTTAACTCGATATAATATCCAGTAGATTGTTTTGTAATTTATATAAGAGTTTTTATGATTATTTTTGTAAAATTTTTGATGTTAATTTTTTAAGAAAAACGTTCTTCATTTTGATAGGAGGTTCTAATATTATATTTTCATTAACCATATCCAATGTTAAAGTCTGATTACTTAGTAAGTAAATAACATAACTGATTGTATAATTAAGAAAATAAGCGAGAATTAGTCTTGTTCCATGATGACAATATTGTTTTTGTGTGATTATATTAAGAGACTGATTATGGCTAATGTGCATTCTTAACAAAAAGTATTTTGCGATCTCAATCAATAAAATTGTTTTAATTTTAAGTAATAATACAGTTTATATTGGGTTTTTAGTCAGTTTAAATTTGCATTTTATATGGATCTAAAATACGTATCAAACTGCCCCACCCCACTTATTATTTTACATGAGGAAAATAATACTACATTACGTTATGGACACGGTTTATTTTAATATTCACTAGACAAAAATGTTTGTTTTATTAATTAGCTTAATTATTATTTATTAATACTCAAAATTAACAGGTGGCAAAATAGGGTGATTGAATACAAAAAAATTTCTGCATTTGTTGGTCAGAGGCGACTCCGTTTGGCTTCGTATATCAGACCAGCTTCTGAAAATAGACTTTCGCTGTAAACGCTACTGCCAGGTGCTTAAAGATAAATTCTAGCAAACCTTGACAACTGTGGGTACTGATTTAAGTTAGATGACCACCAAATGTATGGGTCGTGATCGCGATTGATTCGAGGTGCTAAGAAAAAGTTAATCTCGTTATCAATTGGATTTTGTTTTACTTGATCGCGACATTCACTATTATTATCCTTTGCCACTTCATTGAAACAGTCCCAAAAAGTGTCATGAGCTTCCCGTGTGAAGTTGAATCCAGTTTCATCTTCTTTTACTCATTTAGCAGGTGTTGATGACGGCGATGATCTGTTACTATCAGAAGAAGATTCATTGTAAGAGTTTTTTATATACTCTATCATGATTTTCTGTCGGACTTTTTCAGTTTCAAAAACTCCTAAAGTTGACTTGAACCTTAGGTCTAAAAACGTAGCGATTTGGTAGTTCTGACTCTTTCTCAAGGACTTAAAAGGACTTTCCAATTCAGTTTTCAAAGATGCTCTGATACGACCTAAGTCTGGTGTTTTTTGTACATTCAAAATCACCTCGGATATGCAGGAAAGGCCAGTTGTATAACTTGTAATTTTTATGATTTCTTCAAATGGTTTTAAAAGATTTATGCACTGCTCCATCAGGCCCCACTGTTGTATATACCTAGTGAATAAAAATTTGAATTTTTTTTTATTCAATTCCAATGACTTACACTATAGTCTTAAAATATACCTACATAGCTATACAATACAAAGGTACCTAAAATATACCTATACAACATATAGATAGTAGTGTACATACCTACGTATATATTTGTAGGTTTAGTTAAAAAACCAAACTGTAGACGGCAGCACTTACCATACATGCATTTTTTTTATTAATTTATTTTACGGCTTTAGATACAAGTCCTTTTAGCCAAAACAATACTTTTTATAACAAAGTAGTTTTTCTATTGCAAGCTACTCAATGTTATATTTACAAATTTTCTGTCGTTCTACAAATAAACTTATATATTGCTCGGTAAATTCTTAAAATTATTCTTAAACATTTTTATTATTGATGGTGGGATTACAGAAGTAACTTCTGACATTTCAAAAATTAATAATAATCTTTGAATCTGAACTTCGTGCAGTTCGAAAAAAGATGGTCTCGATTAGCTGATTGTTGGTTACAATAATTGCATTTATTTTCTGCGATTATTTTCATTTTAAAGAGATGAGCTGGAGTCTGTCAATGTCCAAATCGTAATCTATTTAAACTAGTCACATATTTTCTATCATTGTATTCTTTAATATTATTATACCAGAGGCGGGCGGGCAGGTTTTCTTGGATTGTTGCATACCATTTTCCTGCGATTTTCATTTTTTCCTTTTAATAGCTTTCCCATCGAAGTGTCTCCTTTTCTTTCACTATCGCATAGAAATCTGTATGTATGGTATATTACTATGATCTTCATTCCAATGTGAATTTGCAGCCTTGTCTGCTAATTCATTTCCCTGAAACCCAGAACGAGAGGGATCCACTTAATTTCAATTCTCTTACCCTTGTTCATAAAGTACAATAACTCTTTATAATTAATAAAGTATATTAAAAATAAAAATAAGTTGATTAATATGTACATTATCATAAGCATCTTGAACATCAAGGAAGGCACAAACTGAAACAGATATTGAAAAGAGACTTTGTCATGTCTGTTATAAAAGTCAAAAAGCTTTCTGGTGCACTTTTTCCCTTTCTAAATCCAAATTTAATATCTGGTATCAAATTATGTTTTTCTACATAGTAATCAAGTCGTAATTCAATCACCTGTTCCATTTATTACCAATGCATGAAGTAAGTGAAATGGGTCTATATGAGTTATAATCTTAAGGAGACTTATCGGGTTACAGAACTAGTATTATGCATTGACTTTTCCAAGATTCAGGAGTAATTAGATTAATCCATAGAGAATTCAGTACCATTAATATTTTTTTTTACAAATTGTTGGAAGTTTCTTTAAGGATATATAAGGAATGTAATCCAAACCCGGAGCAGAATCTCTTTTTGAGTTCAATGCTATGCAAAATTCATTTAAACTATATTTTTTAATCAAAAGGTATTTCTTTCACTATCATTGTTCTTAACAAAATATAGGTTTTCGTTACTTGACAAATTTGTGTTACTTTTACTAATTTTATTGATAAAATCTGCAATCCATTCTTCCTGTTTAGGATTGTTCATAACATTTATTCTTTTGAATCTACGCATGTAATTCCAAATTTTTGTAACAGGAGTGTAGTGTCTAAAAGCTCGAACTACGGTAAATCTTAAGATATAAGTTTATGTCTTAGGATTTACCGACATGATTTGGTAAATGTAAGTATTTTTAAAAATACCACGATTTTTTACAGCTTTTACCATTGAATTCAGTATATGCTAGGTTTTACCACTGTCAGCTAGTAGATGTTGGTTTTAGGAATAAAACAATGAGTAATTCTTAATTATTTACTGTAATTAAGGTATCATAATTGATAGTAATAAGTACAAACTAATACCAACTTATTTAAATTATTTTGAAAAAAACACATAACGTAAATCGATCTCATCTCTATCACATCTATCTAACTGAATCAGTACTTCTCTATTTGCATTTGTGCATTTTTTCGTCGAGCACTTTTTTTGACAATTATATTTTTTGAATCCTTGTCCTCCAGTTAAAGACAATTTTTCGACAACTTCTCGAAGACTCACTTCTTTATCCGTAACAACTTCTTCTATCTATATAAAATTTTCAGAGCATGCGGCAAACTGATTCTTGATGTAAAGCTGTTTTAGTATTGTAAAACTCATTGTCCTTTACATCTATCACCACTGCAATGATACTTTTTGGGTCAGTTTTAGCTCTGTCAATATTAGGTAATTCCAGTCTTACATTTTGGCCCAGTTCCACATATGAATATTTATCAGCTGACATGGTTTTCATTGTTTCAGCTTGGTTTCCCAAAATAAATTATGCTTTTGTTCTTATTGTTTGAATAGATTCTATATTCTTTGGTATTGGATGTTGTTCAGCTTAAATACCGATTTCTGTCTCTGAATCGGTTTGTATTTGAATAAATAGATTGGTATCATCGGTTATTTGTTTTTCTGTGGTCTGTTCCAGTGCAATCATTTCTTTTTCTAATGTTTTGTTGTTCACAATTTTACTGTTTCACTGTGTAATATAGGTATGTCTGGTGGTAGTAAAAGAGGGCGCCCTAGTACTTCCTCTCTAGAATACGAGCTTCAAATAAAAAAGTAAAGGTCCGCAACATCCGCTCCCGTCAAAAGATGTGCGCGTAGATGGATTCCAACATTGGCCTGTATTTGCCAATCGATTACGGTGCAGGATGCCCAATTGTAAGTGCACTACACAATGGTCGTGTACCAAGTGTAATGTACCGCTGTGTCTTAATCAGAGAAATAACTGTTTTTAAGATTTTCATTTACTGTAGTAAGCCTAATTCGAAGACAATCGTTTAATAGATTAGTACTTAGGCTACATTATTAATAGTAACTGTAATGAATACTGATGTAGATCTACATCAGTAAGATTTTTTAATAAAAATATACTTTTTAGTTAAAATTTTTTTTTTTTTTTATTTTTCCCTTAATCTATGTTTACTTATCTACCTGTTTCAATTTTTGGTATTTAAAAAGGAAAAATCATGCATTTAATAAAGGTTAAAAAAGGTTTTTGATCGTGTGGCGAGGGATGAACTGTGGTCCACACTGTCTATGTATGAGATGAACGACAGTCTGATACGGGCGCTGAGGTCGTTATAGGTATACGGAATCAAGTACCTGTGTTAGACTAAATGGTACCTGCATGAATCAGAAGAATTGCGTGAAAACCAAACACGATTATTATCGTCAGAAGAAGTAAGCATCGAGAAATTATCTGATGTAACGACCCAAATTGTAACAGATGGACTAAGTGATAGACCAGAATTTTATTCAAGATATTGATATTGCAGAACCTAATGAAAACGTTACAACGGTTAACATCGAATATAATTGAGATCTTAATTCTAAACGTGAGACAAAATGTAAAGGTCAGGTAAAGTCAGATAGCAAAAGAGAGAAGACCAAAAATAAATACAAGAAACCAAGAATAGAAGAAAAGCAGTGTCGAAGAGATAGCAAAGGAAAGTTTAAAATTTTACATAACGGTATGCGGCCTGCCCGTGAAATAGGATCTCGCTGGTTTTGTGAATTTTAAGCGAACTCCAAACTTTGGGGAAGTAACACTACAGCAGAGACAGAAAGACATTTTTCCCATTTTAAGGAAGAAAATGGACTGATCTTAGAGGCAGCAGTGTGTTGTTTCTAATGTTGAATATGGACGTAGAAAACAAACAATGAAGACAAATTCCGACTCAAGGCGAAATTTAAGTTAGCAATACTTTTCAAAAACTGAGTCTCAAGTATGTATGAAAACGTTTTTAAGTACTCTAGGTATTCCAGACAATTCTGTGCCTTATTAGATTGAACATTCCGAAAAAGACATGACAAGAATACATACCACCTTTTCTTTTTTTTTTTTCATGGGGAAAATTCTCTTGGATCCCCGATTTCAGAAGGCGAACGGGGTATGCCGGACTTTTATCGGCTAAAAACCCCATGATGGTCTCCCTCTGCACTTTGGAGAGCCTTCGGGAACTCAAAATGAACGGGCCGAATTGCCTCCAGATATTTCACATTCCTAAGGACATACTTCGACTGATCGCATCAAACATGAAATCCGAACTTCCTCTGACCAGCCTATCAATGTTAAAACCTACAGATTTCCTGAAATATATAAAAAAGAAGTAAACACTCAAATCCAAAAAATAGTCGATCAAAAGATTATCCAACCTTCCTTATCTCCATGGTCTTCTCAAATATGGATCGTCCCTAAAAAGATAGATGCTTCTGGGAATTAAAAAATGGCGCATTGCAATCGATTACCGAAAATGAAAACCTACCCTATTCCTAATATTGTCTATAAACTAAAAAATAAACTAAAAAGCATAAAAAAAATACAGGAAAAAGAAAAAAGAAGCTTTTTAAGCTTTGGTAGCTACAAATCCTGGAGCAGAATCGATAATAACTTTACACGAGCATCCCGGTCGCCCACGACTGGAAAATGAAGACAATTTAATGAAAACTATTGCCGAAATCGCCATGTATGGAAGTTCAGTGGATGAGAAACGTAGAAACGAGATTATTCGTCTTTGTCGCACGTTGGATTAAGTAACCCCCATTAGCGCCTTTTCCCCTATCTTGCATGAGTTAAGCTTGCGAGAGCAATTCAGAGCTGAAGTTAATCAGGAATGGAATATGTAACAATAGTTGGAACTAGAACTAATGTCTATAAAGTCTTTGAACACGAGTTTTGTTTTCAAGGCAATTAACTGTTACATAGGAACAAAATTGTTATCTCATCATGTTTGAGGTCAATAGTTTTAGCAGCCGCTCATATAGGCTACCCGGAAAACAGAGAGAAGAGAGAATGTTATATTACGTCCACGTCGAAATAATAACTTGGAAGTAATACAGAATTGGAAGTTCCTAATTAGTGTTGCCCAAATGCAAGAACAAGACGAGACTTAGCCAGTCTTGGTCTTGGTCTTGCGCCAATACACCTGGTCTTGGTCTTGGTCTTGGTCTTGCGCTCCCAGTCTTGGTCTTGGTCTTGGTCTTGCAGCAAGAGTCTTGCAAGTCTTGCAATTACCTATTAGTCTATTACTATTTATTCAAGTTTACTTTAAATCTTAGAAAAACATATTAGAATTGGAACATTGTGAGCTTGAATTAACATAGCCATAGTAAAGATCAAGCAGATTAATAAATAACTGAAGATTTGATAAGAAATTCGAAAAATCAACTGACCTATATGTCGTTTTCCATGGAAGTAACTGTTTCTTAATAAACATTTATGATTTACATTTGCTAAAACATGTAAAAAAACAAATTAATTACAATAACTTAACTGTATTTTAAAGAACAATATCTGTCTAGAAAAAAAACTTAAGTTAGGGAACTGTTAACAGAAGTTAGGTAAATATTAAGGAAGTTTCCATGTGTTGCGCAATTTTTTTAATTTTATTAAGAAAATGGCAGATCGATTTTTTTTTGTCTAGGGGACACAAAAACCTGCACTAAAAAGTAGAATGACCTACGCCCTGTGGCGGCAATCAAATAGTGTCAAATGTTGTGATTTCGGCGCGGCTGCAACGATTGTTGTATATGATTTCAAAAGAAGCCGCCGGCGCGTGTATCATAACCATGTACTTCCGAAAAGCGGCAAATTACTTTGAGAAGTAAGTACAAAACCTTTGATGCCGCATTATCAAAGTGCCGATGGTTAAAACATAACTATGCATGCACTCAGTTTGATTTTAATGGATATTTTTTTATTCGCTATGTAGGTATGTATATGGTATTAGTCGTAATGCGCATAGGTCCAGTTTTTCATATTCTTTGATACAGTTTTTTTGCGTCTCATAGAATTCCTAAGCGTACCTATACACCGAACTGTTACACCTAACTACTCCGTGAAATAGCGCTAAGTCCTAGCTGCAAGACGCAAGAGTCTTGCAGGCTATGTCTTGTTCTTGCTCAAGTCTTGCACGGTTAGTCTTGGTCTTGGTCTTGCTAAAAATACGCGGTCTTGTTCTTGGTCTTGGTCTTGCAAAAACGCAAGAACAAGACCAAGACTGAATTTGGGCAACACTATTCCTAATACTTATGAAGAAGCTATTCTCATCAATGGAAAAAAGTTGTGGTTGAAGAACTTCAATCACATCAAGAAAATCAAACATGGATACTGACTGATCGAAAAGTGAAGAAACCTGTGTCTTGTAAATAAGTATTCATAGGTATAAACAGGCAAGCCACAACATTCTGTTGTTAGTTGACAACCGTCCTGCACATCCCCATATAGAAAACTTGAAAAGCATAACTTTCGTGTTTCTGCCTCCAAACACGACATCAGTTTTGCAACCCATAAATCAAGGAATTTCGAATTATTCGAGCTTTGAAATTATATTTTCGTAAAAACCTTGTCCTGAAAATTACTAGACTAAGTATATCTCATTCACGATAACTTGATTCTTTTGGCATATCGACTAGTGATGGGAAACAGAAAATATCTAGTAGTTCAAAAATATTGCGTTTCAAAATACTGCATTATGTGTGAAATTCTTTATTACTTTCGACACGTAAAACATTATGTAGATAAGCAACGGTGGGTCAAAGTACATAATAAGTACCTATTTAATATGACAGGGTTATTTTTAGACCTCCCGCCAAATTTAAATAGGTGTTTTAGACCACGAAAGTAAACAACTTCCCCAAAGAAACACGGGTCGACAAGTAAAAAAAATACAGACCTTCTACACGAAATCGACCACGTGAGCATTTTTCTATGAGAGGGTCAAATTATTTATCACGTTTCGACCCATGTTTCTTTGAAAAAGTTGTTTAGTTTCATGATCTAAACCACCTATTTTAAGTTGACGGGAGGTCCAAATGCAGGTGGAGGTACAACGCAGTATGTAAAAATTAAGGTTGAAAAATAAAATAGTTTTATATTTAAAACAATTTTTATAAAGAAAAAGGAGCACAGCCATGATAATCACAGTGTTCAGTAAAATTATCGACGTGGACATCGTTCTGAACGATGTTACGTCCCTTTCCGTCCGACCGATGTAACATTGTACAAGCGTCTATTATTTTCAGTGTTCCTATATTAATTTTACTTTGAAGCAATAAAGTCGCAAAATTTTCGGATAACGCTTATATCTTTAGGGACTTTTGTGTTGTATGTATTTTTTTTAATATTTATCAAATCATGAAAATAATAAAAGAATACGTTTTTTATTTCAATGTCATGTCTCAGAAAAAATGACATCTGCCAAAAGAATCAAGTTACCGTGAATGAGGTATAGTTACTAGACGGCTGCGGAAGCAGTAGTGTTGAGTACCCAAAAATCACTGTTCTTCATGCTATTCTAATTATTCAAGATGCCTGGACCCAACTCAAGCAAGGGACAATTGTTAACTGTTATAAACACGCTGGTTTTGTCTGAAGCAATGAAATTATTATGTCAATTTATACACCTGGTGAATGGAGCCTAAACTCTCCCGATATTTTGCCTTGTACTTTTATGTATGAATATTAATTTTATATATGTATTTATAAATATTCCGTGCTATAGGCGTGCCCAAATCGGCTTGTGATAACTGAATAAAGAAGTATATACACCAGCTTCACAATTAAAATTACCAAATATATTATCCAGGTGAGTTTCACCTCTAGTGGTTATACAATTTTGGAGAAGAGGTGTATATCCCGCATTCTGCATAAATTTATGTATGTAGTTTTGTTTGAGGAAATCTTCGTTAAAATCTCCAAAAATTAGTGTAGGCATAGAATGTTCATTAAATATATATTTGTTCATAAATTCTTTTAAGGTATTATTGGAGCACCTAGGTGATCTGTATATTGCAAATAATCTCTTATTATCATACTCCAATGAGACTCCTTCAATGTGTCCAGAAACACTACTTGATTGCTCTAAGTAGCTTTTAGGAGATGTAATCGGCAAATTCGGTTTAATAAATGCTAGAACCCCAAACCCAGGATTTGATGATGTTTGTTCCGGCCCATTTGTTCTAATTAATTCTATGAAACCGGGTAAAGAGAAGTTATCGTTTAAGCAACTCCAAGTTTCTGATGCAAAATAAATGTCACATGATAATATTTGTGGATCACTGGCTATGTCCGGTAAATGTTTATTTAAAGATTGTACATTATGATACACAATTTGAGAGCAGTTACGAGGTTCCCTCAAAAATCGGAAAACGGGAACTAATAGTTTCTGTCGCAATCTAGCCATTTCTTTTACTATAGAATCTTGAGAACTAGGGGGGCGTGGCGGTTTGAAAGAATCAGTTACTATAAATAAACCTTGTGCAGTAGTTGCACGAGAACACGCTACGTACATCATTGATCTTTGAATTGTAGGTTTTAAATGTATCACCACTCGCTCTAAGGTTGTACCTTGACTTTTGTGTATAGGGAAAACGGGAACTAATAGTTTCTGTCGCAATCTAGCCATTTCTTTTACTATAGAATCTTGAGAACTAGGGGGGCGTGGCGGTTTGAAAGAATCAGTTACTATAAATAAACCTTGTGCAGTAGTTGCACGAGAACACGCTACGTACATCATTGATCTTTGAATTGTAGGTTTTAAATGTATCACCACTCGCTCTAAGGTTGTACCTTGACTTTTGTGTATAGTGATGGCTTCCGCTGGCACAACAGGAAACTGACTCCTCCGAACCTGTAAATTTGATGATTTATACCGCTTTACTGTATACGTAACCGGTTCTAATGGTGTCCAGCCCTGGTCCAGTCTATTTTTATAACGGTGCAGCGAAGAGATTGCATTGCATCGTTTGTGTTGGCCAATGACATTATCATCGAAGGATAACCACATACGCAACGGCCGTCTTTCACCAGTTGCCCTGTTGATGGCAAAATCAATAGCTGATAGTTTACCAGTAGATCCGTTAGTAAGGCCATCTGCAGTATCTATATTAACAGTCAACATGTATTTAGCACCGATCTTTAAAACTAAAGTCGAAGGAAGACCGTATGTTTGCTGAGTCGTTAATTTGGAAACTGTCTCTAAAGCTTTTTGCTTCATTGTGGAATTTAATTCACCGCAAACAGTATCTATTGCTTTCGATATAGCTCCATCGGTAGTCATACTTGATAAGACTGCGTTATTGTGATTGTCTACCTCTCGATTGCTGGCATATAGATGAATGGCTCCTCGGGATTCCTCTGGCAACGTATTGTTATTAAAACAACGACTTTTAAATAGTGTTATATCTTCATCGGTCATTGTCCCACTTGCCATATTATTTAAAGCTGTAGCAAAGGCAACATCATCTCTTTGTCGCATTATTTGATGCAATTCCGTTAAGCTAAAGAGATCCCAAATTGGTGTTCCACATAATTCAGCAAGAGGATTTCGTGAGCTAGGCTGAAACACCCAATTGTCACCGACAGGTGGTAGTTGCCTGAAATCACCGACAACAATTACAGATATGCCAGCAAATAAAACAGATGAATGAAATACTTGTTGTAGTCGGCGATTGATTTGATGAAAAGTTCTTGAACCCAACATGGAAATTTCATCAATAATAATAAGGCGCATTTTTGACAATTTTGTGGCTAATGTGTTGGCGACACTGGGTGAAAGTTCCGGTAAAATACTTCCTGCTTGCGAAACTGGAAGGCCCAGGGCGCTGTGTACGGTTTGTCCGCCTATACCAAATGCGGCTTTTCCAGTAAACGCTGTGAGGAGAATTTTTAAATCATCAGGGTTCGTGCCAGGTTCCCTATTAAACTGAAGTGTCAAGGACTGGAACAAAGCTCTTATTAAGACACTTTTGCCAACTCCAGCTCCCCCACTTATAAATAAATAAATAGGAGAAGATGCCTTACGCATGTTTTCAAGGACGTGTAGTAATATGTCTCGTTGGTCAAAATTTAACTTTCTACATAAATCAAGCACATCACCTTCACAAAGTTGCGGAGGTTTAGCGATAAAAGTTAAAGGATCGCCACATATTTGTGGTCCACCATGACCGCCAGGAATAATGTCCTCAGCAACATCTCCGATTTGAGTTTCAAATTCGTAGTCTCCGAAAGGCTCTACCCCATTTACCCCTCTCTCATTAATTTCCTCATTTTCCTCATTTGAATCAGCATCTCTTATAGCTAACAATAAAGATTCGAACTGGTCTGGCCCTCCAAGCTTGTTAAACTGATCACTTTCATTTTGTATTAAATCTTTATGTTGCAAAAAAATATTTTTTAAATCTAAATCAGGATTAATTAATTCCTCTTCCTCGTTACGCCAAGGTATATAGAGCATTATTTGCTCTCGGTAAAAGTTATCTGGGTCTTCATGATAACTGTAACGGCGAAAACGGATTATTCTGGGTTTTATTTTTTGCCTTATAAATCCCAAATTGTCTTGTAGGGGAAGCCAACTGCCGTTGTTTTCGTCCATTTCTTGACTATGGTCATTGTCGTCACTAGAATCTAGATAGGTAGCACTAGCGACCGGCCGGCGTTTCGAGTAATAATAATAGGCTGCAAAATAGGCTAAACTGACATTTTCTAATGCAATTGGTCGTTTAGTATAATAATCAATGAAGCTTTTTTGAAATATATCATCCGAATTAGGATCTAAATTTTGAATTTCACGCGTACTTTTTAAAATATGTACTCTTTCCTGTGGCAGACTAGTGTTAACATATATTTCTCCTTCACTAGCTCTCGATAGTGGAAAACTTGCTAGACAGTACAAGGCCTCTTGAGCAGAAATTTCACTAGCGTTCAAAAAAACATTTGAAACGCTACGCAAGGACTCCTTTATACTGCTATTGCCATTTTTAGCTTCTTCTATGGCGGAACGTAAAAGACGTGACATACCTTTGTCTGCCTTATTTATGTAATCCACAATATAAACTGCACAAGCAAATGGATCTACTATATACTGGATATCCATATTTGCTTTATGCAACTCTATGATTTTTTTAGAAAATGCATTGATATACGTGTCTTTTGGAGACCGCTTTAGAAATACTTTGGGCCTCTTTAAAGTGCTTCTTATAGCTAAAATATAATTTTCATATGTAACACCTACGAATTCCAAAAAATCTGTAAATGTTTCTATTTCAGGTGGAATATCTTGCATTTTAATTTGGATACTTCTTGCAATATCTTTGACCCTTTTATAAGAAGCATTATCCTTTGGAAGTTCGACTAGTATTTGAGTGGAATCTAAAGGGAAAAACGGTATATCAAAACGGCAAAGTTTGTCCGGCTTGGGCCTACACGTGTGCGTATGTTTATGTTTTTGAACATGAAGAATATCCTCTGTTAGTTCATTGCTATCACAAGTTAAAATGTTATCCACAAACTGGACGACTCTTTCCGCTGATTCAACATCACCGGGTACAAAAATAGGTGCCTCCTCAAGCCAAAGCATCATATGTGCATGTGGCGAGCCCCTATGCTGGAATTCAATCCTATAGTAAAAATGACTAATAACATACTTTCCAAAAGGACCGGAAGAACAAGACCACGTTTTACGAATTTCCCTTAGCTTTGTTTCAAAGTAAGAGGCACATATAAACGGGTCGGATTGAATGAGCCGCGCTTTCGTTTCGTAACTTAGATTTTCGACTTCATACAAAGAAACAGTTTCACCGTCAACAACTTCCTTTAGCATTACCAGAAGTTCTAGCCACTGTACTTCGGCAGCCGACAGCGTCAAAAAGAAAGATGGTACTCCAAACTGTCTTATCATGGCTAATACCTTCTTCTTTTCTCCCTCCCAGTGTGAAGGAGAATTTCTAATGCCACTAAGTACGCGATACCCGTCGTCGTGCTGAACTAAATTATCTATATAGTTCATATCTAGAACATTACTGGCTAAAACTGGTGTTCCTTTAACAGTTTTTTTTCGAAGACATGTTGTTATACTATTTTTTACAATTGTCATTTGCTGTTTTTTTAGAGCAGTAAAAAGATAATCCGGTCGAACAGCTCGTCGGTCTTGTCTTGATATTTCCGATTTAATTATTTCAGAATGTCTCAAATTAATCTTAAAATCTCGTTTGACGCCGCAATGAACTTTTATAAATGCCAACTCCTCTAAATGCTCATCAAATAATAAAGAGATAGGGCGCTGTCCTTCACCGGGAGCCAGTACTATAACATCCTGATTGTTATCCAAAAGTGTTTCTGTACCTCCTGGGTTAAGTTCAACACCTTCCGTAGAATCTACAGTCTCTTCGTCGATAGCATCGGCATCGCATGTACATCTAGTTTCATTTTCAGGATCATTACCTGCCCAAGATACATTTAGTGCGACACCGTTTTCCTGAAATAACTCGCACTGTACTAAATATTGCGCGGCCCTACGCACGAATTCAGGCCGTACTTGTTCTTTGCGGCCGTGCCTATAACAAAACCTTCGTTTCAGTTCAACTGTAATTACGTTGTCGTCATTTACGGACCGAGGTAAAGCACTGACCATGTTGTTAACTAGCACTGGAACATTAACAACGTTACCTTGAAGGCCATGTTGGAATCCTAAACCCTGACCCCTGCGAACAATTTTCAAAAAGACATGGCGTGGGCTTACCAAACGCTCTTCCAGAGGAGTCAAGTCTTTTAATACTTCTGGAATACAGGGAAAAATTAAACCATTCGCCCTCGCAAGCCTAGGTATAGTACCTTTGTTAATATATCTTGCACATGTGGAACAAAATTCTCCGTAATTTTGAGTTGGATTTAAATGGAAAACATTATCCACAAATAGTTGTCCATATTTGTTTAAAGCAATATCCTTAGATATTTTTTTTATAGAATTAATGTGCCACAATCTACCGCAGCAGTGGCAAGGATGCGTGTTTCCTTCCTTAATATTTTTTAAATAATTTTGTACAGTTAAGTCCCATGAATCTTTTTGCTTCGATCGTAATTCTTGTCTAGCAGCACTGTTTCGCATCTGTTCATTTCGTCTATATTCCTCGTTTTCTCGAGTAACACGACGAGCGTGTGTGTCGCGCTCTTGCTCAGCTTCTCTAAATTCGACATCCATTCGAGCTACTCGATGCGCTTGAGTGTTACGCTGTTGCTCATCTCGTCTGTACTCGTCATCTTGACGAGCAGCTCGATGAGCTTCAGTGTCGCGCTCTTGCTCAGCTTGTCGATATCGGACATCCGTTCGAGCTACCCGATGAGCTTGAGTATTACGCTGTTGCTCATCTCGTCTGTACTCGTCATCTTGACGGGCAGCTCGATGAGCTTCAGTGTCGCGTTCTTGCTCAACTTGCCTTATTTCTAGATTTAAACGTTTGCTTCGGCGAAGAGAACTATTCACTACCTGTTCATGACACTTTTTTCGTTTGTTGGACCTAAGAACCTCTTTAGCGACTTGGTTCCTCTCTTTTTCTCTAATTGAAACATCTTTATTAGATCTGGACAGCCTCTTTCTATCTCTATTGTTTTGTTTTATACGTTCCGCGTCCATAGTAGTACAGTTATTCGCTATGCTCTGTGTTTCCTCCATAACATACTCGTAATTCTGATTAAAATTTAAGTTATCGTTCTGACTGTGGGATGTTATTGAATTTTGTGAACGGTGTTTCTGTTTCTTTTCAGTCTGTTTCTGTTTATTTGTCTCCAGTTTAAGGGCTATATTATTGAAAAGATTAGAAGGGGCACGTCCTGGTGAACGCCTGCTCGTAGCGGGAAAAGCCAAAAGCCCATCGGTTAAAAGCATTTCAAGCAAATGGGGTCTCATCATTTCTGGCACGTAATTAAATTGAGAAGGGTTCGTTTTTAAAGCTAAAGAGGTGGCAAAAGCAATGGCAAACAAACCACAATCAATAGTATTCGGTTGTCGCTGAACACTTGGAAACTGAATACATGACTCCGATAGATACGGAAACAAGGCTTTTACATATATTTTTTGCGATTTTCCTAGAACACCAACAAGACTATCGTACACACGCAGTATTCCATTAATATAATAAATACAACTCCAGTGCCCCACTAATCCCACGTCACCGTCATAAATTACTTGAAGGTGCGTCTCATTTTTAGGTACAGGTTCAATCAGTTCAGGGTGTTGAAATAATTCTAGCTCACGCGGTCTAAATGATGTGCACCGAAGTAACTTTTCATGAAATGCGCGAACCACATCATCTTCGATATAGTTATTATAATTCAGAATGTAGGAAAACGTATTATCTAAAGTATCCATTGTTAGATGATATACAATAAGCTTTAGAAATTTTAAAAACCTGCTACGAAACACTAAAATTTGCACCAAAAACAAATGAATTTATATTATTGGGGGATTTATTAGTACGTGACCGGTTTAATAGCACCTATTAAACCAGTATACCTACTTACTTATTTTTTATAATAGGTACAATTCAATATTAATAAATGGGAACGATGAAATTCTCTTAGCGCGCACAAGTGACAACGACGTCTGCCCTCACGTGTCTGCCCGTTCGGGTCGACGCGGTTAGCTATCTTATCCCCGCCCCCGCGCGAGACCAAGCCCCGCAACTCACGCGCTGCAGCGCAGCGAGCGACCGATCTTCTTGAATCGATGTAATAATAATAATCTATAGGATTAACGCGTTTTAAAAATATTGGTTCGATGGATATGTTTAACCTATTATTACTCAACAATCACATTTGTAATATTAAACTTTATCAAATGCACAATGTATTTAAGGTACATTACTGGATAAGGATTAATGGCGTATTGCTTGAATAAGCTAATATTTCTCGTAAAAAGTACCTACATTATAAAGATTTTATATCATCGCGGATTTTTAAAGGTGTACAATACTGTAGTATATTTTTTGATCTATCTTATAAGGTTCAGCCATCGTTTTCAGTGTAAGCACAATAACTTAACCAAAATTACAGTTAAATCAACCTATCTCAAAAACTATAAGAGATACTTTGATCAAACCAAAAATCGTTGAAAGAGTTAATTAGCATGCATCACCTCTATTTTTTTTAGAATTTTATACCCCGTAGTTATAAAAATAGAGGGGGGGGGGACATACTTTTTACGACTTTGAGAGCTGATATCTCAAAAACCGTTCACTTTAAGAAAAATGTTTTTTAGAAAACTTTATATCATTTTAAAACACCTTTCCATTGATACCCCACACGGGTATGTACATCGAAAAAAAAAATTTCATCCCTCAGTTACATGTATGGGGGGCCCCACCCCCAATTCTTTTTTTTACTATTTAGTGTCATATTTTTGTAGCGGTTCATACAACACATATTCCCATCAAATTTCATCACTGTAGTACTTATAGTTTCCGAGTAAATCGGCTGTGACAGACGGACAGACGGACAGACGGACATGACGAAACTATAAGGGTTCCGTTTTTGCCATTTTGGCTACGGAACCCTAAAAAGCACCATGACTTCGAACGCAGATCATTTTGACGAAGAAGGCGACGTTCCATTGAGCGTTTTAAACAGAATAACGACAAGAAAGAACTCTTTATTTGGGGAAGAATATGCAAATAAACTGGCAAATCATAGCAAATCAATGCAAGCAAAAGATTATCCTTTAGCGATTGATAATCTTAGAAAAATAGCTTATCAGCTAGCTGAACAGGTACATTTAAAACACAGGTTCAACAAGGAAACTGAAAAAGCAGGCTACGACTTTGTTAACTTATTTTTAGGGAGACATTGCAATAAGAAAATCAGGTGTTTCCTTAGCGCGACCAAATGCGATGAATAGACGGGAAGTAGACGCGTACTTTAATCTCTTGGAAAGTGTCCTGATGGTCGACGACATAATGATGAAACCCAGTCACATTTACACAGGGCTACAATTAAATAACAGTCCAGATTATGTTCTTGCTGCGAAAGGATTCAAGGCTGTGTCAACAGTTACATCAACCGAAAAGGGCGAAACGATTACTGTAATGCTGAAGGTACATTTTTTCCTCCAGCTTGTATTATGAAAGGTAAAAAACCTGAGTTTGAAGATGGTATGCCTCCTGGATCAAAGGTTTTTATGTCCCTTAAATTTGCATACATACACTACACTTCGTCCAAAAGAAACCTGCAGGAAAAGTCCTTTTTTTGTTAGATGGGCACTCTACACATTAAAATTCCATTGAAATGTTACAATACGCACAACAAAATGACATAGTGTTACTGTCAATGCCTAGTCACTCATATCACTATCTTCAGCCCTTGGATCGGGGTGGTAGGTACACCATCTTACCCGCTCATGATTCACGTCTTTTATTTCGATGTTATTAAACGTGATCGTCACTAGTTATGTTAATTTTTTCTTTTTTTTATAGATGATTCGAAATTACCAAAGAAAGTGTTAAGAAGTTGTTTAAGGACTATGTTTGGACTGAAGATTAGAGATAGTTACATTATATACATTTTATTAAGAATAAGACCTTAACGCTCCCCTCTTTTTATATTTTAGAATGTGCAATATTTATAAATAATAATCCTAAACAGTTTCCACGCTTGGCTGATATTACCATCCGGAACAGACGCGATAATACTAAACTCTGCTTACATAAATCAAAAACCACTTTAATGAGCGATAGTATTTTCTGTATGGCACCAAAAATATTTAACAAGCTTCTTGTGTCATGGAAAAAGCAAAGCAGTACAACATTTCGAAACACTCTAAAACAATTTTTAATAATAAAAGCATACTATAGTATAAATGAGTTTCTTAATGATAAGTTGTATAGCTGATGTATACATGTACCTAATATAATAAATAGATATAATAGTTGTTTTTGTTATTTTGTTTTTTGTTGATTTTACTGTTTAATTCTTTACTAGATAAATAAGTGAAGAATTTTATTGTTAATTGTAACTACTCCTTTAATTGTATAATTATTGTTTTAATTTTCTATTTTATATTTGTACGCCTCTATGGCTAAACATGACTGTATCGTTTTTGTTATGAACACCTTACATACTTATGTGTGTATACTCATGTTCTTACAAATAAAACATCTTTATCTCTTTATCTTAAACTAACAGAGTAGGGTGTAGTGAAAATCAAATGAAATTAGCTATTCAAGATGTTTTACACGGAAAAAAAGGTTATAAATTAGCTAGTAAGACTTATAATGTAACGACTTTTGAGCACAAAGTTAATCAAGCAAGAAATAATGAGAATAGTGTACAAAATGTCAGAGTTCCCTTGGGTCCAATTTCCACTGTTTTTTTCGAAGGTGAAGAACAACAACTTGTAAATTATTTAAAGGAAATGGAAGAAAGGTTATTTGGTTTGTGAACTTCTGAATTGCGTAAATTATCCTATGAATTAGCAGTTCGTAACAACAAACAACATAAATTTAATAATTTCAAGAAAAAGGATGGCAAGGATTGGCTTCGTGGGACTTGAGTTTGCGAAAACCAGAAAATACAGGGTGGGCCAGAAAGGCGTACGATTTTAAAAACACTCTTGCGCTTGAACCATATGAGGGGGGGCCGCGCGGTTGGTGGCGTTGAGAAGCTCGGTTCTCGGAAATTTAGTCGCGATGGATAACTTCACCGGAGCGCAACGTGCATTCTGCGTTAAACATTATTACAAAAATGGCGATTCGTGCGCTATTGTTCGGCGTGAGTTTAAATTACATGACCTAAATCAGTGTCCGAAGGAAAGTGTGATTAGATCGTGGGTCAGAAAGTTCGAAACTACTGGTTCGACTCTCAAACAAAAGCCTGCGGGACGCCCAAGGTCAACAAGAACGGAAGACACAATTGAACAAGTTAGAGCTTCAGTTCAACGTAATCCTGGTCTATCGACTCGCAAGCGTTCAGCTGAACTTAGGGTATCCAGAACATCTTTGCGTCGCATTTTGTTAAAAGATCTGAAATTGCACCCGTATAAAATTCAACTTATGCAGGAATTACAGCCAAATGATCCAATTTTAAGACGAGCTTTTGTTAAAACAATGCTGGAACGTTTTCGGAGTTTCAACAATATTCTGTTCTCCGACGAAGCCCATTTTCACATAAATGGGCATGTCAATAAACAGAATTGTCGTTACTGGGCTGCAGAGAACCCACGTGCAAAACATGAAAAGCCTCTGCATTCGCCGAAAGTAACCGTTTGGGCGGCCATATCAGCGCACGGAATTATCGGACCCTATTTCTTTGAAAATGAACAAGGGCAATCTGTCACTGTAAACTCTGACCGATACATAGCCATGCTAAGGGATTATTTCTTTCCGCAACTGCAACAATTTGAAGCCTATAATCGTGCGACGTGGTTTCAACAAGACGGCGCGACATGCCATACATCTAATGCCTCTTTGGCGGTCGTAAACGAGATGTTTGCTGGGAAACTGATATCGCGCCGAGGTGACATTGCATGGCCGCCTCGAAGTCCAGATCTAACGCCACCGGACTTTTTTATGTGGGGATACCTAAAAAGTAAAGTGTATTCCAATAATCCAGCAACAATTAATCAGTTGAAGACCAATATCAGAGAAGAAATGACAGCTATTCCCCGCGCAATGTGCGAGCGAGTTTTTACCAATTTGAGGTTCAGATTCGAGGAATGTTTGCAGCGCGATGGTGCACACCTCAATGATGTTATTTTTAAGAAATGAATTTCCCGGATGTCTTCTTTTAATTGAAATAAAAATTGTATGTGAACTGTATTTAGTTTTTTTATTATATTTTTTTCAAATTCGCAATTCTTTCTGGCCCACCCTGTACATAATTAGCTCGCGCTGTTGGGATTAATACACTGTCTGTTATACACTGATTCTCCAATAATAGAAGATGTGCCAGTTTTACATACTCAACATCTCCCTAATGTATACATCACAGCTGCCACAGGAGGCTTTATATCTGTCACAAAGACGGCAACAAGAACTCAAGATAATATCACATACATATAAACGAGCAACAATAAAAAAATATTTCTCTGTTATTCTATTGAAAAGGGTCAATGATTATTTTTTTAGAATAAAATAATTTCTGAACTAATTATTTTAACAATTGAAATATAAAAAAAACGATTATAAAATATAAAAAAAAATATTTAAGAATTTTTTTTTTTAAAAAAACATTATTTTATCTATGCTATAAGATGGTAAAAAGACTTTTTTTTAAATCCCAAAATAGTCTATTTGTTTTTAAACAATTTCTTAACAAATGACGTAAAAAATTTTTTCCATTGATAATTAATACCTATATTAGATGCGAAAACGGCAATAATAATTCATTACCAAAAAAAAATTTTTTTAATAACATTTTTTACAAATTTCATTTTTAGTGAATTTAAAACAATTATAATTAACAAAATAATTAGCTTAAATTATTTTTTTTTTTGCATAACTTTATTAAGTACCTAAACAAGAAGAGCTACATGAAGCGAAAAGATTTTTAGATCAATTATTAAAAATTTTATGCCGTAATTTATAAAAACAGAGATTGGAAAAAAATTAGTTAACTAACAATGATGTAACTTTTTGAAAAATGGACTGTGGAGTCAGTATAACATTGTCAGCATTGTCATCGAACCTAATCTAGGTCAGATTTTAATATAAATATGAATAAAGATTACTGCACAGAGGAGTCACGCAGAGTTACCCATTAGCACGCACCAAGACCAGTCGTTTTATTTACCTCGCTGCTACCTCATCATACCTCACACGTGTACCATAGCTGCACCAGCATCGGTACACAACGTGACGCTGTCCACTTACATTGGTGACCCCGACGACCGCAAGCAACCTTCCAGACAAGATAACCCGACGATTGAAAGCAGCCTTCGCAGAGAAAATTACCCGACGACGGCAAGCAACCTTCCAGAGAAGAAAAACCGACGTACTAAAGCAACCCTCACGATGAAGATTACCCGACGTCCGAAGCCCAGCGTGGTCAACGAAATGGTGACACCGAAGAAAAAGAAAAAAATTCCACAAAATGGTGACTCCAAGAAATCAAACAACATTTAACAAGCCATCCCAAGAAAACAAATACTGCCCGTCTGCCCAGAAAATTCTCCAACATCCACTTTAAGAAATAATCCAGTACTTCACCGTCGTTTTACAAGAAATCCAAGTCAATAATTCAGCAAGCAAAATTCAAAATACGTTGCAACGCCTAGAAGAGGAATAATTTACAAAGACAACGCACACAAACTACACGCTGCAAACGAAACGTCAATACAAACACATGGTGTAAAAACGCTGACTCTGAATTAGAATATGACACGACCGTGCAGACAGGTGCATTGAATTTACCCGTTGCTGACAATACGCAACCATTTCAAGCCGCCGATTTATTTTTAATAGAAGAACATAATACTTCGCTGGACCTTCGAAAAAAAACGGTTACAAGATGGCAAGACTGGACTTCAGCTAAATGAAAAATTTATGAAGTCAAGCACGCCCACGCCCAGGACGGTCAAATCAATCGGAAACTATGAAGAAATTCCGATACCTCTCGACGCTTTAGTCCTGCCGAAATACGACGTTCACTACACGTCACTGCAAAGGAAGCGACTTTCGATTATGCGGCAATCAGAGAAACCTAAACGGAATCACGGTACCCAAACGACATACAACAAGCAGCGAAACATCAAGCAGCGACACATAGCTGGTTCACGTCAGAAAAACGACAAACTGAAATCCAATGGACTCCCGAAGCACTAGAAGAATTCGATCAATGTGAAGCAAGTCTAAACGACGCCCTTACATTGACGTCATCAACAACACACTCCCCGCTGTCGCGCATGACACATGCGCCCCAAACATGCGCTGGCGCTGTTCTTCAACAGTATGAAAGTTTCATGTGGATAAAGGACCTTACAATCCAAACCCCAGCACAAATGGAGATCCGACCAGCATAAATTTGGAGCAAATATCCGTTTATCTGGAATGTAAATCGAGCCGAAAAAGCAAAATACATCACCAGAAATATTTACACGGATTCTACAAAGGACAATGGCCAATCAAAGCCCGTAGTAACACGCACTATTGGTCGAAGTTCGAATAATCAAAAATGCGACTTTCGGAAACATGTGCAACTGGGACGGAAAAGGCGAACGAACTGTTATACCCTTGTTAAAACAGGCGTGAATATAAAATAAAAACGCTGCGTTTCCTATCGCATTGACGTCAATGCAATAGGAAACCAATCCAATACTCAATCATTATAAATATTAGTGCCTTGCTATTTTCAAGCAGTTTTTGATCGGACTTTCGTCGGGTGTAGGCCATTTGTAATATATATTAAATAAATATCAATTCTTTAATAAAAAGTCTTTTTAAAAAAGTCTTCTTCGACCCACCCCGTAACATTGGTGTCAGAAGTGGGATACCAGTGCCAAGAAACATCGAAGAATCGCGCTGGTATAAAGGGTCGCAAATCAATCACCGTGGACCTACACCGTAAAGAAACCAAAAACTCCGGGGCTTCATAAACCAACGCCTCGACAAACTTGTCGCCGTATCGCCGTGTCGCTGAGTCACCGTGTCTCCGTGTTGCTCTATCTCCGTGCCTCCGTCTCGTCGTGTCTCCGTGTTGCTCTATCTCCGTGCCTCCGTCTCGTCGTGTCTCCGTGTTGCTCTATCTCCGTGCCTCCGTCTCGTCGTATCTCCGTGTTGCCCTATCTCCGTGTCTCCGCGTAGCCACGTGTCACTGAACTGCTGTGCCACGTGTCTCCGAAAACTTGCTGCGTTTCTGGCTGCTGAAGCGTCCCTGTTTCCTGTGCCACTGAAGCGTTGCTGTGATCCGTGCTGCTGAAGCGTAGCCGTAGTTCCTGTGTCACCGCTGCAGCCGCTGTCCTTGCTGTCGTGCCGCTCCACCGCCACTGCTGTACGAGTTTCCCGATGTCTGCCGCTGTGGCCGTGCTCCTGCTGATTCTGTAAGTAGAACATCTTATCTCTGTTATCGCTAATCCTCCGACCTTACTATCCTTTTTAAATATTTTGTAGTTATACTTACCTTAATTATCCTTATCCATATAATCTTATTTATTTAAAACTATTATATTCTTTCCCAACATAGTCCAAATTAAATTATTATTTAATTTCCTCCATAATTTTATATATTTTTCTATTTAATTTCTCTTTTTCCCAGTTAAAATGACTGAATCAAAGAAAAACGTAGCTTCAGCCGAAATCATAATGAGTGAACAATTTTCTTTAAATGTTTTATGCAAGTTTATTAATTCATATAATGGTGATCGCGAAACCCTCACAGCCTTCTTATCTAACTGTCAAGACGCCTTAGATTCAGCATCACCTAGTCAAAAAACATTACTTTTTAAATTTATTAAAACCAAATTAGAGGGTAAAGCCCAAATCGCATGTTCTAACAGAGTCTTCGACGACTTTGAATCATTAAAGAGTTTCTTAAGGCAAAATTTTGGGCAACGGAAACACTATAACCATTTATTCCTAGATCTCCAGGCCTGCAAGCAACAACCGAGTGAGAGTGTAACACAATTTTCGCTTAGGGTTGAGAAATGTCTAACTGAACTACAGACAGAAATTTATAATTCTGATACGTTAAAAAAAGATTTATCAGGTCGGTTAGCTATGACGGAAGACTTAGCGTTGCACACTTTCATGTTAGGATTACATTCGCAGATTAGTAATTTGGTGCGTTGTCGAAATCCAAAGTCCCTTAACGACGCCGTAAACGTTGCAATTGAGGAAGAAAAAATACAAAATTTCGTTTCAAGGAGTGCGTTAAAATCGGAGTCTATAAATAATAATAAACCGAATAACTCCCGATTTTCTCCAGTTAGACAGTCATTTAGTCCTAATGCCTCTCGATTTCCGCAAAATAGGCAATCACATCCCCAAAATTCGCGCGATCAGATTTATTGTAAATACTGTAAAAATCCGGGCCATGATATTTCACAATGCCGCAAACGCAAATTTAACAACGAAAGGCGTAAACAATTGCATGCGCAAGTAGCTCATCATATTTCTGAAGCGCCGCCGCTACCATTGGCGTCATTGCCGACATACGATGACATGGCACACGCCAACGTCAATGATGTATCGGATTTAAACTAGCTCCTCGGATTACGAACTCGTGCCGGCGCATTCCGAGAAATAATGGCACAAATCATTTTGTTTCCAAGCGCGTTTCAAATATCAATATGTCACAATCAAAGACGATGTTAACTTCTAAATCTATAATACCTAAAAATCGTAACATCGACCTATCGCGTAAATCTCTTACACCTCAACACATTCCTCCGGGAACCGCTGTCTCGTTGAGTCCTAAATCTCTTACACCTCAACACATTCCTTCGGGAACCACTGTTTCGTTGAGTCCTAAATCCTTTACACCTCAACACATTCCTTCGGGAGCCGCTGTCTCGTTGAGTCCTAAATCTCTTACACCTCAACACATTCCTTCGGGAACCACTGCTTCGTTGAGTCCTAAATCCTTTACACCTCAACACATTCCTTCGGGAACCGCTGTCTCGTTGAGTCCTAAATCTCTTACACCTCAACACATTCCTACGGGAACCACTGTTTCGTTGAGTCCTAAATCTTCTACACCTCAACACATTCCTTCGGGAACCGCTGTTTCGTTGAGTCCTAAATCTCCTACACCTCAACACATTCCTACGGGAACCGCTGTTTCGTTGAGTCCTAAATCTTCTACACCTCAACACACTCCTTCGGGAGCCACTGTTTCGTTGAATCAAAAACCAAATTACCGAGCTCGACATGTTTCGCCGCGAGTCCATACATCATCTAAATCTAAGATTATAAGTACGTCAGACGTTTCTACTCCTTTATATGAGGTAAACACACTACAGAATAAAATATCTTTACCTCATATATTCTTAAACACTAAGTACTCTCAGATCCCTCTTTGTTTTCTTATTGATACCGGATCAAGCGTTAGTATAGCGAAACTCTCTAACTTTAAAGTAAGACCTTTAATGGCAAACGAAAAAATACACCTTAAAGGTCTTAATGCGGAAAATTCTTATTGTGAAACGCTAGGGTCATTTGAAATGGAATTTCAATGTTCTTCAAATAAAAGTAGTGCAAACTTTATTCCATTTGTTTTTAAATTTCACGCTATCAACGAAAATATACAATTAGAATATGATGGCATTTTGGGCAACGACTTTCTAAGAAAATTTCATGCCGACATCAAATATTCCGAAAATTGCCTCAAAATACAAAATCATTATTTGCCCATCTATTTTTCTCAACCTAGTTACATTATTCCTTCGCGTTCGGAGGCAGTTATCGAATGTCCCATTTTAAACTCACCATCAGAACTTATGAACGTTACCGAAGGCCTAGTTCTTGACCACAGCATATCGGACGGTGTTTACATAGCCAATTGTATAGTTACAGTCAAGCCAAACCATAGAGTCAATATATCAGTACTTAATACTACCGAGTCTGACGTAGTTATAAAAGATTATCGCGTTCATTTAATTCCTTTCGATGTCCAATCATCCGTACAACTCAATAAAAACATTACGGAACACGTTTACAACATTCATAGTTCTCACTTAGACCGATCTCAAAAAGTACTAGATCTTATCAGAACATCTCATCTTAATAATGAAGAGACCAAAACACTACTCGAGTGTTGTTCTTGTTACACCGACATATTTTATTTGGAAGGTGAACCACTATCTTGTACGAATGCCATAGAGCATTCAATCGATACCAAAGATGCTGCGCCTATTCATGTAAAATCTTATCGTTTTCCTGAGTGTCACAAAAGTGAAGTTGAGAGCCAAATAAAAAAAATGTTAGATCAAAATATAATTCGCCCTTCTATATCGCCATGGAGCGCTCCCGTGTGGGTTGTTCCCAAAAAACAAGACGCCTCCGGTAAACAAAAGTGGCGAATTGTAATAGATTACAGAAAGCTCAATGATACTACAGTAACCGAAATTTACCCAATTCCTTTAATAACAGATATCTTAGATCAGTTAGGACACTCTAAATATTTCACTAGTCTTGATCTCGTGAGCGGATTTCATCAGATCAAAATTAAGGCCGAGGATGCTCCTAAAACGGGTTTCACAGTTGTCACTAATGGTAGCGCATCAGGACATTACGAATTTACTCGAATGCCATTCGGGCTCAAAAATGCACCTTCAACCTTTCAAAAATTAATGAACACGGTGTTGTCGGGATTACAGGGACTTCATTGTTACGTGTATTTAGATGACTGTATCATTTATTCCCACGACCTTCAGTCACACATGCAAAAGCTCAAGTTAGTATTCGACAGGCTTCGTCAATTTAACCTCAAATTACAACCGGATAAGTGCGAATTCTTACGTCGCGAAGTTAGTTATTTAGGTCATATAATTACCGATAACGGTGTATCGCCTAACCCAGAAAAAGTCAAAGCTGTCGTACATTTTCCAATCCCTAAGTCTCCTAAAGACATAAAATCATTTCTCGGTCTAGTCGGATATTATCGTCGATTCATTGAAAATTTCTCCAAAATCACAAAACCTTTAACTTCACTTCTAAAAAAGGACGCCGTATTCCAATGGTCACAGGATCAACAACAAGCTTTTTGTACTCTAAAAAATAAATTAACCTCAGCTCCACTTCTCCAATACCCCGATTTTAGTCGCCAATTTTTATTAACAACTGACGCGTCGAATTACGCATTAGGTGCCATTCTATCGCAAGGTGACATAGGTAAGGACAAGCCGATCGCGTATGCGTCGCGAACTCTGAACAAAGCTGAAGGGAATTACTCAACGATAGAAAAAGAACTTCTCGCTATCTTATTCGGTGTAAAGACCTTTAGGCCCTATCTTTATGGTCGTAAATTCAAAATTATAACCGACCATAAACCTCTCGTATGGTTATTTAGTGTCAAAGATCCCGGGTCAAGACTTATCAGATGGCGCCTTAAATTGGAAGAATACGATTATGAGATAGTGTATAAACAAGGCAAATTAAACGCAAACGCGGACGCGTTGTCTCGCTTTCCGGTAAACACCTTAGAAAACGACTTAAATATAAATGTCCCTAATTCATTGGCATGTGATCCAACACCAGCCGTTGGTAATAACGATGACTCACACAACATGCCGTCGATATCGGAAACATACGAACAATTCCTCCAAATAAATAAGCAAGCAGGAATATCATACGACACTGTTATCGAAGAACATAATGAATCTCTACTCAAAGCAAAATGTAAGCTTATTGCCTACCCAACATCGGTCGATCTTGATGAATCCGTGCCATACTGCTTAGATATCATAAACGCGGCTACAAGTAAACCCGATATCCGCGATATTGAACGAGAATTATATACATTCTATTCGACAGATAATGATAAACATCTTTTTACACATTTATTTGTACGTCTTAATCATTTTGACGAAATGACTTACAAAGATATATTTAATTTACTCCGTGATTACCGAGAAATGATAAAATACTGGTACCCGGAGGAAAACGAATTCGCTATATCAGATTTCTCAGATCCATTTAGTAAGCTAACGTTTAATAAAATTTACAATATCATATCGTTTTTGTTTCATAATTCTAGTATCAAGGTGCATATATATCACAATTCAATTAAATACCCGACACCGGACGAAGTTAAGCAGATTCTTAAGGATAACCACGATTCTCCTTCTGCTGGTCATCCCGGTAGTACACGTATGCTCGAGAGAATAAAACCCCAATTCTGGTGGAAAGGTATGCGGCAAGATATTGAAGAATATGTTAAAAATTGTCGCTCTTGCCAAATCAATAAGCCACTTAGGCATACCAATCGCGCGCCTATGATTATAACATCCACCGCGACTAGACCTAACGAAAAATTATTTTTAGATCTCGTCGGTCCCCTTCCGGAAACTCACGAAAATAACTTCAAATTCATTTTAACGTTACAAGACGACTTAACAAAATTTTCCCAAGCATATCCCATGCGATCATGTTCCGCTGAGGAGACGGCAAAACTTTTAGTTAATTACATCTCTCACATGGGAATACCTAAAATGCTTATAACAGATCAGGGTACAAATTTTTGTTCAGACGTCTTCAAACAATTAGCCAAATTATTCGGTATTAAACACATCTTTGCTTCCCCGTATCATCCGCAAACATGTGGGGCTTTAGAAAGGAGTCACGCTACGTTAAAAGAATACTTGAGGTCGTACGTAGGTGAAAATCAACACACTTGGGATTTATATATCCCCAGTGCGATGATCGCTTACAATTCCAACGTTCATAGCACTACAGGGTTTTCACCCCTAGAGTTATTATTTGGATATAAGCCATATATACCTAGCAGTATCGATAACATTGATCACAATACATACACAGATTACATTCGTGCATTAAATCACCGACTTTATTACAGTCGCCAGAAGGCCCTTCAAAATATTCAAACGTCGAAAGAAAAATCTAAAACCCGCTTCGACACACACGCAAAGCCCATCACATATAATGCAAATGATATGGTATACGTGAGGTGTCACCACAAACAAAACAAATCATTAATGCCAGTGTGGAAAGGCCCATTTAAAATCATTAAAATAAACGGAAATCATACCGTCACTTTATTGATAGGAAGAAAATATGTTCGTCATCATTATGACGAAATTAAACTCGCCGCCGCTCATATACCACAACAATAAAACATCATTACATCATAGTCGTTCATTCTGTTCCAGATCAGCTCATGCATCCGCGTCACCCGAATACGTCTCGACAATAGTAGGAAGTCCGGGTCTATACTTCGACAAACTTCTCGATGTCAAATTTACTAACGATGACTGGAACATAATAACTTATATTGACATCAGTCACGTTAAGCCCACTATCAATAAAATTGAATTTTTATTTGAAAAAATAGAATCACTTTGTAAATCATTCACATCACAAAAATTTATGCAGGAGTGTTCTAACTCACTATCGGCGTTACAAAATCAACACAATAACAATGTGAAAAAATTCTCGTCCATTTCGTATTTGCTAACTGACGAAAAACCTAGCGCTCGTTTTAAAAGAGGTCTTATGGATTTTGGAGGCACTATTCTCAAAACATTTTTCGGTACTCTAGATCATGATGACGCAACGCAATTTTCTAAAGCGATTGATGACGTTCAAACGGACGAACAGAAAATAGTTCATTTAATGAAGGATAACATCCATGTTATAAAATCTACCATATCTTCCTTTAACAACTCCATCAGCAAAGTAAATAGAAACGAAAAATACTTATTGAATAACATGGAAACGATTCATAGTAATTTAGAAAAACTTTATTATTCCATTGATAGTACGCAAATTACGGCTGAGCTTAACTCCTTATTAAATGCATTAGAAGCGATTATTGTCACGCTCTCATTCGATATTGACGATATGAACAATGCCATTTTATTCGCGAAACTAAATATTTTACATCCAACGGTTCTTAGTCCCCATCAACTATATCATGAACTAGACAAAAACAGGAATAACCTTCCAAGACAATACGAACTTCCTGTTTCCTTGACTTTACAGAATGTTCACGAATTAATAGACTTATCTAAATTAATATGTTACTATCACCAGAATAAAGTCATAATTGTAGTGAAATTACCTTTAGTATTACCCCAAACTTATAACTTGTTCAATGTCATTCCTCTTCCTGTCCCATATGACATTACTAAACCTAATACCTTCGTCCTAATTTCTCCTACCAGCTCCTACATAGCGATAACAGCTGATCATATGTTCTATTCACTGATAAGCGACATAGACAAATGCCAACTAATCGGTGAAAAATGTTATATGTGTTCGTTGACAAGTATATATTCCACTATAGCCAATCCTATCTGTGAAACTACTTTGTTAAGTGAAATAGTGAGAAAACTTCCAAGTAATTGTGAGACTAAACTATTACATGGTTCAATTGATGTCTTCCACAAAATTTCTGGTAACCGATGGATTTTTGTACAATCAGAACCAGGTAGATGCCATATTACTTGCAACGATAATATGGATAAAATTGAAAAAACTCTATTTGGAACTGGCATTCTAAAATTGAGAAAACATTGTAATGCGTTCTTTAAAACTTTGCAGTTTTCGCCTAAAGTTGAAATTCTAGCAGGAAACTCAACTAATATTATATCAAATTTTAATGTCTTAATGGACGATTGTTGTGAAAAATCCAGAGTAAATAAAACATTTTCCAAATTACCCTTTAAACAATTGCATAACATCGACAATTTAAACTCGCTAATACATGCGAGTGTTCATCTCGACCATTTTGAAAACGAGTTGAACAGATTAGAAAATCCATCTCATTTCGATAAATATGGCATTCATTACATGTCAATAACCTATTTATTTGGGATAGTATTTTCTATTTTTATTCTCTATAAAGCCAAAAACTTAATTTGCAGACCCGATATTAAAGGCAAATCAGGATGCATCCAAATATTTAACCAATGCCACAATACCAAATGCGTTAAAAAGCCGTCCACACAAATGATAGTAATTAAGGACGATACCAAGACGTCAGAGTCCTCTTCAGAGGAAATCGATGTTACCATACATCGATCTCCTATGAAAAGAAATATCATGTATGATAACAAATGTCATACCTACTAAAGTCAAATCTCTTTTATTCAAATAGACTTTTACAAGCTCTTTTGAATCGTCATTATGCTATTTTTTAAACTAGTGCCGCTCCAAAACGTGCTATCGCTTTGGAGAAGAAACGGCAAGAAACATAACACATAAACTTTTCCTTACTTAATTTACGTTTACTACATATAATTTAATTTTCTATTTCTATAAAGTAGTCACGTAACTTTCTATTTCTTAAATGTATGATTTCAATTACTTTTATTATTCATTTTTATGTTACTTCTAGGAAACGTATTTTTATCGATATTTTTTTAAAAAATGTTAAATTCTTAAATTTTAATTATTTTTATTCTAGTTCTTAATTTCGAATAAATAATGTATTTTATTTTATTTGTAAACCGATGACAGTCCGAATAGCTTCCATTAAATCAATTTCCAATTAATATTATCTTCACGTCTAGTTATCTCTTAATCTCTCATCACTATAATGAGTGATGATCGATCTTAACGGGGGGGTTGTTATACCCTTGTTAAAACAGGCGTGAATATAAAATAAAAACGCTGCGTTTCCTATCGCATTGACGTCAATGCAATAGGAAACCAATCCAATACTCAATCATTATAAATATTAGTGCCTTGCTATTTTCAAGCAGTTTTTGATCGGACTTTCGTCGGGTGTAGGCCATTTGTAATATATATTAAATAAATATCAATTCTTTAATAAAAAGTCTTTTTAAAAAAGTCTTCTTCGACCCACCCCGTAACAGAACCTTTAACACAATTACAAGGCAGCAGCAGCAGCGACGTCAACAACCGCGAGAGTGCTGAACCTGCGGAATACAGCAAGTCCACGCTGACGACAACACGATCGGGCCGCGTCATACGCCCGGTAGTACGTTTCGCAATAGAACGGAGCAAATCAAGAAAATATTTTTAAATGTTATTATGTATACGATATTTAATTATGTATTTATTTATTTTTCAAAAAAAGGGGAACTAATGTGGAGTCAGTATAACATTGTCAGCATTGTCATCGAACCTAATCTAGGTCAGATTTTAATATAAATATGAATAAAGATTACTGCACAGAGGAGTCACGCAGAGTTACCCATTAGCACGCACCAAGACCAGTCGTTTTATTTACCTCGCTGCTACCTCATCATACCTCACACGTGTACCATAGCTGCACCAGCATCGGTACACAACGTGACGCGGTCCACTTACAGGACAAAAAACAAATTTTTCATCGAGGTTTTTTTCGTTCAAGTGTCTACATTACACCAAAATTTTTTAAAATTTTTAAACTGTCATTTAATATTAAAAATAAATTGTTTTAGGTGATATACCGGCTTTTTAGGCGGCGCGCCTATGCCGTAACGCCCTCGCGGAGCTCTATTTTCAGTATTAAAAAAATAATATAAATAATATAGATAGAGTTCCGGGAGTTAGTTCTTTTTTATTGGATATTTCCTCCTCTTTCATGATCTGTTTTCAAAATTCCTTAAATATTATTATTTTTAAAGTTATTAAAAAAAACTAAATACCTGTTTTTATTTTTTTTATTTTGTTAATAACAATTGCAATTTTTTATGTGCTAATATACCCTTCATAAACATTTTTCTAGACGTCATTCCGAATCGAATGAGCCATCGCTCATATTTTTAGGAGCTTTATTTCTATTTAACACGTTTTTGAACATGTCGACTAGACTAAATATGTCATTTTCATTTATACAATGACTCTTGGGATAAATTTCAGGTGAATTATACTAATTTTACTGGTGCACAAAAGGTCAACCTGCTGGCTATGATGGAAAGAATTGGAATTAATAATATTGATTTCAGTAATGATAGTCCATATGCCCCCTAACTAATGCCATTATTGGCTAGGTGGAACTATTGAATGAAATTTCACAATTACATAATGAAGTACCGGATGCACGTGTAGCATTGTCTATTATTCAGCCAAATTCAGAAGTGGAGACAGTAATGAGAGACTGACTGGCCTGTTTATTATGCCAAGAGTACGCTTGAAAGGTATATGAACAAAGTAAGAGGTAATTTGACCCAAAATTTTGTATCTCTCCATTTAAGTCATAGCCATATCACAATTCAAGGAGTGGCAGCCAGAAATAGTATACCAAAAGGTTTCTATGGAAACTCTTTTATGCTGCTGGCATTAAACCAGCAATTTTCATATGTGATGCTACATATATCTATGTGTAAAAAAACATGCACAATTCTCGAACTTTTTGCAGAAGTAAAAAAGGTCATGAGCTCGGAAACCTATGTGTGTGCAAGTAAAATTATACCGATCACTCGAGGTTTAAAATCAACAATAGAGAAACTGTCAATAAATGTACATAATAATAGAGTTAAGGATCTGGTTAATCGCCTCTTACAAGGCATTCATAAAAAGATTTTCTAATCTTGAAAAAAGTTAAACGTTTGCTCTGTGTTTTTTTCTTGACCCACGATATAAGCATCATGTGTTTCAAGAAATGAACACTACAGAATCGACAAATTGAATTAGTGACTGCAATGATAGATAAAAAAATCGTCACGCACCCACAACAGAAGAAACGATTCTAGAAGTTCCAATTCAAGTAAAGAAATTATCCATTTGGCATGACGTAGACGAGACAATTAGCAAAGCAAGGCCAATTGGAACTTCGCATTCACAAGCGATTCAAGAAATTCAAAGATATTTTGATGACCATCCAATTCGGCGGACGGAAGATCCGCTCACCTGGTGGAAAAACCATGAGAAGGTATATCCTAACTTGGCGCAACTGGTAAGAATAAATCTGAATACTGTCGCTACCAGTGTTCCTTGCGAAAGGATGTTTTCAAAAGCCGGACTTATTATTTCAGATAGAAGAACACGGTTACAAACAAAGGAGGTGAAACAACTAATGTTTCTCAATGCTAATTTAATATAATAAATTATATTTCATTGTAAATTAATTAAGTTATTGTGGTTTTGAGTTTAAAAAAGGGTTTAAGTTAAGAATTTTTATTAGTTACATTTTTATCTTGTGGTTCATTACTTTATATTTAGGTGCAAAATTATAGAGATAGAGAGCTAAGTTAAACGTATTTTTTTTTTTCGTTATCAAGGTTTAAGTTACGAAGGTTCAAAATTATGGTAGCTTTCATTGAATATGATTATATCATAAAAATAATCTTATCATTTATAAATATCTTATTAATGAACATGACGGCGCCTGCGCCGTCGTTGGCAACTAAAAGAAACTTTGTAAACAACACGTGCACCGATCTCGCCACGGCTGAATCACCGAGCGCATCACTCGTTTCCCCACTCTCCCTACCACGCAACTTGTTTTGCAAGCAGTATAAAACCTACGGAGCGACCGCCGCGCGGCAGTCTTGGCTCTGGCGAGGCACGGTGCACATGTTGTATTGTTGCTAGCTTAACCTAGACACCTTGGATAGTTAATTTGTGCAAACGAATTAACTATTATTATCAGCTATAAATAAGTTGAAAGACTGTTTATAGCTGACTAGCTTATACGATAAGCCTATTGTCAATTATTCATAGCAAGTAATTATTGATTAATTGTTACAAATAATTGATTCTGTTGTAGATAAATTAATAAGTTTCTAGTTATTGATAATATACAGAGTTCTTTGTCATTCTACCTGCATTTCATTTACTATGTCTGACCCTCTTCCTACAAACATTTATTGTTTAACAAGTAATTGCGTCATTTTGTTTATGTCCTCACAATCTTTACATCAAGTATTCCTACCTGATTACTTTTCCTAGTTCCTAATAGTATGATTAAGTTCTAAACTTATTAGTATTCATTATACTTTGAGTACTTACCTCTGGTCGTCATAATACCACTCTAAGGTTACAATTCCATTCCAAAATCAAAAGTACTCATGAGTACTTTGGAGCCAGTATTTGTAATCAGTACTTCAGAGTACCTGTAATCACTGTAACGAATACAACGAAGTACTCATATAGCACACCTCTAGTCAGTCGGCGCGCCACATTGATGTAAGCAGGAGCCCACATTGATTTTCAACAATCAAAAGTATATTTGTTCGATTTGTTTTCTTAATTACTGTTATTTTGATACAGATAGATTATCTTATTATTTTTTTCGAAATAAGTTGAACATTAACAGTTAATTACGAATGATTACTGTTTGCGTAAATTATTTGGTGAGATTATGGCGATTTTTTGTTTACAAAATTATGCGTTGGGTACGGTTATGTAAATTTTTTTGGGTACGGTGGGGACATATTTATTTGGTTTTAGATGCCCAGAATACGATTGTGGAAGACCGAAAGAGCGCGCTGTGACATCAGCAAATATGAAAATGCCTATGAAGAAGTGAAACGCGGGACTTCTATACGAAGAGCCGCGGAAATGTACGACATTAATCGCATGTCGTTGTGGCGATACATTCGTAAGCACAATGATGCCGTCGCAAATCACCATGAAGGCAGTGTCAGTATGGGGTAGGTTGCTCATAATAAACTATTCTCTACGGAGCAATAACAGCAGATGTCTAAATATATCACACGTTGCGCAGATATATATTTAGGCCTTTCAGCAAAAGAGGTGCGCAAGCTTGCATTTGAACTGACAATAGCATGGCTGGTGAGGAATGGTTCCGTTCATTCATGAACAGAAACCCGACATTGTCCGTACGTGTAGGCCAGGCTACAAGCGTTTCAAGGGCTACAAGTTTCAATAAAACAAATTTTGAAGCTTTTTATAACAATTTAGAAACTGTTTGTCAAATGGCAAAGTTGTAGGTAATAAAACGATCTAAAACTTTAGTAATACCACCAAATAATTAAAAATCCTGGTTCGAAGATCTTTGTTTCATACCGCTATCTAAGTTGTTTTTGCACAAAAAGTCGACCCGATTTCTATTTCTGCTTCAATGTGCAATCTAAAGTATTACTACGTTATACAGCTGTTAATAAAGATAAAAGGTATAAATCCACAAATGCGACTGGAAAAAAGATAACTATATTATTCGAAATGAAGAATACCGAGGAAAACATATAATTTTTTGATATAACTAAATATTCAACGTGAGGGAAGTTGAAAATATTTCGCCAACTATTAGGAGAAAGGAATATAATAAGAAGATTCAGAAGAAGAAGAAAATAATCAACAGAAAGTAAAAACCATGGAAAAATGGTTGCAACATTTTAATCGCTACCGTACCCAAGGAAAAGTTATTGTTACATAGGAAAATGTCGTGTGAGACACGCGTCTCACACGACCTACTCAGTGGTAGACTTATATGAATCTTTAGACATTGAGCTTGTTCTTCTCCACATACATCACATGCTCTACAACCCCTCGATGTATCATTTTTCAAACCGCTCAAATCGTATTATCATCAGCAAGCTATACGACTCATTGGTCAGATCGCAGTTAGAGTATGCTGTAGCCTGTAATGGTGTGGCACCCCTATTATAAAAAGTATGATAATATTCTGGAAAGGATCCAGTCAAGTTTTCTCGGAGCTACGAATTACCGATGTTTTAGAATGAATAACTTACTAACGCACGATTGTAAATTTTCAAGTTTAAAATGTAGACGTTTGTATCTCGAAACCAAATTTCTATATGACATTTGTAACAACAGATATGATTGTACAGATATAACCAATAAATTCAGCTACTTTGTTCCTAGAAGTGTTATACCCCGAGGGGTGCGCGCACGGCCGTCATTCGCTATGTCGTATTACCGCACCAACGCAGGGATGCGTGCGCCTCTAAGACGGCTTATGAAAAATTACAATACTTACTTCTCCAATATCGATATTTTCTCGTTAATGCCTAGCGAATTTAAAAAATCACTAACAAATACATTGTAAAATCGTAAAATTTGATCATATTGTCTAATTTATCCTTTATTTTTGTTTTATAGTACCTACCAATATAGCGCACATCTATTTGCAAAACGTTTATTTATATGTGATCCGTGGACAACGGTGTTGGTTGTACATTTGATATATAAAAAATATATAATTGCACTGTTTAGTTTTAAGAATCTATGTTTAACAGTTACATAGCGAGCCTATAGGGAAACCGCCGACGTTGCAGCTGCACTATTGCAAAACCATATTGATATTGTAAAATCGCTGATGCAGCTGTGACGTCAATCGAAGCCTCATTATTAATTATAATTGGTGAGAATAGGCATTCCATATTCCCACCTCGAAGTGGAATCTCTATTCGTAGGATTAATTAATTGTAATTTTATTAGTAATTAATTTAGTTCTTAGAAAGCATTTCGGTTTTTTTTCGACCCTACGTCTGTGGCAAACGTAATTGGCGCAGTCGGTAGGATACTCGCGGGCCGGTACGCGAATATTATATAGGGTTCCCAATTCGAATTCGTGTTCGCGAGCCGCCCGGGCTGGCTATCAAGTCGCGCTACCGAGTATCGTGAATCTACGGACCTGCTGCAGACAAGGGAGAATCTGAAAATCGACTCACGGGGAGAAACCAGTAATGCAGTATTTGTAAGTACACTTGAATTGTTCTCGTGTTGCTCCTAAATCTTTAACTTCAAGATTTACCATCCCAGAGCCTCTAGTTCGCGGGAGCCTGAATCTCGTCAGGCTCGCCGACAAGTAGTTGATAGCAATAGAGATATAGATAAAGATATAAATTTAAATAAAGCAAAAATGTCCCACGACCCTGACACTATTTTTAAAGCCCTACGCTTAGTCCCGGAATTTGACGGGAATCCGAACTTTCTAACACGTTTTATTAAAATTTGTGATTCAATTGCTGCCAAATATTTAAGTACAGCGACGGGCAGCGAATTCTCAAACCTGTGTTTGTTGAATGGTATCCTAAATAAAATTACTGGTACCGCTGCAAGCACTATTAACTCCAATGGTATACCAGAAAGTTGTTTGGGCATTCGATCTGCCCTAATTAATAATTTTTCAGACCAGCGGGATGAGACGGCGCTTTGTAATCTTTCTTTGGCGACTCAAGGAAATAAGGCGCCACAGGAATTTTATGAGCACTGCCAGACTCTTTTTAGTACCCTAATGACGTATGTCTCTCTACATGAGACTATACCTACCACTATAGAAGCGAAACGGGAGTTATATAGGAAAGTTACTAGACAAGCATTAGTTAGGGGATTAAAAGAACCATTAGGTTCTCGTATTCGGTGCATGCGACGCGATAGCATTGAAAAGGCACTCGAGCACGTGCAAGAGGAACTAAATATAATCTATCTACAGTCGCGTAACGAGATGCCAAAGAATCAGCAGACCCCTAAGATCGCCCCAGCAACGGCGAATTCAGATTGAAACCACATATACCATAGAACAGCCTACTTCATCGCCGCCCTATAAACGTAAAGACAGCATATGGGATGAATTTGATGCTCAAGTGGGTGAAATAATCAACGATATCAATCCGTCTGCAGGTGGAATCATAGAAGTGGATAAATATCTAGAGAAACCCTTGCTGCCAAAACACCAAGATCCTGCCAAGTGGTGGTTCGCTAAAAAAGAGGCCTACCCTAGGCTTTATAAAGTATTTCTAAAAAGTTTGATTCGAGCTCCAGAAGATTATCATAAATCTCACCCAGATAGTGCGTTCTGCGTCGCCTCCATCCGATAACTAAAAAAGAATTTAACTGCAGTGATATCTATCATTTTAATATTAATATATGTTCATAAGTCTTTTTTTTTGTATTCCTAATTAGTCGTTTTATGTAATTGTTGTCTACCAAGAATAAGACAAATGTAAAATATGTCTTAAATGATTGTGTAAACACAATGTTAGTGTTGCTTAAACAATAAATAAATAAATACAACCGTAATTCGTAACAGGCAAAATCGATCGACTCAGCCCATCACTTCACTTCATTCATTGCACATTACTTGAGAATTCTCGTCTTTGACAAAACTCTTATTTGATATCATTTCTCAGTCAATGGATAGAATATACCAGGCGAATCAATAAAAAGTAACCTAAAAGACGTGTTCCCTGTGTTTAACTATACAATAACTCGGAGATCATTAATCATTTACAATATACAACATGGGCCATGGCGCTTTAGACAAGATCAATCAAAATATGTGGTGTAAAAGTTGTAAAACAGGAAGAAGAAAAATATAATAAAGTGTGCCCACCATGATGCCACAGGTCGAAGTTGTATACGGATTAAAAACCCCAAAACCATTAGTGAACCTTACGGCAGTCCTATAAAAGGTGGAAGCAACAGTTTGAAATATATAGAAATGCGTCAGGTGGAAATGGTAACACAGGTACAAGTGGAATTATTATTACATTGCATTGGCGAAGGTCGTATTTGAAATATACAACACATTTGAGTTGTCTAGCGAACAACAAAATAATTATAGTGAAGTGATGGCCTGTTTTGACAAATACTTCATCCCAGCAAGTAATACCAGTATAAGTACACACTTTTTTAACAACAGAGATCAGCATCCAGAAGAATCTATTGATCAGTATGTAACAGAACTAAGAAGGTTAAGTTCAGAATGCAATTTTTGAGGACTCAAAGACAAAATAGTTGCAGCATATATTGATAAGATTCCAGGTATTATTATGTTAAAACAGAAGATGTTAGAATAATAGCAAGAAATAGAAAGAATTTGATTCCAAATGGTAAATACACTAGAAATAGGTTAGAGGCAGAAAATGAGTATAATTTCGATTTGAAAAATTGTGATAAAAATACAAAAAATAATGAAAACATAGTGATTAATGAAAATACGAATATTAGAATTAGACCCAAAGGAATTATTATAAATATGCTAGATATTGGGCAGACTATGTAACAAATTATATATAAGTGTAATTTTTTGTGAGCTTGATGTGTAAAAATTGTTGATGTGTTACGCATTAATTTTAGTTCAGTACAACCCCAAGCGTCGTCGCGAGCGCACATGTCAATCGGGTATCACAGCCTCGAAGTGTTATTAACGAGCGTTGAAAATGGAATGGGAAGTATTATACTTTATTTTTCTTTTATAAAGAAATTACTATTTTATGGGACACCTCCCATCCACAACATTGTAATCAAATAAAAAACCAAGACGCTTGTGTCGATTTGGTGTCATTACTAGAAACTGAAGTGGAAACTTGTAAGAAAAAAATCACAAGATTATTAGCTTTTTTAGAATCCAATCAAAAAAATCCAGATACAGGAAAAGGTCAGTGTTAATTAAAACAAATTATCAAAGTCTAGAAACAATATAAAGCAACAATTATGTAAAAAAAATATTATGTTTTTTGGAGGCATTCTTTCTTTTGATCCCCATAGTTTCGGAAAGAGCAAATGCTTTGTCGCCGACAAAGAAAGCTTGAAAAAAAAAAAGATTTGATAAGTGTTTTAAACTGTTATCTGAGATAAATGGAGTCATATTGACTTCATGCTACCATCCAAGTCACAAAATGCGTTGGTTGCCAGAAAGCACACAACAAATGAGAGGCAAAGAATTCAAAATATTGGTATTCATATCTTAGAGACTAGTTATAAAAAACTAAATCTTGTTTTCCTCTACTTTTCAACCCGTGCTGGTTAAGATTACTAATTTAGTATTTTAAAATTTGTTCTTGGTATAGGCATGTCGTTTAAAAATCGATTAACCGAAAAAGCTTTTTAGGTCTTATAGGTTATTATTACAAGAAGTTTATAAAAGATTTTGCTAAAATCACGCAGCCATTAACAAAGTGCTTAAAAAAGAGAAATAAAGTTATTATATCACAAGAGTATATTAATGCGTTTGAGAATTGTAAAGACCTGGTAACCAAGGCTCCATTATTACAATTTCCGGATTTCTCAAAACCATTTTTATTAACCACGGATACCTCTTACTATGAGTTAGGAGCAGTGTTCTCGCAAGGTCCAGTAGGTGGTGATAAGTCCTTTGCATACACGAGTAGAACGCTAAACGATGCAGACACGCTGTAGTTGGATAGAAAAAGAACCATAAGCAGTGGTATGGGCATGCAAGCAGTTTAGGCCATATTTACACGGCAAGAAATTCACGATCTTAAGTGATCATAAACCATTAGTTTGGTTGAGTTCGTTACAAGAGTCAGGGTGTAGACTAAATCGTTGGAAATTGAGGTGAGCCTATTTTGATTTCGAGATAAAGCACAAATCTTGAAGACGAAATAGAAATACAGATGCATTATCGCGTATAAGTTAAACGCTATTGATAAAGTTGATAGTTCATCATTAAAAGTAAATGTGGATAATGATTCAAATATAACTAAATACTTGCAAGAGATCGAGGAAGAAGCCGAGAGACATAGGAAAGAAAAATCCGCGAAAAAAGTTAAATCGCGAGGCATAAGATTGCTGATAAAGGAAAATAGTCCGTCGTATTCCTTTAGTAATTTCATCAGACAGTGATGAAGAAATAAGTAAAAAATTAAGTAAGTACCCTAAAAATACAAAGATAAAAACCCTCAACATAATTGTCCTATGTCCTAAAACTCGTGGTGTTCGTGGCAAAAAGCGCGAGTGTTGGAAAGTTTGCCCAGCTATAAATATGATTATGAGGCCTTACCACCAGATGTTGCAACAGCTATTTTTCCAATTAACGAAGATCTAAGTAACAAAAAAATATTGGAACGATGCGTTGGTGGTTTTACCTAGAACAATAATGCAAGTTATAATCAGCTGATATGAAAAATAGCTCCAAAAATTATTCCAGCTGGCTCTAAAATCGTGGAAATAGCTGCATACATTGCAGCCGGGGTTTAATGAAGGTAAAATGTCTCTTCTGTATTATATAAGTGCTATGGGATTATCACTTGGACCCACTGCTCATTCCTACGCGAGTAAAGAGGACGCAGAGCACATCTCAATTTCGGACGCAAGAGCTCAGGGGTCGAAGAAAGGTATTGATCTTTCTGACGAGTTAGCAAGTTACTATTCATCGATTCGTAAGACGCTGACATGGTATAAAAAAGTTGCTGTCGATGTGCTCTTTGGAGTTGGTATAATAAATACGGTTTATTTGTACAATAAATTGAACCAGCAAAATAAATGTACACTTTTGCAAGCGCAAATGAATATAGTTAAAAAAAATATTGGGTGTAAACGTTGTCCAGTCAGCGACTATACCTACGCCCCTAAGGAGTTCAACTGAAAATACTTCTCAAGGAATTCAAAATGTTCGTCCGTCCTCGCCACAGATGCACTTCGTCAAAAAGGTGAAACTACAGCTGCTGCTACAAATAAGGCCAAACGAGTTTCACAAATATGTAATATTGGTACAAAAGCATACTGTCTAGTGTTTTAAAAAAGATCATAACATGTAAACTTTTATTCCATTGTTTTTCAAGTACCTACTTTTTTTTCAAATATCATATTTTTCAATAAATAAAGTTTTCTTTCTCATATTCCGTATGCATTTTACCTATCCTATGATAAGTTAGTTAAAAACAAGCAAAAAAAAGTAATAAAATGTAGTAAAATCTAAATACAGTTTAAAAATATACATATATGAAAAGAAACGTGTTTTTTTCAGAAAATGGTACATCTTTTCTCCATGTCCCAGCACTTTTTGTGTTCTCTAAGTTGTGTCCTGTCAAGTCCATGTAAAATAAACGCTGATTTTCCTACGTTTACAGCCAAAAAAAGCGTTAAAATTGTATGGAAACACAGACCACAGGTGCCTTTGGAGTGCGCGGTCCGCATGAGTACGTAAGAGTGACGTTAGCTACAGTTGCGAACGGTTCGAACGAGCTACAGTTGTGTTTTGAGGCTCAGTGAAGGTCAAGTGTGCGTGAAAAAGTTTCGAGCAAAATAAACGAATTTTGGTGCTAAAAGGTAACATTATTGATTTTGTACTAATTTGCTAAAGTATTTTCATATTATAAATGTCGTGTAGCACATTAGTTTCAGTTGGGAATGTTTTAATTAATAATAAACCGTCTAAAACCGTTCACTGCCTACCGGCAACAAGATTGTTGCGACTGTATTTCCATAGATGGCGTAACCACTTTTATTTTATTTTTGTTTTGACACTTCCTCAAGAGCGCGCACAGCATGACTGCGCATTCGTACTCTTGGGGATACTACGCACTCTTGTGAAATGTTTTTTAAAATTTTCAGATGACGTAAAACAAAAGCAAAACAAACAGATCTAATTGGTCACTAGATACATTAGATCTAGCTAAAAAGATGGTGTTTGAAGAAGGAAAAAGTAAAAAAAAGTAGCTGAGCTTTTAGAAGTGCCGGAGTCTACATTGAGAAAAAGACTAACTAGTGGCTTTATATCTACCTAAACATCTTTAGGTAGATATAAAGCCACCTTCACACAGGAAGTAGAAGAAAACTTGATTGAGCACATAAAGAAGTTAGACGAAATATTTTATGGTATGACAATGAAAAAGATGAGGTCTACGGTTTACGAATACGCGGAAAGAAATAATTATACTCCCCAATTCAATCGCGAAACAAAAATGACTGGAAAACATTGCGTACCAGATTTTATGAAGAGACATGGTAATAGAATTTCCCTACGGCAACCTACATCGACAAGTGTTGCCCGTGCTATCACCGGCCATTAGCACTCTTAATATTTCACTGCTACCGATAAGCCACTGTCGCGTCTATTTTGCTTGTTATTTTAAATATACCAGTTTGTGAACTATACAGTCCGCTTCTTATTTATATTAACGTCCCACACAGGATACTTTTATAATACCAATTGCCTCGTTGCACATAATAATTAAAACGCTTACGTTGCTTTGGTAGTTTTCCAATGAATTTAATATTAGTCGCACGGTGCGACTAATATTAAAGACAATATTAAAGACAAAATACAGACTAACTGGCTTTCTTTAATTAGCTGTTTGTCATTAAAGTCTGTAGTCACGTTTGATCATTTTGAAAAAATTATAGAGAATCTAAATTTGTATAGACTTAATATTGGAATGGACGATTTATATTCTGAAATAACAAATTTTAAAGTAATTTATGAAAAAGTATCTGAAGATAAAGATTTTCTTGAAATGAGTACTAGCCAAAAGTGGAGCCATTTATTAGTAAACACTTCAGAAGAATTTAAAAATATAATTAAAATTGTCTCATATCTACTTTCTGTTCCCGCCACCTCAGCATTTACTGAAAGAGTTTCTTCAGTAATGAATGCTAAGTGGCGGGATGATAGAAATAAAGCATCTATCAATTTAATAAAAAATGAGCTCCTCATTTATTTTAATTTCAATTTTAATTGTAATGAGGCATATGAAGTTGTGCGAGAAGCTCCAAAAAATATGTATTTAAAAATAATAAATAAATACTGTTTGTTTTGCTAAAATACTGTTCAATAATCTTCATAGACCTGAATATACTTTATTTCTTGTAAAAAAAGTTGGCAACCCTAGTAGCACCATATTTCATTCAAAATTATTCGCTTTCAGATCAGACCGGTTAAGACTTCGTTGTGGGCACTAGTATTAATTTTGTACTATTTTTTATATCTAAATAAACTCTCCTTTAAAAACTGTTTAAAATGTATTTAAAAAAAAAAACTTCCCAAACCCACCCCGTAACAGGGGTGTCAGACGTATAATTAAAGTGCCCACACCCCGCGTCTCTTTGTTTGCCAAATTGTGATATTCACTAAAAATCGTCAAAGACTAAAAAACTGAAGTGCAGTGAATTTATTTCACGAACTCTGTATCCTGTCACCGTATCATCATCCTATATCCGGTTGTCGCATCTACGACTAGATATCCGCCGCTCCGACGTTCCGCCCTGGATCAGACCCAAATCAATACCTATAGAAAGGGTGTAAGTACTGGGAGATTATCTTTTTTGCTTTGGCATCAGATCGTGCTGGACGTATTCGGTGTGACTTGTTTCGTTCTGATTTCTGTTGAGGCTGACTTTGTAGTAGTACCCGGGCACTACATGTCTACTTTCATTGTAATAGGCACGAACATACTTAACCGCGAAGGTATTACCTACGTACGGACAAAGGACCGCCAGTACTTAACACACTCTAGGACGGTTTGCGTGACTTCACTTGAGGAAAAGGTTCAGATTAATACGCCTCTTCAAGAACCTGATCGCGATTCTCTGGTGCCTGTAATTGATCGTTTTTTCAAAATTTTTAATTTCTGGTACTGCGTCGACTACAGTAACCACTGGTAAAATGAGTATAGAAGTTACAGATAAATCACCTTTCGTGTATCGGCCATACAGACTGTCACATTCCGAGAAATTAAAAGTTCGCGAAATCGTAAACGATCTCAAGGATAAAGACATGTAGCTACCACACACACACAAACACACACGGGCCTCGAACCACACCACGCGCAGCGCCTTCGGGGACGCTCGTGCATCATCGTGCGACTGCGCACACGCGTTGCGTGCCCGCGCCAATCTCCGAGCGACCACACCGACGGCGGGACCCTAGCGGCCACGTCCGCGTGACCTTAGTCAGCCTTTGGCCAACTTAGCGCGCACCTCCGTATCCTCTCCGCGAACTCGCGTCGATATCGATACTGATATTATAAAGCTGAATAGTTTGTTTGTTTGAACGCTAAGATCTCAGGAACTACTAGTCCGATTTAAAAAATTCTTTCACTGTTAGATAGCACATTTATCGAGGAAGGCTATATAACATCACGCTGCGACCAATAGGAGCGGAGCAGTAATAAATAATGTTTCAAAATCGGGGATATTTTTTTCCTGTTGAAAGCTTCCGCTGCGTGCACTGCCGAAACGGTTAAAGTTACGCTAAAATAATGTATGACAGAATTGTTCTCCTTTAAAAGTTCTAAAAAAAAAGTCCGCAACAGCATATGCCTATCTTTTAGCATAGGTTAGTAAACCTCTTTGATAATAACCAAATTTGTCCTAAAATAAAGCATTTATGAGGGTGTTTTTATAAAGATTATGTTAATCCTTATCCAAATAAATGCGTTATTCATTATAAGTATATAATTTAAAAGAAATTTGCCCTTTACATAATTTGATTTCAATTAGTATCTTGGAAGATATCGCAGTTTTAAAATAATTATCAAGCGCGCAATAATGATGCACAAGGCGCCGACCGGCGTGTTATGGTTTTACGTTTAAACAATAGGCTATTCTCCTATTTTTTCAAATATTTTTTAAAATGCTCATATATATCAGATAATCAAGGATTATTTTTATTTCTGCAAAATATACCTGCTAAATGTTAAAAAAAATATATCAAAAATTTGACTTAAAATATACGCGCCAAAACACCGACCGCCATGATGGTGGCGGCGACTGACGTCATATAAACTAAAATGAAGAAATGTCAAAATGCCAGTTTGTCTTGTACTCTTGTAGTGATTTAATATAATTTAATTTCAAGTAAAAATGAGTTTTTATAGCCCATATCGTTGGTGTGTAGCGTTGAATTGTAAAAATTCTACGTTGAAGACTCCAGAAAAGTTATTTATTAATGTGCCGACCGACGTTTCTATGAGAAATGTTTGGTTGGAACTCGCGGGACGAGATCCTGTAAAATATTCTAAGAAATCTCATTTATATCTTTGTGAGGATCACTTTGACGTAAGTACATAAGCTTTTTTTATTGATTTTTATTTAAATTACGATATTACTCTCTTTTTTACTATGTAAACGAGACTTTGAGGTTATTTTTACTACATAGCTCGGTATCATTGCTCTGCTTAGCTAAATAACCTACAATAATTATTAACATTTGTTTTTAGCTAGAGCAAGACATGGAAAATTATATGCAATATAAAATAATGGGCTCAGTAAAGAAAATCAGAATGAAACCTGGCATTATACCATCTAAGTTTAATAATATACCCATTGTGAGTCCTGGCCAGGAAGCAGAGAGCTCTTCAACAAGTGTACAACCTGGTTCATCAACATCACGTAAGTATATTTTATTTACCAAGCTTTGATGGTGCTAAAATGATAAAATATATTTAAACCTAAAGGGAAATTTTGTTTCTAACTGAAATCCTACCATTTACATCGTGTCATAGAGAGGTTGTGAATCTCAGCCAAACACCATTTACATCATGTCATACAAGAGGTAATCCCAGTCAAACAGAAGAGAGTGCTTTAATAAATAACCATACAGCCCACTTTATTAACTCAACTTAAGTTTAATGATGATCACTCACCATCGCATTACTTTAAATTATTACAATGGAAAGGCTGCTCTACAGATTCTTATCTATTGTTTTCAGATGTTGTGGAAGTGGAGGAAGATGAAAATATTTCACACAAGGCAGATAAAGAAGTTCAAGTACAGATAATGCCAGTTATGGAATACAAAGCTGTCCAAGTGAATTTATCTGCCCATTATAGAAGCAAAGCAACACAAATAAATTTAAAAGTGCGGCACAGCACTACATCTCCAATAAAGTTAAGCACCTCAGTTGCCACTTCACCACTCATTAAAATGAGCACTATAGATGTACCAAGTACATCAGGTATCACAAGACCAGCAAAAAGGAAATTGTCTACCTTGTTCGAAGACCAGTCTGATAGTGAGATATCATTTACTCCATCAGTATCTGGATCAACGAGTCAAGACTTCTCTCCAATAAAAGTCACAACATCTGACAGTAGTTTGCCTGAAGAAATTCAGAGGGACAAGAAAACGAACTTAGAAAACACAATCTTAAAAATAAAGAAAAAGCCTAGACTCTATATTGGTATCCCTAAGGAACTTTATTTTTTACTAAATATCATACAAACACAGACAAACATTTCTGAGGCAAATATTTTGTTGTGTTTGACAAAAATTAGGCTAAATAGCTCATTTTCACAAATATCTGATGATTTTGGTTTGTCACTATCACAAGCAAGTAAACTTTTTTCAACCAACATAATACCAATCAGTAAAGTAATGTTACCTTTTATTAGATCGTTTACAACGGAGTCAATAAAATTAAATTTACCAATAGCATTTAGACATAGATATAATAAAGTAAGTTGTATAATAGATTGTTTGGAGATAGAAATACAGAAACCCACTAATGCAGTCCACCAAGCACTGACTTGGTCCGAGTATAAGAAGGCCAACACAATAAAATATTCGGTTGCTTGTACTCCAGATGGATTAATAAGTTTTATATCTGCAGGATATGGCGGAAGAGTAACAGATGTACATTTATTCGAACACTCCAAATTTTTAGATACTCTCCCATCAAACACATGTGTCTTAGCTGACAGAGGATTCAAGCACATTGAAACATATTTGTCTAAAAAGAACATAACTTTATTAAGGCCCCCAAGTGTTGGTAGTGGTTCCAAACTGTCAAAAGCTGAGGTACGTCAGACAAAAGAAATAGCAAGCCTCCGGATTCATGTGGAAAGGGTGATCCGAAGAATCCGGGAGTTTGCTTTTTTAAAACCACATTCTGTGGTTAACATAAATTTAGTTCACCTTCTTGATGAATGTATTACTACTGCATGTGCTCTGATTAACATACAAGATAGTCTTATTAAATAAATACATATACAATTTTTTTTAAACTTTTATTTATACCCATAATATCCCAGCCAACTGTTCAAACCAGATATTGACATATGCTATTTATTACATTAAAGTGGACAGTATGTAATTGATATAACCATGTAGTAGAAATATTAGGTTTTTCATGATTTTGGTAACTTGCATGAGCTAGTTAGAAATGCAAAAGTAACTCTGGCAGTCTGTCTGTTACTTCTTTTCTCTTTATCCTATGAACAAGTTTGGTTAAAACTCAGTATAGAGGAGATAAGTTTGAGGATTTTATCTAAGGTGTGGTTTGAGGTCCGGGGGCATAGGTAATAAAGATTCATCCTAAGACAAGGTACTGTAGCTAGTGGTAGAAGCCTTGGGCTAAAGCATATAAAATAAAACAATACACATAAATACTTACAAGTTCTATATTTTGGTACTTTCATACAAAATTGGATATATATTATTTTTCCAAAAAGGAACAATTTTGTCCAAAAGTTCCTGTACTACTTTTCTATCATACTGCACCTCTACAATACTGACATCATTGGAAGTCTCAAAATCACTACTCGCAACACAAAAAAAACTTTTTTCTGCTTTTGCACAGAACATTTGCATTTGCACTTGTGCCATATATTTTTTGGTCACAGCACCATCCTTAATATAATTTGTTAAAGTTTTTACACTTGTTGGGCACTTTATTTCTACCAAAGTACTTTTTTTATAGATGCCATCAGGTGAGCCTGCAATCATAGGATATGTTTCTGAAATAGAAAGACCACATTTTTCAATCTTATGGCCCAATTTTTTTTCTACTGTTTTCCTTACTTTTTCTTCTAATTTTTGCCCTCTTTTCATTGCTGAAGTTAGTGGAGTCCTTGCTCCAAGAATAGCCGCTACTAAGGAGCCATCCACAGTTTTGCATTTGCTCACTTCGTAGCATTTTGATGCTGTAACTCTTCCATAACGTAGCTCATACCAAAAGCTTGTTTGATGCTGGTGCCTTGTCTCTTTTTCAGCATTTCTTAAGTTAATATCATTAAATACACTACTGATATTATTTAAAAATGAATTACAATCCAGTCTTTCATTAAATTTGCACATCAAATAATGTAAAGAAAGCATATTAATTTTTTTTTCAGCATAGTTAATCTCATGTTTGAGCAGCTGGCATGAGCTTATTTTTCTTTTTTTACATTCAGTCACAAAGATTTCTGCGACACTTTTATGTGGTGCTACTTCTGGGGTTTGAGTACTACTTCCTTTTCTTTTCTTCAATATGTCCTTAGCAAGTAATATTTTTAGAGAAGATCCAACTTTAGATAAAGTAGATTTCCTCCAATAGCACTCAATAGCAGTGCAAGGTGGCTCTTCACTCCGACGATGACACCACATTAAAAAAGCAACAGCATGCTTACAACCACCTTCAGATGCTGGACAGTCATGGCATACTACACTTTTAATTTCTTCTTCCTGTTCATCAACAGTAAGTGTGCAAGAGTATGGCTTGGAACGCACTTTGTGTTCAGGACACATTTTGCATTTGACAACGCATGTCTGCTGATCTCTTTTCAGCTGCACATACCCAACAGCATCATCGCCATACGTTTCTCTGGCTGACCTATAAAAAAAGATGAAAAGTTACGATACCTACTTATTGTTTACACATAACCTCAAAACACGTAAGGATACTTTCATACACAATAAAACTATTTAGTTTTAAATACAAGTTGTAATTTAAATACATTATACTTACATAGCTGTTTTGATATTTCTGCATTCGGCAGAAAAAAAGTCGGTATTACACGCAAAGAACTTTGCAATCATTACCGCATCTATTTTCGGGAGATTAGTACTTTCGGCTTTTACAAAACCGACGTCCATTTTAATTAAGTAAAACTAACGTATTAAAATATTAAATCTTTTAAATTTAAGCTTCAAAACACATTAAACTCAATAAAAATATTAAATTTCTATGAGCGCTGGTAGGTAAGTAGTTTGTTGTTTGTAAAACGAGTGACGGACGACGAGCTTTAGTGAAATTGACGTCACATCATGGCGGTCGGCGTTTTCAATCACGTGACATACAGATAATGAAACCTCAATTTTAATTTTGAAAAATAAAATTAACCTTAGGTTTTCATGGGAAAATAACTTTATATTTGCATTTTCCGTGATGAAAACTATCCAAGTAATATAATTTCATAATTTATTGTTGATATAAGAAAATGGCCTATTTGTATGATTTTCGTATATTTGAGTAAATGGGGCTCTGCGGAGTAAAATACAGTAACTTATTTTCTTTCTGAACCCAACCCTGTAGTCCACGCAGACGGAGTAGCGGGCAAAAGCTAGTAATATATGTAGAGAACTCTCATCTGTGTTGTGTGACTACTGGCTGTGGTATAGGGTAAAGATGCCTAATATGAGATAGGCGCTAAATATGAGATAGGAAGATATTGGTCAAACTACTCACGTCAGTCATTTGGCGCTAGTGTGGCTCGGATTGACACATCAACAGTGCTAAACGTCTGTCAGTTCGCGCCGGCTAACGGCAATGTAAGAACGTGTGCGTGTTGGTTATTTCAACATCATAAAACCAAATATTTTTCATCAAATGTTTACAAGGTACGTAACAACTTTATTATTACGTTAAACGCATTTAATTTATGTTTTGTTTGTAGCTTATATGGTAAATTTTAAGTTATGAATGCAGTTAAATTGTATTTTCTTTTGGAAACAAAAAAAAAGGCAGCCATTTTCTAAAACTGTTGTTTTCCTAATATGAGATATGCTAGGGTTCCTAAATTGAGATATCTCATATTATGGTACACAAAAAGAACAATTATCATGGGTGTTGGGTTAAACCGTATATTTTTTTATTTTAGATGCCTCCCATCAAAAGAAAGACCTGGGACCACGCTGCCATGATACAGGCTGTGAATGCAGTACGAAGAAAAGAAATGGGTTACTTAAGAGCAGCGAAACAATTTGGTGTTCCTAAGGGTACCCTTGAGCGCTATGTGAAAAAGGATGTCCGCGCAGAAGATCTTGTCCAGGTTCGTATGGGAAGACGGCCAGCCTTACCTATTGATTTAGAAGCCGAGCTGGAAAGCTATTGCAAAGAAATGGATAGAAGATTTTATGGCTTACGTCTGCAGGACATTAAATACATGGCGTTTCAATTGGCAATTAAAAATAATTTGAGGCATCCCTTCAGTGTTACTAAAGCTTCTGCTGGTAAAAAATGGCTTCGTGGATTTTTGAGGAGACATCCTACATTATCTATTAGGACACCTGAAGCAGTTTCTGCTGCTAGAGTAAAAGGATTTAATCCAGTTGCAGTCGCCAACTTTTTTGATTTGTACGAGCCTGAACTTGATAAGATAAAATCCGCTCCACATAGGGTATACAACGTTGACGAGACAGGAATAACAGTAGTTCAACATAAACGTTCCAAAGTTGTCAGTATGAAAGGCAAAAAACAGGTCGGTGCGTTGACATCCCTGGAAAGAGGAAAGCTCATGACCATAGTGACCTGTATGAACGCTTGTGGTACCTACGTGCCTCCATTAATAGTTTTCCCAAGGAAAAATATGGCTCAAGACCTAATGGATGGTGCACCAGCAGGTTCCATTGGCGATTGTCATCCGTCAGGCTGGATCCAGACACACCTATTCACAAAGTGGTTTCAGCATTTTATCAACTTTACAAAGCCAAGTAAAGATGATCCAGTTTTATTGGTTTTAGATGGCCACTACACACACACGAGAAACATCGATCTTATTAATTTAGCTCGAGACAACAACGTAATTATAGTTTGTTTACCGCCACACTGCACTCATAGAATGCAACCAATGGATGTAGCATTTATGAAGCCACTAAAAGCTTACTACTCCCAAGAAATTGAAACTTGGCTGCGTAATAATTCGGGGCGCACTCTAACAAACAAATATGTGGCTAGATTGTTTGGTGCGGCTTATGAAAAAGCTGCTACCATGACCAACTCCGTTAACGGTTTTCGCAAAGCTGGGTTATTTCCGTGCAATCGACATATTTTTACAGACGAAGAGTTTTCAATCTTTAATGATGGGGATGAAGAGCAAGATTTACTTAATGTTCAGAGAAATGACGAGAACGCAGATCTGGAAGATACTAGTTGTGTGCTTACTTCGATTGAAAACCAATCAGAGCCAACTGAAATCTTACCCAATAGCGGAATTACAAATGACAATCCTTCAGATGAGTACCAAGGATTAGCATCTTCTAAAACAGCCTCAACAGCTAGTGTTTATGACAATCCAGTACCCAGTACATCGTCTTCTGTCTCCCCGTTTGCACTTAAGCCAGTGCCCAGGCTACCTAAGAACAATTCTTCTTCTAAGAAAACCCGAACTGGAGCAGCTTCTATAATCACGGCATCTCCGTATAAGAAGTCATTAGAAGAATCCCTAAATAAAAAACAAGAAAAAGAAAATAAGAAAGGACAGAAGAAACAATCAGTTAAAAAACAGCAGACAATGAAAAAAAAACCTATTAAAAAGAAAAAAGCTGAAGAAGTTAGTTCCAGTTCCGAAGACGATGACATGCCTGAGTTGGCAGATAGCAGTGGGGATGAATATGATGCTGAATGTCCCTACTGTAGCGGTAACTTTTCGCAGGATACAAGAGGAGAAAAATGGGCCAAATGTGATAGTTGTTTTAAATGGGCTCATGAAGATTGTGGAGATGTAGCATCGAATCGTCTTTTGTGTTCATTATGTTTAGATGTGTAAGACATGGTAAGACTAAAAAATAATTTAGAAAAGATTTTAATTTTTTTATTGTTTATTATATTCTCTTTGTTTGATAACCTTTATTTTAAAATTTTATTAAAAATGCTAATTTTTATTATGATAACTGAGTTCTGCTCAAATCTTTGTTAAGTTTAAGTAAAGTAAAAATTCTGAAGACTGATGTTAGTCTAAAATTTAATAATTAATGTACCAAACTGCTAAGACTGATTTGTCTTAATATTTAATTAATAAGTTACCTACAATAAAAATGTGATTATGACGTTAATATTGTTTTTTTTTGTTTGTTGACCCCTAAAATTTATGGAACCTAATATAAGATAGTATCTTATATTTAGAACCCCTAATATCTCATAATAGGCGCCCTTTGCCTTGGAATTTTTTTCTGATATTTTTCACTTTTTACAGCATAGCCAAAAAATAATATAATTTAACCTAAAATAGCTAATATACATTTAAAGTACATTAAATTTTCTATCTAAAAGTATATCTTAGAAAGCTTTAAATGTAACAGTTTTTTTTTTATACCCAAAAATGGAAATGGTATCTCATAATAGGCATCTTTACCCTATTGTCTCTTATTGCGTGTCTGCATATCATATTGTGCCTGTATTGTCTATACTTGTTCTTGTGTGTAAATCACTACATAGTATAAAACAAAGTCGCTTTCTCTGTCCCTATGTCCCTTTGTATGCTTAAATCTTTGAAACTACGCAACGGATTTTGATGCGGTTTTTTTTAATAGATAAAGTGATTCAAGAGGAAGGTTTATATGTATGATAACATCCATTAAATATCAGCATTGCACCCGTGCGAAGCCGGAGCGGGTCGCTAGTAAACTTATATAAGTGGACATTGTATTATCACTGCAGTGAACCCTCACCGCCACCTATACCACATCCACATTCGTGACCCCTTCAGAACATGTCGGAAAAGGAATACCAAGACGTTGCCGGAGATACTGATGACGAGGCAGAAAAGGCATACATCAAAACGAAGGGCGGAGGTAGGGTAAACTGGGTACGGTTGTGCCAGGGTACGGTAGTGACAGTCGCAATAACAGCGATACTACGCGGGATACGGGAGAGGGTACAAGGGGGGAGAGACGCGGCTTGCAAGTCTAAACACGTTGGACACTATTGCGTCAGTCGGCGCGCCACATTAATGTAAGCAGGAGCCCACATTGATTTTCAACAATCAAAAGTAAGTATATTTGTTCGATTTATTTTCTTAATTACTGTTATTTTGATACAGATAGATTATCTTATTATGTTTTTCGTGATAAGTTGAACATTAATAGTTAATTACGAATGGTTACTATTTACGTAAATTATTTGTTGAGATTATGGCGATTTTTTTTTTGTTTACAAAATGTTGCGTTGGGTACGGTTGTGTCTTTTTTTTTGGGTACGGTAGTGACATATTAATATAAATATTTATTTGGTTTTAGATGCCCAGAATACGATTGCGGAAGACCGAAAGAGCGCGGTGTGACATCAGCAAATATGAAAATGCCTATGAAGAAGTGAAACGCGGGACTTCTATACGAAGAGCCGCGGAAATGTACGACATTAATCGCATGTCGTTGTTGCGATACATTCGTATGCACAATGATGCCGTCGCAAATCACCATAAAGGCAGTGTCAGTATGGGGTATGTTGCTCATAATAAAGTATTCTCTATGGAGCAAGAACAGCAGATAAATATATCTATATATATCACACGTTGCGCAGATATATATTTTGGCCTTTCAGCAAAAGAGGTGCGCAAGCTTGCATTTGAACTGTCAACAAAATACAACTTGAAGCGACCAGCTACTTGGGACGACAATAGCATGGCTAGTGAGGAATGGTTCCGTTCATTCATGAACAGAAACCCGACATTGTCCGTACGTGTAGCCTAGGCTACAAGCCTTTCAAGGGCTACAAGTTTCAATAAAATAAATGTTGAAGCTTTTTATAATAATTTAGAAACTGTTTTTAATTTAGAAATTTCATGAAGAGACTAGCTAAACAGCTTACAACACCTCATATGGAGCGCCGCGAGCGAAATGTGAATCTGCCGCGTGACATCAAAATTTCACTTCGACGTATCCTTCACTATGACGAGGTAACCAGTCAACCAGCAGTACTTTCTAGTACTTAACGTGGTGAAGAAGTACTCACAATACGAAAAACATGCTCAACTTGTGATCCTAAAAAGAAACGCAGGACCCAGTACATGTGTTTCGAATGTAAGAGACCAATCTGCCTTGAGTGCTCGAACAAGCTGTGCATTGACTGCCGTGAAAAGCTGTAGGTTAAGAGTCTGCAATTTTGTTATTTTTTTAATTTTTTTTCTCTAAATGTTTCATGTCTATATTAAGTAAGTGTTAAAAGATATGAAAAGTTTATTTTGAAGTTCCTATTTCCATTTATTTTTATATTTCTAAAAACGTAAGTTTAGTCAACGTAAGTAGGGGAGGGTGGGGTGATTACGGACAGCGGGTAATTGCGGACACTGCCTTACCAGCTGATACAGCCCTCCCCGCGTCCCGCAACACGACTCGCGCTATTGTATCCGCCATCTTTAGTGTCCGGAAAGTTGTCAACACGGGAGCCCGCGCACGCGATTCGAGGTAAGATCAATTAATTATTTTTATGTATTTTGTAATTTTCGATGATTTTCAGTAGCGTGCATACGCTATGATATTTGTTTTGAGTAAAAACTATATTCGTTACGTGTTAAGGTGTCTTTCACCTATATTAATGTGCAATTATAATCTACAAAAGTTATTACCTCACCTAAAATTGTTTTGCTATAAAATGTCGAAAGGCAGATGCATTATTTTGGGATAAATACGAACGTCCGTATTTACCCCAAAGAGGTTGGGGAGAATGTGAAACGCATATGGTTAATAATCCTGGTGCCAAAATTACCAGTTATGATATTGTTGAACTGTACACAAAGGCTTTCAATCGCACAACAAATATTGAAAAAGCAATAAATGGCTTCAGAGCTGCGGGGATTTGCCCATTGGATAAGGAAATTTTTAGAACGACTTTTGCCAACTTGATGCACAGTGACATGGAACCACAATCGGGCTCCAACATCAGATCTAGTGCCTTAAATTTAAATGACTCTTGTACTCACAATGAACCAGAAGTCCCCAATTTAAATGAGCAGACAAATGCCAGTACAACCAAAGCACAAATGCCAAATAATTCCGAAGCCCAACCCCGAATCACAAATCAAGTTGAAATTCAATCTGTTGCACATGCTAATATTTATGATTCTATCATTGACACCAGTCATCCAGGTGTTTCAACAGAGCAACATGGTAACCCACCACCTTCTGTACCATTACAGGACATAGTTAATATACCGACCATAAAGCGTTTAAGCAAGAAAACAAATCGGAAAAAGAAACATTCCATAATTGTTACTGATACTCCAGAAAAAATTGAATTAGAGAAGAAAGAACTGAAGAAGGTAGAAAAAAAATCAAACAAGAAGCAGGAGTAAGAAACGGAAAGAAGACGATAACTAAACATAAAAAAGCTACGAAACCGAAGAAAAAGTCGCAGAGGGATGTGAGAAATCTTAGAAATTTTGAAGATAATGCAGATGACACAGAATATTTCTGTATATTTTGTAATGAAAACTATTATTCGCCCCCCACTGAAGATTGGGTAATGTGCATAGTGTGTCAGAATTGGGCACATGAAAATTGCACAAGCGGAAGCTCAAGCCGGGGCTATATTTGCGACTTGTGTAAGGAGAAATAGACTGACCGCAATTACCCCACCCGCTGTCCGTATTTACCTGGAAGGCGTCGGGTAAATGCGGACAGCAAGGGTTTTGTTTTTTTGAGAAAAAATATAAATGTTGATTTGTTACTAATAATTTTATATGTTAATTTTGTAAGGTAATAAGCAAAGTTTATTAATTAATAAAAACGAACTGATTAGCTTTAAAAGTTTATGTTTTATTAAAGTATTCCCTTAAGTGTCCGCAATATCCCCACTCTCCCCTAAGGCTTAAAAATGCCAAAGTATAAGTGTTGTTCATTTTAGTTGAGTTTATAGTAGGTATAGTTGATCACTTCATGTTTATTTTCTTTTAATAAAACATTCAAATACGTAAAAAAAAATGTTTAATTCTAACTGAACTCCTAATTTACAAAAATCTTTGATTTAGAGTACAGGTGTCTCCCAGACGGGAGGTAGGTGACTGTGTAAAAAAATTTATAGGTAGGTGGCTAAGGGTTAAAGACAATATATTAGTGTTTTTTATGTAGACAAATGCTCAAATTACGATATAAGTTCCTTTTCTACGAGATAGCCAGCAAATTAACAAAACTATGGGCGATTATACAAAAATTGGCCCAACTGTATCCAGTCTACCCTACTACGAGAACCCGAACGGAATAATTCGAAAATAACTTGACAGATCGAGATGACTCGCATACGGATGTTTATCAAGTTAATGTCCGCATACCACCATTCTGGCCTGAAGAGCCCGAAATTTGGTTTGCCCACGTGGAGGGACAATTTACCCTTAACGGGATCACATCTCAGTTAACCAAATTCAACTTTGTTATCAGCCAACTCGATACAAAATATGCACGGGAGGTTAAAGACATTATTATTAACCCGCAACCAAAGAACATGTATGAAAAGCTGAAATCGGAGCTGATCAAGCGTCTTACTGCATCCAACGAGAAGAAGCTGAAACAGTTGCTGATGCCCGAAGAGCTTGGGGACCGGAAACCGTCACAGTTCCAAAGACACCTCACAGGTTTAGCAGGAACTGACGTGCCGGATGACTTCCTAAAAACTATATGGATCAGTCGTCTCCCAAGAAGTATCCAGACGGTATTGGCCGGTCAGTCCTCCAAATTTACGCTCGATGACTTAGCAGACTTGGTGTAGCTACTAAAGCTAAAAGAGCGGTGGTATCCCCTACCATTAATAGGGGATCACATAGATAGGCTAGGTAACTTCAAATTCCAGCAGCAGATTACTCCGTTTTTTTTTTCATTTTTAGCGTATTTTCTCATTTAACCTTTAAGTACCGACCCGTGGTCTGACAGACACTCGAGAGTTCGAAATACAGTAGAATCCGAACATCCGATTATCCGGACTCATTCGTCTAGGCTCTAATTATTAATTTAAAAATGTTTTGACGGCGCAACGAGACACGTTACGACAAGTTTATTCCCGCCTCCGACGATGTACTCCCGCTCTCATTTGTTTGCGGGATAGTGTTTGTTATTGTTTCATTTTTTTTGATAGCGTTCAACTGAAAGGTTGTCTTTTATTTTTGTTTACGTTTTGTGTTGGAAATTTAAAATGTCCAAGCGGAAAAGAGTAGTGTTGTCTCTTAAAGACAAAATGAAGATAATTGGGAGTATAAAAAATGGTGAATCTGGCAGTAAGTTGGCACAAATATATAGTGTCGGAACTTCTACGATATCAGACATTAAAAAGAATCCTGATTCCATAATGAAATTCACTTGCGCGCTTGAGCAAGAAGATGGAAGTTCGCAACGTAAAGTCATGAAAAAAATCTCAAAATGAAATTCTCGAGAATGCAGTTTTTACTTGGTTCTTACAAAAGAGAGCATGCGGTCAGCCCATATCTGGACCTCTGTTATGTGAAAAAGCATTGGATTTAAATCAAAAACTTGGTGGTGATACTCCTTTCAAGGCGAGCTGTGGATGGTTAGCAAGATTCAAATGCAGACATGGAATTCGAGAACTGGAGATTCAAGGAGAAAAACTGTCTGCTAACGTTGCATCAGCCGACTCTTTTGTAGAAGAGTTAAAAGAATTTCTAGATGAAAAAAAATACGATTTAGATTTTGTATACAATGCGGACGAAACAGGTCTTAATTGGAAAGCTCTACCAAGAAGATCATTAGCATCGCGACGTGAAAATTGACTTGAATTGACCAAGTTGACTGTGTCTATACCAGTGTTTCTTAACCTTTTAGTCATGAGGGACCATTTTGACAAATGCCAGCCCTGCCAGGGACCACCAAGCTGGTTAATTGGTAATATAACGTACATAAATGCGAATACGTAAGGGATTGTTTGCACAATCTATAAAAATGCATATTTTTCAACTAATACTTTTATTCATTTGATATTACACAAAGATTGATAATATTGGAGTATGCAATCACAACAATCTCATTAAAATTTAATGAGACTTTTGTGACTGCATGTTTTTTACTAATTTATGTATCCTTGGTTCAGTGTTACTCAACGCTAAGCGCATGTCGGCAGTAGCGTCCAACCGATTTCTGTACTTGTTTTTAATAACTAAAAGCGCCGAAAACCCTTGCTCGCATAGATAGGTTGTTGAAAATATAGTCAGGTAACGGATAGCAATTTCTCGAAGTTTTGGCAAAGAAATTGCTTTTTGGCCCCAAAAATCTTCAAGATTAATACCTGATTCAAATGTATCTTTTAAATTACTGTCGTTTTGCATTTCAATTACTTCCTCTTGAATTTCTTCTGACACTTCGGAAACGTTGATTAGGAAAGGATTCCGGATCAGTTTCTGGATAGTTTTGTCCTCACAGTCTGGAAAATATCGATTGAATTCACTCTTTAAGTTTGTCAAATGGAGTATCGATTTCTCCTGCATTTCTACTTTAATCTCTGCACCACGATCGTCAATAACTTGGTTGACCGTATCAAATGCAGAAAAGTTTTTTCTTTCGACTTTATTTATCCATAGGTCAATTTTAGCAATAAACGCTCTAATTTTATCTTGATACGTGAATATATTGCTCATACCTTGCAACTTCAAATTGCCTGACCCTTGCAGTTGAAGGTTCAATTTATTCATATGCGCAAAAAAGTCGACTAAATAAGCAAAACGTATTTGAAATGCGGGCTCACAGAACTGATCAAGTAGCTCTTTGTTTTCCTTACTAGTTAAAAATATTTTTACTTCCTCTTTTAGTTCGTACAACCTGGCCAGCATGTTTCCTTTTGAAAGCCAACGGACTTCCGTGTGAAAAAGGAGAGTTTCATGTTCCGAGTTCATGTCACTACACAATTGTTTGAAAAGACGAGTATTTAGTGCGCTCTTTTTAATAAAGTTTACTACTTTTATTGCTGTTTTCATTGCAACAGCAAAGCAATCTGGAAGCGTTTTAGTTGCCAATGCTTGACGATGAATAAAGCAGTGCGTCGTGATTACCGATGAATTTTTGGCTTTCACCAAAGTTGCAAGACCAGAGCGAGAACCAAGCATAGCAGGAGCACCGTCCGTACAAAATCCGACAAGGTTTTCCCACATTAGTCCATGTTTTTCCATATATTGCGTTATTACGTTCATAACATCTACTCCTTGCGACGTCGTTTCAAGTTCTTGAGAAAATAATAACTCTTCTTTAAACGTTTTATTGTCTTCCAAATATCTAATAAACACAAGCAATTGACAACATTGCGAAACATCTGTGGATTCATCACATTGTAATGCAAAATAAGGACTTTTTTTAATTTTATCAATAATTTGGTCTTCAATATCAGTTGACATTTTTTGAATACGAGACTTCACTGTGTCATTAGAAAGTGGTATTTCACGAATTTTCTTTTGAGCGTCTGGACCTAAAAGCTCTTCTGCAATTTTAAGCATACAGGGCTTTATTAGAGACTCACCAATTGTGTGAGCTTTTTTCGATTTGGCAATCAATTTTGAAACTTCGAACGATGCAGATAATGTTTTTTCAGATGTTGCATAACTTGTTCCACTGGATCCGAGTTTCATTTTTTTAAGATTTGTTAATTTACCTTCAAAGAATTCTCGCGGACGGTTACAAAAATTCGGATGTACGGTCTTCAAATGACGTTCCAACTTTGCCGGTTTTAAAGCGTCATTGGCAAGAACAGTCGTACATAAAACGCATTGAGGTCTAGTTTCCCCATTTATTTCTATTGAAGTAAAGCCCAGTTTAATGTATTCGTCGTCATATTTTCTTTTTGGTGGCATTTTTCTGAAAACACATTAATATATATATTAACAATACGTATAAAATTTTTCAACAAAAAATATGCATTAATTTAAGACAGCTGTTGGAATGAACTATTGAATGAATTTTAATGAAACTTTACATTAATATAATTTATACATCAGAATAACACATAGCCTATAATTTATAAAATATTGAGATATATGTTCAAAATATAACGATAAGTACTAATTCTGCGCAGACGAAGTCGCGGGCAACAACTAGTCAAAAATAAACTAAGTGTAAATCTGAAGTAGTAATTCGCTTTGCTAACCTATGGCTAACAGTATTTGACTTATACCGTCGAACTTCAAGAATGAAAACGATTTACAAATATAACTACGAAATAAACAAACACTCGAAACAATTAATTCTTCGAAAATCCTCTTACTTAGGTTAGACGGCCACTAGTGTCACAGGCACGAGTGCGAATGGAACGAAGTATTAAAACAAAGAATGAACGGAATAAGCCAACTCCCTTCCCGCGGCCCCGCACCGCACTCGCCACTCGTGCGTTGCCTATTAATTCAAAACTCGTCTCGAGCGAGTCATGTCGTCAAGCACTGCACTTGCTTATTCCGATGACTTCGTGGACCACTTGAAAAGGCTCCAGGGACCACCAGTGGTCCGCGGACCACTGGTTAAGAACCACTGGTCTATACGGACTACAGCAAAGCGTTTGATAGAATCGATCACGATACGCTCTTGAGGAAGCTATCGCGTCTGGGCATTCGAGGCAATTTGTTTAGATGGCTTGAAAGCCATGTTGAATCTTATGTGAAAAATCGGACTCAAGCAGTGGTCTTAAATAATTAAATATCCTCTTGGACTGATATACCCTCAGGTGTCCCACAAGGTTCACTGCTTGGTCCTCTCCCATTTATTATATTTATTAATGACATCGGCAGATGTTTCCTAAATTCAAGTTGCCTCATGTTTGCGGATGATATGAAGATATTTCGGGTCGTAGACAATATTTCGGACGCCATCCTTCTACAGGAGGATCTAATTAGATTAGACGGTTATTGTCGTGTTAATAAGTTAAACATGAATGTGTCAAAGTGTCTGGTGTTGAGTTTCACAATGTGTGCAATTTCGGTGATTATGATTATTTTTAAATTTCGAGTGCTTTGTCAGACCACTTGTCTGTACTTATGTAATATTTTTTGGATACGACTTTTTTTAGATTATATCGTTTTTTTCTTTTATTTTCAGTCAGTTTTAAAAATGGATGTACCAGGTACTTCGGGCATGAAACAAAAAAAGTGTTTCTACTAGTAAAAAAAAATATCAAACAAGGCTCCAAAACAAAGAACATGAAGGAATTTTAATGGAATGGCTCAATTAGAATTCAGAGTCCGACTGTGACGATGTGGATCCGAATTTTGTTACGTTGAAGACTGACCCTGGTTCGGCAACTGAACAGGAAGGGTCTGAAGGTGAAGAAACTATATTGTAGCAGCAAGAAATTGAATGCATTGAGGTGAATCGATCGAATTATTATTATGAAAAAAATCGATTCAAGTGGAGTAAAACCCCGTCCAATACAAGCGGTGCTCGCACACCTCGACATAACATTGTGATATCATCAGCGACATCGTCTTCAATCCTCTCCGAAGCTGAGCCGACAGATCCCTTTAATTTATGGCGGAAGTTTTTTGATGAATCTATATATCAGGAGATTATCATTTGGACTAACATAAAGTTGCAAAAATACGGAGAACCATTCAAAAATATAAAGGAGTTACAAGATATCGACGAAATTGAACTGAATGCTTTTTTGGGAGTCCTTTTACATTCAGCAGTATTCAAGTCCAATCATGAAGACTGCGATTTGTTATTTGCAACTGATGGTACTGGTCGAGATATCTTCCGATGTGTGTTTTCGAAAAACAGATTTATGTATCTCTTGAATTGCCTGCGTTTTAACAACCCTGACACACGAACAGAAGGACAAAAAGAAGATAAAACTGCAGCAATATCATTTCTGTTCAATGCTTTCGTAAACAACTGTCGAAAAAATTACTATATGGGTCTAAATGCAACCATTGATGAAATGTTGATTGGGTTTAGAGGTCGCTCGCATCTCATTATCTATATGCCTCGAAAACCTGCCAAGTATGGCATGAAGGTACAAGCGATTTGCGATTCGAAGACATTTTATTTTTACGATGGATACATATATATTCCGGGAAAGGATCGGACAGCAATGGATTGTCAGAAGAAGAAAAAAACTTCAAGTGCCCACACATTGTGTATTGAGATTAACCAGGGATCTGCACGGCAGTAACAGAAATATTACCGCTGATAACTGGTATAGTTCTGTACAGTGCGTCAAAGAACTGAAAAAAAGAAACCTGACGTATGTGGGTACTTTGAAAAAAAAATTCAAGTCATGCGTTTGCCATGCCATGGTGGTCTGCCAGACGTCACGTCGGTAATTATGTTACTAGAATAGGACGTCGCTACTTCACTGCTATAGCTCAAGCTCGAGCTTTTCAGCTGATCATTGTGATTGTTATATTCGTACTTTCCATCTGTCTCTTATCCTTCTGATACTTCTGTTTCTACTGACTTTTACTGTGTGTGTGAACTTTCCTTGTGTCGTGCATATAACTGTTACCTGTGCTGTGCAATAAACGCTTAAACCCGCTTGTGCTTATCATTCCGCAAACGCTGCACCCATCATCATCCGGCACATCGTCACCACGTGCCCACCACGCGGCACAACCGGTGACCTACATTACCATTTCTACCTACAACAGGTACACAACCGCCTATAGGTTAATAAGTCGTTCGAAAATTTTTGAGACGAGTAGGTTTTGTTGTATGCACATCAGCATCCAGAACGTAATCTGACACACCTAAAACAACTCCTCGTACCGGAAGAATAAGCAGAAAGAATGGTTCCACACGAATCTTAACTGATACTCCCGAAAAATGCGCAGTAGAAGCTGCTTATTTAGATCGGATGAAATGTAAGCCTTCAATTCTGCCTTCATCAAAACGAGGACAATGTATGCTCTAAAAACAATACGTATAAAAAGAAGAAACGATTGCCAAAATATCAGTCAAACTCAGAATCTGATGGAAATATAATAATGATGAGCATGAAGAAATATCAAACCCTAAGATATCTTCCGCCGAAAAGCTTCCAAGTAGGATAGAAGCTATGATGGCTTGTATGATTAATCAGGCGCACCAAACGCCGACAACGAGCGCGAATATGGCGTCATTGCTAAAATTTGATCCTGAGGAAGCGGATTCCGATATTACGGATTAGCCATTCGAAGAAACGTAAATAGTGAGAAAGACATGAAAGATGTGATCATGGCCACTTACTATCACATTTGCTCTACAGATTATGAACCAAGACCCGAATACCTACTGTCCATCTGGTTTCGATAGCTGGTGCATGTGGCGCAAAGCTTCAGCTTTAGAGAAAAACCCCAAAGAAATTAAACATCCAGCTCCATTACATCCTGATGTTCAAACTCTTGTCAGGCCGATTTTTGACGATTTATCTCGAGATGACTTGCTTGGAAGATGTTTAGGTGGTCACACTCAGTATGAAAATGAAAGGTATAATTCGACATCTGGTGTTTGTACAGAGTACAGAGTAATTCCAGTTCATCAATAACATTTACAGAATATGATTTATATAAGTTCTTTGGTATATTATTATACATGTCAGTAGTCAAATTTCCTAGCACAAGATCATACTGGTGGCCAAAGTTTCGAAATAACAAACCTATAGGTCATCCAGAACATGACAGGATTTATAAAATTCGCCCTGTTATCAAGCATCTCAATGAGAGGTTTGCCAAATTACCAATGAATCAAAGACTTTCTGTGGATAAACAGAGGTGTTCTACCAAAAAAGGGCATTTTTTAAAACAGTACCTGCCTAAGAAGCCCTATAAATGGGGCTTCAAATTATATGTTCTCTGTGATTTGATGGGATAAGCCCACAAGTTTGAGGTATATTCTGGACAACAGAATACAGAGAAACTCCCAGATGTACCAGATCTTGGTGAAACAGGAAATGTTGTAGTTCGTTTGCTTCGAGCAGTGCCAAGAAAGCAAAACCACATTGTATACTTTGATAATTTTTTTACCTCCTTGCCATTGGTAGTTTTTTTAGCTAAATCAGGAATTCACACAGTGGGAACTGTGCAACAAAACAGAATACCTAATAATAAACTTCCAGAGAAGAAACATTTCATGAAAAAATCTGTGCCAAGGGGTAGTTTTGAGGAAAGAGTGTCTATGTATGATAGTATAGATTTGAGTTGTGTGTCTTGGAATGATAATAAGATAGTAAGCCTGTTATCTTCTTATTCTGGAGCATTGCCTTTAACTAAAGTCAATAGATTTGACAGGAAAACAAAGGGAAAAATTTATATTTGGTTTGGATTTTTATTATTGGTTATAAATTAAGATTATTTTAATATTTATTGTGTTAAATTTTAGATTTGTTTACTTTTCTTTTTCTTTGATTTGTAGTTTTTTAAATGTGTACAATTTTTTATTTTTTTTTATTTTTTAGTTAGTAGGCACTGTAACTGAATTAGTGGTGCACGCGGTGTTTGCCTATTATTGATTGTTGCATTAAGTTTTTTTTTATTTATTGTAATTTATATTTTTTATTGTAATTTATAAATGTAAACAATTGGTTAACCTAAATAAATAAATATTACTTGCCCGTTTATTGTCCAAGAGTACAATAAACATATGGGAGGAGTAGATCTCATGGATAGCTTTATGGGCAGAAATCATATAAGAATGAGGTCTAAAAAGTGGTATTTGCGTATTTTTTTTTTCATCTATTTGATCTAGCTATTATAAACTCTTGGATTGTTCATAAAAAAAAATGCTCAAGAAAGAGGTGAACCCAAAAAGAGTCTGCTTACAATGAGCCAATTCAGAAATGAATTGGCCTTTGTGCTATGCAACAGAGGAACCACCAAAGAAGCTTAAAGAGAGCGTCCTAGTACCAGTCTACTAGAAGAAGAATTACAATAAAAAAAAGAAAAGGTTCTTCAGCTCTACCACCTCCAAAAGACATAATAAAAGATGGTGCTGAACATTGGCCAAAAGTAGGTGGGTCACTCTGGTGCAAATTTCCCAAATGTAAAGGCTATTCCACAATTTCGTGTAATCAATGTGGCGTCAATTTGTGCTTAAATAAAAATAATAATTGTTTTTTAAATTATCATAAAGAATAAAGAAGATTGAGGAAGCAATATTGTTTATTTATTTAGTACTGAGCTAAATATGTGACAATGCATGATGATGTAAATTTCCATCATATTGTTTTTTACATAATACATATTTTGATTTACACTAGGATTTTTTTCAATATTTTTCCTTTAATTTAGAGCATTAATTACATCACACTGATTTTTTTTAAAATAGAAAAAATCATGCAAAGGGTTAAGCCACTAAAAGAAGCATGGAGGAGGCACGTACAAAATTGGAGGGTTGATAAAATTGAAAATGAAAAAAGATTTTGCTAAGTTATTACACGAGGTAATGGGAAATACCATAAACAAATCAATTTTGGCAAATGGATTCAAAAAATGCGGATTATTTCCGTGGAACCCGATAGAGGTACAAGTCCCACTAGAGCAGTGGTTCTTAACCAGTGGTCCGCGGACCACTGGTGGTCCCTGGAGCCTTTTCAAGTGGTCCACGAAGTCATCGGAATAAGCAAGTGCAGTGCTTGACGACATGACTCGCTCGAGACGAGTTTTGAATTAATAGGCAACGCACGAGTGGCGAGTGCGGTGCGGGGCCGCGGGAAGGGAGTTGGCTTATTCCGTTCATTCTTTGTTTTAATACTTCGTTCCATTCGCACTCGTGCCTGTGACACTAGTGGCCGTCTAACCTAAGTAAGAGGATTTTCGAAGAATTAATTGTTTCGAGTGTTTGTTTATTTCGTAGTTATATTTGTAAATCGTTTTCATTCTTGAAGTTCGACGGTATAAGTCAAATACTGTTAGCCATAGGTTAGCAAAGCGAATTACTACTTCAGATTTACACTTAGTTTATTTTTGACTAGTTGTTGCCCGCGACTTCGTCTGCGCAGAATTAGTACTTATCGTTATATTTTGAACATATATCTCAATATTTTATAAATTATAGGCTATGTGTTATTCTGATGTATAAATTATATTAATGTAAAGTTTCATTAAAATTCATTCAATAGTTCATTCCAACAGCTGTCTTAAATTAATGCATATTTTTTGTTGAAAAATTTTATACGTATTGTTAATATATATATTAATGTGTTTTCAGAAAAATGCCACCAAAAAGAAAATATGACGACGAATACATTAAACTGGGCTTTACTTCAATAGAAATAAATGGGGAAACTAGACCTCAATGCGTTTTATGTACGACTGTTCTTGCCAATGACGCTTTAAAACCGGCAAAGTTGGAACGTCATTTGAAGACCGTACATCCGAATTTTTGTAACCGTCCGCGAGAATTCTTTGAAGGTAAATTAACAAATCTTAAAAAAATGAAACTCGGATCCAGTGGAACAAGTTATGCAACATCTGAAAAAACATTATCTGCATCGTTCGAAGTTTCAAAATTGATTGCCAAATCGAAAAAAGCTCACACAATTGGTGAGTCTCTAATAAAGCCCTGTATGCTTAAAATTGCAGAAGAGCTTTTAGGTCCAGACGCTCAAAAGAAAATTCGTGAAATACCACTTTCTAATGACACAGTGAAGTCTCGTATTCAAAAAATGTCAACTGATATTGAAGACCAAATTATTGATAAAATTAAAAAAAGTCCTTATTTTGCATTACAATGTGATGAATCCACAGATGTTTCGCAATGTTGTCAATTGCTTGTGTTTATTAGATATTTGGAAGACAATAAAACGTTTAAAGAAGAGTTATTATTTTCTCAAGAACTTGAAACGACGTCGCAAGGAGTAGATGTTATGAACGTAATAACGCAATATATGGAAAAACATGGACTAATGTGGGAAAACCTTGTCGGATTTTGTACGGACGGTGCTCCTGCTATGCTTGGTTCTCGCTCTGGTCTTGCAACTTTGGTGAAAGCCAAAAATTCATCGGTAATCACGACGCACTGCTTTATTCATCGTCAAGCATTGGCAACTAAAACGCTTCCAGATTGCTTTGCTGTTGCAATGAAAACAGCAATAAAAGTAGTAAACTTTATTAAAAAGAGCGCACTAAATACTCGTCTTTTCAAACAATTGTGTAGTGACATGAACTCGGAACATGAAACTCTCCTTTTTCACACGGAAGTCCGTTGGCTTTCAAAAGGAAACATGCTGGCCAGGTTGTACGAACTAAAAGAGGAAGTAAAAATATTTTTAACTAGTAAGGAAAACAAAGAGCTACTTGATCAGTTCTGTGAGCCCGCATTTCAAATACGTTTTGCTTATTTAGTCGACTTTTTTGCGCATATGAATAAATTGAACCTTCAACTGCAAGGGTCAGGCAATTTGAAGTTGCAAGGTATGAGCAATATATTCACGTATCAAGATAAAATTAGAGCGTTTATTGCTAAAATTGACCTATGGATAAATAAAGTCGAAAGAAAAAACTTTTCTGCATTTGATACGGTCAACCAAGTTATTGACGATCGTGGTGCAGAGATTAAAGTAGAAATGCAGGAGAAATCGATACTCCATTTGACAAACTTAAAGAGTGAATTCAATCGATATTTTCCAGACTGTGAGGACAAAACTATCCAGAAACTGATCCGGAATCCTTTCCTAATCAACGTTTCCGAAGTGTCAGAAGAAATTCAAGAGGAAGTAATTGAAATGCAAAACGACAGTAATTTAAAAGATACATTTGAATCAGGTATTAATCTTGAAGATTTTTGGGGCCAAAAAGCAATTTCTTTGCCAAAACTTCGAGAAATTGCTATCCGTTACCTGACTATATTTTCAACAACCTATCTATGCGAGCAAGGGTTTTCGGCGCTTTTAGTTATTAAAAACAAGTACAGAAATCGGTTGGACGCTACTGCCGACATGCGCTTAGCGTTGAGTAACACTGAACCAAGGATACATAAATTAGTAAAAAACATGCAGTCACAAAAGTCTCATTAAATTTTAATGAGATTGTTGTGATTGCATACTCCAATATTATCAATCTTTGTGTAATATCAAATGAATAAAAGTATTAGTTGAAAAATATGCATTTTTATAGATTGTGCAAACAATCCCTTACGTATTCGCATTTATGTACGTTATATTACCAATTAACCAGCTTGGTGGTCCCTGGCAGGGCTGGCATTTGTCAAAATGGTCCCTCATGACTAAAAGGTTAAGAAACACTGCACTAGAGTAACAGAAAAAATCAGGATGTTAGTGAACAAATTCGATATCTGAAAAGAGGCTTAAAATTTTTAAACGATAATATCAATCCCGAAAAATTTGAAACATTTAATGCTACATTGGATGAATGGTCAGGTGATTCGATTGATTTGTCGTTGTTTCATTTGTGGAAAAAAAACAAAGGATGAACTGAAAAAGCTACAATTGAACCAAATTAATGATTCTACTAATGATGGAGGATCTAATTTATCACGCATCACAACTGCAGAAAATACATAAATACTGAAAATGACAAATGTAATAAAGAACTTCAAGACATTCACGCATTTAATGAAATTCAGCAAGAATTGCAAGATAATTTTGAAAATATCTCACCAAATATTCCGCGTCCTGATCAAGATATGGCTGTAATCAGACCACACTGTAGTTTCTTAGATGTCATTGACATTCCCTTGGAAGAGTTTTTGGCAGATGATCAACAAGAGTTTGAAACTAACAACGAAGTACGCAGAGATCGGTCTCAGACTAGAGTGTGGGAGACAAAATCTGAAACCCACACTGTTTCCCTTTTCGAAAAACGTTTTAAACCCAAGGCCAATGACTCGCACAAAACATCACCACTAAGTATTTTCGAACAGCTTTTTCCTGATGAACTGATCCTTATAATTGTGGAATAAACAAATAGATACGCCTATCAGAAAAGTAGTAATAACTGGAAACCAGTAACTGAACAAGATATTAAGGCGTATCTAAGAGCGTTGATCCTTATGGCCTTAAATCCTCTTCAGTCAGTGTCAGGTCAGTCTTGCCATGGTGGTAAATTGAGTAAAGATCGGGTCACTGTACTTGTAAGTGCGAATATGTCTGGAACTGAAAAACTGCCACTTCTTTTAATTGGAAAATCTAAGAGCCCCAGATACTTCAAAGGTATTAAAATGTTGCCTGTTCATTATCAAAACAATAAAAAGGCGTGGATGACTTCCGAATTATTTGCAGATTGGTTAAAAAAGTGAATGCCGATATGAGGGCCCAAAAACTAAAAATAATTATGTTTGTCGACAACTGCACAGCTCACAACAATATGCCCAAATTAGACTATGTTACATTATTGTACTAACCCGCCAATACCACAAGTAAATTGCAGCCCATGGATCAGGGTATTATCAATAACTTTAAGGTTTACTACAGGAAGGAAGTTGTTCAGTATGTTCTCTAATACTGGTAAAGCTTTTAATGTCTTTGAAACAGCCAAAAATCAAGTATGCTTCAACCTACCACCATTCCAAAGGGAGTGCCTGTGATACAAGCAAAAATAATGGATGTTAACAAATTACTGACAAACCATCTTGAATTGGAATGGCAAGAAAGGGATGATTTAAAACTTTATTTAAATATTTTCAGCGGGGCTTTTATATAAGAATATCAACTTTTTGTGAAGGGATAGCGGAGGAATCAGCAGTATTACAAATATAATAAAACAATAATTTCACTTAATTGGTTGTTGTTATAACTTTATCGACCATAATAATATAAGATCACTAATTCTCTAAACTCCAAATGGCGGCTGTCATTATCAAACCCAGTTATGTCCAGTTACTCATAATCAAATACAGCAATGTCCTATAGTTGGAATCAAAGACAGTTAAATGCAAATTTATTTTTAGTCTGTACTCAAATATTTTTATAATCTAAAATTCAGATTTTAAGTGGTATTCTCATTCTTTATAAATCTCTTTTAAAATGTAAAAATATCATAGCCACCTAAACAAAGTTATCAATTTTTGTAGATTACTGAATATTTGACTCACTTGGATTTAAGTGCCTTTGATTTTATAGGCTTTATATTTAAAGGTTATTACCTTAAACCTTTTCATTATGTGTCATACCCTGCTTCATGAATTATCATTAAGACAAATAAGTGCCGCTTTTGTTTTAAGTTTTGGAGATGCCATAAATGGATATGCCCTAATGATTTTATTTTTAAGTAAATTAATAGATATATGTTTAACATAACTGGGTTTTATTTCAGTTTAAATGTTTACCTATCCTCTACCGGTGAAAGGGTAATATTTATTTTAAGCCAGATTGAAGATGTATGAAAAATAAATATACTTGAATACAAGATTTTTTTATCAATGCATTAGTATAGTTCCAACTGCATTAAAACAAAAATTTGGCTCAATAAATGATGTAGACTATTTATTAATTTTAAAAGAGTTAGATTAGGCTTGGGTTTCCTGAAATTACATAGACTCAATCCAACCATAAAGACTTAGGAAAACCATTAATATCAGTTATATTAAAAACACAATTGTTGAAATTCAGAATGAGATCAAAATTTAAATAATAATAAAACAGAGCCAACCCGAAAAAACAACCAAAAAATGAAACCTCTAATAATAAAAACAGTCAACAAATTAACAGTATCGTCAAATTGCAGTACTCATTTGAGAATTTCCATCAACAAGACCAGGAGTTTGACTTAAAATTCATAACAACTGCCACAGCTAGTCGACTGACAAGAACACCCATGGCCATTCTATGTTTCTGAAAAGCCTTCATAAGCCAAGAATAAATCTGCTTCGTAGATGATTTGTTATACCTTCAGTCGGTTTTTGGTTGGATATTGATATTGTATGTTAGCCACCTCTAGTTTCACACCCACAAAACAATATTAGTTTTATTTGATGTTATCCGTACTCTTTTAATTCTGATGTCTGGCAATTGTAACATGTATAGCTCGCTGTCAAGGTATTATTCAATTGTTTTAAAAAGTCGTGAATATTTCTAGAATATATGATTAAAGCATCTTTTGTTTCTTTAACATGTAGTACGATGTAACAATATTCTGAATTCTGACTTGAGGAATTTCCAAAACAGTAAATTGTAGGTACAAATGTAGGTCCCGTCCCGTTCCATGTTCCTCGAATCTTCAGTGCAACCGTGGGCGTCCATACTCCATAGTGTCCATCTTCACGCCGTGCGATCAAACCAGACCAGGTGAGACCCGTTGGGGAAACCTAGTCAGGCGATCAGCGAACGGGAGACAATCGCTTCGGAACATCGAAAAGTAGAAAACTGTACATTGGTGAACGATGGCATTCACCCCGGACCCTGGTAACTATATTTATTTAATAATCTTGAGAAATTCTCAATATTGCTAGAGCACAGACCATAGCACAGACTATTAAAAAGGAGCTACAGAATCGCAACTTTCGACTAGGGATGGGGTTGAATAGATGTACTAGTGACTAGTGAAATCAACCGTTGATGGATTTACATAAAAAAATTATATCTGGAAACCGCTAGGCGCTGAAGTCTGAACTAAAAGTGCTGGATTAGAAAAAAAGTACTAAATCGTATTTAAGTAATGCTAATTTAACTTGACGTATAATTAATACATCTTTGAGACTTTTGTCATATAATTTTAAATTAGTAGAAAGTTTTTATTTTGTTTTATTGCAATTATACCACATCATTAATGTATTTATTTATTACTATCTCATTATATTAAAATGAAGGTTCACTGTATTTAGTTTCATACAGCTATCGACGGATTTTTTTAAGCATATTGACTCGTTTACAGTTTACTATATGATAGAGTTAGCAACACTGTTACTAAATTATCTTTAATTTTTAATAATGATAATGTTAATAGATATAAGATTTATACTGATGGCTCAAAATCTGCAGATCACGTATGCTCTGCTTTTTATGATGCTCATTTGAAAATAAGTAAAAATTACAAAATAAATAACAATTGCAGTATTTTTACTGCGGAGGCATATGCAATCTACAGAGCCCTTCTATACGCTAAAGATGTTGTAAATATAAATAACTTGGTTATTTTATCAGATGCACAAAACGTTATAAGGTCAATATATGGCTCAACTTTGGAATGTAAGATGAATTACTTAATATACAATATCAAAGAGTTATTGTACATTATGGAAAAGAGTAAGACAATAGAAATTAGGTGGGTTCCGTCTCATTCGGGGATTGAAGGAAATGAATTAGCAGACAAGACTGCAAATTCCCAATGGAATGAGGATCATAGTGATTTACTCAAAATACCATATACAGATTTCTATGTATTAATGAAAGAAAAAGTGGCACTTCGATGGAAAGGATATTGGATGGAAAAAATTAAAACCACAGGAAAATGGTATACATCAATACAAAAAAACCTGCCCGCCCACTCCTGGTATAATAACATTAAAGAATACAATGACAGAAAATATATTACTATTTTAAACAGATTACGATTTGGCCATTGTCAGACTCCAGCTCATCTATTTAAAATGAAAATAATAACTGAAGACAAATGCAAGTATTGTAACCAACCATCAGCTGATCTAGACTATCTTTTTTTGAACTGCACAAAGTTCCATATACAAAGACTATTATTTATTTCCGAATTGTCAGAAATTACCTCTTGTTATTCCATCATCAGTTATAGAAATGTTAAAAAATCATCGAATGTACCCTACAATATATAAATTTGTATGTAGAACAATAGAAAAATTGTAAATATCACTTTGTGTAATATGTAATAGCAAAACTACTATTGTAGATAGTACTGTTCAGGCTCAAAGGACCTGTTTCTAGAGTAAAACAAAATATCTTTAATCTGTGACGAAGTGCAATATGTGTGATAGATATTATTTCGGATTTTATTTTGTTTTCATCCTTTGTTTCTCTTAGGTTTTTCTGTTATCCACCAAACATTTCCAAGTCTATTTAATTATTTTTCATATTTGTATCAGTTTATGGTCGCTCAATTATTTTTGTGATGGTTACTTGCACAGCTTAATAGGTGATATCTTGTTGGTTGTTCCTCATTATTTTATTCATGTCTATTTTGTTCCCTTCGCTCTCTCTCTTCTACATTTATAATAAATGTATATATTTTTAGCAAGATATTATTTGTAGTAATGGAATGCACAGTTTTTTGTCAACTGATTAAAGATTATCACTAATTCTGTATTTCCTCGAATTTGATTAAACAGTTTTTAGTATGTTGCTTGCAGATATATGATGACGGATGTAAGCAATATACTAAAACTATAAATCAATACTTTAACGGTTTTTAGACTTTCCCCATTTTGCCAGCGCTTTAAGTAGAAGTTTTATGATATTATGTAGTTTAAATAAGTTGTTGTAAATTGAGAAGTTTTTAAAGGTTTTATCTTGTTTTATAACCACCATTGCTGCTAACCAAAATATTTATTAAAAATCTCTTCATATTTCAAGGATTTATGCATTTATTAAGAAAAAATGCATAACAAGTGATATATATATATATAAATAAATATATATTATACAGCCTTTTTATTTCCCAAACTTAGGTTAGAATAGGACCCCAAGCTCGGCATTTTGCTTAAGCCAGTTCCTTCCAATGGGTTCTGTCCCTTGCCACTCTGAGCCACAGTGGTCCCGCTGTCTGCTTCAAGTCTTCCTCCCACTTCCTGACTTAACAACCTCTACTTCTTTTGTCTTCCCTTGGTAGCCAGAGGGTGACTTGCTTTCTCCATTTGTTGATGGGGTGGCAAAGCGTATCTCCAGCCCATCTCCATTTTTGGGTGTCAAGCCGGATAAGAATGTCTGTAAGTCGTGTTCTTGCTCTTAAGTCTGGGTTTCTAAGTCGGGTTTGGATTTTTAACCCCAGCATGCTTCTTTCCATGGCATGCTGGCATTTTCATCCTGATTTCTTTGCCATCCTGGTTCATAACCATTGCTACATGTGATATGTACTATCTACTATACATATTATGTAGTTATAGGCTGCGGTACCACTTGATAACTGATACACTGTTCTACATTGTAATTATAAGCATGTTGAGCGTCGCGCAGTGCTCGGCGGTTACTGCTGGAATAATGGCCTCTGCCACATGGTTGTCCACAATTAAAATTCTCCATCTCAAAATTGAGGAAATTGTCATAAAAAGACTTATATTATGTTAATCTTTCCCTGTGGCGAAGTGTTGTTGTTGACCAGGTTTCACAGCCATAAGTAAGAACTGGTAGAATACAGGTCTCAAATGTTTTCTTTTTTCTGTGGTTGCCTAGATCCTTACTTGCATTATTTCCTTCAGTGACCAATATTTTCTCCATCCTTGGGCTATTCGCCTGTTTTTTCCTTTTGTCATTTCATCTGAAGGTGATATTATCTGCCCTAAGTAAATGTATTCTTTGACATATACTATCTTGTTGCCATTTACCATAATGTCAATTTCCCTTGAGTTTGTCATCAATTTTATTTTACTAAAATTGATTTCCAATCCAGCGTCTCCGCTTATATTTGCTAGGCTTTGCATCATCTGTTCTATTGCTGTTGAATTCTCTTCAACAAGCACCAGTAGTATGAGTTGATGTGTATATTATTGACTATGTATATTTTATATATATTAAAAACCATAAACAATTTTATGATGTGAATGTTATTTTACTGCCCAAAAAGTGAAATACCCAGGAAAGAGTTGTATTAATTATAAGAATTGCATTTATAATCACAATGTTTTTTTTATAATAATTAGTCGAAAATTCTCTAAATACTTATGTGTCTAAGTTTGCATTGCATAGTCTTTATCCGATAAGCAGTCAGGCAAGTCATACAAGATCCGTTTTGACGCAGTTAAATTGCGCCCATTGATGACATATGATACATTGGATCCAATCTTGACCTGTTGTGTCTTTTACGGTTTTTAATTAACTCACCCCGTTTGTTTTATTCTTGGGTCAAATTTAGTAATTCAAATTTCACCCTCTTCCTGTCAACCGATTAATCTGAAATTTTGTATACACTTTGGATTTTGGTGACAATACAATTATGTTTATTCATTATCATTATAAATTCAAGATGGCTGCCGCTTTAAAATGGCGGATATTTTATGTTTTATTAATCCCATCAATATGGGTATCAAATGAAAGGGCTCAACAAGCAGAATACAATATACTATAAAAAATTGAAATCCAAGATGGCGGCCGCTACAAAATGGCGGATAACCTAGGTCAGGGTAGGCGAACCTTTATGCATCAACGTGCCATTTTTTCTAAAAAATGTTTAATGGGGTCATTGGCGTGCCATCAAATAATTTCGACTTTCTGATTATTTGGAGAATAACAATAATAAATACTATCAAAACTCTTTATGACATAAAGTAAACAAAAGAGGTACATTTTGGAATGTTTTTATTACACGCATAAATTAAATTATTGTAAAATTAGTGTGACTTCTGTTGCTGCAGGTTAGATGACAAATAATTTATGTCAGGGTTATAAGATGTTACTTTTAGCAAAATGCATGCTGAACTGGATTCATCTGTCAAACGATTTCTAAATGAGTTTTTAATGTTATTCATCTCTGAAAACAATGACTCGCAGGCATAGGTAGATGAAAACATTGTTAAAATAGCATGAGCCAGCTTCTTCAAACAGTTAAATGTGTCTGGTAACGCATTCCATGTTTCAAGAATTTTGTTATTAGCATTTTTACTTAAATTACTTGTCAATCTTTCAGTTTCAATTAATTCCAACTCTTTCCTTGTTTCAATAAATTTTTGAATCCATATTGAACTAGATTGGAAATCAATTAGCTGCATTTCAAATTCTTCAATATCCAACCAATCTAATTGAGAGAAGTTCAGTTTATGAAATGACGTCACATCAGGGTACATAATAAACTTGAGTATTTCCGACAATTCTTTGAACTGAGAAAATCTCCCTGAAAATTCCTTGATTAAAAAATCGATCACAGCAATAAATTCTTCAGTAAATTTATCTTTGTCTGCTGTCTCGTGAATATCAAAATCATTGATATATTTTTTCAAGTTTGGAAAATACTTGTAGTTTCTTGTGATAATATCGTTTCTGAAAACTTGCAGTTTAGCCTCAAAAGCGCGAATGAGATCTATCATGACAATAATTGTTTTGTTTGTCCCTTGAAGCTTTACGTTTAATGTATTTAAATGTTGGCATATGTCTGCAAAAAACATCAATTTTGAAAGCCACATAACGTCCAACAACTGTGGGTATTGTTCAATTTTTCCCTCATTTTGCAAAAACAGTCTGATTTCTTCCAAGCAATCAATAAATCTTTCAAGTACATTCCCGCGACTCAACCAGCGAACATTATTATACATCAGTAAGCCATTATACACCGAGTTGACTTCATCCAACAAAGCATCAAATTTTCGCTTGTTTAAAGCCTGTGACGAGATGAGGTTGCCTATTTTTGTAACTACCGCCATTATATTATCAAGGGATATTAAACCACTCTTACCACACAAGGCTTGTTGGTGAATGATGCAGTGGAATTCAAGAATCGGATGTCCTACGTCTGTTTGAAATAAACTTATGAAACCATTTTTTTTACCCACCATACTTGGAGCACCATCAGTTGTTACAGAAACAATTTTTTTTATATCAATTTCTTTTTCAGCAAGCGAATTTTTAACTGCCGTGCAAATATCTGTTCCCTTTGTAGTTATTAGCAACGATTTTATCGCAATTAATTCTTCCTTGATGACGTTTCCTACGCAATACCGAGCAAAAACAGCTAAACGTGCAGATTTAGTGACGTCAGTGCTTTCGTCAAGACATAACGATATAAAAGAAGCATCGTTAATGTCAATTTTTTTTTTGATCTGTTATATTTTCGGCCAGTTTAAAGATTCTTTCTTTTATTGTGTTTCTTGATAGAGGAGTATCTTTGATGCTGAATTATCTTATCTTTATTATCGAAATCATCAAAAAGAGAGGGCGCGCATGCTAACCAGGCTTCCTTCAAAAACTCGCCTTCTTTAAAAGGTTTACTATGCCGAGCAATGACATTTGCAGCCGCATAACTTGCCGCGCTCATATGACAATTTTTGCAAACAAATTTAATTATAGATGTTGACTGTTTGTTTCTGTCATTCAATGCACTTGCAATTAATTATTATTAACCTAGGTCCTAGGTTGTATCAATCCCATCAATATGGGTATCAAATGAAAGTGCTCAACCAGTAGAATACAATGTAAGTACTATATAAAATTAATAATGCGAAATAAAAACTAAAAACTAGAAAATAAAAATAGGTAAAAAACTTTTTAAGTTAAACGGTTTTATGTTAAAAAAAAACATACATTGCAATGTTTAAGATAAATGTACTAAAAAACCAAAAAATAATAAAATAGATACAGTCGTGGGAATTATAAACATATGCATAGACTAGACTAAATTAAAACCGTGGGGCACGTCAATTGTCTACAATCGTTGGAATTTCCATGAGCAAGAAAATAGTAAGTCATCGCTTAAGAAATGAACGTTTTCTACCGAGGACAGAAGGAGTTCCATGACAGGTTTTAGATGAGCCCAGATTACAGGTACATTATGACTTAGGTTTTCTGACATTGTGGCGAAACATTTTGTTTCTCCCTTGGTATATAAGACCACAGTATGCAAACTTATTTGCGTACGTGACCCACCAAAATGGAATGATTGAACTTCTGAAGAATATTTTGTATTATAAATTTCGGAATAGTCCATATGAATCACAGCATCTTTTTCAGTTAAGTTATCTTTTAGGCTTTTAATGGTTTCATATTGATGCACTATATTTGCTTCATGCTTTAAAAAAATATCGAGGTTTTCTTCAAGTTTCATCACAATGTATTTTGGAGCACAGTTTAATGTTATTTTCTTATATTTTCGAACCCTACGTTTTTTCTTGGTTTTAGTATCTAAAATGTCCTCTGTAATACATTGCCATGAAGAGTATTTGATCAAAACTTGTCGAACTCACGATAACATATGAAACGTGATTTGTAGTTAAGACATTCTCGCATAAGACATTTTTCATTGTATCGGTCGCAACATAAATAATTAAGCATGCTCTGATAGTTTGGAAAATCTATGATGTCTGCCTGTTTTAGGGAAGCCAAGGTTAGCTCCATGTTTGCATGAGTTACACACAAACAAGTTTCTCTTTGGCGAATGTTTGGGGTTACAACTCAAAAAGGTCGTAGGCGGCAAAACAGTGTGTAACTCAACTTTATATTTTTTGTTTTTATAAACTTGGTGTGTAGATTTTTCATGGTGTCCTGTAATAATCTCTTCTGTTTTTTTATTTTACCTTTTGTAATGCTATCTTTTTTACCTGGGCATAATCTGCTATTGCAATCTTCTTCAAAAAACTCTGCGACTTTTTTCTCTAACTTCGAATTCGTTTTATCGTTTCTTGTCTTCCGTGTCATATCTAACAAACTTTTATTTGCAGTAGATGACTGTCTTATAGGTTTCATATTAATTTGGTCCAACACTTTATACTTCTTGACTATTTTGCCACTTAATACTTTTTTAAATATCTTCTTTTCATTATCATTCGTTGTCAAATTTATATTTTCTTTGAGTTGATTTTGGATCACCTCACTAAATAATATTTTTTTCTTCGCCTCTTCTATATTCTCTTTATTATTATTCTGTAAAAGATCGGCCACTTTTGAGTTTGGAGTCATTTTCTGTTTTCTGATGCGCTGTAGTTTCTTTTGACAGTCACGTACCTTTTGACGCAACTGTTTAATTTCATATTTTTGTTATTTATAAGTTGATTTCGTAGTTTCCGCTGAATTTCTGATCGCCTTTTAGCAGCCAGAGCGATATTGTTTTGTGGAAGTGGAGGTTGGTCTTCATTATCAGACGCAGGTGGTGTTACTGGATAGTTTCTGGTAGATTGTAGCTTTACGCGATCTCTATGCTTTTTAGTCTTCTCTCTCCATATTTTTCTAACAGCCCTTTGTTCCCTTTCAGTCATATGATTTATACTCTTAACTTGTCCCTTTTCTTTTTTCTTTTTATCTTGCTGCCTTTCGTTTTCTTTTAATTCGGCATTTTTAACCGGAACGTTTTTTATTCTTTGGTAGCGTCATTTTTCAGCTTGACGCTTTTTTTCTAACCTCTCTTCCCTTGTTTGTTTCTTTTTAACATTCGCCATGATGTCTGGTTATATTCGAGTATCTAGAACAAATGAAATGCAGCCTTAAAACATTAAATATTAACGAAAATAAAAAAATCGTCACTTCTCTGGCGCTTAAGTATTTCATCTGGCATGAAATCTGCCAGAGAAGTGACAAAACCGCACATAACCTACAAAAACAACATCACTCGCTTTTCTGACCACAGTTTAATGTAATACATGACATCGACGCACAATAAACATTGCATTGTGCAAGTATGCAATTTCGTAACGATAAAATACAAAAACATAGACTTACCAGAGTAAATACTCCGACGACTGGCACAAACACGCTTTCCTACAGCGAATCGCAAACTGACGCCATTTTATTGGAGTTTTGCTCAACGTCGTTAGCTTGCTTCTAACTTCACACCGTCGTACGCGCGTAGTTCAAGGACAAAAACATACCTATGCGATTTTCAGTCAAATTTTACTTCTTTGAGTTTCGCCAGATGAAGTGACATTATTGTAACATGAGATGGAAATAAGTTATTTTTTTGTTATATTAATAAATATTTTTACAGTGTATGTTGATAAAATATGTTTTAATGTTTATAAAAGCATATGATTATATTTAAAAAAACATAATGGCATACGAAGGGTACAGGCAGAGAACAGTGCTTTTGAATGAGAATACTAGAGTTCTTCATGTATTTTCCAGTCAGAAATATTGTCCATTTTCTAACAACTTCTCCAGGAGCAATTTCAATCACTTGAAAAGGTGATGGTTTTGACCTACATTTTTTGAGCAGTTCATACCAATGATATAGCAATTCCATTTTGCGTTGAGATTAATTAATCTCATATCCTTATCACACTCAAGATAGCTATGACCTCTTATAGGAAATGTTATTTTAATGGAGTCTAGTAAATTTAATTCATGAACAACAATGTTAATAAATCTAATTATAGTAAAATTTTTATTTTGACCCCTACAGGAATCACAGAATATGATGTCTATATCTATATGATGTCATAACAAGATGTCTAATAGCCTTGTCCATTTGGACTATCCTTCTTCTTTGCCGGTATGTCATGGACATTCCCTGTTCTTTTCATTTGAATCAAATACAAACGCTATTTTTTTGCGAGATCTGTTGAGATTATGGGAAACCTAGTAACTGTGAAACAATCTACTACAACCGTAAATGGTGCTGACAGCATAAAACAAAAAAATAAAAATTGTGACATTCCTTGTTCTTTGCCTGTACCCTTCATACGTATTTAAAGTATCTGGCTATAAAATCACTATAATCTAGTAATGGGGGAGGCCAGAGGAGTATACATTTATAACTATTTTAGACTATTAATGCCTTAACTTAAACAATTATCGTGAATACACTATGTGGGCCAAATAAAAGACCATATTCTTTATTGTTTAAGCATACAGAAACAATAATATAATAAGTTTAACATAAATTTTGTCTATGAACCATTGGAATTCAAATAGCATATATTCACCCATGTAACGAATGCTACTGTGGTTAATAAGATGATGACAGTCCCAGTAGACTGAGATGGTGGTATGGAAGAGGCTCGACACATCAATTTCATCTAACTTGGCAGGCAGCTGCAGAGACATCTTCTCATTCAGCGTATGTAGATTCTCGAGATCCGCAGAGTTCAATATAATAGGTGAGTTTTCTCTGCATCTCATCCTTGTATGCAGGTAGTTCTATTATATTTAACGGGTGGCCTTTGACGACAGCAATGCAAACATAATGCAAGACAGTTAACCAAAAGTGATTTGCGGTAATTTAACTTCACATTTTGTATAACGTTCTGATCCATTGGTTGAACAACCGGTATTTCTTCTTTTTCATTTGTCTTGGATATGTTTATATTAGTGTTTGATATTTTTATTTCTTCAGTAATTACACAAGTATTAAATGTATCATGAATAGAAACTATGGCTTGGTCTAAAATTATGATCTCGCTGTTGCCGGTGGGGATGGGTGCATTTTCAGACTCATTAGTTTTGAGAATCTCTGGATGAATGGCATTAATTGTTGTGTGTGTATTTAGTGGTAAATTAAAGTTGCTTGACGCAATGAGTTGTATCTCATTATCGTCTTTGGCAACTTCTTCTGGTTTATAAGACTTACGTGTATTAAGATTGTGTAAATTGTCATTTTCTTTGTTAGCGGGATCGGTCTGCTCCCGGTCCCGCTCGGTGCTCTCCTTCTGCGAAATGACACGTTTGCAGAAGGTGAGCATAGCTTTCCAAGACCTCCGGCTGCCGACCATGGCGGCGACCACAGTCGGCAGCGAGAGGTCACCCCCTAAGACCGCTACGAGAGCGCTGCGCTCCTCGTTCCAGGCTGGGCCCTCCTCGAGCGTGTGCTGGGCCGAGTCCTCATAGCAGTTGCCACAATGGTGGCACACGGCAGTCTCCTCGGCTCCAACGACGCGACACAGGTACTCACAGAAGCAGCCATGCCCGGTAAGCACCTGCGTCACCCGGAAGGTCGGCCTACTGTGGCGCCTGTCCATCCACTGCTGAAGGACAGGTCGCACTGCCGCTACGGTCGACACGCCAGCACTTGGGCTCTCCAGCCTGGAACGCCACTCCTCCACGGCGGCCCTGCGGAGGGAGGCCAACTTGGCCACGACCTCTCTTGGGGCCGGCCTCTGCCCGGATCTCTCCTCCCGCCAGAAGAACGCTGTTGGGTCATCCCGGTTCTGTCCCGGGTCTTCGGCGGGCTCGGTCAGCAATCTTTTGCCTCCGAGCAGGGAATGGGCGAACCCCATTCCCACCGTCGAACTCTTAACCCGGTCGAAGCTGTGGTCTTGTCCCGCAGTTCGTCCGGCGCTCAGTGGTGCTGAGCAGGGTTCCTTCCTTGGATGCCTTAGCGCCAGGGAAGGTTGTCCTTGCTTCAGGGGTTGGAGAGGACCGCGCCAGTCCGGATCGATTTCGAGTCCGGGCTGAGCTGCGACTCTTCGCGGACTAAAAGGAGGCGCCTCTCGAACAGGCGCAAGGCGATGGCCGCGGATGGCGACGCCGCATGCGAGCCTGGCTCATCTAAGGAGCTCAAAGGCCGCACAACCGCTTCAGCCTCAGACGAGAGGTTTGGCTGAAGCAACCAGGCGGTATAACGCGGCGCTAAGGAAGGAGCGCGGCGCCTATGATGAGGCGTAGCTGGCGATGGCAAAGGAAGCTTGCCCGTTCAGGAAGCCAAAGGCCCCTGAAGCGCCAGCGGCCACGCGCCGAGAAGCTCTCTGATAAGGATGGTGTTTCAACTCCGCAACGTCTCTAAGACGTCCCGAAACCTGAAAGGCGGGCTACAAAGAGCCACTGTGCCACTGTACCAAGCCACTCATCATTGACATCAAACCCAATATTGCGCAGTTTGTGAGCAGTGTTCATAATCTTACTAACATAGTCTTCAGTGCTATTGCTTGATTCCAGTATAGTATTTATCAAATCTTTCAGTAGACCTACCCTTCTTGTTAAACCATTGTCATCAAAAGCTCTTTGTAAATTCTCCCATACTTGTTTTGCATTTGTGGAGTCAGTATAACATTGTGAGCATTGTCATCGAACCTAATCTAGGTCAGATTTTAATATAAATATCAATAAAGATTACTGCACACAAGGAGTCACGCAGAGTCACCCATTAGCACGCACCAAGACCAGTCGTTTTATTTACCTCGCTGCTACCTCATCACATAACCTCACACGTGTACCATAGCTGCACCAGCATCGGTACACACGACACACGACGCTGTCCACTTACACATTCCTGAACATGTACATAATTCTGTGGGTCCAACAACAGAATCAGCTTCGACTTCGCCTTTATATCTTTAGCTGCATCCACAGGTTTGTCATCGGCGTGTTCGATGCAGCACCATAGATCCTCGTATAAATATGTTTTCATACTGAACTTCCACGACGCAAAGTTTTCTATTCCGATCAGTTTCGCTAAATTGAACATTTTCGAACCCATCTTGCTGGATTTCTTCAACATAATATGCAATTACAACTGTGATCGTAAATTTCCATAACCTCAAATTTAAATTGCACCAACAATTTTTACGGATTGAAGTTGATTCACTACTGACCGATATTTCCTACTGTTCCACTTCTGAACCACGCTCTGCTACCATAAAGGATACCATAGGGTAAATGTGGGATAGATGCCCAACATCTACAAATGCGCTTGTAAAACAAAAAGGATAAGTATTCAAAAATATAATTATTTTGTTATGGTTAGTGTATTTATCGAAGAAGAAAACAAAGTGGATTATTTTATATTATCTTCGTTATTTGTTTTGTAATAAACGAAACAAAAAAGTTCTATGATTTGGGATAGATGCCTAATGTGTTGGTTAGATGCCGCAACGAGAGTAAGACCTGGAGGATAGTTGCCCTTAGGGAATAATGAAAGATTATTATTGTTTTAAACTTTAAGCGACCTTAATCTAATGGCACATTAAACTTTGGTAAGTACTAAATTAAAATTGTAGTCTTTAAGTATAAATAATTAAAAAATTTCTTAACTTTGATCAATGGCGCAATCATCTTAGGTAAGTATTAAAATTTGCGTGTTTTCCCTTGCAATTCGGACTACTAAAAATACTTATAGTTTATAAAATTTTGTTTTTTTTTCATGTCTCAACTTTAAACGCTGACATTGATTACAATAATCTCCATACATAGTGCAGGTTTCGTGCAGCCACTTTTTACACATGACGCACTGGATCCAGTCCACATGTAACTTTGTCATCTCAAAATCTTCGAAACACTCCACACATTCATTTCTTGCATCCGAAGATGAGTCTGATGCAAGACTTTCTTTGTTGTGTTTATAATTTTGTTTTGCAGATTTGCGAAGAGGACGCTGAATTCTGTTAACTCTCTTTGACTGATCTCTTTCTTTATTTCTATTTATTTCAGCTCTTTTTTCCAAATCAGACTCAATTTCTTTTTCTGAATCATCCGAATCACAGGTCAAACTTTCATCTCTATCCTTTTTTTTCTGTCTCTTAGTTTTGCTTGATAAGTTTGGAGTAGTTTTTCCTTTACTTTTATTATTTTTAGTTGTAGGGGGAGTTTCCTTTTCTTTAGATGAATCATCCAAACTTTCCTTTATCTTATCTGAAGCTGCTTTAGCCCTTTTTTTCATAACTGTCCTGGGTTGTTTGCTACTTTTGCATGGTAAGTTCGGAGTAGCTTTCCCTTTAGTACTATTGTTAATAAAAAGTTCTGTATGCCGTTCCATAAAAGAGCGTAGCCAATGATGTCCAGCTCTGCGACTTTCTTGGTCAAAATTATGTCGAACGCCAAGTTTTTCGGCGAATTCATAAGCTAGTCTTCGTAACATATCACGTGTTACTGGAAACCCCGCTGCCTCTAACTTTTGAATGTGTGTGACGAGCCGCTTCTCATTGTCGAAGTCCAAAATCGGGTGTTTCCCTATAAATAAATCCATGCGAATGTTAATGTAAGTTAAGGAATAAAGAATGAAAATATAATAATAATCTATGTTAATTCTAAAATGTATTTCATTAGTAAGTAGGCGTACCTAATGTTAATTTTTGCGTGTCTTGTTTTACAAATCGTCTTCTTAAAGTTCTAGAAGGAATCCCATAACGCCGAGATATTTCATTAATAGGGCATCGGTTTTGTCTCAGCTCTTCAAAGGCAGCTTTAAGAGCATCTTCAGTCCATACAGCTCGTGGCTGAGTACCTACTTTGCGCACGTACTTGCGTGGCATGTCTATAAAAAAAGAAAAAAAATATTCAATAAATTCATTATGGGATAGATGCCTCTAAGGGCATCTATACTCACAAAAAGTGAGGCATCTATCCTTTTTCTTAAGGATAGATGCCTTCACGGTTACAAAATAACACATATTTAAACATACCTAAATTACATTAAAATTGATATATTTGATATATTAACACATCATAAATACAAAAAAATATCACTTACCTTATAACTTTGAAAAATCCGGGCGCGTAAAGCTTATACCTAACGAACATTCGTATAATTTTTTCGCCGTCGACAGTGTTTGGCGCCAAAACTGTAGATACATCCGTCCCAGTGAAACGCTCGGCGTTGACTGGCAGGAGGGCGGGGGTACACTTGTATTTAAACAAAAGACTATGAGTGTAGTACTCGCAGAAGTCGCTACGCGTTTACTTAGGCGTCTATCCTACTAGGGCATCTATCCCACATTTACCCTACACTGCGTGATTGTGGTAAATTATAATCAAAGATATTCAAAATAGAATGAAACTGAACCATTTGACTAAGTTCGTTCAATCGTTTTTCTTTACTTCTGGTGGCGCGGTTGAAAAGTGGACTGTATGTGCGGTTTAAAAATAATAAATTTAACTAGCACGACACGCTTGCGGCGGGATGAGAACTGCCTGCGGAAGAATAGAAAAGATAGGCAGTTCAAACAGGAGAGGAATGCACTAACCTTGTGGCGTATGCAGCGGCGTTTGGCGGTTGGCAGCTCCAGAATGTGTCCGACGGCAAATTATAATTCTCCTTCGGTGTACCCAAAACACTGACAGCACTTGAGTCAATACGAATAGCGGAATATGAAAAGTTAATTAAATTTGGTACAGCAACACAAATTGCATCTATCTCTCCCGAAGCGCGTGCGCAAGTTTTGTGTGTAGCGGCGGTAATAAAAATCAATCAACGCGCGGCGATGCTGTTTCTCGCTCTCGCCACGCTGCAGCGGTAGTGCGGGAAAGGGATGCGGGAAGGAAGAAGCGTGTCGTACTAATACAACATTCCAATACACGAATGATTTTACTTACTAATTAATATGGCGCAACCAACTTCAAATATCAAGTCTCCTCCAACCAGGAAACCTGAGTTGGAGCGTGTAAGCGAATTTTGATTGGATTATAAATAACTTAATTCCTGTTATATACATATAAAAATTTATTCGCTCCGTTATATGGGATTTTAACAAAAAAACTGGGGAAATGTTGGTGTATACTATACAGCAATATCCAACCCAGGGTAAACCGGGTGGAATGTTAGTTTGTGTTTATTAAAATTAATCTTTTCTTATGTGTAGTTCACATTGAGTCGTTTTTCTTTTCCACTTGGATTTTTTTAAACACTGGATAAACCTTGACGATGAGCTTCCGTAATTGACTTTATTTACTCAACCTACCAAACTTTGTTCAAAGTGTTTCCTGTAACAATTTCCATGTTAATTTAAAGTATTCATTACAAAACCTTTGGTTCATAATAATAAAACATCAAGTACTTTAAAAACATTTTATACTTTTATATGAACGGCTTCCTGTCTCCTACTCTCTCGTACATAAGGAGCTGCTTCACACGCTTTCCTTTGAAGCAGAAAGTCGTTTAATAAGCTCTTCCTTTAGTTAATCATACTTGTTTTTGCTAGGGGGCCTGGTTATAATATCTCGAACTTCTTTGGAATACTGCTAGTCCAGTTGTGACACTGAGTAGTGGAATTTAGTGTCGTCAGTTGTGAACCGCGAGAGGGCGAAATGGCTTTCAACCTGGGCGAACCAGATCTCGGTATCTTCTGGCCAAAACGGAGGCACTTTGACGCCTATCGCTTATCGCTTGGACTTTGACCGGTGCAGTCCGAGGTGATCAGTTGTATAAGTGGTCAGGCTTACCCACAATTAATTTTATTGTATAAAAGGTGTTTAATCAGTGATTTTTTCTTAAACTTCGTTCACCAGTTCGGTCACGTCGTGGTCACGAATGTGGATGTGGTATAGGTGGCGGTGAGGGTTCACCGCAATGACAATACAATGTCCACTTGTTTAAGTTTATATACACACAGTAACAAGTATAGACAGTACAGGCATTATTATGTTATTTTGTATAGCCGCTTTGTTGACCCAACAAAAAATTAACCATCTTCAAGTCGACACAGATCACTCAATTATGTTCAACATACTTTATTTTCTGTAAAAGAATAATATTTTTATTATTAATAATATTTTTCTTTCATACATGACGAGTGGGCTATTGGAACAGAAGCGTGTATATTTCCATTTTCTAAAAGAATTTCTTTGAGACTTCTTTTGCTACTGTCAATAAAGAGTCGCCAATCACTCGCCTGATAAGTCTTCAAATCCATGAAAGTCAGTAAACCACTAACATCACAACAGTACACAAAATATTCATCAGAAGAAGAAAACTGCAATAAATTTCGTTCTCTTGTGCGATATTAAGTAATTCGGACATCAAGGGCATTTTTTTTCTTTTAAGATCATAGCTCACTAGAGCCACCCGGGACTCACTCCGCACCGCACCGCCTCGCCTCGTGCCATTAGTGTTCTTTATATGAACTTTTATGAGTATGCGCTCACTACATCGACTCCGCAGCGTCACCAGATCGCCTCAATTGCCGCGCCACCCACGCGCGGACGGCGGATGGACCACTAGATGACAACTCTTTGCTCGCATGCGAGTCCCGAGTGGACCGCGCGCTGCCAAAAAAAAATTTCCTCGAGTAAGGTTTGGGCGAAGGACAAAAGGCTTTTAAAAAAATATACAATAGGTGTTGTCAGCTTGAGAGGCGACACAAAACTGTCCTTACTTTTAATTCCCAACTCAACGTGGTTAGTGTAAACAATGGGTTCTTATTGTAAGTTAGTTTACAGAGGGTCTTATCTTAATGCTTTTCGGTGTCTTATCACCGGACAAGTAATACAATAATTCAAATATTATCCTAATTACAATTGATACTTATCTCTAATTGTTACGGACAAGGAAGCCTGTGTATGGATTCCTTGTTTATGGTAACATAACTCCTCCCCCCTTAAGACGGATACGCATCGAAGCCTGCTGCTGATGCTGGAATTCTTCATGTTCAGAAGGCTGCACTGAGGTTCGCGTAGCCCTTGGTTTCCATCAAAATCTGTAGATGGTTGCTCCAAGTGCCGTTGGTATAAGCACGATGTACAGCAGTATAGAAGGCCAGCTCGATTTGCTTGAGATGACGTCGTCTTCGTACGGTGTTTCTAGATTTTCTGTTTGTTTCAGGGCGTCGTTAAGGTTGTGTAGGTCTATGTTGTCTAGGCTTATCCTGATTGGCTTAATTTTCGTCGTGTGCTGTGGCCTGGGTAGTGGTATTGTTTCTATGATGAGTAGGTAACGTTGATGGGTTGTTAAGGTCTCGTCTAGGATTTGTATTTGGCAGTTGTCTGGTGTTATCAGGAAAACACCTTTGTTGAGTTGGTATTGTACGTGGTTGTTACAGATAGTTTTCACCACCTCTTCTTGCTTTAGGATCACTATCCAGCTTCAAAACAACATCAAAACGGGCTTGTTGTCGTACCATTTTGTAACCGCTATTTGCTGATCTTCTCGTACAAGCACATCATAGCTACCCCGGCCCCTTCTTGCTAATTGTTTATCTGTATGCAATTCATTTATTAAACATTTGGGCACTCGGTTTTTCATTACTGTTCCAGCACATTTAAAACCTCGTTTATGCAGCTCGTCTATCAACTTGATAGGGGAGACTGGGTAACAGTGAATCATATTTTTTTTAAAGAAGTGTTACTTCGTAGTTTATGACAAAATGATACATCTCTGAAATTAAATGATAATGTCAATATCTAATGTCTAAAATAAGAGACATTTCATGGCGTGTGTTATACAAATTTACAAGGTATAGGCACTTTTAAAAAAAATGAGAAATGATCCACTGTGGCCCGGGAACGGGTCACTTTGGATCACCGCACGGGTGACAGTGAATCGGCTGGGGCACACAGGATCAATTGCAAAGAAATATTTAAAAAACATCAACTTTCATATTTTTATAATATTTTTATTTGTATTAGGTACTAGGCAGTCTTTTAAATCAAAATAATCTTATGAAAAATTAGCATTACACTACAAATCACATTTTAATGAACTTAAAAATAGGTAGGTATTTCTATACCTAAAATAACCAAAATATTAAACTTCTTTTAACAGTAATATGTGATTAAACTTGAAAAGAAACATAAACTTAACATAAATTCGCTTCAAAAAAAATAATTGCAAACAAAACATGTAAATACTTATTTATGTTTATAGTACTATTATAGACAGTCTTTCATGTCAAAAGTTTTTATAGTCCTATAAAAAATATCAATCACATTTTGATTAACTTAAAAATAGCGTTTCTTAAGACCTAACAACAAACATAAAATCGTTTTTTTTAACTGTAACAATTCGAGATCACACATACAATTAACGTAAATCAATTTTAGAAAATTCTAGGTCAAAGTAATACATACACTGTTTTCTCTTTGTGTTACCAAAACATTTCGGTTTTGGTAAAATCATCTTAATGTCATATAAGGCAACCGTGGCGATATCTGGCACGTTTGGCATGTGAAAATTATTTGGTATTTTGTTAGATCTTCTAAGAAAACTTACTTCAGTCTCATTTTCCAGTTCTCCTATAACTTTGGCTATATAATAAATCCCTTTCCTTTTAACTTGAAATTGAACAATAATAAAATCACCTTCTTTAGGCAAACTTTGAAGTGAAGGCAAGCAGTTAGGATCCACCACTGCAGAATCATCTTCTTCATGTTCCAATACTGGTTCTTCTTCAGAATAAACACTTACATCATCTTCATTTTCACTGGAACTGTCTTGTAAAACTTTTCTTTTTTTTTGTTTTTGCAATTGTCTTTCTCTGTTTTCGTTTATCTTCTTCTCTCATTTGTATTTCATTTTTATTTGGTGTGTCAGTTGCAATCATTGATTTTCCTTTTCGTCTTTGAGTTTCTTCCACATTTACGCGGACCTGCTTTAGGTAGCCCTCGAAATTGGAATGGACTTATGAATGTTTTTTTTATATTTGAGGAGGAGCTACCAAATGCAGTTGCAGTCTGATCCAAAACTGGAGGTTTGATTGAGCAAGAAGCACTAACCGTGGTTTCAGGTGACTTTTGTGGAGTTCTAGGGGGTTGTAGTTCACAAGCCGACGACATTGTAGTTCCATCGCTGCGAGCATCTTGAGTAGTAGGTTGTATAAATTGAACAACTTGAAGAGAACCAGGATTGGACAGCTCTAATATTGAGGGTGATGGGGGTTTTGACGCATTGTCTTGAACGGGTGTATTAATCTCGTTTTGATTATTTTCTATATCGACTTGTCGATCAGTAACTTCGCTAGGAGCAAAATCAAGGTCAGTAAAAACATTTCTGTCGAAGGGGAATATTCCAGTAGCTTTGAATGCTGCGCAAATATTTCCGGGTGTCATAGCTTTCATGTGGGCTTCCCTGACACATCCAGTGACTTCATATATTGAGAAAGTTTTGCCTAGGTTTCGCAACATCTAGCTATCTATAGCATGGTTATACGCAGTTTTGAATGGCCCAAAAATTCCGACATCTAATGGCTGAAGTTTTCCTGTTGAATGCGGCGGCACTGTTAAAACTGTCACACCATTTTCTTTAGCAAGGTTCAAGGCCTCTATGCAAATGTGTGACTCGTGGTTATCGTATATGAGCAGACTAGGATTGTCCTTGCTGCTGTTTGAATAACTAATAAAATGCTGCATGGTTTTCACGAACAATTCAGAGTTCATCCAACCGGATGGCGCAGCTAAACCTAAGGCTCCAGTTGGAGCCTCCGCAACCATATGCTGCTTGAAATGAACTCTAGGAAATATAATTACCGGCGGCAAGGCATTGCCCAAAGCGCTGACAATATAACAAGTTGTTGTTAATGTTCCGCGTTCGGCGCTAGTGACTTTAGATACTTGTTTTTGCCCTTTGGCTGCTAAAACTTTGGCACATTTTTGCACTGTCGTAGTATTGGTTTCATCTAAATTGAATACTCTTGTGCCATTTCCAAAGGAAGCATGTCTAGCCATGGCATTTTCTAAATTATCAAAGAACAAACCAACATTATGGCGATTGAAAGACGTTGCTCTGCTCAAACTGCACCCCTCTGGAGTCCGCAACGATAATCGATTATCTTTTTTTCTGAGATTATACAGATACTCGATACCTGCGAGCTTAGTCTCATGCCATTTATCTGGTACTTTATGCCATTCAACATCGCTACTTCGTAAATCAATCCTCGAACGTCTATGATGGTAAGTCCATAGAACATTTGACTGCACTTAACAATGTAATCGACAATATCTCTTTCTTGTTCATCAGTAAATAATTTACGAACTGCATAGTTAGGTGTAAGCCTTATTGGTTTTTCGGGATCAGGGTTATTTTTAACTTTCTTATGATATCTATATAACGTTGTAAATGGAATACCAGTCGACCTTGCAACGGGTCTAATTTTTTGGCCTTCCGAAATAAGTTTAAGAGCGTTACTCATCTGTTCTTCAGTATGAAGTCCGATAGTAGTCTTTCTTACTCGACTGCGAGGCATTTTTACCTAAAACATAAAGTAAAAATAAATCTTAGCTTGTTGGGTTACAATGGATCAACAGTTCACTGTGACCCAATACAGAATGATTCACTGTGACCCATTGACCGTTATAGAAAAAGAATATAAACCAAAAAAAAACTATCTATCCCGAGGACAAATCAATATGTATTACAACGGATCTAAGGTATGATAAGTATACGTCATCGCAAAAACATCTACATTTCTTATTCAATTAGGAATTAAATAAATTTAAAAATCTCGTAAAAAAACCTGATGATGTGGAACGGTCCTAAATGGATAAATAAATTATTATAAACTGGTTTTTCTGTAGACTGTACCTGCATAGCAATTTTTGCTATAGCTAGATCATATCGCACACCTAGATCTAAACTAAGACAACTCAAAAAACGTCATTTTTCAGGAGACGAAAAAAACGTATAGCCGCATTTTTTGTTAGGGGAGACATACAATTTAACATTATTTTAGGGAGTAATTGGCATGTTATATGATATTGTATAAAAACCGGGATTTAAATTCAATGCCTTTTATCGAAAATTCCAGTTTTTTGAGTTGTTACACTTATGATTGATTATTATGTATAGAAAATGAAAAATATTTTGACTTGATATAGTTTTCTTTGACCATTTTGAGTTATACCTGTATTTTTTATACAGATATATAAACGACTGTTCAAAGAAAACAATTCTAATTGGGAAGTATAATACTAATTAACCGTTAAATGTAAAAAAAAAAACAAATTTAAAAGGTATCCATTGATGTACATTTTCTACAAATAAATAATAGGTTTACTTTTATAAGGCACCTAAGTCATATACAGATGCAATCACACCGTCATTACTGTTCTTGTCTTCTTCTTTGTGTTCCCTTGCTAAATTCTTTTTTTTTCAATGTTGTTCATAATTCTCCTGTAATTTATTTTTATCTTCTTCATGGGTATTTATAAATCCCTTACAGAGGTTGCAAATATCTTTTTCAGGTATTTAAAAAGCAATATTGAATTCTGTATTGAAAATTTCATTAAAAGTTGACTTCGTGGTGAAAGGTAATTGTTAGAGTTTACGAGCTTCTTTATTATTACGATATGGGTCGGCAGGAGATTTGTCACTAAAAATTAATTCCCTCGATGTTTGTGTCCTCACTTAATGAGATTTTATCTTAGGAATGCTGTTAATGAAGCCTACTATACTTTTTTAATTCCCGCATCATTTTTTTACGTAATGCGTAAGACTTGTATTACTTAATTCAAGTGTGGCCTTTAAAAATGCCTTACATACTCTGGTTTTATTGCAAGCTTCTTCAAAATAAAATGCTCTATTAAGATTTCTATAGTTTTGTGTACTTAGGTTTGATTTCTTCTATATACCTCATTAAATACTCCCTCTGCCTGTAAGGATCTGCTTGGCCCCAATAACAATCGAAGATATTTTGTCTTGTTTCTTTGTCAGTCTTTGAACTTCACCGTTAATAATGCCAATCTTTTCTTTTCTTCCTCATTTGGCCGGCATATTTACTAACTTCAATGACAATAATACGCTTATATTCCTGGATTTAATATCATTAAAGTTTTGGCTTTGGAGCTGTTTAGAAATATCAATAAAAGCCCTGGTTTCAGTTTCGAAATCAGAACTACTGTTAGTAGAACTATCAATAGAGTTTGATGGCGAATCGTCACTTCATCATGATGAAGAAGTAATAAATTTAGAAAGAGCCTTCTTCTTTTGACAGATATAACTTGGATCAGTGTCAGAATCATCTATAAAACTTTCTTCTCTAGATGAAAGAAATAAATTACTTCCAATTTGTCTGCTATGGCCCGGTGTTGTAATCACACGAGTGTTTAGTGGGATATTTTCTTTAGTTTTTTGTGCTTCTCTATTTATAGATAGTTAAATATTCCAATTATGCATAGCTGTTAAAGGGGACCCTTTATACATTTCATTGATAATATTGACGAGAAAGCAACCTCGCTGTATTTTACTCTGAAATAAAAAAAGAACTATAATACTATTGTAATTTGTAAGTTATAATTGACCAGCAATAGTAAGTCAACTTAAAAATCATAAAAATCAAAGCAAAAATTTACTTTAGATTAAAAAATGTTTTCGAAACAGTCAATTTATACAACCGTTAATTATTTTTATGCAACGCATATACATAATTACATTTTATTGTATAGAAAAATCATTGAAATAGTTTGATTCAATAAAAGTAGGATAACTTGAAATTTGCATTTTGATCCAACTAAACAGAGTCAAATCAAAATAGTAAGTGAACTTTTACGTACCTTATCAAACAAAACTGGAACAAGTCAAAATGACCAATGAAATATTCCAAAAAAATTCTCCTAAACTGTAACATCTCTGGTTATCTCAAAGTTACGTTTCACCAAAACTGTAACAAGCCGAAATGTCCGTGCTTTCGGTATTGTTAGTACGTGTATTTCTTATGACTAATGAAGTTTAACTGACAATACCCTTGTTTAGGTGGCAAGCGTTGACAAACGTTGGTTCAACAAAACAAAGTTAAAGCCATCTAGCGATTGATGTTACAAGGTATTATTAAACGTGTCATCGTGGGTAGTTGCGTATGTTCATCCAACGTTCGAATATAAGCATAACTCAAATTTGACAATTTTTGAGTTGTCTTAGTTTAGATCTAGGTGTGCGATATGTTACATTAATGCAAGGTTGTCCAATTTCTGCAGCAATTCTTTGACTTTGTTTCATAGTTTCTATCACAACTGGTATATTTGTCGGTGATTCGTTTATTGGTGTGAGATAACAAATTTTTTCTTTGTTATTATGAGAATCTTTGTTTAAATTATGATGGAACCCAACCCACATCGATGTTTTTTTTAATTTTTAGAGCATGGTAAAGCATCCACAGAAACTTTTGCTGATAAATTATTTCTAGTGAAGCTGGTGTTGCTTCATTTCTTAAATTGTCAGATAAAGACAATAATTCATCATTCATCTTGGGTTTTTTGGAATATGGGACTAACTCTGGGATGATAGCATCAAGAGTCCTTTTTCTTTTATATCCTGCATGAACACACGATACGGAGAGCTCGTCTGTACACTGATCATGTTCAGAAGGATTACCGAGTTGCTCCGAAGTTTCTTTTGTTGATACTTCATTTTCTAAAACTGTTTGGTAAATTATGCCTACCGTATCATGCAGGGTATCTTTACCAGTAGCAGTATCGACATACCGATCAAAGTTGTCGAAGGCTACTCCTGTGAATAAGTCTGGTGTTTTAAAAATTTCATCTGGACAAATTTTAGATCGATTTAATAATGTCGTTGTTGCTGCAGTTTCCAATTCTTCAATGACATGATAACTGCAACAATGACCATATTTATTTATGATTTCAACGATCTTCCTGCTGCTCGTTAAACTTTTCAATGTCATTCCCAGAGTAATATGTTTTTTGGTTTTGATAGACCCATTACTAACATTATAAATCAAATCTTCTGCCAATGAATTACTTTTTCTTATACAACCTTCACTAATTCTCCGACGTCGTTTATGACCACCCAGAAGAAAACAATAAAAATCAAGTAATTGCTTAGGTATTTCGCATTCACCATTTAACAAATCAGCAATTATTATGTTCTCTGGTAGTTCTTTCTTTGTCATTTTTAAAATAGTTTTGCGTAAAATTGATGCTGCTCTCTGCAATATCTCCGCATCTTCCAACAGTTCACATAATTTTGCATCAACAACAGAATCCTTCAATGTTACATATTTTTTTCTGTCCCTCTTGATAATTGTAATTTCATCGAAATTCTGTAACAATTTAGCTTCAAACCGCTGGATACTAAAATTAACATCAACATCTTCATCATTTTCCTCGAGTATTCCTTGTAATAATTCAAAGTAATATTTACATAAGTATGTGAATGAAAATGTCCTTTTTTATTTATTATTTCCTCGCTTATAAAAATTTGCATTTCATCAAAAGCCAGTTTGTGAAAATATTTCCAAGTCTTCTTCGGTGGTGATTTTGTCTTCGCTTGGTCTTCTAAAGTATATATGGCAATTGTTCGACAGCTATTATGATAAAAAACCAATGGGCTTGAATCTGCACTAACTTTTTCGTAAAATTCAGTATCTTCGCCAATTTTTTTCAGAACTTGCATCAAACTTGCTCTTTCTGACGAGTGAAGAGGTTGGTATCGCCCTTTCACTCGTTTATATTTATTTTGACAAAACACACATAGCCTATCAGCAGGGCTAGTTTTAGTAACGGGCACTTCAGCAGATGTTGATGCTTCGCTTTCTTCAGTAGCTATTGGAGGGACTACTGTCACTGTTTCTACGTTTGTCGATGAAATTTCTAAAAAAAAAAACTATTGAGATATTCATATTTAATAATAAATAAAAATTTTTATTTTTACGTAATTATTTTTATTTCCGTCAATAATAATTAATAAATCTTGATTTGCACATTAATATAATTATTGTTACAGTACCATTATTATGTATAATTTCCATTTAATATATATTTAATAATGATAAAATTTGTACCACTTAATTAAATCAAAAATATAGTTACAATTAAAGAATAAAGCCTAGTAAAGAATATAGAAGTTCATAAAGAATACCTGATGATGATGCTGGTAGATTTGAAGAAGTTGATGATTCACTCGTGCGATATTTTTTCATCACGGCAAGAAAGTTTTTATAACATTTCACATGGTAACCAGTATTTGCGTTAATTTCCTCTGGCAAAGAAATATCTTTAAATTTTAAATTATTGTCTTTTCTTATTTTCATTATTGATTTACTTTTATTCAACGTAGTCTCTGTAAATCGTACAGTTTTTTCATCAGTGTCTTCGTTACAAATCACACAAACCACGTGTTCTGATTCCATCTTGCACACTATTTACTGAAATGTTAAAATAAAGTACAACAATACACAATATCACTGCACAATTGATAATAATATAAAGTTTGATTCTTTAAAAATTCGAAATCACTCAACATAAGAAATGTTATAGCTCAAAGCATCCACACAAGTAAAAATCGTTGGCACAACTGACGAAATTCTTCTTTGTACGTTGTTGCTCGAGAGCAGGTATACGTCCCTTCGTATTAGATAAACGGTCTCACTCGCGCTATAGGCATTCACGCAACACCTCTCACTCGCACGCCCTTAGCAGCTGTCCCCTCGCCTGTCAAGGTCTTATGCTGTTCAAAATCGCCTGGCATTGTACATATTTATTCTAAAACGTTCACTTAAAAACATATAAAAATTTTAATTATACAGGATAAAGTTTATTTAACAGCATCAACTGTGCGCTTTCTAATTCATCTGTCATGTACTTCTGCTTATTGAAATCGCCTGTCAATTTTTTTAAAGATGAACAATAAATAAACTGTATCCTATAAAATTTTCAAATTTACAGAACCAAGTTTTAAAAGTTAATTTATCTAACAGTGAAAAAAACTACAGGGGTTGATGACGTGCAGGGCTGACGCCTGCCAGGTCATGGCTATTGCTTTTAGAATGACATAAATTGTATGTATGTAAATTTTTAACCTTACAGGAAGACCGTTACTCCCAGGGTTCACTAGCTCTTGGACTATCACTAGCTATAGCTCAACCTCGGATACGCACACGAGAGCGAATGTGGCTAATGTCATGCTTGTTTAGTGTTGCCATAAAAAGTTTTGGCATTCTACCATTATGGTAGATAAAATAATAATAATTTAGTAATAATTTTAAGCGTTGAAATCTTTTCCCCGTTTTGTCACTATTCACCCCTCAATCCCTATTCACCATATTTACGGTACTGCTTCATAATGTTGTGCCCTTTGAATTTGATCATGTGTTCATCAATTGATTATCTGAGTGAGTTATTCATTGCCGCTTGAAAACACAAATTAAAATGTTGCATAACAGATCTCAAATCTAGTTCTTGGCATAACATTACAAATGAAAGGCACACCCATGTCTTCATCAGTCTACCAGTAATTCCTGAGAGTTGTTAAAACATGATGACTAATTACAAATTTAATGCCCAAAAATGCCTCCACTTCATCCAAGTTGACAGTAAAAGGTCTTCCATTTTGCTGTGCGTCTTTAACACTTTCTTTTATTATCATATTAGACACTAACTGATCCATTGGCCTTGATCCATTGACTGACCATTTGTGACACCTCCATAAAAATGTCTATTGGCAACAACATACGTACCATGCCGGTCAGATAATGTGTTTATGCGCCCAAAACCATACTCATTAAATGTGTGAGGAGCGTATGAGTTATTTCTCCAGTCGAAAATAGGAATAGTCCCTACTTGTTCCTTAATTTTGTCTAGTTTCCTTTCCAAGGCGTTTTTAATACCTAGTCAATTCTCAGAAATGCCGTTAGAATTTATCGTTCTGGCAGCAGGACCCGTGATTTTTTTAAAAAATTCCATTAATAAGACACAAATTACTTAATTGGTAAGCCGGTTCATATATTGTGGAACTATTTGGTCATATATTTGAATAAACCTAGTTAAGACATTTGGGTTCCCATCAAACTCAGGGACCGGGCGCAGGGCCTTATAGATGTTATCTGGGTCAAATGACATTTTATCTAAATTCCTATTACAATCTAAATTTGTACTATTATCTAAAGCGTAGTTCCTATAAATCCGTCTTGAGGAGACAGATTCCTCCCCTTTATTTTCTTGGATGGAAAATTTTATAGACAGGAGGTAACGCTTAGGATTAAATTTCAGAGTACTTACATATGTTGGTTTTTCTTGCTACTGGAGTTTGAGTACGTTCCTGGCCGTGCCCTCGTAGGTTCGGATTCCAGACAATGGCTGAGGAGCGCGCCAGCGACTTTACGGAGTCAAGCTAGTCAACGATTTTTAAAGCCTATGACTGCCATGCGATGAATCTAGAATCCTACCGACTGCGCCAATTACGTTAGTCACAGCCTATGAAATTAAAAAAAATATATTATACTAATTTATTTAATACTAGTTTCTTGATCGATCCATCGAACGATTACAAGAATGAATATTTTCTACAATATATAAGTTTTATTAACCCTAGAAAGATAAACTTATTTTTTAGTACAGAAAAGATAAACAGGCGCCTCAGAGGCGCAAAATTTTAAGTACCTATTTATTTACATATTAAAATAAAAATACTAAGTTTTTTATATATAAATTAAATGTTACATTATTAATAAATAAATAAAATACAAATAGGTACTATTATTTATTTATTTTAAGAAATCATGTTAAATTTAAAAAAAAGTAACAAAAATTAGAAATCTTTATGGAACTAACATTGTACTAGCATTTTTTTTTTAAATAGTTAACTTTTTATAACATTTTGTCTTACTAACTAATAAGTTACATTATAATCAGTCTCAAATTACAAAAAATACTGACAAAATCACAAGTTATAAACATTTGTTGCAAAAATCTTTTTTATGTTCGCCACATACGGTTTTTTTTACATTTCGTACAAGTCATCTTAGACATTCTCTTTTTTTTTGTTGTACAAATGCTACAATAACGCCGCACTTTAGTTGGAGGTTCTTCATCAGCTTCTTGAGGAGGTTCTAGAGTAGCCGGTGGTAGGATCTTCTCTATATTTTCTCTCAAACTTCTTTGCAGAGTAGGAATGCGCAATCTAGATCTCATCCACGGTTCACACAGTTCAAACGACAATTGTTTCATGTACTCTCTACGGTTTTTTGGTTTTTCTTGTTTTGACAAAATATTGTGAGTGTAAATTATATAAGAATTGACAAAAGCTATATTCAAGATGCCATAAAACATTGTCATCGGCCATCTGTTAGTTTTCCTAGAACAAGACATCAAAGAACACATCTGATCAAATGTATCGACGTCGCCTTTAGTCTGGTTGTAGAACATAATGATCTCAGGTTTACCAGTTGTTGAATTTATTGCAGCATCTTCATCACACGATGACAACATATACACCATCTTTGAAGGCTTCGGCTTGTATGATGCTAGAGTCAAAGGTCCATCAAAACAGAACATGGATGTACCAACAGGTCGAGAACGACTGTTTTTCAATTCTTCAGGAATTTCCCGTTTGTTTGACCGAACAGTGCCCACAACTGTCAATTTATACGGTTCCAGAAGTAATGACTTAGAAGCAGGGATAGATGTAAACCAATTGTCGCATGTAATATTGCGGTTGGAACCATGAACTGGCTGAGATAACTCCTTCAAGTAATATTCACCTTGCGGCAAACCATTTGTATTTGTAGCTTTTCCAATGTATGGCATAGCATTTATCATATAGTAGGTCCCACTATCGCACATTATTGGAATCTTTATACCATACTTATTCGGTTTATTTGGTATGTACATCCTAAATGGACATCTACCACGAAATCCAAGTAATTGTTCGTCAATAGTCACATTACTTCCTGGGGAATAATTCATTTTGCATTGAGCTATAAACATATCCCAAACCTTTCTAATTGGAATAAATGGATCTTGCTGGCGACGATTAGGACGTAAAGTTTTGTCATCCATTCTGAGACACCTGACAATAAAGTCAAACCTGTCTCTACTCATTACTAACACATATCTTGAGCCAGTAAATGAGCTGTCAAACAGCTCAACTGTTGATAAATGATTATCTTTCATCGCAGCGCTAAGAGTAAGCAGTCCTATGAAAGCTTTGATTTCAGTCTCATTTGTGTCTACAAATGTCAAACTAGTCATAGTATCAGAACGTTTTTTTGATATCTCTACATTGGTCCACTGAACAATTTCTTGAATGATTTCTTCCGTCATAAATAATTGGAAGCATACAAGTGGTTCTAAAACGTTTCTACACATACGACTAGGACCTCTATTTGAGCGAACAATATTGATCGCAGCTGTTCTGCCACTACTTTGCCCTTTAGAAGTAGCCCAAACATGCCTGTTCTTACCTCTGATCACTCTTTGCGGCGGGATTACTATGCGGTGGTCATGTCTTGGATTTTCAGAAGTTGTTGAGGTATCATTCAGGCTTTCTTCGATAACTTCGTCTCTGTATTCGTCTTCGAAATCACTTTGAACGTTATCTTCAGTTATATGGTCCTCTGTCTCGCTGTTACTGCCAACCTCGGTCTCTTCATCTTCCTCATTCAAAAAAGAAGCAATTTCGCTATCTTCCAACCGTTTTCTGTGCGCCATGATGTTAAAACGTTCCTAGAAACCATTCAAATTAATTTAGTAATAATAAAATAGCTTTATATTTACCATAAATACGTAAGAATAAGTAAAAACTATAAAAAACAAAATCGCTAATAAATGTTCGAAAATTACACAGAAGATAAACATGCGCCTCTGGAGCGCAACGCAATGTCATAGCGGCAAATGGCGGCAAAACCAAATTACTTACCGGACAGCAACGGTCGTCCCTCGGGCGTGTTGACCGACGACTGAGTTGGCGCGGAAACACAAGCGTAAACTCGCGCGCGTTAGAAAAAGACAGCGATATATCTGTTTCGCGGGCGCCTCTGAGGCGCAGTTTATCTTTCTAGGGTTAAGGTCGCGTAATCAGCGTTTACGCTGCCTCGTGCTGTATGTGGATATTTCCATAGCGTCGAAGCGTCAGCGATTTTGGTAACCGGGTCGTGTCGCGGTTATATTGGTTCCAATTCATTTGTGATATTTACACTATTCAAAACATTGTTATTTAAAGTTTTCGGTCAATTGCGATGTCAAACTTATTGTAAGGCCGATTAAACAGAAACATCATTGTTTTTCAGGACGGTAGTTGGAATATTGAACTTTGATTTTTTATTTTATGATCTATTGAAACTAGATAAGTAATGATTTATTTTGCTAAGTAATCAAATAATTAATATTAATTGCTAAGTATTTTGCATGGGTATATAATTCCAAGATATTGTTGATATGTTACAGTAACGTACTTCCAGGACGTAAAGGTAGATACGAATGTCTCCTTACGTAATTTCTTTGCGCCTGTTTTATGAACTGTGCTCTCGTCGTTGCTATTTTTCCCTAATAATGAACTAGGCATTTTTTCAATGTGTAACTTTAGATTTGTAGTGTTGCCACATTTTTTTCTGGCTTCGTTATTTTCAAGTTTGTAAAAAAAATCCCAGAAACTTTGGCGGCATTTTTAATTTTATTCCTGTATCCCTGAAAACATACAATTAAGTGGAAATAAAATTCAAACATGAACTCGAATAACCAAGACAGTTATTTTATTTTTACCTTTGGCTCTTCTTTTTAGTGCCATCACAGTGACTTTAAACTCCCTCCTTGCGGTTTTGTAAGGCATATCATCTCTGACTGCATTTGTTCTTCAGACCAGTTCTGACGATTAGTTTTGCGTTTATATATTCTGGGCATGATTTGTAAAAACAACGAATACGTATGGGGTAAAATGATTCCAGGGATCATTTTAAATACAACGAAAGGGATCATTTTGCCCCAAACACCAAATTCCAAGATATCGATCGAAACATAACTTTCAAATACTGCGTGCGGTAATCGAACATTACTTAAATATTAGCAAACTGTCATTAATACCCATATAAACACGAACATGTAAAAAGCAATGAATGTCCAAAAACAGGTTTACTTTAGATCAGTGACAGACTTTTTGATAATTTTTAAATAAAATTGTGGCAAGCGCTCACACTGCCATGACACTAGGATAGGCAACTGGCGGGGGTGCGGGATGTCTCATGCGCATTTGGGTAGATGACACTAGTTTTCTCTGGTTTATAGCGGAGGGTCATTTGACCTCCAGGGATCTTGTTACCCCCCACCCCCCCCCCCCCCCCATATAAAATTAAGTATACAATAATAAAATTATTTAGTTTCATGTATTAAAAAAATATTAAATTATTGAACTTGAAAGTTATCATATATCTGTAGTAATATTTTTTAATGTAATACATTTGTAAAACAATGTTGTACTATATATCTTAATATGTTAATAATGAAAACATAACTAATTAATATTGCTTCTGTATACTGGAAAAACTTTAAAGTTACCGAATCCTTTGATTACTGGCAACTCTCTTATATTTTAACTCTTAAATTCAGACTGAGCATGAGATTCTCTGTTTAAACTACATTCCCTGCTAAAATCGATTAAAGCAATAAATGATTTATCGTTTACCTTAACGGTTTTGTAAAATTTTCAATCCTGGTTATTCTCCAGTTCGAGTTCATTTCGTAAGATAAATGTCTCTAGTGTACAATTGTCATCATTGTGGCATTTTACACATCTAATAAATGGTTTTGGGCATCGAAAGTAAGAGTGTCCCTTTGCGTGGCAATTAAGGAGTTATATACAGTTGCTGGGCCAAAAAAAAGCGATTTTTTTTGAATTTCTTTTAAGAAAGTCTTTAGAATTTATTGATTCAAAAAGTTTACATACTTATTATGGTATTATTCAACAATATTTTAATTTTATAACTAATAAAAATATTTCTCTGGAGAAGAGCTACAGCTAATCTCCAGGAGGTCCTCTGAATAAAGACGTCTTGCGGTGACCACTCTATCTCTGAACTGGATCATCTGAAATTAAAAAACTAAACAGATTTCATTAAAATAATGTTAAATGTAGTGATTAATCGAAGGAATAAGCAAAAAAATTTTTTTTTGTCAAAATGGCGCCTTCTCAAAGAAAAAAGTCTATTTTTCAGCGAAATTTCGATTTTAAATTGTTTATAAAAAAAAGTATCTGAAAAATAAAACCTTCCATTAATCACTGAAAAATATATTCAAGAAGCTTGTGTTAAAATTTTAGACAAATCGGTTCAGCCGTTTTCGAGCTATAGTGGTCACCGACTTTGAAAACACCATTCTGAGAAAAACGCGTTTAAAGTTTGGAATGCACTTTACATGGGATATTTTTTTTTTAACTTACATGGAGTCGTCTATTCCAGGCCCATATAAGAGACCCTCTGCTGATTCGGCAGCTTCCAATAACTCGAGCTGATGTTGTCTGCGAGCCATTCTTCCATCTCGGCTGCTCTCGTGCGCTCTGCGGTCGGAGATGTTCACGCGCTGCTCATCTTCTTTTTCGGCATATGAATGCGCATTAGGTCCAGGTGTAATTCCTATTGCCTTCATATAATACAATAACGAAGCCATTCCTTCATTAAAGATGCCCGCAGCTATGTATGCAGCGATTTCCACAGTTTTCGAGCCTGACGGAACAATTTTGGGGGAGATTTTCCATATCAGTTGGTTGTAACTCTCGTTATTGTTACTCATTGTTAACCCTAGACACCTAACTTTCTAATATACACCTTTTAACCTAACCATTCGTCGATTTGATGAACAATTTTTGGCGGCGGATAATTTTATATAATTATGTATTTTTTTGCTAGTTTTCGTAGTTCATTGAGTAAAACATACATTATTTTAGTAGAATAAAACAAAATATCTATAGTTTAGAATATAAATAATTTATTTTTTACGATAGTTTATAAAATACAAACTTTTTAGGAACATTTGAGACACTTAAAACAACACACATAAAATTTAAAAAAAATAACAAAAATAGCCTTTTCTTCTTTGGCAAACATTATAATAGTCTTATTACTCTGTAAAATACAAAAAAATATTTATTTTGAAGCGCATTGTACACAAAAATCAAGTTTATGTTCACCACAAATTGCTGTATTGCATTTTGAGCAGTAACATTTTGTCTTGCGCTGTTTTTTATATGAGCATAGGCCACAAGATCTTTCTTTTTCTGTTCGCCGCCTCGACTGGCTGAAGATCATTGTTAGACGATGAAGTCTGACCTTCACCGTGACCTTGACCTTCTTCGGTGGACACTCCCAATACACTTTTTATCTTGTCCTTCACGTGTCTCAGCATAGTACGAATTTCCAGACGGATTTTGAGCTAGGGTTCTACCAAAATCATATGCAGCTTCTTCATAAAATCACGTCGAGTCATTACTTTTTGTCCTAAGACACTAGTATTATGGCAGAAAACTATGTAGCTGTTAATACATGATATGGTTAACATACCGTAGAAAATACACAACTTCCATCGATTCGTTTTTATGCTACAAGACATTACTGAACACATTTGGTCAAATGTATCTGTCGTGGCTATATCGTAGATTTGCTCATTTCATGAAATGCTTGAGTATTTCATGAAATGGTCGCATTTCATGATCTGGGCAACTCAATTTGACCAGATTATAAAATCGTCTACGTTTCACGATTTTGTCATCCACGTTTGGCCGAATCGTATAAATAGGGTGTTCATAAAATATTTAATAAAAATCCAGAATATGGTAAGAACTTATTTATTGTAATTTAAGTCCGATTATCACAAACTTATGAAATTTTCGTAACAAAATTAAACAAATTTATGTAACAATATTAAACAAATTTTGTTAAATAGGTACCCATGACACATGTCAAGTTACACATTTATTTTTAGAATAGAATCAAATACTTAGAAATAAGTAGGTACGTACTTTGTTAGTTACAACAAGTAATATTAAAATCACATGGAATTAAAATTAAAAAATATTAAAAATTATTATTTTATATGAATTAAAATTAAAAAGTCAGTCTTACACCCTTTCAGTCATTGTTCGCGCATGACAAACTTTGGTGACACTTTGAAGTACAAAGTGTTTTGTTCTTGAAATATGCGCATCTCTTCGTACAGCACTGATTTTTTGCTGGCTTGCAAAGCATTTTTAATTGTTGTGTTAAAAACCAATTTTGAATTGTTCCAGAGTCTGTTCCGATTTTGTATACTCCGTTCCTAAAATCAACTACTTTTCCAGCAAAATTTTTGGTGTTAAGAGGTCCACGGTCAATTTTTGGTACATTCAAAAACACGGAATTTCCAATTTCTAACAGAGGAAGTTCCTTGGCGGTGTTATCGACCATTTTCTCTGCAGCACGTTGAACACCGTGATGAGCTTGATCTCTTTAATTAACAATCAACTGTTCCTTTTGGCATACAAAACATTGAACTTGAGATGATCAAAATAATCTTGAATACTTTATGAAATAGTTGCGCTTTTAGTTGACCACATCGAGAAACGATTTTTATCATTGATCTGCCCAAACCATATCATGATGTGGCCAATAAACAAGTCAAACATTTCATGAAATGCGACCATTTCATGAAATACTCAAGCATTTCATGAAATGAGCAAATCTACGATATAGCTACGACATATCCATAAGATAAACCGATTGTTTTTTATTATTAACTAGCAAATCCGGCGAACTCCGTTTCGACACCAGATGGCTTCGTTTAATGTAACATTTCGTTTGGTGATTGAAAGATGAAGATATATTTTTTTCGTTTTATATTTGAAAAGAAAAAAAATTATTTCATTTCACAACAGTACTGAATTCATTTCGATTACAAAAATGAAGCGTTATTGAGTTGAACTTCTCTAAGCAAATGAAAGTGAATCCAAAGTAAATACTGAATGGAAGCGTTATACGTGTCCGCAAATTATCCGTTTCATTGAAGTGCTCTTTGGTAAACAACATTTTTTGTTTTTTGGTCTGACGTTAACACAAACAAAGCGGATGGTTTCCCAACTCGTGAACACGCAACGTATAACTGCCCATGTGAAAAACAATGATTTTCTAAATTTATTCCGCAAACACTAAGCGATTGGCCTTGCGAATTGTTAATTGCCATTGCGAACGCAAGGCAAACTGGAAATTGCAATCGTTTGAAGTCAAACGAAAGATCAGTCGGAATCATTGATATTCGAGAAATACATACATTTTCACCTGCGTACTTTCCGTTAATAATGGTTGCCTCAATCAAATTCGGCATAAGTCTTTTTACCGAATGTCGAGTACCGTTGCAAAGTCGCAGTGGATTCAAATTACGCAATATCATAATAACTGTACCAACTTTGAGTTGCAAGTTATGTGGTGGAAATCCTGGTAACTCCAGAGAGTTCAAAAACTCCGTTGGATAATTTACTACATCATCGGGATTTGTTATGGAATCAACGGATTTGTATGTCACCAAATCGCCAGCAATTTTTGATTGAATGGTGAAATTCAGTGCGTGTACATCATTATTCTTTGCGGCAAGAATTGTTCGTCGACTTATAATTCACAACAAGCATAATTCTGATAATTCTCACTAATGTTTGGGAAAACATTTTCAATAAGAGCTAATTGAGAGTTTACAAATTGGCAGAAATCGTTGGTAAGAGTAATTAATTCAGATGTCGCATCAACTGGGACTTTTCTATTTCCAACAGCTAATGTATACATATAAATAATACTGAAATCATTCATTTTTACAGATTCATTCAGATTATTCTTGGAAAAGTTTTTTCCAATCTTTGGTGACACTTCTTTAAAATCGTAAAAGCTGTTTTAGCAGTTCTTATTAAAGTAAAATACTGATCAGGTGTATCTTAAATATCGGAGTGGAACGAAGGGACTTTTTAATTTTTCTTTCAATTATAGAATGGCAATTATCACCCTCATGGTTTGCGGGTTCCATCACGTCGGGGTCACCAGTGAAGCAGTAGAGTTATGTTGTGTAATAAAACAAGTAGTTAATAGTTAACAGTGACTTAATTAAATATTGCATCGCTCTTTTATACCAAATCGTGCATCTCCACTGCCACAAAATTGCGCATAACAATTATGACGGCTAAACGAAAACAAAAGGCTTACGCAAAATATCTATACATACAGTCATACATTACGCCACCCGACGTCACCGATCGTACCATGAAGTACGTTTAAGTAGTGCGAGTTACTTGCCTACTCGCCACAACTTGTTTCGCTGCAGTCGTGTTTTGTGGAACAGTATCGGTATTCAGTAGATCTTCTGTCTAATTATAATCATTATTGGAAAATATACATTGAGAGCTATTGTTCATTTAATGGTCGTTAAATATTTTTTCATGGGTTATATCTTCATCACATAGACCTTTTTTATTTCTTTTTCTTCATTGGGCTCTTCTTGAATAGTCATGCTAAATGTACCCTCTTGGATCCACGTTCAGCTAAAACTTTGAGTGACTTGTGCAATTGAAGTTGGGAGCCTTTTTCATCAATGTTTAATATGCGTTCCGGTTTATTCATAATTAGGTTTTGTGCCTTACGCCTGCTGATATTTCTATGCCGTCTTAAAAATCCTCTCAGCCAAACTCGTCTGACCATCGAGTTTCCATTTGACGCTTTAATGTTATTTCGATCACAGAATGTCTGGACGCATCTACGTAGTAGATGTTGTGTCAATGGGTATCCCACGTTGCACAGGCGAATAATACGGGATGCTAAAATCTTCTCTTGTTCAGGATTAAGAAGTTATTTCCGACCCAATGTAGATTTTGACCTTAGTAAATAACGCCTAAAAGTACGTCTTGGCACATTATAGTGGTTTGCAGCCGTATATACTTTAATCTTACCGCTTTTAATTGCAGTTAATGCTTGTTTAATGGCCTAAATAAAGAAAAATACTAGTTATTTACCGAAAATATGGCCACATGGGGGCCATATTTGTAGTTATGCACATTTTACGCTTTCATCTTAAAAAAAAAAAACACTTTTATTTTGGTAATTAAACATAGAAATTAACAAAGATTCTTAAATTCAAACTAACAAAATACAGGGCAATACTTACTTGATAATTTTATAAGCTTACAGCACGTTCCCATACAATGGACACTGGGCGACTGGCAGATGCGCGGGAGGAGTGATAGGTACGCCGTTCGGATACATGCTAATCTAGCAACAATTTATGGTCCCCTTCTGGTTATTACAATATTTGGTATTTGAAGTAATGTAGCCATATTTTCCGGCTGGCTATAATCGACCCAGGTACCGTAGTTTTAAACGCTTCCGAACAAAAAAAAATAGTTTTATTAAGAACCGTCATTTAGGGTCTAGCGCTGAGGTTGTTTAATTCTCTTTTTACCGTTTGTAAAGATGTTACCGGCCGTGATATTTCGTCGATACTCTTCTTAGCAGAGTCTTCTTTAAAGAATAATTCATATTCTTGAGGATGTTTTCTTTGTAAATGATTTTTTAAGGAAGTTGTGCCTTTGACCCTACGAGAATACTTTCTATTACAAATGTTACACTTGCACATTCATCATTTATTGCCTTCGTTTGAATCTTGCAATAAATCCTGTTTTAAATCTAAATCAATATCATCTAAAGATTTGCCTTTATAACAATCGGCGTTACAACTCTCCATAAGCAGTAAGAGTTTGAATAATTTAGCTGTCTGATACACATCATCAGGTAATCTATAGTTTTGTCTATACATAGCCTGAGTATGACCTATAAAATTGGACAATTGTTCAATATCGGTTTCTTTCAAATTAAACATTCGTGTAAGTGTTTCCAAATGATTCCGTAGCTTTGTTGTGGTAATTGCTTTAGCATTTTTAGCTCCACTGGCATTAGCGTACTTCTCCAAAAATTTATACCCACACAATGTTTTTTCGGATCCGGGTTTAGCAAACAAGAATTGATTTTTGTCACTTACATATTCCCGCCTGACAGATATTATAAGACTTATAGTTTATCACCACCAATAAATTATTTAGAAGTTGAAGATTGTATGTAATGTGAATCAATTTTTGGAATCTTATCAATATGCTTTCTGATATATTCTAGTAATAACGGATTAAGTTTTTTTTGACTGTTGTGTTTTCTACGTAAGTCATTCATTACAAAACCATCATTCATTTTACATTGTACTGTGTTACGTGTCGCATACATCGAATGCGTGAACCTAGAGGCTCCCGTAGCCCTTTCAAGTAAGGTTTGTAACGCAAATTTTTTATAAAGTTGCCTTTTGGATATTGTGGTATCTAAAGTCTCGTGCAGCTGTATACACGTTGAAATTATGCTAAGTAAGTTTTAGACACGCTCATAGAAAATACTTGGGGTATCATTATCTTGCTTTAACATAGAAAGATCGGTATATAATGATGCCTCATCCCTATGATCCGAAAATGTATTCACTAATGTGCTCTTAATGCTTTGCCAATTACTAGGATTTCCATTAGTGGCTAATGTTCGCGCGGCTGGTCCTACAATTTTATTTAGTATACCATTGAGTAATGAATAGTTTTTAAGATCGTAGCCAGGTGAAAGGTTAACATATTTTAAAACTAATTCGTCACATATTTTTATAAATCTAATAAGTACATTGCTATCGCCGTTGAATTCTGGCACAAAGCGTAAAGACTTATAAGTCTGGTCGATAATATCGCCTTGATTTGATTGACTTTCAATTTCGTTGCAATGTTCTACTATATTACTTAATTTACGAAACGCGTCTTTTTGCTCGATGCGAAGAGTGTTTCTCTTATTAACTATAATTTCCCAACTCGATCGTGAGTGGAACATAAAATCTAGGTATTAATAGACTAAAGAATTATAATTTGGAATGACAACCAAATCTATAAAATTATGCAACTCACAGAGTTTATTTATCAAAATACATGGTTTCGTGGTGATGGACGTCGATTTCTAGAAGTTTCACACGGCGGGTCCTTAATCTGCGTCTGGATCCTCGATGGTCCTGCTCCTCCGACGGCTCCTCGTTCGTTTGAGATAGTCGCAGTCGAGAATCTCGGCGGTCGCGGGTTCAAACCCCAAGCACACAGGGTATCAATATGGACGGTATCGAAAGGAACCTGCGACTTTTCCCACGAATGAATAGGTTGAAACGGAGCGCGCGCAACTTTTTTCTACGAAAGGCAAATTATGCAATGAACTTTTGGACAAATGAACGTAGTCCAGGAAACCAAAAGTGCTTGATAATCAGATCAAATGTTTTCTCGGGTCCCGGGTGATCATGTTCGTCGTGAAATACACGAAGGAGACTCAATCGGTGACCTTTCGGGATATAGCACAAAAGCCTAGAAGTTTCACCAGTTAATGAATACTTCACATAGAGCAGGTCATTTTTGAAAACGTATCGTTTATTTTTAATTTTAGTATTAATGTTGATTTGATTCATGTCTCTTACTTTCTCGAAGAAGGAAAAGGAAGACACGTTTGGTGAGGTTCGTCAACACATCGCGAAATCTTTTTGTTTTTGTTTTCTTATTTAAACCGATATTATTTTATTACCTACCTTTAATTGCAGGAAGTAGGTACATATCCTACAGTGGACTATTTAGTTATTTAGAATAGGGATGTTGCGGATTCAATTTTTTTCACATCCGCGGATGCGGATGCGGATGCGGATTTTAAGAGGCTCACATCCGCGGATGCGGATGCGGATGCGGATCTGTATAAAATTGATCGATTGGTTGATTTGTATAAAATGTTATTGCTTTCCTATTGGTCAATCAGCACGTGCGGTCAACCACTCGACACTCGAGACCGACACGCGCACCTCGCCGCCCCTCACCCCTTTCTTTCTTTTCGCGATCTGCTACACATCCGCAACCGCATCAGCTCCGCAGCGATTTATGCGGATGCGGATGCGGATGCGGATGTCCAAATCGATGCGAATGTTCCGCATATGCGGATGCGGATGCGAATATTCGCAACATCCCTAATTTAGAACTTTGTGTGTGTGTGTGTATGTGTGTGAGTATTGTTGCTATTAAACAAGATTGCTAAAATGCGCAATTTTGATTGGAAAAAAGCTGTGCCATGTGTATAAAGATAGGTTTTTATAGGTTTTTCCATGATGCACCTCTACTGGCAGCATAAATAATATCACTACATATTGAGGTAATTTTAACTTTAAGTTGATCCGAATCGTTATCAGAATAATTAGGTCCTCTGATAAGATCTCGCATAAAATTAATTAACTGCTCAGGAATGAGACACTCTCCACGAATGATATCATCAGCAGTTACGTTACGAGGAAGCGTGTTAACATCTATATTTTTAATACAGCTTCTCAAATAATAGGCAACATTTTCAAAGTTACAATCATACTTTGTCTCCAAAAATTTGACATTGTTTGCCATTTATATATTTTATTTATTTATATTGTTTGTTTGTTTTTATACGCTCACAGGCACAATTAACCGCCCACCTTATTTATCATTCAGTTTTCAGTCATTCGTTAAATTTTGATCATATTTGATGAAAGTTATGTTAAAATTAAGGATAAATAAAACAACTCCTTCTCTTGAAAAACTCAGTTTATTGAAAAAGAAAATGACAAAAATCGATTTATCTAAAAATGTACAGGAAAATGTTATGACTTTAATTTGGAAAAAATATTGTAAGTTTTTTTTAAATTTCAATTTTAATAATGAGTGTTACCACCTCGTGCCTTAATGACTTCTTGTAGCCGGTTTGGTAATCCATTCATAATGTCTTGGATATCCGACTGGAGGATATTGTGCCACTCCTCTACCGCAGCCGTTTTGAGCTCTCCTTAGGTCGTAGGGGCTGGTATTCTTGCTCGAACGCGTCTTTTTAGGTTGTCCCAAATGTGCTCGATTGGGTTAAGATCGAGACTGCGTGCCGGCCAAGGCAAAACTTGAATCCCGACCTCATCAAGGTATTGAGTTACGGATCTTGCGGTATGGCATCGAGCATTATCGTGCACTAATCTAAAGTTTTCCCCAATGAATGGTGCAAAAGATACGACGTGGTCTTGAATGATCTCCTCCACGTATCTTTGGGCGTTCACACTGCCTCTATCAAACACCACAAGATCGGTACGAGCTTCGTAAGTGATACCTCCCCAAACCATTATGGACCCGCCCTGATAACCCACCGTTCATTTTGGCGCCTGTATACACGCTGACGTCCATCTGGACCTCTTAAGGCTATTCTGCTCTTATCTGAGAATAGTACGTTCTTCCATTCCTCCATAGTCCAGTTAGCATATTCTCGAGTAAAGGCACGAGCTGGACGAAAAGCCCTTAGATTTCTTTCAGCCAGTCTTCTCCTAATGGTACGTTCACTCACACTAACATTTCTCACCTCAAAAAGGCGTGTACGCACTCCAGTAGCGGTGGAAAAGCGATTTCTTAAGACATTACTCACAACAAAACGATCATCTCGAGCTGAAGTGCAGCGATGTCGGCCTTGACCTGGCCTCCTCGTGTATGAACCAGTCTCCCGAAAGCGTCTAATGGCATCCCGTACAGTAGTTCGAGATACACCAAGCGTACAAGCAATACGACGTTGGCTATACCCAGCATCAGCTAAAGCCACTGCCCTAGCAGCACCAGTTGCATCAAGTGGCATTTTTTTCAGTCACAAAGAATAATCAGACACTATAAACTAAAATTCAACAGTATTCGCATACGATGGGCGAAGAGAATAAGAAATGGAAACAAGGTTAACGTAACTGCAACAATATCAACGAGTGACTAAATACCAAAAAACGCTTGGATGTCATAAGATTTTGAATTGAAATGAGGGTATAAGTGTTTAATTTATTACTAAAGTACCCACTTAACAAAAAACAAAACAGTAAATAAGTTAACATAAACAAACAGGATGACCAAAAATATAGGTAGGCGGTTAATTGTGCCTGTGAGTGTAGAAACGTCGATGTCTGTTTGTACACAATTTTTTTATTACGTATTCCAGTTGACGCCAGTTCGGGACCCACCGCCATTCTATTATCCTACTGTTTTCCTCTATTGCGGCTATACGATGCGCGACGTACGGGCGATAAGAGCGCGCTCCATTCCGCAGCCAAGCGAATACTGTTTTGCTGTCCGTCCAGTAGGTCTTGGCGTCCGGCTTACGGTCATGTTCTTCTATAACAGTCGCTGCCATGCGACTTCCCATGACTGCCGCTTGCAGCTCCAACCTGGGAATGGACACCAGTTTGAGAGGCGCTACTCGGGACTTCGCTATTATTAGCGTCGTCGCGACTGTTCCGTCCGGATATGTTGCTCTCCAGTATAACGCTGCTGTGTAGGTTGCCTCACTCGCGTCGACGAATGTGTGCAGTTCGAGATAAGTGGCTTCACTGTAGTGCAGGTAGCATCTAGGGACCCTGATGTTTGTTAATTTCTGTAGATGGCCAATCCAATCCTTCCATTGTGGTCGGAGATCTTCGTCTATTTGTTGGTCCCAGTCTGTACCTCTCCTCCAGATCTCTTGCAAGATTTGCTTCGCCCGTGATGTGACCGGGGCGGCTAATCCGAGTGGGTCGAAGAGCGACATCAATGTTTTGAGCACTTCCCTCTTGGTCGGTGCGTCGTTTTCCATCGTTCCCCGCGGTAGTCTTGCCAGCTCTGTGTTGAAGGAGAGTTTGTCATTTCGGCAATCCCATACTAGGCCGAGTATCTTCTCTGTAGTCGTATCGTCTTGCAGATGCGTATACGGCTTGTCTGTGGTGGCTTTGAGAGCCTGGCGTACCTCTGGTGAGTTGGACGCCCATTGACGTAAGTCGTAGTGCGCCTGTTTGTGTATTTCGCGCACGTCTGTTGCTATGCGGGATGGCTTCTTCGATCGTCGCGAAACTCTGTAGGTAATCGTCGACGTAATGATTTCTCACTATTGCCCCGTAAGCTGCGGGGTTGCTGTTTCTGTGTTTCTCTGCGTTAAGATTCTTGACGTAGATGGCTGTGGCTGGTGATGACTTCGCTCCAAATATGAGTGACGTCATCCTGTATTCTGTGGGGCTCGCGTCCCCTCTCGCGTCTCCTCTTCACAAGTATCGGAGTGCGTTTCTATCGACGTTGCGTATTTTCACCTGCATGAACATTTCGGCGATGTCCGCGGTGACTGCTATTGGATGCTGTCTGAAGCGCATCACAATCCCCGGTAGTGATTGAATCAAATCAGGTCCGGTGAGTAGGTAGTCGTTGAGTGAGACGCCCTGCGTCCTCGCTGCTGCGTCGTGGACGATTCTAATCTTGCCGGGCTTCATTGGATTGATAACGGGGAAGTGGGGTAAGTACCACGTCTTGCCCGTTTCTGTCGGTGTCGGCGCTACTTCGGCGTATCCTTTTGTAAGAAGAGCCACCATCTGTTGATTGTATTGTTCTCGCCAGCCCCCGTGGCACAGTTGCCTAGACACCAGCTTGCGGAACGAGAGGCCGCGGGTTCGATCCCCTCACCGAGACAAACGTTTGTGTGAACCACGAATATTTGTCTCGGATCTGGGTGTTTGTGAGACCGAAAAAGTCTCTCGTAGTGTCTGATACCCACGATACAGGTCTTGTAACCTAGTGTGGGGTCAGAGCTATGTATGTGACTGTTGGGTGTATTTATTTATTTATTATTTATTTATTTATATCTGTCTATCCGTTGTTCTGTGCTCAGAAGCCTCTTGAGAGCGTTTTCTCTGTTGTGCGGCATTGGTACGGCTGGGTCCTCCCATAACAGAGCCGTTTCGTAGTGACCATCCTCCCGCCGCTGTGTGTGCTCCCGCAGTGCATTGAGTGCGCGTTCTTCCGGGTCCGTTCTCGGCTTCTTGGCCTCGACGGTCAACGATTCGATGGCGAGGTAACGTCGCAGCTGCTCGTTCATGTCGTCGTCGATGCTTCTAAGATGATTGATTCGATGTAATCGGTGACCAAGCGACCGAGTAGTGGAGCCGTGGAGCACCCATCCGAGTGGAGTGAATGATGCGACGGGTTGGTTCCTTTTCTCCTTCCGCGTAGCTGTTGCCAATGACAAGTGCCAGTTGTCTTGGCCTATAAGAATGCCCGGAGTGCCCTTTTCGTAATGGAGATAGGATGCGATGTCTGTTAAGTGGTCGCAGCCCTTTAGCGTTGCTCGTGGGATCTTCTGTGGTGCCACACGTAACTTCGATATCGTGTGGGCCTGTATGATGTGTTCTTCTTGGGTGCCACGTAATGTCAACGTGACACGCTTCGATTCTGTAGCTTGGACTTCTGTGTTCCCTATTGCTTCTATATGTAGCGGTTCGCTCCGCCCTTTGGCTCCAATTTGCCGCGCTATGTCGGCATCGACGAGCGTTACTGTGGCGCCGTCGTCCAATAGTCCATACGTGTCCATTTTATCTTTAGGCCCGGAGACTTGCACTGGCAGGATCTTGAGGTAAGACTGTGACTTGAATGTGGACCACGTACTGGTGACTACTTCGTTGTTGGGTTCTTCTATTTTCTGTTGACGAAAGTGTAATGATTTATGATGAGTTCGTATGCATCCGTCGATTCCGCATTTAGCTGTTCTGCACCGATGACCTGGCACTCTTCGCTTAAGGCATGCGAAACAGAGCGCCTTCTCTTTGGCCATTTTCCATCTCTCACTGCTGCTGAGTTGCGTGTATTTTGTGCAATGTTCTATGCTATGTCCCGTATTGCTGCAGATCGGGCATGTTTCGTCGTGGTGATTCGGCGACGCTGTGTAAGTCTTCTGTCTTCTGTTGATCTTGAGTCCTCGCCGGTCCTCGCTGTCTATTAGGTTCGCGTGCGGTTCCGGTGAGGCGTATGGACCGCATTTCTGTGCTTCATTGTCTGCAAACCGAGAGAACTTCACTAGGTCCGCTTCGTCGTCCCTTGTGGTTGCGGCGAAATCGTACCATCTGTATCGGAGAGCTGGCGTGAGTTTGTCGACGACTGCCTTTGTTACCTCGGGGTTGTAAAGGTAATAGCTTTTCTTCAACATCCGTAGAGTCGCTACGATGTTTGACATGCGTGTGGCGAACGTGCAGATGTCTCGAGGTGCGTCCGTGAGCCGTGGTAGTGTTCGCAGCCTTTCCAACTCGGTGATAGCGATCGCGTCTGGCCGTCCAAACCGGGTTTCTAACGTTTTCAGTATTTCCTCGGTGTGCGCCCCGTATATGAGCAGACTTCCGACGGCTTCTTTGGCGATTCCCTTGAGGCTGCGTCGCAGGCGTGCGATGTTTTCTGTTTCTGTGTAGTGGGCTCTGGAGTCTTGGAATGCTGCCTTAAAAAGCAGCCATTCTTGATGGGCACCGGTGAATAGTGGCAATTCGTGGAAGCTTCTGTTTGTTGACTTCACGGCGAGGGTGATGGCGTTGGCGAGTTCCCTCAGATCGGGTTGCGGCGTCGTGCTGTACTGCTGTGCGTCGCAGGCTGATTGTTGCTTGCTTGTTTCATTTTCTATAACTGTTGCTTGAAACCGCGTGGTTTCTTCCTGTGCTGTAACTGTGGCGCGATGTGACGTGGCTTCTCGCTCTATGGCTGTGGCGCGAGGGGGCATGGCCTCTTCTCGCTCTATAACTGTGGCGCGAGGAAGCGTGGTCTTTTCTCGCTCTATGGCTGTGGCGCAAGGGGGCGTGGCCTCTTCTCGCTCTGTAACTATTGCGGGTTGTGCTTCTATAGCCAGGAATGGTTGGCGAGTGTCGTTCAACCAATCGTTGACTCTCTGTTTTGTGAGCTTTCCCGTAAAGCTTGAGTCCTCGCTGTCTGCATCTGATTCCGCTTCTATTGTGGCTATACGGGCGGCTGCAAGCTCGACTTGAAGACGAAGTGATTCTTCTTTCGCTTGCGCCAGTCTGACTGCGCGGTCTATTTTACTGTCGCGATGCCTCTTGCTGCTGCATACTGTGGCGGCCCGCTTTTCTTCTGCGGGTGCAGGTGTCGGTGCCCTTTCTACCTGCGCAGCGGTTTGTTCTGATTCCGTAATCGTAGATTGTTCGAATTCCGTCGTCGTGGTTTGTTCAGATTCCGTCGTTGCGGTGGCGCTTGTGCCTGTGTACCCTGTGGTGCCCGTTGTCGTCGACTGTTGCGATGTTTCGGCGACTGAGGCGGTTGCAGAAGCGGCGACCGAACGCTGACGTTGTTCATTTTCGTGTCGGGATCTGGTTACAGGCATCTTTTTCGAAGATTCGGCGGCTATTGGACGAAGATGTTGCTTGAAAATCCGGCTCTCGAAGGACCAAAAATGTTACTATTTGCTGGTTACTATGGTTACTGTGGTTACTGTGGATACTGTGGTTCTGTAGTACTGTGGGTCTGTAGCGCTGTGGGTACTGTGGTCGGGGAGCAGCGATTCGCTGAATAAAATTTCCTTCTTCTATCTTGCGGCGGGGTGGCTTCCTTGGTATAGCGCTTTTCCACTGTTCTTGCTCTGCTGTTCTTGTAGGCGAGGCGAGGACCGGCGAGGACTGAATTTGCACCGATCCTTGCCCCCCCTTATATACAGTTTCGACCTCTATCCCGCTCCCACGCGTAACTGTGTCTCTGTCGGCGTGAGAGCGGGACAGAGCTATATGTGTGACAAAGATGGGGATACGAAAACTGTTACTATTCTAAGCAGCGGCTATACCGTAGGGAGCCCACCCATTGTTTCCTTTATTTAAAACATGTATCCTGTTTTACAATATATGCTTACCCTATGATTGTTAATTTTTTTATTTCACTACCTACGACTATTCTTTAAGCTAATGCCCACAATACAATTTTTATTTAATTACTATTCTAAAGCTAATATCTAGTACATACTGTTATTAAATCACTATTCACAACTATTCTTAGGCTTATATCTAGTGCATACAACTTTATTAAATCACTGTTCACAAACTAATCTTAATCTATTATCTCGTACACATAGGGGAGAGGGGTACAAAATTTATTAATTATATTGAACACTTTAGTAACTGGGTATTCTTTGGTTCATTACCTATTAGAATTATAGAGATCAATCAACTTAATACAAAAACAAAAGAATTATTCAACATTTTTTTTTATCTTGAAAAAAACCGTTTTGTCCGCCCTAGTCGGGTAAAATGACACACGTGATGTGGACAAAATGGCATACCATTTTTTGTAATGAAAATCAGTCGATTAGATACAGAGTTCACACGTAAAACGCTTTGTATTTTTCGGAACATCTGCACATGATGCATGAGCCCATCTTTTACAGCTCAAGCACATTAACCAGACCTCCTTTGGCTTGGACCTGGAGTAGAGGTCATTGCAATAAATGCAAGGACAATCTTCATCATCATCTCCGACTTCAGTGAAAGCTTGTAAGGAAGAGAAATCATTTTCACTGTCGGAACTAAAATCCAAAACTTTCGTAACCTTTCTCGTGTTTTTCTTTGGAACAGGTGGAGGAGCTGATTTTGCTTTTGCCTCTTCTATATTTGGCGTTGAAGTTAACACCAATATTGTTGGTTTCTTGCGTGGTTTTCTTTTGCCTTGTCCAGCCACATATGTTCCTATCGGCACTGGAGATAGCACGCTGACTGGTACATTGATATTCATGTCTTTGAGTATCAGTTTAGATGATGTGGGTGTCGTAGGTATTGCAGTAGCTGTGTCTTTAGATGGGGCAACTGAAAGTGGAAGTGGGTTGTCTGCGGCTGATGTGCTTGCAATTATCAGTGATGTCGAACTGCCTGCTTCTACCTGAGATAGACCTGTTGACGGTATGCATAGGTTTTCTGCTGCCGTTGAATCTTCTTCGGGCTCTACCCGATCTTGTTGCATGGGGATGTTTGTCGTCTCAGCAGGCTCAAACAAATAATCTGGAAATATGTTTGGATCAACAGGCCAGAGACCTGTTTTTTGAAACCCATTGACGGCAGTTTGAATCGTTGCTGCTTTGCCATATGCTTTGTTGAGAATTGCACCTATTTGAAAATGAGTAACAACTCTGCCTGGATGGTTCTTTAACCAAGTGCTCACTTCTTGATTAAAATATGTCTTCAGTGGCCCATAGAAAGATACGTCTAATGGTTGCATGCGGTGCGTGCAGTGAGGTGGCAAGCATACCATAATGATTCCATGCTCTTTAGCGAATTTTAAGCTTTCAATACCTTTATGACTTATATGTCCATCAACTACCAAAAGCACTTTATCATCAAGACTCGCTTTTACATGCAACTGAAAGTGCACCAACCATTTATAAAATACAGCTGTTGTCATCCAACCTGATTCCTGGGCAATACCCAAAGTACCGGTTGGAGCTTCGTCTATCAACTCCTGTTTCATGATTTTTCTAGGATAAATTAAACACGGCGGGACAAAATGGCCATTTGCACTCATGCAACAAACAACTGTCACATGAGACCCCTTTTCAGCACTAGTCAAAGCCCCAACCTGCTTACGCCCAGTTGTAGCAAAGACCTTTTGGGGTCTCTGGACTGTTGATAAAGCTGACTCATCGACATTGTAGAGCCTATGAGGAGAAATGTTGTTGCTCTGAACAATGTCTTGATAAGTGTTAAAAAATAGTGCTACTTGCGGTTTATTAAAGGCTTGGGCTCTTGCAGCTGAAGTCGCTTCAGGTTTCCTCAAGGATATGTCTGGGTGTCTGCGTCGAAATCCAGCCAACCATTCTTTGCCTGCCGTCTTCTTTTCATTGTTGAAATTATGAGGGATATTATTAACGTCTGCAAACTGGTAGGCCAATTCCAAAACTTCCTTCCTTGTGAATCCAAACAATCTCGTTTCCAGTAATTTAATATGTTGTACCAGTTCTCGTTCCATTTCATGTGTGAAGACACTCCTGTCCCTACCCATACCTAAAACAATAAGGCGTGTACGTGATTAAATCCGCTGTGATCATGCTTACATAACGCTACAGTTAAAAAATACTATATAAGTTGGTACCTTTAGTAGTTGGAGCTAAGAGTTTATTTTGTTTCAGTGCATGTCTTCTAAGAGTCGACTGTGGGACATTAAATGCTTTAGAAGCCAATAGCCAGCCCATTTCATTATTCTTCACAGCTTCAATAGCCTTTTCCATGGAGGTTTTATCCCATCCCTGTCGGTCTGTTTTTCTAGAGTAGTTACGAGGCATGATTGTTAATAATCTGAAAAAAGAAAAAAAGGGTGGGTCAAATGACATAGTATGCTGTTTTACCCGAACAAGGCGTATGCCATTTTGTCCACTTCATAACCTTCAACGTAAGAAAACAATACCTAAAAAAATAACTAGAATTACGAGATTTCAAATCATTTTGGAAGTTATTTAGTAAAATTACAATAAATTAATGCTAAATTCAAACAAATTAACGTAAAAAATACTTACTTTTACGAGAAACAAAATCCGCCTGAGTAAAACTCGTGACAGCAAAAACTAAACAAACATGTGTCCGCACCACACGGCCCAACGGACGCGACTGGCGCCACCACAGGTTGCGACCTGTTACTAAGCGGTCCTCTACACGCCATTTTGAGAACTATTATGTCTGTGGTTTTGGAGAAAAAGAGGTGTGCCATTTTACCCACATATGTCATTATGTACGCCTTTACCCTACAATTTTATTAAATCACTGTTCACAAACTGATCTTAAGCTATTGTCTCGTACAGATTGTTTACCTAATTTTATTTAGTTATGCTTTATATACAAATCACGTATACAGGGCGGATTTAATACCTAAGGCATTATCTACCAGTCAACCTTTGGGTGATGCAGAAATACATGATAGGTGCATAAATATGAAAATACACAAAATGTACTTAAAATTATAAATAATAAATACATATACGTATTATAGTATTTTTATAAACCTACTTTTGTAAATATATAATATACATACATACATAACTACATATACGAACATATACATACTAAGATGTTTCTGACAATTGATTCAAAAATAGTTGCAGCACCCTTACTTTAAAGGAAAAGCGGTTTGTCAACATCCTGATTTCTAATAGGAGTGCGTTCCATAGAAGGATAGGTTGGATGAAGAAGGAAGTATGGAGAAAGTCTCAGCTATGAGGAGGACATGAAAGGAGAAGATTCTTAGAGGAGCGAAGATTCCTATTGTGGTTACTATCAAGATATTGGAAATCAGATAAGAGTGCGCGTAAAAAGGAACCGTGATCAAATTTGCGAAAGTTAAAAATGAATCGAATGCAGTTATTGAGAAGACTGTCATATTTATTGAGATATTCTGCATTCAGATCGAAACAACACACATCACCATAGTTGATTATTGGAAATATTAGGGCTTTGCACGAGCATCGCTTTGGTTTTGGAGGGAAGGAAGTTTTTCAAGCGATAAAGAGCACGAAGAGCCGTCAAAAAGTACAGGTGGTGTAGATCTGAGGTCCAGTCTGTTCATTAAATCTAAGGCTCCCTACAACTATAACCTGAGACTTGGCAGGATTAACTGCCAGGCCAAAGCTATGCAGGTCGATCATATCGCACGCTTATTAAAATACTGGCTTAACTCGAAAAAGTAGGTTTTTGTTGCAAATGGCGATTAAAGTTCGTGCAATGATGACATTGTCTTGCTAGTTAAAAATTTAACTAGAAATTTTTAGGTAAATAAATAAAAAAAACTATTTTGTGTGGACTATAAATTCACAGATACCTATAATACTTGTGGTTTATTTTGTCTAAATTAAAAGTATATCTATCATTTTTTTATGTTTTTAATTTGTGTTTTGAGTTAAGTCTGTCTATTTTTAAAATCAAAGCAAATTACTTTTATTACAGCTGTCATATTGAACTATTAGTCTGTGTTGTATTAACAAATTTATTTATTATAAAGACTTATTACTTTAGTCTATTTAGTAGTAAATAAATAAGGCACGCTTTAAAGTTAAGTCTTTTTATTTAAAATTATCATTCAATAATCATCAAAACAATGTCATAAGCATTGTATTTGTAAAATTTCCATAGGTACTTCAACGTTGAGACAGAAATAATATTAAAATACAAAAATGACGACACTTATTTAGCTTATCATGTTCGTGCTTATCATATCCATTTTGCAGTTTTAGGATTAATTATCTTAGCGTAATTATTAATTTTTTTTAAAAATTAAATTGTTTTTTAAACATAAAACCAAGTACGAAATTGTACATTATACAGGATGTATTCAGACCGTGATCAGAAACTAAGACAGGTTATAGATAAGGTCATTACAAACCAACTCCTTGGCATAAAAGAAAAAATAAAAACTTTGACGTTTTCCATACACTCATCAGTATGAAATGTATGTGGTTTGTATGGAAAACGTAGTTTTTTATTTTTTATCAGGTTTTTTTTATGCAAGGGGGTTTGTAATGACCTTATCTACTACCTGCCTAAGTTTCCCATCATGGTCGGAATACATCCTGTATAGGAAATTATAATATAGTACAATACAATTTGCATAGTAAACTATCTTAATTAATTTTGGTATCTTTCATTTGACCTTCAACTTTCTTGTTTAGGGAGGTAACTGTAAAATTATAGCTGTTGAGTTTGGATCTATAGTAAAAAGCTGATGTGTCTCCTCTCGGAGACTGCAGAACAGCTTGGAGGTCAAACACAAACACTTTATTTTTGGCGTCTACTTTGCAACGATCTGCGTGTTTCTCTTGACGGCTTAGTACTTTTTCTTCCAAATGAACGTCATAAGATTTTTGTATTAATTTTTTTTCGTCAGCCGTTGAATTTAGGAATTGCAAACAGAGGTCACATTGATCCTTATGTGGTTTGAAGAATGAAATATTGAATTGTTGTGTGAAAACCTTGTAAAAGGTACAGTATTTTCCCGCCGGTTTATTATTATTTTTTTGTGTTATCTGAAAATGTTTAAAAAGTTCTGCAATAGTTTTATCCCCATCTATGTATTCACGACTTGATGTTTGCCTCGTATAGTGTGATTCAATTCGGGGTATAGCCTCTATAAAATGTTTAATATCAGATATAACACAGTCATCAACCCTGAAATGTTTGGAATGTTTGCCTCTTAGGTCACTTGATATCATGCCATTATCGTTCGTTTTTTCTTTAACTGTGCGTATCACACGATCCGATATATCTAACGTTCTCATAAAAAACGTTTGACAGACTCTGACCGATTTCCTCTTTTTTTTTTTTTTTTTTTTTTTTTTTTGTTCTCGGGAGGAAAGCTGTTTATGGCTCTACTTCCCGCCAGCCCGGGGGAGGGGGGCGGGAAGCGTATGTCGGGGTCACCGGTCTTCCAGCCCGGCGCGCGGCGACGTCATATCCGCGCAGATGTTAGTGCCGGGCTGGGTCCCTAACAAAATCCCTAAACCGGCATACCGACCAAAACCCCCCGGTGGCCATCTTCGCGCCGAGTGGGACGACCACGGTACGCGGGCGAGAAGCGCCCACCGTCATCCGCAGCCGCCCGGTGCGCCTCCGAGACGTAAATGTCTCGGCCGTCTCGGAGTTTTAGGGGGCACAGATGCACCCCCACTATCTTGGTTCGGGCGCCCTGGTTGTGGATGGGCGCCCGCGACGTACACAGGCCACAGTGCCGCCGCCCCTCTCGGGGTCACATTCAGTGAGGACGCGCTGCCCCCACAGCACGTCCAGCGACCCCAAGGGCCCCTTTAAGTCGCCTTTTACGACAGGCAGGGGATACCGTGGTGGGATTCTTACCCCCCTTACCACAGGGCAGGGCGCCGGGTCTAATTGTCTCTGTTGACCTGGCGCCTTGACCGATTTCCCCTGCACTGTGAAATGGAAGGCTTGGTTGCATCGTCTTGGGTGTTCGGCGTTCGTATATTTGTATTTTGGAGTGATTTTAGACATACATGACATTATGAAAGATCTTTGAGAATTAGTCTCACCAAGTTTCCAATAAGCCTCAAAAATTGACTGCCTTTGGTCATCAGCAATTTTTTCAAAACACCTGAGTCTACATTTTTCTGTACAAGGTGGATTTACAGTACGAGGTCTAGCCATTTTATTATTTTTAGTTACGTATTCCTTTCCTGTATTCCTAAGGGTTTTACTTGTACTTGATCAACCCATATACGCCCACTGCTGAGCACGGGTCTCCTCTATCATTGAGAGGGTTTTAGGCCATAGTCCACCACGCTGGCCTAGTGCGGGTTAGCCACATTTTGTTTCCATCCTTCCTCGTTTCTTTTTCGCTTTCTTCCTTTTTTCTGCTCCGGTTCTATATCAGTCTTAACCTCTTCGGTAGTGCAACTCTTTGGTAAGTTTTTCTCACTGCCGAGTGTCAAATTATTAGTTGAAGACGACGCGGAGGAGGATGTCGACGGTGACGAGGTAGACGATGAAGAAGACGAAGTCGACGACGATGAAGAAGACGAAGTCGACGACGATGACGAGGATCGTGAACGCGTTGAATATAGTGGTTCAGACTTCTTTTAATCCTTTGGAAGGCTAAAAGATGGATCTTTATCACAGCCGTCGCTGTTCAGTAAGTCCAGAGGAGGCTGATTTTCTGTAGAGTCATTTTGGTGGTTTTCTAGGGGCAGATTGTTCTTATAAGTAGATTCACATTGTGAGAAACATTCACTAACATCTAAATAACCCTGGTTTTCCGGTTTGTTCGTAACATCTGATAAAATCGTTACATCAGGCTGAACAGGATTTTCGTTAAATTTTAATGAATTAAGTTTAATGTCATCCTGCGGATGGTCAGGTGCAAGGTCTTGAGCCTGGACAAGATCTAAAATTTTTTTAGACCTAAAAGAGGACGACATCTTTACTCTGAAATGCCAAACGTTATAATTTAAAATAAAAGAATGTTATAATACACAAGTGATATTTGGGCAAAAACTGACTCAATACTAAAAAAATACAAGGCAGTCAAAATATTAATTACTTTTATTTAAATTTTAAGTGAAACAAAGACTGATCTCTAATTGTGATCATTACGCGACGACGACTTTTAATAGTAAACCGACTTATCTTGAAGTGAAACAACATCTCAAGTTCAGTAGTGCATGATTTTTAGAAGAAAACAGACATAACTTCTAATCGTTTACTGAAAACGCCGATTTATTTGTCATAAACCGACTTAACCTTAATATTTTCTTAATTTATTAAAACATATTTCGTAAAAAACAGTCTTAATACTTATTGAGTCAGATTGCAAGTAAAGAATTGTATAAAACTTACCGTTTGATTTTGAAGTAAACAGATCCAACACGGATTCGGTTTTGGTTTGTTGAAACAATAGTAACTTCACTCTACCAAGGTCTGACATAAACTGACATGAGTCGGTGTTTGAAAGAGACAGTGTAAAAAACATATAAAAATGAAAGAGACAGAAATAGTGTAAAGGGGGTCTATTAGAATAATATTGATGTAGTTCTAAAGTAAAGTCATAGATGACGTAAGGAGGAGCCCGAATCTGTATGTAACTCTGTTTTGACCAAAAACGTAATCGGTCAGTATTCGATTAAGCGTGCGATATGTATGGCTAAAAAATCTCACAATTCGTCTTCAGTCAAACCAATGGTACGTCCAGTTTTAAAAATTGCATACGCGTTTGCTTGCTCAACAATATCTGCTAAAATGTCAGGGTAAAAAATCTTATCGAAATACTCCAGTGGAAATAGGATCTGAACACCTCCTGCAGGATCTGCTTCCTCTGGTTGCCTTATGTCGAAATACAGCTTTTTCCAGTGACAAATTAGAGTGAATTTTTGAACTCGCCTTGTTGTTTGACCAAAAATTTGTTGTTTTTGGTCGCAACTGATTAGGAATAGGATGCAACCTGCGTAGCTGTTTGGAAGTTCGGCACACAACACAATTGTTAACGAAGTCTTGTACGGCGGTACTCATTTTGTCGAAATGATAAGTTTCTCTTATTTTATGAAAAGTTTTCTCCCAGCCCGGGTGCTTAAGAGCGTTACGGAAAGTATTGATTAGACTCCACTGAAAAGATTTTGGCACAACGATGAGTTTTTGTGAACTTAGGACGGAGTCTTGCCTCTCGAATTTAAGTAGGTACGTCGTTTTCGAGATGATATCCAGGGATCCCTTCGCCATTATTCAAAGTGTCTATGGTAGACCGCAGTTGGCTATCAAGTCTTTGCTCAATATTTACCCAATCCAGGTTACTGCTTAACACGTTGAAGTTCATGGGGTCTGGATTCCTGCTTAGGTAGTCTGCATGTTGCCTCCGCCCGCCCTTCCTGTATTCTATGTCAAATTCAAAATTTTGGAGATATGCCCACTATCTATGTATACGCGGCAACAGGTCTTTTTTATGCTTAGAAGCTTTCACGTCGGTAATTTTGACCTTTTCACTTTGTTTCGACAGTCTTTCGCTTATGTTTTGCATCATTGTAATCATGGGTAAATAGAATTCAGGGGGTACATTACCGCCCTGATGTTGTAGTGGCACGTAAGCAGCTGATGTGGACGGTCCCGAGTCTTCAGCACTCGACATGGGCACGGTGCACGCTGGCTCACTCGGCACTGTTGACTGATCGATCATGAGTATTCATTGTGGCACGGAATAGCACACTTCTGTTGCAGGCACACGAGATCTGAAAAAATACAGTGAAAGGGACAGAAAAAGCTAGGTGATCCCACTTTTGATGTCGAATATCAGACAGGGCGGTTTTTTTCTAAATATAACGCAGAACCGTCGACCTTTGTTAGGTCATCGGCTCTGCTTTCCTACATTACGCCTAATGGGCCTTATTAGTTTGTAACTTATTACTTGTATTCTATTTAGTAACTCTTCTTTATTACTATGCCACTTTTGTAAGGGAAATTTCCCTTGCCTAACAAGTCTGTAATTTATTTATATGTGACAATCCTATATATGTGACTGACGATTGTATCCTTTTAGTATCTAGACACTCTAAAGCCCGGAACCAATGTTCTATAAACGATTTAAATTGCTGAAGTGTTGGCAATTCCGTGGATGTATCCTTGGAAAGCCCGAACTCCCACTGTTTACGCGTCTCAGTGTCGGATTTAAAAGTAACGACGTGTATGACAATGATATCCCATGTACTCACATTAATTACCTAAATTTTGCAAAGCATTCAAACAATCCATGGTGTTAGATAACAATTCCTGAAGTTTTGTTGCAGATTCTATAAACATTTTCTTATGACCTAACATTTTTTTCAAAGTACAATTGGATAAATATATTTTAATATTAAAACGTTGTTCTACATATCCCAACATTAACTATAATTAGCATTAGTAATGGGAGTATGTCGAATAAGTTGTTCTGCTTCTCCTACAAGATGACTCTTTAGGTAGTGCAGTTTTTGCACGTTGTCTAGACTATTATTTTTATGAACGAGCGAAATAAATAAGTCTTGAAAGGTAGTCCATTCCGAGTACTTACCAGAAAATATAGGTATGGATATTTTGGATAACTTTACAAAGGTAGTACAAACATTATCCACATCCCGACTTCTAACAACTCCACTTTCGCCCTTATCAACCATAACCGTTCTAAACTTATTCAACACACTCTTAGCAAGAGATCTATAGTTTACATAATTACCCTCAACAAAATAATAATATTTCTCTTTAATATAAGAAGATTCTTTGAGCTCTGTTCCATTTGAACTTAACAAGTTAGTATGATTTTTTTTTTTTTTAATTGCCCTAGCAGGCAGACGAGCTGACGGCCCGCCTGATGGTAAGCGGTCACCGTCGCCCATGGACTTGGCAATGCCAGGGGCACAGCCACGCCGCTGCCTACCGTGAGGAAAGTACTCTTTTTAAGCCTCGTTTGAAGAAGGCCATGTCATAGCGCTCGGGGAACACCGAGGCAGGGAGTTCATTCCAGAGCTTGCACGTACGTGGTAAAAAAGACCTCTGGAAACGCACCGTACGCGTACGGTACGTCTCCAGGTGAAATGGATGAACTCTACTGCGGTGACGGGTGGTGCGATGGTAGAACGGCGATGCCGGTACTAACCCGAACAGTTCCTCGGAGCACTCCCCATGGAACAACCGGTAGAACACACAAAGAGACCCAAAGTCTCTTCGCAGTCCTAACGGCTGTAGTTTCTCCGTGAGATCGGGATCATCGACGATGCGAACAGCCCGTCGCTGTAAGGAGTCAAGTGGGTCGAGCTGGTATTTTGGGGCACCTGCCCAGAGATGCGAGCAGTACTCCACGTGGGGCCGGATTTGCGCCTTGTAGAGCAACAATCTGTGACCCGACGTGAAGTACCGCTTGGCTCTGTTCAGGATACCCAACTTTTTACTCGCCAATTTGGCTTTGTCCTCCAAATGACTCCTAAACTGGACTAAGCTGGAAATTTCAACGCCGAGGATCCCAATACTCTCGGAGATCTGGAGAGATACTCCTTGGAACTGTGGCGCTATGACGAATGGATCCTTCTTCGCAGTGAACGCGCAAACTTGTGTCTTCGTGGGGTTGAATTGAACCAGATTCTTTTCACCCCATTCGAGAGCCCGCCCCAGAGAGCTCTCGACTTCAGACACAAGTTGTGACCGTCTTTCCCCAACGGTACTCCGAGGGACATTCTGTTGGCCGATGTATCGTGCGTCACTCGTACTATCATCTGCATAGCAATGCATGCTATCGATAGACAGCATGTCATTGATATGCAGGATGAAGAGTGTCGGCGATAGCACCGAACCTTGAGGAACGCCAGCATTAATGGTCATGGTCTCGGAGCAACAGCCGTCAACGACAACCATGATGCTTCGACCATCCAAAAAGCTGGCGATCCACTTGCAGAGTCCCTCGGGGATCCCGTATGCTGGAAGCTTCGCCAGAAGGGCGCCGTGCCACACTCGGTCGAACGCCTTCGCAATGTCTAGGCCGACGGCAATAGCCTCACCCCCACTCTCCAAGGCCTCCGCCCAGCGGTGCGTGAGGTATACAAGAAGATCGCGAGCTGACCGACCGTGTCGTGTCATTATTTCTAAATAATTGCCAATCCCTTTCTAAATTTTCTATTCTGGTCTCCGCATATTCTAACGGCAATCTGTCACGTGGAGATTTCTTAAAATTAATTAAACCTCAATCTATGGATTCTTTTAAAATTGCTGAATATTCAACAAACCTTCCATTTTCTAAACACAATAATAACCTCAATATAATAAGTTACAATATTGTTTCCAATTCCTAAAGCAAATAAATATTCTAAGTCCGTACAAAATCTTTAAGTTGAAATTTAAAATTTTACAAGTCCAAAAAGTCGCAAAAATATGCTAAGTGTTTACCTAATAGTATAAAATTGAAAATTTTACAAGTGTTTAAATATTTTGTTAAAAATTGGATATAGATTCACGGTTCCCTCGTTTTTTTACTTATTCGCCTATGTCTTAACTAAACACTAATTTCTTATAAGTTAAAACTATTGTAAGTGTGCATTAAAATTAGTCTAAGTCCGAAAACTTCTGAAATGTTTTAAGTTGATTCTCTCTTGTAATTAAAGTTCAAATTGCTTGAAATTGTTATTATTACACATTGCACACGATTGCACATTCACTCACACGGTATGTAGATACGTCTGATTTCACTGATGATGCTGTGTGCGTCACCCCTTGTCTCGTACTCGTACTTCCTTAGCGCCTTCCAGGTCCTCGGAACCACCTCCTCAGCAGCTCAGCACCACTAGCAGCAGGATCTTATCACTCTCTTCTCAGTGCCATCACGAGCCCCATGGCTCGTACCCTTTATGCAGCGATCCACTGCAGGTTACGAGGGTGAGGGGGGGAGGTCGCCCGGAACTCAGAATATTAATCCAGCTCGAAGGACCAATGTTCGATACCCAGACATCAAAAAGTGGGTATCTTAATATGCGAGCTTACCAACGGGGTTGTACTATAGCAGGAATAAAACACAAAGCTGTATGTATAATCCTTGAACTGTATTGGTAAACTGAAATATAAAAAAAAAACTTTTTATACACTGTTCAAAACATCTTGACACCGCGATCTATTTTTACGTGCGATGCCATCTCTTGACAGCGCACGGAACTAAAACAATTATATAGATCTGAGTTCTCGCTTAACAATGATAATGAAATATTTCTATAGTTAACTTATAATAGGGTAAGGTTGCTCAAGTCGTATCCCCTAAGGAAATTATGCTATAATATTCACGACAATTGAAATAATACAAAATAATCTACATTTACTGAATCTTTATTTAGTTGTCTATTATTAAAAAATCACAGAAACTTACAGTGTTAATATTAAAATATATATTTTAACGTTTTTCAAAAACATACCTTCGGTACGATTAAGGCGCCTAGTTGCCTAATTCGTACCACATACAGCCTTAGTCGTACTTAGAAAATACACTTTGGTGAAGATATAATAAACTATATAGAAAAATGCTTAATAATAAGAGATCAATTTAACTAAGTTAACACATATAATGCCTTGTCAGCCACATATGGCTGACATTTTCCAAACCAATTGGGCCGTGTCAGCCATATGTGGCTGACGGAATATGCTTGTTTTGAAAGCACGATTTTTCGTCGTCAGCCACGTTTTTTATGTTAAACTATATGTAGTATGGTTGACAAGGCCTAGTAAATTATAACTGTAATGATGGCATCTTAACCATGTTTTACCAGCTAATCCAAATTCTTGAAATGGATTGGGCAAATTGTTACGTTTTGCCAACATACAGGGTGTATTTGAACCGTTCCCGAAAACGAAAACAGGTGATTGCTAGGGTGACTCTGAACACATTGAGGTAAAAAGTATCGCGAAAAAAAAAATAAAAAAAATCGATTTTTTTTTCTATTTTTTTTTTCACATCAACATATTCAAATACACCAATACGTGAATTATTCACAATAATAAATAAAGCGTCTATTCCTCCTTTTTAAATAACGCAGTGAAAAGCAATTACAATCACTCCTAACGCAAGGGGTCAACGCCTGGCCGCGAACACGAAGCAAAGACGCAAGTACCTATCAAGCGACTGCTCACCCCCTTCTCCGTCCCGCGCGGTGCGGCGAGCCGCGAGTCGCGACGAACACTCGCGCCGCACACAATATCAAAATGCGGTGCGTTACGACTTCACGAAACAATGTCTAACGTTGTAAACAAAATAAATTATCACATATACCTTGTCAGCCACATATGGCTGACATTTTCCAAACCAATTGGGCCGTGTCAGCCATATGTGGCTGACGGAATATGCTTGTTTTGAAAGCACGATTTTTCGTCGTCAGCCACGTTTTTTATGTTAAACTATATGTAGTATGGTTGACAAGGCCTAGTAAATTATAACTGTAATGATGGCATTGACACTTTTACTTACATTTTGAGAAATATCAAGTTTGTAAGTGGAAGTTTCGAAAACAAAAGAGTGATTACAAAAATAGTTGGTTTTTGCAAATAAAATTTATAGGTAAATGTTTTAATTGCTTTTATTTATATTTAAGTTGGCATTGGCAAAATAATAAATCAATTCTACATCAATCATCATGTTCAAACACGTTTAAACTCAAACATATCTATGGTTTAAATTGAAACAGCTGATACAATAGTGTGGCTCATTCGGGCAGTCTTCGCAGTATGTTACCACTCTTTTGGTTTTATTTCGAGCATGAACTCTTCCAAATTGGGCACAGTTTTCTTTATAACACCTAACACAATATTTACGACAGGCAGAGGCCAATCCTTGCCTTTTCTTCCATTCATGCTTTACTCGCCTAGGTCTAGAGGAGGCACTAGTTTCCGGGACTCCTGTATGCACGAGGTAGTCAACCAACGCGGTTCTAAACTGGACGACAGAGAGCTTCTTCTTGGTTGTTAATTTATATAAAATATATGAATTTACAATCGCTGTATTCAATAATAACTCCATCGCCAATCTTTTGGGCCATTTCGTTGTCTTCCGAAGAGGGGTTGTGTAAGAGGACATTTGGTCTGACAGATCAACCGCTGATTTTGCATGATTATAATCTACCACAATCTTCGGTTTAATTTTTTCTTTTCCTTTTTTAGTTATTCTTCTGAAACTTACGGAGTGCTTAGTAGACAGCAGCAGTACATCCCGCTTGTCTTTCCATTTCATAATTGTTATTCCGTCGTCATTTTCTTGAGCTGAGAATTCTCCTGTCTTCAGTTTTGTTTGGACAACTGTTTGAGGTAAACCTCGTCTGTTTTTTCTAAGTGTGCCTATGAGATGAGTTTGTCCCGCTAGTAGTTTTCGTGCCAGATCCAAACTGGTATACCAATTATCTGTGCAAACCGTATGTCCTTTATTTAGATCAGTGTTTTTCAATCTTTTTGATTTCGCGACCCCTTTACAGGTTGAAATATTCTGGCGACCCCCTTGTGTCATAGTAAGCCAAAGGAATAATTTAATTTTAATTAAAAGACTACATACGTTAGGTAATAAGTTTTTCCTATTTTGGCAAATGTATCTATTATTCGCGCGGGTCATACTGCGTCGGCGACGGCGACGTTGCCACACCGCACGACATGATTGTCGTTGCGGTAACAGCAAGTGCCACGCGCGCGCCACCCGCAATGTTCTTTTGTTTCAACTCTCATCACTCAGTTACGCGTAGTCGCCGATGAGTTCAGACGTCATTCTTTTGTTTTTTCGCTTGCTCCGCGCGTTTATAAAATGGATAAATTTCTCAAAAGATCGCAGCCTTCAACATCTGGTACGAGTATCAATAGCGGTGGTGGTGAATCGAATCCGAAAAAAAATAGACATTACGATGACAGTTATTTGAAATACGGGTTCACAGTCATAAATAATAAACCTCAATGTGTAATTTGCGGCGATGTTTTATCACGTGAGAGTATGAAACCGTCAAAGCTTATGCGGCATCTCACAACCAAGCATCAAAAAGAAGCTGATAAGCCGTTGGATTTCTTTGAACGAAAGTTGAAAGCTCTTAGTCAGCAGCAAAATACTATAATTCAGGTAAGTAAGAAAATAATGAAAAAAGCGTGGGGTGCACTATAAATCAGCTCTTAAAAAGCGCCCCACCCTTTTTTCACAATAATACTATTTTTTTATTGATTTATTTTCCATATTAACAATTATTTTTGATTTTTTAGTTTACGTTATCATCAAAGCGTGTTTTTTAAGTTGTTTTTTTTACTATATTTTTACTTTTGGTGTTTATTTCTTTGTTACTTGCATACAACTTTTGATTATACTTAATTTCGGTGTGCAAAGGTTCCGCGTCCTTAATTTTTATTGACTGTTCACTTGTATATTGTTTGGTTTATTTTCAGGCATCCAGTGTCAACGATTCAACATTATTAGCTAGCTACAAAGTCGCATATCGAGTTGCTAAAGCAGGGAAACCACATACAATTGCCGAAAATCTTATTTTGCCAGCGGCACTCGATATGGTTGAAATTATGGTCAGTAAGCAGGAGGCAAACAAATTAAGAAAAATACCACTTTCTGACAATACTATTTCACGCAGAATAAACGATATGGCCAAGGATATTCAAGAACAAGTAGTCGAAAAATTAAAGAATAGCCAACATTTTGCTTTGCAGTTAGATGAATCTACAGATGTTTCCGACTGTGCACAGTTTGTAGTATTTGTGCGCTTTGAAGCAGATGACAGTATTATGGAAGAAATCTTATTTTGCAAAGCACTTCCTGCAAACACTACTGGCCAGTGTTTGTACGATATGTTTTTAGAAAGCACTTGCGACTACGATATTGATTGGAAAAAATGTATCGCTATTTGTAGCGATGGCGCTAAAGCTATGACTGGCAAAAATAGCGGACTCATTGCAAAATTAAAATCGATAATACCAAACATATTCTGGACACACTGTTTTCTTCATCGACAGGCTCTAGCTGCTAAGACAGTACCTTCTGATTTAAATGACGTGCTCAAGGAGGTAATAAAAATTGTGAATTCTATCAAAGGTAAAGCTTTACAAACCCGGCTATTCAGAATCGTTTGTGAAGATATGGGCTCGCTTCATCAAAATCTCCTTTATCACACAGAGGTCAGGTGGCTATCCAAAGGAAAGGTATTGACAAGAGTTCTGGAACTGAGAGCTGAATTGTTAATGTTCTTACAAGATGCAAAATCAGAATATGCTTACCGTTTTTCTGACCCTATTTGGCTCTTGAAATTAGCATTTTTGGCAGATCTTTTTAGCCACCTTAACAATTTGAACAAGAACCTTCAAGGAAGAGAAGAAAATATTTTAACAGCTAAAGATAAAGTAAAAGCATTTCACGCAAAACTTCGTTTGTGGTCGACCTCTCTGCAAAACAAAATGTTTGAGTCTTTTCCGTGTGTTCAGAAGATTGTTGAAGATAATGCATCAGACCAAAGTTTTGCAGTATCGGCTCATATTCCTTGCATGATACAAAGCTTGCATAATTTACAAGAGAAACTTTTGACATACTTTCCAGACTTGCACTCTGAAGCTGACAATGGGCGTAGATGGATTTTAAACCCTTTTTTGGACAAATCAATAGATCTGGCTGATGTCAACACAAAAATGAAAGAATGTCTTCTAGAATTAGCTACTGATGGCATGCTTAAAATGGAATTTTATTCGCAAAGTGTCGACGTATTTTGGATGAAAAGAAAACACGAATATCCAGAGCTGGCAAGGGAAGCTCTTAAATTATTAGTGCCATTCGCCACTTCATACTTGTGTGAACTGACATTTTCTTCAATGGTAGACATTAAAACTAAAAAGAGAAATAGACTGCAATTAGAAAATGATTTAATTATTAATGTTTCAAAAATAACACCACAATTTGATAAACTAATGAAAAATAAACAAGCACATCCTTCTCATTAAAATTGTGTTTTTGTTGTGTAAGAACCTCGACTTTTTCTTTTAGCTGGCGACCCCCCGAGTAAGGCTTCGCGACCCCCTTAGGGGTCGCGACCCACAGATTGAAAAACACTGATTTAGATAATCGTCACACAAGGCAAGGACAACATTAGTCGGAGTAGTATTGACATTTTCATAATTTTTGCCAGCATAAACTTGCACTTTTACAGTGTATCCTGGGTTTGAGCACAGCTTAAAAAGTTTTATCCCATATTTGTGTCGCTTATTTTTATTGTATTGCCTAAAAATAACGCGGCCACGAAATGGGATTAGACTTTCGTCAACACACATTTCTTGATTAGGTGTATAATGACATTTAAAATTAGCATTTAGCATATCTAATAAGTGTCTAACTTTAAACAATCGGTCCTCCTTATTGTGATTTATTTCATTATTGGCAAAGTGCAACATCCTCAAAATGAGTTCAAATCGATTTCGGCTCATAATGGACTTGACAAATTTCTGTTCAAAACATTTGTTAGTGCTCCAGTACAAAGATAGTTGAGGTAGTTTCACTATCCCCATCCAAATTAAAATGCCAAAGAACCGTTTAATTTCATGGCAATTTGTTGGCATCCATTTCTGCATTCGGTATGATTTTGTTGCACTTTTGTTCAAGGTTTGTAAAGCAAAGCGATTTGTTTCTTCGGCTATGTACTCGAATATACTGTCAGGTACTAGCAATGAATAAAATTCTGCTGGTTTAGCTGAACTCATGCTGGATCGCAATGAAAATGGCTTAAGCCCAGGACATTCAGTATATGGAATAATACTTGGTTGCTTACCCAACGGATTGAACCATACTTCAGTATTTCGTGAGGTTGGTAACACGGGAATCTGATCATCTTCACTGTCGGATAAAATCTGGCGTCGATGATGATTTTTGGTCCGTGCGATTGATACTGTATCATCGAGATCAACGTCAAATACTTGTGTAGCATCACTATTTGATAATGTGTTACATTCTTGATTATACACTGTTAAATCTAATTGCGATAGTTCGTAGTCCAAATCATCATCAAAATCTTCCATTTTTTGTTGAAAATCACAAATCAGTAACTAATAACTTGCTAAATCACTAACTGAACAACTATTTACTGCAGTCTCCTTCGATGCACAGCGACAAATGACGCGCGGGGGGCAAACACAGGCTGCTAAACAATCAAAATGGCGCCGGCGGCGGCGAGCGACGCGTTTGTTTCGCGCGCTTTTGAAATCATATGGCTGACAAAATGGCTGACGCGGCCCCATTGAGAATTTTATTACAGTGGCGCCGCGTCAGCCATATATGGCAGCCACCATTATTTATTTATTTATTTCACTATTACATTATGTAAAATGTAACGAAAATAGTGAATTAAGACATTCCTCACATTCCATGACCGTATTTTACAAAAAAAAAATACAGTTAGTTCATTTGTTAGTACGGCATTATATGTGTCAAAATTACAAACAATTCAGTCTGAGATTAACTTAAGCATATTATTTGGTAATTATTTTAGTGAATAACAAAATCTTAGACCTAAATAGAAATAACTAACACGGAGAATTGGAAAGATACAAAAATAATGCTTAGAAAATTATTGAGATTGAACACAGATATCACAAGTATATTTTTTTATTTTACTTTCAACACCAGCGCATAGGTCATGTATTCAACCTTTACATTTAGAACACTGGATCATGTCTTCTTCGCGATCTTCCTTACAAAGTTGGCACAGCCACGATTTTTTAGTTTTAATTTTTTTGTTCTTCCTGTATGTCTCATCTGAACTTCTTCTCTTTATGTTTTTGTTTATTTTTTTTTTCTGTTTTCGAATTTTTCATATCTAGTATAGGTTTCTTCTTCTTATTCATGTTTTCTTTGGCTTCCATTTCATTTTTATAAGGACTTGAAGTTAATTCCATCGTTCGCTTTGTACCTTTCTTCATTTTTTTAATAACTGTATTTATGCAAGGCACTGGAGATAAAACATTCAAGTGAGACTTTATTTCTTCATTATTGGAAATTTTATCAATCTTGGACGGTTCAGGTTGAACGATGGGCAGCGTTGAATCTTTCGGTATTAAGGGAGGTGTTATAATTTTTGGGGGTGATGGTAATGAGGTGGATGGTGGTGGAGATACGACCAATACTGATGGCGACGCAACTATTGGTTGCGTTATTATTGATGGCGATGTAGCTCTAGCGGGTGATTCCGTAGTTGGTTCAGATGGACCATTAGGCTCTTGATTGGATGGATCAGAGATGTATTCAGAAGCTACGAAATCCTCTGCTTTAATGACATTTCTGTCACACGGCCACAGCCCTGTAACTATTGAAACCATTTTGTGCTATATCCATACGAACTGATCGAGGGTATGCTGTGCCAAGCAGTTCTGCAACATTAGCTTGTTTTATGACACTACCAGGATTAGAACGTAGCCACGAAGATGCGACCTCGTTGTAACAGCTTTTCAATGATTTGAAAAATGATCTGTCCAGCGGTTGTAGACGATGAGTTCTGTGAGCAGGAAAAGATAACATAACAATGCCGTAATACCGAGCCATCTCGATCGCTTCTAAATTTTTCGTGTGTGTGCTATGAGCATCTAGTAAAAGTAACATTTGTTTTTGGTTACTTTTTGCTAATCTCGTGCACTTAATGAAATGTTGTAGCCATTGAACAAAAAGTTCTCATGTTATCCATCCATTTTTTGAGCATTCAAATGCTGTATTTTGTGGAGCTCCTTTTTTAAGGCATCATTCAGTCTACTGCGCTTAAATATTAACATAGGTGGTATAAATTCGCCTGCTGCATTCATTGCACATATGCATGTTGTGGTCAGACCCCTTTCTCCACTTGTGATTGCACCCACTTGGTGTTTTCCCTTTTGAGCAATAACTTTAGAAGGTTTGTGAACAGTGGATAATCCAGTTTCGTCCATATTATATATTTGGTGTGCACCAAACTTGTATTTATCCAGTATTTCTTCGTACTTATCAAAAAACTCATTAACACGTTCTTTGTTGAACCCTTTGCTTCGGGCCATCGATGTTGATTCTGGAACATGCAAAGACAAATTAGGATGCTCTTTCATAAACCTATAATACCACTTTTTGCCCGCTATTTTTTTCTCCTTGTTAAAACGATGAGGCAGTTGAAATTTTTCAGCGAGCTCAAATGCAAGCTTTCTGAATTTAGTGGTAGTTAATCCGAAGAAACAAGACTCTAAATTCATCAAATGCTGTGCCAGTATCTCTTCCATATCTGGTGGCATATCGTTAGGTCTTCCAAACTTTGTTCTTGTATTCAAATTTTTTAAATGTCGTCTCAGTGTAGGTTTCGATATATTAAATCTTCTGCAGGCTTCATTAAATCCTATTTCTCCACTCCGATGTTTCTGTAAAGCTTAGTCCATATCTTCTTGCTTCCAAGTATTATACTTTCTCTTCTCCATATTTATTACCTGGTGAAGAGTTATGTAAATTATTAGACACATTATTTGCAATACCTAAGTCGTACCGGTACGAGTAAAGAATTTTTAACAGGTACGACTTAAGCAGCGGGATCTTTGAGGTTGAAAAATAAAATTACTTACATAACCTAAAAATTTTCTCCTGTTTGAGTATGCCCAAACGATTGACAGATAAGCATTAAAAATCGGTGTAAACAAAGACAAGATATAAAGATAACATTCCTGCCGTAAAAAGCTTATGAATGAGTCGTTAATTTTACATGAAAAGTGATAAAAAACTTACTTTTTGAATTATTTTCGCTGCACGAAGCCGGCCGCCTGACCACTTGTTTACGCTTGCTCGCGCGACTAAATAGTTCACGTTAACAACACTAGATGGCCCAATTCAATGGTATCAGACGAGATATTGGTGGGGTACGACTAACGCCGTGGTACGACTTGAGCAACCTTACCCTACTAGATTTATGATGTTCGCGACGACATATACCTACATAAATTCAAAAATATTTTCTTGTTTTGCTTCGTTCTATTGCGAAACGCACTACCGGGAGTATAACGCGGCCCGATCGTGTTGTCGTCAGCGCAAACTTGCTGTTTTCCGCAGGCTCAGCACTCTAGCGGTTATTGACGTTACTGCACGTGCTCCTTAACTGTGCCAGAGGTTCGTTTGCCTTTTCTTCATTTAAAACGCAGGTTTTAACATGTCTATTGCTACTATCAATGTTTTTTCAGGCATTTGGATTTTGTAATATTTTTCGGTTTTCTCTAGCACTTTATATGGCCCTTTGTATGACGGTGTCTTCACAGCATCTGTTCTAACGTAAACGTATTTGCAGTCTTTCATTGGCATGTGGTTGATCATTTTGAACCTAAAATTGCTAATGGGTGGATCCTCGGTGCCTTCCATTACTGAATCATCCTCAGTTATTTCATTACTTCCTGTAGTACTTGAGGTTCCTGCCACACTTTCCTCTGACGAATAAAAATAATGTTCTCTTGATGGCCCTGGCAAGCAGTGTTGCCATATAGAAAAGGCATGATTTCCGCATATGCATCCAAAAAATCCGTACAAAATCCGTATTACAATTTAGTCTAAAATTCCGTATAATATCCCTACAAAAATAAAACGATTAAGAAAATTTATTTATAGATATCTTTATTCATCATCTTCAACATGTTTACATCAATGTTTGAATCAAAACAGGGTGATTTCCCAAGAAGTTGTTTTGTATGTAACAACTTGGCTATCGTTTCTGTGCATAACTTATTTCTTTGCTTCGTCTTCAAAAGATTTATTGCGGAAAAAATCCTCTACCGCTGCACTTGAGTGAGGCAAACTCATCAATGCTGAGACAAATGTGCTATCCTGACAATATTGTGATTACTGAGCGATCAGCAGAAATACCTCTTCAGGATCTTGTCGATCACACGCTGAAAAGGTTAGCAATATCACTTGATGATGTATTTTCCGTACTAAAAGAAAGTAAATTAAATAATTTGTGGCTCATAAGTAAATAGGGCTGTGATGGTAACTCCGGGAAGGCTGAATACAAGCAATTTTTTGAAAATCCAGATGTATCTGATGCTTCTATTTTCATTTCATCTTTGGTACTTGTACAAATAGTTTGTGGAAACCCCAATAATACACATGAACTTATCTGGCAAAATCAACGTCCTACTTCACCACGCTATTGCGGACCTATAAAGTTAAGTTTTGTACATAGTTATAAACGGGAAAAATGTATGTATTGAGCACCACTTAATTTTGACGATGATAGATGAAAAAGCAATAAACACAATTACACAAACTGCTTCTACACAAAGATGCAACTTATGCGGTGTTACAGAGAAGAATTTTAACAATTTAAACTACTGTTTCAATAAACCCATTATAGATGCACAGCGATTGCTTCTAGGACTCATCACTCCATTGCTGGATCAGATTCTATGAATTGACGTTTAAACTTGTCGAACTGAAACTTTGTAAGTGGCAATCCAGAGGAACAGCAAATAAAAAAGAGTGCAACAAGAATTTAAAACAAAACTGGGTATGTTGGTAGTTCAGCCTAAACATGGATATGGGAGTACCAATGATGGAAATTCAGCTCGACAATTTTTTTTCCAATTACGAAATATCTGCAGAAATAACTGACATAAGCAAACAATTGATTTATAGGCTATGGATAATTTTGACGACAATGTCTAGTTGGCTAGCAATAAATGAGGAAAGGTTTAAAATATACTACCTGAAAACCGCTGTTGTCTTTTTAAAATGGTATCCATGGTAAAATATGCCAACTACAATTTACAGAATATTAATCCACGGAAATATTATAGTACAGAATGCAGTGGTTCCAATGGGTCTTCTATCTGAAGAGGCCCAAGAAAGTAAGAACAAAGATATTAAAAAATATCGTTAAGGTTTCACACGGAAATTTTCAAGGAAACAGACTATGAAAGATTTGTTTCACCAACTTTTAATTTCATCAGATCCTCACATCACAAGTCTCAGAAAACTACCACAAAGACTAGTTAAACCCTATCCTCAAGATGAAATAAATATTTTAAAAGAACCAGAAATAAGTTCTGTATCGTAATTGTTTTTTTTTTATCTCATTTTTAACTACTATTATTAAGATTAAATACATCAATGAAACATACATTTAATAGTTTTGCACCTTCATCCTATTATTTTAGACAGACTAAAGCAATATAATTATTATAGGCATAAACACACTTAATGGGATTTTGGCCAATTTTCGAACGAATTACACCAGTGTGCGCTGGTCAGCTCGAGCGTGATGTCTGTTTCCTTTACGCTTGGGTCTTTCATGGACTTATGGTTCATCATCCTTCAATGACCTGTCATCTGGGGGTTCATATTCACTCTGTGACTCACTCTCACTATGATCAAAGCTAGTAATAGTATCTTGAAACTTATCACATTGAGCGATGAGTTGATTTATTTTCTTCTTTTATCCCTTCCTTTAGGAAAATGACATCTCTCTTTGTATAAACGAAATTTATCTCTGAAAAATATATTATATAACCTTTGCTATTCTCCCCATATCCGTCTATCCTTTTACACATCTCTTATCCCATTTTCTTGTTTTCTCCTTTGGAACATGTACATATACTGTAGAACCAAACGATCATAGATTTTATTCGTCCATATTTCATAAAATGATTTCCCATCTTTTTGAACCTGACATAGCTTATTCTATTAGTTACCTAAGTCAATTTAATAATTGCTTTAACGAAACACATTTTAGTCAAGCTAAGAGAGTGTTGAAATATTTACAAAAAAACTAAACATTATTGTTAAAAATATAGTAATATAGAATTAGAAGGTTTTGTAGATGCCGATTGGGCAAGCGATATTATAGACAGGAAATCCTACGCTAGTTTCTGCTTTAATATGGCTGGTTCACTTATATCATGGCAAAGCAGAAAACAGAAAACTGTATATTTATCAAGTACCGAAGCTGAGTATTTAGCATTGTCGGAGGCAGCTAGGGAAGCCACATACATATTTAAGAAATTTGATGTATGAATTAACTGGTAGATTAAGCATTGTAAAGTTGCATTGTGATAACCAAAGTGCATTAAAGTTATCTTCAAATCACCAGTCTCTGAATAGAACTAAGCACATTTATGTGCGTTATCATTATATAAAAGATGCTATAAATAATTCATGTGAGCTATGTATCAACTCTGGATATGCCTGATGATCTTTTTACCAAAGGTTTATTATTAGCTAAGCTAATTCTATTTAAAAATTTAAGTTATTACTTTGTTACTTATTAATATTATTAATTATTAATGGGTTACTTGATTTGTTTTTTAGAAATATATTGTTAAGTAGGGATGTTGTGATTGTATAACAAAATGTTTCTGTTGCGGACAAGAGCCGCTAAGTACATTTAGCTGAGATTGTATTTAGATTAAGAAATCTTTGTTATTAGAGTGTAATTACAATTGTGTTGTATAAGAGTAGACATAAGAGAAATATAAAATGTAAATTAAAAATAAGATTAATGTAAAAATAATAAAATGTTTGGGGGTGGCATGAAAAAATGGGTGCCGCCCTCTGATTGGCCGAGACCAACCGTAATAGCTCCCGACACAATATGTTGGGAGCGTAAAATTACATTAAATGTCGTGCGATTTTGGCTCTCGGCACGTCTCTACCGAGGAAGCCACCCTATGAGAAGAAATACAGCATTCATTTAGGAAAGAGGAGTTTCATTGACCACCACTCCCGAACCCTCGCAGTTTCTCTATGACTAGTAGTGTCACCTATTATTGTCGGATGGATGAGCAACACCTTCAGCTCCAGTTGGACATCCTCTCATCAATTGGGAGCTCATATTTTTTCAAGGAAATATAACAAATTGGACATTTTGTCCCACACAAAATGGCCAGTGGCATTCATGCACACTACAATTGTTACTAAAGAACCTCTTTCGGCTGAAGTTAGTGCAGCTATTTGTCTCTTTCCTCGGTGTCCAATTACTTGCGGAATTCTGCTTTGCACAACTGTTAAGCCGGATTCATCTACGTTGTAGATACGATTTGGAGGATATTATTTTTTTCGTAAATCTCGTCCAAAAGTTGAAAAAAATTATTGACATTGTCTTTATTAAATCCAAATGCTCAAGCAAATGACGTTCCTGTAGGCTTTCTAACAGAAAGTTTGTCTTTGTGTCGTTTTAGGAATAGTCTTAACCATGTTTTACCAGCTAATCCAAATTCTTGAAATGGATTGGGCAAATTGTTACGTTTTGCCAACATACAAGGTGTATTTGAACCGTTCCCGAAAACGAAAACAGGTGATTGCTAGGGTGACTCTGAACACATTGAGGTAAAAAATATCGTGAAAAAAAAATAAAAAAATCGACTTTTTTTTCTATTTTTTTTTCACATCAACATATTCAAATACACCAATACGTGAATTATTCACAATAATAAAGCGTCTATTCCTCCTTTTTAAATAACGCAGTGAAAAGCAATTACAATCACTCCTAACGCAAGGGGTCAACGCCTGGCCGCGAACACGAAGCAAAGACGCAAGTACCTATCAAGCGACTGCTCACCCCCTTCTCCGCCCCGCGCGGTGCTGCGAGCCGCGAGTCGCGACGAACACTCGCGCCGCACACAATATCAAAATGCGGTGCGTGACGACTTCACGAAACTATGTCTAACGTTGTAAACAAAATAAATTAAATAAAACTAAATTAACTTTAACTAAATTCCTCGCGGCTGTGTGACTGACGCGAGAAGTCACTTTTTTAATTTTCTCGTTCACCTCCTAACGCGAGTCGTAGTTTGAAATGAGCACTAACTAGTACACTAATTCACACAATGGTTTCCATGAATATACGTTAATGTCCCCTAATCTTCATTAATGTAGTAATCAAATGTTGCATTTAAACGGGCTATTATGAAATAGGTGAAATAATTTTATGGTTTTATAGTAATTGAAATAACTGTTTTTGTCTTTGTTATCTTATCCCATTCATGTTAAACAATGTAATGTTTTTAGAAACTTACCTAAGATCTTCGGATTCTAAGGAGATGTGGCTCGAAATTATTCCCATTCACTTCAAGGCAAAGACGAGCCCGACGTTCTGTCTCTTCGTGAAGACGCGACATCAATGTTGGGTCTTCGATGCAATCCGCTCGTAATTTCTCGAAAACGTCCACTATCCTACCACGCATTTCATCCGCACTGGCACACTCGCGATCGTACACTTTTTCTTTAACATAGCCCCACAAAAAGAAGTGCAAAGGCGTAAGATCCGGTGAACGAGGTGGCCACGCGTGAGGTCCGAGTCTACCGATCCAGCGATCTTGAAATATCCTTCTAAGACTTTCGTGCACGGATAGGACTACATGCGGTGGTGCGCCATCATGTTGAAACCAGGACCTTCGGTACTGAGCTAACGGTAATTCATCCAGCATATCTTGTAATACGTTATTAATGAAGTTTGTATATCCTTGTCCATTAAGTCGTTGTGGCAGAAATATTGGTCCCAGAATTTTATCGTTAAAAATTCCAGCCCACACGTTGACTGACCATCGAACTTGGTGACCCGTTGCTTGAAATGCGTGAGGATTTTGCTGGGACCACATATGGACATTTTTTCTGTTCCACATCCCGTTTCTCGTAAATGTAGATTCATCAGTCCATATAACATGTTTAATAAATCCTGGAATCTGTTGCTGTTGGTCTAACAACCACTGGCAATATTCTCGACGACGCACTAAGGTAGATTTTGCCTTATTATGCGGCCAAAATTGAAAATTTTAAACTAGTTACAAATGCAAAATGTAATATTTTTCTACGTTAACAATAGAACAAGTGATAATTAGCCGGTACTTTCGGCTTAAATACCCGCACGTGGTACGTGTGCAGGTAGTTGGAACTTGTTTGTCTCCCGCTACGCACGCGCTTTCGTTGTTTACGTTATTAAAGTGACTTGTTTTTCGTCGTTAATATTTTTGTTTTGAAGTGAGATATCAAAGTAAACAATATGGATTCGAGTGCTTCAGGTACATACCTTTATTTATTATAGAAATTGTCAACCTAGTATAATAAAAAATACTTTATTTTAGACCTTTAAAACATTTAACGTTTTCTTGAAAAAATATTCTTGTTTTTTCAATTTAAACGTAATTTAGTTATATTATCGCTTCCTATCGCCTCAAAATTTTTTTTTATTATAATACTTAATACTCTTCTCTTCCGATTCTGATAAAAATCAGCTGCAGGTAGGTGCAGGTAGGGTAAAAAAAGTTATGTTGAAAAATGTTCCAAATCATTTTAATTTTCATTTTCGTCGTAGGTTTTCCTGGCTCATCCGGAATAAAATTAGTCACCCGTCAATTTCTCTACGATAAAATGCAAAGCCAAAATTTTGTAACTATGGATGAAAAATTGGCCTATTTAGAAAATTACCTGCTTTCTTCTTATGGTGACACAGAGGATAATATAAAAAAACTAAAGCGAAATATTGCTTACTTCAAGAATGCCATAAAGAAAAAATGGTCTAAAGCACAAAGAAAAGAAGAGGATTTCTTAAAATTTAACCAGTCATGGTTAAACGGGACGTTTGTAATACCAATCCAATCAAAAAATCGCCCAGGCCGCCCTTCAAAATCATTTGAAGCGTCAAGTGAGAGAAGCAAGCGTCGCAAAACTGAAGCGGTTCGCTCGGCCGTAGGCGCATCTGTTATTATTCATGCTGCTAAGTCAACTTTGAGAGCTAAGGGACTTCGAAATACATCAAAAATCCTTAAAGAAATCACAAACTTGCCAACAAGGGCAAGAAAATTAAGAAATGCTTCCATGTCATTGAGTGAATCTGACAAACACAATATATTAACACCTCAAGAAGCATTGGCGATGTTTATAGAGGCCGACCTTACACGTCAGCAATACGAAATCATACGTAAGACAAATAAGTTGCTTTATCCTTGCTACGACAGATTATTAGAGGCCAAAAAAGAATGCTATCCACCTGAACAACACATAAAAGTGACGAGTCAGCATGCGGAAAGTACTTTGCAGAGTCTTATTGACATAACTCTTATGCGCCTTTCAATGTACTTAGAGGAAGTACTTTTATCTATTAGTGAAGAAGATAGACAGACTTTAACTATTATAAATAAATGGGGATGTGATGGCTCCCAGCAAGCCAGATATAAACAAAAGTTTGAAAATCCTGCTGATTCGGACGCAAATATATTTTTGAGCTCATTTGTCCCCTTACAAATACTTTGTGGCAAGGATAATAAAAAAGTTGTTTGGGAAAATCCTTCTCCATCATCCGCCCGGTACTGCCGGCCTATAAGATTTAGATTTCTGAAAGAATGCATTGATGTGACCAAAGAAGAAATCAGTTTCGTTGAAGAATCGGTAAAGAATTTGGTTCCTACCGAAATCAAAATAAATGGAAACAAATTTACCTATAAGCATATTTTCAAGATGACTATGATTGATGGCAAGGTTTGCAATGCTGCAACCGACACTAACTCTACGAGTCGATGCTTTATTTGTAAAGCCACTTCAAAAGATTTTAACAATCTTAGTAAAAAATATGATGTAAGTCCCGAAACCTTGGACTTTGGAATATCTGTGCTGCATGCCAGAATCAGAATTTTTGAGAGTATTTTACACTTGGGCTATAAACTAAAAGTTCAAAAATACAGACAGAAAAAAACGGCTGAAGAAAAAGACTTGGAATTGGCCGCTAAACAAAAAATCCAAGAAAGATTTAAAATTGAAACCGGATTACTTATTGACATGCCTAAGTCCAACAATGGGAATACAAATGATGGAAACACCAGCCGTAGATTTTTCGAGAATCCCCAATTGGCATCCGACATAACTGGAGTGAACTTCGATTTAATTTACAGACTAAAAGTCATTTTAGAAACGATTTCAAGTGGATACATTATTGATGTCAAGAAATATGATGAATACGCACTAGATACCGCCAAATTATACGTGAAGCATTATTGGTGGCACCCGATGACCCCTACTTTGCACAAAGTGCTGATACATGGTGCTGCCATAATAGAGAATTCCATTCTTCCAATAGGCCAATTGTCGGAGGAGGCTCAAGAGGCCCGAAATAAGCACTTTCGCATGTATAGAGAAAATTACGCAAGAAAATTTTCCCGCGAACAGTGCAACCGCGACATTTATAATCGACTATTATTGAGCTCTGATCCGCTCATTAGTAGTATTAGTATAAAACAAAGAAGGAGAAAAAAAATGTCTAAATCCTTTTCTCCGGAGACTTTGGACATGCTTTTACCCACCAAACCAGATTCCGCTTCACCAGAATCCTCGGACGATGAGGATCTGGAGTAACGAATTGGCATGGAGTATGTGTCGACTTTGGAAGTCTCTAGGGGAGGCCTATGTCCAGCAGTGGACGTCCTTTGGCTGATTATGATGATGATGATGATGATGATGATGATGATGATGTGTCGACTGTCGAGGGGATACGTCAGTTCATTACTCACTAACATTTAAAATGTACATTTATGAAATATATTTTTTAATGTATGTGACGTTAGGTTTTTGACATTTTTTTTCATAAATATTATATTTTCTTGAGTGTAAATTAGAAAATTCAACAGAAAGTTATTTTTTATTATTAATTATGTCATTTAGAATAGTTTTAGCAATTAAAATAATTTTGGCCGCATAAAACCTAAAAACCTACCTATGTGCGACGGTTATTATCGCCGGGAAATAATGCCTGTACTTTGTGTTAGGGATGTCGGAAATGCAATAAAATATCGATATATATTGTATCGATATTTTTTGAATATATCAATATCGATATTTTTATTTAAAAATATCGATATATCGGTATGATATGAAAAAAAATATTTGGCCTAATTTACTTCAATCATCTTACATTACTAGATAAATACTAATCAATAGACATAATTTTTAATAAATGAAGAACAACAATAAAAATTTTAATTATTTATTAATCAAGCCAATATTTATCTGATACAGACATAAGAAAGACTCTTTGATTTACGTGCTCGGCTGTAAGCCGACTTCTGTTATTGGGTACTGCGAGATTTACAGCAGATGCCACTCTCTCTGAGGAAACCGAGGACGCAGGCGATATCAAATACTTAAGAATGTTAGTATAAAAAGTATTATTTTTTAGGATTTTAAAATCATAAAAAATATCGATTTTTATACCTTTTAATTACTTGTAATTTTATATCGATACCTCGATATATCGAAACATTAAATATCGCCCAAAAATATCGATACATTTAAAAAATAATATCGATATATCGATGTATCGATATTTTTTCGACAAGCCTACTTTGTGTATTTTATACGGCCGCATTTTATTGCGACGCAATATTTTATGAACATGTCCGTGTGATAGGCTACGTCCATCTCGTCGCCGAACTAATTTTGCAACACCTCGAGTGCTCAGGCGGTGATTCTGCTGCACAACGCTTAAAATCTCCTCTTCCGTCGCCACCTCACAAGATTCTCCTCCACCAGCAGCTACTGGAACAATTGGTCTGTTTTCCTAAACCCTCTGAAAAGCAGCCGTTATAATACGAGGATCAGCTGGATTTTGGACAGTAGGAAATTTGGTTTGGTAAAGGCGTAATGCAAGCGAAGCATTTCCGTGAGCTTCGCCTAAACACATAAGCATGTGGCCGCATTCTCGAGCACTGTAAATATACTGGCGAGGCATATTTAGTGTTAAAACAATTGAAACAATTCAACTTAAAATAGAAAACTATTCAGAATTAGATAAAAAATTAGAGATCACTAAGTTATGGTAATTCGCGCGCGCATAAGTCACATGAACTACTGACCGTCAAGATACGTCACCATATATAAATCACCTATCACATAATATTGTAACATTGTTTGTTGATGATTTTTTTGTCTTTTCTAACGATAACATTAAAACTAATCATCTCAAGCAAGTATTAGCTAGTCAATTTAAAATTAAGGATTTGGGTGAAATAAAAAAACAAACAATAACTTTAGATCAGAGAGATTATGTTGATCAGGTTTTACACAAGTTTAACATGAGTCAGTGTAAACAGTTTAAGACTCCAAGGGAGACTAAGTTGAACAATAATAACACAGGACAACAAAATCAAACTTTTTTTGTGTTGCATGAAGTTTTTCAACTGTTGTTTACTAATTTGGGTGCGCTGATTTCATATCTGGCCTCAGATTTTTTGTAGCAGCTCTAGTTAGTGAGATACAGGTACCGTCTTGAATTTACCTAAGAAGTCGATAGTTTCTATCAATAGCGGTGTAACTTAACTATTTCCTTTCTAAATTTCATTATGTCTTCCTCAATAAGGAAGTGGTTAAATAATCCTGGTTGTTTTTGGATTATTTGTGGAGAATATATGTTCAAAAATTTCGTTTAAATGTGTCGGACTTTGTAAAAAAGGCATATTTCGACGACTTTGGGATTCTATTGCTGTTAAACGTTAAATCTTGTATACCAAGTTTGGTATGTAAAAGTTGTGTTGAATCCTTGCGACTGTGGGCCAACAAAAAAAATACCCACTTTTAAATTCAAAGCTCCTATGATTTGGCGTGAACTATCCAACTATCATGACGACTGTTATTTCTGTGTAACGAAAATCATACGTTCAAACCATAAAAATTGCTCTAAGTGGATATATCCAACTTAAAATCTGCCATAAGACCAGTCTTGAGTGTTAGTGACAAATCATCACCACAGCAGTCACGTCCATCTTCGGAGAATCCAGACCAGTGAAGTGGACAAACCAAAAACGACGACGGTGGTAATGACAGTGATTTTATTTGCTACGGTAGTCCCCGACCACTAAATTATGGTCTAAATGACTTAATCAGGAACCTTAGACTGTCCAAAACAGCAACAGAAATTTTAGCTTCCCGATCGAAGGAAAGAAACATTTTTGGCAATAGGATGTCTGACGGCTGCATTCAGCACGCTGAACAGTTGCTGATACCCTTCCAGCGGCTTGGATGGAACATGAGTATTAAGCTTCACTACCTTCACAGTCATCTAGACCATTTTCCTGAAAATCTCGGTGACTTCTATGCGAGGAACAAGGAGAACGCTTTTACCAGAATATTTACACTATAACGGAACGGTATTGGGGGTACTGTAATGAACATATCTCGGTTGACTATTGTTGGAGCATTTAAAATTGTACTCATAATACATCTGACTCTAGAAAATCCAAAAAAAGGAAATTTTATTCGGAATTAATATATTTAATAGATTTTTTAAACTTAAACTTTTTGCATTTTCAATGAAAAGCCATGTCACTTCATAACTTCAAAACTAGAGCTGCTACATAAAAACGGCATATATTTTTTAAATCAGCGTGGAAAAACTGTTCAGATTCATGTATAAAATCTCATGCAACAGATATGCTGTTTTCCAGTGTAATTTATCTAACCATGATTGCTCTGTAACTAACTTTCCATATCAGCAAATAGTTGGATGCCTTATGTAATAAGTAGTTTTAACCAGGCCGGATATTGCTTATACAGTTGGATTTTTAAGCCAATTTAATAATAGTTTTTCTAAAGAACATTGTTCATATGTAAAGCGATTGCTTAGGTATTTAAAATTATTAAAACGGCGGGAGTGCTTGGCACAGACTAAAAATATTTATTCCATATATTGACAAATCTATTAGGTGACAATAGTTAACATGCATTCAGCCAGGTGAACAGGCACATGGTACAATTAATTATTTTGATATAATTACAACATACTCCCATATCAAAATAAGGTACATATTACACTTTCTTTAAAGTAATCTATGAAAAGAGGAAAAGCAATGTATGGAGTACGACGTCACACTTTTAACAAACAGAGAATCTACAATTCTGTGACGCCAAATTCCTTTAAAAATTTGTAATGCTTTTGACAACTCAAACCTTTCGTCAATATATCAGCAGGTATATCATTTGTATTCAAATAGTTTATTATTACAAACTTATTTTCAACAGCAGTTCTAACAAAATGAAATTTCACATCTATATGCTTGCTTCTCTTATGCAATACAGAATTCTTTGTAAGTTTCTGTGCACTTTGATTATCATTGTGCATCAATACAGGTATATTATTTCTACAATTCAATTCTAACAACATATTCCTTAAGTAAATACCTTCTTTGCTAGCCTCACAAATAGCTACATATTCTGCTTCAGTGCTAGACAATGCTATTACAGACTGTTTCTTACATTCATATGAAACTACGCTACCTGACATTTTAAACATAAAACCAGTATAAGATTTTCTATCTGTGCTATCTGATGCCCAATCAGCATCTGCATATCCAGTCAAATCTAAATCATCTTTTACATATTTTAAACCAAAATGTTTTGTTCTTTTTAAATACTTTAAAATATGCTTTGCATGTTTCCAATGAGTCTTACTAAAACAATTATTGAATTGGCTGAGGTAATTAACTGCATAACATATATCTGGACGGGTAAGTATAGATAAATATAGCAAACTACCTATCAACTGTTGTTAAGGATATTCAGTTGAGCATACATCTTCCTTTGCAAGCTTTAAATTTACCTCAATAGGTGTGCTAACTGGGTTACAATCTTTCATGTGGAATTTATTCAACAACTGATCCACAAACTTTTCCTGGTCTAAACTAATTACATTTTTATCTTTTCTAACCCGCATACCTAAACAATGTCTTATTTCTCCTAAATCTTTAATTTTAAACTTAGATTTTAATTCTGTTTTAAGACATTCTGTTTCATCTTTACAATTAGAAAATATAAAAAAATCATCTACAAACAAAGCTATAAATGTTTTATACAATTCATCTTGTTTAACAAATAAACAAGGTTCATACATTGACTTTTTATATCCTAGACCTTGCAAACAGTCATCTACTCGCTTATACCATTCTCTAGCTGACTGTTTCAAGCCATAAATGGCCCTCTTTAGCTTTAAAACTTTATTTTCTCTATCAGGACACACAAAATAATTGGGTAAGCTCATATAAACAGTTTCATGCAAGTATCCATTTAGAAATGCTGTGGTTACATCTAGATGAGTCATGTCTAGGTTATACTTAACACTTAAAGCAAATAAGAGTCTTAGAGTTGAATAGCGGAGCACTGGTGAAAAAGTCTCTTTGTAATCTATACCCGCTTTTTGTGTAAAACCTTTCGCAACCAAACGCGCACGATATCTCACTTTTTCCACTTTTTCACAATTGTCTATTTTCTTTTTGAACACCCACTTGCACTTAACCACTGTAGCTTGAGCTGGTCTTTCCACCACTTCCCATGCTTCATTTTCTTTGAATGATTTTAGTTCTTCATCCATAGCTTTACACCATTCATGTGATTCTGACGCATTCAAAGCCTCTTCATATGTTAGGGGCCGTTCAAGTATTACGTAAGCACTATAAGGGGGCGGGGGGGTTATTGCTTTGCTTATTTTGGATGACATGGGGGGCAGGGGAGTCTAGATGATGATTACGTCATCGGTAGTAATTTTTTTTTTACCGAATGGCAACCCTACATTGTCTTTGCTTGAAATCAAAACGCATTTTCGGGAATTCCCGCAAATAATGCATACGGCTAGGCACTCGCTTTAGAACCGAGTAGGGGAATTACCGCGCGCTATTCACTTGCCTAAATTTCCTCTATCGGTGTATTGTTTCGTTTGGATCCTATAGCGAGTAGACGTATTGTAAGCATAGCAAAACAAGTTAACATTTGTGTTACTGTTGATTCCATTAGCTAAAGTTTAATGTTTAAATAAGATGTCGTTTCAAATAGACAAATCCAAGTTATACCAAAAATTGTTTGAAAGTTTTAAGAAATCTCATACAAGTACGAAAGTACAAAATGTACAAAAATTAGTTAACGAAGTGTGGCGCAATTATAAATTACAAGCAAAGTCCGACAAGGAACTAGATATTATTGTATCTAAGAGAATTGAAGAAGAATTGCAAGCGGCGACTAGGAATAAATCCAATCTACTACATTTTTTTTCTAAGGTGAGTGACGAAATAATTTTACGTACCTTTGAGTACTAGAAATATTAAAAGTCGCCAAGAAGTTTCTTTTTACATTTTGTAACAATAATTTAGACGTTTTTATGATTACAAAATATTATGGCCTATCTCGAAGTATAGAGGTAATGTTCATTATATAGATTTACTAGCTTTTGCCCGCGACTCCGTCCGCGTAGACTCTAGGGTTAAGTGCAGAGAGATTTTCCCATTTATAACATGTTTATCCCACGGGAATACATTTTCCAGGATAATATTATTCCATGTTAATTCTGTGAGCCCTATCAACCTCTATACCAAAAATCATTCAATTCGCTTTGGTAGTTCACGAAATACCCATTCCCACGGGAATACTACATTTTCCGGGATAAAAAGTATCCTATGTCCTTTCCTGATGTATAAGCTATATTATTGTAAAGTTTCATTAAAATCCATTTAGTAGTTTTTACGTGAAAGCGTAACAGACAGACAGACAGACAGACAGAGTTACTTTCGCATTTATAATATTAGTATGGATTTTTTATGATTGATTCCGTCAATTGGTCACAAAATACAGGTGTTAATTTTCTGTATGTGATGGGTTCGATTCGATTAGATTAGATTATTTAAAGCCTTTAAATAATAATTATTTTTAGCCTTTAAATAATAAATTTAAGGTCTTTAAATAATATTTAAATGCTGTTTTTATTTCATACTTTGTATTTATGCAGCTTAATAAGAAAATAATTAATAGAAAGTTTTTATTTTTAGGCAACGACTACCTATAAACCTGCAGAAAAAACACAAATTATACAGCCAGCTTCAAATATTAAAAAACAGGAAGAAGATAAAATAAAACCCGGTAATGAATCACAACAGCAATGCGAAAATAATGAAAATGCAGATAAACAGAGAGCAAAACCTTCTCAGGAAGCTATGAAAAATAAGATTGCTCTACTCGAAAAAAATCTGAATGCTTTGTATTCTGCCAGAGATACTATGCCAAGCCGTGCTGAAGTTGATAAACAGATCATTAAGTTGCGCGACGAAATAAAAACAGCAAAACAGTCTTTAAACAGAAAGGTTCAAAACGCAGTTGCCCAGAAGAAACACAGGGATGGTATAAAAAGAAAGTTAGAAGATATTTGTCATGAAAATCCAGAAATAAAAAAAAGACTATCTCTGAGGGATTCAGTGGGACGTCCTAATCTTGAAAGCAATCAACCATTACTATTGAAAACAATTGCGGATATAGCTTTATTTGGGAGTGCAGCAGATGATAGAAGACGAACGGAATCTATTCGCAGCGTAAAAACTCTTGATGAACTCACACAAGAATTACGTAAAATAGGATTTGATATTAGTCGCAGTGGGACATATCTTCGTTTGATTCCCAGAAAATCTAATTCTGTAGAGGGACGAAGACATGTATCGACAGTCCCTGTTAAGCTCATCCGGGCTCAAACTGATCTTCACAAGAGCCACTTAGATAGCAAGTTCGCTGAAACATCAATTAATTATTTAGAGAACATAGCATCCATACTTGGACCAGATCAAGTATTTTTCATATCTCAAGATGATAAAGCTCGAGTCCCTATTGGCGTAACTGCGGCAAATAAGCAAGCACCTCTTCTAATGCACATGGAATATAGAGTCAAATTGCCTGATCACGATTGGGTAATCGCTGAGCGTCATAAATTAATACCATCTGTTTATGCTGGTATCAAAATCACTTCCAGTATGCTAGGACAACCGCAAGCCGTTGGATATTCTGGACCAACATATATCGCTATTCGAAGTGGAAAGCATAGTTCATCTACTGCTAATACTCATGCTCAGGATTTCGAGACGCTTCTCGAACTTGAAGAGTTTCGACCATTAGCTAAAACTGACAATGGACTAGTAAAACCAGTGGTAATCATGACGGTTGATGGAGGGCCAGATGAAAATCCGCGTTATCAAAAAGTCATAGGGTTTGCTATACAACACTTTAAGCGACATAATCTCGATGCATTGTTTTTAGCTACCAATGCTCCTGGAAGAAGTGCGTATAACAGAGTAGAGCGCAGAATGGCTCCTCTTAGTCGCGAACTGGCTGGTTTAATTTTGCCTCATGACCATTTTGGGTCTCATTTGGATGAACGTGGCGTTACAATTGATAAACATTTAGAAAGATCTAATTTCGAATTCGCAGGAACTGTATTAGCTGAAATATGGAGTTCAATGGTAATTGATGGCTATAATGTTACTGCAAAATATGTTGAGGCAGGTGATCAAGATCTTCCTGATTTTCCAGACATTAAATGGTATTCAGAACATGTACGTGAAAGCCAATACTTGCTTCAAATTGTAAAATGTAAAAATACAGAATGCTGTCGTCCAAGAAGTGGCCTATTTAGATTACTAGACAACAGGTTTCTTCCACCACCTGTAAAAGTAAAACAAACAGTTAATGACTTGGTTTTGGATGAAGGAGGACAATTTCTTAATCTTCCAGTCAATTTAGCTCTACGCTTAAGTGCTTCACTCAAAGATTTCCTGCAAATGCCCTACGATTATTTTTGTCCAACGGTAAAATTGAGGCTATCAAGTCGAACATGCAAAACGTGTGGTCTTTATCATGCTTCCGTCAAGTCACTAAATCGTCACATCGAGAAGATCCATAAAAAAGTAAACACGCACACTGATAGGAAAATTAGACCTGTAAGAGTCGCTGCTCGTCGTGCTAATGAACTGATGTGCATTATTCAAAATTTAGAGCACCATGATGTTGAATGGCTCGATGAGAACGACGTAGACATTCCAAAATCGGAAGAAAGTGAGCAGACTTACAACACTGAGCAGCAATCCAAGCAATCCAATGTCATCGAAAACTTAGAATCATGGATTCGGGTTTCATGGACTGAAGACTGTTAATTTGAATTTAATATGTGTACCAAAAATTTAAAACAAGTTTGTTATGTTTGTAAGATTATAATATTTTTGTTACTCTATGTTGAATACCATATCAGTAAAATCTCTCCATCCTAAATCTATTTTCTTATTTTTAAAATTATAATTATAACCTTATAATTACAATATTTAAAAAAACAATACATTAATTGAAAAATGTTTACGTAAGCATGGGGGTAGGGGGTAAGAGCTTTGCTTACTTTTGCTGACAAGGGGGATGGGGGGGTAAATAATTGTAATAAATCTGCTTACGTAATACTTGAACGGTCCCTTATCTGGTCTCCAAATAAATCATCATTTAGATCAACGCACATATTGCTGAAGCCATACCTATCTGGCTTCTTTCTAAGTCTAACCACTTTTTCTGGTTGAACTGACTCAGCAATATCTTTCACCTCCTTTACAGGTATACTATCATAAAACTCATCTGAAGAGGTTTGGGTAGTGTCTACCTCTTCTACATAGGTGCTATCATTATCCGAGTCAGTATGATCCGTTTGATCTGATGATGACGCTTGTTGTTGCTGTTGTTCAGTTATGATCATCATTTCTGAGTCATCCTTGGGCTCTATGATGGTAACATCCCTGCTTGTTATTATTTTCTTTGTTACCGGGTTATATAGTCGGTAACCCTTTACATGGTCAGTATACCCTATTAGGATAAGTTTTTCTGCCTTTTTATCTCATTTGCAACGTTTTTCTTTTGGGATATGACACATCACATTACTACCAAAAATCCTTATATGGCTCACATCTGGCTTACGCCCTATCCACAGTTCATATGGAGTCCTTTGGTAGAATCCTGAAGCCATAGACATATTTTTCAAATATACAGCTGTGTGCACTGCCTCGGCCCAAAACTTTTTTTCAAACTTAGCATCAAATAGTAGACACCTGGCTCTTTCTACTATGGTGCGATTAAATCTTTCACACATACCATTCTGTTCCGGGCTATAGGGATTTGTTCTTTGATGTATTATTCCACATTGTTTTAGAAACAATTTCATGTCATTTGAACAAAATTCTGTGCCATTATCTGTTCTAAGTGCTTTAATACTGGTACTCATTTGCTTTTCCACCATGAGTTTAAACTCCTTAAAGCAATTAATAACTTCACTTTTGTTCTTTAAAAAATAAACAAATGACATTCTGCTATAGTCATCCACAAATAGCAAAAAATATCTGGACATACCAATTGATACGTTCTCCATCGGGCCGCACACATCAGCATGGATTAAATCGAGGACTTTTTCACTTCTGTGACTGGAATGTGGAAAAGGCAATCTAGATTGTTTGCCTTCGCAGCAAACTGTACAATTAAGCTTGCTGACCGTAGCTTTGTTGTTGTACATCAAGCCTTCTACTGCCCCATTCCTCATACTATCCAAATCCTTACTATTGATGTGGCCGAATCTTCTGTGCCAAATTACATCAGTGGTCGCTGCAGCAGCTGCTAACAGAACATCTGACTTGATGATTAACTTGTAGACTCCATTCACCAACTCACCTACACCAATCAGCTCATCCTGCCGATTTCTAATGTAGCAATATTCGTCTTTGAAATTCACCTTGTTACCATTACTCATCAGCTGACTGACGGACACTAAGTTCGTCGTAAGATCAGGAACGCATAGCACGTCTTTAACAACAATATCGTGATATACATTGTCAACAACAGTCGTAATATGTGTATCTCCTGAACACAGTACAGGCATAGTTGTTTTATTTGCAACTATAATCTCCTTCGTTTTCGAGTTTTGTGACTCGTTTATTATGTTATCCTGGCTGATAATCATGTGATTGCTGGCTCCAGAATCAATGTACCATTCCGTTCTGCCGAAACTGCCATTTAAAAATACTGCACTAAACGCATTTACTGTTTTTTCCTTCGTTTGTGGACACTGATTTTTAAAATGGCCGGTTTGTTTACATTTGAAACATTTAATGACTTTGACAGGTTGAGTTGACGCTTCACCAGTGTTGCCATGTTTTATTGGCTTTTTCTTTTTCCAACCCTTTGATGTCAAAAATGCACTCTCTGATTCATTGCTGCCAACATTATCACTCATGTCCATAAGCTTCGTTTTGATGACGTCAGCGGTGATGACGATTCCCGAATGTTCTATGGCCAACAACATCGGCGAAAACTTTTCAGGAAAGCCCGCCAACAATAATGATCCGATCCATTCATCATTTATTTCGAAGCCTGTTCCTCTCAATTTATGTGCTGTATCGATAATCTGAGTAACGTATACTGTCATCGATTCACAACTTTCCAGACGGATCGATATCAAATTCCGCAACAAACTAATCCTGCGCGTAAATCCTGAGTCATCGAAAAGCGATTTAAGTTTCTTCCACATTCCATGCACTGTAGATTCGCACTTTATATGCACGTACAAGCTTGGGTCGATAGTCATAACTAATTTCGCTTTTGCCTTCTGCTCTTCAACGCTAGCCGTTGCGCCGCCATTTGAACCGTCTTGCTTGTTGATATCGACGCCTTCCAAAATCAAGAAATTTTGGACAGCGAACGCCCACTCATCGTAGTTTTCGCGCCCCTTGAGTTTAGGAACATTAACGATATAACTTGCTGCCATTTCTTAACACAAAAACTTATTTATTTTCACAAAAACTTTGCGCTGGGCCCATAACCTATTAAAACGGCGGGAGTGCTTGGCACAGACTAAAAATATTTATTCCATATATTGACATATCTATTAGGTGACAATAGTTAACATGCATTCAGCCAGGTGAACAGGCACATGGTACAATTAATTATTTTGATATAATTACAACAAAAATTTACCAAAGATTATGGTTTAAAATATTCTGCTAGTGGAAAGTCAACATTGGAAGGGTTTGTCGATGCTGATTGGGGAGCTAATGTTCTTGATAGAAGATCCTATACCGGTATATGTTTCATTATGTCGGGTTGTGTTATATCTTGGGAAGCAAAAAAACAGAAAACAGTTGTTTTATCAAGTGGTGAAGACGAGTACATGGCGATAACAGAAGCTTGTAAAGAAGCAATTTACTTAAGAAATTTACATTGTGAGATAACACAAAAATTGTACACTATTGATCTTTACAATGACAATCAAAGTTTACAAAAATTGTCAGTAAATCCAGTTTTTCACAAGAGAACCAAGCACATTGATATCAGATATCATTTTTGTGGGGAATGTGTAGCAAATAATATTGTAAAAGTTAGGTTGACTTATTCACTAAAAGTTTGGATTCCACAAAACATTATAAATTGTTAGATAAGCTAGGTATGCAAGCTGTTGAATATTTTTATTATTATGTGATTATTACTAGATATAGTGGGGGTTTTGTAATAATATGTACAATATAACAATACTAGTGCTGCCATCTATGTAACTTGAATGTAACAAAACTTGAAATAAAGTCAGTCATTGCTAACGTCTTTGTATTACGTTGTCTTATTTTACATACAGCTGTAACTTACTTAAAAAATGAGCTGGGTTCAACAGAACCCTACTCCATTTGTACAGCTAGTGAATGCACTCGACATGATGCAGCTGCGGTATAGCCTTATCTGATTTACTTGATAAAATTTGTTTACAATAAGTCGCCAAATTGATCGCATTCACATTTTGACAGATAGTCCCTCTAGCCAATACAGAAATAAATATATTTTTATATATTAACGCAATAAAAGAATGATTTTCTACAATTCAATCTTGTTACTTGGAATTACCAAGAAGCTGGACACGGCAAAAGTACCTTGCCTTAATTAAAGTAACTGCGGACTATTAAGTAAGATGTCAACAGGATGTTGGAGCTTTTGCTGCATTTGTAGAATCAAATTCAAATCATCAAAAGAACGTTAAAAACAGAAATTGGAATTATTCAGGAGCACGAAGTCAAGACGAAGGAATTAATGCTGCTAAAAGATAAAGCTCCTTTAAGAGGACTATGAAAGTCCATTAGGCAAAGTTAATAACCCGAACAATATTTATATTTAGCATACTGTTTAGCAGAATCTTTGCTGCTAATTCAGCAGTAACGTGAAGACCCCACTATCGCTCCGTCAGATCGGCGGGCCTTGAACAAAAGGACTTCGAAACTGGTAAAACGTGACCTCCGAAGCTCGAAAACACGCTTGATTAATGAAGCGATTGAGCAAAATCGGGGGTCCAATGTCTTTGTTCAAGCCCTAAGTCGAAGCTTGACGAATCTGACGATGTTGCGAAAACATAGTGGAGAAGTCGTCACTGCTAAGCCTGAATGAGAAAATGCGGATAGTAATGATAGCAGCGTATCCTTACAAGAGCTCTCTGAAAGACGAAAAGTGTTGCTACTAAGGAAGACAGATTTATTAAATATATTAAACTGATAATAATTTGTTTGTCAACTTATCAGATATTACAAACATAAAGCCAATATCGCCAGAATGTACAGAGTGATTTTCCGAAAGGGAAGTAGAAGAAAATAAAGAAAATATAAATAAAACGTAAAGGAGATAAAAATAATTGGATAAGAGTGAAAAATAAGAAACAAAGACAGCCCCGGGGCGCAATTTGCTAGAAACCAGTATTCGAAACAAGTGGCAGCGATTTCGATCTCCGCATCGAGACAAATGTTTGTGTGGCCGAAATATCACGTAGTCGCTGATACCCACGACAGAAGTTTTGTAACCTAGTGTGAAGATCAGAGCTATGTATGTGATGGTTAAATGTATTTATTTATTACAAGAATGATGGAAAAAGAGTACATTGGATTTAAAAAAGAGGGCACAAAATTTGTTCAGAACCACCCTAGGCCAGCAAGAATAATGGGTCCAATATTTATGACAACAAAATGATTCAGTGGTAAAGCTATGTATTGTTGAAAATTAACAGAAGAAGTTCGATCTGAAATATTTAATAACTACTGGAAGATGACTCGGCAAGTTAAAAAACAAAATACCTTCAATAGTGGATAAAAAACCTAAATCAAGAAGAACCAAGAGCTTAAATTCAAGACGAAGTGACACTAAAATATTCTTAACGTTAATGATAAGAAAGAAAGAGTCGACAAAATACAAAAAACATCCAAAAAAGAATAAAAATAATTAGTTAAAAAATATTTAACTGCACTACCGAAACTGCCGTCCCATTACTGCAGACTATCTACTTCAAAGTTGTACTTAGAGTCAATAATACAATCAAAATCACAATTGTGTTGTCTTTACGTCGAATACGTAGTATAGCAGGACAGTAAAGAGGTACTTCTCACTAGTAACGCGTTCCGTTTTGATCAGCTGAAAGGGACGTATTCAGCGGGCAGGTGAAGTAACAGATGGTAGCAGCGACTTTTCTATTTCCTCCTTGACACGAGCATAACTGATGCTTTTTTGTTGTACAAATGCAATAAAAATTGTAAGCTTTCCCATCTTGAATTTAGAGTCAGCTTCGCACGAGGATTAATAGATGGCTTTACCAGCAAGAAGAGACGCTCGACCGGCACTATGTCATCTTATGATAGCAGGCGGAGGATCGCTAATGCAAACCGTCGAAAAACTATCAGTGCTGTCCCCGAAGAAGTACGGTATAAGAGATTTTTTTTTTATAGAAAAAGGAGGCAAACGGGCAAATTAGCCAGCCCTGATTCAGTGCTGGCCCAAAGTTAATCTGATTAACGATTAAAAATCATAATAAACAAAATGATTAAGAATAATTAATCATAAACAAATGTAATATGATTAAGATTATCAATCATAATCATTAATCGTTAATTTGATTGTTTGATTAACTACTTATTTAACTACATTTTTAAATCAGTCATAAGGAAGGAAATATCAGAAATCCCAGAGCTTTAACAGTCAACAATGAAACCGATAACACACTCCACCAAGAAGACAAGTTTTTTTATTTCAATTCCGACTCTGGCAGTGAAGCGGAATTAGTTGATGCTAAAAAGAGAGCTGATATGATCATTTATTTTTTTTTGCCGAGGGAAGCCAATAACGAGAGCTTCTACTTAATTATCCTATTATAAACAACGCGTTTATTAAGTACAATACACCAATGCCGTCCTCTGGCTCGGTAGAAAGAATGTTTTCTTTTGCGACTATGCTAAATAAGCCTAAACTCCACAGATTATCTGACGACTTGTTTGAAAAAAGAATAGTAATGAAATTTAATTTGAACAAACAAGAAATTAGTAAAGATTAGTTGATTGAAAATATTCTTCAAAATTAGAATTCCTGTATTTGAACTTTAGAAATTATTTTTTGTTCTTTGAATGATTAATAAAAATATTTTAAGAAATCTGTGTCTTTATTTAACATCATTTCTTTACCATAGAATTAATTACATTGATGGATGTATTAGGTTTATAATAAAGTTAATAAATTAATGATTAAAAGTAATACTCATGATTAAGATTACTTTTTTAATTATGATTACTTTAATCATGATTAATGTAATCTGATTAAAATCAATCAAATTAACTAATTGATTAAAAAAAAAATTATTAATGCCAACACTGACCTGATGTTTAGTGGTCAACACCGCCCATGAACACCCACAAAGATATGTAAAATGTGTAATAGTCGTAACATTTTAGCGTGCAATTCAGCAGCCATTTCGTTTAGTATAACTGTAGACGACGCGATTAACAAATGTAAATATTAAAAATTAAAGTATAGCGAACGGTGTGCGATAGGTGTGCACTGGGCGACTGGGGTGTGGGCGCGGGGGCCGAAGAGCCGGCGTACGGCGGTTACTTGCGTTAACGCCGGTTCTGGACGAACTTGCGGGCGCCGGAGGGTGGTCTCGATAGCAGGGGTTACTCGGCGGCTTTGTCAGGTATATTTTTTCGTCTTAATGCCCATGTAGGTAATTGGAGTCGGTTGATCCTAATTACATACATAGTGATCCCCATTGTCCATATTACCTAACTTTGTTAAAATAGTATATTTGTTTGTAGATGCCGAAAATTCGTACTAGGAAAACAAATAAGCTAAGTGGACTTTAGCCCGAGGAACTTTTCCTTCAATGGCTCAAGCACTTCAATCAATATGCAAAACCTTCTGCAGAAGAACCAATACTATTAGTGTAAGTTAACCATGCTAGCCACATTTCTCTAGCGACGTATGCGTATTACAAGGAAAATTATATCCATATGCTATCACTGCTACCTTACATCGCATGCAGCCATTGGATGTGTCCTTTTTTGGTCCATTCAAAACTGCATATAGAAGAGAATGCGATTTATACCTAATCCTACTATTCAACATTTCATTCAGTGTTCCTGCTCGAACACCGACGACTTTGTCGAGAGATGTCTCGCCTTCACTGCTTTCACAAAATGTTGCATCAACAATGATAGATTTTGATAACCCTGCACTATCTACTTCAAAAGTATTGAAGACACCAGAAATGTAAGAGCTTTCCCGAAAGTTCAAAAACGTACACAGACAAAAGAGGGTCGATCAATTGAAAAATCAAGAATTAATACGAACACTCCTGAAAAGGCTAGAATTGAAGAATTGGAAAAAATAAAGAGATGAAGAGATTAGAAACAGTAAAGCAAGGGAAATAAAGATAGCGTTGACTTTATTAAATAAAAATTGTGGTAAATCAAGTAAACCAAAAAGAAAAAAAAACAAAGATAGAAACAATTAGTAGCGATAGTGAAACAGATGTCATAGAAGAGAAAGTTCTGCTTCACTTTTCGAAGTGCTTGAAGAAAACGAAGAAGATGATTATGAAGAGCCTATAGACCGTGAAAATATTAAGGACAATGCCTTTGTTCTAATGTAAATGTGTAAAATTTGAAAATAAATGTCTGTTATTTACTATGTTGGACAAATCACCAAACATTACAGTTTGACAAAAGCGATGGTTTCATTTTTGAGGAAGAAACCACAATCATCTATGAAATTAGTATTTCCAGACGTCAAAGATAAAGCATCAGTAGATCTATCAGACATAGTTTCGGTATTACCGGATCCCAAATCGGATAAAACAGCTAGGACTGCCAGTATTTTAAGCTTTGACAAAGATATCTCTTTGTGTGGGACGTTAATATACATAAGAAGCGTACTGTATAGTTCACAAACTGGTATATTTAAAATAACAAGCAAAATAGACGCGACAGTGGCTTATCGGTAGCAATGAAATATTAAGTGTGCGCCCCGAAGTAGTAAGAAAGTTGGTGGACACGGAGATCCAACTTATTACATATTATAAAGAACCAAGTAATCCAGAAAAATTATCAATTCTAGTAAGTATAATACAGAATAAACCTAAAACTGCGCAAGAGTTTATTGAATTTTGCAAGCAGATGATGTACACTGTAACATATGAGGAAGCTGCAGTTGCAACTTCAGAACAAAGTGATTGCCTTTTATGGTACGAGTTGCGCTATGCACGGATCACTTCATCAAAAGCGTATGAGGCTGCGCACTGCAAGGTATTGAGTCGAGCTTTAACCGAAGCCATCATAGGAGCATCAAAACTAAAGGACACAGATGCCATGGAAAGAGGAAGACTTTTAGAAAGTGAAGTAAAATCAGAGGTGGAAAAAATAAAGATAAACAAATGTGGAATTATATTGGATCCACTATATTATATTATGGGTGCATCACCTGATGGAGAAACTGCTGATAATAGCATTGAAATTAAATGTCCTTCATCAAAGAAATCTATGAGTCAGTACATTGAAAAAGTAACACAATAGCAGCAAAATTCATGGCACAGGTTCAGTCACAGATGCATTTTTCCCATGAAACGAAAGCATTATTTTGTGTAGCACAAAGTGATTTTGAAGAATCGAAGAATGTTCATATAATAGAAGTAGACTTTGACAAGGAGCTTTGTAAAAACTTGATAGAAAAATGTACATTATTTTGGTATAAGGCAATTTTTCCTGTCTTATTAAAAAAGGAAAAACTGAAATAAAAACAAAATTAAATTAATCTTTTTTTTTTATTACAACATCCTTAATATTAATCAGACCACAAGCTACGATTATAACTTCATATATAACAGGGTTTAGGCTATGGTCAACACATGCATGAGGCAGTAACATGTGAATTTCCCTTAATCTATTAATAACTCGTTCTATGTGAATCCTTAATGGTGCTATTCTTTTTGACTATTTTACATCATCTTTAGTACTAGAAGTAGACTTGGAAACAAAAGGAGGTCGTATAAGAGTACATTTCTTTTTTTTTTAGCAAATTTGATATTTTTTTAAAGCTTCTGCTAGCCATAACTGCAGTTTTAGGTAGCAAACATTCAAGAAAACCACAGTCTTCAACTATCATTACATCCGTTGCCCTGCCACTGTATCCAACAGAGATAAATTTAACTAAGTCATCAGGTCTACAAAAATTTTATATATGTTACATTTTTTATATTGTGGCCAAGTAAGTGACTGGTCTGGACTGGTGGACTGCATTTGATGGTTTTTTAATCTGTATTTCTAGGCTATCAATTATAGAAACAACATTAGAGTACCTGGCCCTAAATGCTATAGGTAATTCTGTTTTTGCGCGGCCCACACGCCTGTGACTTCAAGTACTTTTTCCCCTCCCTCTCCAGTTTGCGCCCTGCGCTCGACGAAGCAACACGTGCGCGCAGTGAAAAAATTCAGGTAAATATATTTCGTTTGCGGTCATGGTGACCGGCGTTAGGATGTTACGTTACTTTTTGTGTTAACATTTTTTTGTTGTTTTTTAGGTTTATTATGTCTGTACGTGATCAAAATATCAGTAGATGGTTGGAGGAGTGTGATTCAGACTCAGAGGATCAAAGGAACGTGCCGGAAATACCAAATGAAGATTGCAGTGACGTAGAAGATGTACCATTAGATCACGTCATTGATGGTGAGTGTTAATCGGACTCTGAAATTGATGTTTATGACCTGAGAGAAGATGATGATGATCTGCCAGTTGATGATGCATCTTCCGATGATGATGTTCCATTGGCAAGGTACAGGAACTATTACGGAAAAAATCGGTTCCGTTGGTCGTCTCAACCTCCAGTTTCGCGATCAAGGACTTTGCAACACAACATCGTTAGTCAACCTCCAGGATTGAAAAGGAACTTCAGAGAGAGAGAGTTTCTGGTAGCCTAAATTTCGGTTATTAAAACAAAAACGTTGTTATAGTAAACTTACAAGAGACCTGTGACATCCAACTTTTATTTAATACCTCCGTATATTTTTTAAAGCAACAACAGCCTAAGAACAAATATATACATAAGACACTCGAATAACGAAAATAATACAATTAGATTCCATCGCAATTACTTTACTGACATAGTTGCATGCTGTTTATTTATACAATGCACTTTATTACAGAATTACCTGAAGGAAGATGTAGTGATCATGTTTTCCAACGTGGCGACAAAAAAAGACGTTGTGTGGGTTGTTACGAAAAATGACGCACATTAAACAGCACTGACGCTTCTAAAAAAACTAAACGAATTGTTACTATTTGCGCGCAATGCAAGCAATCAATGTGCTTACCATGTTTTAATGAAAAACACTTTGCATAATTAATAAAACTTTTTCAATCGACAACTGAGATATTATTTTATTCCCATCACTACTTACTACACATATTGAACTATCTTCCGTTGCGGTACGAGATACAATCGATATCATTTTTTTTTTGGTATTTGTAGTTTATTCAAATGTCATAACTGCGTGCGAACCTAGCAAAATATAAAGCAATAGGCTATCTTTCACCCACAAAAACTTCAAAATATATTTGATTGTTTTTTTAGAAGATATAAACTGTTTTGAAAACTGTATCTTTAGGAGACCGATTAGGTCTCAAACGCACCAAATGGTAGGTTAGTTTGGAGATCTTTTAGGTCTCCAAAGCACCAGCTGAAAGTTTTTTGAAAGTGATGGCGCAGGGAACGTGATAAAACAAAATGCATCAGCATCGTATTTGCACTTTCGTGACGACATTTTAAGTTATTATGGGCTTGTAAATAACACCTGATGGTTGTTTATCACTCGGGTGCCATCTAGTGGCACAGTGTAAACGTTAATACCCCACTCTCACCGCGCGGTCTTTTTAAAAATATTAAAATCAATTAAAATTTATGAAAAAATTGAAAAATGAGTATTATTATTATAACTATCACAAAAGCAAACTTTATACCGAAAAAAGGTATTTTCTTTTCGTTTTTGTGCATAACTAACTGGAAAATAATAGTATAAACTTTAGGACAAAGAACGAAATTTTTTTTGTAGAGTCGTGCTATCTAGACCCTGCCCAAGTAAGAAAGCCATTTGGGTACTTCTCCGATTATTTTGACAATAGTTTTTTTGAAGAACTTGCTTTAACTTCAAATACCACTTATTTAGCAAGATCTGGTAAAGAGTTGAACACAAATAGCACAGAAATAAAGCATTTTCTTGGTGTCAGCATTGTGTTGACATTACTTGGTTTTCCAAGAATGAGGATGGCATGGGAATCTCGGACACGATATCCTTTGGTGGCAGATACGATAGTTCGAGATCGGTTCTATCACCTTCGAAATAATTTGCATATTGTGGATGAAAATTCAGTATCACAAGAGACTAAGAGCAATGATCGGTTTTGGAAAATTAGACCATTATTTTCTAGAGTTCGTGAGAAGTGTCTGCAATATGAACGCCCACAAGAAGTAAATATTGATGAGCAGATAATACCATTCAAAAGTCACGTTGCCATGCGACAATATGTAAAAGGTAAACCCAATCCTGTTGGCATTAAGAACTTTGTGATGACATCAACGAATGGTTTACCTTTAGATTTTATTCTTTACGAAGGCAAAGGTAAAGATATTGTGTCATCCCGAGTTCCAGCTCCAGAGAAACTTGACGTAGGAGGAAAAGTCATTTTTGCACTATCTGATTAATTACTTGATAAGACCATTATTTATATGGACCGCTATTTTACATCATTAAATCTGATTGATGCTTTGCTACAGCATCGTAGTATTCTTGCTTGTGGAACAATAATGGCAAGTCGGATACCAGCAGCTGTAAGATTTAAGAAGGACAATGAGTTGTGGTTAAAAACGACGGTACTGTATCTAGGACCAAATGGTTTGATAGCAAACCCATATACTTTGCTATAAGTGCTCATGGCGTTTACCCAATTGAAAATTGTAGACGTTGGTCGAAAAAAGACGCACGCTACATTGAGATTCCACGACCAGATGTAGTGAAACGTTATAACGAAAGCATGGGTGGCGTTGATCTACTAGATAGAGTAATTGGTAAATATGGTATGCGGAATCGAACTAAAAAGTGGACTGTTAGAGTTCTGTATCATTTCTTAGATTTTGCGATAGCATCTTCATGGATACTACCGACGCGTAGCTCAACTGTGTGTTTGTGGCTGGCCAAAAAAAAATATACTGAGCTACTACTTTTTTAGATTAGATATAGCTGAGAATTTAATCTACTGTTCAGCGAAGTCTGAAAATGAAGACCCGAACAGCTCAAATTCATCCATTGATAGTCCTGGAGCTAAAAGACAGAGACGGATCCAGCCTGTTCCACCAGTCATAGCTCGAAAGGCTAGTCACATGCCAGAAATCGCAAATGTAGAGCACCTGGTTGCTCAAAGCTAACTTTTGTTAGGTGCAGCATCTGTAAAATATTTTTGTGTTTCAATACAGAAAGAAACTGTTTTAAAACATTCCATTCTTAATTATGTATTTTCGTTAGTAAATTGATATAATTTTGGTCAAAATGCTGTTTCGATTATTACCCCAGGCTGATGTTATTTTACTTCTTAGAGACCCAAGGTATCAATTGTGATACCTACCGTAATTTCTAAAAAAAATGAAAAAAAAAATTTTTTTTCATGACGTTTAAGATATAGGAACCCTAACCATTCCAAAAATCATCAAAATCGGTTAAGAATTCTTGGCTCGGGACTGAGGAGGTTATTTGTAGAAAATAAATTATCAAAATTGTAATAATATTGGAACGCAACCGTAATACTTTTAAGTAATTGCCGCTTCACGGCGCCACTTACGAGCACATGTCACTTTCTTTCTTTCCTCCTTTAGAGCTTGTACATAGCGCATCAATTATTCAGTTAAGTCCAGAAACTTTGATACTAATATCCGGGCTTTATTTTTAAACCTCCTACAAAAATAAATGTTTACGTGGGTCTTCAATAACTAGGTCCAAAGCAGTATTTTCTCCCAGACCCAAATCATTTCTATACCCTATTCACCGGAGCATGAGACAAAATGTAAACAAATAAAAAAAAAAAGGCTTCTCAAACTTTTATTTCACTGTTTCTTTTTTTAATTTGACTCCATGATAAAACAAACAATACCTACATTTAGTTTCTGTACTTTGTTTATCTTACATAGTTCACATGTATGAACAAACAATTGCAAAAGTTTTATTAGAAGGTATATAACTATGAGCATAATGAAACAATAGATTTCCTATATTTAATTATTTATTCAGCGAATTCCGAGGATTCTGATGAACTCTTACCAACATGAATAACAAAAGTTATAATCAATTATGCCATCCAACCATACAATCAATCCAACCAATCAATTTTGAGCATGTTTTTTTTCTTCTTTTATTACATGGTCAATGCACCTTTGATAATCCTCTACTTTTATATTTTTGCCAAGTAAAACTTTAACTTCATTAATTTTAAAGGTTTTATTATTTTTAGCCACAAATCGTATGATCTGTGGTCTATAATTTAGTAGTACTAAAATGCGGTCGAAGTTTGAGAATCGGGTCTTTGTTGGGTGTTTTTACATATACATACATAACTTAATAACCAAGAATTTTAAATAAAAAAAATATTTAAGGCATTTATGATATTCGAATTCCAATAAGTCTGTAAGGATTACACAAGTTTTACAAATATCATTCTAAAATATCATTTACAGTGTTGTCAAATGTCAGTGTATTACTTTCGTACTTATTTTTATAAAACATATTGACTTCAACAATCGTGAACCTATAAAGTACCCATTTTATGGTTTGTTTACCTTATATCTCAAGGCTTCCTGAATAGGGTATAGTTACATTCATATTTTTTCCGCCATATGGACTAAATTGGTACAGATAACCATTTGAACTACACAGGCATCACAACTTGAATCATTTTACAGGTTTTCCTTTGATGAACATCTTGCAACCATGAGGTCCATTTCTTCGTCAATTGGCAAGTTGTGTGAAAATATTTTTGGTTTATTATATAGACAATAAGACTCAATTTAGGGCTGCTCAAGACCGGGATGGTGTGTTGTGAGCAAATTTTAGGCCTATATTAAAGCGATATCTATTTTTTTAAGCTTTGGAACAAAAAAGTGAGTCACTGTTGCCTTCCTGACTGTTGTAATTATATCAAAATAATTAATTGTACCATGTGCCTGTTCACCTGGCTAAATGCATGTTAACTATTGTCACCTAATAGATGTGTCAATATATGGAATAAATATTTTTTAGTCTGTGCCAAGCACTCCCGCCGTTTTAATACTGACCCTATACAGTTGCCGTCAACTAGAGATTACTGGAGTGAAACGTTAGGCCATCCAAAAATAAATACTGTAATGTCTTGAAATCGATTTGAAGAACTGAAACGATTTCTGCACTGCAATACAAACTCGACACAAATAGCTAGAGGTGAAACTGGATATGATCCTTTTTTACTTCCTACTTCGACCTCTTTTGAAAATACAACCCTCTTAAATGGAGCTACAAAAACTTTGCGCTAAGTGGAAGTTCGGGATTTAGCTACGACTTCGACATCTATACAGGTGCACGTACACCCAAAAATCATGCGAGGCGAAGAAAAAATGGACACACATGAGAGACTACTACTACTACCACAGGCAGTGCCGCTAAAAAGGATAAAAAATGTGTTTATGCAGATCTGCTATATTTTCTTATACCATTCTTTGATAAAAGAAATACCGAAGGAAGCTATCAATCTGATGATTTACACGATAATACTTCACACGAATTTGGAACTCAAGAAGAGACGAAATATTTTTACAAAATTTAAGGCGAAAAATAGCAAATATCTCGTCAGTACCAAGAAGAAGGATACATCAAGGAAAATGTTCATCCAGAGTTACAACATTGCTCACATGTATTTGTCCGTTGCCATAAAGTGGTGAAACCTTTGACTCCGCCATATGTTGGCCCTTATAAAGTTTTATTACGAACAGACAAATATTTTAAAATTAAACGGGGCGATACGGAAAAAGTAATTAGTATAGATAGACTAAAGCTAGTGTTTATGCCTGAATATGATAACACAGCGATCACGCCGAAAATTGACACTAGGAATGCAAACAAGGAGCCCATAGTAACAAGATCGGGGCGCATAGTCAAACCCGTCGTATGCTTCGCTACATAAACGCGCCTATTACATAACATAATTTTTACATATCGCACACCTAGATCTAAACTAAGACAACTCAAAAATTGTCAAATTTGAGTTATGCTTATATTCGAACGTTGGATGAACATACGCAACTACCCACGATGACACGTTTAATAATACCTTGTAAAATCAATCGCTAGATGGCTTTAACTTTGTTTTGTTGAACCAACGTTTGTCAACGCTTGCCACCTAAACCAAGGGTATTGTCAGTTAAACTTCATTAGTCATAAGAAATACACGTACTAACAATACCGAAAGCACGGACATTTCGACTTGTTACAGTTTTGGTGAAACGTAACTTTGAGATAACCAGAGATGTTACAATTTAGGAGATTTTTTTTGGAATATTTCATTGGTCATTTTGACTTGTTCCAGTTTTGTTTGATAAGGTACGTAAAAGTTCAGTTACTATTTTGATTTGACTCTGTTTAGTTGGATCAAAATGCAAATTTCAAGTTATCCTACTTTTATTGAATCAAACTATTTCAATGATTTTTCTATACAATAAAATGTAATTATGTATATGCGTTGCATAAAAATAATTAACGGTTTTATAAATTGACTGTTTCGAAAACATTTTTTAATCTAAAGTAAATTTTTGCTTTGATTTTCATGATTTTTTAAGTTGACTTACTATTGCTGGTCAATTATAACTTACAAATTACAATAGTATTATAGTTCTTTTTTTATTTCAGAGTAAAATACAGCGAGGTTGCTTTCTCGTCAATATTATCAATGAAAGGTATAAAGGGTCCCCTTTAACAGCTATTCATAATTGGAATATTTAACTATCTATAAATAGAGAAGCACAAAAAACTAAAGAAAATATCCCACTAAACACTCGTGTGATTACAACACCGGGCCATAGCAGACAAATTGGAAGTAATTTATTTCTTTCATCTAGAGAAGAAAGTTTTATAGATGATTCTGACACTGATCCAAGTTATATCTGTCAAAAGAAAAAGGCTCTTCCTAAATTTATTACTTCTTCATCATGATGAAGTGACGATTCGCCATCAAACTCTTCAAACTCTATTGATAGTTCTACTAACAGTAGTTCTGATTTCGAAACTGAAACCAGGGCTTTTATTGATATTTCTAAACAGCTCCAAAGCCAAAACTTTAATGATATTAAATCCAGGAATATAAGCGTATTATTGTCATTGAAGTTAGTAAATATGCCGGCCAAATGAGGAAGAAAAGAAAAGATTGACATTATTAACGGTGAAGTTCAAAGACTGACAAAGAAACAAGACAAAATATCTTCGATTGTTATTGGGGCCAAGCAGATCCTTAGAGGCAGAGGGAGTATTTAATGAGGTATATAGAAGAAATCAAACCTAAGTACACAAAACTATAGAAATCTTAATAGAGCATTTTATTTTGAAGAAGCTTGCAATAAAACCAGAGTATGTAAGGCATTTTTAAAGGCCACACTTGAATTAAGTAATACAAGTCTTACGCATTACGTAAAAAAATGATGCGGGAATTAAAAAAGTATAGTAGGCTGCATTAACAGCATTCCTAAGATAAAATCTCATTACTTGAGGACACAAACATCGAGGGAATTAATTTTTAGTGACAAATCTCCTGCCGACCTATGTCGCAATAATAAAGAAGCTCGTAAACTCTAACAATTACCTTTCACCACGAAGTCAACTTTTAATGAAATTTTCAATACAGAATTCAATATTGCTTTTTAAATACCTAAAAAAGATATTTGCAACCTCTGTAAGGGATTTATAAATACCCATGAAGAAGATAAAAATAAATTACAGGAGAATTATGAACAACATTTAAAAAAAAAAAATTAGCAAGGGAACACAAAGAAGAAGACAAGAACAGTAATGACGGTGTTATTGCATCTGTATATGACTTAGGTGCCTTATAAAAGTAAAAAAAGTATGTGCCAAAGTATGCGTATCAGTATTATAAAAAGTTTATAAGAGAACATAATTGTTATTACCATTTCATAATTTATCAGGTGTTCCTATATTTATGATAGATGAATATTTTAAGACAATTTTTATGATTAAATTATTATAATCAGCATCACATTAGATTGCAAATATTTTTTTGTTTATCTGTTTATAATTATAGTTTTTTTATTAAGAGTTTAATATTTTTTTTTTATTTAATTTTGGAGATACCTATTATTTATTTGTAGAAAATGTACATCAATGGATACCTTTTAAATTTGTTTTTTTTTTTTTAACATTTAACGGTTAATTAGTATTATACTTCCCAATTAGAATTGTTTTCTTTGAACAGTCGTTTATATATCTGTTAAAAAAATACAGGTATAACTCAAAATGGTCAAAGAAAACTATATCAAGTCAAAATATTTTTCATTTTCTATACATAATAATCAACCATAAGTGTAACAACTCAAAAAACTAGAATTTTCGATAAAAGGCATTGAATTTAAATCCCGGTTTTTATACAATATCATATAACATGCCAATTACTCCCTAAAATAATGTTAAATTGTATGTCTCCCCTAAGAAAAAATGCGGCTATACGTTTTTTTCGTCTCCTGAAAAATGACGTTTTTTGAGTTGTCTTAGTTTAGATCTAGGTGTGCGATATTAATTTTTACAATGGGCAACGGTGAGAGCAAGCAAATGCAAGAAGAAATTATTATTGCACAAAATGGTAATGGAAATAGTGCAGCTGCCTCGGAATCAATCCGGGATAGCACTTACTACAGCCGAGTCGAGATATATATACTCGCTGTCCTGATCATAATGTTAATAATGATTGGATATATGTTATGGAGACGCTGCAAAGTGCAGTATGGGCGTTTCATAAGAAGTGAACTGCGCGAAGTTCCAGCTATCATGATGAGAAATGACGAGGATGTGTCACCCAGCAAATTATAGTTTAGTGAAAGTTATTAGTGTGAAAAGTGCTAAAAACATTAAAAAAAAGAAAAGTGAATTAAAGTGTATTAGTGTAAGTTAATCTAGTAGCTATACTACATTAATCTCTAAATCTTTTAACTAAATAGTGTCTTAGTGTTAACGCCATCTATCCTATGTGATGTAAACCAACGGAGACGTATAGCGGCGCCATCTGCGCAAAGCTATCGAGCGACAATAGGCGGCGCTGGCGGCGGCGGCGCTGGGGCGCGGACGGCGCGCGCCTAAAACACACAGACATCGACGAAAAAAGATGGTAGTCGGTTCACCATCAAATATTTCAAATAAATTATAATTATATTTCTTGTACTTAACCTAAAGTTTCCTAAACAAATACATAATAAATAAATTATAAATAAATAAATAATTTTCTACTTAAACTAATAAAGTGGATTCATTGAAGAGCTCTTGACCAAACCTGTTCGAACATCATACTACACAATCAACATACTGGTCCTTCGAGCCAGATCGGAAGACGCCGCTTCAAGTAGAAATTCTGGAAGTAGGCAATCAGCAGGACTGAAGAAACGGTCTGGCCATGCAGTGTTCCTATCCAAAGCCATCCTCAAGGCTCATTTGTGCTAATATCGTGTAAAATTTCAGTTATCGTGTCGTGTACCGCGCGGTCGCGTCGGTAAAAGTACCTACTTGTGTAGCGGCCCGAGCGTCGTGATTTCGAGTAATATCAAGCTAAAACTGTAAGTACTTTCTTCTGTTCTTTTGTAATTAGGGATTGTAATCCGGAAAAACGGATCCGGTAATCCGGCGGATCCGGCATCATTTAATGGTTACCGGATCCGGTACCCATATACTGGATCCGAAGACCGGATCCGGTGCTAGCAGTTTGTGGGAAAATAATATAGCTGTTGCATGAGTAGGTACTTTAAATGCGTTGTGCATAGTGTTCATGCGTGCGTCATACGATCAGAAATAACAAAAATCTTGGAAAGAGTTAGTCAAGAAGATACATCTCAAGAAAACATAGAAGAAATAGTAAAAGAGAACTTAGATTCACCATCACTAAAGAAAGATTTGACATTACAGGAAGAATTACAATTACAAATCCAGTAAGAAGCCACGTGGTATAGCGTACATACTAAAAAGAGAAAGATTCTGATAAAGTACTAAAAAAAGAAATGACGACATTTGAAAGCGATGGAGTCCGAGGAGAATACTTGTCTGCTATTCATGATTATTTGCTGACAATAAAGCCGACAAGTGTAGAAGCTGAAGCTGAAGCCATTTCGACCGCAGGCTATATTTGCAGATCTATTAGAAGTCGTTTAGCTGATGACACAATTAACAACATTTGTTTTATACGAACTTATCTTCAAAATCAATATTGATTTTCTTTTAATACTTTTTTTTTTTCAATTATTACTTAAATTAATAACACAGGTCTGCGACCAAAAAACTGCATAGGATTTTTTTACATTTTCTTACAGATTTTGACCTCCCAAAAACATAAAAAATATTCAAACTATTATATCACATAAGTTTTTATGTATATTGCAGTATCTATTATATGTTCATTATAATAATAATTATAGTAATAAACCCATATGATTTTTATTTGATGATGGAGAAAAACAACCTGAGCTGTTGGTGAGACTGGGAATGTTTTAACAGGTTGAGACAAGTCAAATGACGTATATCGCTTGAAACAAAGAAAAGCTCTCAGTAGACATACTGATATTCAAGTGAACAGTGCTGTTGTCTGTTAATCATGGCTACAAGGGGTTGTGTTATTTCTCCAAACAGTTTTTGTTATATCTGTGGTGAATTCACTATTAAAAGTCAACAGAGAAATATAAGTGATTTTATAAGGAAAGTTTATTTTGCCTACTTTAAATTAAAACTTGGTGATCAAGATAAACCATGGGCCCCGCATAAGGTGTGTAGAAGATGCGAAGAAGATCTTCGTTTGTGGTTTAAGGGAAAGAAAAAATCATTTCGATTTGGAATTCCTATGATATGGCGTGAGCAGAAAAATCACACCTCTGACTGCTACTTCTGCTCAGTTGACGTAAAGGGATTTAATTAAAAAAACAAAAAAAACATAAGTTATCCTAATCTTGACTCAGCTATACGTCCAGTGCCCCATAGCTCCGAGATATCTATCCCGCAGCCACCTTCCAGTTTGGATGAATATCCTAGTGAGTTGGAGGACGAAGCTACTTTACCTCCTTCCGGTGAATTAAGCTCAGATTCATCTTTTGACGAAGATGGAAGGCCTCAACTATTTTCTCAAGGTGAGCTCAATGATTTAGTAAGAGATTTAGGTCTTTCAAAAGATGCAGCCGAACTGTTAGGTTCTAGATTAAAAAATAAAAACCTTTTATCACCTGGCACTTCTTTCTACTGGTACAGACACCGAGAAAAAGAATTTACCCAGTTTTTTTCAAAAGAAGGAAATTTAGTTTTCTGCAATAATGTGGAAGAACTCATACATCGCTTTGATATAAAGTGTGACTCATCTCAATGGCGCCTATTCATTGACTCATCTAAGACTAGCCTTAAAGCAGTATTATTGCACAATGGAAATAAATTTGCCTCGATTCCGATTGGACATTCTGTGCATATGAAAGAAGATTATAACGATTTGGCCATTATCCTGGAAAAAATCAAGTATCAAGACCATCAATGGATGATTTGTGAGGACTTCAAAATACTGTCAATGCTTTTGGGTCAGCAGGCAGGCTATACTAAATACCCATGTTTCTTATGCTTGTGGAATAGTAAAGCCAGAGAACAGCACTGGAAAAAAAGTGATTGGCCATCCCGAGAAACTTTAAAACCTGGAGAGAAAAATGTTATAAACACTACCTTGGTACCACCAGAAAAGGTTTTGTTGCCCCCTCTCCATATCAAATTGGGGTTGATGAAACAATTTGTAAAATCGCTGCAACAGGATGGAGACTGTTTCAAATATTTATGTACAAAATTTCCGAAGCTGTCAGAAGCAAAGTTGAAAGAGGGAGTTTTCACCGGCCCCGACATAAGAAAACTTTTAACGGACCCTTCATTTGTGGAAACTATGAATGAGAAGGAAAAAGAAGCTTGGGTATCGTCCAAGGACGTAGTGCGAAAGTTTTTAGGAAATACCAAGAATCCTAACTATAAAACCATTGTGCAACGGATGTTAGCAGCATACGAAGCTCAAGGCTGCAAGATGAGCTTGAAGGTCCATTTTTTACACTCTCACATAGACTATTTTCCTGAAAACCTGGGAGCTTACAGCGAAGAGCAGGGGGAGCGATTTCACCAGGATGTGCGTGATATCGAGAGAAGGTACCAAGGGCGATGGGATATCATTATGCTTGCTGACTACTGTTGGCTGCTTAAGCGAGAAACTGAAGATAAAAATCGGAAAAGGACTCGTCAAAGTATCAAGGAAAAGAAGAAGAGGTTTCATAAAGAACATGAATAAGTATATGTATCAAAATAATGTTTCGTTTGCTTTAAAAAAAATACTTATTGTTTGAAAAATTTGAATAAAGGAGTGCTTTAACCAATATTTTGTGTTGGAATTTGCAAAAAACCTTATGTGATAGAAAAAAATGGCCATAACTTTTGAAATCAGCGCACTTTAAAACATATAATTCAGCAAAAATATCTAATGCAGCTAACAAAAAAATTTTTTTCGCAGACCTGTGTTATTTATCGTTTGTTGACTAAACTAAAGAGTTCAAAACTCATTATTGTGATAATTTTTGGCATTCATTCGTTCGATAGATTCATCAAATCATGATGGTATATAACATAATCATAAATACTTATAAGACTTGTTTGTTAGCATTCTCAAATACTTTACTAATGATTTTGATCTCATTTCAGTTAATTACGTAAGATTAATTGTATCTATTACTTATAAATTGATCTATCTGTGAAAGTGAAATCTAGAAAGACTGAGCTACTCGTTACGTCGTAAAATTATTACTAGTTACCTGCACTACTGTCTTAACATTGGTTAGGAAATAAAGTCGATTTTATATATTTGTAATTTACTTTTTATAAACTACCTACATAATATAAGTGCAGTGACACTTGATTAACTCACTTATTTTGTACTAAAAAGCGAAAATCATCTTGATTTAATCAATCCGGTCGTATCCGGCCGAAAATGACGCCGGATTGCAATCCCTACTTGTAATCTCCCAAAATGTCACTTGATGAGTGTAAAGATTTCATTAAGAAAAGGGGTGTGGTCAAAGGAAAATTAACTTTATTCGTTAAATACGTGGAATCGTTAATAGGCATAGAATTATCAGAATCTCATAAGATATCTTTAGAAGACCGTTGTAAAAATATTAACACACTATTAGAACAGTTCTTTCAGGATGATATAGAATTTCACCTACAAGATTCAGAACTAGACTTAGAAAAACAATTAATTGAAAGAGAATCCTTTGAAAATGTATTTTATGACATTACTTCAAAAGCGAAAAGCATGCTAAAGAGTAAAGATAGTAGTGATAATAACGCGGTTGAGGTCCACAACGGTCCGCAGACCTCAAGCATTAAATTACCTACAATCACACTGCCCTCCTTCGACGGTTCTTTTGAAAAATGGTTAGAGTTTAGATATACCTACATATCACTAATTCATAATTCTAAAACTATAGATAACATACAAAAATTCCATTACTTGCGATCCGCGCTCACTGGTTCCGCACGTCAAATAATAAAGTCGTTACAATTTACTGCTGAAAATTACTCAATAGCCTGGAGTTTATTGGAGAATAGGTTTAATAATAATAGATTATAATATTGGTGACTATTATGATAATAGAGTGATAATTATGATGATAATAATAGATTAATCGTATGAAGCGTGTAGTTTCTTACATGTTACGTTTTATTCATAATGCTCGTAATAAATTAAAGTGTAATCGTAAATACGGCCCTCTTTAAGTAGACGAGTTAAATAGTTCAGTTAAAATGTCACAAAAACAATCGTTCTCGGATCTCGATATTATTTTATCAAAAAGGCAATTACCCTCAAAGATTAATCGTAATATTTCTAGTCTCAATCCTTTTTTGGATTATAATAAAATTATTAGAGTTGGAGGTAGGTTGGATAATTCTGCAAGTTTTTTATATGATAAAAAAACATCCTATCCTTCTATGCAGTAAATATACCTTCACCCGCTTGTTATTTGAATATGAACATATGCGCCTGCTTCGCGCTGGTCCTCAATTATTGTTAGCTAGTTTACGAGAAAATTGGTGGCCGCTCAGAGGCCGTGACCTGGCTAGAAATATTGTGCATAAATGCGTGACATGCACACGAAACGTTTTCTAAACAAATACATAATTTTCTACTTAAACTAATAAAGTGGATTCATTGAAGAGCTCCTGACTAAACCTGTTCGAACATCATACTACACAATCAACACTTTAAAATTGTTCTCCATTTATGCAATACTATATTTTAGTTTTTAATTAATCATATTGTTTGTGCTAGATGCTGTGTATACTTTTATATTTTATATGTTTATATATTGATTTGTTTTTTTTTTTTTTAAAGGGGGGTATTATGTGCCGTGTGCACAATTGTTATTGTAGACAAATATGGCATTTGTAATATCAGATTCTATGTCGACTTAATTTTTGTGTTGGTCATTCTGTAGCTGCGCTAATAAACGCACGTATAACTTGTGATGGTGTATATCATTTATTTAATCCGCAAACACCAGGACCTAGACACCATATACACACACACCCACCATACAGGCACAGTCTCTTTAGAAACTCTTTGCTCTCGTTACTCGGATGTTTTTATATCGTAGGCGAAGCTTTAACTTTCACCAATAAGATCAAACATCGGTTTAGAACAACCGATGAAGTGCCAGTGCACACTAAGAGTTATCGATACCAGTTTGTGCACTGCCAGGAAGTTAGAGATCAAATCGAAAAAATATTAGAGCAGGGTGTATACCCGTGTAGTGTGATCTATGACCATGACTAATATCACGTAGTATTAAGTATAGATAATGTTATGATAATCACGTATTAGAATTGTATCACATAATCTAAGTATAGATGTATTAAGAGAAGCACGTAGCTTTACGTATATATAGTATTGTTACTTTAAATAAAGAGACACTTCGTATTAGGTATTGGTTACCTCACCCATACCTGCAGATGTAGTTCTGTGTTTTATTGACACGTCTACCACTCGAAGACCCTACCTGTCGGAAGGTTGGCAAGCCCAACATCACACCCGAAGATGGACGTATATCCATCTGCTTCCGCTTCGAGTTCTCCTATTAGGATAGGGCCGAAAAAGGTAGATGCCTCCGAAAAACAAAAATGGCGCATTGTAGTTAATTTTCGTAAGGTTAACGAAAAAACACTAGAGGACAGATACTCCATTCCTAACATTACCGACGTGCTTGATAAGCTTGGGAAACGACAGTATTTCACGACACTCGATTGGGTAAGTGGTATTTACTAAGTCGAGAAGGACGCTCAAGACATTGAGAAAACTGCGTTTAATGTCAAAAATCGGCATTTTGAATTTCTTAGAATGACTATGGACTAAAGAACTCGCCGTCCACATTCCATCGAGTTATGGATAACGTTTTGGGAGGTTTTCAGAATGCATTATGTTTGGTTTATCTTGATGATATCATAGTGCTAAATTACCCCATGCCTAAAACCCCAAAGGAGATAAAACAATTTTTAAGATTACTTGGGTGCTATCGTAAATTTATACCTGTTTAGCGCGAGTAAACAAGCCCTCTTACAAATTATCTTATGAAAGGGAAGAAAATTACCTTTGACTGAGATTATGTTGACTCTTTTACAAAATTTAAAACAAATTTGGATGCTGTTAAATACAATAACGCACTCAATATTTTAAAGGATATTCAAGATAAAATAATTAAGGAGCAAAACGAGCATATTAGTATTAGTCAGGAATTGATAAACGAACAAAAAAAAGTTCCTTCGAAACTTGTAGAGAATCAAATTCACTTAAATAAAACACTGCATACTTTACTTGGCACCGAATCATTCGCTCAATACACACTTTTAAAGTTTGCGAAACTAGCACACATTTTAACTATCGTTAGTGACAACATAGATAGCTTAGCAAACGAAATAAGTAGCTTAGAAAACGCGTTAGCATTTTGTGGTCAGTCATTGACTCACCATTCTATGTTAAGTTGAAAAGTTCTGAATAATATGTTAGTTATGTTATTCGGAAAATGGAGGGATATTGCATCGTTGCCAAGGTGGAACGGTTATCTTGAGCAGCTCACTAAAAATGAAATGAATTTTTCAACATCTCAGGTTATGTTACTTCCTTTTATCGATCATCCTGCCAGTCATATAGACACAATTTACACAACTTTACTTAGCGCTCTCGATATTGCCAAGTCACACGGACAAAAAACGTGTGTAATTACTTTTGATCTACTCTAAAGCACGTGAAATGGTAGCTGCGTGAGATTCTAGCTCAAACTTATGTAAAGTCGTTGTGAAATTAGGCGGATTCCATTTGCTCATGCCTTTTCTTGGAAGCATAGGATTCATAATGGACGGAAGTGGCCTTAAGGAAGCTCTTGGTAATAAAATATACGCACCGAATTCTGTTGACAACATGCTGAGCGGTTTATTAAAGATCATTTTTGAAGACATGAAGATTTAAGATGGTACGTTGGATGAGTTAATACAACAAATCACTTCTTGAGATGTATCCTACACAAACGTAGAAGGATTAATGGATAACTCAATCCAACGGGAATAAAATCAAATTCTACTGAAACAGTGATGAAAACTTTAAGCTGTTTTTGCGACAATGATTATTGTGTGCACTTTAATATCGGAAAAATAATTTATGAAGACGAGCCAAAACTTAATGTAGAAGATGTGTACACTGTACACTGATTCAGAATCTGACAATGAGGCAGGACCTACTTCTGCTGTAGTACAATCCTTCAAAACTGGATATTATATTGTTGTGAAATTGCTTGGCAAAACAAATATGGACTAAGGATATGTGAGCATAATTGACAAAATTGATGAAGAAGATGGTAAAATCCGGGTCACATTCCTAAAGCTCTGTGATAATAAATGTCAATTATTTAGATAAGACGCTGATGATGTGTGCTGATGACATTACAATGGACCAAGTGGTACAGAAGTTGTCTAATCCAAACATAGTTTTAAAAGGAATTAGAATATTTTATTACTTTGATTTACCTGTAGATGTTTTCGAGAAAAAATAAGACTAAGTACAGTTTTAAAAGAAAGTCGTGTTCAATTTGTTCAAGCATTAAATAATTCAATTCAGCAAAAACGCCGTGAGACAACAGAACAGAGACTACGCGAGATAGCTGAGGTTAACGAAGATCGGCTATTTCTGCTTTCATTGTTAAGCACATTAAAAAATCTACCTCCACAAGTTAAAATGGCTACCAAAATAAAGATGCTAACTTTGTTGTACAACGCGCCAAGTCAGTTGCGCGCCGTGCGTGAAAGCGATGATAGTAGTGAAGAAGGATTTACCACTGTTATAAGAAGAAAACCTAATAAAAAGGTTTTTATAAGAAGTGAGTCCGCGGATGACATACATAAAGAAAGTGAACATAACATTGGAGAGCAGTACGTTACATGCGACACATGTACAAGGATTGCTGATGACCACGACGGCCCGATTACCAAAATCGCTGACGCTTCGTCGCTATGGAAATTTCCACATACGGCTCGAGGCGGCGTAAACGCTGACTCCGCGACCTCAATAATTAGTTATAAGTTTTATTGTAGAAATTAATTATTCTTGTATCTAACATCGATCAAGGAACTAGCATTTAATAAATTAGTATTATAAATTTTTTGTTTTTTTTAAGTCCTTCGGCTGTGACTAACGTAGTTGGCGCAGTCGGTAGGATTCTAGAGTCAGTGTGTGGCGGTCATAGGTTTCAAAAATCGTTGCCTAGCTTGACTCCGCAGTCGCTGGCGGGCTCTTAAGCCATCGTCTGGAATCCGAAACCTACGAGGACACGGCCGGGGACGTACTCAATCATCAGTACCAAGAAAAACCAACTTATGTAAGTACTCCGAAATTTTATCCTAAGTGTTGCCTCCTGTCTCCAAAATTTTCCATCCCAGAAATAAAGAGGAGGAATCTGTCTCCTCAAGACAGATTCATAGGAACTACGCTTTAGATAATAGTAGGAATTTAGATAGTAATAGAAATTTAGATAGTGATAAGAATTTAGACAAAATGACATTTGACCCGGACAATATCTATAAGGCCCTACGGCCGGTCGCTGAGTTTGATGGGAACCCAAATGTCCTTACTAGGTTTATTCAAATCTGTGACCAAATAGTGGCACAATACATGAAAAACAAAACCGTTTACGCAGATTACACATTGATTAAATTTGCCAAATTTGCAGTTGCTAACTATTATAGGCGATAACGTGAAGGATTTATCTTTAGAGTTAATTAAGTCAGAGAATACCTTAGCATTTATAAGTGCATCGAGCACTCATCATAGTATGTTAGAAATAGAAAATTTAGTTAATATAATAGGTAAGCTAAAATCCTTATACAACAAGGATCAAATGTTGAACGCGGAGTTAAGAGAATATTATAATATAATTAAACCAGGATTCTATTACATAGATAAAAGAATAGTCATTATTTTTAAATTTCCCATAGTTTCCCCAGATAATTTCGAGTTGTATAGGCTTTCCATTGTTCCTAATAAACACCACCAGACCTTTATCCCTTCATATCTTTTTATGGGAACTAATGGGATAAGTTTCATGTACATGGAGGCTGAATGCCCGAAGTTCGATCGTCGACATCTTTGTGAGGAGAGCATCAATCATCAGCCCCGAGGCCATGCCGACTGTATCCAGAATCTCATCGGAAACCAGCCCCTACATAAATCATGCCAGCCGACAGAAATCGTTCTCACCAGAGAAGCTATGGAGCAGCTAGATGATCAACACTATACAATCGTCATCCCGAAACCAACAAAGGCTGAACAGAAATGTGGACGCCAGGACTACGTAACGCTAAACGGAAGCTACCTCGTCACGATTCCTCTCAAATGTTCGCTACGCACCGACGAATTCACCCTTATTAACATCAATGGACAAATTAAAGGACAGCCGCTGAAAATAGCAAACATACCGAATGGCTACCTTACAAGAGATGATACCAGCATCCCTCATCTTGAACTAGCATCAATCAACTTGAAAGGACTACATGATATTGAAGATAAGATTCAAGCCCAGCATCCATAAATTTGGACCATGCTATATATCATACCACAATACCTATCTACACTGTGGTACTAGTTATAACCGCAATAAGTATTGGAGTTACTGCACGCCGTTATCTCAAAAAGTCTAAAGGATACAAGCCCTCACAATTTGTAAAGGACACCCCATCCAGCGAGGATCAAATATATGCAACCCCTGAAACAAGAAAAATTCAGACATCCACCCCAGCAACATTTTCGCTCAACGTTCTCAAATGGTTGCTGTTGCAAATGTAGAGGTGTTACATGCGACACATGTACAAGGATTGCTGATGACCACGACGGCCCGGTTACCAAAATCGCTGACGCTTCGTCGCTATGGAAATTTCCACATATTTATAAAAACTCCCTTTATTTCACATTCTTTTATTTTTTAATTGTTATTTGGTCTCCCAAGATTACAGGCTCCGCCTAGTTTGGAAACCTCTGTTACATATGTAGTTTAAGAACAAACATGTTAGAACTAGTTTTTAAGCTTAGTTTTTAAGAAATATTAGTAATTATTAAGTAAATTATTGTATCTTTACGATTATATTCCAGATCTTATTATAATGTACTTGATATTTCAATGAATAAATGTTTAAGTAAAAAGTGTTTTTATTTATTAACTCTCTTAAGCATAGGCAATAAATATCTTAGCTATCTTAAGTTGTCACTTAGCAAGGATGATCACATTCCAATATTAGTAATTATTAAGTCAATCGTTACGTACTTAAACGCGAAATCGTAGGATCCTCATATATTGAGGTTGGATCGTACCTAGGGTTGCCACCCGTACTTTATTATAAAGTATTGTACGTTATTTTAGATAATTGTACTCTATACTTTATGAAAAAATTAAAGTACACGAAAATACTTCATTTCGCATAATTTGATTTTTTCGAGATTTTGAAAAGTTTAGTCGATTATTTTGTTAAACAAAATTTATCGATTGGTGATTTGATGCTGAATCGAAATCACCACTCGCCAGCGCCACATCACTCAAGCACTCGTTTTTTAACAATTTCTGAACGCAACCTAACCTCAAATGTAAAGATGTCTGTCAATCATTGTCTGTCACCATATTGTTTGTTTGCGGAGCAGCTTGAGTGCAATTAGAATACGATTTAAAGTTTAAAAGATTTATACTATAGTACATTATGGATAAGAATATTCCACATAACCTGCAAAACGTAATTTCGATAGTGAATATACTACACCAAAAAAATGTTTAAAAAAAATGATCCGACAAAACAGAAAATTAAACGAGGGGTATAGAAGCAAAGGTGACAATCTCCATGTTTTCTCGAATTTTAACTAATAAGCCATCTAGTTGTTGGGCTTCAAAGCCGTCGATCTGTCCAATTGTCACTTTCAAATACGTCTATAACCAATAGAAATTTATGGTTAAAACTTAGTGAATGAAACAAACTTGTCATGTCCTCTGGAGATTGTCACTTTTGTTTTGACAGATTCAAATTTTCACAAGTCAATCAGTTTGAAGTTTTCGGTTAGCGTGCAAAAGTGAGAAAAATAATAAAATCGAGCTAAATGCTTGTGAAGTGCCTCCAAACCAAGCTCGCAAGCTCCTGCTTCTTTGAAGAAAATAGAAATTATTTTCCCTATTGTGGGTCATTCTTTCTTACCACCAGATAGAGTATTTAGTAATGCTGAGAAGAGAATAAAGAAAATGGAAACCATCTTATTTCCGGAAGAATATGAAGAAGTTCTAGGAGAATTTGGTACAGTTATAAGAGTTATAGATCAGTGTCTTGTTAATGATTGGAAAGATGCAATAAAAGATGTACTTCTTCCGCCTGGAAAATGGCATTTCAAAATTTCCACAACAAAAATGTTTGTATTCAGAAAAACTAATCAAGGTTGTTATCACTGGCGAAGAAAATTATAGGACCCATCTGAATCAGAATAATTACCGCAGCATCTATAAAGAAACGGGCAGTGTGGCAATGTTTCAGCCGTGCTTGACACAACCATATTCAGTAAACGTTAATTTACTGAAAATAAGAGACGTCAATAATTTAATGAATAAGCACTTCGGTGAAAATTGGCAGAATGACGAGAATCTAAAATTTTACATAGATTTTGTTAACAATACCCTACAGAATGGCAGTTATGAAAATTCTCAGGAAGAAGAATATTGCAATGAGCTTATAGAAGAAGCACCATTAATACTTATTTAAATTTATAAAAGTAAAACACCCCAGTGTTCTTCTTTTAAAAATGTAAATGCGGATGATGATGCTTTTCCTTAAACCTAGAATATTATTTAATAAAACCCATTTTATTTAATAATATTTTAGTTTTTAGGGTTAAAAATATAACAATGCTTATCTTTTAAAGTGTCTAAAAAAGTTAACGTTTTTTTACATAATTGTCATAAGTTAATTACATAAGCAAAAAATAAAAATATTTAATTTCTAATAATGCCTTTTATTAAAACAGAATCACCAATATCCATTACAGATTAAAGCAAAGTGAACAACAACATATGATTACAACAAACATAGCAATGTCTACTTGGGAGAAACAAACATAACAATCTCCAAATTTGTAACCTCATTCTACTCTGTAACCAACCCGTGAATCTAGCTCAAACTTGCTTGAAACCTTTTCCTAACACTACACTATTAAAGACAAAACATAAAAACTTCAAAAATATTTGTAACTTTTATGGTACAAGTTTTTCACGTTTCTCTTAACCCTCTATTGCATACAAAGCCAATTTTGACTGCTCAATTTTAGTAATTTATTTCTACCCTAATTTTAAACAAAATTTATAAAATGTCAATGTAGTAATATTAAGGAATTCAAACTGAACCGAAACGTAATTTTTATTGTCTATGGCCAACGTCATGTGTCATTATAACCTCACTTTTCTCCGGTGCGTACGCGAAGTCGTTCTTAGTGAAATTATTGCAGCTTTGTTGGTGGAAATTATCTTCTCCTATAACCAATCAACCACTGTCGCCCTTGTCATGCCCTTCATCCAGACCAACTGCTTCCAGTACTGACAGCCGCTTCACTCGTCGTAAACGGAAATCATTTTCAACAATCGATGATGGTATTATGGTCTACTTTAAAGCCAGAAAGGCTAAACTTGATAAAAACACTATAGAAACAGAGGACCCTAAGCGAATGTTTCTTCTAAGCTTACTGCCAGACATGAAAGCAATGTCCGACAGTCAAACAAGAACCTTCAAGTGACGAGTGCTGGCTTTAGTGGACAAAATTTTAGAGGAACCTCAGAGACCTTCTTTGGCACCATCACAGCGAGCCACATCATCATATAATTTGGAAACACAAAGCGTATTTCTTTCTACACAAGAACTGCCCTCATTAAATGAGCAACAATCCACGGCAGCATATAATTTTGAAACACAACACGTTTCTCTTTCCACGCAAGAGCAGCCTGTACCAAATGGACAGCGAGTCACACCAGCATATAATCAAATCCTGACATGATGATTATTAAAATATGGTTTTAATAATAAAGTATGCTTTGTGGTATATCAGGGTGTTTCTTTATTTTAATAGTAGGTACTTACTTGTAATTACTGTAACATACTACCATGTTCCCACTACAGGGAATAAGTCTCTTTCCAATGAAAGAATTTATAACTAGTTTGTAATTCTAATTACTGATTAATTCCGTCATATTTGAGTAGACGACGATCGACAGTGTCAAACCTAACTTTATTTAACGACTACATCACTGAGTCTATGGCATGGACTTAATATATATTAAGTCCATGGTCTATGGACCGTGGCAAACAGGTCGATGTCATCTATAACAAAGCATTTGACCGTATTGATCACCAAATACTATTAAACAAGCTCTACAACATTGGGCTTCAAGGGGATCTACTAAGGTGGTTCTCCTCCTATATTGAAAATAGATCTCAGGCGGTGGTGCTCAACAATTATATGTCAAGTTGGGTTCATATACCTAGCGGCGTGCCACAAGGTTCGCTGCTTGGTCCCTTGCTGTTTGTGATTATGTAGATGACATCGCCTCTTGCCTAAAATCAAGTAAGCTGCTATGTTTCGCTGACGATATGAAAATATTTATTACTATTTCATCGCTTGACGACATGTTGGCACTCCAGGCTGACATGCGTCATTTGGTGAATTATTGTAATATTAATAAACTCGATCTTAACCCCTCGAAGTGCTCTGTAATTACCTTTTCCAGAAAACGCTCAACCTTTGACACGTATTACACTTTGATTGGACAAAATTACCGAAGTGTAATAGCATCCGTGACTTAGGTGTTATTCAGGATAGTCGCCTTATGTATGATAAACACGTCGACTCTGCTGTCAGAAAAGCATCTCAATCGCTGGGCTTTATAATGCGTATTTCAAAATCCTTCACTGAAGCCAAAACTCTTAAAATTCTATACTGTACTTATGTAAGAAGTCACCTTGAATATGCCTCTGTTATATGGAATCCATGTTACTCTAAGTATATCGATCGAATCGAAAATATTCAAAAGCGCTTCTTGAGATACCTTTGTTTTCATCAGAAAACCCCTTATCACTCTCAAGACTATTTAACAGTATGTAAACGTTTCCATTTTTTGCCACTTGTTAATCGTAGAGAGATTGCTGACTTTGTTTTTTTTTAAATATTATTAAAAGTAATATCGACTCCCCTGAGCTCCTTACTAAAATTTGCTTTAATGTCCCTAGTAAGCCGCTCCGTGTTAATCCGCCACTGCGCGTCCCGCAAGTCTCCAGCAAAATAGTTTCCTTTTGAGAGCATGCGTCAATTTCAATAGACTTTGTTTAGACTATTCTTTAGACCAGTGGTTCTTAACCAGTGGTCCGCGGACCACTGGTGGTCCCTGGAGCCTTTTCAAGTGGTCCACGAAGTCATCGGAATAAGCAAGTGCAGTGCTTGACGACATGACTCGCTCGAGACGAGTTTTGAATTAATAGGCAACGCACGAGTGGCGAGTGCGGTGCGGGGCCGCGGGAAGGGAGTTGGCTTATTCCGTTCATTCTTTGTTTTAATACTTCGTTCCATTCGCACTCGTGCCTGTGACACTAGTGGCCGTCTAACCTAAGTAAGAGGATTTTCGAAGAATTAATTGTTTCGAGCGTTTGTTTATTTCGTAGTTATATTTGTAAATCGTTTTCATTCTTGAAGTTCGACGGTATAAGTCAAATACTGTTAGCCATAGGTTAGCAAAGCGAATTACTACTTCAGATTTGAAAAGGTACCTACGTAGGTAAGTAAAATATTTATATCTTATTAGTTATATTTACATCACACACGTAGCCATTGCGGATTACAAACGCTATTTTCTTTTGTTTGCCTTGGTAAATAGTTTATTTTTGACTAGTTGGTGCCCGCGACTTCGTCTGCGCAGAATTAGTACTTATCGTTATATTTTGAACATATATCTCAATATTTTATAAATTATAGGCTATGTGTTATTCTGATGTATAAATTATATTAATGTAAAGTTTCATTAAAATTCATTCAATAGTTCATTCCAACAGCTGTCATAAATTAATGCATATTTTTTGTTGAAAAATTTTATACGTATTGTTAATATATATATTAATGTGTTTTCAGAAAAATGCCACCAAAAAGAAAATATGACGACGAATACATTAAACTGGGCTTTACTTCAATAGAAATAAATGGGGAAACTAGACCTCAATGCGTTTTATGTACGACTGTTCTTGCCAATGACGCTTTAAAACCGGCAAAGTTGGAACGTCATTTGAAGACCGTACATCCGAATTTTTGTAACCGTCCGCGAGAATTCTTTGAAGGTAAATTAACAAATCTTAAAAAAATGAAACTCGGATCCAGTGGAACAAGTTATGCAACATCTGAAAAAACATTATCTGCATCGTTCGAAGTTTCAAAATTGATTGCCAAATCGAAAAAAGCTCACACAATTGGTGAGTCTCTAATAAAGCCCTATATGCTTAAAATTGCAGAAGAGCTTTTAGGTCCAGACGCTCAAAAGAAAATTCGTGAAATACCACTTTCTAATGACACAGTGAAGTCTCGTATTCAAAAAATGTCAACTGATATTGAAGACCAAATTATTGATAAAATTAAAAAAAGTCCTTATTTTGCATTACAATGTGATGAATCCACAGATGTTTCGCAATGTTGTCAATTGCTTGTGTTTATTAGATATTTGGAAGACAATAAAACGTTTAAAGAAGAGTTATTATTTTCTCAAGAACTTGAAACGACGTCGCAAGGAGTAGATGTTATGAACGTAATAACGCAATATATGGAAAAACATGGACTAATGTGGGAAAACCTTGTCGGATTTTGTACGGACGGTGCTCCTGCTATGCTTGGTTCTCGCTCTGGTCTTGCAACTTTGGTGAAAGCCAAAAATTCATCGGTAATCACGACGCACTGCTTTATTCATCGTCAAGCATTGGCAACTAAAACGCTTCCAGATTGCTTTGCTGTTGCAATGAAAACAGCAATAAAAGTAGTAAACTTTATTAAAAAGAGCGCACTAAATACTCGTCTTTTCAAACAATTGTGTAGTGACATGAACTCGGAACATGAAACTCTCCTTTTTCACACGGAAGTCCGTTGGCTTTCAAAAGGAAACATGCTGGCCAGGTTGTACGAACTAAAAGAGGAAGAAAAAAATATTTTTAACCAGTAAGGAAAACAAAGAGCTACTTGATCAGTTCTGTGAGCCCGCATTTCAAATACGTTTTGCTTATTTAGTCGACTTTTTTGCGCATATGAATAAATTGAACCTTCAACTGCAAGGGTCAGGCAATTTGAAGTTGCAAGGTATGAGCAATATATTCACGTATCAAGATAAAATTAGAGCGTTTATTGCTAAAATTGACCTATGGATAAATAAAGTCGAAAGAAAAAACTTTTCTGCATTTGATACGGTCAACCAAGTTATTGACGATCGTGGTGCAGAGATTAAAGTAGAAATGCAGGAGAAATCGATACTCCATTTGACAAACTTAAAGAGTGAATTCAATCGATAGTTTCCAGACTGTGAGGACAAAAGTATCCAGAAACTGATCCGGAATCCTTTCCTAATCAACGTTTCCGAAGTGTCAGAAGAAATTCAAGAGGAAGTAATTGAAATGCAAAACGACAGTAATTTAAAAGATACATTTGAATCAGGTATTAATCTTGAAGATTTTTGGGGCCAAAAAGCAATTTCTTTGCCAAAACTTCGAGAAATTGCTATCCGTTACCTGACTATATTTTCAACAACCTATCTATGCGAGCAAGGGTTTTCGGCGCTTTTAGTTATTAAAAACAAGTACAGAAATCGGTTGGACGCTACTGCCGACATGCGCTTAGCGTTGAGTAACACTGAACCAAGGATACATAAATTAGTAAAAAACATGCAGTCACAAAAGTCTCATTAAATTTTAATGAGATTGTTGTGATTGCATACTCCAATATTATCAATCTTTGTGTAATATCAAATGAATAAAAGTATTAGTTGAAAAATATGCATTTTTATAGATTGTGCAAACAATCCCTTACGTATTCGCATTTATGTACGTTATATTACCAATTAACCAGCTTGGTGGTCCCTGGCAGGGCTGGCATTTGTCAAAATGGTCCCTCATGACTAAAAGGTTAAGAAACACTGCTTTAGACCCTTTTTCGGCGAGTGTTGCGTCGGCAACGAGATGTTTGAGTCGAAAATTTTTCGTTGAGCCGGAACAATGTTTGTAATGTGTTTGTTTGCGTCCTAATTAATGGTAGCTGTATTCGACTTTTTAAATTTTATTTTTATTATTTACACCTTTTCTTTTTATTTGTAATGATCTGTAGCTATAGGTGAAGACTTTTTGTTAGCTCCTTGGTAATTTTTCTGTTTTTTGTCCTAGTTTAAGGTAGCTGTTAGTCTTCCATAATGAATAAATAAATAAATAAAAATAAGATCTCGTCAGTGGTATAAAAACATATTTTTCCACTTGGTTCATATGTGTGCAGTTAATGCTTGGTTACTGTGGCGACGCAAGACTGACCAATACATGTCACTATTTGACTTGAAGCTAGTCATTTCTGAACATTATTGCAAGGCTGGCAAAAGCATCTCAAGAAAGAGGCCGTCCTAGTATCAGTAATCCCGGTACACCTACCTTGTCAAGAGGAAATACGCCTACGTCATCTAGAACGGGTACTCCTACCAGTAGAAATGAATCTTTCGCACCTCGAAAAAGGGCACGGAAAACCCCAGCAAAAGTGTAAGATCTCTAAATTCAGTACGTACAGACAAAATTGACCATTTCCCGATACACCAAAAAATTCGTCAATTATGTCAGAATGATTGTTCTTTGCGTTCTCATATAAAATGTGAGAAATGTGACGTGTTTCTTTGCTTGAATGAGAAAAGAAACTGTTTTAGAGAATTTCACCTTGTGTAAGTTTTAGTATTTGTTGTGCATAGGAAGCCAAAAATGGCAGTCTCATACACAGACGTTATTGCATGGGAAGCCAATTTTGGCTTCTGTTTTTTTTTTCTAAAATAAGATACTTATTTTTTTTCACTTTATATTTTGTCTTACAAGCCCTATTAAGACACATTAAAACATAAAAATATTTTTTTTCTTTTTAATTTAATAATTCATGCAATAGAGGGTTTAAAATCTGTAAAAGTGGAGATGGTCACCTTTGCTTCTATACCCCTCTTTAAAGATTGCAGAAGTATAAAAGTCAGTGGGAAATCGAACATGGTGATTGGTTAATTAATGATCCACTAAACGAATATAATGGCAAATGCAAATTATGTGGAGTTACATTTACAGTTGCCTCAGCAGGAATAGGACAAGTAAGATTTTTTTCTGTTTTTTCTGTATGTTCTTGATGTGTATGTGTGTGTGTGTTCATTGGTATGGTTGCATTAAATATCAAAACTAAACTATTATATGCTATAAAATGATCTGATTTTATTTAAAATAAAGACTCAGATATTTTCCCAATAACTTTAAAAGCATATTTATTTGATGGTGACTGGAGGTGATGGGTGAGGTGACGGGATTATTCTTATTATTTTCAGATTAAACAACACCTGCAGACCAAACAACACAAATCTAAAGTAGAAACGAGGAAAACATCTGGACTAATTGAGAAATTCCTTGACTCTTCTTCTGCTTCCACATCTTCTCGATACAGTGATAAAGAAAATATTGTTGCATCTGAGTTAGCCCTAACATATCACACAGTAAAACATAATTTGTCCTACAATAGCATGGATTTTACGGTAAAATTAAATAAAATTATTTATGTTGATTCATCTACAGCTACAGCAATTCATCTAACTAGAACAAAAATGGAAGCACTAGTTACAGAGGTGTTGGGCCCATATTCTTTACAAATTGGTAAGGTGACTAGCGGAGAAAGAGGGACATTAGTTACGACTTGCTGTATCGTGAGTGCCAGTGGAAATTACGTGCCCCCATTCATGGTCTTTCCTAGAAAGAATTTTAAAGACCACATGATTAAAAATACACCATCGGGAACTCTCGGATTGGCTACACCTACTTGATGGATGAATTCATCGATATTTCCAGAGGTTATAAAACATTTCGTCAAATATACAAATGCTTCGAAAAAAAATCCATGCATTTTAATCATGGTTAACCATGCATCACATTTAAGTCTAGAAGCTCTCGATTGCGCCAAAAATGGTGCGCGGGAGTGCATATTCTGACTCTTCATCCCCACACATCCGCAAAGTTGCAGCCCCTGGACGTTGGTATCTATGGTCCATTCAAAATATACTACAACGCTGCCATTGACTCCTGGCTATAGCGAAATCCGGGAAAACCTGTAATAATTAATGATTTAGGCGAAATAATTGGATTAGCCTTTTAAAAGGCAATGACGCCAAGAAATATAACAAACGTCTTTGCAAAGTGTGGTATTTATCCATTCGACCGACACATTTTCACAGAAGAAGACTTCCCTCCGAGTTCGGTAACTGATCGTCCTTGTCCAGAAGATCTACAGGATAAAGTTTAATTAGCAGAATCCGATAATGACGATGGATGGCTTGAATCACCAGTAGAGGATCAAGATGATAATGAGAATATTCTAACAGAAAAAGATCTAAAGAATCCATTACCTCATCCACCCAAGGAGAATATGTTATAGTTGAATTGACAACTAAAAAGCAGAAGTCGTTATATATTGGGAAGGTAATAGAGGAAAGAAACAATGAGCTTGAATACTACGTATCGTTTTTGAAACGCAAGGCTGGTACTTATAAGTTCCATATGCCTGCTAAACCTGATCTTTTCGTTGAGAAGGAGAATGATTTAAAATATATTCTTTCAAAGCCTACATTAGTTGGTACGTCTTCTAGGCCATTCTACAATTTCTCGATTGATTTTAGTCGTCTTATAATTTATTAAAATTTAGTTACTACATTTTTATTGTTCTTAATAGACAAATGATTGTTGTTTTAATAATCTTATGTTGTTTTTTATAAACTATATGTTACCATAATATATGAACATATTGTAGTTGATTGCTTAAAACATAGTAATGGGTGATTTTTTTGAGGTTAGGATTTTCATGCATTATTATTTGCTCAGTATGCTTTGACATTTCATCATGAATAGACTTACTAACGAGCAACGCTTGCAAATCATTGAATTTTATTACCAAAATCAGTGTTCGGTTCGAAATGTGTTTCGCGCTTTACGCCCGATTTATGGTCTACATAATCGACCAAGTGAGCAAACAATTAATGCGATTGTGACCAAGTTTCGCACTCAGTTTACTTTATTGGACATTAAACCAACCACACGAATGCGTACAGTGCGTACAGAAGAGAATATTGCGTCTGTTTCTGAGAGTGTTGCTGAAGACCGTGAAATGTCTATTCGTCGCCGTTCGCAGCAATTGGGTTTGTGTTATTCAACCACATGGAAGATTTTACGCAAAGATCTTGGTGTAAAACCGTATAAAATACAGCTCCTGCAAGAACTGAAGCCGAACGATCTGCCACAACGTCGAATTTTCAGTGAATGGGCCCTAGAAAAGTTGGCAGAAAATCCGCTTTTTTATCGACAAATTTTGTTCAGCGATGAGGCTCATTTCTGGTTGAATGGCTACGTAAATAAGCAAAATTGCCGCATTTGGAGTGAAGAGCAACCAGAAGCCGTTCAAGAACTGCCCATGCATCCCGAAAAATGCACTGTTTGGTGTGGTTTGTACGCTGGTGGAATCATTGGACCGTATTTTTTCAAAGATGCTGTTGGACGCAACGTTACAGTGAATGGCGATCGCTATCGTTCGATGCTAACAAACTTTTTGTTGCCAAAAATGGAAGAACTGAACTTGGTTGACATGTGGTTTCAACAAGATGGCGCTACATGCCACACAGCTCGCGATTCTATGGCCATTTTGAGGGAAAACTTCGGAGAACAATTCATCTCAAGAAATGGACCGGTAAGTTGGCCACCAAGATCATGCGATTTGACGCCTTTAGACTATTTTTTGTGGGGCTACGTCAAGTCTAAAGTCTACAGAAATAAGCCAGTAACTATTCCAGCTTTGGAAGACAACATTTCCGAAGAAATTCGGGCTATTCCGGCCGAAATGCTCGAAAAAGTTGCCCAAAATTGGACTTTCCGAATGGACCACCTAAGACGCAGCCGCGGTCAACATTTAAATGAAATTATCTTCAAAAAGTAAATGTCATGTACCAATCTAACGTTTAAAATAAAGAACCGATGAGATTTTGCAAATTTTATGCGTTTTATTGTTTAAAAAAGTTCTCAAGCTCTTAAAAAATCACCCGTTATTTTCTAAGTGTAAAGTGGGTGATAGACGGGCGAGCAAGTTCGCGTACTTATGACTCGACGACCTTTTTCGCTCGTGTGTCACCGTAAGTACGCGTACTTTAAAACTGCCGAGTAAGTTCGTCGGCGATCCAACCGGTTTGAAATCTTACTCGTAGCTCGTCTTGGCTCGTACGTGTGGCAGCACTGCGAGCCGCGAGCCGGCATTTTGTTTCATCTGTCACAGTCCGTGCACGCGCGCGCTTGTTTAAATTGCAATTTTTGTTAATTTTGATTCAGAAATTTCTCAAAATGTGTGATTTTCGAACTTATTCGCATGAACTGCTAACCGAATTTATAGAAGCTTTCCGAAATAACCCTTGTCTTTGGAAAATTAGAAGCAACGACTACAAAGACAAAAATTTGAAGCTTCAAGCATACAATAATTTATTAGAAATTATACGGAAGGTAGAAAGAGATGCTACGATTGAGAACGTCAAGAAAAAAATTAATTCATTAAGGGCTGGGTTCCGAAAAGAACATAAAAAAGTGCAAGATAGCAAGAAGACAGGTTCAGGAACTGACCAGGTATACGTGCCAAAATTATGGTATTACAGTCAGCTTGAATTTCACAAAGATCAAGGCCAAGGTAAGTTTAATTATTTATTAAAGAATTTCTCTATACACTATTATATTATACGTGCGTATTCTTTGTTATGCCTGTGCCTAAATTAGGTAGGTACCTACCTAAAATAGAGTACCTATTATTAGGGATATTCACTAAACATCGATGTATTGAATCCATTCGATGTTTACCGTTCGATACATCGGATTGATACGATGTTTTGACAAATGTTTTTCTATTCGATGTATCGATGGTTTTATTAAAAACATCGAATCAATGGAAAAGCTAACTAACGAATAATATATTTCTAGTTCACATAACTTAGTAGGTATTGATTTAATAATTTCAATTTTTAACAATTGTTACCATGAGAAAAAGTTATCTGATTTTTCTTGAGGTTGGCTGCATTGGTTAAATGAATGGATATTGGATAATTTTGTTTACTCACTCACTCACTCCACTCGCTCCTCCCTCCCCCGCTGCAGTTTGCTGGTATTTGTTGTTTGTGAATTGAAATTTACTCTAACTAATCTAAACAAGTAATTAAGTGATACGTGATAAGTGCATTTTAATATAAGGGTCAATCAACTTTTATCTGTCCTGTCAGTACTATGTAAATTTGTCCCCCAGTAGGTTAGTACAATGAAACATTATTTTTTTCAAAAAAATTATATATGGCAATCAATTACACTTGCACATAATTATTTATTACAATATCTACTATGATGCTAGCAAATAGCTTTTGATTGCTTTAAAATTTTAACGACCTTTTTGCATGTTTATTTTTGTCCCTATTAAATTTTAATATACTGACTTCCACCGGACAACGGTAAAAAAGTTCCAAAATTCAAACATGTATGGCGTGACTACTGCTTGGAACTCAAGTTGATTTATTTCGTGACAACACTCATCCAGCCGTGATTTTGATTTCATCTTTGCCGCGGCGCCAGACGACCGAGTGTATTTTGAAAAAGAGCGTGGCTTTATTGTGTGTCCACTGGACAACCAGCACAAAAACGTAATTATTTTATATATGATAGTAAATTAAAGTGGAATATATTCCATTTAATGTATATTTTTAACTGCGCGTAAAACCGAATTTAAAATATTAATATTTATTACCAGGGAGCGGAAAGACTAATAAATATCACCACCAGTCCCCTGGACATCCAAGATCGTTGTCTGAATTATTCAATATTTTCTCTTATAATACTGATAATTATTTTCAAATAGTTGTTTTTTTATTACATAAAAGAAGAAATACAGGCGATTTTCATCATAGAATCCCCTTTGGACACCCGAGTATTTCCTATGGACAAACGTAAATGTCCACTGGACAACCACTTTTTTCTTATCTCCCAAAGACACATTATCGTCATTTTTACTTTAAAAGAACAGTAAGGTTTTTCAAATATGATTCTAATATTTAAAAGTAAATTAACAATTTGACTGAATTTTTAAATGTCCAAGGGACTATCTTAATTACAGTCATGTGAATTTTTGAGTAAAATTTACCATAAATTGTTCTGCTCTATTTGAATTCCTTAAATATAAATAATTATCAACAACAAATACGTATAAAATATACAAATTTAAGAAAAAAAAAATTATATATAAAATCTATCATTGATGGTACATTTAAAAGTTGATTGACCCATAAACTAGCTTGACCTAACATTTAATTCCATGCTCGTAGTTGAAAAGGTATGTAATAATGTTATTATGCTTAAAAATATTTTTAACCTAACCTCAACTTGTGTGTGACAAACAATCTAAGTTTTCTAACATTTTGGCCCAATATTCATACTAATACACGCACTATTGCACGAATAATTCCTCTAATAAGTTGTTTTGAACAAATTAAATCACGTTTATTTTACTTTTTTTTTACTTAGAATGTCGTGAATTCCGTCAATAGTGATGTGATTCTACAGTACAGAGTGGTAAATTAATCGATAAATATATACTTCCATTACCTACTTTGTTTTCTTTTTTCAGTTGATTAAATGATGGCGCCTCCAAAGAAGAGTAACGCGTGGCAGTTTTTCACTAAAATTGAAGGAGATGGAAACCTTGCAAAATGCAAGCTTTGTCAAAAATCTATTAAATCGAGTGGCAATACGTCAAACTTGATTGGGCACGTAAAACATATCCACAAAGCTGCGTTTTTAGAAGTAAATAAAAAAAACTTGCAAGCGACGAGTAATGTAAGTTCATCCGATGTCGACAGCGAAACAATTAAAATAGTCTCCAAACCTGCTGTCTCCAACCCTGAGTCACTGCCATCAACCAGTACAGCTGATACGATAGAATCGAAAAATAAAGCTTCAATATGCTTATCAACAGAAGATATCCATATCAATGATCCTCTCCCTCCATCTTTAAAGCGTCAAAAGTCGATTGTAGAGAGTTTCGAACATATAAATTCATTTTCGGAAAGTGGCGATAAATTTTTGAAAATAAATAATGCCTTGATTTATATGCTTTGTAAGGACAATCAACCATTTATGATTGTTGAAAATGAGGGTTTTCGTAATCTGATGAAAGTGATTGCGCCGCATTACAAGCTTCCCAGTAAAACGACAATAACTCGCTGGGTTGACGATAAATATGATGTATTATCAGCTGTTTTCAAAAATAAAATAAAAAATGTAGAAAACCTCACCCTTACGACAGATATGTGGACAGAAACAATGAGCATGAGAAGTTTTCTTGGGATTACAGCACACTTCGGTATAGGTATTGATTTTTTTTCAATAACTCTTGGAGTATATCAGTCACTTGAGCGTAATACTTCAGAGAACATTGCTGAAATGCTTCTTAATACTTGTGTCGAATGGAATATTAACACCGATAGAGTTTCGGCTGTAGTTACTGACAATGCAGCATCTATGATTAAGGCCGTCGATTTGGCTTTTGGTAAGAAACACATTCCGTGTTTTGCGCACACTTTAAATTTAGTTGCTCAGAACGCTTTACAACAGTGTCCAGAGTTGCAAAGTCTATTAACAAAGGTTAAGGAAATTGTTACATGGTTTAAACAAAGTAACATTGCAAACAATGACTTAAGAAAAGCCACCGCTAAAGAAACAAAATTGATTCAAGAAGTTTCAACAAGGTGGAACAGCACTTATTATATCTTCTTCTTCTTCATCAACCCATATTCGCCCACTGCTGAGCACGGGTCTCCTCTACCATTGAGAGGGTTTAGGCCATAGTCCACCACGCTGGCCTAGTGCGGGTTGGCGGACTACACACCTAAGAAATTCCTAAAAACTCTTAGGTGTGCAGGTTTTATCACGATGTTTTCCTTCACCGTTAAAGCAAGTGATAATTCAATGTGAATACACACATAACTTCGAAAAGTCAGAGGTGTGTGCCTGGGGTTCGAACCCGCGACCGTCGAGATTCTCGACCGCGTGCCTAAACCTCGAGGCCATCACTGCTTTTTTATTATATGCTTGAGAGGTTTTTAGAATTACACATTGTCGTAAACGATATAATTATCCGCCATAAAAATGCACCAGCAATGGTCAATGCGTCAGAATTGTCAATTCTCTCTTCAGTATTACAAGTCTTACGACCGCTCGAAGCTGCTACGAGAGAAGTATCCGGCGACATGTACTGCACTAGCAGCAAAGTAATTCCTTTAATCCATTGCTTAGTTTTAAAAATTCAAGCTCTCAGATTGGTAGATTCACTCGCCAATGAGTTGAAATCGATTGTGCTTAAAGAAATAGAAAAAAGAATGGGTGCTATAGAGCGAGTTACTCCACTTGCCATAGCCACTGTACTGGATCCACGGTTCAAAAAAATGCATTTTAGGGACGCACTAGCTTGCTCTACAGCAGTCGCAAAAATCAAGGCCTTCATGAAAAATAATACACAAACGTTGGAAATGTCGGAATCTGATTCAGATCAATCGGAAAAATTAGAAGATAGTTTTTCTTTATGGGAAGACCATCATAAATTAGTAAACAAGAGCTGGAAAGCAACGCAATCTGAAGATGCGATTTCTGATGAGTTATCCATTTATTTGAGAAGTCCTGTAGGACGATTGAATGAAAATCCTCTGGAAATCTGGAACGATCTCAAAATTCAGTTTCCTAAACTATATAAAATTGCTTTCAAATACTTGACTATTGTTGGGACTTCGGTCCCATCCGAACGGTTCTTTTCGAAGGCTGGCCAAATAGTAAATCAGCAAAGGAATAGACTGAAGGGTAAACGTTTGAGTAAACTTTTATTTCTACAAAGTTTGCCTAAACAGCATTGGTTTTAAAGCAGATCACAAAAATAAAAGTATTGATTTAGACTTTAGTATTTTTTGTCTCATTTTGTAATATCTGATGTCGTAATAAAATATTTCTAATGTTTTTTTGTTTTACTTACATTGTCTCCCTTACAATAAGTACTAAACCCGAAAAAAAAAACATAAAAGTATTCGATGTTGAAAAAACATCGATGTTTTCAAGCGATGTATCGAAAAACATCGATGCAGGGTTATGATGTTATACATCGATTAAAAACATCGATATATTTTTTAAATGAATACCCCTACCCAAAGTATGAAAAAGGCGATAAAACAGCAGTTGAGAAAACACCACCATCCATGTATTGCACACACTCTCAACTTAAGTGTTAAAGAAACACTTAATAGTAACCAAGATCTTCAAAACATTATCCAAAAATGCAGAAAATTGGTAGGTCACTTCCGTCACAGCGCTAAAAGTACAGAAATATTGGTAGCAAAGCAAAAGCAAATGAATATGTCTGTTTTAAAATTGAAGCAAGACATAGAAACAAGGTGGAACAGCGTAAATATAATGTTTACAAGGTTATGTGAAGTGAAAGCTCCACTCACGGTAGCTTTAACTGAAATTGATACTGCACCGGAAATTCTGGACAACACTGAGTGGAAGATTCTAGTGGACTGTGTTGCGCTCTTGAAACATATTGAAGAAATTACGGAACAATTATCAGGAGAAAAATATCCCACGATTGGGTTGGTAATCCCGTTAGTACGAGGATTACAATACAATTTAAATACGACGATCACAGAAACACCAACTGGAACCCAACTGAAAGAAACCTTGACAGAGGTTTTACAACGTCGTCTTGGCACATTGGAAGGTAACAAACATGTAGCTATAGCGTGTCTTCTGGATCCACGCTTTAAAAAAACTGGGATTTGGAGTAGAGAGCAATGCTGCCAATGCTCAACAGCGTTGTTTAGAAGAACTTACATTAATTACACAGAGCAGTACAGTGACGAGTCAACAAGAAGAATCCTCAATGGCGATACCAGCACTTGAACAAGAAGCGACGGCAAAACCAATGTCCATATGGGATCATTTTGAACAAAAAAAAGCTAATTATGCTGCTACATCTACAAGTACAACAGAGAACATAATAACTTTAAGACAGTTTCTTGAGCTACCACTCCTTGACAGAAAGAGCAACCCTTTAGTATATTGGGAGAGCATGAAAACGAATAACCCAGGATTATATCAAATACACTTAAAATATTCAAGTATACCAGCCACCTCAGTACCCTCTGAAAGAATCTTTTCAAAAACTGGTATGGTGACTAATTTAAGAAGAAACCGGCTTCTCCCGAAACATCTTGATTTTATAATATTTTTGAATGCAAATTGGTCTTTGCTTGAGAATATAAAATAATAAATGTGTCAACTTTCCTGTCCTTTTTGTATGATTCATTGAATAAAAATTAATACATTTTTAATCTAATAAATATTATCACTAAGATTGTTTTCTTTTTTTAGAAGAGTAGGTATACCCTAAGAAGTCATATTTTTTGTTAGGATATGTTTTAGACATGTTCTAGACGAGGTTTTCAATAATCGCTTGATAATCGGTTATTGATCGATTACGATTATTAGCATAATCGATTAATCGATTATTCATATAATCGAATCGGCACATCACTAGTAATAATAAAGTGAAGAAGAGAGTAAGAAAGTCAATTACAATGGAGGTTAAATCTAAGATTTTAAAACTCAAAGATCGCGGTTATTCGACTTCATCTATTGAACGAGAACTTAATTTATCACGCACGACGGTACAAACAATATTGAAAGATAAAGAAAAACTCTTAACAGCTCTTCCTTCCGTCTCTTCAAACAGCACTATTATACGCAAAAGGAATGCTTTAATTTATGAAATGGAAAAACTGTTGTACAATTGGATTCAAGATCAAACTCAGCGACGGGTTCCTCTAAGTTTGGCTATTATACAAAATAAGGCGCTGAGTATCATCAACACACTGCAAAATAAACGTGGCGAGAATAATAGTGACGAAACAAAATGTTTTTCTGCCAGTCGCGGATGGTTCATGCGCTTTAAAACGAGATATTCGTTACATAACATTCGAGTGCAAGGAGAAGCTGCTAGTGCCGATCATGTGGCTGCTCAGAGTTTTCCTGGAATATTAAAGGAAATTATCGAAAGTGGAGACTATTCGCCTAAACAAATTTTTAACGTGGACGAAACTGGTTTATTTTGGAAAAAAATGCCCTCCCGTACTTTTATATCACAGGAAGAAAAGTCTATGCCTGGATTTAAAGCGGCTAAAGATCGTTTGACGTTGTTATTGGGTTCGAATGTTGAAGGTGATCTTAAATTGAAACCCCTTTTAGTTTATAGGTCTGAAAATCCTCGAGCTCTCAAAAATTACGTCAAGAGTACTCTTCCAGTTATATGGAAGGCTAATCCAAAGGCATGGGTAACATCAATACTTTTTGAAGAATGGTTTACTAAGCATTTTATACCTGAAGTGAAACAGTACTGTTCAAACAATAATTTGGCTTATAAAGCTTTACTTATTTTGGACAATGCTCCCGGCCATCCTGTGCGTATTGCCGATATTGATCCTCAAATCAAAGTCGTGTTCCTGCCTCCCAACACCACTTCGTTGTTACAGCCGATGGATCAAGGAGTTATCGCGTCTTTTAAGGCCTATTATCTCAGGAGAACTTTTTCACAGGCTGTAAAGGCTAATGAAAATGATGGCATGGAGCTAAGAGATTTTTGGAAAAGTTATAATATCCTGCAATGCGTAAAAAATATTGCTACTTCATGGGATGAGGTGACACCCAACAATTTAAAAGGAGTTTGGAAAAAGTTATGCCCATTTTTTTTGAGCCATCTGAAAGTTCTACATCTACAGATCAACCAAATGTCGATGAGATCACAACTGACATTGTTCATTTGGCTAACCGTTTGCCTGACATTGCAGTTACTACTGATGATATTAATGATCTGTTAAGCTCACATTCGCAAGAACTGACTGATGAAGATCTTATTAAATTGGAGGCACAAGTACAAAAGGAAGCACTCGAGTCACAAGAAATAGCTTCTTCTATCAGTGACTCTGAAAAAGAACTTACACTAAAAAAACTTTCCGTAGCCTTTGCAAATTTAAAGAATGCCATGAAAATTTTTGAAGAAAATGATCCTAATTTTGAGAGAAGTTTTAACGTTAATAACAAAATTTGTGCAGCCTATCACTGTTACCAAGATCTGTATGATAGCAAGAAGAAAGAAGCCAAACAATCTAGAATTGATAGTTTCTTTAAGCCAAAAGTTTAATTTATTATTTATCATTACATATGTATAAGTTTTATAATTATTATTAATATTAATAACACACAAATACCAAAAATAACTAGCAATTTCATAAGTGCATAATATATAATTATTTTAAGAACTTACTTTTAGTAATAAAGTACGTCCTTTATTATAAATGCAGTTTTTTTTATTATTTCGAGTCCGTGTGGAACCTAACCCTTGAGTTTTACATGTAAACATATGAAAAAATATGTCTCGACTTACGTCGTTTCGATTTACGTCGCGTATTTCGAGAACCTAACATGCCGTAAGTACGAGGACTGCCTGTACTTACCTTACTTGACGTCAGCCTGGGACCAGCGAACTGCTTGTCGGTGCACCACACCTGTAAATAAAATAAACACATATTAAATATATAATCTGAGGACAAGACATAACATAAGTGACAGACAGGCACTGCCTGCAAATAACTTAAATCATCAGTGTAAATTAACACTCGCGAGACATAACCGAAGTGAGCCATATACACTCACAGATATTACAAAGAAATTGACGAGTCCCCTAACAAAAACTAAACAAAATGTTTCTACACAGAACCCCAGCAAAAGATCCTAATCCTAAACAAACAGCGCGATCTGCAGAGAAAAGTCCCCTCGAAAATACAACAAGAAGTACCGTAGCTCAAGCTCGAAAAAGCATCGAATCTAAAATAAGCGACACTGACGAGCATAGGAAATCACAAAGTCCTAACAAATCGAAATCTAAACCAGCACACATAGTCAAACAAACTCCTCCGCAATCATTAGGAGCATTAAGTCGGACAGCAGAAGCAAAGGCTTGCCTCATCAAAGTCAAGTTACAAATTAACAACAGTCGTAACTTGCGAACAGACATAAAAAATGATGTTATAGAAGCAACCGAAAAACTGTTCAAACTTGTGAAGGAAGCTGAAGCTGAAGCTGAAGCTGGAAAAGAGAAGTCGATAGGGAAAAATCAGGAAGGAATGCAGAAGCCAGACAAAGAAGAAGAACCAAAAGCAAGACAGAAAGAATGTCAGCTGGAAAAATCAAAGGGCATAGAAATTCAGGAAACTGAACTTCTAAGGAAATTAGATGAACACAGCCGACTTTTAGAAAAAAATAGAGAAGAAATTAGCAAACTAAACGAAGAAATAAGGATTCATAGAGAAGAATGGAAAGAAAATAGGAGTTACGCAAGCGTAGTTAGTGGGACAAAGGAGAAAGAGCGAGGGATTGCAGAGATGCATTCCGTCGTAATCTCCTCCGATGACCACAACCACACGGGGGAAGAAATCTTCAACAAGATCAGGACTACTCTAAACGCTAAAGAGGAAGGGATAAAAATTGATAGGATGAGAAAGGCGAAACACAGAAAAGCTATAGTTGGCTGTGTATCAAAAGAACTTTCTTCCCGCCAGGACCAAGGCGACGCTTGTGCAAGCCTTAATCTTCCCAATTATCGACTATGGTGATGTGTGCTTTTCGATCTGAATGCAGAATATCTCAATAAATATGGCCGTCTTCTCAATAACTGCATTCGATTCATTTTTAATCTTCGTAAGTATGATCATGTTTCCTTTTTCCGTTCTCAACTGAAGTGGTTACCTATCCGACAGCGCCGATCTCTACGCGCTCTCACTACTCTTTTTTCTATTATAAAGTCTTCTACTCCGCCCTCTTATCTGATTTCCCACTTTCAATTTCTTAGTAGTAACCACGACAAGAATCTTCGCTCATCTAACAATCTTCTCCTTACATGTCCCTCTCATAGCTCAAACTTTCTATATAGTTCTTTCTTCATTCAATCTGTCCTTCTTTGGAACGGAATCCCTTCAGAAATCAGGATGTTGACAAACCGCTTATCGTTTAAAGTAAGGGTTAGACAACTTTTTCTCAATCGTTTGTCAGAAGTATCTTTATGTATGTATATTTATTTTCGTAGGTATTTATGTATATTTATATTATAGTATAATATTTATGTGTTTATGTTAGTATTTATATATAAGCATTTTATTCGAAAAATAATATTTATGCACCTATCAAGTATCTCTGCACCACCCTAAGGTTGACTGGTAGAAAATGCCTTTGGCATTAAGTCCGCCTTTATACAATGTTTTGTATAAAAAGCATAAATAAATAAATAAAAGTAGAATTAGGAAAAATAAAAGAAACAATCAAGACAAGAGGAAAGGGCTTACACCTAGAGGACATAAAGAACAAAGAACCTATGATACTGCTGAGAGACGTCCTAAACTATAATAAAGACGAGGACATAATAGAAGCACTCATTAATCAGAACAAACACCTTCTGGGGGATGTGAGCGTGGACAGCTCAAACCTGAAGGTTAACTTCAGGAGAAGAGCTAGAAACCCACTCATATCCCACGTGGCTATACAAGTGCCACCAAAAATATGGATGCGGCTCACGGAGGCGGGGCAAGTCCATATAGATGTGCAGAGGGTCAGGGTGGAGGATCAGTCTCCCCTGAGATAGTGTTCGCGGTGCTTGGGCTACGGGCACGGAAAGCGGTTTTGCCGGGAACAGGTCGACGTCTGCAGTCACTGCGGGGGGGCACACCTTAGGTCAGAATGCGCTGACTGGATGGCCAAGACGCCCCCCTCGTGCTACAACTGCGTAAAGGCTACAATCGACGGAGCCGACCATAATGCCTTTAGCTCCGAGTGCCCTGTGAGAAGGAAGTGGGAAATCTTGGCAAGATCAGCAGTGGCGTATTGCTAAGGTGGACTCTAGGAACCCAGATCAGACCACCTCCTCAAAAGGCGCTGCGTCGACCCTCGTAGTACAATGCAACCTACAGCGTAAACAGCTGGCAACTTATGAATTCCTTTTGGAAGCAAAAACGAGGAGGGTTGACGTAGCGTTGCTCCAGGAGCCTTATGTGGTGAGCCAAGGTAGAGTGAGAGACCATCTGGGTGTGAGGATCTTCCAGGGAGAAAACGAGCAGGGGGCCGTCGTCAAGTCAGCCATTGCTGTGTTCAATGACGGCTGGGCTGTGACTCCCTGTCCAACTCTCACCACGACCAACATCGCAGTGGTGAAGATCCACACAGGAACCCGCAATTTAGTGGTCATCTCGTTCTACTTTGAGCCGGATAAGCCCATCGGGCCATACTTGGAGCAATTGGGGAGGTTGATTGAAACACTGGGACCCCGCGGAATCCTAATAGGGGGCGACACCAATGCGAAAATCATTTGGTGGGGCAGCGCGAGTACGGATGCCAGGGGAGATGAAGTGGTGGGCATGCTTGGACAGTGGGGACTGCAGGTGCTCAACGACGGCCTGACTCCAACGTTTGAGACAGTGAGAGGAGGTAAACTCCTCACCTAGTTATTGGTTAGGCGAAGGAAGAGGTGATGCTCGTTCTAATATAGAACTTACAACAAATTTAAATACTACCGCTACTCAAGATTACATTCCAAGCAAAAAAAACGTCTGTTAAGGATTACCTGACTTTATTATCGAAGTTACCATCTCATTACCGCCGTATGACAACCACTAAACAATATCTGGAACCATTATTTCAATCAAAATCTCAGCTATATAATGCGTAAGTAGAATTTGCATCATCAAAGTCTAAGCCAGTGGCTTCAAGAAAGTTGTTTTGTGACATTTTAAACGAACAAAACATTGCACTATTTCAACCCAAGAAAGACGCATGTAATTATTGTTGTTCATATAAAGCCGGCAACGTTTCTGAAGAGAACTACCAATACCACATCCAGCTGAAAGAATTGGTTCGAGCTGAAAAACTTAGTGACAAGCAAAGTGCTCAAAGAGGTCTTCTTCATGCCATGACCGCTGATTTGCAGGCGGTAAAGCTGTGCCCTTCGCTATCAGCTAGTGTTTTATACTTTAAGACCAAATTAGCTGTGCACAACTTTACTTTATACGATATTGCAACGGGTCATTAAACTTGCTACTGGTTCGACGACACCGCCTGTGATTTAACAGCTACCACTTACGCATCACTTTTCATTGATAATTTGACTAAGTTATTAGAAGAAGATTGCAGGGATGTTGTCATCTGGACGGATGGCTGCACTGCACAGAACAAAAACTCAATAATGCCCTTCTAACCGGACCCATACACCTTCAATAATATTGATCAATATTCTGATTGTACAATATTATTGAACGTGTAGGGATAATATTGAAGCATTGCGCCGTGATTGAGCAAAAGATTGATGGAGCTTAATTTTTATTGATCAATATTTTTTTATTGCGCTGTGTAGGGTTAATATTGCGCAATATATTTCTTTTTTTTTTCTTTTCAACAAAATCACCAGCGTGGCTGCCGCCAAAACTTCGTCGTCGGACATGTTGCTCGCACGAAAATATTGATCAGAGTGGTTTATCAATTTTATTGACAGAATTTATTGAACGTCTGAAATCAAAGGGGATGTTCAATATTATTGAACAATAAAAAGATTGTTCAATATTATTGTAGGTGTATGGGGCCCCTAAGATTAGCAGTAGACAAAAATACAACAATTATGTTAGATTCTTGCGTTTATATCGGATTCAAGGTACAATATATAAAATGAAATTGAGATATTCTGATGCACAACATCTTGACTTTATTTTCTTTGACCGACAGTAATAGACAAGAGAGAAAGATACACATAAAAAAAATACACATAACATAAAATTAAATTAGTGCTGCCATCTGACAGTTCCTTAACCTAATCTTATTTTAGTATGTTAAATAAAATTATATATTTAACACCCTCTCTATAATTTCATTTTCATATACCATCACAATTTGTTAAACAAGAAAAACTGTTTATGTTTGATAACAAATGATTCCTTAAAATATAAATGCATTAGTTGGTAATGACTTTGTTAAGATGTCGGCCAATTGATTGGAGCTGGAAATGTATTTGATTTTCATTTCACCTACTTCTGCTATCTCTCTTATAAAGTTATATTTGACATCTATGTGTTTGGTTCTTTTATGAAATACAGGATTATTTATCAACTTAATTGCACTTTGGTTATCTACATGTAAAGGAATACAATCACTTGTTTCGCCTAGATCAGATAGTATTTGCTTCAACCATATACTTTCTTTAGCAGACTCACTCGCAGCCACAAATTTTGCTTCCGTTGTAGAGAGAGCAATAGTTTTTTGCTTCTGACTAGACCATGTGATTAGTCCCCCATTTAATAAGAATATGTATCCAGTGGTGGATTTCCTAGTTTCTACATCACTTGCAAAATCTGAATCAGAATAGCCAACAAGACTGTTACTCTCTCCATAAGCAATACATGAATCTTTGGTGTCAATCAAATATCTTATAACACGTTTAGCAGAATTTACATGTTGCCTTTTAGGACAATTTACATATCTACTCAATAAATTTACTATAAAACTAATGTCTGGCCGTGTAACAGAACCTAAGAACAGCAGTGAACCAATTAATTCTCTATAAGGAAAGTCTACAATCTCATTGTCTACATTATTTGAAATTTTTACATTTACGTCAGATGGAGTTTTTATAGGATTAGCATCATTCATATTAAACCTTGTTATTATTTGTTCAATATAATTTCTTTCATGAATAATAATGTAATTACTTTCTCTTACTATTTGGATACCCACAAAATAAGTTAAATTTAATTCTTTAATTTGAAAAACTTGTTTTAAATACATTAAGATTTGTGTGATCAAGTCATTACTTGGAGAAATTACTAGACGACAGTCATCTACAAAAATTAGTAAGAAAACTTTGATGCCATTAAATTCACCTACATAAATACAATTGTCTGCCTGAGATTGTATAAAACCATATTCTTTAAGAAAATTTGAAAATTTTTTAGTCCAACATCTGGACGCTTGCTTAAGGCCATAGAGAGCTTTATTTAATTTTAAAATATAATTTTTGTTTACTGATACTCCCTCTGGGACCTCTAAATATATGTCCTCATCCAGATCCCCATTCAGGAAGGCTGTTTTAACATCAAACTGTTTGATTGCATAATTATATTTGGCTGCCAGAGACAGAATAATTCTGATGGAATCCATACCTTATTGTTGGTGAAAATATCTCTTCATAATCAATTCCTTTTACTTGCTTAAATCCTTGAGCACATAAACGGGCTTTGTATCTTGTAACCTCTCCATTTTCATCTAGCTTAGTGGCAAATACCCATTTAGTTCTAATAGTTCTTTGATTTGTTCTTTTTACCACAGTCCAGGTCTTATTGTATTCATGTGCCTCAAATTCTTCAGTCACAGCTTTAAACCATTTGTCTTTTTGAGGATCCCTCATGGCTTCTACTTATGTAGATGGCACTGTAAATTCCACAAAGTTTGCTTGATAGTTTCTGTTGATTCTAGGTCTTAAATTTATATGTCTTTGTTCAAGGTCTTCTATGTCTCGAGAAGGTTCATAACTAGGGTCATCATCATCCCGACAACTGTGCAAACTTTCAGGTGTACTTTCTAGTGATAAAGTGTCATTGATATTTTCATTATTTTCCTGTGTACCAACTTCATTTTCATTATCCTCAATGCATGTGTCTTGATCTATTAGAATTGTTGATATATTTCTTCTTATATCTGGAGCTTTGTCCTCATCAAAAATAACATTTCTTGATATTTTTATTTGTTTGTTCTTTATATTAAACATTCTATAATTATTGTTGGCATATCCTACAAATATCATCTTCTCTCCTTTTTTATCTAATTTCTTTCTTAGTTGATCTGGAGTGTGTACATATCCTTCACTTCCGAAAACTCGTACATGACTCATTTGAGGTTTGACACCAGTCCATGATTCAAAAGGTGTTTTATTGGGAGACTGGCTTGATGAGGTCCTGTTAAGTAAATACACAGCTGTATTAACTGCTTCAGCCCATAAGTATAGTGGTACATCCCGAGCATATAACATAGAGCGAGCACTCTCAACTATGGTGCGGATCTCCCTCTCTGCACGCCCATTTTGTTCTGGAGTGTAGGGTGCTGTAAACTCATGTATTATGCCCTTTTTTTCAGTGTATGCCTTAAATGCAGCATTGACATCTTCTTTTCCATTGTCAGTGTGTAAAATCTTTACACTGTGCATGTATTTGTTCTTGATCATGGAATTATAGATTTTAAAAAAATGTAATACATCACTTTTATTTCTTATAAAACACACATTCCTGTAGCTCGTGTTAGCATCTTTGAATAGTACAAAATAGCGGTTACCTTGCACTGATGTGTGACTCATTGGGCCACACACATCGCTGTATACCAGATCCCCTGGCTGTAATTCGCTTCTTAAAGACTTTTGAAAAGGTAGACGATGTTGCTTCCCATTTGCACATGCTTCACAAGTGTAGTTTTCTTCTGTGTTGCCTTTTATTTTCAAACCTTCAACTACATTGTTTGTATTCATGTTTTTAATTTCTTTCAAGTTGAGGTGACCTAGTCTTTCATGCCACTTTCTGATATCAGTACAGTCTTGTACTAAATTACATTTTACAGGAACAACAGTTTTAATATTCAACTCGTATAGATTGTTTGTTTTGATTTGTGCAGTCATCACCACTTCTCTGTTCAAATAAATTAGTGCACTATTTCCTTTCTTGATAAGTGAATAACCTTGGCGGATTATAACACCTTCAGAAAACAGATTTCTCTTCAAACTTGGAACATATAGTACATCATTTAATACTCCTAAGTGCCATTGTCCATTAACAAACCTTTTTATCATTATTTTTCCAGTTCCACATACTTCAACTTGGGTTTCATTGCCTAGTGTCAAAGTCTTTTGGGTGCATTCTTCTAAGTGTGTAAATATATTTCTATTATAGGTTATATGAGCTGAAGCGCCACTGTCCAGGATCCAACTATTCTCATCATTCAATTCATATATATTTTCAATGTTAAATGCCATCATATTCCCAGGCTTTTTGTCACTTTTCTTTGGGCTCGACATTCTTTGGAGAAGTGTCCCCGTTTGCCACAATTGTAGCATTTAAAACGATGTTTAGTGTGTCTATTTTGATTTGGAGCATTACTACCGACATTATTTGTTTTTGTTTGCCTTTTTTATCTAGAATTTGCTATTAATAAGGCTGTTTCTTGCTCTTCCTCGCAGTCTAAGCTGGCTTCTTTATCAAGTAGGCGGGCAGTTAAATTTATAAGGTTTTACTTTGAAGGGTCTAATGACAACCAGGCTTGACGGAGTGTTCTATATTTTGCCGGCAGAGTGCCAAGTATTTTGGTCATGGTAGCTGTTTCACTCACTTCTTCACCACTTTCTTTCAATTGTTTTGCTAGATTTTCTTCTTTGGAAATATGTTGAGCAATTGTATCATTAGGTGACATTTTATACTGATAGAATCTTTCATGTATCATCATTTTACTTAATTCGCTTTTTTGTTCATAAATAGACTCGAGTTTTGAGATAATTTCACTGGCGGTTTCACAATTTTCTATAAGAGTTATTTGTTTTAAGTCCATGTTTGACGTTATAATGAACATTGCCATTCCATCGTTTTTCATCCATGTTGAGCAGTCTCCTTCTGGTTTTAGCTTGGTTATGTCAATACCTTTGGCTTTTAGAGCGCATTTGATTTGGAACTTCCATTGGCGAAAATTATTCCCGTCGAATTTCTCCACAGACATTGACCGCATGTCCATTTCGTAGGTTAGTTTTCTATAAGCAAAATATTTTTGGCAATAGGTTGTTATTTTCCACCGATCTTCAATTTCCGTTGTCCTGGGCGCATAACCTGTTGGATTCTTGCGTTTAAAAAGAAAGCTAAATATATACAAAATGGTGATACTAAATGGGCTAACTGGGAACATTTAAAAATGTTATTAGAAGTAGACGATGGAGACGATGAAATAAGATTGGTTAATAAATTAACAGAAAAGCAAGACATTGATTTTTAAATACCGAAAATGAAAGTTAAATATGCAGCACAAGTGTTTAGCCAGAGGTGTGGAAGTGTTTAGCGCTTTGCGGTTTTTATCAAGTTGGTATATTAATAACACAGGTCAACAAAAAAAAAAAAAAATTTTGGGTTTCTGTTCTAATGCTTCGATTCTGATTCCAAACATCGAAAAATACTCGGATATCAATTTTTAGGTCTTAAAGTTTGCTTTTGTCTGATTTATGTTGATAAGTTCGTTTGAAGATTTTATTGATTATTATAAACAATGGGTGGTAGCACTTTGATTATAATCTTAATTGCAAATAGTGCATTATTTCTAAATTACACTAGTGAGTGTTTACTTGTCCATTACTATTAAAAAAAATCTATTACAGTTATAACAACCGACTTTTATGTCGTATTAAGATAGAAAATGGCAACAAGACTGTGTAAAGAAGGTGTTGATTCATTCTGTTTTATTTGCGGTGAATTTATCAAAGCAAGGATAAGGCGGATAAACCAAATATTCTTGTCACCTATGCTTATGGGATAGCAGAGCAGACTTAAAACATTACCAACGGCGTATATGGCCTGATCGACTTTAATTTCAAATTGGAAAACATAATATGAATGCTAAATCAATCGTAAAGCCCAAAGATATATTGATACCACCGTAATGTATAAAGTTAGGTCTAATGAAGATGCAACCCCGAGATTGGCGGCAGAGGACGTGATCTCTTAACTGTCGCGGACGTTCCCGAAAGGCGAACGTCCAAATAGATTAAGTGGAGGGCATACCAAGCCCTCCCAATTTGGAGGGGTCCAAAATTGGACGGTGCGCTGGGCGGCAGCGGACCATTTAGGGCACTTCTGGTCCTGAGATGCCGCAAAACCGCCCTAAATGCGTGTGATGGTCACCGAGAGGTTTTAGTCGGTATGCTGGCGTAGCCAGTGACCCCGACATACCCCTTACGGCCTCCCCCGAGGTACCGAACAGGGGAGCTTAAGGCACTTTCCTCTCGTGAAAAAAAAAAAAAGAAAAAAAAGGTCTAATGAAGATAATTTTGAAAGCTCTAGATCATAATTCGGGAGCTTTTAGATATTTAAAGAGATTCTTTCCTAAATTATCTAATGCTAAAGTCCAAACTGGTATTTAGGGGTTCATACGAAAAAAGCCAATACATGCATAAAAGATCAACTAAAAAAATCGTTTTTGAACTCGACTTTTTGTTATTTTCTATTTGTTTGCTATTATTTGTCATATTTCTTGTATAAAAACACTTTTTGTGTTCAATAAAAAAAACCTTATTATAATTTTAAATAAAATTAAAGAGAATACATAAAAAATTGTATACATTTTTTAAAATTCATAAAATTGCTCTATTTTCTACAAAAGCAAACTTTGATCGGAATAGATATTTTTTTATTTATTTGTGACATAGGAGACACTAAAATTTCATATTCAGGAGCCAGACCCAAAAATCGTGTTGACCAGTGTAATTTAACATATAAGATTATATTTTTAACATAATTAGCAAGTGTAATTGAAAAATATTAACATTTTGTTTCAGAACACAAAATTCTACCAGAAGAATGCAAAGGAACAGCAGATTTCCTATTACTATTTGATAAACTTTTTGACTCCTTTAATGGTCATTCTCACGACGGTTCGACTAAAATATATAAGAAGTGTTTAAAAAATAACTCACCCCTTTTCCAACTATGGTATGATTTGTTACCGATTTTAGAATCTATTGAATTTGAATCAGTAGTTAGAAAAAAAAGATTCTGTGTTGATTAAATATGAATCGATTCCATGGCATTTTCGACAAAAGTGTCGCTTACGATAATTTGGCGGTAATGGCTCGATATCATCTATGTATCCCACCGAGTTTAAAAACGTGACGTGAACACCACGATTTTCGGATTCCAAAATGATTTGACAAACCTTTCTTTTATTCCAAAACGAAATAAGAATGTTTGCATGTTGTCATCGCTTTACCACGATTGTGAAATACATATTGAAACAGGTGATCAGCAAAAACCGGCAGTTATAACCTTCTATAACCAGACGAAAAGTGGTGTGGTAATGTAGATAAATTGATTCGTATACCTATATGATGTGTCTCGAAATTCAATAAGATGGCCCCTGACAATGTTTTTCTGGATTCTCAATACCGCTGGTATAAATGCTAAAATTATTCACATGTTGAACAATTCCGGTGCTACCAATGTAACTAGAAGAGACTTTATAAAAAAAATTGGGCATGGCATTGACCGCTCCATATCAAGCTGAACGTCATAACAATTTGCGTCTTCCGATTGACCTTAGGAAGAGAATTAGATTTCATATAGGAGAACTCTTAGAGCCACCAGTTTAAAGACAAGATGCTGGTATAAAAAGACGTTGTTATTTATGCCCTGCTAAGAAGGATCGTAAGTCTAAGTACACTTGTATTTCTTGCACGATTCACATTTGCTTAGAACACGCAAATTTTACATGCGAAAATTGTCGCACAAATACTGAGAATTTGTTAATCATTATTATTATTTTAGTTACCAAAGTTAATAACCTGTGAGTTGATTCATCTGTGCTTTATATAAATGTGAATTTTGATTTTGATCTCAATTAAAAAGAGTTTAATATTATTGATTTAAAGATAAGTGCATACCTAAGTATGAGAGTGTTTTTTTAATTACTCAATAAAACTTTATAAAAATAATTTATCTTATTTTTTTCTCTTTTTTCATTCTGAAACAATATTGAATATAAATTAAAACTTGTTATTTTGGTTTGTAACACATCAAAATAAATAAAAATATCCAATTATGTTTACGGGTCTGTTACATGCGACACATGTACAAGGATTGCTGATGACCACGACGGCCCGGTTACCAAAATCGCTGACGCTTCGTCGCTATGGAAATTTCCACATACGGCTCGACGCGGCGTAAACGCTGACTCCGCGACCTCAATAATTAGTTATAAGTTTTATTGTAGAAATTAATTATTCTTGTATCTAACATCGATCAAGGAACTAGTATTTAATAAATTAGTATTATAAAATTTTTGTTTTTTTTAAGTCCTTCGGCTGTGACTAACGTAATTGGCGCAGTCGGTAGGATTCTAGAGTCAGTGTGTGGCGGTCATAGGTTTAAAAAATCGTTGCCTAGCTTGACTCCGCATAGTCGCTGGCGGGCTCTTAAGCCATCGTCTGGAATCCGAAACCTACGACCTACGGCCGGGGACGTACTCAATCATCAGTACCAAGAAAAACCAATTTATGATTCGACTACTACTAATAGTCCAACTGAGTCTGGCGGCCGACATAAGACTTGAGAGTCTCGACGATAGACCGGGCCTCTTACCATTTAATCTCGAACCCACAAAACTTATTACTCATTATCATTCTTTCTTACAGTATATTGAATTATCCGATATAGAGGACAGAATTTATTCTGTTCAAAATCAACTTAATTATTTTTGAAATAAATTAGACAATCATACACTAGCCCTGTTTGAAATACAGATAAGTTATCTTAGCAATAAATTAATAACACTGAAGTCGCATTTAAGAGGATTAGAACCTAACCGCGTCAAAAGAGGTCTAGTTGACGGACTAGGATCCTTAATAAAGAGTGTGACCGGTAACTTGGACCATTCCGATGCTGAACGGTACAATCATGCTATTAATGTCTTAGAAAATAATGAACATAAGTTGTTATCTGAGCTGGACGAACACATAAGTCTCAATAAAAATTGGATGACGCAATATTCAAATTTAATCGCACATATCGTTGATGATCAGGAAAAATTAACAACACGTTAAAAATTTTATTAAACAAAACCGTTTACGCAGATTACACATTGATTAAATTTGCCAAATTTGCACAGTTGCTAACTATTATAGGCGATAACGTGAAGGATTTATCTTTAGAGTTAATTAAGTTAGAGAATCAATCAACTTGAAAGGACTTCATGATATTGAAGATAAGATTCAAGCCCAGCATCCAGTAAATTTGGACCATGTTATATATCATACCACAATACCTCTCTACACTGTGGTACTAGTTATAACCGCAATAAGTATGGGAGTTACTGCACGCCGTTATCTCAAAAAGTCTAAAGGATACAAGCCCTCACAATCTGTAAAGGACACCCCATCCAGCGAGGATCAAATATATGCAACCCCTGAAACAAGAAAAATTCAGACATCCACCCCAGCAACATTTTCGCTCAACGTTCTCAAATAGTTGCTGATCCGAGGGGGGAGGTGTTACATGCGACACAAGTACAAGGATTGCTGATGACCACGACGGCCCGGTTACCAAAATCGCTGACGCTTCGTCGCTATGGAAATTTCCACATACGGCTCGAGGCGGCGTAAACGCTGACTCCGCGACCTCAATAATTAGTTATAAGTTTTATTGTAGAAATTAATTATTCTTGTATCTAGCATCGATCAAGGAACTAGTATTTAATAAATTAGTATTATAAAATTTTTGGTTATTTTTAAGTCCTTCGGCTGTGACTAACGTTTTACTTACCAGGCTCCCCAAGGGTTAATGAGGCATTAGACTGATTTGAATAAATATTAATAATGTTATAAGTAAAGTAAAAGAACTGATTGTGATTATTATTCCAAATAAAAACTCTTATGCTACGTTTTTGTTTTCTTGTAACTGTTTACCCCTTATACTGTAACAATCAGCCCCTGGTGCGGGGTCGAATGTGACACGTCTCTTATTTTAGAATTAATTCATTGGTGTCTTTAATATTACTCCCCAACATAAAATTAATTGTAAATTAAAATCTTGAATAGTTACTTAATCAAATAAACCTATAGTTAGGTAAAACAAGCAAATCAACAAAAAAATATGTCATTTTGAAATAAAAATGTCACAACCAGCCCCAGTCTCCCCTACTCTCCTATCATAAGACGCACTCTATCAATATGCATTAGAAAATCTCCAAGATTATGAAACTACTCCCTGTCTATCAACACTATTTGATACTGAGATAGCAGCTGTGAATATAGCATGTTTGCAACATTTACTGAAAAGAAATAGTGATCATCTTCAAACCAAATGGACGACCAGTTAAAGAAGTAGAACATACTATTGATACTGGCAACCACAAACCTATAGCTGTTCCACCATACAGGCTGACTCCAATAAAAACGGATCTCCTGAGGAAAGAAGTCACCAAGATTGAATAAAAACGTCATAGAACAGTGTTCATCCCCATGGGTGGCACTTGTTGTCATGGTTCCCAAAAAGAATGGAGGTATCCGAGTTTGCATAGATTATAGGCAACTCAATGCCGTGACTACTTCCGATGTACATATATCCTTTACCAAAGATCGATGACCTTTTGCATAATGCTAAGGCTGCTCCATTTATGAGTACCATTGATCTTCGCTCCGGCTACTGGCAGATAAAAGTAAAAGAAGAAGACCAATGTAAAACGGCTTTCGTCACTCCATTTGGAATATACAAGTTCAAGGTGATGCCCTTTGGTTTGCATAACGCACCAGTGACTTTCCAGCGAATGATGGATCGCTTCCGCATTAAACTCAGCCACATCAAGCTCTTGGTCTATCTCGACGACTTGATTGTAATGTCACACACTCTACAACATCATTTGAAAGACCTTCAAGACGCGTTCGATGAACTTCGAGAATTCAACCTCACAGCAAACAGGGATAAATGTAACTTTTGCTGCCAGAAAATAAAGTATCTGGGACATTATATTATACCAGAAGGATTGGAAATTGACCCAAAAAATGTTAACGCCATACTGAAGATGGCTCCTCCAAGAAACTTGAAACATTTGATTCCTTTTGTTCAGATGTGCTCTTGGTACAGAAGGTTTATACCTAACTTCGCTAAGACTGCCAATCCATTGACTAGGCTAATGAAAAAGAAACCCTTATGGATATGGGAAGAAGAACAGCAGAAAACTTTCGATAATTTGCGTATTCTGCTAACGACTTCCCCAATTCTCGTTCAAGCCGACGAGACGAAGCCCTGTATAATAAAAACAGATGCAAGCTATCTTGCAATCGGAACTGTTTTAGTGCAGAGGGAGGGTGAAAACGAACACCCAGTTGAATATGCAAGCCGCCTCCTAACACCCCACACCTAACCACATCCACACACACACCTAGTTATCCCCTACTTGGTATACCATATCTCGGAATAGAAGGACAAAACACGGAGGAAAAATTAGCGGACAATGTAGTCAACCAGTTATGTGAACCATACTTTGTTACCATACTTTCTAATGTTACTTTTGATAATTATTTCACGAGTATCGATGTCGCAAAATCTTAGGCACAAAATATTCTTACAATAGTTGGAACATTGAGAAAAAACAAGACGTGTATACCTCCAAATTTTCAATCCAAGAAAACCCGCGATATTGAGTCTAATGTATTTGGTTTTTATGAAAATATGACATTGGTCTCACTTATGTATCGTATCTGAGTCTCAGGCTACTTGTAGGTACATAACAATTGGGATTAGTTCCTATTCTGAATTAGATAAAGGACCGTTCATAATCAAAATTTCAAGATCCGAACCTTATCTTGCTGCAGGGCTATCCATCCGGCCCCTAAAATTTGGACAGTTCCTTTATAAAAATAAAATAAAAAATATAAAACCGGACGGTGTCAAACGCTTAGGCCGTAACAAAATATCGGTAGAATTCAAGTCAGCATCAGACGCCAACATCTTTTCAACTAACCCAATTTTAAACCTTAACAAATATGTAGCTTCCATCCCGTCATACAACATTTCCCACATTGTAAAAAACATTCCCGTAGATTATTCCATGGACGAAGAATTTGTAGAAAGTATCGACCTTCCTTACGGTTGTGGCAAAATACTTAAAGCTCGCCGTTTGAGCAGGAAAATTGTTAATAACGGAGATATCTCTTGAGCACTTACTCAAACAGTAGTAATTACTTTTTAAGTACAGATGCCGCCCGAAAGGATTTATTCGTTTAATACTTCCCTTCCAGTAGAGCTATATCAGTAGTCAGTACCCTACAATTCAATGAGTCAAGTGCTGCTGCTTTGGGCATATAAAATCACAGTGCAGGTCTGAACCCAAGTGTTTTCGTTGCGCTCAACCTTATGAGGGACATTTATGCACCATCTCTGAGTCTCAAGCTACTTGTGTGTTCTGTTCAGGTCAGCATTTTTCTAATAAGAAATGTTGCCAAATGCAAGACAGACAGGTTTGCATTAAGAAGAGTATGCCCCAAAATGGCATATTTTATGAGGAAGCAAACAGAATTCCCCAAAGTTTCCCAAAAATGCAACGAAATTTTATCTTCTCCCCCTCCATCCCAATCTCAGATTCCTCTAGTAAATTTGCCCCGGTCAAATCCAATACTATCTTCCCGATCATATTCTAAAATTGTCTCTTCATCTTCTCGTCTCAGACCTCCTTTAAATAAAACATGCGAGTATAATAAAGCGTCACATCAGGTTATTATTGCTGACGTATCCTCAAGTCAATCTAACGAATGGGTGAAAATCGCCAATCACCATCACCGAATACAATAATAGATTAAGTTTTTTTAACACAAAGTAGCATTTGTAAATACTTATCTGTAATTATATCAACTATATATAACATATTATAGTTAAAAAATAAAATTCATATATTCCTTATTTCCGTAACAACTTGTACGAAAAATAATTTCGAGAACGCGTCCCTAGGAACAATCAATTCATTAAAATAAAACAACTCAATAGTATTTCTTGCTTGCTTGCCGCTATGTTTTATAAAACTAACCTCAATTTGTGTGTGACAAACAATCTAAGTTTTCTAACATTTTGGCCCAATATTCATACTAATACACGCACTATTGCACGAATAATTCCTCTAATAAGTTGTTTTGAACAAATTAAATCACGTTTATTTTACTTTTTTTTTACTTAGAATGTCGTGAATTCCGTCAATAGTGATGTGATTCTACAGTACAGAGTGGTAAATTAATCGATAAATATATACTTCCATTACCTACTTTGTTTTCTTTTTTCAGTTGATTAAATGATGGCGCCTCCAAAGAAGAGTAACGCGTGGCAGTTTTTCACTAAAATTGAAGGAGATGGAAACCTTGCAAAATGCAAGCTTTGTCAAAAATCTATTAAATCGAGTGGCAATACGTCAAACTTGATTGGGCACGTAAAACATATCCACAAAGCTGCGTTTTTATAAGTAAATAAAAAAAACTTGCAAGCGACGAGTAATGTAAGTTCATCCGATGTCGACAGCGAAACAATTAAAATAGTCTCCAAACCTGCTGTCTCCAACCCTGAGTCACTGCCATCAACCAGTACAGCTGATACGATAGAATCGAAAAATAAAGCTTAAATATGCTTATCAACAGAAGATATCCATATCAATGATCCTCTCCCTCCATCTTTAAAGCGTCAAAAGTCGATTGTAGAGAGTTTCGAACATATAAATTCATTTTCGGAAAGTGGCGATAAATTTTTGAAAATAAATAATGCCTTGATTTATATGCTTTGTAAGGACAATCAACCATTTATGATTGTTGAAAATGAGGGTTTTCGTAATCTGATGAAAGTGATTGCGCCGCATTACAAGCTTCCCAGTAAAACGACAATAACTCGCTGGGTTGACGATAAATATGATGTATTATCAGCTGTTTTCAAAAATAAAATAAAAAATGTACAGGGTGGGCCAGAAAGGCGTACGATTTTAAAAACACTCTTGCGCTTGAACCATATGAGAGGGGGCCGCGCGGTTGGTGGCGTTGAGAAGCTCGGTTCTCGGAAATTTAGTCGCGATGGATAACTTCACCGGAGCGCAACGTGCATTCTGCGTTAAACATTATTACAAAAATGGCGATTCGTGCGCTATTGTTCGGCGTTTATTTCGGCGTGAGTTTAAATTACATGACCTAAATCAGTGTCCGAAGGAAAATGTGATTAGATCGTGGGTCAGAAAGTTCGAAACTACTGGTTCGACTCTCAAACAAAAGCCTGCGGGACGCCCAAGGTCAACAAGAACGGAAGACACAATTGAACAAGTTAGAGCTTCAGTTCAACGTAATCCTGGTCTATCGACTCGCAAGCGTTCAGCTGAACTTACGGTATCCAGAACATCTTTGCGTCGCATTTTGTTAAAAGATCTGAAATTGCACCCGTATAAAATTCAACTTATGCAGGAATTACAGCCAAATGATCCAATTTTAAGACGAGCTTTTGTTAAAACAATGCTGGAACGTTTTCGGAGTTTCAACAATATTCTGTTCTCCGACGAAGCCCATTTTCACATAAATGGGCATGTCAATAAACAGAATTGTCGTTACTGGGCTGCAGAGAACCCACGTGCAAAACATGAAAAGCCTCTGCATTCGCCGAAAGTAACCGTTTGGGCGGCCATATCAGCGCACGGAATTATCGGACACTATTTCTTTGAAAATGAACAAGGGCAATCTGTCACTGTAAACTCTGACCGATACATAGCCATGCTAAGGGATTATTTCTTTCCGCAACTGCAACAATTTGAAGCCTATAATCGTGCGACGTGGTTTCAACAAGATGGCGCGACATGCCATACATCTAATGCCTCTTTGGCGGTCGTAAACGAGATGTTTGCTGGGAAACTGATATCGCGCCGAGGTGACATTGCATGGCCGCCTCGAAGTCCAGATCTAACGCCACCGGACTTTTTTATGTGGGGATACCTAAAAAGTAAAGTGTATTCCAATAATCCAGCAACAATTAATCAGTTGAAGACCAATATCAGAGAAGAAATGACAGCTATTCCCCGCGCAATGTGCGAGCGAGTTTTTACCAATTTGAGGTTCAGATTCGAGGAATGTTTGCAGCGCGATGGTGCACACCTCAATGATGTTATTTTTAAGAAATGAATTTCCCGGATGTCTTCTTTTAATTGAAATAAAAATTGTATGTGAACTGTATTTAGTTTTTTATTATATTTTTTTCAAATTCGCAATTCTTTCTGGCCCACCCTGTAGAAAACCTCACCCTTACGACAGATATGTGGACAGAAACAATGAGCATGAGAAGTTTTCTTGGGATTACAGCACACTTCGGTATAGGTATTGATTTTTTTTCAATAACTCTTGGAGTATATCAGTCACTTGAGCGTAATACTTCAGAGAACATTGCTGAAATGCTTCTTAATACTTGTGTCGAATGGAATATTAACACCGATAGAGTTTCGGCTGTAGTTACTGACAATGCAGCATCTATGATTAAGGCCGTCGATTTGGCTTTTGGTAAGAAACACATTCCGTGTTTTGCGCACACTTTAAATTAAGTTGCTCAGAACGCTTTACAACAGTGTCCAGAGTTGCAAAGTCTATTAACAAAGGTTAAGGAAATTGTTACATGGTTTAAACAAAGTAACATTGCAAGCAATGACTTAAGAAAAGCCAACGCTAAAGAAACAAAATTGATTCAAGAAGTTTCAACAAGTTGGAACAGCACTTATTATATGCTTGAGAGGTTTTTAGAATTACACATTGTCGTAAACGATATAATTATCCGCCATAAAAATGCACCAGCAATGGTCAATGCGTCAGAATTGTCAATTCTCTCTTCAGTATTACAAGTCTTACGACCGCTCGAAGCTGCTACGAGAGAAGTATCCGGCGACATGTACTGCACTAGCAGCAAAGTAATTCCTTTAATCCATTGCTTAGTTTTAAAAATTCAAGCTCTCAGATTGGTAGATTCACTCGCCAATGAGTTGAAATCGATTGTGCTTAAAGAAATAGAAAAAAGAATGGGTGCTATAGAGCGAGTTACTCCACTTGCCATAGCCACTGTACTGGATCCACGGTTCAAAAAAATGCATTTTAGGGACGCACTAGCTTGCTCTACAGCAGTCGCAAAAATCAAGGCCTTCATGAAAAATAATACACAAACGTTGGAAATGTCGGAATCTGATTCATATCAATCGGAAAAATTAGAAGATAGTTTTTCTTTATGGGAAGACCATCATAAATTAGTAAACAAGAGCTGGAAAGCAACGCAATCTGAAGATGCGATTTCTGATGAGTTATCCATTTATTTGAGAAGTCCTGTAGGACGATTGAATGAAAATCCTCTGGAAATCTGGAACGATCTCAAAATTCAGTTTCCTAAACTATATAAAATTGCTTTCAAATACTTGACTATTGTTGGGACTTCGGTCCCATCCGAACAGTTATTTTCGAAGGCTGGCCAAATAGTAAATCAGCAAAGGAATAGACTGAAGGGTAAACGTTTGAGTAAACTTTTATTTCTACAAAGTTTGCCTAAACAGCATTGGTTTTAAAGCAGATCACAAAAATAAAAGTATTGATTTAGACTTTAGTATTTTTTGTCTCATTTTGTAATATCTGATGTCGTAATAAAATATTTCTAATGTTTTTTTGTTTTACTTACATTGTCTCCCTTACAATAACTACTAAACCCGAAAAAAAACATAAAAGTATTCGATGTTGAAAAAACATCGATGTTTTCAAGCGATGTATCGAAAAACATCGATGCAGGGTTATGATGTTATACATCGATTAAAAACATCGATATATTTTTTTAAATGAATACCCCTAGAGCAGATTAACAGGGGAACACATCAAAACAGAGTGCTCCTGATGTCAATATCAGACAAATACTGGTTTGAATAATGTTTTTTTAAATAATAAATCTTATGTTGAAACAGCCAGATGTGTATTTGCTTTTAAATTTCGATAATTTAGGCAATTTTTATAAATAATTGCAAATTGGGAAAAAATTATCGATATATCGATATTTCTTGGGTCATATGTGTATATCGATATATTTGAAAAATATCGATACGATAAATATCGATATATTTTTTCTATTTGCTCATCCCTATTGGGAAGTTGATTCTTCGATTAAACACTGGTGCAAGCAAAACATTTGTAACGATCAAAAATGTAAAATATAAAAAAGGATATTCAAAATGGACCCTCTACCACGTATTCGGCGATCACAGCCATTGCTCCGAATATTTTTGTAAAAGAACAAACGACGAAAATTTTGAAGTAGATTTAATAGCTTTTGGGGTGTTTGATAATAATAATAAGGAAGACTACTATTGGTGCAGGGGATCACGACCCTCAGCAATGAGGAGAACGACGCGAGGAGGGGGAGGGGTATTTCAAAAAATTATAGAATTAGTCCATAAATTATCTATGCATTCCTACATTTTTGCTCACGACGTCACTAACAACCTAGTTGAAAGGTTTAACTCCAGAGTTGCCAAGTACGTAGGCGGTAAAGGAGTAAATTATGCATTAAAAGAGCCATACAGGGGAAGATGTGCAGCTGCAGTTATATCGTTTAATACTGGTACACTGCAAACAAATGTGCATAAGTTTATTTTTGGGACCGATGCAAACCCTACAACTATTCATCTCGAAAAAATATGTAAGGAAAGAAACAATAACAGAAAAACCATTAAAAAGAGGAAAGTCATCCAACTTAGACCTGCCAAAGATCCTACAGATTACCATAATTAGAGGTATCGTTCCCGGGATCCCGGTCATATTTCAGTCCCGAAATTTTCTACTTAACTATTTGAAATGATCAAAATACACAGAGCTGTTTTTTCCTGTGGCTAGTGTTGCCAGCTTCAATGTCAAATTTATAGGAAGCGCTAAAAAGAACGGTAAAACCAAAATTCAATGGTCAAACGAAGCGACTGAAGACTTCGAACAATGTAAGCAACGTCATAAACAGGCCGCTACGTTGTCTCACCCACGGACTGACACAACACTCGCGTTGATGGCGGACGCAACTAATCTTTGTATGCAAAAAAAAGTTATTAGAGTTTGGGAGCCCTTAGGATACTATTCTAATAAGTTATCCAGTGCCCAACAAAAGTACTCAACGTATCATCGTGAGTTGCTTGCTATGTATATGTCTATATTCTATAAAATACTTCCGTAAACTATTTGAAGGACGTCGGATCACCATCTATAGGGGAGCGAGGGGCTTCTTGTAACAGGGGTAAGTAGTAACAGGCTCTTTCCACTAGGATCTTAAACCTTATTAATGTATTTCTTTGACTTGATTTAACCTATAAACCGCGCCGCATCATGTTGCCATAGCCAGTGTCCCGCCGGCCGGCGCAGTGAGCGGAAGTGTGCACGCGCTTCACTCTTGCCAGGTAATATAAAATTGTAATGTCGTAAATTTTGGTTTGCGTAATTATTATCGACTAATTTCAAACTTTCTATATCTTATTTACATTCAAATTTATCTATCTCTCATAATGTGTAACAGTTTTTAAGATTGCTAAATTGTTTAAATAGTTATCTTGATAAATGTTAAAAATCATACCATGGGGTTAGTTGTAACAAAATCCCGGGGCTTGTTGTAACGTGTTACAACATGCCCCAAGTTATGATGTGGATATCTACTTATTTTTTTCCTTTCTTCTAGAATGAGGGTGTATAAAAGAAAGTCAGAGCGGGCAACACAAAGCCAAGAAGTGTACGTGTGCAGGACAGAGCAACATATTGATTTGTCTATAGTCATAATGTGCACGACGGAACAAAAATAGGCTTGTTTAAAATAAATAATTTCCAAATAAAACAAAGCGAAGTAACACTTCATGTGAATAGTTTTGTATAATAGTGAATAGTGTTTTAGAATCAGGTTAGAAAGATCCTTCCGAGAAATAAACTTTCTCGGACCAGGAAGATCCTTCCGAGAAAAAGCTCGGTCAAGCCAGGTAGATCCTTCCGAGAAACGCCACGGATCGGAACGCCTACTTCCGACCAATCAGGGAAAAACGAGCTCGACCTATGAGAGGGCGAGAAGCCCCATAGCTTTAACACAGAGGGCGCTACCGCATCTGACGGCTTAAAAGGCGAGCGCCCACTGCACAAACCACCAGTCGCACCAGTCGCGACCAGTCGACCAGTCGCGGCCAGTCACTACCAGTCGTCGGGAGGCACAGGAAGAAGGAAGACCTCAAGGGAAACATCAAGGAAGACAGCAAGAAAGCCTCATCAAGTGAGGAAAGCAGAATCGTCGAGCGGAACAAGAATCGGAAGACGTCGTTATAGTCCGTACCAACTGGGTACGTCAACGTCACCGTCGCCGCCGCCAGTTGTGATCACGACGCCGTTAATACCGGAGCACAGGTACACGCCGTCGTACACAACATCAGCCGCAGTACCCGCTGGACGCCGAGTCATCCCGAGTGCCACCGACGCACCACCACGCAGTGTGCGCATCACCGAGCCGACGTCAGGAAGATTCGTCCGAAACCCGTAACGTCGTCGCGGTGTAGACTGGTCATTTTAAAATCAAGTGTTAAATGTTACGTGTTAATCCCGCTTTATAGTTCGCGTGTTGATTTTATAGTTCACCGATATAGGGTACGCGTATTCATATAGTTCGCGTGTCGTTTTAGGGTTCACGCGTCGATTTATAGTTTCACGTGTCGATATAGTTTCACGTGTCGATTTGATAGTTCACGTGTCGATTTATAGTTTCACGTGTCGATTTGATAGTTCGCGTGTTGATTTATAGTTCACGTGTTGATTTATAGTTTCAAGTGTTGATTGATAGTTCGCGTGTTGATTTATAGTTTCGCGTGTTGATTGATAGTTCACGTGTTGATTTACAGTTCACGCGTTGATTTATAGTTTCACGTGTCGATTTATAGTTTCACGTGTCGATATAGTTTCACGTGTCGATTTGATAGTTCGCGTGTTCATGAAAGTTCGTGTGTCGATTTATAGTTCACGTGTCGATTTGATAGTTCGCGTGTTAGTTTATAGTTCACGTGTCGATTTATAAGTTCGCATGTTTATTTAGTTTAGATGGTTATTTTGTATGATTTTATCGATCTCTTGCGTGTAAATAAATCCATTTTACCAATTGAATTTGTGTTTGACATCTCCACCTTACTCGCAGCCGGTGCCCATTATCGTCAGGGAACACAACCGCCCTTAGGACATATAGAAATAATAATTGTATACAGTCCACTTTGTTTTGTTATTGGTTTTGTTGTCGCTAACTGAGGGCGGTGCTGTTCAGTACGAGTTAGCGGCAGCTGAAGTTTTCGGAAAGCTAGTCAGACTTTCGGATTATGTCACGTCTCTCTTTATAGATACGTAAAGAAAAAGAAGAATAATGAGAGTTTAAGAGTCGGTTATGGCTTCCTATCTACTCAAGTGCGCGGAAATATATTTTGGACTACTTCCAACAGAAGTAAGGAAACTAGCTTACCAATCCGCTCTGCAGCTTAATCCTAAAAACATTCCTCCTTCTTGGCATCAAAATAACATGGCTTGTACCGACTGGTTCCTAAATTTTATGCGCAGAAATTCAGTTATCTTTAGGGACACCAGAAGCGACTGTGAAACAGGGGTCCCAACGATTCAAAAACCTAAGAAAATAGTAGCTGCTCGTGGCCAAAAGCAAATTGGAGCTATCACATCGGCAGAGAGGGGAACTCTTGTAACTCTTACTTATGCCTGTAACGCTGCGGGTAACTTTATCCCACCGATGTTCGTTTTTCCCAGGCTCAAATATTCTGATATGTTTATTCGTGGTGGACCTCCAGATTGCATTGGAGCTGGTAATTCCTCCGGATGGATGACCGAAAAATAATTTTTAATTATTATCGATTATTTTATTAAACATGCAAAAGCCACGAAGGAAGAACCAGTTCTACTGCTACTTGATAACCATAACTCACACGTGAATATTTAAGTTGTTGAAATAGCCAAGGAACGCGTCAAAGGTGCGATAAATCAGCCTGTTGCTTTCAATTCCGTCTTCGGCTGGCTTTTATTGGGTCGTACTTCTCTTGTGACGTCGTCATTACTCCAGTTTTCTGCGAAACCTGATAATGAGCTGTGCACTCTCGTTCAGCGGTTCTAGGAGCTGGACAGCATTCCCAAAGCTTCGTCCCTTACACCTGACGAAATAGCATGCGAACAGACATATGCTTCTGAATTCGGCTGTGACTCTTCGGGTAGGTATATTGTTCGACTTCCTTTCAAGAATAGTTATGAACCTATATTTGAGGGCTCTCGCGATATCGCACTTCGTCGCTTCCATGCGATCAAGCGTCGTCTCTCACGCGATCCCGATTTACACCGCCAATACTTAAGAGTTCATGGATGACTATATTCAATCTGGTCACATGTCTTTGGTTAATTCAAAAGACCTAAATAAAGGTAAATATTATATCCCGCACCATTGTATTTAAAAACCGGATAGCGCCACAACTAAATTACGCGTAGTTTTTGACGCGTCTGCCAAAGACGTTCTTGGAAAATCTTTAAACGACACGTTGCTAACGGTTCCTAAACTTTAAACGAATATCGTTACCGTGCTTCTCCACTTTCGTTTACATGCGGTTGTCTTTATGGCTGACATTCGTCAGATGTACAGACAAATTCTTATCGCTGATGATCAACGTGATTATCAGAGAATTCTGTGGAGAACCAGACCTGTACAATGCTTACAGGAGTTTAAACTGAACACTGTAACATATGGTGTCTCATCGGCGCCAAATTTGGCTTGCAGAACTATCCAGCAGCTAGCTGAGGACGAAGGAACTATACATAATCGAATAACCTAACGTTCAGTTAAAAAAGGCCGAAGAAGGTGAAGATAGACTTTTCTTATTGTCGTTGGTTAGTGAAATAAAAAAAGAGCCTAAACATTTACATCTTCGTACAAAATCTCAAATCACGCAAGTCATTACTGAAGCCCAAACGTCTAGATATAACTAATGTGTGATGCATATTTGTGTTTAAATTTTTGATTGAATTTTATAAATTGTAAATTTTGTTGATTGTAATAATATAATTTTTTATCTAATGTTAATTTATAATTCTATCGCTATATTTTGTATTATTGTTGTTGTTGTATGTTCTTTAATTTTATGACTTTTATATTGAATAGATTAATTTCGGTTAGTGTAATTGGTGTAACCGTACTAATTTGAATAAATAAATAAATTCAGTGATTTAGAACCTCCGAGAACTATCGTCAAGCACTAATGTAGTTTACGTAATTACTACCACTAACGCAGTGCTTGTGTGTGCAATGTCAACCCTAACCCATTAAATATGAGGTTTAGTGCGGTTTGGATTGTTATTTGCCGTGAAGGTCCTGGTGCCCCACCCACCAGCGACATGCGTTACGATAAATCACCGCGGTATATACCATTTCTATTGCCTTATTATTTAGATTTCTATGGTTACACCACATAAAAATGAGGAAGGAAATTACCTGATACCAGAACAAATAAAAGAGAATTTTATTAGCAACGTTGACCATTTTATTACTAAAACGCCATATCAAACTAAAACTTCAATGATTATTATCACAAAGCACATTGAGCAAGAATATCCTTCTACAAGAAAACACTTTCAACCAATAATAAGCCCTGCATTTGCATCAGCAATTGTGTAGCCCTCTGAATCTCCAATTAAAGGCAACCAGAAAAGGCATTAAAGTGTTCGCCTACCTGATGCAGTAGATAGCAGTGATAAAATGCTATATTGGAATGAGAAAGAAAACATTGAAAAATAACAATAAGAAAAAAAAGGTTTTAAGGCAGCTAATAAAAAATTGTCAAAGAATAATAAAAAGGAATCGGATTCAGATGAAGAAATACCGACAGCTCCGAGAAAGATGAGACGACTTCGAATTAATTTAGAGTCTGATGATGATAGTATATAGGGTGTCTCAGATTGTTTTTCGTTTTTGAATTGACCAATACGCGCCAACTGCAGGTAGCAGGGGGAGGGGAGTGGTCTCAAACGCTTGGCCGACTTGTTAACTTAACAATATTAAGTTTAGTAGCCATGAATTGTTTCACGGGGCAGCAGCGCGCGTTTTGCGTGCAAGCGTTTTATAAAAACAACTATTCCTATACTATTGTTTGGCGTCTCTACAGGACACATTTTTATTTAACAAGCTTAAAACATGTGCCCAGTGCCAATTTAATTAAGCAAGGTTGCACAAAGTTTGAAGAGACCGGGAATACAATGCCGGACAAATCGTCCGGGCGCAAACCGGACATCGAGAACGAGCATGAACGTCGACCGCGTTTGCCAGTCTGTTAGGCCTTATTCGCACGAGAGTTTTAAAAGCGTTGCGTTATAACCCGGCGTCGGCGCTTTTATAACGTCCTCAATGTGATCATTCATACGGACGCTTTTAAATCACTTTCGTCTCGTCCCTCGCTTTAGTAAGAAGTAGGAATGGTTTCTGCTAAAATACTAGCAATAGCGATTTGTGTTGCTAGAAGACGAAGAAAGAAACAAAGAACATTCTGGGTATTGGACATTCCTCTGAATGAACGGAAACATACTTAAAAGAAATGTTTGTGACACTGTACGAAGATTCGAGGCAATATCTCAACAAATTCTTTAATTATTTTCGAATGAGTATAACGACATTTGACGAATTATTGGAAATAGTTGGGCCTCAAATAACACTCCAAGATACCAACATGCGTTTGGCGATAACCTGCACTACGACTGGTTGTAATAGAGGTAAATAAAACAATATTACGAAGCAATCATTATTTATTATTAATTGTTACAGAACAAACACGTCCGACAACTGAGAGAGCGCGCGGCGTACTGATCGCAGCGCCGGCGCTTCTTTAAGGCCCTATTCGCACGAGAGTTTAAACAGCGTTGCGTTATAACCCGGCGTCGGCGCTTTTATAACGTCCTCAATATGATCATTCATACGGACGCTTTTAAATCACTTTCGTCTCGTCCTTCGCTTTAGTAAGACGTGGGAATGGTTGCTGCTAAATTACTAGCAATAGCGATTTGTGTTGCTAGAAGACGAAAAAGGAAACCAAGGACATTCTGGGTACATCCTCTGAATGTTCATTCATACTTAAAAGGATTCATACATACAGGAGATACTTAAAAGGACAGTTTGTGACACGGTACGAAGATTTGAGGCAATATCCCAGTAACTTCTTTAATTATTTTCGAATGTGTATAACAACATTGCCTGGAAGAGATCGCCTTGCGCGATAAGGCCGCTCTTTGTACTTTCTTTTTATTTTATTCTTAAGTTTAATTTAAGTTATAGGTGTACAATAAAGTTTTAAATAGATAATAATAATAATAACATTTGACGAATTATTGGAAATAGTGGGGCCTCAAATAACACTCCAAGATATTATACTAACATGCGTTTGGCTATACCACCTACACTACGACTGGTTGTAACACTGAGGTAAGCAAAACAATAAAACCAATATACAAAGCAATCATAATTTAGTATTAATTGAAGGGTCCTCTGCAATAATGATAAATGCCCTTTTTCTTTTGATTTAAGATAATTTGGTTTTAAATTTATAAACGGTGTAAAAAATTAATGAATGATATTTTCCAAATAAATACATACTTTAATTTTAATAAATAACAGTTTGTTATCTTCAGGTCCGAGCTTTTTACACAGTTTATAAACTTAAAGCCCAATTATGTTAAAGCAAAAGAAAACGGACATTCATCATTATTGCAGTGGACCCTTCAATTGTTACAGAACAAACACGTCCGACCACCGAGAGAGCGCGCGGCGTACTGATCGCAGCGCCGGCGCTTTTTTAACGCTCGTGTGAATAATAATAAGAAGTTTCATACGACCTATTCCCAGCGCCCTGCGTTGAAAATGCAACACAGCTCGATAAAAAACCGTCGCGTCTTAAAAGCGCCGACGTGTGAACACGTACTTGGGTATGCATATGTTCTATTTGAACGCTTTTTTAACGGACGTTAAAAAAGCTCTCGTGTGAATGGGGCCTAACTCTCGTGTGAATAATAATAAGAAGTTTCATACGGCCTATTCCCAACGCTCTGCGTTGAAAATGCAACACTGCTCGATAAAAAAGCGTCGCGTCTTAAAAGCGCCGACGTGTGAACACGTACTTGGGTATGCATATGTTCTATTTGAACGCTTTTTTAACGGACGTTAAAAAAGCTCTCGTGCGAACAAGGCCTTATAGACGACCCAGAGATTGCGCGCAGCTTTTCTTAATTTGAACAAATCTACGGTTCATCGTATTATTTCGAAAGATTTCCATTTTCACCCTTATAACATTGTAATTGCTCTAGAAGTGAAGCCAGATGATCCTGATAAACGAGTCGAACTCTGCAGGACAATGAAAAACCGTTTTCGGAGTTTCAATACCATCTGGTTCACCGACGAATCGAATTTTCACATGAACGGCCACGTGAATAAACAAAATTGCAATTACTGGACCTCCGAGAATCCGTTAGAACTGCATAAGAAGCCCTTGCACACTTCAAAAAGTGGTTGTTTGGGCTGCCATATCAAGTCAAGGAATTATCGGTCCTTATTTTTTCTTTTATTATTTTTCAGTCACAACTCTCGGGTAGCCAGGTAAAAACAGTTACTAACATTTTGCACCGTGTGATTATTAAATTAACTTAAATGAAAATTCTGTGGGCTTCATATTCTCGATTGTTATGAAATGTATTTAATAAACAAACCCTTGACATGTTTTGTATTTTATTAAATTAATAATTTGAGTAATTATTCTGGACTGAAATTTGTAAGACAACCCGTATGTAATATATTTGTTGGCATATTAAATTTAATATAAAAAAAGTTTCATCAAATAAGCAGCTAAGTAAAGGTCATTGTATAGCGGGATCTTAGAATATTTCAAAATGGCGCTTAATCTGTTACTGATACATCCATCGTATTATAGTTAGGCAACTTTGCTAGACCCTGGGATCTTTCCCCTATATTTGGATACAGGAGGCAATTTTTTCATCCAGAAAATTATGAACTGATAATAAATACGCTATTTTTAGAATCAGTAAAAAGACACTTCTTTTTAATATCACAACATTACAGAAAGTGCTAGCAGCAGTGAAGAAAAGGAATCTGAACGATTACCACAGTCACAAGATCCTCATGCATCTTTCTGAAATTGCTTTGAAGACTTAGCTTCCACAAAGCCACTAGAGCGCGATGATCCTAAAACCCTCATTGCTTTAGATTGCTATTTTAAAGAAAATTTGTTCAGACGAGAAGGATGACTTTGAAGAAAATAGATATATTGAAAATATTAAAAACACCGGAGAATAGACATTTGAATTTTTTCAAGGGGATTTTACTATCTCTTCAATCTTTGAATGAGCATCAAACATTGATATTTCAAACTCGGGTGCTTCAAATACTGACCGATATTCTTCGGCCTTCAATTCAGCAATATGCTACACCGCACGGCTATGCTCAAGGTTATCAACGTTGGTGCTATAACCACGAATATTCAACTCAGAGATACGATGACACTTTTCAGAGTGGCTACCACACTTCTACTCCTGGATGTTCGACTACTGAACTGAGGACTGCCCCATCTTCCCAAATACGTTCCGAGCCATCCATCCAACAACGTCCAGTAAATTCAACATTTACACTGGACGAAACGACAGCTTCCTAAGGTACACAAGACGAAGAGTTTGATTTTTCTTGAATTTTTTTAAATAAGAAAAACTTGGTATCTTCCTAGGATTTCTAGTGTAATAAATATCATTTCGAAACATTCATAATTTCAAGACGAGGTGGAAGGGAGGGGTAAATGCGTTGTAACGTCGGAGCGGCACCGCTCAGTTGTTTTGCGTCACAAGGAAGGACTATTTTTGTTTATTGTGATTAAGGTTTTAACAAATGAGTGCCAACCTGGATGTTATTCATATAGACTACCTAATTACATTAGTCCAAGAACGGGAAATCCTTTGAGATAAGTCCAATGAAGACTTTAAAAATAAAACAATGAAAATTAAAGCATGGGAGCAAATTGCCAAAATTGTATTTCCAGACTATGTAAATTTTACTCCTAATATAAAGTACCATATAGGTAAGTAATTATTTACTTGCGTTTGTTGTACGTTTTTATGACGATCAAATCTTCTGTAACTGCCATTGTAGAGACCCTCTGTTGCTCATAAAATAGGTTGCAAATTCATCTGTAATGACTTTTGCAACTGTCATTTCTTCATCTTGAGGTTGTAATGAGTGGAATTCATCATCAGTTATTGCCAATTTATCCTCTTGCCGAAAACCATTCCGATCTGCGACAAAATTGTGTAGGACACAACATGCCTTTACAATGTCAGTAGCAACTAGCAAAATTATAGGACACGTACAGTGAAGAAATGGAGAAGAGTCAAAAATAACTTATATAAACATTTAAAAGAGCTTCTAAATCTGACTCAGCCGTTAAAAAACTAAAAAATAACAAACTTTTATTTTTAACAAAAGTGATTCAAAATGAGACAGACAGTAGCTAAGACGTAGCTGGAGAAACCAACACCGATTCTACAAGTGATATTGCACCGGCGTCTTCACGTTATGTTCCTATCACCCGAAAAAGAACAATGCAAACTGATCATTTCGAAAAGGAAGCATTAAAAGCCTTTAAGGAGCGCGAAAATCGCAATATATGTGAATGCTATAGGTACGACGATTCCACCTTTGATATTTTTTAAAGGTCAAAGACAAAGACCAGATCTAACAGAAAAACTAACAGCTGAAACGTTAATTAGAATGGCACTAAAGGGAAGTATGACTTCCAACTTATTTGTGGAATTTATTCAGCACTTTGCAAAACATAAAGTCGCTAATAAATGTTTATTAATTTTTGATCGTGCAAAGTGCTATCTATCAATCGAGTCTAGCGCCTCGTAAAAATGAGAATTACAAGAAAGATATAAAATTAAAAAATACAGTATGGAAAATAAAAGATAAGAGACAATAAAATAAGAAGGTTAATTAATAAAAAGATGATATGGAAGAATGGTACTGCAATGCATATCATGAAAATACTAAATTGTACATGAGACAACGTAACTTTTTTGTAAATTTTTAAGTTTTACACTTTCACGGACTTAGATTATATTTATTTACTTAGGACTAAGAAAAAATATTGTTACTTTTATCATATTGAGATTATTATTGTGTTTAAAAAATGGAAGGTTTGTTGAATATTCAGCAACATTTAAAAGAATCCATAGATAGAGGTTTAATTCATATTAAATAAATTGCCATGGACTAGAATACGTGGAGACCAGAATAGAAAATTTAGAAAGGGATTGGCAATTGTTTAGAAACAATCATACTAATTTGTTATGTTTCAGATCAGTTAATGGAACAGGGCTCAAAAAATCTTCTTATATGAAAGAGAAATATAATGATTTTGTTGAGGATACTTATGTAAACTATAAATCTCTTGTTAAGAGTGTGTTGAATAAGTTTAGAAAGGTTAAGGTTAATAAAGGGGATAGGCGAGTTGTTAGTCGTCGGGATATGTATACTACTTTTGTAATGTGACCCAAAACATCCATACCTATATTTTCCGGTAAGTACTCAGAATGGACTACTTTTTGAGACTTATTTATTTCGCTCGTTCATAAAAATAACAGTCGAAATAATGTGCAAAAACAGCACTACCTAAAGAGTTATCTTGAAGGAGAAACAGAACAACTTATTCGACATACTCCCATTACTAGAACAACGTTTTAATAATAAGAGGTATTTATCCAATTGTATTTTGAAAAAGTTGTTCCGTCAAAAGAAAATGTTAGTAGAATCTGCAACAGCATTTAAAGAATTGTTAGATAACACCATGGATTGTTTGAAATTCAAACAACCAATTACCAATTGTATCTTGCCTGACTGAAACATATAATAAAATGAAACATTCAACTGATATCGGTGCTAAAACTAGAAATGTAATTGTGGACGGCTTGATAAAAAGATTTGGGAGTGTCGAGCAAATTCATTTGTTGCCTGCTGCGACCATTTTAGATCCTAGATTAAATAAAATCATTTTACTGACCATGTAGCCTGTCCACGAGCGATAAATAGAATCAACACTAGAATTTCAGATATTACTCGGCAACAACTTCCACAAAATAATATTGAGGAAGTCGGCACTATAGAAGGTATAATGATATGAATAAATGAATTTGGGATTTTCATTAGTTGCTTGTAAAAAGCAACTTTCTATTTGTAATGCACTTGCACAAGAAAGTCAAGGCTTAAATGAAGAATTCAAACATTATTTATCGCAGGCAGTTGTGCACCTAAATTATGATCCTATGCTTTACTGGCAAGAACAAGAAAACTATTTATCACCACGTTCACTCAATAGCCATGATGTATATGAGTATTGTGGGATCATCTGTTCCTTGTGAGCGTCTTTTTTCAGTTACCGGAAACATCGCAAGTGATGAGCGGAACCGGTTGGATCCCAGTAAACTTGACAGAATGTTGTTTTTAAAAAGTTTAGATATTAAGCATTGGGAACTATAAGCGAAATTATATATTTGTTTTGTAAAAAAGAAATTTTGAAAATAATGTCTTGTTTTCTACCTGATCAGATACTTTGATATGGAAATAAAAATAATTGTTATTATCAAATTCGATTTTACTGATTAAAACATCGTTAATTGTAATATTTGTCTTGTTTTTAATAAAATTTCATATTTTAGAATAAAATACCTCTTGTTAGTAGAGATAATTACGAAGTTTACCAAATACACCTAATATCAAAAAAGTTTGGCAACAATATGATGACCCTAGTCCCAGTGTCGACTTACGTAGCGATCAACTTACGAAAAGATTCATAATATACATGTCGCATCCGGGTCATGAGTACAGGACCGCAATGTCATTATCAAATTACACAAACGTCGAAATGACGTTTGCAGACCCTAGGCTAGAGAGACGCAATATCAATATCAATCATCAATCAGTAGATCAATATCGTCCCGATCGCTCAAGAAGTAACTCTAGCCTAGGAACTGTAAGTGTATTGTTATTATGTATAAAGTAATTATAAAGTACAGAAAATTGATTTATATTCTGATTTGCTGTTGTGTTGAATAAATCACTTCATAATCCTTCGAAGTATTATTTCTCGCCCGGACCCCTGCTGACGCCTACAATGTCTGACCGCGAATATATCGCGTCGCCGATGTACAAATATCAGACACAGAACTTCAGAAGTGCATTCATTTCGATGCCAAAACACAATTACGTCCAGCGCAAAAACCCATTTACCGTATGAAAGCTAATGAAAGTTTATGTTGCAAATACCAGGATACAGAGTCATATATGACCAAATCCGTTTCCTCTCACGATTCATGGGTACAGCTAAATATAAACACGTATCTATTTTTCTGCTGCGATCCACTCTCCATAAGAATCATATGTGAAGACCAAATTACAACCGATCTCCTCAGTAATACTGGTATAAATAAGTTGAATACAGACTGTAATTAAAGGGAGCGATATCATTGTTTTAACGCAGAAAAATTTACTGCGCAACGTAACCTCTTCGCCTATTTTTCATAAACAAAGTTTTAATAAAGTGAATTCAAACCATAAGGACACTAGAGGGTAGAATAAGGATTGTTTATCATCTTCTCGCATTCTCATTCATATTCATCATCACCATTAATCTCTTTTCTTTCTCGCTGTGGGAGCATGTACGGTGCTAGCGCCCTACATCGCACTGCGCTGTGTCAGTGCTTTACGACACACATATTAAATATAATAATTTTGCCAATCAGTTCACGTGCGATCATTGCCCGGTTCGCGTGTCCTCATTACCATACCATTTAGATTAATTCAGTTTGAATATACCATATTTCACCAAACCAATATCTTTATATTCACGAACTATACGTAAATACCTGTATGGATACCAAACCCCGTACAAATTTAGTCACAGAAAGATAATTCTAAAAGATTTGTTTTGTTTTGAGGTCAGTTTTGTTATTTTTCAAATTTAGCTGATATTTAAGCAACAAAGTGGCATAAAAACATGAAAAAAGCACAGATAAGCGAAATTTAGTTATTTTGCTTGATAAAAGAGAACATGAAAAGCGAGGTGAAGCTAAAATTAATTCTTTGATGTCCTCTTCGCGACAATGTACCAAAACTGACCTCAAACAAATTTCTTGGAGCGATTGCGTTGAAAAAAATAAAAAGTGGGATAACAACATCACCAAGTCTTTGGAGCTAGATAATTTGATTAACGAAATGATCGCACTGGAGGACTAACCATTTAATTGTGTGGAATGTCTTGGATTTGTGAGATTGATTAACCGAGTACCTATGCCCTTCATATAATTTAAAAAGTCGGCAATATTTTACTTCCTTCATTTGTGAAAATTTATACGGCAAGGTAAAAGATAAAGTTCTAGAATTGATCAAATCATTTGAAAAAATAGCATTAACAGCTGATATTAGGTCTGACTCTTGCTCTGGAGTATTGCTGATAAGTTTCACTTGCCACGAAATTACAAATACTTTTAAACGAAAAATGATTCTATTGAAAGCAGAAGTATTCAATGATGGGCGACATACAGATGAAAATATAGCCGCAAAGATAGAAACATCATCATGGGAAATTCCTAAAGAAAACGTATTATGTATTGTTAGAGATGGTGGCACTAACATGAAAGGGTTATAAATAATTTTAATTAGATATTTTTTCTAGCACACTGAATTTTTATTTTTAAATTCTACGACTGTTGTAGTAAACCCATTTAGTAGCAGAATCCTTAATTTTTTTCTGGCAACATTAAACATGCTCAGACCGCAAGTATTATTTTTTTTATTACATGTAATAAAAATGTATATATTTATAAAAGTATAGTTATTATAAAAGTATAGTTCAAAAAAGCTGGTTCTTCGCATATTTATATAGATGAAACTATAGTACCATACTTTGGAAGGCACGGTACCAAAAAACATATTCATGGAAAGCCAATAAGGTTCGGATACAAGCTTTGGTCAGCAGCTACTCGGTATGGATACTTAGTAAATTGTGAACCTTATCAAGGTGCGTCAAGATCCAGTCCGATTTGGGCCTGGGAGCTGCTGTCTATTGATATCTGAAATATTGATTTTACTCATAATACGAGTAAACTATGGATAAGGATTAATGAAATTAATAGCTCTCTACGGTGTAAACACCTAGCTATGGAATGCAAGTGATCTAATCATACAAACAGAGGACTCAGGGAAGACGCCTGGTTAAATAATAGCCGTGAGATGAATGTACCGGTTTCTGTTATAAAAAAGAAAATGGAGTCATGAATGGTATCCTTCCGGCGGGAAAAATCACGAGAAAAGAAAAGTCGTTTAACTGGATCAGGTAAGATCTAAATTTATTCATTCGCCTTTACATTTACTATTAAGAACAATTTATCTAAGTATTATAAAAACATGTCACTTTTATTTTCCAGGTCGTGATGACGTTTACAAATCTAGCTGGTTTGCATATAATGCCTTTATATTTCTGTCTGATAGGAACGAGCCGGGTACCACGCGGGATACTATGGAGAATGTCAGCACTTATTTAAGTTTTTATTGAAAAGCTATATCACCTAATATATAAAATGGTACTTTCGGATAGTACGGTATTTGCAAAATTGTGGGTAATAGGATATTAAGTTCTCTTTTTTCAAGATTTTGGTATAATTTTGTATTTTTGAATATAACTCGATCAGAAATCCTTCCTTTACTCCTTACATTTACATATAAAAACTTATATAATTTACCTTATCTAGTTTAAAAACCAATTTTAAAAATTTTATAATTTTATTTTTAGCAAATGTATTATACCATCATTTTCAGATTATTAATACATCAATGCCTAGCCGACAGCGCGGTCACTCGCGGTCACTTTAATCCGACTTCGACGGCTTATTTAATGACTATTGGAACGTGATTACTCATATAGAAATAGTCTCTTTTGAACCATATTTAAAGAGAATCGAAAAAGCGTTATTCAAAATGAACCGATTACACTGGTCAACACGATTTTTGGGTCTGGCTCCTGAATATGAAATTTTAGTTTCTCCTATGTCACAAATAAATAAAAAAATATTTATTCCGATCAAAGTTTGCTTTTGTAGAAAATAGAGCAATTTTATGAATTTTAAAAAATGTATACAATTTTTTATCTATTCTCTTTAATTTTATTAAAAATTATAATAAGGTTTTTTTTTATTGAACACAAAAAGTGTTTTTATACAAGAAATATGACAAATAATAGCAAACAAATAGAAAATAACAAAAAGTCAAGTTCAAAAAACGATTTTGTTAGTTGATCTTTTATGCATGTATGGGCTTTTTTCGTATGAACTCCTAAATACCAGTTTGGACTTTAGCATTACATAATTTAGGAAAGAATCTCTTTAAATATCTAAAAGCTCCCGAATTATCATCTAGAGCTTTCAAAATTATCTTCATTAGACCTAACTTTATACATTACGGTGGTATCAATATATCTTTGGGCTTTACGATTGGTTAAGCATTCATATTATGTTTTCCAATTTGAAATTAAAGTCGATCATGCCATATACGCCGTTGGTAATGTTTTAAGTCTGCTCTGCTATCCCATAAGCATAGGTGACAAGAATATTTGGTTTATCCGCCTTATCCTTGCTTTGATAAATTCACCGCAAATAAAACAGAATGAATCAACATCTTCTTTACACAGTCTTGTTGCCATTTTCTATCTAAATACGACATAAAAGTCGGTTGTTATAACTGTAATAGATTTTTTTAATAGTAATGGACAAGTAAACACTCACTAGTGTCATTTAGAAATAATGCACTACTTGCAATTAAGATAAAATCAAAGTGCTACCACCCATCCATACTAATATTATAAATGCGAAAGTAACTCTGTCTGTCTGTCTGTCTGTTACGCTTTCACGTAAAAACTACTGAATGGATTTTAATGAAACTTTGCAATAATATAGCTTATACATCAGGAAAGGACATAGGATACTTTTTATCCCGGAAAATGTAGTATTCCCGTGGGAATGGGTATTTCTGGATCTACCAAACCGATTTGAATGATTTTTGGTATAGAGGTACGTAGGGTTCACAGAATTAACATGGGATAATTTTATCCTGGAAAATATAATCCCGTAAACATGTTATAAATGAAAAAGTCTCTTTGCACTTAACCCTAGAGTCTACGCGGACGGAGTCGCGGGCAAAAGCTAAAAATCAATAAAAATCTTCAAACGAACTTATCCACATAAATCAGACAAAAGCAAACTTTAAGACCTAAAAATTGATATCCGAGTATTTTTCGATGTTTGGAATCAGAATCGAAGCATTAGAACAGAAACCCAAAAATTTTTTTTTTTTTTGTTGGCCTGTGTTATGTAGTAACGCAGAAAACATGGTTATCACTTTAGGTTGCAAAGATTCACTAAATCTGTTACAAATATTGTTATCATCCGATTTCTTTAAGTATGATTCCATAATGGAATAAAATGGAATTTCCATTTCATATTTGATTGCTAATAACCCATTAAATCGATTTAAAAGATCTTTAGAATTTGGCGGTGAAATTTTGAAATTCTTTTTAGGCACCTTAGATGCTGAGAATGCCCGTAAATATGACTGCTATTATTTCTTACTAGGAAAATGAAAAGGAAATGTTCACATTAATGAAAAATAATATCCATGTTTTGTTCAATCCACAATTAAACATTTTAATTCCTCAATTCGAAAGTTAAATGAAAATGAAAACAAAGTAAATCAGCAAATAGACAAACTGAATATAATACCCACTAAATGAAAATTCAAAAATTAGTAACAACCTAGTTAAGGTATCAATAATAAATACTATAATGAATTTATTATAAAGTTCGTTGTCATCAGTTTCAAAAATATTCCGGTTTCATACTTACACACCTGGTACATTAGAATAGGTAATCAGTTCAGCAGTTTTTGAATCTGGACACACAAATTTTACTAAATTAGTCAGATGTGAAGCAACATTAAATAAAAGGTTATGTTCAGCAATAAAACATGCTAATTTTATATCGCCGGCTTTGGCCATTGGCGGTGGATCCTGTGATTACGATTTCGATGCAAATAAAGATGTAAGCTTGGGTTGCATTTGAATTTTTACAGTATACTTGTTAGAATGATGTACCTGATCTTTTCACCACGAAATGTATACATACATTATGCCATTTATTTGTGCTAAGCGCATCCCACGTATGTAAAAATTACCGAGGGGTCTTGAAGATTTTTGCCGCGAAGCTTTCAATCACATCCAGAAATCATCTCACCGCATCGATGATTTTAAAACTTTTCAGGCGTTTACTAATATAAACCCACATAAAATATTAGAACCTGCACAAACCAGATGGCTATCGTTTAACGATTTCGTGAATAGATTATTGGAACAATTTCCAGAAATAAAATTACATTTCCAATCAGCAGTATTTACAGATCGTCTACTTTCTGAACCAAGCATTTTAATTAAAGCCATAGAACCGACAAGTGAATTATGCTTGGAATTCCTACGATTTGCTTTACCAATGTTTACAGATTTTAGCCTTTAAATGCAAATTGACGTAAAACGGCATGAAAAACATTTTGGACTTGGCTTAACCGCCCGGGCCGCGAGGGAGAAAACCTCTATAAAAAAGTAACCCCGAATCCCCAGTGGCGGCGCACTGCGAGAGGATTTTATTTTTATTTATTTATTTAAATAGGTACATTGTTACGTGCGACACACATACAAGGATTGCTGATGACCACAATGGCCCGGTTACCCAAAATCGCTGATGCTTCGTCGTTCCACATACGGATCAAGGCCGCGTAAACGCCGACTCCGCGACCTCAATTATTAGTTATAAGTTTACTATATATATATTGTTATTATTGTAGAAAGATATAATTCTTGTATCTAACATCGATCAAGAAACTAGTATCTAGTTAATAAATTAGTATTATAAAATTTTTGGTTTTTTTAAGTCCTTCGGCTGTGACTAACGTAATTGGCGCAGTCGGTAGGATTCTAGAGTCAGTGCGTGGCGGTCATAGGTATCAAAAATCGTTGCCTAGCTTGACTCCGCATAGTCGCTGGCGGGCTCTTAAGCCATCGTCTGGAATCCGAAACCTACGAGGGCACGGCCGGGGACGTACTCAAACATCAGTACAAAGAAAAACCAACTTATGTAAGTACTCTGAAATTTTATCCTAAGTGTTGCCTCCTGTCTCCAAAATTTTCCATCCAAGGAATAAAGGGGAGGAATCTGTCTCTTCAAGACAGATTCATAGGAACTTCGCTTTAGATAATAGTAGGAATTTAGATAGTAATAGAAATTTAGGAAGTGATAATAATTTAGATAAAATGACATTTGACCCGGACAATATCTATAAGGCCCTACGGCCGGTCCCTGAGTTTGATGGGAACCCAAATGTCCTAACTAGGTTTATACAAATCTGTGACCAAATAGTGGCACAATACATGAAAAACGAACCGTCATATCAATTAAGTAATCTGTGTCTCATAAACGGAATTTTAAATAAAATCACGGGTCCTGCCGCCAGAACAATAAATTCTAACGGCATTCCTACAAACTGGCTAGGTATTAAAAACGCCTTGATAAATAATTTCGCAGACCAAAGGGATGAAACCGCCCTTTATAACGATCTTTCTCTCGCAACTCAAGGCAATGATACACCTCAAGAATTCTACGACAAATGCCAGACCTTATTTAGTACAATTATGACATATGTGTCCTTACACGAATCAGTTACAACCACGATAGAGGCTAAACGCGATCTTTACCGTAACTTGGCTAAGCAAGCCTTCGTAAGAGGGTTAAAAGAACCCCTCGGGTCACGTATTCGATGTATGAGACCCGAGACAATTGAAAAGGCTCTGGAATTTGTCCAAGAAGAGATTAATATAATGTACCTACAGCAGCGAAATGATTCCGTACCTGAGCGACGTAACACTCCAGCACATCCGAGCACACCACATAAGGTACCATCCTTAGGTTTTAATATGAACATGCCTAAAATGTTTAGTGTACCTACCCCTAGTCCAGCGTGGCCGAAACCATCACCTGTATTTGCGCACCCTTATACATCGCAACAGGCACCCCAATGGCGTCCGAACGCCCAGATTTCTCATCCGCAGCAACGCATGCTTACATATCCCACGCGTACTCAGCAAATGTTCCGGGCGCCGCCGCCAAATTATAATCCGAATAACAGTTTTAGATTACCTCCTAAAAATGTACCAGTATATAATGCCGGGCCGAAACCCATGAGTGGTGTAAGCCATTACGTACCGAAGGTATTACCACCAACCTTAACGGGACGCGATTGGAGAGTTCACGGTAATCCTCCGCCATCAAACTATTTTAAAAGTAGGGAGATGAATTTTAACGAAATTGCAGATTACAACGATTATAACGATAGTTATTACGGCGAGTGTTATTATGAGCCATTTACATATCCTCCTTATTCGGAATATTACTGCGACATGAATCCGGAATATGAATACGCTATCGATCAGTCTCAATACGATCATACAAACGCGAATAATGTTACCGACGCGGAAGCGCAAAGCCCGGTTGATAATAAGCAGGATTTTTCCGAGGGCCGTTCCACGAAAGAACCAAGATAGAATTAAATCTACATTCCAAAAGGGAATTACGCTACGTACAAATAGCGGATCCCCCACTTAAGTTATTAGTTGATACCGGCGCGAATCAATCCTTTTTGAGCCCTGAAGCATGTGACAAATTTTTCCCCACTATTCCACGTGATTTTGATCCTTTCGAAGTTACTAATTCGCGAGGTACTAGCATACATGAACATTCAATTACCATCCCGCACTTTCAGGAATTTAATGAACAAAGATATGCGAAATTTTTCATATATAGATTCCATAATTATTTCGACGGACTTATAGGTTTGGACTTGTTAGAAAATTGTAACATAGATTTAAAGAATAATTTGTTAATTACGGAACATGCTTCAATACATCTCAAGTGCTATAAGTGTCGAAAATCGAACCCGTACGAAACGATCCCAGCCGGCTCATCCAAACTAATAAACGTACCGATATATGACTCGGAAGGTGACGTACATGTGCCCCAGCAAATAGTTTCTAATTGCATTATCCATGAGTGCGTTACTAAGGTCTCGGACAGAGTAGGCACGATTGAAATCGAAAACCCCACCTGTGACGATATTACTATTAAATTTGAACAACAACCGCGCATACAGGTATTTAATATCGAATGCATAACGCCAGGGCCGGATTCGGAACGTGTTAAAAATGTTTTAAATCGTTTGCGAACTGATCACTTGAACGTAGAGGAGAAATGCAATTTGGAAGCTTTGTGCAGACGTTACGCAGACGTATTCTATCTCGATGGCGAACCCTTAACGTTTACGAATAAAATTAAGCATAGGATTAGGACAACGGACGAATTACCGGTATATAGTAAAAATTATAGGTATCCATTTATTCATCGTCAGGAAGTTAGGGAACAGATTACTAAGATGTTGGAACAAGGCATTATTCGGCCATCCGATTCCGCCTGGAGCTCACCTATATGGGTAGTCCCTAAGAAAGTTGACGCTTCAGGGAAGCAGAAGTGGAGAATAGTTGTTGATTTTAGGAAGTTAAACGACAAGACCATAGACGATAGGTATCCGATTCCTAACATCACGGATGTTCTGGATAAACTAGGTAGATGCCAATACTTCACGACCCTGGACTTAGCATCAGGATTTTATCAGGTCGAGATGGACCCCGATGATATCCAAAAAACAGCTTTTAATGTCGAACATGGGCATTTCGAATTCTTACGAATGCCAATGGGCCTAAAAAATTCACCATCCACATTCCAACGAGTGATGGACAATGTGCTTAGAGGGTTACAAAATGAAATCTGTCTAGTTTACCTCGATGATATTATCGTCTTTAGTACATCCCTGCAAGAGCACATAGTAAATCTAGAAAAAGTGTTCGACAGGCTACGTGACTCCAATTTCAAAATCCAAATGGATAAATCTGAATTTCTGAAGTTGGAGACACCATATCTAGGCCATATAATTAGTCGAGAGGGTATAAGACCTAACCCTGATAAAATAGCGGCTATTCAAAAATATCCACTGCCTAAGAGTAGCAAAGAAATTAAACAATTTTTAGGACTGTTAGGTTACTACAGAAAATTTATTCCGGATTTCGCACGTATAACTAAACCGATGACTAAATGCCTCAAAAAGACCAATAAGATAACGTTTGACCCCGAGTATATCGATAGTTTTGAAAAATGTAAGAATTTATTAACAAACGATCCGATATTACAATACCCGGATTTTTCGAAAGAGTTTAATTTAACAACGGATGCCTCTAATGTAGCGATAGGTGCCATCCTTTCACAAGGACCGATAGGTTCAGATAAGCCCATATGTTATGCGTCCAGAACTTTAAACGATAGTGAACAAAAATATAGCACAATAGAAAAAGAATTGCTTGCCATAGTTTGGGCAACCAAATATTTTAGACCATATTTATTCGGTCGTAAATTCAAAATTCTAACGGATCATAAACCCCTTCAATGGATTATGAATCTAAAAGAGCCGAATTCCCGGTTAACTCGCTGGCGGCTCAAGTTAAGCGAATACGACTATACTATAGTCTATAAAAAAGGCAAATGTAACACAAATGCCGATGCTTTATCACGAGTCCAAATTAATAATGAGGAAACAGACTCGATGCTCGTAAACCCCTCCGAGAGACCACCTAGTCGCGCTGATTCGTCAACTGAGACAGCTCACACTAGTAATGAAAACCCGATTCTTGAAGTTCCCATTACCGATGAGCCGTTGAATAAGGGGCCGTTCAAGTATTACGTAAGCACTATAAGGGGGCGGGGGGGTTATTGCTTTGCTTATTTTGGATGACATGGGGGGCAAGGGAGTCTAGATGATGATTACGTCATCGGTAGTAATTTTTTTTTTACCGAATGGCAACCCTACATTGTCTTTGCTTGAAATCAAAACGCATTTTCGGGAATTCCCGCAAATAATGCATACGGCTAGGCACTCGCTTTAGAACCGAGTAGGGGAATTACCGCGCGCTATTCACTTGCCTAAATTTCCTCTATCAGTGTATTGTTTCGTTTGGATCCTATAGCGAGTAGACGTATTGTAAGCATAGCAAAACAAGTTAACATTTGTGTTACTGTTGATTCCATTAGCTAAAGTTTAATGTTTAAATAAGATGTCGTTTCAAATAGACAAATCCAAGTTATACCAAAAATTGTTTGAAAGTTTTAAGAAATCTCATACAAGTACGAAAGTACAAAATGTACAAAAATTAGTTAACGAAGTGTGGCGCAATTATAAATTACAAGCAAAGTCCGACAAGGAACTAGATATTATTGTATCTAAGAGAATTGAAGAAGAATTGCAAGCGGCGACTAGGAATAAATCCAATCTACTACATTTTTTTTCTAAGGTGAGTGACGAAATAATTTTACGTACCTTTGAGTACTAGAAATATTAAAAGTCGCCAAGAAGTTTCTTTTTACATTTTGTAACAATAATTTAGACGTTTTTATGATTACAAAATATTATGGCCTATTTCGAAGTATAGAGGTAATGTTCATTATATAGATTTACTAGCTTTTGCCCGCGACTCCGTCCGCGTAGACTCTAGGGTTAAGTGCAGAGAGATTTTCCCATTTATAACATGTTTATCCCACGGGAATACATTTTCCAGGATAATATTATTCCATGTTAATTCTGTGAGCCCTATCAACCTCTATACCAAAAATCATTCAATTCGCTTTGGTAGTTCACGAAATACCCATTCCCACGGGAATACTACATTTTCCGGGATAAAAAGTATCCTATGTCCTTTCCTGATGTATAAGCTATATTATTGTAAAGTTTCATTAAAATCCATTTAGTAGTTTTTACGTGAAAGCGTAACAGACAGACAGACAGACAGACAGAGTTACTTTCGCATTTATAATATTAGTATGGATTTTTTATGATTGATTCCGTCAATTGGTCACAAAATACAGGTGTTAATTTTCTGTATGTGATGGGTTCGATTCGATTAGATTAGATTATTTAAAGCCTTTAAATAATAATTATTTTTAGCCTTTAAATAATAAATTTAAGGTCTTTAAATAATATTTAAATGCTGTTTTTATTTCATACTTTGTATTTATGCAGCTTAATAAGAAAATAATTAATAGAAAGTTTTTATTTTTAGGCAACGACTACCTATAAACCTGCAGAAAAAACACAAATTATACAGCCAGCTTCAAATATTAAAAAACAGGAAGAAGATAAAATAAAACCCGGTAATGAATCACAACAGCAATGCGAAAATAATGAAAATGCAGATAAACAGAGAGCAAAACCTTCTCAGGAAGCTATGAAAAATAAGATTGCTCTACTCGAAAAAAATCTGAATGCTTTGTATTCTGCCAGAGATACTATGCCAAGCCGTGCTGAAGTTGATAAACAGATCATTAAGTTGCGCGACGAAATAAAAACAGCAAAACAGTCTTTAAACAGAAAGGTTCAAAACGCAGTTGCCCAGAAGAAACACAGGGATGGTATAAAAAGAAAGTTAGAAGATATTTGTCATGAAAATCCAGAAATAAAAAAAAGACTATCTCTGAGGGATTCAGTGGGACGTCCTAATCTTGAAAGCAATCAACCATTACTATTGAAAACAATTGCGGATATAGCTTTATTTGGGAGTGCAGCAGATGATAGAAGACGAACGGAATCTATTCGCAGCGTAAAAACTCTTGATGAACTCACACAAGAATTACGTAAAATAGGATTTGATATTAGTCGCAGTGGGACATATCTTCGTTTGATTCCCAGAAAATCTAATTCTGTAGAGGGACGAAGACATGTATCGACAGTCCCTGTTAAGCTCATCCGGGCTCAAACTGATCTTCACAAGAGCCACTTAGATAGCAAGTTCGCTGAAACATCAATTAATTATTTAGAGAACATAGCATCCATACTTGGACCAGATCAAGTATTTTTCATATCTCAAGATGATAAAGCTCGAGTCCCTATTGGCGTAACTGCGGCAAATAAGCAAGCACCTCTTCTAATGCACATGGAATATAGAGTCAAATTGCCTGATCACGATTGGGTAATCGCTGAGCGTCATAAATTAATACCATCTGTTTATGCTGGTATCAAAATCACTTCCAGTATGCTAGGACAACCGCAAGCCGTTGGATATTCTGGACCAACATATATCGCTATTCGAAGTGGAAAGCATAGTTCATCTACTGCTAATACTCATGCTCAGGATTTCGAGACGCTTCTCGAACTTGAAGAGTTTCGACCATTAGCTAAAACTGACAATGGACTAGTAAAACCAGTGGTAATCATGACGGTTGATGGAGGGCCAGATGAAAATCCGCGTTATCAAAAAGTCATAGGGTTTGCTATACAACACTTTAAGCGACATAATCTCGATGCATTGTTTTTAGCTACCAATGCTCCTGGAAGAAGTGCGTATAACAGAGTAGAGCGCAGAATGGCTCCTCTTAGTCGCGAACTGGCTGGTTTAATTTTGCCTCATGACCATTTTGGGTCTCATTTGGATGAACGTGGCGTTACAATTGATAAACATTTAGAAAGATCTAATTTCGAATTCGCAGGAACTGTATTAGCTGAAATATGGAGTTCAATGGTAATTGATGGCTATAATGTTACTGCAAAATATGTTGAGGCAGGTGATCAAGATCTTCCTGATTTTCCAGACATTAAATGGTATTCAGAACATGTACGTGAAAGCCAATACTTGCTTCAAATTGTAAAATGTAAAAATACAGAATGCTGTCGTCCAAGAAGTGGCCTATTTAGATTACTAGACAACAGGTTTCTTCCACCACCTGTAAAAGTAAAACAAACAGTTAATGACTTGGTTTTGGATGAAGGAGGACAATTTCTTAATCTTCCAGTCAATTTAGCTCTACGCTTAAGTGCTTCACTCAAAGATTTCCTGCAAATGCCCTACGATTATTTTTGTCCAACGGTAAAATTGAGGCTATCAAGTCGAACATGCAAAACGTGTGGTCTTTATCATGCTTCCGTCAAGTCACTAAATCGTCACATCGAGAAGATCCATAAAAAAGTAAACACGCACACTGATAGGAAAATTAGACCTGTAAGAGTCGCTGCTCGTCGTGCTAATGAACTGATGTGCATTATTCAAAATTTAGAGCACCATGATGTTGAATGGCTCGATGAGAACGACGTAGACATTCCAAAATCGGAAGAAAGTGAGCAGACTTACAACACTGAGCAGCAATCCAAGCAATCCAATGTCATCGAAAACTTAGAATCATGGATTCGGGTTTCATGGACTGAAGACTGTTAATTTGAATTTAATATGTGTACCAAAAATTTAAAACAAGTTTGTTATGTTTGTAAGATTATAATATTTTTGTTACTCTATGTTGAATACCATATCAGTAAAATCTCTCCATCCTAAATCTATTTTCTTATTTTTAAAATTATAATTATAACCTTATAATTACAATATTTAAAAAAACAATACATTAATTGAAAAATGTTTACGTAAGCATGGGGGTAGGGGGTAAGAGCTTTGCTTACTTTTGCTGACAAGGGGGATGGGGGGGTAAATAATTGTAATAAATCTGCTTACGTAATACTTGAACGGTCCCTAAGTTCCATAGACAGATTTGTTTTACAATAGTAGGTGATATTAAACGACGAACAACAGCCACAAAACCATTCGACACACACACCCGTACTCACATTCAAGTATCAGAATCCAATTTAGAGCAAGACGTAGTAAATGCCATAAAGGAATACGTTAATCCGAAAGTAAAAACTGCCCTTAAAATAACACCCCCATTAGGGATGTATTCCATAATTCCGATCATACAAAATAATTTTAAAAGCTCTTCTATGAATTTAGTCTTAGCAAAGACTGAACTAGAAGACGTAAAAGAATATTTAAGACAGCAGGAAATAATTAAAAACTATCACGAGGGTAAGACTAATCATAGGGGAATAAACGAATGTTACTTATCACTTTCCCGGCGCTTTTATTGGCCGAAGATGAAAGAGGAGATAAGCAAATACATTAACGAATGCACAATTTGTGGACAGTCGAAGTATGATAGAAACCCTATCAGGCCACAATTTAACATCGTGCCCCCAGCCACCAAACCCTTTGAAATAGTACATATGGACTTATTTACCGCTCAAGCAGAAAAGTACCTAACGTTTGTCGATTCATTTTCTAAGTACGGGCAGGCTTATCATTTACGCGACGGAACTGCAATAAGTATTTTACAAGGATTATTAACATTTTGTACTCATCATGGGCTACCTTTAACTATAGTTACAGATAACGGTACAGAATTCACGAATCAATTATTTGCCGAATTTGTAAGATTACATAAAATTAACCACCATAAGACTTTGGCGAACTCACCTAATGATAACGGCATAATAGAAAGATTCCATTCCACTATAATAGAACATTTACGTATATTAAAGTTAAAGCAAAAAGATGAACCTGTCGTGAACCAAATGCCCTATGCGGTATTAGCGTATAACAGTTCAGTTCATAGTTTTACTAAGTGCAGGCCTCATGATATCATACGAGGTCATTTTGACCCCAGAGACCCCCTAGATATAGACCTGACAGCTCATCTTATGCAGCAGTATATTTTAAGCCACCGGGACCAGATGAAAGTAGTATATGATCTTATAAATAAATCCACCACGGTAGATCGCACTAACCTAATGAATAACCGTAATAAAAATAGGGAACCGGAAGAACAGTATCAACCCGACCAACAAGTATTTATAAGTAACCCGTTAGCGAGTAGGCAAAAATTAGCGCCACAATACACGCAAGACACTGTACTTGCAAACCTTCCGATTCACATATATACGTCTAAAAAGAAAGGACCCATTGCAAAGTCTAGACTTAAACGTACATGTAAGTCATCTCGATTGTTACAGGATTCGACTACTACTAATAGTCCAACTGAGTCTGGCGGCCGACATAAGACTTGAGAGTCTCGACGATGGACCGGGCCTCTTACCATTTAATCTCGGACCCACAAAACTTATTACTAAGGCTCGACCGAGATCTCGGTCTCGGTCTCGGTCTCGGCATTCTCGGCTACAAATCCTACCGAGAATTTTGTCTCGGTTCTCGGCTGTTTCTAGCCGAGATTCTCGGTCATAACCGAGACTGTAACTTTTTTCGAATCGGCATTAAAATTTTACCGCGCGTGGCCACGCGTAAATATAGTACAAGCACGGTAATCAAAGAAATGCTAATATTTTTGAGTATTGGTTTTTGTCACCTTATAAGTTGCTTATAGTCCGTTGAAATGTTACAGGGCCGAATATTGCATTTCTTAGAGGACGCAATTTTATTTTTGGGATATGTTTGGGAGGTCAATAGAAGCTTAACCTCAAGTTTGTGGGGTTGCCACCCTTGTCCCACGGCCGCCATTTTGAAAAAACGGGTGAAAACACTTTGTTTGCGATATCTCTGAAACTATGCGTCTCACAGAAAATTTGTAAAAACATAATTTGTAGCAAATTATTTTGCCTACAAATATGTTTACATGACATTTTGCCCTAAATTAAAAATTTAAGAAATTATAAGTAAAAAAGTGAGAAAATATTTATAAAAATTTTCTTTTTTGCTCTATAACTTTTTTTTATACATTTTACCAAAAAATTGCATCAGACCAATCTTGTAGATTATCTCCTGACAAAAAAAATTGCCTGTATTTTTTTCAAATTTAATTCATTTAAAACGCAATTACACTTCAAAGTTGAACGGGTATGTCAATGCTCATGAGAATCCGGTTGAAACGAAATGTTTAACTTATTTTTTCTTTATCTTTTATTGTAAATACATATATTCTTACAATTTTTTTTATTAAATTCGTACAATTTTACTTATTTATTACTTTAAAAAATATTCCTAAAAAACGAGTTTAAGAGTTTTAACTAAGAGTTTAAGCGCGTTTTTTTTTTACGTTGTATCCCCAGTAGGCCTACTCCTCGAACATTTTGCTTATAAGGTTAGCTTGCTTCTCTAATCGACTTTTTTTCGATGGTCCAGGCTGTGCAGGCTGTCTTCTGTATCATAGAACTTACCGAATTTAGTTTATTTAAATTTAACTTTCTAGATGTGATACATCAGCAGCCTATAATATGGAGAAATTTTAATATATAAAAATTATGGAGAAACATCCTGAATTAGCTAACGGTACCGCGCTATTCTTGAGTGAGAAAGTGGATCCATCTTTGCTCAGTCTTGTTGGTGAACGTTAATTCATAGCTTTATACAGCGGTAATAAAGACGACTTGCGATACAAATGATTTGCTAAGATAGTGACTAAAAATTCATTTAATTTGCTCGGAAGATATCAAAATTCTCTGAAGATAGGGGATGGAAAAAGCATGCTAACATTCGGAAGCCAATACAAGCTTCCAAGCCTCCAGCACCCTCCGATCTTATGTGTGTGAATGAAACCGCAGAAGTATGTGTGGCTGCAGAAAAGCAGGCCTGATATGCTCTACAGTATGCCTCCATTGTTCTGATGAAACATGCAGCAACATTATGGAAATATCAAAGTTAATGAAAGAAAATGAATTTGAGGATGAACTGCCAACTATAACTCCAATTTTAATTCCTGTCATTCCTCAAAATTTTACGTTTGACGTTGATTTACACTCTGGGCCACAGCTTGGACCATCGAAAAAAAGTCGATTAGAGAAGCAAACTAACCTTATAAGCAAGATGTTCGTGGAGTAGAACTACTGGGGATACAGCGTAAAAAAAACGCGCTTATACACTTATAGGCACGTTTTTTTAGGAATATTTTTTTTAGTAATAAATAAGTAAAATAGTACGAATTTAATAAAAAAATTGTAGTAATATATGTATTTACAATAAAAAATAAAGAAAAAATAAGTTAAACATTTCGTTTCAACCGGATTCTCGTGGGCATTGACAAACCCGTTCAACTTTGAAGTGTTGTAACAGCGTTTTAAATGAATTAAATTTGAAAAAATACAGGGATTTTTTTTGTCAGGAGATAATCTACAAGATTGGTCTGATGCAATTTTTTGGTAAAATGTATAAAAAAAGTTATAGAGCAAAAAAGAAAATTTTTATAAACATTTTCTCACTTTTTTGCTTATAACTTCTTAAATTTTTAATTTAGGACAAAATGTCATATAAACATATTTGTAGGCAAAGTAATTTGCTACAAGTTATGTTTTTACAAATTTTCTGTGAGACGCATAGTTTCAGAGATATCGCAAACAAAGTGTTTTCACCCGTTTTTTTCAAAATGGCGGCCGTGGGACAAGGGTGGCAACCCCACAAACTTGAGGTTAAGCTTCTATTGACCTCCCAAACATATCCCAAAAATAAAATTGCGTCCTCTAAGAAATGCAAAGCTCATGTAACATTTCAATGGACTATTAGTGCTTAAGCCTGCAACAAATATTTTTTTAACTGCGCCGCCTCCTAGTTAAGCAAGTGAACAACTGTTTAGGAGAGCTGGTCAATTTTATGTCGAGGGACATGTAGTAGTAGTAGCGTATTAGAAAAATTAACAGTATTAAAAAAATCACGCTTTGTCTATTCTCGGTCTCGGTTCTCGGTCTCGGCCGAGACTTTATTTTATTCTCGGTCTCGGTCTCGGTCTCGGCCGAGAACAAAAAATCCATCTCGGTCGAGCCCTACTTATTACTCATTATCATTCTTTCTTACAGTATATTGAATTATCCGATATAGAGGACAGAATTGATTCTGTTCAAAATCAACTTAATTATTTTAGAAATAAATTAGACAATCATACACTAGCCCTGTTTGAAATACAGATAAGTTATCTTAGCAATAAATTAATAAAATTGAAGTCGCAATTAAGAGGATTAGAACCTAACCGCGTCAAAAGAGGTCTAGTTGACGGACTAGGATCCTTAATAAAGAGTGTGACCGGTAACTTGGACCATTCCGATGCTGAACGGTACAATCATGCTATTAATGTCTTAGAAAATAATGAACATAAGTTGTTATCTGAGCTGGACGAACACATAAGTCTCAATAAAAATTGGATGACGCAATATTCAAGTTTAATCGCACATATCGTTGATAATCAGGAAAAAATTAACAACACGTTAGAAATTTTATTAAACAGAACCGTTTACGCAGATTACACATTGATTAAATTTGCCAAATTTGCACAGTTGCTAACTATTATAGGCGATAACGTGAAGGATTTATCTTTAGAGTTAATTAAGTTAGAGAATACCTTAGCATTTATAAGTGCATCGAGCACTCATCATAGTATGTTAGAAATAGAAAATTTAGTTAATATAATAGGTAAGCTAAAATCCTTATACAACAAGGATCAAATATTGGACGCGGAGTTAAGAGAATATTATAATATAATTAAACCAGGATTCTATTACAATTAGATAAAAGAATAGTCATTATTTTTAAATTTCCCATAGTCTCCCCAGATAATTTCGAGTTGTATAGGCTTTCCATTGTTCCTAATAAACACCACCAGACCTTTATCCCTTCATATCCTTTTATGGCAACTAATGGGATAAGTTTCATGTACATGGAGGCTGAATGCCCGAAGTTCGATCGTCGACATCTTTGTGAGGAGAGCATCAATCATCAGCCCCGAGGCCATGCCGACTGTATCCAGAGTCTCATCGGAAACCAGCCCCTACATAAATCATGCCAGCCGACGGAAATCGTTCTCACCAGAGAAGCTATGGAGCAGCTAGATGATCAACACTATACAATCGTCATCCCTAAACCAACAAAGGCTGAACTGAAATGTAGACGCCAGGACTACGTAACGCTAAGCGGAAACTACCTCGTCACGATTCCTCTGAAATGTTCGCTGCGCACCGACGAATTCACCCTTATTAACATCAATGGACAAATTAAAGGACAGCCGCTGAAAATAGCAAACATACCGAATGGCTACCTTACAAGAGATGATACCAGCATCCCTCATCTTGAACTAGCATCAATCAACTTGAAAGGACTACATGATATTGAAGATAAGATTCAAGCCCAGCATCCAGTAAATTTGGACCATGCTATATATCATACCACAATACCTCTCTACACTGTGGTACTAGTTATAACCGCAGTAAGTATTGGAGTTACTGCACGCCGTTATCTCAAAAAGTCTAAAGGATACAAGCCCTCACTATCTGAAAAGGACACCCCATCCAGCGAGGATCAAATATATGCAACCCCTGAAACAAGAAAAATTCAGACATCCACCCCAGCAACATTTTCGCTCAACGTTCTCAAATAGTTGCTGATCTGAGGGGGAAGGTGTTACGTGCGACACACATACAAGGATTGCTGATGACCACAATGGCCCGGTTACCCAAAATCGCTGATGCTTCGTCGTTCCACATACGGATCAAGGCCGCGTAAACGCCGACTCCGCGACCTCAATTATTAGTTATAAGTTTACTATATATATATTGTTATTATTGTAGAAAGATATAATTCTTGTATCTAACATCGATCAAGAAACTAGTATCTAGTTAATAAATTAGTATTATAAAATTTTTGGTTTTTTTAAGTCCTTCGGCTGTGACTAACGTAATTGGCGCAGTCGGTAGGATTCTAGAGTCAGTGCGTGGCGGTCATAGGTATCAAAAATCGTTGCCTAGCTTGACTCCGCATAGTCGCTGGCGGGCTCTTAAGCCATCGTCTGGAATCCGAAACCTACGAGGGCACGGCCGGGGACGTACTCAAACATCAGTACAAAGAAAAACCAACTTATGTAAGTACTCTGAAATTTTATCCTAAGTGTTGCCTCCTGTCTCCAAAATTTTCCATCCAAGGAATAAAGGGGAGGAATCTGTCTCTTCAAGACAGATTCATAGGAACTTCGCTTTAGATAATAGTAGGAATTTAGATAGTAATAGAAATTTAGGAAGTGATAATAATTTAGATAAAATGACATTTGACCCGGACAATATCTATAAGGCCCTACGGCCGGTCCCTGAGTTTGATGGGAACCCAAATGTCCTAACTAGGTTTATACAAATCTGTGACCAAATAGTGGCACAATACATGAAAAACGAACCGTCATATCAATTAAGTAATCTGTGTCTCATAAACGGAATTTTAAATAAAATCACGGGTCCTGCCGCCAGAACAATAAATTCTAACGGCATTCCTACAAACTGGCTAGGTATTAAAAACGCCTTGATAAATAATTTCGCAGACCAAAGGGATGAAACCGCCCTTTATAACGATCTTTCTCTCGCAACTCAAGGCAATGATACACCTCAAGAATTCTACGACAAATGCCAGACCTTATTTAGTACAATTATGACATATGTGTCCTTACACGAATCAGTTACAACCACGATAGAGGCTAAACGCGATCTTTACCGTAACTTGGCTAAGCAAGCCTTCGTAAGAGGGTTAAAAGAACCCCTCGGGTCACGTATTCGATGTATGAGACCCGAGACAATTGAAAAGGCTCTGGAATTTGTCCAAGAAGAGATTAATATAATGTACCTACAGCAGCGAAATGATTCCGTACCTGAGCGACGTAACACTCCAGCACATCCGAGCACACCACATAAGGTACCATCCTTAGGTTTTAATATGAACATGCCTAAAATGTTTAGTGTACCTACCCCTAGTCCAGCGTGGCCGAAACCATCACCTGTATTTGCGCACCCTTATACATCGCAACAGGCACCCCAATGGCGTCCGAACGCCCAGATTTCTCATCCGCAGCAACGCATGCTTACATATCCCACGCGTACTCAGCAAATGTTCCGGGCGCCGCCGCCAAATTATAATCCGAATAACAGTTTTAGATTACCTCCTAAAAATGTACCAGTATATAATGCCGGGCCGAAACCCATGAGTGGTGTAAGCCATTACGTACCGAAGGTATTACCACCAACCTTAACGGGACGCGATTGGAGAGTTCACGGTAATCCTCCGCCATCAAACTATTTTAAAAGTAGGGAGATGAATTTTAACGAAATTGCAGATTACAACGATTATAACGATAGTTATTACGGCGAGTGTTATTATGAGCCATTTACATATCCTCCTTATTCGGAATATTACTGCGACATGAATCCGGAATATGAATACGCTATCGATCAGTCTCAATACGATCATACAAACGCGAATAATGTTACCGACGCGGAAGCGCAAAGCCCGGTTGATAATAAGCAGGATTTTTCCGAGGGCCGTTCCACGAAAGAACCAAGATAGAATTAAATCTACATTCCAAAAGGGAATTACGCTACGTACAAATAGCGGATCCCCCACTTAAGTTATTAGTTGATACCGGCGCGAATCAATCCTTTTTGAGCCCTGAAGCATGTGACAAATTTTTCCCCACTATTCCACGTGATTTTGATCCTTTCGAAGTTACTAATTCGCGAGGTACTAGCATACATGAACATTCAATTACCATCCCGCACTTTCAGGAATTTAATGAACAAAGATATGCGAAATTTTTCATATATAGATTCCATAATTATTTCGACGGACTAATAGGTTTGGACTTGTTAGAAAATTGTAACATAGATTTAAAGAATAATTTGTTAATTAGGGAACATGCTTCAATACATCTCAAGTGCTATAAGTGTCGAAAATCGAACCCTTACGAAACGATCCCAGCCGGCTCATCCAAACTAATAAACGTACCGATATATGACTCGGAAGGTGACGTACATGTGCCCCAGCAAATAGTTTCTAATTGCATTATCCATGAGTGCGTTACTAAGGTCTCGGACAGAGTAGGCACGATTGAAATCGAAAACCCCACCTGTGACGATATTACTATTAAATTTGAACAACAACCGCGCATACAGGTATTTAATATCGAATGCATAACGCCAGGGCCGGATTCGGAACGTGTTAAAAATGTTTTAAATCGTTTGCGAACTGATCACTTGAACGTAGAGGAGAAATGCAATTTGGAAGCTTTGTGCAGACGTTACGCAGACGTATTCTATCTCGATGGCGAACCCTTAACGTTTACGAATAAAATTAAGCATAGGATTAGGACAACGGACGAATTACCGGTATATAGTAAAAATTATAGGTATCCATTTATTCATCGTCAGGAAGTTAGGGAACAGATTACTAAGATGTTGGAACAAGGCATTATTCGGCCATCCGATTCCGCCTGGAGCTCACCTATATGGGTAGTCCCTAAGAAAGTTGACGCTTCAGGGAAGCAGAAGTGGAGAATAGTTGTTGATTTTAGGAAGTTAAACGACAAGACCATAGACGATAGGTATCCGATTCCTAACATCACGGATGTTCTGGATAAACTAGGTAGATGCCAATACTTCACGACCCTGGACTTAGCATCAGGATTTTATCAGGTCGAGATGGACCCCGATGATATCCAAAAAACAGCTTTTAATGTCGAACATGGGCATTTCGAATTCTTACGAATGCCAATGGGCCTAAAAAATTCACCATCCACATTCCAACGAGTGATGGACAATGTGCTTAGAGGGTTACAAAATGAAATCTGTCTAGTTTACCTCGATGATATTATCGTCTTTAGTACATCCCTGCAAGAGCACATAGTAAATCTAGAAAAAGTGTTCGACAGGCTACGTGACTCCAATTTCAAAATCCAAATGGATAAATCTGAATTTCTGAAGTTGGAGACACCATATCTAGGCCATATAATTAGTCGAGAGGGTATAAGACCTAACCCTGATAAAATAGCGGCTATTCAAAAATATCCACTGCCTAAGAGTAGCAAAGAAATTAAACAATTTTTAGGACTGTTAGGTTACTACAGAAAATTTATTCCGGATTTCGCACGTATAACTAAACCGATGACTAAATGCCTCAAAAAGACCAATAAGATAACGTTTGACCCCGAGTATATCGATAGTTTTGAAAAATGTAAGAATTTATTAACAAACGATCCGATATTACAATACCCGGATTTTTCGAAAGAGTTTAATTTAACAACGGATGCCTCTAATGTAGCGATAGGTGCCATCCTTTCACAAGGACCGATAGGTTCAGATAAGCCCATATGTTATGCGTCCAGAACTTTAAACGATAGTGAACAAAAATATAGCACAATAGAAAAAGAATTGCTTGCCATAGTTTGGGCAACCAAATATTTTAGACCATATTTATTCGGTCGTAAATTCAAAATTCTAACGGATCATAAACCCCTTCAATGGATTATGAATCTAAAAGAGCCGAATTCCCGGTTAACTCGCTGGCGGCTCAAGTTAAGCGAATACGACTATACTATAGTCTATAAAAAAGGCAAATGTAACACAAATGCCGATGCTTTATCACGAGTCCAAATTAATAATGAGGAAACAGACTCGATGCTCGTAAACCCCTCCGAGAGACCACCTAGTCGCGCTGATTCGTCAACTGAGACAGCTCACACTAGTAATGAAAACCCGATTCTTGAAGTTCCCATTACCGATGAGCCGTTGAATAAGGGGCCGTTCAAGTATTACGTAAGCACTATAAGGGGGCGGGGGGGTTATTGCTTTGCTTATTTTGGATGACATGGGGGGCAAGGGAGTCTAGATGATGATTACGTCATCGGTAGTAATTTTTTTTTTACCGAATGGCAACCCTACATTGTCTTTGCTTGAAATCAAAACGCATTTTCGGGAATTCCCGCAAATAATGCATACGGCTAGGCACTCGCTTTAGAACCGAGTAGGGGAATTACCGCGCGCTATTCACTTGCCTAAATTTCCTCTATCAGTGTATTGTTTCGTTTGGATCCTATAGCGAGTAGACGTATTGTAAGCATAGCAAAACAAGTTAACATTTGTGTTACTGTTGATTCCATTAGCTAAAGTTTAATGTTTAAATAAGATGTCGTTTCAAATAGACAAATCCAAGTTATACCAAAAATTGTTTGAAAGTTTTAAGAAATCTCATACAAGTACGAAAGTACAAAATGTACAAAAATTAGTTAACGAAGTGTGGCGCAATTATAAATTACAAGCAAAGTCCGACAAGGAACTAGATATTATTGTATCTAAGAGAATTGAAGAAGAATTGCAAGCGGCGACTAGGAATAAATCCAATCTACTACATTTTTTTTCTAAGGTGAGTGACGAAATAATTTTACGTACCTTTGAGTACTAGAAATATTAAAAGTCGCCAAGAAGTTTCTTTTTACATTTTGTAACAATAATTTAGACGTTTTTATGATTACAAAATATTATGGCCTATTTCGAAGTATAGAGGTAATGTTCATTATATAGATTTACTAGCTTTTGCCCGCGACTCCGTCCGCGTAGACTCTAGGGTTAAGTGCAGAGAGATTTTCCCATTTATAACATGTTTATCCCACGGGAATACATTTTCCAGGATAATATTATTCCATGTTAATTCTGTGAGCCCTATCAACCTCTATACCAAAAATCATTCAATTCGCTTTGGTAGTTCACGAAATACCCATTCCCACGGGAATACTACATTTTCCGGGATAAAAAGTATCCTATGTCCTTTCCTGATGTATAAGCTATATTATTGTAAAGTTTCATTAAAATCCATTTAGTAGTTTTTACGTGAAAGCGTAACAGACAGACAGACAGACAGACAGAGTTACTTTCGCATTTATAATATTAGTATGGATTTTTTATGATTGATTCCGTCAATTGGTCACAAAATACAGGTGTTAATTTTCTGTATGTGATGGGTTCGATTCGATTAGATTAGATTATTTAAAGCCTTTAAATAATAATTATTTTTAGCCTTTAAATAATAAATTTAAGGTCTTTAAATAATATTTAAATGCTGTTTTTATTTCATACTTTGTATTTATGCAGCTTAATAAGAAAATAATTAATAGAAAGTTTTTATTTTTAGGCAACGACTACCTATAAACCTGCAGAAAAAACACAAATTATACAGCCAGCTTCAAATATTAAAAAACAGGAAGAAGATAAAATAAAACCCGGTAATGAATCACAACAGCAATGCGAAAATAATGAAAATGCAGATAAACAGAGAGCAAAACCTTCTCAGGAAGCTATGAAAAATAAGATTGCTCTACTCGAAAAAAATCTGAATGCTTTGTATTCTGCCAGAGATACTATGCCAAGCCGTGCTGAAGTTGATAAACAGATCATTAAGTTGCGCGACGAAATAAAAACAGCAAAACAGTCTTTAAACAGAAAGGTTCAAAACGCAGTTGCCCAGAAGAAACACAGGGATGGTATAAAAAGAAAGTTAGAAGATATTTGTCATGAAAATCCAGAAATAAAAAAAAGACTATCTCTGAGGGATTCAGTGGGACGTCCTAATCTTGAAAGCAATCAACCATTACTATTGAAAACAATTGCGGATATAGCTTTATTTGGGAGTGCAGCAGATGATAGAAGACGAACGGAATCTATTCGCAGCGTAAAAACTCTTGATGAACTCACACAAGAATTACGTAAAATAGGATTTGATATTAGTCGCAGTGGGACATATCTTCGTTTGATTCCCAGAAAATCTAATTCTGTAGAGGGACGAAGACATGTATCGACAGTCCCTGTTAAGCTCATCCGGGCTCAAACTGATCTTCACAAGAGCCACTTAGATAGCAAGTTCGCTGAAACATCAATTAATTATTTAGAGAACATAGCATCCATACTTGGACCAGATCAAGTATTTTTCATATCTCAAGATGATAAAGCTCGAGTCCCTATTGGCGTAACTGCGGCAAATAAGCAAGCACCTCTTCTAATGCACATGGAATATAGAGTCAAATTGCCTGATCACGATTGGGTAATCGCTGAGCGTCATAAATTAATACCATCTGTTTATGCTGGTATCAAAATCACTTCCAGTATGCTAGGACAACCGCAAGCCGTTGGATATTCTGGACCAACATATATCGCTATTCGAAGTGGAAAGCATAGTTCATCTACTGCTAATACTCATGCTCAGGATTTCGAGACGCTTCTCGAACTTGAAGAGTTTCGACCATTAGCTAAAACTGACAATGGACTAGTAAAACCAGTGGTAATCATGACGGTTGATGGAGGGCCAGATGAAAATCCGCGTTATCAAAAAGTCATAGGGTTTGCTATACAACACTTTAAGCGACATAATCTCGATGCATTGTTTTTAGCTACCAATGCTCCTGGAAGAAGTGCGTATAACAGAGTAGAGCGCAGAATGGCTCCTCTTAGTCGCGAACTGGCTGGTTTAATTTTGCCTCATGACCATTTTGGGTCTCATTTGGATGAACGTGGCGTTACAATTGATAAACATTTAGAAAGATCTAATTTCGAATTCGCAGGAACTGTATTAGCTGAAATATGGAGTTCAATGGTAATTGATGGCTATAATGTTACTGCAAAATATGTTGAGGCAGGTGATCAAGATCTTCCTGATTTTCCAGACATTAAATGGTATTCAGAACATGTACGTGAAAGCCAATACTTGCTTCAAATTGTAAAATGTAAAAATACAGAATGCTGTCGTCCAAGAAGTGGCCTATTTAGATTACTAGACAACAGGTTTCTTCCACCACCTGTAAAAGTAAAACAAACAGTTAATGACTTGGTTTTGGATGAAGGAGGACAATTTCTTAATCTTCCAGTCAATTTAGCTCTACGCTTAAGTGCTTCACTCAAAGATTTCCTGCAAATGCCCTACGATTATTTTTGTCCAACGGTAAAATTGAGGCTATCAAGTCGAACATGCAAAACGTGTGGTCTTTATCATGCTTCCGTCAAGTCACTAAATCGTCACATCGAGAAGATCCATAAAAAAGTAAACACGCACACTGATAGGAAAATTAGACCTGTAAGAGTCGCTGCTCGTCGTGCTAATGAACTGATGTGCATTATTCAAAATTTAGAGCACCATGATGTTGAATGGCTCGATGAGAACGACGTAGACATTCCAAAATCGGAAGAAAGTGAGCAGACTTACAACACTGAGCAGCAATCCAAGCAATCCAATGTCATCGAAAACTTAGAATCATGGATTCGGGTTTCATGGACTGAAGACTGTTAATTTGAATTTAATATGTGTACCAAAAATTTAAAACAAGTTTGTTATGTTTGTAAGATTATAATATTTTTGTTACTCTATGTTGAATACCATATCAGTAAAATCTCTCCATCCTAAATCTATTTTCTTATTTTTAAAATTATAATTATAACCTTATAATTACAATATTTAAAAAAACAATACATTAATTGAAAAATGTTTACGTAAGCATGGGGGTAGGGGGTAAGAGCTTTGCTTACTTTTGCTGACAAGGGGGATGGGGGGGTAAATAATTGTAATAAATCTGCTTACGTAATACTTGAACGGTCCCTAAGTTCCATAGACAGATTTGTTTTACAATAGTAGGTGATATTAAACGACGAACAACAGCCACAAAACCATTCGACACACACACCCGTACTCACATTCAAGTATCAGAATCCAATTTAGAGCAAGACGTAGTAAATGCCATAAAGGAATACGTTAATCCGAAAGTAAAAACTGCCCTTAAAATAACACCCCCATTAGGGATGTATTCCATAATTCCGATCATACAAAATAATTTTAAAAGCTCTTCTATGAATTTAGTCTTAGCAAAGACTGAACTAGAAGACGTAAAAGAATATTTAAGACAGCAGGAAATAATTAAAAACTATCACGAGGGTAAGACTAATCATAGGGGAATAAACGAATGTTACTTATCACTTTCCCGGCGCTTTTATTGGCCGAAGATGAAAGAGGAGATAAGCAAATACATTAACGAATGCACAATTTGTGGACAGTCGAAGTATGATAGAAACCCTATCAGGCCACAATTTAACATCGTGCCCCCAGCCACCAAACCCTTTGAAATAGTACATATGGACTTATTTACCGCTCAAGCAGAAAAGTACCTAACGTTTGTCGATTCATTTTCTAAGTACGGGCAGGCTTATCATTTACGCGACGGAACTGCAATAAGTATTTTACAAGGATTATTAACATTTTGTACTCATCATGGGCTACCTTTAACTATAGTTACAGATAACGGTACAGAATTCACGAATCAATTATTTGCCGAATTTGTAAGATTACATAAAATTAACCACCATAAGACTTTGGCGAACTCACCTAATGATAACGGCATAATAGAAAGATTCCATTCCACTATAATAGAACATTTACGTATATTAAAGTTAAAGCAAAAAGATGAACCTGTCGTGAACCAAATGCCCTATGCGGTATTAGCGTATAACAGTTCAGTTCATAGTTTTACTAAGTGCAGGCCTCATGATATCATACGAGGTCATTTTGACCCCAGAGACCCCCTAGATATAGACCTGACAGCTCATCTTATGCAGCAGTATATTTTAAGCCACCGGGACCAGATGAAAGTAGTATATGATCTTATAAATAAATCCACCACGGTAGATCGCACTAACCTAATGAATAACCGTAATAAAAATAGGGAACCGGAAGAACAGTATCAACCCGACCAACAAGTATTTATAAGTAACCCGTTAGCGAGTAGGCAAAAATTAGCGCCACAATACACGCAAGACACTGTACTTGCAAACCTTCCGATTCACATATATACGTCTAAAAAGAAAGGACCCATTGCAAAGTCTAGACTTAAACGTACATGTAAGTCATCTCGATTGTTACAGGATTCGACTACTACTAATAGTCCAACTGAGTCTGGCGGCCGACATAAGACTTGAGAGTCTCGACGATGGACCGGGCCTCTTACCATTTAATCTCGGACCCACAAAACTTATTACTCATTATCATTCTTTCTTACAGTATATTGAATTATCCGATATAGAGGACAGAATTGATTCTGTTCAAAATCAACTTAATTATTTTAGAAATAAATTAGACAATCATACACTAGCCCTGTTTGAAATACAGATAAGTTATCTTAGCAATAAATTAATAAAATTGAAGTCGCAATTAAGAGGATTAGAACCTAACCGCGTCAAAAGAGGTCTAGTTGACGGACTAGGATCCTTAATAAAGAGTGTGACCGGTAACTTGGACCATTCCGATGCTGAACGGTACAATCATGCTATTAATGTCTTAGAAAATAATGAACATAAGTTGTTATCTGAGCTGGACGAACACATAAGTCTCAATAAAAATTGGATGACGCAATATTCAAGTTTAATCGCACATATCGTTGATAATCAGGAAAAAATTAACAACACGTTAGAAATTTTATTAAACAGAACCGTTTACGCAGATTACACATTGATTAAATTTGCCAAATTTGCACAGTTGCTAACTATTATAGGCGATAACGTGAAGGATTTATCTTTAGAGTTAATTAAGTTAGAGAATACCTTAGCATTTATAAGTGCATCGAGCACTCATCATAGTATGTTAGAAATAGAAAATTTAGTTAATATAATAGGTAAGCTAAAATCCTTATACAACAAGGATCAAATATTGGACGCGGAGTTAAGAGAATATTATAATATAATTAAACCAGGATTCTATTACAATTAGATAAAAGAATAGTCATTATTTTTAAATTTCCCATAGTCTCCCCAGATAATTTCGAGTTGTATAGGCTTTCCATTGTTCCTAATAAACACCACCAGACCTTTATCCCTTCATATCCTTTTATGGCAACTAATGGGATAAGTTTCATGTACATGGAGGCTGAATGCCCGAAGTTCGATCGTCGACATCTTTGTGAGGAGAGCATCAATCATCAGCCCCGAGGCCATGCCGACTGTATCCAGAGTCTCATCGGAAACCAGCCCCTACATAAATCATGCCAGCCGACGGAAATCGTTCTCACCAGAGAAGCTATGGAGCAGCTAGATGATCAACACTATACAATCGTCATCCCTAAACCAACAAAGGCTGAACTGAAATGTAGACGCCAGGACTACGTAACGCTAAGCGGAAACTACCTCGTCACGATTCCTCTGAAATGTTCGCTGCGCACCGACGAATTCACCCTTATTAACATCAATGGACAAATTAAAGGACAGCCGCTGAAAATAGCAAACATACCGAATGGCTACCTTACAAGAGATGATACCAGCATCCCTCATCTTGAACTAGCATCAATCAACTTGAAAGGACTACATGATATTGAAGATAAGATTCAAGCCCAGCATCCAGTAAATTTGGACCATGCTATATATCATACCACAATACCTCTCTACACTGTGGTACTAGTTATAACCGCAGTAAGTATTGGAGTTACTGCACGCCGTTATCTCAAAAAGTCTAAAGGATACAAGCCCTCACTATCTGAAAAGGACACCCCATCCAGCGAGGATCAAATATATGCAACCCCTGAAACAAGAAAAATTCAGACATCCACCCCAGCAACATTTTCGCTCAACGTTCTCAAATAGTTGCTGATCTGAGGGGGAAGGTGTTACGTGCGACACACATACAAGGATTGCTGATGACCACAATGGCCCGGTTACCCAAAATCGCTGATGCTTCGTCGTTCCACATACGGATCAAGGCCGCGTAAACGCCGACTCCGCGACCTCAATTATTAGTTATAAGTTTACTATATATATATTGTTATTATTGTAGAAAGATATAATTCTTGTATCTAACATCGATCAAGAAACTAGTATCTAGTTAATAAATTAGTATTATAAAATTTTTGGTTTTTTTAAGTCCTTCGGCTGTGACTAACGTAATTGGCGCAGTCGGTAGGATTCTAGAGTCAGTGCGTGGCGGTCATAGGTATCAAAAATCGTTGCCTAGCTTGACTCCGCATAGTCGCTGGCGGGCTCTTAAGCCATCGTCTGGAATCCGAAACCTACGAGGGCACGGCCGGGGACGTACTCAAACATCAGTACAAAGAAAAACCAACTTATGTAAGTACTCTGAAATTTTATCCTAAGTGTTGCCTCCTGTCTCCAAAATTTTCCATCCAAGGAATAAAGGGGAGGAATCTGTCTCTTCAAGACAGATTCATAGGAACTTCGCTTTAGATAATAGTAGGAATTTAGATAGTAATAGAAATTTAGGAAGTGATAATAATTTAGATAAAATGACATTTGACCCGGACAATATCTATAAGGCCCTACGGCCGGTCCCTGAGTTTGATGGGAACCCAAATGTCCTAACTAGGTTTATACAAATCTGTGACCAAATAGTGGCACAATACATGAAAAACGAACCGTCATATCAATTAAGTAATCTGTGTCTCATAAACGGAATTTTAAATAAAATCACGGGTCCTGCCGCCAGAACAATAAATTCTAACGGCATTCCTACAAACTGGCTAGGTATTAAAAACGCCTTGATAAATAATTTCGCAGACCAAAGGGATGAAACCGCCCTTTATAACGATCTTTCTCTCGCAACTCAAGGCAATGATACACCTCAAGAATTCTACGACAAATGCCAGACCTTATTTAGTACAATTATGACATATGTGTCCTTACACGAATCAGTTACAACCACGATAGAGGCTAAACGCGATCTTTACCGTAACTTGGCTAAGCAAGCCTTCGTAAGAGGGTTAAAAGAACCCCTCGGGTCACGTATTCGATGTATGAGACCCGAGACAATTGAAAAGGCTCTGGAATTTGTCCAAGAAGAGATTAATATAATGTACCTACAGCAGCGAAATGATTCCGTACCTGAGCGACGTAACACTCCAGCACATCCGAGCACACCACATAAGGTACCATCCTTAGGTTTTAATATGAACATGCCTAAAATGTTTAGTGTACCTACCCCTAGTCCAGCGTGGCCGAAACCATCACCTGTATTTGCGCACCCTTATACATCGCAACAGGCACCCCAATGGCGTCCGAACGCCCAGATTTCTCATCCGCAGCAACGCATGCTTACATATCCCACGCGTACTCAGCAAATGTTCCGGGCGCCGCCGCCAAATTATAATCCGAATAACAGTTTTAGATTACCTCCTAAAAATGTACCAGTATATAATGCCGGGCCGAAACCCATGAGTGGTGTAAGCCATTACGTACCGAAGGTATTACCACCAACCTTAACGGGACGCGATTGGAGAGTTCACGGTAATCCTCCGCCATCAAACTATTTTAAAAGTAGGGAGATGAATTTTAACGAAATTGCAGATTACAACGATTATAACGATAGTTATTACGGCGAGTGTTATTATGAGCCATTTACATATCCTCCTTATTCGGAATATTACTGCGACATGAATCCGGAATATGAATACGCTATCGATCAGTCTCAATACGATCATACAAACGCGAATAATGTTACCGACGCGGAAGCGCAAAGCCCGGTTGATAATAAGCAGGATTTTTCCGAGGGCCGTTCCACGAAAGAACCAAGATAGAATTAAATCTACATTCCAAAAGGGAATTACGCTACGTACAAATAGCGGATCCCCCACTTAAGTTATTAGTTGATACCGGCGCGAATCAATCCTTTTTGAGCCCTGAAGCATGTGACAAATTTTTCCCCACTATTCCACGTGATTTTGATCCTTTCGAAGTTACTAATTCGCGAGGTACTAGCATACATGAACATTCAATTACCATCCCGCACTTTCAGGAATTTAATGAACAAAGATATGCGAAATTTTTCATATATAGATTCCATAATTATTTCGACGGACTTATAGGTTTGGACTTGTTAGAAAATTGTAACATAGATTTAAAGAATAATTTGTTAATTACGGAACATGCTTCAATACATCTCAAGTGCTATAAGTGTCGAAAATCGAACCCGTACGAAACGATCCCAGCCGGCTCATCCAAACTAATAAACGTACCGATATATGACTCGGAAGGTGACGTACATGTGCCCCAGCAAATAGTTTCTAATTGCATTATCCATGAGTGCGTTACTAAGGTCTCGGACAGAGTAGGCACGATTGAAATCGAAAACCCCACCTGTGACGATATTACTATTAAATTTGAACAACAACCGCGCATACAGGTATTTAATATCGAATGCATAACGCCAGGGCCGGATTCGGAACGTGTTAAAAATGTTTTAAATCGTTTGCGAACTGATCACTTGAACGTAGAGGAGAAATGCAATTTGGAAGCTTTGTGCAGACGTTACGCAGACGTATTCTATCTCGATGGCGAACCCTTAACGTTTACGAATAAAATTAAGCATAGGATTAGGACAACGGACGAATTACCGGTATATAGTAAAAATTATAGGTATCCATTTATTCATCGTCAGGAAGTTAGGGAACAGATTACTAAGATGTTGGAACAAGGCATTATTCGGCCATCCGATTCCGCCTGGAGCTCACCTATATGGGTAGTCCCTAAGAAAGTTGACGCTTCAGGGAAGCAGAAGTGGAGAATAGTTGTTGATTTTAGGAAGTTAAACGACAAGACCATAGACGATAGGTATCCGATTCCTAACATCACGGATGTTCTGGATAAACTAGGTAGATGCCAATACTTCACGACCCTGGACTTAGCATCAGGATTTTATCAGGTCGAGATGGACCCCGATGATATCCAAAAAACAGCTTTTAATGTCGAACATGGGCATTTCGAATTCTTACGAATGCCAATGGGCCTAAAAAATTCACCATCCACATTCCAACGAGTGATGGACAATGTGCTTAGAGGGTTACAAAATGAAATCTGTCTAGTTTACCTCGATGATATTATCGTCTTTAGTACATCCCTGCAAGAGCACATAGTAAATCTAGAAAAAGTGTTCGACAGGCTACGTGACTCCAATTTCAAAATCCAAATGGATAAATCTGAATTTCTGAAGTTGGAGACACCATATCTAGGCCATATAATTAGTCGAGAGGGTATAAGACCTAACCCTGATAAAATAGCGGCTATTCAAAAATATCCACTGCCTAAGAGTAGCAAAGAAATTAAACAATTTTTAGGACTGTTAGGTTACTACAGAAAATTTATTCCGGATTTCGCACGTATAACTAAACCGATGACTAAATGCCTCAAAAAGACCAATAAGATAACGTTTGACCCCGAGTATATCGATAGTTTTGAAAAATGTAAGAATTTATTAACAAACGATCCGATATTACAATACCCGGATTTTTCGAAAGAGTTTAATTTAACAACGGATGCCTCTAATGTAGCGATAGGTGCCATCCTTTCACAAGGACCGATAGGTTCAGATAAGCCCATATGTTATGCGTCCAGAACTTTAAACGATAGTGAACAAAAATATAGCACAATAGAAAAAGAATTGCTTGCCATAGTTTGGGCAACCAAATATTTTAGACCATATTTATTCGGTCGTAAATTCAAAATTCTAACGGATCATAAACCCCTTCAATGGATTATGAATCTAAAAGAGCCGAATTCCCGGTTAACTCGCTGGCGGCTCAAGTTAAGCGAATACGACTATACTATAGTCTATAAAAAAGGCAAATGTAACACAAATGCCGATGCTTTATCACGAGTCCAAATTAATAATGAGGAAACAGACTCGATGCTCGTAAACCCCTCCGAGAGACCACCTAGTCGCGCTGATTCGTCAACTGAGACAGCTCACACTAGTAATGAAAACCCGATTCTTGAAGTTCCCATTACCGATGAGCCGTTGAATAAGGGGCCGTTCAAGTATTACGTAAGCACTATAAGGGGGCGGGGGGGTTATTGCTTTGCTTATTTTGGATGACATGGGGGGCAAGGGAGTCTAGATGATGATTACGTCATCGGTAGTAATTTTTTTTTTACCGAATGGCAACCCTACATTGTCTTTGCTTGAAATCAAAACGCATTTTCGGGAATTCCCGCAAATAATGCATACGGCTAGGCACTCGCTTTAGAACCGAGTAGGGGAATTACCGCGCGCTATTCACTTGCCTAAATTTCCTCTATCAGTGTATTGTTTCGTTTGGATCCTATAGCGAGTAGACGTATTGTAAGCATAGCAAAACAAGTTAACATTTGTGTTACTGTTGATTCCATTAGCTAAAGTTTAATGTTTAAATAAGATGTCGTTTCAAATAGACAAATCCAAGTTATACCAAAAATTGTTTGAAAGTTTTAAGAAATCTCATACAAGTACGAAAGTACAAAATGTACAAAAATTAGTTAACGAAGTGTGGCGCAATTATAAATTACAAGCAAAGTCCGACAAGGAACTAGATATTATTGTATCTAAGAGAATTGAAGAAGAATTGCAAGCGGCGACTAGGAATAAATCCAATCTACTACATTTTTTTTCTAAGGTGAGTGACGAAATAATTTTACGTACCTTTGAGTACTAGAAATATTAAAAGTCGCCAAGAAGTTTCTTTTTACATTTTGTAACAATAATTTAGACGTTTTTATGATTACAAAATATTATGGCCTATTTCGAAGTATAGAGGTAATGTTCATTATATAGATTTACTAGCTTTTGCCCGCGACTCCGTCCGCGTAGACTCTAGGGTTAAGTGCAGAGAGATTTTCCCATTTATAACATGTTTATCCCACGGGAATACATTTTCCAGGATAATATTATTCCATGTTAATTCTGTGAGCCCTATCAACCTCTATACCAAAAATCATTCAATTCGCTTTGGTAGTTCACGAAATACCCATTCCCACGGGAATACTACATTTTCCGGGATAAAAAGTATCCTATGTCCTTTCCTGATGTATAAGCTATATTATTGTAAAGTTTCATTAAAATCCATTTAGTAGTTTTTACGTGAAAGCGTAACAGACAGACAGACAGACAGACAGAGTTACTTTCGCATTTATAATATTAGTATGGATTTTTTATGATTGATTCCGTCAATTGGTCACAAAATACAGGTGTTAATTTTCTGTATGTGATGGGTTCGATTCGATTAGATTAGATTATTTAAAGCCTTTAAATAATAATTATTTTTAGCCTTTAAATAATAAATTTAAGGTCTTTAAATAATATTTAAATGCTGTTTTTATTTCATACTTTGTATTTATGCAGCTTAAGGGGGTAGATGCACTCAGAAGCGTAAAAAAAGGCCTATTTAAAAAAATTTTTTTTTTACAGTAATTAAGTTTATTTTACAAAATAAATTATACAGAGTTTTTATACAATGCTTTAACTTAACATTTATGAAAAAAAAAAAAAAAATACATATTATTTATTAAAATATCGCCATATCGGTTGGATCCTCTCCCGCGAGTAGTACTTCGCGGTGACCATCACAACAGCCTTCTGGATCATCTGAATTCGAAAAACCAAGGTGAAACCTTTAGTTTAATAATAAATCCAGTCTTTAATCGAAGCTTTTTTTTTTTTTTTGAAAATTTACAAAATGGTGGCATTCGAAACTTTGGACTCTGATTTTCGATAAAATGTTAAAAGTTAATTGTTTAAAAAATATAGTAATTGTTAACAAAAATCAATATCCTTCGATTAAAGACTAGTTCTTAATGCCAAAAAGATAATATTAAAATTTCATCAATATCCACCCAATGGTTTTCGAGTTAAATTGGGCACCGAATGGAAAAACACAGTTTTGATAAAAACGCGTTTAAAGTTTTTTAAAAGTAGATCTTGTTTAATTTTGGTGTTAAGTATCTAATTAAATAGAAAAAGTTAAATTTTGCGTAATTTTATCTGTAAAATCCGAATATCACATTTTTTTGCTGATAATTTGAACATTTAATTGTTTATAGCTAATTGTTTAAATAATTTCTTTGAAAAATTTCATTTTTTTAAATTGATTTTTTATTTTCGTATGTTTTAAGAATTTTTGAAGCGAAAGTATTCTTTACAAAATTTGGTTAAATTCAATATTCATCGAGTTATTAAACTTTGAAAAATTTTTGCTAGAAAAATTTAGTCCGACTAGCTTAGCACCAAGAGTCTTCACCTTTTGGACACTTCTCGTGTTGTGGTTTTTCATCCGTTGAGCTGTAATGATAAAATGTTGCCCATATCGCATTTTTCATGTTCTCTAGCGAATCACAATGCCGACGTATGGCTAAACCATAGTAAACAGTTAATTTGTCAATCATTTTCCCTGTCAGTTTACCTTTTCCTCCAAGACCGGCTTCCTTGCTCTTCAATGAGCGCAATCGAGTTCCCATACGTTTCTGTACGTGACCTATACACTCTTTCTTATTTATTACAGTATCCTTGTAAGGAGTGGCTTTCAAAACTCCAGAATACGTTTTTGAATCACCATCTCCAATGTAATTTATATATTTAACTCCATACTTTGATTCTGACTGGGTGAAAATCTCGACAATTGAGTCGACTTCCATTTTGCCTGATGATCCTTCGTGATTCGCAGAACAGACTTCTTTATGATTCTCGCTCCACTCTTCATACTCAACAGTATTTATTTTAGGTTTCATGTATTCACACAGCTTACAATAACGACTCTTGATATTTAAATCCAGAACTTTTCCCGTAAAATAACCAATAATCGTAGAAACCCCAAACGAAGAAGTAAAGCCACGTTTTTGCCATGTTCCATCTCCAGAAACAGTCAATTCATTAGTTTCTTTATTTTCAGCATTTGATGTTTTTCGTTTTTCTTCATCTACAGCTTTTTTTAATAATGATTCAGCGACACTTTTACTACTATCTAGTATTTGCTTCAATAACATTTGGAAGGTACGTTTATCTAAAAATTGTGGCATGTCCATCAGACCACAAAATTTTCGCATGGCTTCATATCCCAATCCTAGGACTCTACTTACAAATATGAATCGTCTATTTATTTCATAGGAACGTCCTATAAAAGAACATGAGGGAATATTTTCGTGAACGCAATTATTACAAGCCACTACAATTTTAAATCCCAAGCCACGTGTACTAGCTGTCTGAAATTTCACATCTCCATCACACTCCTTACACTTGACAATACTTGCAATAGCAGTAAAAACAGATATAAAGTTTATTATTCTGTATTCAACACCATTATCTTCAGGCGCACTGTCTTCGAGGTCACGTTTTAATTTTTTAGCTGACGAACTAAGAACACTTTGATCACGTTCCGCTGTCTTTGGATTGAATACATTTTTTCTTTTGACAGTACGCGATTTACGAACACCATTAGACTTTCGAAGTTCTCTTGAACCTTTCGCACGATCCATGATAAAATTTTCAAAACAATTTTCACAAATCAAAAAACACGTGTATCGACTACTCACTTCCAATGTCGAGTGTAAAATGAAATTTAACCAAAAATTTTCCAACTTATACTTGAAATTATTCTATTCATACAAAATAATAGGCGTGACAAAACCGGGCGCTTGCAGCTGCCGTCCGCTACCTGCTCTATTCACAACCGAGAGGTTGAATGTTGCTTCAGTAATTACTAAATATCTTGAAAACTATTCATCGGATTGACTTGAAATTTTCAGACAATATTCTTGAAACATCATACTTTAAGAAAATGAAAAAAAAAAAAATCGATTTTTCAAAAATTCTAAGTGCATCTACCCCCTTAATAAGAAAATAATTAATAGAAAGTTTTTATTTTTAGGCAACGACTACCTATAAACCTGCAGAAAAAACACAAATTATACAGCCAGCTTCAAATATTAAAAAACAGGAAGAAGATAAAATAAAACCCGGTAATGAATCACAACAGCAATGCGAAAATAATGAAAATGCAGATAAACAGAGAGCAAAACCTTCTCAGGAAGCTATGAAAAATAAGATTGCTCTACTCGAAAAAAATCTGAATGCTTTGTATTCTGCCAGAGATACTATGCCAAGCCGTGCTGAAGTTGATAAACAGATCATTAAGTTGCGCGACGAAATAAAAACAGCAAAACAGTCTTTAAACAGAAAGGTTCAAAACGCAGTTGCCCAGAAGAAACACAGGGATGGTATAAAAAGAAAGTTAGAAGATATTTGTCATGAAAATCCAGAAATAAAAAAAAGACTATCTCTGAGGGATTCAGTGGGACGTCCTAATCTTGAAAGCAATCAACCATTACTATTGAAAACAATTGCGGATATAGCTTTATTTGGGAGTGCAGCAGATGATAGAAGACGAACGGAATCTATTCGCAGCGTAAAAACTCTTGATGAACTCACACAAGAATTACGTAAAATAGGATTTGATATTAGTCGCAGTGGGACATATCTTCGTTTGATTCCCAGAAAATCTAATTCTGTAGAGGGACGAAGACATGTATCGACAGTCCCTGTTAAGCTCATCCGGGCTCAAACTGATCTTCACAAGAGCCACTTAGATAGCAAGTTCGCTGAAACATCAATTAATTATTTAGAGAACATAGCATCCATACTTGGACCAGATCAAGTATTTTTCATATCTCAAGATGATAAAGCTCGAGTCCCTATTGGCGTAACTGCGGCAAATAAGCAAGCACCTCTTCTAATGCACATGGAATATAGAGTCAAATTGCCTGATCACGATTGGGTAATCGCTGAGCGTCATAAATTAATACCATCTGTTTATGCTGGTATCAAAATCACTTCCAGTATGCTAGGACAACCGCAAGCCGTTGGATATTCTGGACCAACATATATCGCTATTCGAAGTGGAAAGCATAGTTCATCTACTGCTAATACTCATGCTCAGGATTTCGAGACGCTTCTCGAACTTGAAGAGTTTCGACCATTAGCTAAAACTGACAATGGACTAGTAAAACCAGTGGTAATCATGACGGTTGATGGAGGGCCAGATGAAAATCCGCGTTATCAAAAAGTCATAGGGTTTGCTATACAACACTTTAAGCGACATAATCTCGATGCATTGTTTTTAGCTACCAATGCTCCTGGAAGAAGTGCGTATAACAGAGTAGAGCGCAGAATGGCTCCTCTTAGTCGCGAACTGGCTGGTTTAATTTTGCCTCATGACCATTTTGGGTCTCATTTGGATGAACGTGGCGTTACAATTGATAAACATTTAGAAAGATCTAATTTCGAATTCGCAGGAACTGTATTAGCTGAAATATGGAGTTCAATGGTAATTGATGGCTATAATGTTACTGCAAAATATGTTGAGGCAGGTGATCAAGATCTTCCTGATTTTCCAGACATTAAATGGTATTCAGAACATGTACGTGAAAGCCAATACTTGCTTCAAATTGTAAAATGTAAAAATACAGAATGCTGTCGTCCAAGAAGTGGCCTATTTAGATTACTAGACAACAGGTTTCTTCCACCACCTGTAAAAGTAAAACAAACAGTTAATGACTTGGTTTTGGATGAAGGAGGACAATTTCTTAATCTTCCAGTCAATTTAGCTCTACGCTTAAGTGCTTCACTCAAAGATTTCCTGCAAATGCCCTACGATTATTTTTGTCCAACGGTAAAATTGAGGCTATCAAGTCGAACATGCAAAACGTGTGGTCTTTATCATGCTTCCGTCAAGTCACTAAATCGTCACATCGAGAAGATCCATAAAAAAGTAAACACGCACACTGATAGGAAAATTAGACCTGTAAGAGTCGCTGCTCGTCGTGCTAATGAACTGATGTGCATTATTCAAAATTTAGAGCACCATGATGTTGAATGGCTCGATGAGAACGACGTAGACATTCCAAAATCGGAAGAAAGTGAGCAGACTTACAACACTGAGCAGCAATCCAAGCAATCCAATGTCATCGAAAACTTAGAATCATGGATTCGGGTTTCATGGACTGAAGACTGTTAATTTGAATTTAATATGTGTACCAAAAATTTAAAACAAGTTTGTTATGTTTGTAAGATTATAATATTTTTGTTACTCTATGTTGAATACCATATCAGTAAAATCTCTCCATCCTAAATCTATTTTCTTATTTTTAAAATTATAATTATAACCTTATAATTACAATATTTAAAAAAACAATACATTAATTGAAAAATGTTTACGTAAGCATGGGGGTAGGGGGTAAGAGCTTTGCTTACTTTTGCTGACAAGGGGGATGGGGGGGTAAATAATTGTAATAAATCTGCTTACGTAATACTTGAACGGTCCCTAAGTTCCATAGACAGATTTGTTTTACAATAGTAGGTGATATTAAACGACGAACAACAGCCACAAAACCATTCGACACACACACCCGTACTCACATTCAAGTATCAGAATCCAATTTAGAGCAAGACGTAGTAAATGCCATAAAGGAATACGTTAATCCGAAAGTAAAAACTGCCCTTAAAATAACACCCCCATTAGGGATGTATTCCATAATTCCGATCATACAAAATAATTTTAAAAGCTCTTCTATGAATTTAGTCTTAGCAAAGACTGAACTAGAAGACGTAAAAGAATATTTAAGACAGCAGGAAATAATTAAAAACTATCACGAGGGTAAGACTAATCATAGGGGAATAAACGAATGTTACTTATCACTTTCCCGGCGCTTTTATTGGCCGAAGATGAAAGAGGAGATAAGCAAATACATTAACGAATGCACAATTTGTGGACAGTCGAAGTATGATAGAAACCCTATCAGGCCACAATTTAACATCGTGCCCCCAGCCACCAAACCCTTTGAAATAGTACATATGGACTTATTTACCGCTCAAGCAGAAAAGTACCTAACGTTTGTCGATTCATTTTCTAAGTACGGGCAGGCTTATCATTTACGCGACGGAACTGCAATAAGTATTTTACAAGGATTATTAACATTTTGTACTCATCATGGGCTACCTTTAACTATAGTTACAGATAACGGTACAGAATTCACGAATCAATTATTTGCCGAATTTGTAAGATTACATAAAATTAACCACCATAAGACTTTGGCGAACTCACCTAATGATAACGGCATAATAGAAAGATTCCATTCCACTATAATAGAACATTTACGTATATTAAAGTTAAAGCAAAAAGATGAACCTGTCGTGAACCAAATGCCCTATGCGGTATTAGCGTATAACAGTTCAGTTCATAGTTTTACTAAGTGCAGGCCTCATGATATCATACGAGGTCATTTTGACCCCAGAGACCCCCTAGATATAGACCTGACAGCTCATCTTATGCAGCAGTATATTTTAAGCCACCGGGACCAGATGAAAGTAGTATATGATCTTATAAATAAATCCACCACGGTAGATCGCACTAACCTAATGAATAACCGTAATAAAAATAGGGAACCGGAAGAACAGTATCAACCCGACCAACAAGTATTTATAAGTAACCCGTTAGCGAGTAGGCAAAAATTAGCGCCACAATACACGCAAGACACTGTACTTGCAAACCTTCCGATTCACATATATACGTCTAAAAAGAAAGGACCCATTGCAAAGTCTAGACTTAAACGTACATGTAAGTCATCTCGATTGTTACAGGATTCGACTACTACTAATAGTCCAACTGAGTCTGGCGGCCGACATAAGACTTGAGAGTCTCGACGATGGACCGGGCCTCTTACCATTTAATCTCGGACCCACAAAACTTATTACTCATTATCATTCTTTCTTACAGTATATTGAATTATCCGATATAGAGGACAGAATTGATTCTGTTCAAAATCAACTTAATTATTTTAGAAATAAATTAGACAATCATACACTAGCCCTGTTTGAAATACAGATAAGTTATCTTAGCAATAAATTAATAAAATTGAAGTCGCAATTAAGAGGATTAGAACCTAACCGCGTCAAAAGAGGTCTAGTTGACGGACTAGGATCCTTAATAAAGAGTGTGACCGGTAACTTGGACCATTCCGATGCTGAACGGTACAATCATGCTATTAATGTCTTAGAAAATAATGAACATAAGTTGTTATCTGAGCTGGACGAACACATAAGTCTCAATAAAAATTGGATGACGCAATATTCAAGTTTAATCGCACATATCGTTGATAATCAGGAAAAAATTAACAACACGTTAGAAATTTTATTAAACAGAACCGTTTACGCAGATTACACATTGATTAAATTTGCCAAATTTGCACAGTTGCTAACTATTATAGGCGATAACGTGAAGGATTTATCTTTAGAGTTAATTAAGTTAGAGAATACCTTAGCATTTATAAGTGCATCGAGCACTCATCATAGTATGTTAGAAATAGAAAATTTAGTTAATATAATAGGTAAGCTAAAATCCTTATACAACAAGGATCAAATATTGGACGCGGAGTTAAGAGAATATTATAATATAATTAAACCAGGATTCTATTACAATTAGATAAAAGAATAGTCATTATTTTTAAATTTCCCATAGTCTCCCCAGATAATTTCGAGTTGTATAGGCTTTCCATTGTTCCTAATAAACACCACCAGACCTTTATCCCTTCATATCCTTTTATGGCAACTAATGGGATAAGTTTCATGTACATGGAGGCTGAATGCCCGAAGTTCGATCGTCGACATCTTTGTGAGGAGAGCATCAATCATCAGCCCCGAGGCCATGCCGACTGTATCCAGAGTCTCATCGGAAACCAGCCCCTACATAAATCATGCCAGCCGACGGAAATCGTTCTCACCAGAGAAGCTATGGAGCAGCTAGATGATCAACACTATACAATCGTCATCCCTAAACCAACAAAGGCTGAACTGAAATGTAGACGCCAGGACTACGTAACGCTAAGCGGAAACTACCTCGTCACGATTCCTCTGAAATGTTCGCTGCGCACCGACGAATTCACCCTTATTAACATCAATGGACAAATTAAAGGACAGCCGCTGAAAATAGCAAACATACCGAATGGCTACCTTACAAGAGATGATACCAGCATCCCTCATCTTGAACTAGCATCAATCAACTTGAAAGGACTACATGATATTGAAGATAAGATTCAAGCCCAGCATCCAGTAAATTTGGACCATGCTATATATCATACCACAATACCTCTCTACACTGTGGTACTAGTTATAACCGCAGTAAGTATTGGAGTTACTGCACGCCGTTATCTCAAAAAGTCTAAAGGATACAAGCCCTCACTATCTGAAAAGGACACCCCATCCAGCGAGGATCAAATATATGCAACCCCTGAAACAAGAAAAATTCAGACATCCACCCCAGCAACATTTTCGCTCAACGTTCTTAAATAGTTGCTGATCTGAGGGGGAAGGTGTTACGTGCGACACACATACAAGGATTGCTGATGACCACAATGGCCCGGTTACCCAAAATCGCTGATGCTTCGTCGTTCCACATACGGATCAAGGCCGCGTAAACGCCGACTCCGCGACCTCAATTATTAGTTATAAGTTTACTATATATATATTGTTATTATTGTAGAAAGATATAATTCTTGTATCTAACATCGATCAAGAAACTAGTATCTAGTTAATAAATTAGTATTATAAAATTTTTGGTTTTTTTAAGTCCTTCGGCTGTGACTAACGTAATTACATCAACAGCACACACATCAAAAGCATTACAGGTACATTATACAAGGGAAATAAAATCGCTGATATGTATGCCAATTATAGACGTACACAACATATTCTTATTTCTAGGCATTCCTGAAAACGTTTTATCCACGATACAGATTACCACTATGAATAATAGAGGCCGTAACAACTTCCGTGGAAGAGGTGGTAATTACCGCTCTTCTAATCGGAATCAACAGCAAAACTACTACCGGGACGATGATCCCTCGGTCGATAGAGAGTATGGAGATAAACCTTCGCGACAACAACAAGCGAATAAAGGTGGACAAAAGATGAGAAACCGCGATAAACAACGAGCTGAAGCTTATCGTGAAAAGAGGAATGTTGCTGCAATGGATGCCATTGATACCGAATTAACCCTAGTCTCATAACCTACGTCGCAGAGGCGCCAGCGAAAACATTTTATCGCTGTCTCATTTTATCCGGTGCGCGTACGCCTTTGTTATTTTCAGCTAACTCAGTCGTTCATTAGGACTCTCGAACGGCGACCGCGTGTTGGCGTAAGTACAATAATTTTCAAGTTATAACAGGTCCGTGCGCTCGAGAGGCGTATGGTTATGATTTGTGTAACTTTCGGTACATTTAAATACTTATGGTTTTTTGTTTTTATTGTGTTTGAAATGTTTTTTTCTTTTGTTGCCAGGACACATATAGACTGCAATTACTATGGCTTTTAGAAAACGATTAAATGAAGACGGATTATTAGCATTATTATGTACACAAGATGATTCTGTTACTGGTGAAGGTTATCAAACTGATAGTGAGTTAGAAGACCATCTAAGTGAAGACGAAGTCCAAAGTGAGTTTGAAGAAGAAATTGTAGATACAGTGCCAGAAAATGTGCAAAGTTCTTGGGATGATGAAGAGGATTCGACACAACCTGGTCCTTCAAATTCTGAGGATCGGGTGGATATCGAACGTGACCGACGTATTATAGTTCCGGCTCAGGGTGTGATGAAAGGCAAGAATAAACATCGGTGGTCTACTTATAAGGGTCAAACGCATTCACGAACTTCAGCTATAAATATTATACGAACCAGCAGAGCTACAACACGTATGTGCCGAAACATAACAGATTCTGTTTTATGTTTTGATCTATTCGTCACTGAAGAAATAATTGAGGAGATTGTCAAGTGGACAAATGTAGAAATGATTAGGAAACGCGGAGGCCAAGATAGCACGAAAGCCACTTTTAGAGATACTACAACAATAGAAGTAAGAGAGAGCTTTTATTGAGATAATGACTCTTAGTGCAGCTATGAAAGACAATCATTTGTCTACCGATGAATTATTTGATAGTTCATTTTCTGGAACCAGATACGGAGCTGTTATGGGTAGAGATCAATTTAATTTTTTATCCTCTTGCCTAAGGATGTATGATAAACCTCTGCGACCTGCTGCTCGTGAAGAAGATCCTTTTGTACTAGTGAGAAAAATTTGGGAACTTTTCATAAAACAATGTCAGCAAAATTACACACCCGGAAGTAATGTTACTATAGATGAACAATTGCTTGAATTTCGCGGAAGATGCCCATTTCGTATGTATATGTTATGGGCAAAGTGATTAATGCGAGCAGTATTTATAATACCCGGGCAATATGAATAATACCTAATAAGAATGGGCAATGTGATTAATTACAATCTAAAGTCACCTATTTATCACATTGCCCGGCATTATGAATATGGCTACATGATGATCGGGCAATGTGATTAAAATGTAAATTTTTTCATGGTGCTTAAAATGCAATCACAGCAGCAGTTGTTCTAATAAATAGATCAACTTATTTTTTTTTTTACAAACTATTTTTGATTATTTAAACGAAGCTGATGACTTAAATTATTTTAATTTTTATATAATTTGAAGCTTTTTAACTTAAGCGGCTTTTTGTACTTTAAACTTGAGAATTGATTTTAAGTTTCATGATCACAGATCAATCCGTGTGTGGGTTAAATTTTATTTTTTAAGTTTTATTTGATTGTTAAGTTTGAAGTATCTGCTGAAAACTAGCGAGTATTTTCTTTCAATTCAGATATTGAGACCGATTTGATTACCGAGTTAAAAGTACTAAATTACTCATAGGTTCTTGCTCACTTACCATGGTCGCCCAACTTGGCGCGGAGATGGCCACCGGGGGTTTTGGTCGGCTTCAAAGCAAAAAAAAAAAATACTTCCAAATTGCATTACTATAGACTACAGTTTCTAAATGTAGCCCTTCGTAAATTGATCCATGTTAAACCGAAGTCTAATTATTTAAGTTTTAAAAATAAATACTAAACTATAAAACATGTTTTTATTATTACTCTACGCGACAATTGATTTCATTTGAAAGTATTAAACATGCTTTACATCACTCTGCCCAATAGGCACTTAGCATTATCCATAATGCCCGGGCAATGTCCTTGCTTCTTAAACCATATAAGCTGACACTAGTAGGAACTATCAGATCAAACAAGCGTGAAATACCAGAGGAAATGAAAAATACACTTGTGTTCGACCTGTGGGAACTTCTATGTTTGGTTACGATAGCCTTTTGACCTTAGTTTCTTACAAGCCAAAACCATCTAAGATGGTATATCTATTATCGTCTTGTGACGAGGAAGGTGTGCTCAATGCAACAACTGGTAAGCCTGAAATAATAATGTTTTATAACCAAACTAAAGGTGGCGTTGACACATTCGATCAAATGTGTCCAGCAATGTCCTGTTCTAGAGAAATTAACAGATGGCCCATGACAATGTTTTATGGCATAATGAACAAGGCATTTGTTGACACATATGTGCTTTATTGTCATAATATGCAACAAAAGCATGAGAAACCTTTGTCTCGTAAATCTTATATGAAGAAGCTAAGTGAAGAGTTGACTGCACCTTGGATGAATAAAAGATTAGAGGCTCCAACTTTGCCAAGACACGTGAAGAGAAAAATTGAAAGTATTATTATTCAACCGGCTGAAGACCGAAAAACGCCGATATTGTGATTATTGCGTTACCAAAAAGAAGAGAATGTCCAAGATGAACTGCGTGAAGTGTAAAAAAACTATTTGCAGGGAGCACAAGAATGTCGTGTCATGTGTATAGATATATTTACATATATCCTTTGCCAAGGATCGATGACCTTTTGCATAATGCTAAGGCTGCTGCATTTATGATTACCATTGATCTTCGCTCCGGCTACTGGCAGATAAAAGTAAAAGAACAAGACCAATCTAAAACGGCTTTCGTCACTCCATTTGTAATGTACAAGTTCAAGAGGATGCCCTTCGGTTTGCGTAACGCACCAACGACATTCCAGCGAATGATGGATCGCTTTTGCATTAAACTCAGCCACATCAAGATCTTGGCCTATCTCGACGACTTGATTATAATGTCAAGATCATAATTGTTGATTATAATTTGAAAGACCTTCAAGACGTGTTCAATGAACTTCGAGAATTCAACCTGACAGCAAACAGGGATAAATGTAACTTTTGCTGCCGGAAAATAAAGTATTTGGGACATTACATTGTACTAGAAGGACTAGAAATTGACCGAGAAAAAGTTAGCGCCATACTGAAGATGGCCCCTCCAAAAAACTTAAAACATTCGTTTGAAGTTTTTTGTAGTTGTGGCAGTGTACATCGTTTTTGGTGTCTTTTACTTTTTTTTAGAATGATTATATTGTTATTTAATTATTAAGAAGAAGAAAAAATATAATTTTGTTTGTTTTATTATTTTTTAGAGGCATTTACAAAAACGCTGGTAATTTTTTTTTATTTTCTTAGATGTAAGTTTCTAACATTGTTAATTACAATAAATAAAACTCTAATGATTGCAAACTCTGTTTCATTTATTAGTTGTATAACATAATATTAGAATAAAATAAAAAAAAATGTTTGCAACGCAATAAATCAAATAACTCATCCATCCAAGTATCGTGCGCCTCCGAGGCGTATAGTTATGATCAACGTAACTCCTAATATGGTTCTGAGACTAGGGTTAAATAAGATTCTTCACCCGGGATTTGCCAGTTTGGCAAATGTGGTCAAAGATTCAACTGTTACACAACGCACAGCCCGCATTATCCCAGTATCAACTCATGCAATTGGTCCAATTGTACTTGATAATATTCTACGTACTGAAAGCTAATTACAAGGGAGGGGATGCATGGCTCAGCCAATATTTGATTTGTCAAGCATCTTCAGTGTCATCTGAAAGGGTAGCTTCAGTGGTAAATTTGGCTGTGCCAAATGATAGGAGCAGATTAACAGGGGAACACATCAAACAAAGAGTGCTCCTGATGTCAATATCAGAAAAATACTGGTTTGAATAATGTTTCTTTTTTCTTTTTTTTATGTCAAGCAATTCGAATTTCTTTTTTAATAATAATTTGCTTTAAAATGTCGATAATTTAGGTAATTTTTATAAATAATCGCAAATTGGGCAAAAAATATCGAAATATCGATATTTTTGTTCCATTTGCCCATCCCTACATGATGATGGGAGGTTTAGTGCTCCAGTGCGACCCCCGCCAGAATACTGGCCGACCCTCTTGGCGGGTCACGCTAGGCTTGCCCAGGTACAAGGGGCCCTGCCTGGGTGGACCGTTCTTCCCCATACTCGTGGGACCAAAATGGATAATCACAATTCTTTAAATAATTGCTCAGTGGTGCTGAGCAGGGTCCTTCCTTGGTTGCCTTAGCGCCAGGGGAGGTTGTTCCTGCTTCAGCGTTTGGAGAGTCCGTGGACAGAACCGCGCCAATCCGGATCGATTCCGAGTCCGGGCTGAGCTGCGACTCTTCGCGGGCTAAGAGGAGGCGTCTATCGAAAAGGCGTAAGGCGGTGGCCGCGGATGGCGACACCGCATGCGAGCCTGGCTCATTTAAGGGAGCTCAAAGGCCGCACAACCGCTTCAGCCTCAGACGAGGGGTCTGTGGCTGAAGCAAGTAGGCGGTATAACACGGCGTTTAGAAAAGAGCGCGGCGCCGAAGCAAGGCGGAGGGCCGATGAGGAGGTGGAGCTGACCAGGGCGAAAAAGGCTTCCCTTCTGACTTTTGTGAAGCCGAAGGCCCCAGACGCGCCGGGAGGCGTTAATTAGAATGGCGGATCGGCTCCGCAACGTGTCTAAGACGTCCAAAAATCTGGAAGGTGGGCTTCGGAGTGACATCTACATCAGCGTTGCGGAGCTGATGGAGATGGCCAACGAGCCACCTTCGGCGGAGGTGGCGAAAGTGGAGGCGAAGAATGCCAGCCTCCGCGAGAAAGTGATGGTATTGGAGGTAGCTCTGACGACCCAAACCAAGATTTTAGAGGAGCTTTCGGCCACTGTTCGGTCGCAGTTGCGGCTGACACTTGTGCCGGAAGCTTCTCTCAAGGTCGATCGCCTCGAGCAGACCGAGCGGCAAGTTACGCAAATGCTAGCCGTGCTCGAGGCGATAATGTGTCGGCTGCCTCCAGAGCCGGTTCTCCGGTGTACACTAGCTGCAGACCGGATGAAGGCAGAAGGAGGGGTGCAGAAGCCCACCGCCTCTCCGGCCATCCTGTTCTCCACCGTTCGGCAATGTGCCGTGCCCGTGCAGCAGAAAAAACGGGGAAACAAAAAGCGCGCGGCACCGCGCCCTCCAACACCTGCATCGCACCCTCTTCTCCCGCCACCCGTGTCCATGGAGACTCCATGGACCGAGGTGGTGAAGCGGGGGAAAAAGAAGGCTGGTGGGCAAAACAATGCCCTCCAGAAACCCCAGCCGCGTAAGCCGGCGCCCCAGCTCCACCTCCCACGCAAAGCCGCCGTCACGCTTACAGTGCTGCTGGAGGCATTAGAGCGGGGCGTCACGTATGCCCAGAGTCTGCGCGAGATCAAGAGTCGCGTGAACTTCCCCAGCCTGGGCAACCCTGGCCTGAAACCCAGACGGGTGGCCATCGGGGCCTACCTCTTATAAGCTATTCTAGTCTTTTAAAATTTGTAGACTTAATCGGGCAAAGGGAAATAATTTCCCACACCAAAAAATCAGTTTTTTTTTTTAGAAACTTATAATGTATTTTATGTACTCTGCCAACTAACATGATACAAGAACTTACACCTAAACCATGAAAAGTGGATTTTTACGTTCGGCTAGATTAAGGGTTAAGTACCAGTGGGCGACAGAGACAAAACTTTGAAAAGAAGATAAGCGAAGCAAGAGCCCTTTATGCTAAATTTAAATGTATAATTGCAAAATCGAGCAAATTTTCAGAGGAATTAGTGCAGTTTGTTACGTATTGATAACGTAAGAAAGGTGAAAACGTATCGGAACACCTATTGTGTACTGCGGTAGCACAGCCGACGCAGAACAACGTGTTTCGAGCCACGAGTCTCTGATGCAGCGCCTCGTGTCCACCATTGACGTCAATGCGGCCGGTACGAACAAAAAATGGCGGCAGAAAAGTTTTCTTTGAAAACGGCGGTCAGTTTACTCCCGAAAATGAATGGGGATGAGCAAGTAAAGGTGGCGGGAAACAGATGGATGAGGCTGCTCAAGACCGGGATGGTTGGCGCTTTCTTGGGGAGGCCTACGTTCAGCAGTGGACGGCGATAGGCTGATTGAGAGCAAGTAACTAAAGATTTACTTGATGCCATAGGATTATATAGCTCTATGTTAGAAGAGGCTGATAGTGATCTTTTGATTAAATTTGTACTAACCACAAGACTTACTCAAGGTGCAAAAATTCGGTTGTCCTCTAGTTACGCGTCGGTAAACAGTCTGTTGACAGACATGGAAAAACATTTGTTGACGGTAGAGTCAGATGCAGCGGTGCAAGGCAAACTTTTCCGCGCTAGACAAAATGAAAAATCAATTTTCCGAATTCGGAGCAGAGATAGAGAAATTGATGGTCAATTTAACTATTTCCCAAGCCGGGGAAAATTCGGAAGCACATAAAATGTTGCAACCATTGAACGATAAAAATGAACGGGTAAAGAAATTATTTTCTTTGCTTAAACTTGACTATTTGGGGCCTGAGGAGCGGTTGACAGTTGAGCAAATCTGCGCGAAACATCCAGATATTTTTTATATTCCGGGGGATAAATTAGCTGTCACGAATGTATATGAGCAGTCGATACGATTAAAAGACAATGTTACTCCAGTCTATAGGAAACAGTATAAGATTGCATATATGTAGATAGATGTAGTGTAATCTGCGATCATGAATTGTATCACGTAGTCTAAGTATAGATAATGTTAAGATAAGCACGTAACTTTACATATAAATAGTATTATTACATTGAATAAAGGTACACTTCGTATTAGGTATTGGTTGCCTTAACCATACCTTAACATGTACTTCTGTGTTTTATTGACACGTCTACCACCCTCTATCAACCGACGACCCTGCCTGTCGGAAGGTTGGCAAGCCGAACATCACAAGATCAATAAAAATAAGTAGGACAATAAAAAAGCAAACAAAGTGAAAAATATTTTAAATAATGGCAATTTATCTGGTTCGGTTTCTTTCAGTAAACAAAACCGAATAGTATACATAACATGTCCATTTGACACGATCTTTAAATATTATTTCATAGTGCACTAGAACATCCAACGTTTTATGAATTTATCACACACAGTAATTTTTCAGTTTTTAAATTTTTAATTTTATTCTAATTTGTGTGTGGTTATATCAACAACATTCAATCTGACGACTGATCCAAGGTTGTTAATAAAACAAAGACAGAAATTATGTCTTATTGGGATCGTGACATCCATATTGATACCTTAATTATTAAGGCTTAATAGAATCATCATTAATAATATTTGTCCATAAGGTGGGACCGACGATTTGGTGAAAATCGCGGGAAGCCGCTTCCAATAGAACACTTAGGAAGTCTCTGTCTGAGCGAAGCCTATGTCCAGCAGTGGACGTATTTTGACTGATGATGATGTAGTAATAAATATCCAGAGCTGACTTCCGGCGAGGAAACTCGTCATCAGTGAATAGAACAATCATTAGTTTTTATGTAAGTCCTTTTCTCAGGACTGGAATTCACAGTTAAACTAAGAGTTGTAAGTTTTGAACTGTTTTTATGACAAAAAGATGGAAAAGACGACACACAAAAATTTACACGATTTGCTATCATCGTTGACTGTGGGCAAACCGCTTTTAAAAAAAGCAGACAGTTCAGAAAAGCTAAGCTCGCGTGACGGCGCATTTATAGCAAAACTTATTGTGGAGATGAACTTAGAGAATTACAGGATATTTTAGCAACAATTTGAAATAATATACGGCAAAGGTGGATCGGCCAAGTTGTATCTTTATTCAAAGGAGAAGTGAGCGAAATGTTGTATATCCTATACCAGGGTAGGCGAACCAATGGCACGCGTGCCATTGATGGCACGCGACACAATATTTTGGGCACGTCGCCGATCACACAGAAGTCACACTAATTTTACAATAATTTAATTTATGCGTGTAATAAAAACATTCCAAAATGTACCTCTTTTGTTTACTTTATTTCATAAAGAGTTTTGATAGTATTTATTATTGTTATTCTCCAAATAATCAGAAAGTCAAAATTATTTGATGGCACGCCAATGACCCCATTAAACATTTTTTTGAAAAAATGGCACGTTGATGCATAAAGGTTCGCCTACCCTGTCCTATACCATGTCACTGGAGGAAAAGTCATGCAGGCCAGTGGCCTCTTCCACAACAAATTGATTACACATCGATGACTACTTATTTCCACATGAACTAGAAAAAGGAAAACTACGAGTAGTTTAGCAACGACGAATGCCAGGACACTAGCTGCTCTGAAAAGTACATTTCTAAACGTGTAAGGCCAGTTCCATAAAAGTATAATGTCGAGTCCACTAGACTGCTAGTCTTAGCATTGCGAACTTCATCATCGCCCAAAGTTTTGGTGACTTAGGTGGTGCTTAGGCTACTTTTCAATTACCAAACGAGAAACTGTTACGGGGACTACCTCATAGAATATTTCAACTGCTTTCCTGCCCTCACTTTGCCTGGTGGACATGAAGTGCAATGTTTCTATTTTCGACGTAATAAATTATTATAAACTTTAATAAAAGTTTTTTAAATTAATTTTCAACCCAATCTGTAATAGTGGTGTCATAAGTAGAATTCACGCTTGAGAATTCTATAGCGAGTGCTCACACATCGTGAAACTTTTTCAAGACCTTTTAAAGCCCGTCATACGGGCTCCTGCGCGTTGCCCACGATCTCCAACGCCGAAATCAACATCCACCGAGTCTTCACCTCTCTTGGAGGTGTCATCTATGCTGGGTCGGAAGGCGCCGGTGAGTCCGACACACCCTCGCCCCTTCGGGGGTGAGATAGTCCGTAAAGGGGTTTTCCCCGCGTGAAAAAAAAAGGCGACTGGGACAAAACTTTGATAAGAAGTTATACCGAAGCAAGAGTCCTTTATGATAAATTTAAATGTATAAATATCCATACGGGCTCCTGCGCGTTGCTTACGATCTCCAATGCCGAAATCAACATTCACCGAGTCTTCACCTCCCTTGGAGGTATCACACCGCTCGCCACTGTTTCCCGCTCGACGCTGCCGGTAGCTAAGTTGTTAGCTAAGCTAAGTAGTTAAGTTGAGAATATCTCTGCTGATGATCTTATGTGATGATCATGATGAAAAAATGTTTCATCGCATGGGATTTCCAGGCGACCCATAAATCAACCTGTGGTCTGGCGAAAACGGAATCTTTGTTATTTAGGGGAGAAACTCATGTACCGGAAGGTTTTATGGATTGCAACACACCATATGAATTTATCTCATTTTATTTTAAAGTTGATCTAAAAAGAGACATAATAGAACAAAGTAACTTGAGTTAACTTTAACAAAGTAACAGAAAGATTACCAATCCTGAAAATTTAAATGAAAATAGCCTGAATAAATTCTAAGCTAGGCACTAGGCTAAACGAGGTGTTTAGTATGTACAAGGGCAGACCAAATTTGACGTTGCTATTGTAAACATCGTTTTCTTGATAATATATTAATTGATTTTCAAGAGTACTTTAAAAAAAACGTACTCACGGTGAGCCATCCTAACAATTGGTGTCAGAAGTGGGATGTCCTGCAAGATTAGGACTTCTAAACAATCCTGAAGATTTCTAAGAATCGGCTCGTGGTGTAAAGTCCTTCGCGGTCTCGGCGATAAGTATTGCTCGCTTCAGAAGCTCAAGCCCGCGTACATGGTATCCCGGTTGTTGATGACCCCTCGCTGTTGTCGCTCACCTGGTTGCTGCCCCTACGTGGTCGCTACCGCGCCGTTGCTGTTTGGGTCGACGTTAAGCCTCCACCCCACGAGTGGTAGCACGCGCCCCAGTTCCAGACAACATCAAGATCGACGGTCAGTCTCCGCTTCTCTGGTGGGAGCCTGCGTCGCACTTCTCAAGATTAGGACGTCGGGTCTGCCGCTCATCCTGCTTACGCCGTTCCTGCTCCGGGAACGTGCTCCGAAGATTCATGGACTTGATCAAATAGGACGCCGCCGTTTGACGTCTTCAAGTAAGCTGCGAATTTCGGGTTCTACAGGATGTTCGCGTATGCTAAGTTTATTTTGTAAGTTCTATTAATTTTTTCTCGCATTCCTAAATTTGTATTTTTTTTTTTTGTTACTAAAAATTCTCAATTACAATTTAATATTTTCATAAATTAAAAATCAATATCTTAAATTAACAACGTTTTAATATAATATCAATTTAAGAATAATTATTGAGCAAAAGAACAAGTTTCATGTAAAAATTAATAAAATTTTATTATCATAATTTTTACTTTTACGATGTTTCGATCCCAACAATCCCCGGTTTTGGCAGCCATCGCTGGTGTTGAACGCCTCAAGTACTTATAAGTTAGTTATAATTCAGTCTTAATTAATGCTTTAATAAATAAACTCGTATTTAAAAATTTAATCGTGCTTTTATAAAAAAGACTGCCTCGCGCTCCCGAAACTTATCTAGCTGCTTTGTTATGTCGATGCTTATAATGATTTTGTATTATTGATTGATTCATACATGATTTTTTTTATAAAGGAGGAGGTAATGGTGCATAGATCATTGTACCCGATGTAAGTCAAATCACATATGCTTACTAAATAAAGCATCAAATGACTCATACTACCAACTCCACGGGAAATACGAAACAGATACAGTGTGGTGTACACTCAAAAACCGTTGTATATTAATTGAGGAGTATAAAAGCAAAACCGCCTCCGTCCAAAATCGTTATTTTTTTAACTAGTAATACCAAATTGTAGTACTTTAGAGCTGCTTTAAGATAATATTAACAAGTGCTAAACCACCTCAGTCAACAGTAAATACACTTAAAAGAAGAGGTTGGATGCAAAGTCACTTCGATCCGAAATTTGTAAGAAGCAAATCCGCCACAGTCACAGTCAACCAATCAGAAGCCACGATTTGAATATTTTCAAGATGGCGAATCAGTTACTTTTCATAGTAAACTGAATGCGGATTGTAACTATTTATTTTGTGTTTTTCCTGAGTATTTCGCGACGGATGGAAGAAAATAAAAAATTAAACGTGCTCGTGCAGGACGAGCTAGAAAACGAGTCAGAAATGAACACCAATGGCGGCGAGTGCGGGCAAAGGCAGAAAGGTAACAAATTATACACAAGTATTTTGCACGTTATAGTAACGTCAGCAAAAGTTCTTTAGAATTTTCATTTTTAATAAAAAAAAACTTGTTTGCTACTCTAAATGCTTTTGGTAATAGTTATTTTTATTTGCTTAAGGTATTCTGCAAAAGATCTACCGCAATTGCCTGCATGTCAGCATAACAAAAAAGCTGTTTACAAATGCCATAATGTTACTGTGACTGATGCAAAAAAATTCATGATGCTTTTTACTCTAACAAGACAAAACAAGCCCAAGATGCCTTTCTATTAAAATTTTGTCATGTAATTGAAATTCAACGCCGACGACCTAGAATTGGTTCCCAGGGTACACCTCAAGCTATTACTCAACAAAACTATACATCAAAAAAAGAAGTTCCAATACATTTTAAGTTTGTCAAACAACATTTTTCAAGATATTGCAAATACCACGTAATAGAATCCGTAAAGAAGCAGAAGCATACAAAAAAACTGTTGGGTTAGTTAAAGAGGAGATCATACATCCCACAAAAATATTTACAAACTGCAGGCTGTTAAAACCTTTATACAATCTTTTAAGTGCATAGAGTCACATTATCGTCGGTCTACTACAGAAAGGAGATATTTAGATTCGACCTTGAATATTAAGAAAATGTGGCGAATGTTTAACGAACAAGCAGATAATCCAGTCAAACAATGCTATTTTTGAAAAATCTTTAATTCTCAATTCAATGTTGGATTTGGTAACCCGAGAACGGATGTTTGTTCGAAATGTACAGAACTGGATGAACAAATTAAAAATGAAAAAGTCGATTCGGTTAGGTCTAAATACATGATAGAAAAAACTATTCATATACGCAAAGCAAAGAAATTCTACCAATCACTGAATGAGAGACAAGAAGGAATGTTGACATTATCTTTTGACTGTCAAAAAAATCAAGTCTTACCTAAAATACCTGACCAAATAGCATATTATAGTAGACAGCTTTATATATATAATTTTGCTGTAGTGATGGGAGTAGAAGATAAACAACTTAATAAAAAGACAGTATGGTATACATGGAATGAAAATGAATACAAGAAAGAAGCTAATGAAATTGCTTCTGCAGTATATCACAGAATGAACGCATTAGATTTGAATGAAATTCAAACTTTGCGACTTGTTGTTGACGGTTGCGGAGCGCAAAATAAAAATTCTATTTTCCTTGGTATGTGCTGTGTATGGTTATCTAATGCCCCAAAGTAACATACAAAATATTGAACTTGTTTTCCCAATACCAGGTCATTTTTTTTTACCTGCGGACAGTGTTTGGAAATATTGAAAGGGAACTAAAAAGGAAGGAAGTCATCGTGCAACCAGAGGAGCACCATGAAATTTTCAACAATTATGGGACAGTTACAAAATTGGAGATGGTTTACGACTGGAAAGCTGCTCAACAAGACGTCATTAAGCCGCCTGGTCAATGGCATTTCCAATTTGCACAAAATAAGCGCTTTTTTATCAGCAGAAGTCTAAGGAACAAAGTCAAAGTGAAAGGTGAGCTCCATTACACATCTGACTTTACCCAATTCAAAACAATTTTGAAAAGAGGAAAATCTTTTACGGATGTCCTACTATTGCCAATAACAAAAAAAAACGTAATAAAAGAAGAAAAAAACAATGATGTGAGAAAATTGTTGGCGAAACACTATGGACCGCAGTGGGTAAGTCGTGACGAATTGGTATATTATAAGAATATTTTAATGAATGTGAATAGTAATTTGGATGAAGAAGATAATCCTACTTGCGGTCTACCAACAACTGAGACAAATATTATGATTTAGACTTAAACTTATATTAAATAATTTCTGTTTAATAAAACTTTGTTTGAATATGAAAAATCTGTTTTCTTTTGCTACCTGTACCAAACGTCATTTTTACTTCTGATAGGTTGTCAAATGAAATGTGAGTTGCAAAATAGCTTCGATCCAAGTCAATTAAAAACAAACATGCTTCAGTCCAGTGTTTAAAAGCAAAAGCGCCTTAGTCCTGAAGTTTTTCACAAATATTATAGTAATTACATAAAATCTCATTTATTGCTGTTAATCTTTTTTCAATAATAATATCTAATAAGTGTAACAATGTCAAAACTTTGCAGAAAGTACATTTTTTACGGCGCAGCAAAAAAATGGAAATATTTCGATTTGGATGTTTTGTGACTGAAGCGTCTTTGCTTTAATACCCCTCAATTGGCAGTTTCTGCATTAAACGCAATTCATTCAGCTGAGCTAGTGTTTCATATAAAGCAGTCCTCAAGCACGTACTAAGTCATAGACGATTTCCATGGAAACTACAAGTCTAAGTACAAAGCAACTGTAAACATAGCCAAAAATAAAAAAACTGGAATATGAGCGTGAAACTTAATTTTCTGGTTTCCTAAATTGACTCTTGTCTTAAAAATGTCGGAGCTATCAGCGAGAAACAGGGAGAGGTTCCCACAAAACATAAAGAAGATGGAGAAACGTTACCAAGGAAGATGGAATACTAATATGATGGATGATTACTGCTGGATCTTGAAGGGTGACTTCGTTTACATTGCTTACATGACGTCACTCAAGATCCCGATTCTGGTCTTCTCCTTTAGAAACCAAATTTTGATCCTTCCCTGCAAGCTTAGCTATTTTAATAGCTGCTTGCAGTGCCCTTTTGGTTTCTCTAAAAACATCGCGGAGTTCCTTCTCTCGTTCAGCGAAGTCGTCGGCACGTTGACGCCTTCGACGATGCCTCGAAAGGTTTCGGCGCGCTACGGAATTTGCAAACCACAATTGTTGTAGCTCTGGCGTCCACCAGTCATTGTTATTAGATCGCACTTTTTCTGGTTCAGGTGAAGCCTCTCTCGATTCCCCGGTGAAAGAATGTTCATGTACCTGACTCTCGAAAGTACGGGATGAAGAATCCATTACGATGTTTACTTTATTGTTAATAGTAGAATTACAAGGCAGAGCAGTTGGGGCGGCAGCTTCTACACCTAAGGTCAGTGTCTCTAGCTTCGGAAGTGAAACCTGATGGCATGATTTTGGAAATAACTGTTGTTCTAAATCGTCGCTAACCATATTCATTCTTTTAATGAGGCGTGTTTCTAATTCGATAGTTCTCACTTTAAGATTCTCCTTTAAATTAGCCAAATCTTCGGAAAGCCTGGCAATCTCCTCGTCAATAAATGCACGGTTTCTTAAGCAAGCGTAAACAGTATCTTTAATGCCCGATTCACTACCTTCTTCACTTGCGCCAGAACTTTGTGGCTGCGATTTGACGCTTCTTTCAACAAATTTAACCCCCACTCTTTTTGGCTGCGCATTAAAATAAAAAATACTTTTCTCGGAGCCAGAACCAAAATTCCAAGAGAGCAATGGCTTCCTGTTTATCAATGTAACAGGTGTCTCATCAGAATTGTTATTTTTAGGAGCTACATCGTCAAATAATTGTTCTTCGTTCACTAACTGCGAAACAGTCAACGTCGACGTTTTCAAACTATATTTAGATTTTTTAGAAATATTCATACTTAATCCCACGAGTATGAGGGAAAATGTGGTACATCCAGACAGAGCCCTCTGTATCTGGACAAGCCTAGCGTAACCCGTCAAGAGGGTCGGCCGGTACTCTGACGGGGGCCGCACTAAAGACTGAACTTCCCATCAGCCATGCATCCCCTCACGGTGCGCCGCCGCTTGGGATTCGGGGTGACTTTTTACAGAGGTTTTCTCCCTCGCGGCCCGGGCGATCAAGCCAAGACCCTCGGTTCAGCTGTAGTGCGAGACATGACCACAAACCTACAACTGAATTACGAGATAGCAAATAAATGTCGTGCACCAACAACACCAAAATGGACTGGAACCCTCAACTACAATGTTAAGACATGTAACAAATACCCTCAGCTAGTAGTGGTTCTTCCAATAAAAACTCTAAAGCCCAGTTTTCATAACAACATTTCAAATGATCTTTAAGCTTTACACATTCACTTAACAAAAACAATATGACACATAAATTAGAATACCTTGATGCTACAGTAAACAATAACAAACTATTATAAACTAAACATGACAGACTTAACATTTAAAAATTTTGAGCTTCTATGAAAGTACTCTCAGCATATGATAGTAACAAGTTGACAAACAAAGTAGACTCACTACAACTGCGGACTAAATGAATACTGACTATATCACAAAAAAACACACACAATCAGCAAATATTTTAATCACAGCCATCAAAAATACACACATTTCATACAAATTATGTTATTCATAATAATGAGGTGTGATTACAGATTATTTTAGTTGCCTGCTAATGATGTGTCACTCTCTACTAGTACAAAGACACACAACAAAATAAACTTAAAAGGCTACTTTTCTCAAAATAGAAAATATGATGATAGGTATGTTCAGTTTGCTTTTACAAGCTTTAGAGATCCTATTCTCAAGTGGCACAATGTGTGGTTTACGCAAAAACACTGTCAAATGATTCATTAAAACCATCCTATGATGCTATTCAAAAACAAAACATGCTAATGATTGAATCTGTATCTTTCGTTTGACTTAAATTAAAAGACATAGAGGTGCTTTCTTGGTGAGGTGCATAGAAACACCCTATAAACCAAGCAAGCAAATTCATATGAAGTTGGTAGGAATCTTATATTTTCTGCAGTAAAGGAGAAAGTGAAATGTCTGTTGGGAGTAAAAGTGAATAACTTTTATATCAAATAATACTGTCTCACTATAATACAGACATGTCAGATAACCTAAAAAAAAACATCAACATATTTTAAAAACAATTACTTGAATATACAAACTTGATGAATCCAGACATGAAACTAAACTCAACTTTTAACGTAATATGCTTGTTATGTTCATACCAGAAAGGTTCATGAAGACTTTATTTTTGTTGTACCCTTCAAGTTACTACTATGGGGGAACACATATTTCAAATGGTTGATGGTTTTAGAAAAGAAAATAAATTATATTAGTCAAAATTAGTAGGAATATGGTTTGGTCAAATATGCACTATAGATATAGAATAACAGATAGTTTTTCAAGACATGAGAAGGGAATAAAAAATGTAGCATCAATAAGCAAAATGCATTGTGGTTTTTATTGGGAAGCTCTCACTTGTAAAATTTTTAAGCCTGCTTAGACAGTACTCTTGATATTTGTTCCATTTAAGACCTATTCCACAGACATGAGAATTTTTACAGACATATGGAAAAACTTTGATAGCGGTTAAAAAAACTGGACTGAATTTGGGGCCTCAAGGTATACAGTATTATAATCACTATGCGATATTTTCCCTCTTCTTACTCAAAAAAAATATTATGTCCTTGAATAAGGCAATAATGAAAAACTGAATACTAAATCTAAATTTATAGAAGTGACAAATCCCATTCTCCATGTTTATTCATGTAACCAATGCTTACTCTTAAAAACCGTTAAAAAATAACAATCGCTTGGAAAAAGACAATTTTAAGAGTCAGATACCATCAAGCCCATGAAATCAAATAAGATGTTCATCTTTAATTCCTTGTAGTTAAGCTCAAACTGCATAAAAACCAACCCCGGTCAATTGTAAAAATATCTTTTGAAATGAGTACCTAGTAATATTCAAAGAGCTGTTCATTATATACTGGAAATGTTTTCGCAAAAATTCATGACTCAGAGCAAAAAATAAATCTTTTCGACTATCAAAACATCGCAACAAAAACGCCTTTTATCTCTGCACCACCTAAAGGTTTGACTGGAAGAGAATGCCAAGGGCATTAAGTCCACCTTTACAAAGAATTTGTAAGAAGCGTAAATAAATAAATAAATAAATAAAAAACATCACCGATACTGAAATATATTTGCAAGAATTGAGTGATTCAACTTAATTATCCTTTTCCAAAATTGAAGCATATTTAAAACAATGAACACAACATAACGACAGACCTTTATCAAGAAAATAGTCAATAGAAAAATTAACATCCCCGAAGAAAACGGTGGCAAAACTTCCAAATTTTAAAAACATTTTACAAGTCCTCGGCCTAAACATGCCGTAGAAAATAGGTACACCTAAATCAGAACAAAAGGCGACCCATTACGTTCCAAATTTCGCACTGACTAAGATCACAATGTAAGCCGATGAAAGCGACTTCAACATACAATCAAATATCATAAAAATACCAATATCTTATGAAATCGGAGAATAACATGACGCCATGTTAATAAAAAATGCTGCAGAATGCACTTTTCTTGCAAATTTATTATGTCGCTGCGTGTTCTTTTTCTCCTCAATAAACACGTTAAAAAGATATCCTGCTTTTCGGTGTTCTCCATGACGTATTTAATCTTCTCATAAATTTCCGTGCGATCAAGCCAAGCCAGGTGAGACCCGTTGGGGAAGCCCAGCTAGGCGATCATCAAATTCTTGTGAGTTTATGATGGTAAACACTTCAAATTAACTAACACCGAACAGTAGTGATCAGTCCGCGGGCAGAGCGTAGGTAATTAAAAATGGAATAGAATATAGATCATTTACTCTTTGCCCAAATGTAATGTCTATGCCTATTAGGGCTGGGCATGGAATGAACGAATTAGATAATCAAACGGTGTCTATGAACGACGAACGGCTAATGGATTATCAAAAAACTAATTGAAATCGATTTAGGTACGTAGCTATTTCTGGAAACGTCATGATCGATTGTAATCGTAACTCATTGAAGAAAAAATAAGGTGCCCCATACACCTACAATAATATTGCACAATATTCTGATTGTACAATATTATTGAACGTGTAGGGATAATATTGAAACATTGCGCAGTGATTGAACAAAAGATTGAGGGAGCTTAATTTTTATTGTGCAATATTTTTTTATTGCGCTATGTAGGGTTAATATTGCGCAAAATATTTCTTTTTTTTTTCTTTTCAACAAAATCACCAGTGTGGCTGCCGTCAAAACTTCGTCGTCAGACATGTTGCTCGGACGAAAATATTGATCAGACTGGTTAGTCAATTTTATTGACAGAATTTATTGAACGTCTGGAATCAAAGGGGATGTTCAATATTATTGAAGAATAAAAATATTGTGCAATATTAATTTAGGTGTATGGGGCGCCTAAGGCTTAGTCAAGTTGTCTTTTGTGTTGTCCCCGCAAAAATATTTTTTTCCTAATTTTCGACTATTTTGCTAATTAGTCGTTTGTTCATCGTTTGTTCTTGATTGTTCGCCGTTAGTTATTGTTTGTTCTTTATTTATTAATTTAAAAAAATAATTTATAATCTACCTTCAAGTTAGCCCCGCTACTGCAGTTTTTAATGTTATGCTACCTATGCTATAGAGTATAGATTTGAGTTTATGGTACAGACCATAAACTTAAATCTCATCTGTCAAATTTTTGAAAAGTCAAAAATACGTTTAGCAGACGGTGTCGAATGAGTAGTTTTATTGGAATTTGTTATAGTAACATCTAATTATTTTATTACCGGCGTTTCTTTTAATTTACATTCGAAATGGATGTTACGGAAGAGAATTTGGCTACCTTGGCAAATTACTTGCAGCAAACATTGAATCCAGATCCCAATATTAGGAGACCCGGTAAGTTGTTATGTATATTTGCTAGATTCGCATTGTTCATCTAAAGTTACCGTTTACATATGCCGAACTTGTCCGAATTGCAATACTCAGGTGCGTGAAAATAATAATGGTTTAGAAACTATTGAATTAAAGCTTCACTAAATAGTTTTATAACCTCAAATAAGATAGTTTGTTTTGTTATTTTAACACGTTTATTTTGCCGTAGTCCAATACAATACTACGTTATTTTAAACCATCTATATCTGAATTTAAACTTTTATATTTCCAAACTGCTAAGAAATGTACACGGAATGGAAAAGTTGTTTCCAAAACTGACGTTTCGTCGTTCGGTTACAAAATTATGTTGTAAATATAGATTTTAAATTATAACAAAAATATATCTTCATAATTATATCTAGAATGAATTTAATTCCTTTAACGCTGAAGGAAAACATCTTGATGGACATCTAAAAATTCTTAGGAATTGCTCAGGTGTGTCGCACTAGGCCAGCGTGGTGGGCTATGACGTAAAAATCCTCTTGTAAAGGAGACCCGTGCCCCACAGTCATCATTACACATACTCTTGGCTTCTGACAGTCTATATTTTTTGCAAAGCTATATTTTTTTTAAATTAAAAAAATCAATGCCTAGTCACTTCACTGTGCCTGTTTAAATAATAGTGTAGTGATGCAAACCAACGTTGATCACAAGATATTGCTTTAGTAACCAAATAAAAATTCTCAATAATAGTAGTAGTAGTAGTAAAAATTCTCATATTTATTATGGGTACAAGTAAATGTAAAAGCTAAAATTTATTAGGGAAGCCAAAAGTAATGTAGTATGTATAGAGAGATACATGTACAATTATAACCATGTGGTTGCCAGTGGCAACTCGTCACTTTGCCTGTATACCCCAAAAGTTTAGAGGAAAGGTTATACTTTAGTTCCTAATGGAAACACCTAATAACACTAAAATATATTTTTTCTACATTGTTCACAGCTGAAAAGTTCTTGGAAAGTGTTGAAGTGAATCAGAACTATGCCATATTGTTACTTAATCTCATTGACAAGGAGGTTGTGGATATCACCATCAGGGTAGCAGCAGCCATTGCATTCAAAAACTATATTAAAAGGAATTGGCCAGTGGTAAGATTTTATATATGTGAAAACACTATTTATTTTTTTAATATTTTTGTTTCATTCATGATTTTTGTATCTCCATTAATTTTTAATAGATTATCATCTTCTGAGGACTCCTGTTATTACAGAGGTACAAAGAGAGGTGTGGTTAGGTGTCTGTATGGTAAAGAAAGAATAACCATTTAGTAAACTATGTTGGACCACAAATATGTGTTTCAAGTCTGTATGTTTGTGAGACCAAACAGTATATCATAGTTTCTGATACCCAGAACACAGGACTTGTATCCTTCTATGGGTTAAAACTATGAATGTGACTGTTAATTGTCCCAATTTATCTACATACATTGGCCATTGATTTTATCCTGATATTCCACTTCCAGAGAGAAATACTGCATAATTGTCTTTCCCATATTTCAGGATGATGATGGTGTAGACAGAATTCATGCATCAGACAGAGCCACAGTCAAGACACTGATTGTTAACTTAATGCTTAAGTCTCCAGAGGCTATTCAGAAACAATTCAGTGATGCCGTGTCTATTATTGGGAAGTATGATTTCCCAGAGAAATGGCCAAGTCTCATACCTGAGATGGTGGAGAAATTTAATACAGGTAGTTTTTTTGCTGTCATGAGGTTGATGTTTAACGACTTAGTCTGATGTTGCTTTTCTTTTAAGACTAAGGACTTATTTTTCAATGAAACTACATCAATTGCCACCTTTAATGGGGTAACAGATAGATGATGGATGTAGGCTGCTCAAGACCGGGATGGTTGGCATTTTCTTAGGGAGGCCTACATTCAGCAGCAAACTATAACAGACTGGCCTATCTATTGAGGATGTATATAGAATGTTAGCAAAAACCAATGTATTAATTTCAGTCAACATAAAATGATCAGATAAAAATGTGTTGACTATAATGTGAGACACTTGACTTTTATGGAGAAGGTTTTTCACTGGTATAGACAATAAAATATTTCTGATACTGTTTGGTGTGTCAGTAAAGTTATAATCTCTCAGTTATAAAGGAGGCAAGAGCCCAGCAGTAGCATATTTATGTCTGACAATCTTGTTGTGTATCGTTTGCAGGTGATTTCTATGTGATCAACGGAATTCTTCGCACGGCTCACTCCCTCTTCAAGAGGTATAGATATGAATTCAAATCGCAAAAACTCTGGGAGGAGATCAAACACGTGCTGGAGAACTTTGCCAAACCGCTCACAGACTTATTTGTGGTACGGATTTTTTATACTGATCACAGATAAGTTAAAACAGTAAGAGGTGTGTACTTGAGGCCTACCTAAACCTCAAGGCGATCACTTAACTTTCAATATTCTTTATCATTATCCGCCCATATATGTCTCACTGCTGGGCACGGGCCTGCTCTACCATTGAGAGGGTTTAGGCCATAGTCCACCACGCTGGCCTAGTGCGGGTTGGCGGACTACACACCTAAGAAATTCCTTAAACTCGCGACGTTTTCTTTCATTTATAAAGCAAGTAATAATTTATTGTGTGTGCCTGAGGCCTGCAACCGCATATATTCTCGTGTCTAAACCTAAAGATCACTTAACTTTCAAAGTACCATTGTGAAAATAATTTGCAGGCCACACTAGAGTTGACGAACAAGCACGCGTCCGACCCCCAAGCGTTGCGCGTGATCTATGGCTCCCTGGTGCTCATCTGCAAGGTGTTCTACTCACTCAACTACCAAGACCTGCCGGAGTTCTTCGAAGACAATATGCCAATATGGATGCCCAACTTGCTGCATCTCCTGCAAGTGGAAGTCAGCGGCTTGGATGATGTAAGATCATTTTCTCTTTAGTCAAATTAACTTTTAAAAGTGCTTTTGAATCGTCATTTTAACACTATTTTTTAAAACTAGTGCCGCTTCGAAACGTGTTATGAGTTATCACATTGTATTTTAACTTAGGATTTCTAATGCCATGTTGATTCCAAGAGAACTCTAGATTTTTCCAGGAAGATAGTTAGCAGAAGTCAGCTACAGAATTTCATCAAAATCCATTCAGTAGTTTTTGTGTCAAAGAACAACGTTAATAATGTAGCACGCCAATAGTAGAATCAAAGTTATATTGTGTTCCCTTAAATACTACATAAATGTAACTTGTAAAATCATGATCAGGCCATTAAAATAATATGTTTAGAGTTTTTATAAATATTTTTTTGTAGATTCTGAAATCCACAAAACCATAATTTTATTACACAACAGTGGGATTAGATTATTGTATTAAAAAACGGTTGCCACTAAAATATGAAAAATAAAATTAAAATAGACTCTATTGCATGACTTGGTCCTGACCATACGTGACAAAAGTAATGAATCTTACGAATTTTTGATCCCCAATGTGACGCTCCAGGTAGTGTGACGCAAGTACAATCTTTTTTACCCGTGGAATAATTGCCTAGGAGGGATGTTACGGTTACGTACATAACATTGAAGTAAATTATAAACACAAATATTACGTTGTATACAGGTTTTAACTAGTTATAAAAGAGATTATGTTATAACTAGAAATAACAAAAAACCTGCAAATGCTGCTGCCACTCTTATCCGAAACTAAACTACGGATATATTTTTATTTCGGTTATCCGATTGTTTCATAACATCCCTGTTGTCTATCGTCTCTAAAGAAGGTTTTAATTCAAAACATCCAACCTTTTCTTCCCATCGATTTTTTTTTTTAACAAAGAAAGGAGGTTTTAACTGAATCCCCGCAGGCCGACGACGAGGCCCCGGGCACGATGGAGCGGCTGCGCACCGAGGTGTGCGAGTGCGTGTCGCTGTACGCGCTCAAGTACGAGGAGGAGTTCGGGCCGCACGCCGCCGCCTTCGTCACCGCCGTCTGGAAGATACTGCTCTCCACCGGCCCGCAGCCCAAGTACGACGCGGTATGTACTAACTATTTATTCATTTACATTATAAAACACAAGCTGACAGTACAGACCATAGCGCTCACATTGGTTAATGAGGACATACAAATCTTTAAAAAAAATTATACATTCTACACAACACACAAATACATTATATATTATACACAAAATAATTATAAAATAACATTTAAATAAATTAATAATTATTACTGCATCATCAAATAGGTCGACATTTTGGACCCCAGCGATAAATCGGTTCAACAAATGAATGGCCCTTACGGTGGGAGCATTTCCACCCTGAAGTGTACGCGCTATTTATTTTCTAATAAGTAATCTCTCTAATAAGTGAGCTTTTTTGCCCATGGGATAGCTCAAAAAGCTGGATGGGATGGTGGCTTGCAAAAATTGTACATCATCCGCCATGAAGACTGAAGACGTCCAGTGCTGGACATAGGCCTCCCCCAAATCCTCCAGGGTATACTGTCAATAGCGGCCTGCTTCCGGCAATATTTTCCAAATCGTCAGTCCCCATTGCAAGTGGACGTCCCACGCTGCGCTTGTCGGTACGCGGCCTCCACTCGAGAACCTTTCTGCCCCAGCGGCCGTCAGTTCTACGGGCTAAAAAAAATTGTACCACTTAAAATAGTTCTTCGGTCTCTATTCTGTAAATTGGTTTGGTTTGATAAATGCTGGCAGGTTGGAGAATCTTTCTAGGTTTTTAAACTATGCGGAAAGGAGAACCCCTCATTACGTTGGTAACTGAACCAACATTAATATATATATATTATAATTGAACGATAAGGTTCTTTAGAGGTACTAAATTTGAGTACCAATGGCATGTTGTTTTCTTATCGATATTCATAGGTAATTGATTATTCTCTAACACTTTAAAGGGGTAATCGGTATACAATAATGAAGTTTGTTATTTAAATATTGTGTGCAATAATTGTTTGTGGATTTCATGCTTGTGAAAATTTTCAGCTGGTGTCAAACGCGTTGACGTTTCTGGCGAAAGTTGCCGAGAAGAACACGTACAAGAGCCTGTTCGAGGACCCCGCCACACTCAGCAGCATCTGTGAGAAGGTCGTCATACCCAACATGGAGTTCAGAGGTAAATACAAACGTAGGATTTTGTATTAGGGGGCCGTATAACATGAGCAAATTGTTATAATCATTAACCCCTCGTCACATGTCTAAAGAAAACAGATATCGCACTCCCCTCCTCGTATCACGTAAACATAATGATACATATTTTTTTATGCGTTCTACAATTTTTTTAAATCAAGAAATCGGGACAATATTTTGTAGAAAGCCGAAAAAGAAAATTAATAATTGCTTACGTAACCCCCCTCCCCCCACCTAAACGATTTCATCGAAATTAAGAAAAGGGTATGTCCAAACAAGTCGGCAAGTTGGTGATTAACCACCTGCGCCACGGGGCTGTCATTGTCAATTGTCACTTGTGTCAATTGGGGTGCATATGGGTCAATCAACTTTTAAATGTACCATCAATGATAGATTTTATACATCAATTTTGTTTTCTTAAATTTGTATATTTTATACGTATTTGTTGTTAATAATTATTTATATTTAAGGAATTCAAATAGAGCAGAACAATTTATGGTAAATTTTACTCAAAAATTCACATGACTGTAGTTAAGATAGTCCCTTGGACATTTAAAAATTCAGTCAAATTGTTAATTTACTTTTAAATATTAGAATCATATTTGAAAAGCCTTACTGTTCTTTTAAAGTAAAAATTACGATAATGTGTCTTTAGGAGATAAGAAAAAAGTGGTTGTCCAGTGGACATATACGTTTGTCCATAGGAAATACTCGGGGGTCCAAAGGGGATTCTATGATGAAAATCGCCTGTATTTCTTCTTTTATGTAATAAAAAAACAACTATTTGAAAATAATTATCAGTATTAGAAGAGAAAATATTGAATAATTCAGACAACGATCTTGGATGTCCAGGGGACTGGTGGTGATATTTATTAGTCTTTCCGCTCCCTGGTAATAAATAATAATATTTTGAATTAGGTCTTAAGCGCAGTAAAAAATATACATTAAATTGAATATATTCCACTTTAATTTACTACAATATATAAAATACAAAAGTTTTTGTGCTGGTTGTCCAGTGGACACACAATAAAGCCACGCTCTTTTTCAAAATACACTCGGTCGACTGGCGCCGCGGAAAAGATGAAATCAAAATCGGGGCTGGATGAATATTGTCACGAAATAAATCGACTTGAGTTCCAAGCAGTAGTCACGCCATAAATGTTTGGATTTTGGAACTTTTTTACCGTTGTCCGGTGGAAGTCAGAATAATAAAATATAATAGGGACTAAAATAAACATGCAAAAAAGTCGTTAAGGTTTTAAAGCAAACAAAATCTATTTACTAGCATCATAATAGATATTGTAATTAATAATTATGTTTCATTGTAATGGATTGCCATATATAATTTTTTTGGAAAAATTAATGTTTCATTGTACTAACCTACTGAGGGACAAATTTACATAGTACTGACAGGACAGATAAAAGTTGATTGACCCATATAATAATAATAAATGCACCCAACAGTCACACCTAAAGTTCTGACCCCACTTTAAGATACAAGTCTTGTGTCGTGAGTATCAGAAACTACGTGAGACTTTTCGGTCTTCAGTCTCACAAACACCCAGACCCGAAACTAATATTTATGGATCACACAAACATGTTTCTCGGTGTGGTGATCGAGCCTGCGGCCTCTCGTTTCGCAAGCTGGTGTCTAGCCACCTTGGGCTGTCAAAATTCTTTTATATCGATAACTTTGGTATTTTTATATAAATAAATGAACGTGTTGCAGAGTCGGACATGGAGCTGTTCAGCGAGAACCCCGAGGAGTACGTGCGGCGCGACATGGAGGGCTCCGACGTGGACACGCGCCGCCGCGCCGCCTGCGACCTCGTCAAGGCGCTGGCGCAACACTTCGACGACAAGATGATGCACATCTTCGGGCAGTACGTGCAGGTAACCACACCACCTCAAGTATTCACACCAGGGACTACTTCTAGAAGAGAGAGAAGTATCCACACGCGTGTGACGTGTTATGTACAATGAAGCAGGAGGAATATCACGGAGTTTTAGTCGGTAGAAAGTTCAAGTATTCGAGACTTAGAGCAATATAATATTTAAATACTGGAACGGTGATTCGACACACCTTCGAGACCTAATCGATCTGTAAATGGGTTTCCTCGTGTAAGGACCCCATGTTCACCTACCTGTTGGTTCCAGATGATGCTGGCGAAGTTCGAGGCGGAGGGCGCGGCGGCGTGGCGCGGCAAGGACGCGGCCATGTACCTGGTGACGTCCCTGGCGGCGCGCGGCGGCACGCAGGCGGCCGGCGTCACGCGCGCCTCGCCGCTCGTCGACGTCGCCGCCTTCGCGGCCACACACGCGCTGCCGGAGCTGCAGAGAGACGGTCAGTACACGTACACACTCGCACAACGATACATACATACTCACGACACCACATGTACATACTCACGCCTCGACTTATGAGTCGATATGAGTATGTATGATACTCACGCCCCGATGTTATTACAGTGACGGAGCTGCCTGTGCTGAAGGCGGACGCCATCAAGTTCTTCATGACATTCCGCTCCATCCTGCCCAAGGACCTGCTCATCACTGCCTTCCCGCTTATTGTGAGTACATACATCATGTTTTTTGTAATGGAGAAGGGTTGCGTAGAAATTTTTCTATGACTATTGACTACCAACCTTTAAAGATTTAATTAATTATTTGAAGCGTGGCATATGAGAAGCCTATAACAGTGGACGAAATAACCATTGATTGCAATGAGTATCTTAGAAGATATCGCAGTTTTAAAATAATGATCAAGCGCGCAATAATGATGCACAAGGCACCGACCGGCGCGTTACGGTTTCACGTTTAAACAATTTGACGGATTTGTACGATTAACTTATTTTATTATTCGGACGGAGTCGCGGGCGAAAGCTAGTGTATTAATATAGTAGTTTACCCCAGATGAAGCACATCGCGGGTCGCGGCGTGGTGTGCACGTACGCGGCGTGCGCGGCGGAGAAGCTGCTGGGCGGCGGCATGGTGTCCCGCGCCGCGCTGCAGCCGCACGCGCCCGCGCTGCTGGCCAGTCTGTTCGCGGCCGTGGGGGACACGCACAACCCGGCCGAACACAACGAGTACGTCATGAAAGGTAGAAAGGCACACGAGAAGACAATTTATTAACTTACATTCATACTTTTTTCATATACCCGCAAAAAGCAAGTATTCCCAAATTGGAACAGCGGTCAAAAATGGGTTAACGGGGAGGTAGGGGGTCGACTGAGACGTGTGACAAAGGGGTGGGAGGGGACCTAATTATTGTGACATTTGACAATCTTGTTTATACGCGGACTTTGCATTTTTAACGAAAAATTCAAAAAACTGCATCTCCACTTACATCAACATAAGATTCAAATTGTTCAGTCGGCTACTCTCTCTATTAGTGTTACGTAGCGCCGACGCGTCAATAATTTCTAGATGTAAAATTTCAAAATACGTAACGTCACACTAGGATGGAGGGATTGGTACAAATGTAACAAGGATTAAAAATCATGAATGAATAAATGAAAATGAAAATGCATGTGGTTGTTAGAAAAACAACTGTATACAGGGTGTATTTAGACCGTGATCGAAAACTGAGGCAGGTAATAGCGATAGTGATTATAAACCCCCTGGCATTAAAGAAAATCCCGACAAAAAATAATTTTTTTGAGATCTTCCATACAAACCACATACTTTTAACACCGATGGTTGTATGGAAAACGTCAAAATTTTTATTTTTTGTCGGGATTTTTAATATCGCCACTGGGTTTGTCATTACCCTCGCTATTACCTGCCTCAGTTTTCGATCACGGTCTAAATACACCCTGTATAAATCTTTAGGTCATAACTACTTACACACGAGATTCTTCATCCTTTAAAATGAATGAAATCAGCAACTTTTATGTTATTTGACTATAAAAATGAGGGTAGGGGAGAATATTGGTATTGCATTAAGTATGATAATGCCTCGCAGCGATCCTGCGCACGCTGTCGTGCCTGCAGGAGGCGGCGCTGCCGCTGGTGGGCGACGCGCTGCCGCAGCTGGCCACGCTGCTGGCCGTGGTCGCCAAGAACCCGTGCAAGCCGCACTTCAACCACTACCTCTTCGAGACGCTCTCCTTGGCCGTCTCGTCAGTACCACTCACACTATCATCTCATCAACTTATACACGTCTCACTGCGGGGCATAGACCTCCTCTACTATTGAGAGGGTTTATCACACACAGTATCATATACTATTTATTTTTAATGCCACCTCTACTCTCATAGATGGAATAAGACAGTCTAATGATACAGTTGCTTAAACACCAACTTAAAGAAATACACCCAACAGTCGAAAGTAATTTATCCATTTTCAGCTTGATATACATGTATGTATAAAGGCGGACTTAATGCTATAGGCATTCTCTGCCAGTTTAACTTTGGGAGATACAGTGATTTATACTACAATTATAAGTAACTTGGTATGTTTGTTTATATATATTGTCGTTTGCAGGTTGGTGACTAAGTCCAACCCCAACGCGATATCGGCTTTCGAAGACGCACTGTTCCCCATATTCCAGGAGATACTGCAGAACGACGTGCAAGGTACAATAGAATTTATATTTAGAACTAAATTTAATTACCATTTTCATACTTAGTAGGTCATACTTAAATCTTAATTTTTAAAAAATGAAGAGTCTCCGCAATAGATAGAAGAACTCGGAAGACTTCGAAGATCATCAGGCAATCATTCTTTTAGAGTCTAGGTGGTTAAAGTGATGTTACAAGGACGGTACTGTTTTTAAAAAATTTTAGTCATCTACAATACACATTCCCGTTTGCAGAGTTCATGCCGTACGTGTTCCAAATGCTGTCCCTGCTGCTGGAGCTGCGGGGCGGCGGCGCGGGGGGCGCAGGCGCCGGGGACGAGGACGCGTACGGAGCCCTGCTGCCGTGCGTGGTGGCGCCCGCGCTGTGGGAGCGCCCCGCCAACGTGCGGCCCCTCGTGCGACTGCTGTGTGCATTTGTCGCTGCCAGGCCCACGCTTGTTGTGTCTTCGGGGAGACTGGTCAGTACCGTGATTATCGCATCTCATCAGCCCATGTACTTCTGGGCCTGGCTTAGGCCTTAGTGGACTAGTGCGGGTTGGCGGACTAAACACCTGAAAAATCCCTAAGAACTTTGGGAGGGCAGTGTGAACAAAGAAGATACAAGGTGTATAAATTAAAAACGGTGTTCGAGAACTAAGATAGATAATAGCCACAGTGATTACATGTGAAAATAAATCCTTTTGAAACATACATTGTATGGTTGTCTTAAAAAAGGTGGTAAAAGTTGTAAAAGTATTTTTTTCTGTTTTCAGAATGCCATGTTGGGCGTGTTCCAGAAATTAATCGCATCTAAAACTAACGATCACGAAGGATTCTACTTAATACAAACTATGTTATATAAATTTGGAATGTAAGTATATTATTTTTTTATTTTATTTCAATTGGCAGAATAATTGCATTCGTTTAGCTTTGAGACGCGAGTACAATCATATTTTTTTGATGCATAAGAAATATTCATAGTATATTAAAGTACTGTATATCGGTTTTAGAAAAGGAATATTTATTTCAACATTATACAAATCAATATTTTTATCGATAACCAACACCTTGCATTATTAATTTCTCATTCAGCTTTATAACATTCGTCGTATTAAAACTGTACTTTCCAAATTCGCAGGTCAGTGATGGAGCAGTACGTGAAGCAGATAATGACGCTGCTGTTCCAGCGGCTGTCGTCGTCGAAGACCACGAAGTACGTGCGTGGGCTGATCGCCTTCCTCGGGTTCTACGCCGCGCACTTCGGGGCCGACCCGCTCGTCGACGTCATCGACTCCGTGCAGGCCAAGTTAGCATACTGTATACTTTAATATACTGGTGTTTTAGTGATGGAACTAAGGCGGGTTGTAGGGACGGTGATTATGAACCTGTTGGCGTTAGAAAATTTGGATAAATAATAAAACTTTTGGCGTTTTCCATACAACCATCGCTATATTTTTTTTCGGGATTTTTTTAAAGTGTGTATGTGTGTGTTGCAGCATGTTCGGCATGTACGTGTCTCGCGTGCTGGTGTGCGAGCTGCAGCGCGTCAGCGGAGCCCTGGAGCGCCGCGCGGCCGCCGTGGGCTGCGTCAAGTTACTGTGCGACTCGCAGCACTTCCGCACAGGGAGCCTCGCGCCGCTCTGGACCAGCCTCATGCAGGTACATACACTAGTGTATATACAGCGCGCGGCCGCCGTGGGCTGCGTCAAGTTACTGTGCGACTGGCAACACTTGATGTGTAAAACTGATGTGTATCTTGCAGGCGTTGATATCGCTGTTCGAGTTGCCGACGGACGAGTCGACGCTGCCCGAGGACCACTTCGTGGAGGTGGACGACGCGCCCGGCTACCAGGCGCAGTACGCGCAACTCACCTGCGCCAAGGGACAGGCGCACGACCCGCTCGACAGTCCGTACACACACACTATATCAACGTTTAAAAACCCTCTTTATATGTAGGGGAAATACGTACAAAATGACATATACGGACAAAATGACACAGGCATCATATTTCAAATTCTGCCGTTTCTAGCCCCCCATAGATAACTACATCTCGTGACTCTATCCGGTGATACTATACTGTGAAAACGTAAACTCGCACCAGCCTTTAGTTTGGGTGTCATAGCCGACGACAAACATTGGTAAGTTACGAGTTTTTTTTAACTACAGACAGTTTTGTGTATTAATATTATGTTTTTCATTATATTACCTTGTGTTTACATTTATTACATCCCCTGTGTACTTGTTGTTGCCGTCAAATAGTTTTTTCCGTAAATAATAATTATTTTGCATTTATTGTTGAATTTTGATTTTTTATAACGCTATATGGACAAAATGACATACATACGTAACGGACAAAATGACATAGGTATGTCGTTTTGTCCATAAGGATTCTATGAGCTAATTTTAGGTACCTATTTCTCGTTAATAAGCTGTTAATTTATTTGCAGATATACCAAAATGCGTAATTATAAGCGTAAGACTGATCGTCAATCCTGGAGTGAGGAATTAATGCGTAAAGCTATAGAAGCAGTTCAAAAGCTAAAGCTACTTTAACACCTAATGTGGAAAGAAAATTAGTTGACCATTTGAAATTACTTAAATCTCGTTTGTTTGGACTGACGCGAACGTCTGTTCAAGAATTAGCTTTTGAGATGGCTGAAAAAATAGTTTTGCTCAAAGATTTAACCCACAAAAATAATAGCTGGACAAGCATGGTTAAAAGCGTTTTTGAGACGAAATAAAGATATTTCTTTACGCAAACCAGAAGCTACTTCAGCTGCTCGTGCTCAGGCTTTTAATTGACATATAATTTTTTAACTTTATAACTTTTGTCGTGTATGTCATTTAGTCCGTATCTGGTATGCCATTTTGTCCATAGCATATGGACAAAATGGATTTCGTTGATCTCAGTTAAATTAAAAAATATTTCTTTTTCCAGTTTGTTTATCTTTCGAGTATCTATTATAATTCAAAGATATGAAACCTAAGATTACTGGTGTATAATATGAATGGGCTGTGATTTACCATTAAAGAGTTATGACCCAAAACCAAAACTATATGTCATTTTGTACGTACTTCCCCTACTTTTATAAATGTAAAATTGCAAACACTCATATTTTTTTACGAGAGGATAACCCCTTAGGCTCCTTGTCGGTATTTCCGACTCCATCGCATGGAATCGTTCGCCAGGGGTAATTTGGGTCCCTAATCTAAATCCATACCAAAAATTCAACGGTCGTCTTGCGCATTTTGAACAGTATGGTAAATACAGGGCGGGTAATTGTGGACTCCTCTGCGTTACAAGAAAATAATGTGCCCCCCACTTGGCCCTATTGCTCATTGATGAGAGCGTAAGCCTAGTGCGAGCCACCAGACAAATTGTACTACATATGATTATGTTCCCGCAGGTATAACGGACCCGAAGCGCTACCTAGTGGAGCGGCTGGGCGAGGCGTCCCGCGCCAGCCCGGGCGTGTTCCCGCCGCGCCTGGCCGCGCTGCAGGAGCCCTACCGCGGCGCCCTGCACCAGTACCTCAACACCTACGGCGTGCAGGTCTGCTGAGGGACCCCGGCCATGTGTAAACTAGTGACTGTGCCAGTGTTCTCAGTGAAACATCTTCGGATAAGTGTTTGTTACGTGAGAAGCCGTGATCTGTCGTGTATATAATGTGAAATGGCAACTGTGTGTATATTCTTTCGACAGTTTTTATTATGGAAGGAATTTATATCGATTCAATAACTATGTATGAGCAATAGGTTATTTGTATTCACCCACATAGCCGATAATGTATGTCTATTTCCTGTGTCATCCTGTGTCTAATAAGCCCTAATTCTGTGTCTTATGGTATCAACTGGAAAGGACTGCAAATGAGTAGTGGTATCAAGAATCTTTACTTGTATTTTTAGCCATCACTAAATTTTTAAAACAATGCATTTACTGTAGTTATGATGATGTTATGAAAAAAATTTTTTCAACACATTAAAATGTACTTTATTATCAGAATATGTTAATTGAAATATTTGCAATAAAGTTTTTGAGAGGCCTTATTATAGTGGATTAAAAAAATATCATTACACCAGTAGAGTATGGTATTTTTTTAAGGGGTATTACTTTAAATGTTCTTAGTTTTTTAATAAGAAAACAATTTAAAAAGAAACGACTGAAAGAAGGATATAAGGGAAGCTGTAAGATACATGTGAAGTAAAATAGTCTGTGGTTAATACTAGTTGGCCTTTACTAGTAAATATTAGTTACAGAAAAGTTTATAGTCAGACAATTGCAACATCTTCACATTAAAAATATTGGTTTGTCACAAAAACATTACCTGTGTTGGTTAACTTACCATGTCAGCATAAATTAGACAAAATATTGATACTTCAAAGAATACAGAATATTTTCAATTTTTATCAACATAAAATATGATTTTAAAATGTTTCCTTTTTACTTCCTTACAGAAATTTATAGGAATCAAATAATTGTGATCATTTTTTTGCTGAGATATTTGTGTACTTTTCTACCTAAAAATTATTTGATAAGACATCATTTTTATGTTAATAGTTCTCAACAGCACAATATACCATATTGTATTAATATAATATAATTTAACAGTAGCTTCAATATTGGTGTATAAAAAAATTGCCAAACTTTTTGTATGGCTATCACACCTACTTGCCGTTCTGTTTTAAACTTTGTGGTAGGTGAAAAAATAAAAGCATTTTTTAAGAACTGGGATAGTTTGTAAAGCTATTTTGAACTGAAAAATCACTTATTGAAAGGCAGTGCCTGCTGTTGTGAGAAGAGCGTGCAAACACGCAACCTCCTGTTGATAATGATGTTATTGTGGTATTTGATATCTCCGCACCGCTGCAACCGATTGGATCGAAAATATTGTTAATGTATGTTATTTATTTAAGGTAATAAATTGGCATTTTTACAGTTGCGTGTTTAATTTATTAATCTTCAATAATTCTTCATTTTTCTTGAGGAGAGAGCTTATTCCATAATAAGCTCTCTCCTCAAGAAAAATGAAGAAATAGAACCATTTCTATTTCCCGCCAGTCAGGGGGGCGGGGGGCGGGAAGCTTATGTCGAAAATATCGTGCCATTTTTCGTTTTATGTAAAGAGTTTGGGATGAGAAGTCAAAAACATTATTATTTAAATAAAACAAGATATTTTGACCAAAAATTATATTCGAAAAAGCTTTTCGCTACAAATTGACAAACCACCTAGTGACAATGAGGAAACATCGAAACGAATCCATGGAAAATAATCAAAAAACATAGGGAATGTTCCATCATGTAAATGTTCACAAAATTATATGAAATAATAAAATCCAAATCGATAAATTTTACAAATTTTTAGCAGCGACAGTAGCTGGTAGACCAGTGAAGATTAGGAAATAAAATTACACATTCGATACTGTTAGTTTCCGAAAGTTAGCTTACAACGAAACTTCCTGCTTTAAACAGTACTGAATTTTTCGTGTAATCTTCACCGCTCGAAGTCGATTATTCCTGTTGCTGATGTCTATCGCCTCTATCGACTTGCTAATTCAGAGGTTTATAAATTAGTTTAATGAATTCAAACAAATTAATTTTGTTTTATATACCATGATTTACAATGATTACAAGTGCATTGCGATAAATGTTAAAATAATCTCATATGATTGTTAGTATTTAAAATTCATTACGCAAATGAACCGTAAATTGAAATGAGCGCTGCGTACTTTTTTGATGCTCATGAAAAAACAATATATTTGCAACGAAAATTGAAAAAAATATATATTTAAATGAAAGGAAAAACAATACGAATCTTATAATAAGAAAAACCATACAATATATTACGCAACGCTATCTATCACAAATTGCTAAAAAATCGAATCGAAATGGGTTAAATCATTTTTACACAAATGATAAAAAAGTCGATATAAACATACCATTGGTACTCAATGTTACAAGAAATAAAACAAAAAATAACAATAAACGAGAACCGTCAATAAATACAAAATGATTGTTATTAAAACAATAAAAAAATACATGTATATTTCAACAGAATAAGATAATTAAATCACTCCTCACTTCATTAGAACAATAAATTTAGAATTTAAAATAAAGACGAAAAAAAAACAGCGGGTAGATAAAAAACAGAAAAGATTAAATGCGCCGACACCGTGCCTCGTGAAAATAATAAAATAAAAAACGCACCAATATTAAGTTTTTAAACGCATCGTCCAACTTTCAATGCACGCGTAACTACCCTGCACTTTATATTTCAAGATGTCAACACTTGCAACTGGCGGAACGCATCGAACTGTCTAATACCCTAGCAGTCCAACGTCGGCACCAGTACCGTCACTGTCACAATCGGCTCGTAATGTCACTGCATGCAGGTCGTGTGGCGTTTATAAAACTGAATATTGTGGGGGGCACGGCGTGCGTGTTCGCGGCTCATTTGAGCGCGCACTCGACGAAGACGGGGCAGAGATGTTGCTGGTCGTGTGGGGGGTCGTGCGGGGGGTCGAGTTGCGTGTGGGGCGGGGGGTCGGTGGCGAGCGCGGCGGCGGAGAGGGGCCACAGGTCCCGCAGCATGGCCCACAGGCGGGCCGGGCAGACGGCGCGCACGGTGGGCACGGGGAAGCCGTTGAAGGGCGAGGCGATGGGCAGCGTGTAGGCGCCCATGTCGCGGAACACGAGCCAGTCGCCCACGGCCAGCGGCGGCAGGCGCGCGCTCGCCACCACGCAGTCCAGCGCGTCGCACGACGGGCCCCACACCGAGCACGCCGCCGCAGCCTCGCCGCGGGACTGCACGCAGTACGATCATTTTATATTATGTAAACAAATATGTGTGTTAGCAATTTCGAAAACTTATTTATAAGCAAGGGGTTTTATATAACCATTTAATATGTCTATATGGAAATAGACGAACTATTTATTTGATTTGATTAAAAAAGCTCGATTCGATACTAACTTGTTTTTTTTTTCAATTTCTAAATCCAAACAATATCCAACTACCCTCATTAAAATTCTCCCACCAACCCTACTGTGTCATGCGCAATATAAGACGTGATAGTACTTACGACCAGCGGCTCGGGGTGCACGGTCTGGTGGTCGTACAGCACGCAGTTGAACGAGCCGTACACGCCGTCGTTGATGAAATACATCGTGTGCGTCTCGTCATCGCCCTCCGGAGATGTTATCTGCATTTAAATATATGCAATGAATCTAATTGTCGATGTTATCATCATATTCGTAAAAAAAAATCGTATTTAAATCAGTATTTGTGATACTGATATAAATACAAAATTTTAATTTATTTAAATTAATGACATTTCTTGTTGCTGAGTGGGTTTCTTGCCGTTTCGTCTCCACAGCGATAACACGTTTTGTTTTAAAAAATATTTTAAGAATGACGATTCAAAGCACTTGTAAAATTCCACCTGAATAAAGCTTTGACTTTGAGTTCGTGTATGAGAGATGTACACAATATACACTGACCTCCCGCTTGGCGTGCACCATGGCGGCCAGCGTGTAGGCGGCGGCCGCGAAGTACCGGCCCGGCTCCGCGATCACGCGCACCTTGCGCTCGGGGAAGTGCACGTCCAGCGCCGTGTTGATCACCTGCGCCACCTGCCGGGGACAACAACATACATATGTAATCTTTTTCTATCGCTTTCATACCTAGAAATAACAATTAGGAGAAAAATTGTTCTGAATTTGTTTTAAATACTTGAATATTATATTGGTCCTATTGTCAAATAGTAGAACGTCGTATCGACTGAGACCCCCTTTTTTTATTCATGGGGAAATCCACTAACGAATCATCTCGATCGATCTATATGACAATAGCTTGTTTTACCCACTAGAACTCCGTTACATTCTACTATCTCCGTAAAATTCTATATTGCATTTGGAATGCTCATTTGGAATTGGTCATTTAAATATACCCTTCGTAGCATGATTCTACCTTTATCAACCCGACTAAGACCCTTCGACATCTCACCACATCATACCTACGTCCCAGTACGTAGTAGGTACCTGGTGCAGCGTGTGCCCGGCCCGGCCGTCGAACCCGCCGCCGATGTCCACGAGGCCCATGCGGCGGTGTCCGGCGGCGGCGCCGGCGCGGCACAGGGCGGCGGCCAGCGCGATGCCGCGCGCCCACGCAGACGTCTCGCCCGCGCCCGAGCCCACGTGGAACGACACGCCCACCACCTGCACACGGGATACATATACATGTCGCAATAATTCGTTCCCGATTACTTGATTGAAATATTATTTTGTTTACTGTTTTAAATGTTAATTTCAGTTGTCAACTATGTAGTTGTCAAAGACCGCTTTGTCGGTTAGAGAGAGACGCAAGACAAAAATAAAAAAGTAACGATTTCCTAAAATTTAATCATGTAATTTTGTTTCATTTTTTTCTACTTAAAATGTTTGGATAGCTTTTAGATAAAAAATAATTTGTCTATTAATCATTCTCAAAACTGGCTACATGAGAAATCATCATTAACGGCCAATCTCTCTTTCTTTTTCCCTAGCAACTGCTATCTGGTAGTACGACGTCACTATTATTCTACAGTGACGTCATAATCCACATAATAGTACAGTACCTCTAGTCCAAGCACGGCGGCGAGTTTGAGCAGGCGCGGCGCCTCCGAGTCGGCGTCGCACCCGAACTTGATGCCGAGCGGGCACTGCGCCGCCGCAGCATCACAACGGATGCGGATCACCAGCCTGGGGATCAAACATACATACATAACTTCAAGAAATATATCCTACGGTATAAAATCTCGCAACGGATACGTCACCAGCCTGGGGACACAAACATACAACTATTAGTACCTACAAGAAATATACGATACAAGCAGTGATGGCCTCGAGGTTTAGGCGCACGGTAGAGAAATTCGGCGGTCGCGGGTTCGAACCCCACACACCTCTGACTCCAAGTTATGTGTGTATTCACATTGAATTATATATTCTTAGATATTTTATGTATATTTTTATTATGAATATATGTTTGTATCTCTTTGTTTTTTTTTCACAGCAACCATACTTCATCTCTCCACCACCCTAAGGTAGACTGGTAGAGAATGCCACCGGCATTAAGTCCGCCTATATACAGTTTTGTATATGAAGTATTTTAAATAAATAAATTATCACTTGCTTTAACGGTGAAGGAAGACATCGTGAAAAAACCTGCACACCTAAAACGTTCTTAGGAATTTCTTAGGTGTGTAGTCCGTCAACCCGCACTAGGCCAGCATGATGGACTAAGGCCTAAAACCCTCTCAATGGTAGAGGAGGCCCGTGCCCAGCAGTGGGACGTATATGGATTGATGAGACGATACACTTTATTTGGCGCAGTTGGCTAGACAACTAAACGAAACGAGAGGCCGCGGGATCGATCCCGCACTGAGACAAATGTTTGACCCACAAATATTTGTCTCGGGTCTGGGTATTTGCGAGTCCGAAAAATCGTAGTTTCTGATACCCAAACACGAGGCTGGTATGTGAATAGTACTCACTGCGCATGCGGCATGCAGTGCTTGATCTTGAGCAGCTCGGTCTCCGAGTCGAAGGTCATGAGGTCGACGCCGGCGGCGGACGCGTACCGGATGTGCGACGCCATCTTGGCGGGGTTCGCGAATATTATGCGCCTGGGGGGAACAGAAATGCATTAATAGTTGACTTGTAAAACTTTATGTCAATGAATATTCATTCATTTTGATCAAAGTGGTTCTTGAATATTTCTCTAAGTTATTAAAAATTCTTCCTCCGTGATCGGAAACGAAGACAAGTAATAGCCACGGGGATCACAAACCGATTGGCGTTAAATAAATCCCAACAATTTTTTTTTCTATTTTCAAACACCCATAGGTATTAAATTTAAAAGTTATGTGTGTATTCACATTGAATCATCACTTGCTTTAACGGTGAAGGAAAACATCGTGATGAAACCTGCACACCTAAGCGTTCTTAGGAATTTCTTAGGTGTGTAGTCCGCCAACCCGCACTAGGCCAGCGTGGTGGACTATGGCCTAAACCCTCTCAACGGTAGAGGAGACCCGTGCTCAGCAGTGGGCGAATATGGGTTGATGAAGATAGGTATTAAATGTATTTGGTTAGTATAAAAAACGTAATTTTTATTATTTGTTAGGATTTTTTATATGCCTTAGTTTCCGATCACGGTGTGAATGCATACACGATTTCATAATTTTATTCAATACATGTTTGTATGTATGTATGTATGTATGTATGTACTGACTCAGGCGGCACCCCGATGGAGGTGACGAGCTCGATCTCCGCCCGCGAGGCGCAGTCGAAGCCCGCGCCCAGCGCCGCCAGCGTGCGCACCAGCAGCTTGTCGTTGTTGCACTTCACGGCTGCAACACACATTACTGTTAGGGGAGGGTAGTATCACAAAAAAAAAAATACACGAATATGGTCTCGTATTTGCTGAGTTAATGAGCCTCTTTGAGTATTTCAAAGAAAAACATTAGCTTAAATGGTTTGTTCAGTCCCTATAGGAAGGTGTAATGCTGGATTCAATCAGGAAATCGATTCTTGTACGTCGATTTGAATATAAGCTGAGGTCGATATTTTTTAAGTCCCAACTAAGAGTCATTTCAAATTTCATAAAATTGAATCGATGGAGCAGTTTGTAAATTAGCATCTTATTTTTGCGTCTCAATATTATTATGCCAAAACCTACAATTTATACACGTGTAGTTTCTTTGTATCTGGTTGAAGATGGCACTCACCATAAAAGGGGTCGACTCTGGGCATGAGCTCCTTCCACTGATGGTACCTGGCGACGACCTCGCCCAGGTCCATCACGTAGAAGGGGTCCTCCTGCGTGCCCGAGTCCACCACCTCGCTGATGACCTGCTGCGGCGTCCAGGGGCCGTCCATCACTCGGACGCGCTGCTCTTCCTCCACGACCTTCATGTTGTACGTGGCTCGTCGAAGTTCCGGTGTGGGAGCGTTCAGCCGGGGGCGGCGCGGCGGGCGCGGCGTCACGAGCCGGGTGTAGGGGGCCCACTAGCGCTACTCCACGAATGTCAGCTATAGGGGGGGTAATATTAGCCATTATTTTTGGTTTGAGCCTGGATGATTGTGAATTTTGAATTGTGTGCGGGTAGGAGTATAAATGTAGTAAGTATTATTTGTATTTCTTTGTAGATGAGCGGTAATTTAACGTCTGTGACGCTGTCGTGTCATGAACGTGCAATAGTTAAAACAGTAAAATTGAATCCGTTTCCGTTGTTTTCCGACGTTACACATTATACTAATTAAAACATAAAAAAATTAATCAATTTAGCCAATATTTTTTATAATTTTCAGCAGCAACTTTGCGTGTCGAATGTCTCATTGTGTACTATGTGTTGTGAGTGTATAAGTGTAGTGTACGTACGAAGGCGCGGTGGTATGGCGTCAGCGGGCCCGTGCGCGGCGCAGCCAGGGCGGGTCTACGTTGAGCGCGCGGCGCCAGCAGCGGGACGCTGGCCGCGGGCGCGCCACTCGAGGAGGGCTGACTCGCGCGTGGAGCCCGGCACTGCCACACGCGCCGGACGAGCCCGGTTCTCCCTGCGAGAAAACATACACACATACATGACGTCATACTCTTTGATGCGGATATAAAAGCCATAGGGTTTTATACAAAGAAAGAGATTATGATAAATGAGGGCCATTTAGATTTGCTGAGCTTCATTGCTTGCCGCTGTTGATCCTGGAGCAAACGCGTTACAGTGGCGGGTGTAACTCGGGATTTATGACAGTTTTTCGGATTTTGGGATAGGGCGAAAAAGTAAAGGAATTCTAACCTAAGCATATCGATAATAAAAGTTAGAATATAATAAATGCAATGACTATTCACATCGTATTTCCGAGCACAAAATCTCTTAGATAACTGCCAACTTTCATATAAAGGTAGTGTGACTTTTTTTATTCATTATATTATAATTTCTAATACTTATTTCACACTGCAGACTTTTAAGACGAAAATACATTTAAGTATCCTTTTGTATCCCTTCTTATAAGATTTTTTTTTGTTGCTCCTTGGAATGGCGTATTCCTTACAATAGGTCCTTATCTTACTTTTAAAAACTCTTGCACACGGATACAAGCCACTACTTTACACAATCACGACAAAATAATCCTGTGTCAAAAGCAGTCGCAACGCTCGAGGCTCACAGCGATAAAAAGATCTTATCGCATCGTTGACTACTCTAAAATAATCTCATTGTATAATACTTGGAATTGAAACAGATCATTCATAAAAATAGCATCAAATTCATATCACACACACCTCCGACTTCATACTCACAATATCACGTTCATTGATAGTGAACGAAAACATCGTAAGAAAACCTGCACGGCTAAAAGTTCTTAGCAATTTCTTAGGTGTATAATTCGCCAATGGGCACTAGTCCAGCGTAGTGGACTAAGGTCTAAACCCTCTTTGTTGTAGAGGCCCGTGTCCAGCAGTGGGACGTATAATTATGTGGAAGAATTAATCGTCATGTATCACAAAAATAGTATCATTCTGATTTCACCTTATTCATAGATTAAAAGGGTAAACAGACACATCTACAACTACACTGAAAACTTATTGTTTCGACAATTTGAGTTGCGTAGTTCGCAAGACAAGTCTCGAATTCTTTATAAGACTGAAAGGTCTTGAATATGTGCTTGTTTCTTATAGGTACCTGACATGACCGACATGATTTATAGTATCTTAATGTGTATTCAACAATGTATGAGACTGGACGGCATCTTTACCTATACATACTCAAATAGCAACATATAGCTGTTTTATCTTGAATGATTATTATCTGAATGATGTTCTCGAAACCCACTGCATTCTGAGTACATTACGAATCAGCGAGAGTCTCACAAATTATATTATCCGATGCCAAGTAATGACTAGCCCTTTTCCTTTTATTATGAGTCATCACTTTCGCGATATTTCGCAATGCTTTATTGCACAACAGGTTATTCTATGGTAATTATTTCATCATTTATTTATTTTGCCGGTAAATCAATTCCCATTTTTGCAATTCTTAAATCCAAAGGTCTGTAAAGTTTCCGGTAAGTATTATAAACAATACTCAAATCTTTTCTGCAGCATTTATATAAAATATTAGTATCTACTAAGAAAGTACCGTAAACTTGAACTTGATAAAAGCATTATTGAAGACTTTACCCTGATTATTTTAATCATTATTCCGTCTCTCGTGCGAATAGTACATCAAGATAAACATCGACTTAACTCTGACACGCGGCAGTCTGTGATCAGTAACCTTGAACATTATAGATAAGCCGACAAATATGGTTTTAAAATCTGTTATCAGAACCTTGAACTAAGACGATACCCTACTGTTGCCAAGTGCCAATGCATTATATTATGATATAATCCAAGTATGTAACATACGCATGCAAGAGATAAAATAAAGATAAAGTTTTGTGCTAAAAACTATAAAGAAATTTTCTAAGGTGGACCAAAGCTGAGAGAGTTTAGCTCTCTCCGTTGTGGAGAAGTCCAATGATGAATTGTGGGACTGATGATAAATTAATCAACCAAAAATAAAAAATGTAAGTACGTTGCATTTCTAAAATGTTCGGTTATTCGAATCTGATAAACATGAAATAAGGAACATAACTAGAATTGAAAACACGAAACGGAACAGGGATATTCCTTATCCTATCTTTTATATGGCCTATGAAATAAACAAAACATTATACGTTTGAGAACGACGCACTTTCGATAATTGTAAAAATGTTATTAAATAGATTAGATAAATATGTACTTAATTTTCTTTATCGACTTCCAGATTATCCGGAAGAATTATTAATAATTATTATGGACTAAGCTGTTTATGTTTACTTTGTACACACAAACAAATTTACGATATTTAAATAGATATCAGTGATTGTGGTAATAAGCCCATATACGTCCTGCTTCTGGGCACGGGCTTCTTCTACAGCTGACACGGTTTTAGCATCAATCCACCACGCTGGGCTAGAGCAGGCTGTGTAGTCCACGCACGTATGAAATTTTAAAAACCTTTAAGTATGCTGGTTTCCTCGTTAAAGTACGCAATAACTCATTGTAAATGTAACCTCAAAAAGTTAGAGGTGTGTGTCTGGGGCTTGAATCCTCGACTGCCGAAATTCTTGAGGCAATCACTACTTACAATTGTGGTAGTACTGAAAACTTACTAGAAATTATTGAACCTACTATCAATGACCACCTTCTTACAGGACCGACGTATTACACACACTACGTCTTCTGCGGCCATTTTATCACTCTTGTGTGTTAATTATTCATTCATGTCACACTTGCTTACTAAAATCCAAAATGTATGCAAACGTGCCAAATAATTGTAACAACACGAGCAGACGTTTCTCACACATCATATGACAATTTGACAATAAACTTGTGAATTAAAAAGTGGTAAGTGCTAGTCAAATGTCTGCATCAGGAGTTCAAGCCCGAAGTATCTTTTAAAGTCTCACCTATCCTATTCCATGGTACATATTTTGGGTTCAATAAGCAAAGACCCAGCATCGTAACTACACAAAGGTTCTAAAATATTTCTACCTACATATTTTTGTGGTCGTAAAATACTTTTATCACCTCACATGTTGTTTCTATTTGAACATCACGTTCATTGTGACAGCATCATTCTTACCACCAGGTCGGTAGTCATTTTTACGTGCCGTATAAAATAAGTAACTTATCATCTCATTTTAACCTAAAGCCCAGTCAATTACCAAACTACCATCACTTGAACAGTTTGCACACTCGCAACAGATTTTAAACGCGCACGAAAGCTGAGTAGGTACAGCGGAATATGTAATTTGTTGAAATGACCAGAGGAACTTTGCACCGAGCATGCATGTTTAAGCACGTACAATTTGTGCTAATAACTAATTTTTAATTAGTTAGATCATAGTGAGCGCTGAAGCAGTGGATAAAATTTTTAGAAAAGTTTTAATTGCAATGATAGTCTAGTAGAAGTATAAGTCATGTAGACGATACTCAAACCTTTTTCGTGGGCCAGTCTAACCGCTGGGTACAGGCCTCTTCTACTAAAGATTTGGCGACAGTTGGTAGGCAAAGATCTTCATTGACACTTTTTATATAGTTCATTATCAAATGCAGGCAGGACTTTTTTATTTATCGCATCTCAAACGAGAGTAAATTTCCTTATGATCCACATGTAACCTGTCTCGATCTCAAATAAAAAATCGATAATTTCATTAAATCATATCATTTCTCCACGACAACAGGGGAATACCTAGATTTATACGTGCTAATGTAGACAAAAATAAGTTAGTGTGGGTGGGAGACATACTAGAACGTATTCACATAATCCCTTTATTACTTTACTTAATAAATAAAATAGATCCTTACGACCTGAGGGTAAGGCATAGGGCTTCCTTGCAGCTGAGACAGTACGACGAATTAACTTGCAATAGTTATGCTAAAAATAGTGATTTACGTGGAAATTCAACAATAAGAAATAACTTCCTGGAAATTCCACAATTAATAATAAATAAACGATGAACAACATATCAATTGTTTCGTGACAAACACATCAATCAATGGCGGGAGTATGTGACGTCATCATCACAAGGCGCCATGTTGACTCAGCGCACGCGCACGTTTCGGAAACCATGATCAAGGTCATTGTCGAGAGATTATTCCACTTTGTGAGTTATTCACATAATATTTCCTATATATGTGGTTAGTGTAATATTTAGATTACATTGGCATTTTCCTTCCCCATAAATGTATCACCATGATGGCAATTTCGTCAATCCTAACAAAGTGCGTAATAAAGTACCTATTTGCATGTTTTTCAATAAAATGTTGAGCTATAGAAGAAACTTTTTGTATTTTCCCCCATTATAAATATTATTTAACTTTTGGTAATATATCAAAAAAAGTTATTTGTCACAACTGCTACAGCATAAACACGCATAGACTGGTATCACAGTTTTTACATGGAACCCATTTCGTATAACATCACGTGAAACTGAATAACAGAGGTTCATATAGTGCCCGTCTACACTTTTTCCTAGAAGCCCTAAGGGCTGCATACATTTATGGTAACACAACAAATGCCATAATTTTAGAATACATGCAGCATAATTATACGCCATCTAACACAAGTTTTGTAGTTTAAAGCGGACATGATGGACCAAAACCCCAGCCAGCTTGAACATGGCAAAATAAGTGAAGAACAGACTTACGAAGAAATACTTTATTTATTTTTATTATCAAGTACTATTATAATGTTATCCTGTAGGTGTTAATGGGCAGCAGTGATCCCTATTGTTCGATTAACAGTTTTTACGCTCCTGATTTGTTCTATATAAAGAATGCACCACGGTGGGCGTCAGTGTTGTAACCTTTAGAAACTTAAGGCTTTTTTCTTTGTCATAGTTTTTTATGATATAAAGATTAGGAATTACCAACACAATTCATGTTATAAACGTTGATCGATTTGATTCGATTGATTGACATTCCAATACAAATATTTTCCTATATTTTTCAGATTTATGTGTCAATATTGAAATAAAACTCTATGAATACCTAAAAAACATTACTAGCGAATTTTCAAATAAATTATTAACAATTATTTTAACTTTTAAGGTGCAATAAAGAATAAGCGCTTGGTATTTGATGGAGTGCATTATAAATTAGCACATAAATATGTTCACGATTTTAAGATCTTGGAGAAATAAAAAGGTTTTTATGGTTGTTGCTAGTTGTATCCCCCATCTAAACGTGATTTGAGATATTTTTCGAAGCACAATGGCATTTGTTAAATATGTACTAATATGAATTGATTTAAATCTAAATATTTAAACACTTTCGCCGTAAAATCTTAATGTCTGGAGTGAAAAAAAAAATGAGAATTAAAAATAGTAAATAATTTGGAATAGGACCTACACAATTTAATTAAAGAAACTAAGCAGTTATTTTTATGAAACGCAATATCAAAATATTGATGCCAAATATTGATTTTTTGCAAAAATATTGATGCCACCAAGTTACTAAATCCGCAAAAGCATCTTGTTAGCAGAATTAAATCAAGTTTTTTCGAATCCAAAACAGAAATTAAGACAGAGCACGGAGTAGACATATTTAACCTGGGTCTGCCAACCCGCACTAGGCCAGCGTGGTGGACTATGGCCTAAACCCTCTGAATTGTAGAGGAGACCCGTACTCAGCTGTGGGCGTATATGGGTTGATGAAGAAGAAGAAGAAGAAGAAGAATATCAAAATATCCGCATAATATAGAAAACTTAACACAAAAAACACATTAACGAAAATCACTAAGGAACACAGAACACTAAGTTACAAAAACAATTATTATCATAATACGCTACTAAAAATTGAAAAAAATATATAATAATGTCCATTAAAATCTCACCTTTAATGGAGTAATTCTTAAAGCTTTTATTGACTGCTAAGCAACAACCGTAGGGTTGTTGCTAAAAAAACAATAGAGGATCGCGCCACGCAACTGAACGCGAGAGCAAGTGCGAATGCTGCATAGATCCCGTGAAGTTTACGCGCTGACGGCTAGCGACCCACTGGCTGACACGACCGCAAAATGTATATATATCGACGACGTTATCACTCGGGATGCTCCTATCAATACGAGCGCGCGGGGTTGCCAGACGATATTTTCCCGATTCATGAGGAAGTTATGCAAATATCAGCACTGACTATAAATATAAATGTTGTTCGCAATATCCTAAATAATTGATGTTAACTTATTTTACCGTATGTAACTAGAAAGAATGTATGCTTTTTATATTTAGGTTTTCGACTCTACTGAGACACTTAACAGTGCATAACTTTCAAACTACATTATTCGGTGCGAGATAATAAAATGGAATAATTTACGTAATTTTAGTAAGGCTCGACCGAGATCTCGGTCTCGGCATTCTCGGCTACAAATCCTACCGAGAAATTTGTCTCAGTTCCCGGCTGTTTCTAGTCGAGATTCTCGGTCATAACCGAGACTGTAACTTTTTTCGAATCGGCATTAAAATTTTACCGCGCGTGGCCACGCGTAAATATAGTACAAGCTCGGTAATCAAAGAAATGCTAATATTTTTGAGTATTGGTTTTTGTCACCTTATAAGTCGCTTAAGCCTGCAACAAATAATTTTTTAACTGCGCCGCCTACTGGTTAAGCAAGTGAACCACTGTTTAGGAGAGCTGGTCAATTTTATGTCGAAGGACATGTAGTAGTAGTAGCGTATTAAAAAAATTAAAAGTATTAAAAAAATCACGCTTTGTCTATTCTCGATCTCGGTTCTCGGTCTCGGCCGAGACTTTATTTTATTCTCGGTCTCGGCCGAGAACAAAAAATCCATCTCGGTCGAGCCCTAAATTTTAGTGGTTGTCTTTAAAGGTATAATTATTCTTAATCCAATGCACGAAACAGACTGTTTTCAGTTGGTATATTTCATGACGCGGGATATAATATTTTCTGGGAATCTCATAAACATTCCTGGCAACCCTAACATCGACTGATGTAACACAGCTGCCCTGCGCTGCTGTTAACTGCTTACACATGACGTCATAGCCACGAGATCGACCTGTGAGCGCCGCCTGCCGGCGATATCGCGAACTAATATTTGTTTTTATTTTACAATGCGACTCTTGTGTTTTGCGCACGTGTCATACGTTTTTATTTGCTAAAATGCTTAACTTTGGAATGTTACAATAAGTGAGATGTCTTTTATTTACAGTATGCCAAAACAAATTATGCACTTTATTATCTTTTGACTGGCGTTTGTCGGGAAAGATAATTTATTAATTACTCTATATTTATTTTGTCAGTTGTTAGATAGTAAGATACGTTAAGATTTAACAGTCAACTTACTTCAGAATTTTCCTTCAACCAAAAATCACGATCTAACAGAAGACCGATGGAAATAAGTTTTATGACGCCAACGGAAGCTTGACTTCTTCTACAATTTGCCAAGTAGACACGCTTTCCCCAATCTTTAGCTCCTATTTTAAAGACTATAACAAAAACGACCTTTGATGAGTTATGAAGATACTCATCGCCGAAAGGACGATCAACTACAAATTACGTGGTCTGTTAGCCCAGTTGATGGTTTTGTATCAATATTTCGGGCCTGCATAAATTGTTTACAAATTAATATAGGTCGTAACAACATCGAAGTGTGTCAAAATATCAATAAGTTGCAACCGATGTTTCCTGCACCGATAGCCCGTGTTATCGGTTGTAGGGCGAGGGGCGTGCACGTGACCCAACCCGCGGCCAACCACGTAGAAATATATGCACGTACTGCAGATATTGGATCAGGGTCCTATTGTGATTGCACTGTCATCATTTCTGTCTAGTACTCACTACGGATAACCTCTTTGATGAAAGAAGAGGGTAGTAAATCATGAGACAATTGCATTTGTATTAGTAAGGTGTATTTTCAAGATTTTTTCGTCGCCGTTACTGGTTATAGTACGTAACTACTTACCTATACACACGCTACTCGGTAAAGTAAAAAAGTAAATGGTCTGAACTCGGGACTTTTGAGCATCTAACGTTATTATTTGCATCTCATACCATAATTTCTATTGTATCATTCCACAAACGCAATTTCAGACCAGAATATTATTGATAATACACAGAAATAATACTGCTGCATGTAGTGATCAAAACCCCTTTATTATTTAGCACAGAAATCTAGAACATTTTTTGTCATTGCAAACAATTACTTAAATAAGTTCATTATTATGACTTCATGATTATAAGGTCACATTTCTTGTTTACGCTGATTATGTATATATTAAACAAAAATATTTATGTCTCGAAGTTATGCATTCACCATCTAATCAACCGATGTTCTACCTAACGTTTTCTTCAAGTACCGCCATATGTAAACATTTCAAATTCCGAGAACTATCTCGCAAACATGTATGTGCATACCTATTCATCTATAGTTTCCTCAATGTACTGTCAGATTACAAAGATTACCTTGTTTAAAGAGTTTTATTACATAAGCTCTGTCTGATTGTTCCCTATATCTTGATTTCTGGTTAAGATTACCTTTTATAATGTTTACATCATTCGTAGTTTTATTTATTAGACAAGGCAAAACTACTTCCAAGGTTTAAGATTATTCTTAAAATACGAGGGACATAGTTTTAGTCCTACTTACATATACGTATAGTACTTAGTTCTTCTACCTTCACATACCTAAAAAATCGTTGTATAGACTTGTTATGCAATTTTCCTTAGAGTTTTCCTTCCTCTTAAACTCAGAATAAGTTACTATTTCTCAGCCTTATTTTGTATATATTTTTCTTTCTACGAGATAGAACACCTTTGTGATGTCTCGTACGATAGGGTCAACACTCTCATTATCAGCTAAAATGTTTGTTATTCAAATTGACGGCACAAAGTTGCAATGACAAATCAAATCTATACATTCTTTTACTACAGGTAGAATAAACCTTAGAGAAATAGACAGAGGTGTATAATATAAGGACAGTTTTACTTCAGGTCAGGATCATTTCAAGGCTCCGTGCTGATACTAAGAAATTTCTCATCGTAAACTCCACTAACACTGACCGACGCGTCCTTACTCATATTTATAACTTATAAGACAGTACCAACGAGGTAGAACAAATAAAAGCTTTACTAGTATTCAGTCATGCATTATCAGCTTGCCATAGTCGTTTCATTACATTTAAAATTTTCTATATCTACCTTCATATATTAAGTCGTAATGTTCCATTGAAATATACACACAGACCCCCGCAATAAAGCGATGATTGTGCGTACACACTGATAATACGTGGAGATAGCAGCGGGCCGTGTGGGTAATACTTGTTAAACGCTGAGAGATTTGCCAGGTGTGTCTCTGTTACTATTCAGATATAAAGCAATTAACGGAAAGTTCTGAATCTTTTCTAATATTTTTTAATAATTATGCATTTTTGCTTGATTGTGAGGTGCTTATCGTAGAATAAATGTGTGAGTACTTGTCTGCCAAATCTGTTAGATCCGTAGAGATTTCGTAGAGAGCTAAAACAGTAGCAATCTTTCAGGTTTTTCGCATTTAAAATTTGAATTTACCAGCGTACTGATCTATTATTTGTCTCTACTAAGCGTTTTAAAAATGCCCACAATATCCATTTCAGAAAAACATTTATCGGTAGACATTTCACAAAATGCCTTATAATTTTGCCACAACACATACTCAGCACAAACTAATCACTCTGCAAACTAAATCTGAAATTTTCCTGGGAATGCAAGTCGTAAATTAAGATGCAGTTTTATTGACCCAGATTACGAAGACTCGCAACGATGCGCTGTATTATGTTTACTTAAATAACTCTCGTACTCATGGTATAATACGTTCTATAAAAATTATCATTGTTTAATTTATTTGGTTGTAAACTTTATTGCCCTCTTTGAATGTATAATACGCGTGGTTGAAGAAGGTTATTACTCTACAGTTAGAACTACGTCTAGTCTGGTGGGTTTTTGGATCAATGACATACGATTTCATACAGTCATGTTTAATCATAACTTTTAAATGTGAAGGAAAATATCTAGAGTGAGTGAGAGCGCTTTATGGCGCAGTAAGGTAGACAGCAAGTTGTGAAACTTGAGGCCGCGGAATTATCCGCGTACCTAGACAGATGTCTGTGTCATACACAAATATTTGTTGCTGGTCTAAGTCAGAGGTGAGAGCGAAGTCTGGCGTAGATTCTGATACCAATGACAAGACTTGTAGCTTATAGTAGGGTCAGAACTATGATTGGGACTGTTGGGTGTATATAATTAGGGGCGACATAAATTAGTTTCGTTGTGGGAGGTTGATGGCGGTTTGCGTGAGCAGAATTCCGTCACTAAAATATATTTTCTTCAGAGCGGGAGTGTGTATGCACTTATAGATCTATTAGACCCAACACCTTTGCTTAACGTAGGAGTAAAATGAGAGGCGTCACGGGCCTCTACATAATTAATTAACTTTTATATAACTACTCGTATCTTGCACTGCGTAACTGGCGGTTTTTGCTCTAAATATCACATACCACGCTGAACCCACGTGATACAGAATATTATATTAAAGACGTAGGTAACATTTGCCAGTCGATCAATTAGCAAACAGATATTTTATGGGAGTTTCCGACAAAAATTCAACGGACCATTATTCCCCTAGTTACTAAATTCGGTTGTAAATCAAGCCGCTATCCTAAGTAACCTATGCGCGACCGTCGCGCTTGAAGGCTATCGTACCCGACCAATAGAGCCAGTTTGGTGATACCAAAGTATACAATATACTTTAGTATACATGTACTAGACGAGTGTAGTAAAAATAGGAGTGCGGAGGTCAAATAATATCACAAAGTACGAATGCGCGGGACGTGTACCGCTATCTGCTGGGGTCACTGGTGCCACTATCAGGAGTCCTCGCTCGGCGCCAAAATTATCTCCTTAGATAGTACGGGTCGGGCAAAAAATGACCGATTATGCAACTTTGGCATTATCTATCGCTATCGCAATTTATTGTAATATAATTACTATATACTGTGAATTTAATATTCCTGGAAGATACATCAAATGGGAAGTCCATGTATACTTAAAAAATATGTATTGTATTATCAAGGCAATAATTTCAAATAGCCTAAGATCCCACCACTGATTTACTACATACATTATGACGTGAGTCAAACACACATTTTTACATTCGTGTATGAATAGGAGAATACTCTGATACACCGCAGCCAGTCAAAATATGCCCGCAAATAATTTTAATTAAATTAATAAAAAATAATTTTCGTAATAAAATTTCATGCACTTTGTATTTAAATAAAATATCATCCACGCCATAGCTATGCATGTAAAGAATTCTAAAATCCATAGGTGCCGTTCCACACTCAGCCGCAACTACCCCGCAGCCAGGTGCAAACAGGTGATATTTTGGAGTTTTTTTACACTCATAGCGTACTTGGATGATTTTGGTATCAGATTAAAGCTGATTTTTTTTCTAATATGATGACATATGTCTGCCTGTGAAATAATAGCCGCAAATTAGTGGTGCCATTTCTTAAAAACGCGAGTTAGCGAAAATTCTGATTGCGACGTCGATAGCGACAGCTGCGATTTTGAAAGCAACGAGGAATCTGACTCTGACTAAACAATAACAAAATGTAATACACTGATAAAATATATAATTTGATTGAAGATACTGATTTTGAAGAAGCTGATATTTCGGCATTTCCGATAATTAATTATTGAACGACCTTTTTTAATTTTCAACCTTTAAAAACGCAACAACCCTTTTCCTAGTTAATTCTTTGATTATGCTATTTTTTTATAATCAACATTTAATTACTAATTAATATTTGTATTACCGAACTGTAATAGAAATGAATATTTCTTCAACTATGGTATGCATAGTATTTGATTTTGTAAAAAAATAAGACAGCCAAAATTGTATACTTCATAAATACCCTTTTATAATTTTTACTTGGTTAATAAAAAAAATGATTATGAAATAAATCTTTTATTTATTTATTTATATACTTTTTTGTACACTGTACAATATTATACATACACAATATTAAATGACACAAAACATACCTCACGCCTATATTCCCCGAAGGGGTAGACAGAGATCCATTTCTGCACCCACATTTCGCCATGTATGTATCAGTTCCACTTAATAGGGGGCTAGCCTATTGCCATTTTTCGGGCACATTTCCAGACTCCGTGCTGCTACTGAGAATTTCCTAATGGAAAAACCCAATAACACTTTGCCCGACCCGAGAATCGAACCCAGGACCTCTAGATCGCGCGGCACATACTTGTACCGCAAGACCACGAGACATTCAATTCATGAAATATTATGAATGCAGTATAGGCACAATAGGCGGTCTTATCGCTAACTGAGATCTCTTCCAGACAACCTACTTTAAGATTTTATTATTGCTTTAAAGTTTTTTTTTTTAATATTAATTTCATAATTATAGTTTTTGAGTCAATGTAAAGTCGGTTCTACTATTTCAGCCGCCGGCAGGGAACATTTTATCTCGGTTATCTCGCGTTTTTAAGAGATGGCACCACTAATTTGCGGCTATTATTTCACAGGCAGACATATATCATCATATTAGAAAAAAAATCAGCTTTAATCTGATACCAAAATCATCCAAGTACGCTATGAGTGTAAAAAAACTCCAAAATATCACCTGTTAGCACCTGGCTGCCGGGTAGTTGCGGCTGAGTGTGGAACGGCACCTATGGATTTTAGAATTCTTTACATGCATAGCTATGGCGTGGATGATATTTTATTTAAATACATAGTGCATGAAATTTTATTACGAAAATTATTTTTTATTAATTTAATTAATATTACTTGCGGGCATATTTTGACTGGCTGCGGTGTATCAGAGTATTCTCCTATTCATACACGAATGTAAAAATGTGTGTTTGACTCACGTCATAATGTATGTAGTAAATCAGTGGTGGGATCTTAGGCTAAAATTATTGTATTAGTAGAATAATAGCTCAAACTAATGAATTCAGAACGATTTTTTTTTCAAATTGCTCGAATAAAAGGATTAGGTTTCTGCTCAAATCAACGTCGTAGAAAACCTTTGTAAAGAAACAGCATTCCTGGTGAAAAATCTTCAGAATTAAATAAATTCAATGACAATATGTACCTAAACAAACCGATACGAACCGTAGAATTTGCTGTTACTTAATTAACAGCTTCTATCAATTTAATTGATTAGAATAAAATAATACCGTCTTTATAAACAATTAAAATGTGTCGACACTAACATTGCGTCACTCTTTAATTTAATGGTTTATTATTTTCACGAAGCTTACTCTTCACTATGTTACGAATAGTCGGGATTAAAAAACCATAAAGTAAATCTCGAGTTTTGAAATCTCTTTTAAATACTACCGCGATTTTTACAATGATTTCCTCTTTGGAAAATACAGGCTTCAGTGTATATGTACGGTTAAAACCTCTGAATTTACTATTTAGTATTGGGCTCAATACGAAAAGTAATTAATATACAATTTTTTAGGTTATGTTAATACGTCTGATAGACCTGACATGTACTGCTTTATGTCTTTATTTACAAATATCTTTAAAAAAATAATACAAGCAACGGTGAAACAAGCTCAATTATCTAATTCTAATTATGTATCATTAAGAATTAATTCAACATTTGCACAGAGGGTATGTTAAATACTTTCATATCTATTGGGTTGGGTTCAATGACTTTGTCGACATTTTTTAGTTTCATTAACCCGCCCTCAAAGATTTTGAACACTAAGTCTAATCAAAGTTAAAACCTAGTTCTACATAGTGTAAACGTTTTCTTAAATTTTAACTCAATTTAATAATAATACGTATCTGTCCCTCAATAAACTCGACAGCTTAACCTTATTGGTGCTAAATAACAATAAAAGTATAAATTTACTGTTTATCACACTACTACTGGGTTGAAACGATACAAATAGAATATGAAACTAGAGTCCACTATCGATTTAGTAGCGGACACTAGACAATGAAGCGCCGAGGCTTTACCCGGGGGTGGGTGCTTACGTCATGCATGTAAATTTCATTTAAATACAATTTGATTCTGAATTAGTTTTAAAGGACGACAATGAATTAATTTACGGCTCTGTTTTTACATTAGTGTGCAAGATGAAGAACTACTGAGTTTGGTATATGGTTCAAGTAGTATTATAAGGATTTTTGCATGAGGTAGGACTGGACTTCAAGCACAGCTGAGTATTAAAATAAACCTTTTCCTAACTCTTCTACAGGCATAGAAGAAAATAAATGATAGTAATGTCATTGATATAGAGGCAGACTGTCTTCTTTTTTTTTCATTCAGTAACCATAAGTACAACTTTTTTTATTCGATGTTATACGCAAATACATAGCAACTATGTCAATCACTTCATCATACTCCGCCAGGTCGCCTAACAACACTACAATGTAATATAGATTCAGAAATAATTGTGTTCAGATAGTGTTATTTGAACATGGGGATAACAGCAATAAAAGTATCGAGCATGTACATCTTATCAGATTTTATTGTTTTAATTACATGAACTTATTGGTAGTCCAGACTATTTTTTTTATTAGTATCAGCCTAAATAGTATATGTGTACACTGTACACCTTAGAATGATTGGCTTAGGCCTTAGTCCACTTTTTTAACCTAGAGCAGCTTATATAGGATACTCCTTGGAGAACCTTAATTTATGTCGTTTTTTCAGCGTTAACCCTACAAGGCTCAATTTTTTTTTTAGGGATGACAAAAATATATATGATAAAGTTAGTGATTAGTAGTTAGGGAAAAATAATAAAAAAAAGAAATATCCAATAATTTCCAAATAAATCAAGTTTTTATTTCAGTTCCATATATGGTACACTGAGCCTTAACTGAACTTTTTGGTAATAAACTAGAACCATCGTTTTGGAAACATTTCCTGTTTAAATTATTTGAATTTGACCTATGATTTTAAACAAAATAATAAATGTAATTTTTCTATTAAAATGCCTATCGATGAAAATTCCTAAAACAATTATTAACTTTATTCAGGCATAGTTCCACTCGACATTTTTCGCAAGATATGAAAGTTTTTCCTTTGCAACCGGGATATTTGCATCGCCGTCTTTTTTCACCCCAAACAGGAAAATGTTTGAATCCATCACACCTGACATCACGAGGAGGCAGGACTGCTGGATTAGGCTTCTTTCTTCTTTCTAGGATTAGCCTGATTTTATGCAAACGATCATATCCAGGACTATTTGATGGCGGTTGCATGGAGTTGTCATTAAAATGTAAGAACTGACAGATCTTTTTAAATTGATTTAGCGACATTGTTTCCATAATTTGCTGAATACCCAATTCAACTGACCAATACATTTTAATATTTGGCAGTGGTGCCAAGCTCATAATTACACAGAGACCTATATGTTTTTTCATCTGAAATTGTAAATGGCTTTGAGGGATTTTTTGCACACTAAATTTATGCAATTATTGTACAATATGTTGAAGTAACTCGTTATCAAAAAACCATAAAAAATGTTGAAGGGGAGTTTCAAAGTCTATAATAGGTGACTGTAAGTTTGTGTCTCCAGTAAATGGAAAATAAGGTGATTGAAAAATGTTTTCTTCCAAATAAACCTTCTTTTATTCCTTTTGGTGACAGTCACAGAGTCAGGGATTTTAGTTCTACGACCTAATTGCGTTACTCATAGTCAATAATCATCTAGGTGCTCGAGATTGTCTTATAGTATCTGAATTCACTCCTGGTGTACTAGGCTAAGGGTCTGGTGCTTCTGGCTGACGATTATGAATGTTCATACCAACTTCATTGGCGGGAGACGAACACTGATGTCTCAGTGGCGATGATAAAGTTTCCACATCGCTAAGTGATTCAGACAAAAAATGTCGGATAGACTGAATTTTTTCTATGTCTTCATCACTTTCAGCATCAGAAAAATCTTTGTCATCTTCAATCCCAGAAGGTATATTCAAGACACCTTCAATTTCTTCATCACTCAATATTTTTCGCGACATAATCTGCAATAAAATCTAAGTATTCATTAGATAAGTTGCCGTAAGTACGTACTTGTAAATGAGCGTCAAAGCTCAGCGTACCATAAGTGGAACAATGATAAAACTATGATTTTTGATCATGTTTACGGTAAATATATAAAAATACAACTTACCTCTGCAAAGTATACACTTCGTTACAACACATACTATTTTTTCCCAACTCAGAACTATTCAGTAAGTATTTTTATAGATTTTTTAATTCACACAAACGACTAAAGTAACACTTTGATTCAAATTTCACACTAGATTGACAATAACAACAACAGTCACGACATCCATACGTAAAGGGTAGTTTTACTACTTTGCTACATATCTGAAGCGTCTTTTAACATCTAAAGAAATGGCGCAATTAATATATTGTAGCTGTAGGAACGATCGAAATCGATGTTCCACATATGGTACTGGGTGCCTTGTAGGGTTAATTATTATCGATTCATACTGATATACCAAGAGACAGATTTATCGGAAATTGAGCCCGCGTTCGCAAGATTGTTTCCTTGTATCGAGCTGTAGTGGAACAAATACACAATGTATTGTTAATTTGTTTCCATTACCGCGTTATCTACGACTGTGTGATTTGTGAGCTGTATATTTGCCTGGTGCTGGCAACGAATGCTATTTGCCAATTCTTGATAAAAATAAATAAAATTGTTATTATGATGTTTCTAAATATTGCGTTACTACCCTTTCGAAAGTTGTTCTTGATTCTTAACAAACTTGTAACTGCGCTTCAAATATCTTTAGTATTTATTCATTTATTAAAAATTGCTTCCATATTTCACTAGCTACAATTAATTCTAATACTTGGTTGACTATTTACAATTATATAAATAAAACGTATGTTTGTGTGATTCACAAATTATTGATTCCGTCTGGGTAGTGCTGGGAGCCAAAAGACCCACACTAATTCAAATATTTATGAGTATTCGAGCTTGTGAAGGACTAATTTATCTCACGATAACGTTGCTACACCGTCCCCACAAACAAAACACCCAATTTATGGTTTACACTACTATTGTCATTATCAGATTCAAAAAAATGTACACACACAAATATTTTTCAATATCTCCCGCCATTTTATCTTTTCACATTCAAACAATTCTGTTTTGACATTCTTTAAAATAATTAATAACTGATTATAATGCGACAAAGGTATATAAAAGCACAACGAAACTGCGTATCACTTATAAAATTAATACTCACATTCAAATCACAACTGAAGTTTAAAAACAAAACAATTCTCAATATTCTTTATCAACTTTTCTACAATCCACTGATATGTCACACAGCAAAATGAGCAGGAAAAGTAATGGACATGACTGTCACTTGTAGAACATGACTATTAAAGAGTTCATGGTCATATTGAAGTGTTAAAAAGCGTGTATTACAATTGAATTAAAACAAATAACAACGAATTTTGAAATGCGAGTCAATTTGCAATACATAACAATATTTATTGTGTTTATTATAACGGTTTCGAGAAAAACATACATAAAATCATTTAGTAAAACACTATTACTTGACACTCAAAGATTACATATTACATAAACAGGGGCGGCGTATAACCATCTAAACCTCGTGATTTTTACATTATAAAAAAGTGATTTCATAATAATTAGTACTTAATAAAATCAGCATAATTAAAAAAAAATCCCAAAAGTAATTTTTTAATTGTTGTTCAAAAAGTCTCATTTGATTTCGACCTCATCGGAGGGTCATGATCGGTATAGGTAGCCCGTCATGTAGCGGTTGTTGGGGTGAAAAGGTTCTCGAGTGAAGGCCATGTGTCGGTTAACGTAGTCTTTGGACGCTTGCCAAGTTGGCCGGACGACCTTGTGAAGGTTACAGGAATCTACTGAAGCTTGTTATCGACGTAAAAAAAATAGCTTTTATTTTTTTTAACGCATCGGATTTCGGGGCCTTAGGTGTGAAACAGTCAGAGTTACTTTCGCATTTGTAATATTATTAGTATGGGCGTATTAATAAGTCAACTTTAAAAACATTTGAGTTCATTTTTATTTCCTGGATAAACCTACTAAGCGAAGCTCGGCCTTCTAGGTAGTTCCATTAATATAATAATTCTTCAATTTAGTGTACGAAGTCATTCGCGTTGGGCCAATTTAGTAAATCAATCGCCAAACTCAGGGTGTCGTGTCAGTATTCATGAAACTATCTTATTGTAAAAAAACAAAGGATCAGGGTTTTAGTGATAAAACTAAACAAAGTAGCTCGGCATCTTAATTAAACGGCGGTTTTCATCTAAAACAGTAATAAATGTAGATGCCAAATAATTGTAATACTATTTACGCCCATTCATAAACGCTCAGCAAGTAATGTATACTTTTATACTGATTACTGTGCCTTTCATATCATAAGAGTACCAAAAAGCATGCCTGTATACCTGAAGAGATAAATTTCTGCATTAATATTTCGCCTTTTTTTTTAAATCCTACGTAATGTAGGACGAACCATTTGATTTTTATCGGGATCGTTTCCGAATACTGTGTTACTACTAAGTGTTTCCTTTTAGAATAGTTAATCTATATGAAGGGTCCACTGCAAAAATGATGAATGTCCAAAAAAATTTCATTCTTAGCCAATAATGCCATTGAGTTTTATTACACCGTTTATACATTTTAAACTCAAATTTAAAAAAAAAAGAAAAAGGACATTCATCATTATTGCAGTGGACTCTTCATATGTGCGTCATACTCAGGACCTCTAGATCATACAACATACATTTGTGCTGTGCTACCACTTCTGGAATACTTCCTGAATAATAATTGCGGTAAATTACCTACTATTACAAAAAAGTAAAATCGTGGGCTACAGTCAGAATTGTCTCAAAATTAATTAAAAAAATATTTCCAATGATTCATGTCATGTCAATGTCGTGATTGATAAACTCTAACATATTTTTTCATCCTAGAACATCCAGTATGTGCATTAACAAGAAAACAAATGAGGTTCAATTCAAGTATTTATTTCTATCTTTATGATTAAAATGAAATAAGGTGTGAAAAATACTTGTCTATTATCCAGTCTTTTGTATTTTTTCTAACAACATTTCTAATCTACCAGACATCATGGGCTGCCCTTTCTTATTTTTCTTGCTCAACATCTTGAATTTTTGCTGCTTTTTCTTTTTATATTCCAATAATTTTTGCTTCCTTTCTTCCTTAGCCTTGTCCATGTCTTGCTTCTTCTGTAATTTCTCTTGTTTTACCCTGTTGAAATGCTCTTTAGTCTTGAGGAATGGGTCCTTTTTGGGTTGTTCAAAAAATTGTTCCATTAAGTCTGGATGTCTTACAAATTTGCCCAATATATTGTTAGAATCTGTTGTATCCTCATCAAAAGACTTTACTTTATATGAGCCAAGTACTCCATCTTTTGATTCATTTTTATTTTCCTTGTAATAATCACGCAACAATCGTTTCTTACGGTTCTCTTCCCACTGATCCAAACGGTACTTTTTACTATACTTCTTTAAACGGTAGGCTTTCTTATCAAAAGGCTTCTTTTCGGGCACATCACGATTCTCATCAAACTGTGCCTGTCTCTTGCTAACTGCCATATTTTCATTGTTTTTTGTTTGCTTCTTGTTGAATGATACACTTTTCTTTTCCATATTAGCTTCAGACCTGACAAAGAAATGACAAAGCGTGTTTCATAATACAAATAAAAACAAAATAAAACAACACATCCTCTAATGACTACATATATACTTAAAGAATATTGTTTACATAAACAATTTATAACGTAACATGCAGATAATAAACATACATAAACAAAAAAACACGCTTTTTCATTTCATTGCATTACAATATACATTATTAAATAAATAATCCTGGAGCCCACATTATATATGAACTATTAAATACACAAACAATATTGTATATAACACAACTATTAATCATAAACAAAAATATTATTTCAAATTGAGTCCATTCCTAGGTAGTAAAAATGAAATTTGCATGTATGAATAATGAAAATATTTGTAGACGAATTAGATTTGGTTCAAGTACAATAAAATATTATTTGTGTTGATATGTTCTTTTATATTTTTCAGTTTATATAACATAATAATTCAAAGCATTTTTTTGCATAAAATCAGTTATTCAAGAGCATATCTTTCTCCATCAATGTATAGTCACATAAAAATAACCATGATAATCTGTTATCAAGGTTATTACTTGGCACTATGAGTCTTTTAAGCCAACCAGTAACATACAAAATTTATTACTTTCTGTAGAACTTTGATATGTGCCTTATGTTTAAAAAAATTAAATTGATCAAAATACTTATGGGCACTAAATATTGCATTGTTGTTTAACAAATTTCCAATATTTTATACTATCTGATAAATAGTAGTACCAACATAATCAAAAGAATATTGCGAAGTATAACACATTTAGTATATGGTAGTATATATTCTGTATTTCAGGCACTCCACCATTACGAAATTGTCATCAAGAATGTAAGAATATTCTAGAATATCTGAATTATAGATGAAATACCCAAATGCTGACAAAGTTCAGATCAATCTATTTAGAGATAAATTTATTCAATGTCACATTCAAGGTTGTCAATCTGCTGTAATATAGCAGAATTTCACCTCATTTTAGCCTTACAAATACGTGTTTATTTCCTAGTCGATGACAATATATTGCTACAGTGGCGTAACTTGATTGTACTACGTTTTACGACGTCGCAGATGAAAATACTAATGACTTGTACGTTGCGATAAGTACGTGTCCGAGAACCCACTTGAGCAAACAAGACAGCATATGCCAACATACTTTTGTTGCTAAATCAGACATTTTGTGCTCGCAAATGACCAAACCAACCCAAAGACCACGGCGTAAAGGTTATACAAGCGTAGTATCTCGACGTTATTTCACAAGGAAAATAACATCAAATACATTGTTTCTCATGCATATTAGGCAGTTAAATATATATTGAATACACAAATCATGATGAAATCACTTACCAAATTCAGCCACCCACTGGGTAGGCTTTGAATTATCGGCGGAATCTTGATTGTTTAGTTGCACTTGGCACAAAAAAACTTAACCACGATTATCGATTTTAATTCACGGTTATTAGCGTTATAAACTTTACCGACCATGCCCTAATGTGATATTTTCGAAAATTTTCACAGGAAACGAATGCGATGTTTCGCAAAATGTCACGAAAAGGAGAGAGAAAAAGAAGGAATCGACCGAAGTGCGGTTGTGCGAACGCAACGCCATCTGCTTCAAACTTTATCTGGGTATTGATCCGCTACCGTGAAATGGAGCATGCGTCTTGGGACTTTCAGGGATCATTTTGATTTTAAGGCAAAATTTTAAATTTCACTTAAGTATTAATATATTAATCACATTCTTATTTTGGTTTTCAGCCTCAAAAAATATATTAAAAGTTAGTTGTGTTCGATATACAATTGTATGTTTTGCATGTAAAGGAACGTCGCCTACGGATTTACGAAAAAGACGTCAACATTCTCGAATGTGGAAAACTATGGGAAACTCCAATGGAAAATATGTAACATGAACTATTGTATCTTATCACAATACGTCGACTTAGTAACGAATAATGTTATCTTGCAATATTTTAATCTTGCAATATTTTATTGTTTTGAATTATCTTATTTTAATAGACAAGAAGGCAACTTTCATTTATTTAAATCTTACTTTACATCTGTAAATTTTCTAATAATAGTAGGTAACTAATAACTACAAGCTAAACAATGTGCTAATTCAACGTTGTATGTGCTGCAGTCATTATACAACTGTTTGAAGAAATTATCTATATTTAATTGCCTCAATTGCCCCGTAGCACAACTGTGCCTCGTTATATAGAGATCCTCAATCGGTTCCCAACTCGAACAGTGTAATTGGGTATTTTCCATTGGGGAATTCGTGGCATTGGTTAGTTTTAGATATACAAAATATAGTATATCTCTGAATATGTAAAAAAGATATCTTTTCAATACACATACTCAGCCTTTCGCCGTCCATTGCTGAACGTAGGCCTCCCTAAGTAAGTGCCATCTATCCTGGTCTTGTCATCTTTTCAATAATAATCACAGTGGAACATACAATGCTCTTGGTCTACAAGATTTAAAAAATGATTTTGCTCTACCTTTTTATAATTTGATTGAATTTAATCTGAAGTAATCATCATAGTTCAAACAAGCATTGCAACATTTGGAATCGCGTGTGAAATTGCTATGCGCGTATTACCAGGCGTTTTCTATTTTTTCAATTGAAAATTTGGAATTGATGGTGACAAAACGTGTCGGATAAAACATTATTCTGAGAATAGTGTTTGTTGTTGTTCTAATTATTCTAATCATCATTTAATTAAAATTGACTGGCCTGTGGCGCAGCTGACTAGACACCAAATTGGGAAACTAGAGGTCGCGGGTTCAATCCCCGCACCGATAATAGTATTTGTGTGATCCATAAATCTTTTTTTCGGGTCTGTGTGTTTGTGAAGCAAGTGATCGATGTTATTATAGCGGAGTAAGCGACCGCCTAAACTTGGTCGTAAACTATTCCCTTGACCACAAACATAATAACAATCAGGAAACCACATACTGACAGTTAGATACAAGAATTAGTCCCCATTTCTTAAATATACCCTTAGTAGTACAACATATAGTATAGCAAATACATTATACATTCAAATTCATAAATATACATTCAAAGCAGTGATGGCCTCGAGGTTTAGGCGCGCGGTCGAGAATCTCGGCGGTCGCGGGTTCGAACCCCAGGCACACACCTCTGACTTTTCGAAGTTATGTGTGTATTCAAATTGAATTATCACTTGCTTTAACGGTGAAGGAAAACATCGTGATGAAACCTTCACACCTAAAAGTTCTTAGGAATTTCTTAGATGTGTAGTCCGCCAACCCGCACTAGGCTAGCGTGGTGGACTATGGCCTAAACCCTCTCAATGGTAGAGGAGACCCGTGCTCAGCAGTGGGCGTATATGGGTTGATGAAGAAGAAGAAGAAGAAGTACAACATAAGTACAGTTAATTTCGATAATAGAAGAAATGGATCAGCACGTTGCATGTAAGTAGTGTAAATATATTGTTGTTTTATAGCCTCGTGGTGCAGATTAGACCCGAGTATTTGAAACGAGGACCTGAATCGAAATCGATGATGATGATAATGAAGGTAAATTAATTTTTTTTAAACTCCTGCGTTTGGTTTACTATTTCGACGGTGTTAAAATTTCTTTCTGTTACATAAAATACTCTAATCCATCTTGTGAAAAGTAGCCTAGGGGCAGTGTTGATATATTCCTGTAGTATGCTGGAAGACCGTGAAAACCGCGACGAGAATTAGTCAGTTAACTCGAAAGTGGTGTAAGTAGGACCGTGTCAACGCTCGATACACGCTAATACCAGTATTGGATTACGGCTGTGTCCCTAGTACAGACGAGTGCAAATTGCTTTGTGACGTAATAGTTTTAATTATTATTTAGTTAAATAACTATGTTTATATTTACTTAGCCTATCGCCGTCCACTGCTGAATGTAGGCTTTCCCAAGAAAGCGCTAACCATCTCGGTCTTGAGCAGCCCTCATCCGTCGTCGTGGTGCAGGACGTCCCACACTATTATACTTAGTACCGTTCTATCTTGAAAGTTCAATTTCCCAAACCAGCAAAGAGGTAAGTCTAAACATGTCCTAAAAAACGGAAATGAAATTGGACTTAAAATAAGCTAGGTGAAACGCCGGTGCAGAAATTAATCTGAGTCTACCCTTTCGGGAATTTAAGCGTGATTATGCATGTTTATTACAATTGGTTGCAAAGAAAAATTAACGGTGAAAAACACATTTTAAAATCAAGCTTTTATTATGCACGAAAAATTAAAAAAATAAACTAAGAAAACATTCATAAAATTCGTATTTTTTTAAACTTTACAAGTAACAATTTACAAAAGTGTTCGGTTTATCAGTAGAAGTATGATACATAAACATATATTATCTATAACTAGTATATTAATATTCTTAAGTGATCCAAAAGCTCGTCGCGGCCGAGGTCTTTGCATTAACGAAATTGCGCGACAAGCTTTTAAATTACTTAAGAATATTAATATACTAGTTATAGATAATATATGTTTATGTATCATACTTCTACTGATAAACCGAACACTTTTGTAAATTGTTACTTGTAAAGTTTAAAAAAATACGAATTTTATGAATGTTTTCTTAGTTTATTTTTTTAATTTTTCGTGCATAATAAAAGCTTGATTTTAAAATGTGTTTTTCACCGTTAATTTATTTTTAACTTTTTAGTTGGAAATATTTCTAAGTCTATCCATTTCGTAGTCATACCGAAATTCAACTCAATCGGTCCATGAAAACTAGTGTTCCTATGGGCACCTTCCAACTTCTCATGACACCAGATCAACGATACCTTGTTATTATTATGTTGTCACTAAAAATACAAAGGCATACCAAATTTTAGCTTACTTGGTCCACAGGAATCGGAGTTCCTATGGGCTTCTTCTAACTCCTCATCAGATCAGCTTCATGATACCATATTTTTGTATTATTACCGAAGTTACGAAGACACACCAAATTTCAGTTCAATTGGACCACAGAAATCGAAGTTCCTATGGGCATCTTCCAACTCTTCGTCAGATCAGCTCTATGATACCTTGTTATTATATTGTCACCGAAATTACATAGGTATACCAAATTTCAGCTCAATCGGTCCAAAGGAATCCGAGTTCCTGTGGGCTTCTTCCAACTCCTCAATAGATCAGCTCCATAATATCATATTTTTGTATTGTTACCGAAGCTACGAAGACATACCAAATTTCAGCTCAATTGGACCACAGAAATCGAAGTTCCTATGGGCATCTTCCAACTCTTCGTCAGATCAGCACCATGATACCATATTTGTGTATTGTTATCGAAGTTACAAAGACATACCAAATTTCAGCTCAATCGGTCCACAAGAACCGATGTTTCTATGGTCATCTTCCAACCTCATCATCAGACCAGCTCCATGGTACCATATTATTGTATTGTCATCCAAGTTACGTAGGTATACCAAGTTTCAGCACAATCGGTCTATTGGAAGTGGTTCAAATCTTCATTGCAAGATTTGTAAACATACAAACATACATACATACATACATACATACATACATACATACATACATACATACATACATACATACATACAAAAGTGAAGTTAAATAAAAGCTTGTAAAAAGGTTGAGGTTTTAGCTTAAAATACATTAGCGTTAACATGATGCCCGATCAATTGTTATCTGATTTCGTTTTTTAAATCCATTTGTCTATGAACAAATAAATGAAGGTCGTGTTGTTGAATTGGCTATTGTTAAGACAATTACTTATCTTAATTTAAAGTAATGTGATTGTTTATATTTAGGTAAATATATTTTTACGTGCTAAAAGCCTTTGCAACATCAGTTTGATGCTATGCTCATTGATTCTTTTTTACTATTGGCAAGCTTCTTGAGCTCTGGCGTGTCCTAAAAGTGTTTCTATGTCCTCACCCTTCCATCTCAGCACGCAAAGCAGCTATCAGGTTAGCTGACTGGGCCCTTTCACCTCATTTTACTGTATTTTGAACGCTCAGTCAAGTTGAGTGTCCGTAAATACTCGAATCCATTGTATTTTCTTAACTGCACTATATTATTTGTTTTTAAATTATAGAGTCGTAGCTAAAATCTTTTTGTCATGCAAGTATCCTCCTAATTATCCTTCATCGTTAAATTTAGCGACAATTAATGACTAATGCCCATACCCACATCACTTTAAAACGTCAAAGAATCTTTGACAAAGATGTGTCTCTTCTGTCCTAAATTCGATCTTTTGACCTCTGTGCTGTCATTTAGGCTCAATTTTTAGTACTTTTTAGTAAGATTGTTTATACTACCTGCCCCTTACTAGCGAAATGAATCGGCTTTGCTTATCGTAATTATTAATAGGTATTGCAGAATTATAGTTTTCTATATTTGAAATAGAACATACACGAATATTTAGGTGTTGTCAAAAATGAGGATAGCTAGAATTGAAGGCCTTATGCCACTGATACATAGCCACAAACACCATACATTCCTCTAACCCAGTGGTTCCCAAACTTATTTTGTCTACTGCTCACTTTGAGTATAAATATTTTTTTAGCGCACCCATTTTTTCACCTATTTAAAAACCACTTTAACTTCAAATTAAATTAATTAATTATTGTGACCTATATATGTATATTATCGGAGAATTCTAAACGAAACTTTTACTATAACCCGCAACTTGAAACCTGAGCGCAGTAGGTAACATACAACGGCGCTTAGGTCTCAACTTAACACTTACGGACTCCACCTGCCAATAAGAATGATTATTGAAACGCAACTTTAAAGTATTAAAACAGAGTATCTTTTATTAAAAATAAAACTAAAATAATCGATTCTTATATAAAAACTTATATGGAGGAAATTAAAATGCGAAAGTGTGTCTGTTGCCTTTTTATTTGTTTGTTTGTGTCTACTTTCATTACGAAACGGAGGGACCGATTGACATGATTTTCATTTTTTCTATATTCAATAAAATAGGACAGATATATGAACTACGCGGAGAGAAATATAGAACCGAGTTTGAGCAATCTTTTAATTCATATTAGTTGATGTTCACAAGTTATTGTTGAGAGTCAAGAGCTCATGCAGTTGTTGTCTAAGAGGCCTCCTAGCTAAATAAAATTACAAATCACCCCCCAGGCCTCTACATAACGCCCCCATTTTCTTTCTGGGTCTCTTACCGCCCCCCTTGAGACCTGCAGCGCCCACAAGGGGGCGTTATCGCCCACTTTGGGAAAGACTGCTCTAACCTCTTTCTAAGACAGGTCTACGAGACTTTTTGAATAAAACTCTAGACTTCAAGCCCGCATCGTGATAGTCTAAAGGGTCTCTTTTAAAGACTCAAAGAAAAAAATGCTAAAATATACGGATTAGGATTTAAACTAGAAAAGAAAAAAATGAAGTTAACACCTTAAAAGTTTTGCAGTTTTTGAAAAGCGTAGATATTATTGCGTGATCTGAGCTGCCCTGCATTACATGACTGCCTAAAAGGTGTCGTCTATCTTTTTCAAAAAGCAAACAAAAAAAATGTATTAACCTAATGTAAAAAAAACCTTTTAGCATAATACTAAAACAATGGACAATTCAACGACACGACCTTCATTCATTTGTTCTTCAAATACAACAAAAGGATCTAAAAAGGAACAAAACAGAAATTATTGTGTGGGTGTCATGATCTACAATATATCAAAGAATTTGTTTGTACGTAGGTATACAATTTATTTTATTATCAACCCATATACGTCCCACTGCTGGGCACAGGCCTCTACCAATGAGAGGGCTTAGGCCATAGTCCACCACGCTGGTCTGGTGCGGGTAGGCGGACTACACACCTAAGAACTTTTTTAAGTGTGCAGGTTTCATCACGATGTTTTCAATTTATGTTAATTGATGTTAAGAATTTATTTAAGAATTATTATTTCCGACTGTTCCATACCCCTTGCAAGCTCTCATTATCATCAGCCACATACGTTCAACTACTGAGCACCCGCTTCCTCTAATACTTAGAGAATATCGGCCTTAGTCCACCATGCTAGCCTAGTAATGTTTGGAGGACTACACTCCAAATAAATTCCTAAGAACTTTTAGATGTGAAGGTTTCATGACGACATTTTCCTTCGTCGTTAAACTAGGTGATGATGTTAGCCATGGGTGTGTGCCTGGGGTATGAACGCACGGTCGTCGAGATTCCCGACCGTATGCTTAAACCTCAAGACCATCATAAATCTAAGTCTTTAACTAAATATGGATAAATTTCTCTAAGGGTCTTAGAGGATCGATCACCTATATGATAAAATTCTTCTGATTGATTGTTCATAATCATATCTTTATTGTTCATAAAAGAATTACTGGTGAGCTTTCAGGACTGCCGTAATCAAAATAAATATCGTTTATTTTTCCAAACTTTCTAGATGTTTGGAAAACCATATTACAAATTAGATTATTTTTTTATGTAACTAATATTGATTGATTCATCTTCTTTTTAGCTGTTAACTTTACTTTTACATCAGTCAAAGTTGATTGTATTAGGATCAATCAAAGTGACATTAGAACCTTTCTTCCTGATTTACCATAAAAATCTAGCGAATGACCAAAATAATGTAATCAATATGGCGTTGCGAAATTTTTGGACATCTATTCGCTCTGGTTTCTGGCGTCCACGGACGAAATTTGCACATTTATTTAAATGTCCATCAATTTTGAATCCTGACCTCACCTAACAGAAAAATATTATACGCTCAAACGACCTCAAATTTGAGGTCAACGTATTTGTACGATTAACATTTCTGTCGTCGAATATCCATGCAGAATTTACTCATTAGGAATAGTCACTAACTATTGTGGTGTACGGACGGTCGTCTATATGAAGCATGACCGAATTATTGAGCTTCGAGTGGCCTGCTTCAGCAATTTGCAGTTCTTCATAAACATATTGTGATAAATGGAGAAACAATAAAGCTTTTGTTTAAAATATAGGTGAGTTATGTAAGATTAATTGTGACTGGAAATTCTCAACTACGTTATAAAAGAGTATGGGTACTTAATTGAAATTATGGAAACGTAAAGAATTATCATTGGCCTTGGAAATATTGATCAAATTTGTATTTTAGTATTTTTTATTTTCGTTAGTTGGGTATTATTTTTACATTATTTAAAATAGCGAATGAATTTTATTAATAATTATGTGCAATTATTTTTGATTTATAAGAATATGCTCGTGCTAAGAATTATTTATCTCTTATTTATTGCAATACTGGGTACAATTTTTATTATATCATTGGTTGCGGCATTCCAATCAACCGCCGTACCTGAACATAAATCGGTCCAAAACAATAAATAAAAACTATTGTCTATGTCAGGGGTTCCCAAACTTATTTACACTATGACGCCCTATAGAATTGTTATTTTTCTTGCGACGCACCCCCCCATCATCAAAACTACCTGGAAATCAAAACAGTAGTAGTTAGACTAATATGAGGTTATCAGAAAAATACGGATAATTGTGTATTCTTTTTTTTATTTTGGTTTATAGTGTCTAGTGTAGCAGGAATTGTAAAATGTATCAAAATACCCTTATAGCATTCATCATTTATACCCCCATAAAGGACTGTTTCCGAAATAAAAAGGTTTCGATTATTTTCCATGGTTAAGAAAGACCATGGAAAACGACGCTCTGATCTTCTACGTTTTGAGTAACCTATATAATATAGTTAATTTACGAATAAAATATAATTCATGTTTAATACGCACAAAAATATTGGAACACAATTTAAGGACTCCCCAGAAAAAATATCGGCCTAAATATAGAATTTTCGTTAAAGATTGATTACTAGGTATAAATAAATAGAAAGGATAAAAGATTGTATAATAAAAAAAAAACTTATGGTTGAGTGTAGTGGCATCGGCGTGGAATTATGGGTTTGTGAGGCTTCTTACGTTCAAAGTGACCAGTTGAAACCAAATAAAAATGTGACTAAGTTTTTGTGAGATTATAAGACTTTAGACTATTTTTAAATGCACGAATATAGTCGACATTTATGATTAATATTGTTGATTAGATGTGAATCTGTTGTTTTTTGTAGTTTTTTATCCACCATTTTTTTAAAATTATTTTGGTTATTCACTTGCATTTAGGAGTCACACTTGCATTAACGAACTTAAGTTAAAAACACCTATATCCTCGTAAGTGAGTGTGGCAGAAATTGTATCTACTTCTCTCTAATAGTGATATTTTCAATGTACCATGGCAAGAGCCGAATTCCTGTGCTCTTTCGTGATATTACTAAAAAATTTCCTCTTATATAACCCAGTGACACTAAGAACCCGCGATCTATGGATCGCTCGCCACACTTCAGCTGTGTAAGGCTTTAATTAACTTTGCCACATATTTTAAAAATCTTTATTATACAAACATGTTTATTCCAAATGGTCTATCTTTAATCTCCTGTGTTTAAAATATAAAATCTGCAGTTTTTATATTATTTGAAATACTAGTATGACTCAGAAATCCGCTACGACTTTTACATAGAATACATAATTAAAAAAGTCACATTACTAAAGTCCTCGGAAACACGGTCTTAAAACATTCAAAACACTTAATATTCCGTTGTTTATATTTGTTTATTTGTTACCTCGCCGTGTAAACATTAAAATATCTCAATTTATTTACTTAGCATTGGCTTTATGACAAATGTGACAGTGTATTCGCATAATAGACTTGTTATATAAACTGTTGGAGCATTACAAATCCTTGTGCGAACTGGAAACACGTGTATGTTTTTGAAACGTGTACGATCTTTTTTAATTATCGCATGTCAAGACGAATGACCTTCGTAAGAAGATTCTTTTTTTAAAAAACATCCATATTTGTAATCCAAAATAGGTAGGCAAAGGTGTTTAGCATTTCGTGAAGTATTTGAAGCATATATAGTATGTTTCCGAAGCCCACCATCATCAGCTTATTTACGAGTATATTCCATTGCTGAGCCTTACAATGGGGGGTCCACTACGCAATACTAACTACACACCAAAAATAATCCTAAGAACTTTTAGGTGTTAAGGGTTCCTCACGATGTTTCTTTAAACCACTTTAATTATCAAAGCCACGAGCCTGGAAGATGTAGAAAGGGTGAAAAATCAACAAATGTTTTACCCAACTAGAGAGTAGAATTAGAGACCATTCGGTTGCACGCCGCTCTTTTATTACGCTAGACCAAAAAGTTAGACAGAACATTTTATCAATAGTCATATAATTATAATAGTCAATCTTTTTCAAGGTGATTGACCTTAAGATTAAGAATATCTGCATACAATACTTCGATTAAAAAAAAAACAATCCAGTTGTTTTAGGATACCTAAACTTGCTTGTTTATCAATATTTTTAAGTTTATTGGTCATATAAGTTTATTTTTGTCCTTTTTTAGACTGATACATAAATTAATTGTTTTGCTAGAATCGTACGAAATAATTATTCATTGCCGTATTATAAATTAATTCACGAACATTTCATCACATCAAGGTTTGTAGATTAATAGGTTGAATAGATATAGAAAATTGCATCGAACACTGATAGGAACTACTAAATAAATTAATATTAAATACACTGATCCTTATATATACGTTACTGTGTTCGTATTTTTGTATGTTTGTATCGAATAAACGCAAAAAAATCTTAAGAAATTTTAACAATTTGGTATGAACATGATATGTACATAGATGGCCACTTTCGATGCAACATAAACTATGCTTTTATATACAAAACTATATTTAAACACATTTAAAAAGTATTTTGCTGAGAAAAGTTTGACAGGCATTCTGTATTTTTGCTTTAAACGATCCCGTGGAATGAGCGCAGAACTCAAAATTGCGCCCAGGCGGAACTTATTCGGCCCATCAATGCATATATTATTAATTAGACAGTTTGGTTACACGCTTTTGAAACTAAATCACTGAAGCCATTATAGAGGATTTCAGAACGAAATTAGGCATCTTGAAGATAGTAATCTTACGATTTCTGAAGGATTTATTCATTAACCTACGTTACGTGCGTTTTGGAAAATCTGTTTTACACAAGTCAAAAAAAGGTAAAGTAATTATCATAGTTCCGTATCTGTGAATAAAGAGTAAAAATCGGCAATAAGACTGATACTACGATCAGGCCTTACGATGAGGCCAGGCTGTGAGATTAGCCTAGAGTTATTCTCGAGTGGAGTTTTTTTCTCTGTGTCAACACGGAATTTAGAAATACCCCCCAAGAAAACGAAAAAGTTTGTGCAACGCGGCATTTTTTCTGCGGTTACAGGCGTAAGAAAAAATAAAATAGGTTTTCTCCAACAACAGTATATTCGCATTACTCTTCGTACACACCTATCAAGTCGTTTCATGTTTGAATTAAAAAAAATAGCTTATTTTGTTCCATCTTTTAAATTCTTTTGTTTCTATTTCAGGCGCAACATGAAGGCCCAAACGGAGAAGAGTCCGGAGCAGGATCTGCCCAAAGATTCGGTTCTGGTGACCCATCACCAAGACTACACACCGGGGCAGACTACAGGAGGACTCAGTGTAGTCTTCACCATCCTCTGCATAGTTGACTACTTGGGAGTATTTCCTGTTATCACTCTACCAAAGAGTATTATTACATGTGGTAAGTTTTTTAAGTATATAAGACGGGAAGCTAATCTTCTTCTTTCGGTAAAAAGTACTCTACTACTTCTCCGGTTTTCCAGTTCAACATATTTTAGTAGAAAATATCCGAATAAACTAGATTTCTAACTATCGTAAAGGCATAAGGCATAAGGCAAAAGGCCCCGTGGCGCAGTTGGCTAGACACCAGCTTGCGAAACGAGCGGCCGCGGGTTCGATCCCCGCACCGAGACAAATGTTTGTGTGATCCACAAATATTTGTTTCGGGTCTGGGTGTTTGTGAGACCGAAAAGTCTCTCGTAGATTCTGATACCCACGACACAAGACTCGTAACTTAGTGTGGGGTCAGGACTATGTGTGTGACTGTTAGGTGTATTTATGTATTATTATTATTTATTTATAATGACCCCTCGATTGCTTACGCGTGGAGATACCTAATAAAGAAATAAAGTGGGAGTGAAGTAAGAAATTTTGTTTTCAAAGCAAAAATAGGTAATTCCACAGACAACAAACGATGACACGAGCCACACAATTACGCAAATTTTCCCTGTAATTAAATTTCAAAGTTTGTCAATTTGTTTAATTTCTAAATGGATATGACAACTTTTTTTACTAGGTAATTTCGATTTTAGGTCTTCATGATATTTTTACAACTTTTGACTCGATAATTTAGAAAGACTTAAGCTCTTCATATCGTTTTTGGCACAGGTATCTACGGAATACCGTTGGTGCTGTCGGTGACTGGGCTCCAGCTATACACGGCTGCCCTGCTCGGCAGGAGCTGGTTGCTGGCAAAGGATATCGCGCCACTCATCACGGATAAAATACGGTTAGTACATTAGGACTTTCTTGGGTGTGTAGTTCGCTAATCCATAGTAGTCAATATAAAAAGCAGTGATGGCCTCGAGGTTTGGGTACGCGGTCGAGAATCTCGCCGGTCGCGGGTTCGAACCCCAGGCACACAACTCTGACTTTTCGAAGTTATGTGTGTATTCACATTGAAATATCACTTGCTTTAACGATGAAGGAAAACATCGTGATAAAACCTGCACACCTAAGAGTTCTTAGGAATTTCTTAGGTGTGTAGTCCGCTAACCCGCACTAGGCCAGCGTGGTGGACTATGGCCTAAAACCCTCTCAATGGTAGAGGAGACCCGTGCTCAGCAGTGGGCGTATAGTGGTTGATGAAGAAGAAGAAGAATCCATAGTTGGTCAGCATGCTGGACTAAGGACTATATCTATCAATATTTGTGGAGGCTCGTACCCAGTGGGACGTATATGGGCTGATGATGATGACCTTGAGACTATTAGAACCAAGAGTGAGAAACGCCTTCAAGAGTAATATAAGCTGGTGCCGTGCAAGAGTTTAATTGACTTTCGTTTCATAGTTGGCAATAGTAGTAAAAACCACATCAAAGGAAAAAGGACATTAAAAGACCATGGCGTGGGATGGGACTTACATCCATATAGTTATAGAACAAATGACAAGAGCAGATGATATGGCTTCATGAGGGCCGTATCAAACAGATCGCTCTGAAGGTCTTTAGGGGAGACCTTCATCCAGGTTTTGTGGCTGACCATAACATACATAAAAAAACATTAGTGCTTTCATATAATAGCCTACAAAATCAGAAACTCAAAGTATGTAATGCATAAACTTTGTGGTCACGTGACGATGCAAGACAATATTGACAAAAAGTATTTTAAAACGGTACACAGCCTTGTTCCAAAAATAAACACTTAATGAATTCAAATTATTTGTATATTTATTCCGCCAGCCTTTTTATTAATGGAAAATTTTTAAGGCCTTAAGAAAGTTTAATTATGCAGATTTTAGAACTGCACTACCAATGTCTGTTAAGAATTATTTTTTTTATTAACGCAGTAGAAATCATAAACTTATTAAGCTCAAACCCATTCCATTTTAAATGAATATTAATAGCCATATCGCTAAAGAAAGTGATTGGTAGATTTGGTCGTAACTCTTTTAAATTCATGATCACAATTTTTACAACTTTCATGGACTTTCAGCTAGTGCGTATGATATCTATTGAAGCTCATATAGTTCAATAAATTTAGATACAGATGTATTCTGACCGTGATCAAAAACTAAGGCTTCGAAAAAAATGTCGACAAAAATTAAAAAAATTGACGTTTGGTATCTCATGACGCACGATGTGTACGGGTTAATATACAAGTCTTATTCAACAAAATACTAAAAAATCACGGTTCACGCTGGACGTCGCTGGCTGCAGGCAGCTTCCGATAGATCCCGTTGGGGATCATTGGAGGAGACCTATGTTCAGCAACCAATGGCTGACGGATGGTTACCAAAAAATAAGTTGTTCAAGAAATAATTATCATCAATGAGTTATCGATCAAGTCTACTGGTGTTAAACATTAAGCTCCGTGACTAACTTTTCAACTAGAAATATTCCTTCCAGGTCCCCGTACGCCTCCATTGCAGAGCTAGCATTCGGGCCGCAAGCGAGACGAGTGGTCATATTCCTGATTGATGCCACAGTATTCGGCTCTGGAGTACCTAATTTCATACTTGGTAAGTAAATTCAAAGCTTTAGCTATTATTTGACCACGTACCATTCTCTTTTTAAAAGGTCTCAATTCTCATCTATCCCTGCTGAGTTTAATTGCAAACTCGATTTATTCGGCCATATTTAACGGACACATAAATTTTTGCATCAACAGAAAATAAATGAATAACACCCAAGAGTGATATACATAGTTCTATCCCAACTTTAGTATACTAGTTTTGTGTCGTGAATATCAGAAATTTACAATCACCAAGATTCGAAACAAATATTAATTGTGGATCACACGAACATTTGTCTCGGTACGGGGATCCAACACGGGCCCTTTCTTATCGCAAGCTAGTGTCTAGCCAACTGCTTTCGGGTTTGATCAACTAAAATTAATTTCTAACTAGACATTTTTTTAAACTGCGTGTGTTATTACCAAAAAAAGCTAGGTAAACATACGTACGAGTATAAAATTTGTCCTTTCCGTTGTTAATGGACACACATTAATATTTTAATGGGCCCTTAGATGACACATAAACGATTTTATACGTGTCTGTAATGATAAAGAAACATCGTAAAACATTTTTACGATTATTGTGTGATTATTATAGATCTTTACGAATCAGCTTTAACGTAGAATGACAGACTAGTGGCGGTACTCCCAAAAGACCATCTTGCCTTACAAAATTCCAAATAATATCTTAAAGCTTTAAATCATATTGAACAAAAGTAATTTGACATAAATAAGAATATCCTGAGCCCACAATAACCAATTATAAACTTGCAACGCTTTTGAGGTTCTGTGAAGAAACCACTGCGACAGAACATTGTGGTAGAGCCCCACTACTGTCAGTTTGTATCGTAGTTAAATTAATTATAAGACTGCAGGGATACCGCTATGAATGGAAAACGGAGTTAGAGCAACAGTTTAGGTATTAAGTTGTTTTAAGGTGTGATATTGTGAACTGAAAAGCCGTGGGTTCGATCCCTGCACAGAGATATTTTTTTGTATCATCATTCCTCATAAGCCCATATAGGTAGGTGTGCAACTTTCCTTTCCATATTTTCCTTTATCGTTAGAGTATGTGATAATTGATTATAATGAATACACACATAACTTCGAAAAATCGTCACCGTTTATGGGTGATTCTTTTTTTTCGTGCATATTCCATGTCCAGTGAAAAAAATGTAATTTATCGACTTATTATCGCATTTATTTTTATACAAAAATATGTGTAGTAATGGTATGCGTATCTGCCAATTAAATTTGGTAACTAAAATCACGTTTTTAATGAATTTAACGTTCAATAACCTATCAAAATCTCATTTTCTTCGGTGTCCGTTTCCTACTTTCATGAACACTTTCTCGTTTAAGAGAGAAAACGATAATGAATATGAGCAAATTTACCCATATTCAGAATCTACATAAAAAATACTATAGACTTCAATTTAAAATAACTAAAATAACACCTTAATATATTAAAATATAATATCATGAATGTTTGTCATAAATTTTCTTTCATAGCCATCGCTACAACTTCAAATGAAAATTATAAGAAAATGGCTAGCCTTATTCCTGTTATATAATCATAGGCGCCCCTGCGCATTCCTCGGTCAGGCAGTAAACATCGTTGCAAATGCACACTAGTTCCCAGTAAAGAAATATTATCGTGTTAACTGTTAAATTTGGGAATTATTCTGGAATCGTTCTCTATACTATCGTCGATATTTTAAGTCGGTACTTATCATTTTTCGTATTATGTAGTTAGATTTATATTCTAATATATGATTTTTAACATCAGAATATGCTCAAGGTCAATTTATTTGAGGCATATAGACATAAAACTAACTTAAGTGGTAAAACCTCATTACCTGCGCCCTCACTACCTTCGTTTTCCATCGTTTTTAAAAGCGATGGTAATTAGGTCTTTACGATGGCTATTAGATTTTGTTTATGTCAATTGAAACTCTGTGGTTGTGGGTTCAAAAGAAGTTTTGCTTGTTGAATTAAGCTTTCCAAATTCATCATCTAAATGTTAAAAGTGACTTATTATGTTGAAAAGTTGATGAAATATCTAACCAGTATATAGATGATTCTGAATGATACACTTATTTGAACTGGTTGCTACGCTCATCATATTGAATAACAAAAAGCAAACATTGGAACAGAAACGTGAACGAGATAGATTACAAAAACGAAAAAAGTATGAAGAAATTAAGAATGATTACGAAAAATATGCTGCACTGAAGGCAAAAGAAAAAGCTCGCTACTTTAGAAGAAAAGAACGAAATAAAATAAAAAGTGGGGAAGACATGACACCTAGACAAATAAAAATTCAAAGAAAAACATGGCAAGTCAACTCGAAACGTCACTATGAAAGAAAAAAGAAACAAAAAGCTATCCAGCAGCTATTAAATGACAATTCTCTACCAAGTAGTAAAACTGAAATGCCCTCAGTTAAAGAACAAGATCCTCTCTCAAGACCGGCTTCCAATTTCACACTTAATTCATCCCAAAATTGTTTAAGTTCGCGCAATAGCAAATCTTGTCAAAATTGTTACAAGAAGGTATACCTTTGTTTATGCCTTTTGAGATAACTACAATATGGCCATAGGAAGCAAATAAACACCTTAAGACAAGAAATAGACACAGATAAGAAGGAGAAAGATTCTTTGAGAAAAATGGTTATTACATTAAAACAGAATAGAAACAGAAATGTTAATAATGAAGAGAAAATAGACTCTTTTGTAAGAAATGTAAACCAAGATAGGCGTAAAGAGATTAAAAATAAACTAATTTTCACTGAAGTCCTTTCAAAAAGTGTTGCACAAAGATTTAAGAGTTAAGGAAAAAAAGAGAAGAGAAAGTTCTCCGAATTAGTACCTAATGACAGAAAATGAAAATTTTAATAAATATTAACTCTTGACACCAACAAAAGCATTTGCAATAAGAAAAAGTAAAAGAAAAACTGAATTAACTAACAAAAAAATCTTGACTGAGCAAAAATTTTTTTAAGTTTCTTGAAGACGATGCAGTGACTCGAATCGCAGCTGATAAAAAATAATATATAACAAAGAAAAATGTAAGAATGTAAGAATTATAAAGTAAGTAAGAGTAAGCTAATGTCATTACCATCCTTAGAGTTATCATTACCGTTTACATACGAATTTTCGAATGCTTTTATTTCATTGTTATCCATAGAAAATCGGTATAAAATAGAAAAAGGTAATAAGATACATATAAAGTATTAATATTTGGTAAAAAAAAAAATAATAATTCGAGAATAATTTTGAAAATAAGAAAAGTGACGAAATCTGCACGAACGAGGCGAATCACCCTTATAAGTTATAGGTACTTTTTATATTGAAGACGATTTTTATAAGTGTCTGCAACACGAATAATCGAAAGTAATTAGATTCATGTATAGGTCGAGATAAATTAAAAAGCAAATTGAATTTATTACGAATAACAAATTGACATTTAGGTTTTAGCGCCAATTTTATTGTCAATAAAACCCGTAAAAAGTTTTGGAGTAATTACAATTTCGCGCGCATATAAAATTATAGGTATACTAATTTTGATAACAAGTTATTTAGTACATTTAGTAGAATTATGAATATATTTAGTTATTATATTTACCTCTACGTAGTCTAGCTGCGTGTTTTGGCTATAAATTTTAATGAAATCACGAAATGAAAACAAAAATATATATTCAAATTTTTATAATGTAAAAATATTTCTTATTATGTTAAATATTTAGTGTCCAAATAATGCGTTGCTATCTATAGTAATGGAGTTTAGGAGAAAAGTTAAAAATAATTTATAAAAATAAACACAATATAAAAACAATTGATACCAAAGAGCTTTGACCTACACCTCCAGAGCCTCAGCCGGAGGTTGTATATATTTCTCCTTTTTTTTTATATATGTTTGTATTCGAAAATGTAAAAGAAAAAAGAGTGATCAATTAATGCAGTTTCCGCTATAATAAATAAATAAGACATTAATCACTCCCAACTTAACTAAGGTTTTTTTATTTTGTATATAAAATACAACCAAAGGCCTCATGAACGTACATCCAAATGAATGTAATTTTAAAGCCTATGACATTGTTATTCTGATTTAATTTTCGCTTAATGTAATAAATTTCAATAAATATCTTCATTATAAAAAGAATGGCATATCAATTTATATTCATTTTTTATAGGCACATATTATTATTGAGTTTTTCATGCATATAATATGCATATCTTTTATAAACTTCTTACTGTAAAAAGATATTTAAAACTTAGAAAACTATATCTAAATGATCTATTTACAGTGGCGTTTCTTAAATAGCTAAAGCTAAGCTAAAAAGCGTTACAGGTTATTTATAAAATAAATACACCCAACAGTCACATACATAGTCCTGACCCCACACTAAGATACGAGTCTTGTGTCGTGGGTATCAGAAACTACGAGACACTTTTCGGTCTCACAAACACCCAGACCCGAAACACAAACATTTGTCTCGATGCGGGGATCGAACCCGCGGCCGCTCGTTTCGCAAGCTGGTGTCTAGCCAACTGCGCCACGGGGCTGTCAATTCAATTTGTGTATTGAATATGTTTATCGTAGGGTCGATATATTATTTCAAGTCAATTTGCTTTGTTATTCGAATTTTTGAAGGGTATGCCCAGCTTTTGGACGTCTATTAAAATACCGCCACTGCTATTTAGCCAGCTATTTATACATACGATTGCAAAGCATCGGGCTCCTTTAACTAAGGGTTAAGCCTTACTCAAAGTGAGAGTAGGAGGAATACAAAACCACTTCGAGAACCGGTTGATGTTTTCTTGTAAAGTGTTTATTTTCCATTTTCTTTCCCCGTTAATTCATTATTTTTTGTGATGGAAATGTCAGAGGTCTGTGCTTGGGGTTTGAATCCACGACCGCTTGCCTCAAACCTCGAGGTTGTCAATGCTTATATGTGAGTGAATTTATCCCTATTTACTTCAGCTGCCCAGAGCATGCAGATATTCTGGTGGAAGATCACAGGAGGCGGCGTGGGCATCACATACTGTGTGTGGATGGTGATGCTCGGGGTCATACTGTGCCCCGTCATGTGGCTGGGATCGCCTAAGGACATGAAGTGAGTTAATACAACTTTACATATTACCCTATATTGGTATAAAATCTTCTGAAATTCTTGGACTACGCATACTTTAAAAATGTATTGTACAAGAAGAATTATAGTAAGGTAATTTTCCTCCTCAAGGCCTGTTCCCAATTTCGCTTAGAGTCGGCGCAGTATGTTTTATCTTTCCAAACATCCCGCATTCATGCACTCTATCCGTCTTTTCTTTGGCCTTCCTCCGATTTAACCTTCAACTTTCATACCCGCGTAACTTTCGTAACCTTTTTACCCGTAGCCCGTAGGTAAATCGTAAACATGCGCATTATTCATCCATCATATCATATATTGTACTAATCTAATGCGATTCTAAATCAAGTTTTCTGGTATAGTAAGAATAGTATATTATTATGCACGGAAAATAACAAGAATTCATAGAGATTTAGTGTAAGATAATATGTACTACTACTACTGCAAAACAAATAAAAAAGATCCTACGCAGATTAAAAAATAGACGAAAACATTTGAATGTTACTCCACGGTGAGTGGTCTTATACCTCTTCTTCGTTGTAAATATTAAATATAATATTAAAAATACGATTACAAAATAATATACCTTTTAAAAAATACTTTATTTTTGATGTTCAATTTAAAATCCGCTCCAAGTTGTACAATCCGACGCCGAATCTATGTATATTCGTTTATATCACAGATTTGTAATGAAGCTAACCAGCAAAAAAACAGCCTAGCTTTTTGTTCCATCTTAATAGAACCTAGAGACGTGGCCTCTCACTAAAGGCGTCATGGGACGGCTCAGAGTCACTCAACGAGCTATGGAGAGGGCTATGCTCGGGGTTTCCCTACGTGATCGAATCAGAAATGAGGAGATCCGTAGGAGAACTAAAGTAACCGACATAGCCCAACGGACTAGCTCGTTGAAGTGGCAATGGGCCGGCCACATGGCGCGGAGAACTGATGGCCGATGGGGCCAGAAAGTTCTCCAGTGGAGGCCACGTACTGGCAAGCGCAGCGTGGGACGTCCCCCGACAAGGTGGTCAGACGACCTTGTCAAGGTCGCGGGACGTCGCTGGCTGCAGGCGGCTTCCGACCGTTCCCGGTGGAAGTCATTGGGGGAGGCCTATGTCCAGCAGTGGACTAACACAGGGCTGACATGATGATGATGATGATGATGATGATGAATAGAACCTATATCCAAACATATTAAGTTTTCTATTGCTTTATACGACCTTCAGGTTGCAACCCGTGATCGGGAATCTCGTCAGCCGCGGGTTCAAACCGCCACACATCTCCAATTTTTCAAAATTCGCTATTATTACATACTTGAACAGTGGAGAAAAAAGTCGTGAAAATTTCTTAGGAATTACTTAATCGTAGGTGTATACTCAATACTGCATAGTCTGTCAATCGGTACTAGACCAGCGTGGTGGACTAATGCCTAAATCAGATGTCGAGGAGCCCCGTACCGAATAGGACATACCTATATGGGCTGATGATGATAATTACATCTCCATTGTTTCCAGACCACTAGCTCTGACGTCAGTGTTCATCGTGGGCACGGTGGCGATTTGCACATGGACCTGCATCCTCATGGACAACGTCACGCCGCTCAGTGTCACAGACCTGCTGAACTACAAACCCCAGCTCGGAGACTTCCTTATGGCGTATGGGATCCTCGCCTTTCAGGTGAGGTCTATTCTCTTATCCTGGCATTTCTGGTCTTTCGTCTTGCGGATTTGACGTAGGAGTTCTTATTTATCAGCTGGCTTTTTATAAGATTCCATTTGTCCCGCTGCTAATCACATCTACAACCACTAAGTGTTGGAAGCCTTAATGCGAGTTTACGAATTACACACCTAAGAAATTTCTAATAATTGATACAATAATAATTTCACCGTTAATCGTAAAAGAAAAATTGAATTGAGAAAGGTGGCGGGTAACGGATAGATGAAGTCTACTCAAGGCCATGATGGTTGGCGCTTTCTTGGGGAGGCCTACGTTCAGTAGTGGACGACGATAGGTGGAGTATATAATTGCAGACTATAGAGCGGCTTACTCACTTCTTTCGCTTCCTCTACAGACATTATCCTCTTCAGTCTTCAATCTTTGTGCATGACGTCGGTTTCGTAAACAAATTCGTTTAGTAAAGATATTTTAATTCAATGCTCTTGGAGCCAAATTTAAGTACTATTTCAAATTTCAATCAGTTTATATTTTGATAGTATCTAAGTCTATAATTAAGTTATTTTGGTCAATGCAGTTTTAGATTTAACCGAAGTTGATATTTGGTCAATGCGGGTCTAGGTCACTTATTTTAATCGCGTGTAATTATACACTTCCGCGAACTGACCTAGCTCACAAAAATTAAGTTATACGGTACTCTAAAGATTTCCTTATTACTAGTGTGTGGTGTAAATCTTATTATTTGGAGATCGAATCTAATGTTAAGAGTTTGTTTCCTATTGTTTTAATTAGGTATCGCAATATACTATGCTTTCGAAAACAGGTCGTACATATTACTTATCCTTTTAATCCTAAAAATAAGTGTAGTAGGACATCAGGACATTTATCCTACAACATTTTTTACACCATCAATGACATCAAAAATGAAATCTTGTTTATTAAATTTCTAAGATGTAACCCTATATATACGATCCTCTTTACTTTTTAAATTACAAACATGAAATAAAATTTGTTGTTTTTCAAATGCGCAAACTGATATTACCACTCTAGATAAGCCAATCAAGCGTCATGTATGCATAAATCAGATAATAATAAGCCGTAATTTCAAAACATAACCATTACAATTTTTTGCCAAGGTTTTTATCAGGCATTTCTCAAATCTTAGCACTTGTTAGATATATCCATTATTTTATATGGTATATCTAAGTAAATTATTGAATATCTTAGTCGGTAGTCGCGTTTTCGTTAAGTTGAATATTGATTAATAAAACTATTGTAACTACCCGACTACCTGTTGCAATTAGTGGGGATAGCAGACCCTTATAAAAGCAAGCTCGATCGGAACGACAGACAGTTCGTGTCTGGTAGTGGCCATGGCTAGAGCAGTATTATAAAATGACTAAGATAAGTATATTTCCTTATTTATATAGCTTCCTTATACTGTTAGCCATAATAGTATATTGTACATAATGATAACGATAATGGATAATATATTATATTATGTATATTGTAATATTATAAATAATATTGTAATAAAACAATGGACTATACTTACTGAATATCATTTATGAGGTTTCCCATTTACCTTGGATATATACCTATATTAATATACTCAGATCTAACATATAAATTTAACATCAGAAGTGGGATCAGTACAGCAACGCCCATCATCTAATATTGTTTTCTGTTTAAGGTTATTTCGTCGACTCTACCTGAGGACCAAGTGTAAGCTAATCGTCGTGTGGTCCCAGAAACAGTGAACTACTTGGCTACGAATTTAAGAGGAATAATAGTGTCCAGCAGACTGCTGCCCACTATTCCACTCAAGCTTCTAGGTTCTTGAAACGCTTCCAGGACAAGCGTTGCATAAAGACCTAATTTATTAATACCAAAAAGGGTAATCCTCATTGTCTGATTAGTTTCAAGAGTTGCTTCACCAGCCAAATGAAATGAACCTTCCGCCAATTTGCAAATTTTACCAACTTTCGAAACGTCCCGCACCGCGACGAATCTTTGTGTGATCCACAAATGTTTGTTTCGGGTGTATTTATTATATACCATGATTAAAATTTTTGAATTCAAATATTAATCCAATGGGTAAAATATGGTACGAAATAGTTTTGTCCTTACAAAATTTAAATTTTATATAACAAAAGGGATTTTGAGAATTTGGAAACCCAAATATTGGTCGATATGATTCCAGACTCTATCTGGAAAAAAGGTACGAAACATATTGCAAAAAAATCTACCCTACTCTTAATTATACATCCCAGATATGACACACTAGATGTTCTCTATTATAAGAATTGCCATGCTTAATAAAATAAAAATTATGATGGCTTATTGGAATAATTATGGCTAATTGAAAATAACGAAATTTACAAGGGGATATCATCCTCATCTTGTGTAAAGGAAACACAACTTACCATGGATCAAAACATGGTATAAAATTAAGTGGGTAAACCAACCATTCCGCTGCATACTGTGGACCAAAGCCTAAATCAAAATCATCCTTTATTCAAATGGACTCTCGCACATTCTTTTGAATCGCCAATAAACTTAAATTGCACTGGGACTTTCTCATTTTTAAACCAGATTAAAAATATCTTGTTTAAGTATTAGATTGCTTCACTAATCTCTCAAGCCACTGGACTTGTTACACGGTTCCCTACGTTTTACTTGATTCATTGCGAAAGTCTCCAACAGACAAGTAGAGATTTACCATCATAAATATGCGAAGCATGTCTTTTACAGAAATGTCAGACTGGCCGAGCGATATTTTTAAAGTGCAAATAATACAGTTGTTCAAAATATTCCACGGATTTTCTGCCTATAAGGCTCTTCATTGGTAAAAAAAAAATATATTATATCAATGTCCCATCTATATATCATCTGTTAAATCAACTGACAAAAAAAAAAAAAATATATACTCCTTATTCCCGGTAATGTCATGAAAGATAATCGATGGTTGAATATGAAGATAATTATGATTACTACGAATGCCGTTTGACTATGATGACTGAGTATGACTATGACAAATACAACTATCGATGTTTTGAAAATGAAGACGACTATGATTAATATAATTATGAATATTATGATGATTGTAAAGATTATGATGAAATTATGATGAAATTATGATGAAATTATGATGAAATTATGATGAAATTATGATGAAATTATTATGATGAAAATATTATGAAATTATGATGATTATGATTATGGAGATCATGATTTGAGATCATGACGATTATGATGGACTATGGTGAACTAAAATATTAATACATACATATATATCGATGATGAAGCCCAGTTGTGTAAGTCATTCACCGTCTGCAAGTGATTAAGCTTCACTGTTGCGGGTGAATGCCCAATGAAAGGTTGAGTCGAAAAAAAGTATTTATTCATTACTAATATATAAGTATTTATTCATTACTAATACTTATTCATTACTAATATATTTATTTAACCTAAGCTGATGTTATGTCATAGACATTCACTGTCGCGGGTGATTAAGCTTCACCGACTGCGGGTGATTGATACATCAGTGAGGTATTATTAACAAATTAACAAATATATATATATATTATAACCAATCATATGGATAATATTGTTTTTTCTATTATGTTATTTTTATTAATTACTTACAATTATATGTTATACGACAAGTAACTAGTATAGTATTTAATTCCGTACTATTATATCTTTCTACACAAACGGCTATGGTCGTGAAAGAATTTTATGGTGTACTTCGACAACGAAGTACATGTCAGTATGGCCGAGTAGGGACTATTAGTACACTAAAGTCAATTGTTCATTGATCATTTAAAGGTATAAACGGCCAAAGAAAAAAAAAAAAAAAAGAAAAAAAAAAAAGAAAACAACACAAGATAAAAAAAGAAGAGCAAAAATGAAATAAGAACATATTAATATTAAATTAATAATAATGTTAATTAAATTGGTTATGTAATTGACTAATTGGTTATATGTCTAATATTGACGTTAATGATACATAATTTTATAATTTATAATTGTGTAATTAGTTGTATTAGGTCAACCATGGATCAGAAGCTTGGACCTTACAGAAGATTTCTCGAGATGTGGTGCTGGAGGAAAACGCTTCATATTACGTGGACTGCATTCCGCACCAACACGTCCATTCTTGGCGATCTCCAAATCAAAACCAGACTTTCTACCATCTGCTTCCGCCGAATACCGGAGTTCTTTAGTCGCAAAGCCAGAAAAGATGGAGATAGACTTCAACGATTGATGGTCACTGATAAAGTCGAAACATCCGAGGAGCCGGTGACCCGTCAGATGGTCGAACCAAATCTACTCGACGAATAATTCGGGACTCTACAGGAACAAGTGGCGCAGCATAGTAAAGAGGACAACGACTGTTGGTGCTGGGGATCACGACCCTCAGCAATAAAGAAAACTACGCGAGGAGGGAGGTCATTAGTTAGATAAGTATATAATAATTAGTTACATGGTTGAGTAGAGTAATTATATTGAATAAATTGCAATTGATATTGAATCGATACAATATTGATATTTAATTAATTTTAAAATGAGAACGGTACTTCGGGGACGAAGTACAGGTCAGTATGGCCGTGTTAGATATATCCATTATTTTATATGGTATATCTAAGTAAATTATTGAATATCTTAGTCGGTAGTCGCGTTTTCGTTAAGTTGAATATTGATTAATAAAACTATTGTAACTACCCGACTACCTGTTGCAATTAGTGGGGATAGCAGACCCTTATAAAAGCAAGCTCGATCGGAACGACAGACAGTTCGTGTCTGGTAGTGGCCATGGCTAGAGCAGTATTATAAAATGACTAAGATAAGTATATTTCCTTATTTATATAGCTTCCTTATACTGTTAGCCATAATAGTATATTGTACATAATGATAACGATAATGGATAATATATTATATTATGTATATTGTAATATTATAAATAATATTGTAATAAAACAATGGACTATACTTACTGAATATCATTTATGAGGTTTCCCATTTACCTTGGATATATACCTATATTAATATACTCAGATCTAACATATAAATTTAACACACTCAATAATTTCGCAATATCGAATCTGTCTTCTTATAGACATCGCGGCGACACCTTTATCAACAATTATATGGAGTTTTACCAAGTATTATCCCAGGTTTCGAGGACATCAGCCTTCCAGCCCGGCGCGCGGCGATCTCATGTCCGCGCAGATGTTAGTGCCGGGCTGAGTCCCTACCCTACACTGGCATATCAGCCAAACCCCCCCCCCCCCCCCCCGGTGATCAACTCCGCGCCAAGTGAAGCGATCACGGTCGAGATTTTTGTGTGAGGATTTGCCCGTCATGATACCGCAGCCGCCCCGTGCGCCTCCGAGACGACATCATCTCGGCCCAGTTGCAGAGGATAACGCCCCCTTGCCCTGTGGCAGGATATATCATGTCATCAGCCCATGCACGTCCCTTCTGCTGGGCACGGGCCTCCTCTACAAATGGTGGATTTAAGGCCATAGTTCACCGCGCTGGCCTAGTGCTGGTTGGCGACGAGCTTCGATAATCGACATTGGCGTCTGCACAGATATTAGGCGCCATAATATATGCGGTATTTAATAGTTATGTGGGGCCGCTTAAGTACCTATTACGTACGCAAATTTTTCACAAATATTAATATGACCATAAGAATTAAATAACCTGATCTGTTACCAAAATTCCTGACCTTCGCAACTAATAAAATGTTGTATAGCCGAGTTATGTCTCGTTACGAAACCGCAAGAAGAACCTACAACCTTTAGAATTGCGATACTTAAATTAAATAATCACTTCCCGCATAACTCGATTAAAATATATTATTTACAATATTTAAATAAATAAAAATACTTTTTGTTGTTGTACTAGACCCAGTGTACAAAATGTATGCAATTGCGAGGCACACAACTCTTAACGTTATGAAATTTTGTGCATAACTGATATTATAAATTACACGGTCTCAACGGTGAAAATATCGTGAGGAAACCTGCTTGCCTATTTTAGTTTAAGGATTTTTTTACACGTGTAATACCAAAATTTCCACTAGACAAACGTGTTGGACTAAAGCCTACATCCTCTTAAGTTGTAGAGAAAGCTCAAAATCAGCGCACATGTGGGACCGAAAAGTTTCTCATAGTTTCTAATTCTCACGACACAAGACCTGTATGTTAGTATGTATGTATGTGACTGTTGTGGGTATTTATTTATTTATTCACTAATTAACCTTATCAAAATCGCAGTTTATTCTATTTACATAACTGTGTATGTATCTTTCAGCATTGATTTAAACAGTTTTTGTCTCCCAACCAATATGTCTTGTCAAATTAATGAATGCATGCATACATTAAACCGCAAAACAAGCAAATACGAATTTAAAATGATGTTTAACTATTCTGATTTTTAAAGTCAAAATACAAAACATAAGATAATATTTAAATTTTTATACATTTGTCTCCTTCCGATATATCCTATGACATACATAGATGGCGGAAGCTATAAGATTAGATAGATACTCCATACATTAATATTTTAAAGTATATCGTATCAAATTCATAGGTGAGCTATTTTTAGATTAGCAAGGCTACTAAAACTTACACGAAGACCTTATATGCTTATAAAACGATTAATTCTTGCATAATAATATACATCGGATACTCATTTGATTAGTAGCCTCGTTGATGAAACTTGCACACCTAAAATTTCTTACGAATTTCTTAAGTGTGTAGTCAACCAACCTACACTTGGCCAGCTGGTTGACTAAGGCCTAAAAACTCTCTTTAAAGTACACGGGGCTCGTGCCCAGTCGTGATGACACATGAAAAACATCGTAAGGAAACCTGCACACCTAAAATCTTTTAGTTGGGTAGTCCACCAACGCGTCCTAGACTACCTAACCTCTCTCAGCTGGACGAAGGTCCATTCGCACCAATAGGAACGTGTTTGAGCTGATGAAGTCCTTTCTCCCCAGTTCGACATCCACCCGATGCTGCTGACGATCCAAGTGGACATGAGAGACAGCAGGAAGATCAACGCAGCGGTGCTCGGGGGCTTCGGAACCACGGGCCTCATGTTCACAGTCACCACACTCCTGGTAGCTACCAGATACGGAACGGATATCGACAGCAACATACTGCAAAGTGAGTAGAATTCATTTCATATACTGAGTTTCTTGCAAGTTCTTCTCTAGTAATGACTGCCTTCCGAACAGGTTGGTACACAAAAATTTTAAACGACTGAATCTATGTGATGTATTTGACGTTTCATAGATTTAATTAATATTATTTCATTTCAAAGTGGGCACATCTTTAAACCACTGGCTTGGTTGACTCATAATCTTTCTTTATAAAATGTAGACGAATAATCTCGAAGCTTTAAATCTTTATTTTAACAAAAGCAATTTAACATATAAATAAAAATATCCTGACCCCACAGTAAAGTACTATAATCTAGACGTTTAGAATTACGTTAGGGAAACGATACAAAACATGCCTAAGTCGTAGTTAAACTATTACCCAACATTGGTTGTTTTCGAAACTTTTCATTGGATACAAGTATGCACGATATCCAAAATACTGGTAATACTGGTTTTATTCTGACGTCATGCAATTCAAAAAAGCTTGCTAGATTTTTAGCTTGCCTAATAATACAGGTTTATTAGAACTTTACCTATAATCAAGGCCTATTATTGTCTATAGAATCTAACGCTGCGTCTAGTAATAATGTGCAATATATTTCTTATGCGTGCATTAATATCGATTTTAGATTTCCGACACTAATTTACAATAACTTCATATTGTGAATATAAAATTATAGGCTAAGAAGTTTTACTGACTTAATGTCTGCCTAAAAATGTCTATGCAATGAATAAGTTTTTCAAGTAATATAAATTGATAGAAACTTTACTACTTCGATCAAAAACTGTACGTTCTATAAAGTTATGACAGCCCCGTGGCGCAGTTGGCTAGACACCAGCTTGCGAAACGAGCGGCCGCGGGTTCGATTCCCGCACCGAGACAAATGTTTGTGTGATCCACAAATATTTGTTTCGGGTCTGGGTGTTTGTGAGACCGAAAAGTCTCTCGTAGTTTCTGATACCCACGACACAAGACTCGTATCTTAGTGTGGGGTCAGGACTATGTATGTGACTGTTTGGTGTATTTGTATTTATTTATTTCGATAACTGTTTATCACTTTCAACAATATCTAGATTTTCGGTCAAATCTGTAAGCGAAAGTTTAGATTTTAATAGCATTATTTCCCATTAGTTTTTATTATTTTCCAATTGATCGTAGCGTTATGATATACAGTAGACTCCCGGTAATCCGACAAACGTTTTGCAGGGCAGTGTCGGACTATCGAATTTGTCGGATCATAGAGTAGGTACTCTGCCTTAGACCCCCTATAGTCCGGATGTTTTTACAAAAAAGTACCTTGTAATCCGACAAATTACCCATCCAATGATAAAATTTTATTCGTTTCATCATGAAATTAACGTAATTAATTATATTAAAAAATATGCACAACTTTACATTAGAAAATAATTGTGCACAAACAAATGTACACAATTATTACAAAATTATGAATCAATCAATGCATAAAAATATTCATCATAGTTTTTTTTAACATTGTTGGAACGTGAGACCATGTCGGATTACAAGGGGTGCCGGATTAAACAGGGGCCGGATTACCGGGGGTCCACTGTATATTATATAGCCTGCAGCCTTCTTCGCTATATTTTTTAACACAAGAATAAGTCTTAACTTCGCACCAGTAGTTCCTGAGTTCCTGTCCCCGACAATGTTTATAACAAAAATATAAATAGGTAACTAGATTATTAGCATAGAATACTGATTTTTCCTTAATCACTTTTATAGTGTAACATATTATACTTTACATTCAAAATAACATTTATCACTCAGTTAAAATGTCAACCACACAACGGACTAGATATTTAAATAATTTGGTTAAATCTTAATATTCCGTCCGAGTATCTACTACATATAATATTTTTTAAGTATGGTCAGATAAGAAATAGTTATTTTATTAAAATAAATTCTTTTTTTGGCTTAACAATGTCCATGGTTTTCTTATTTTGTTACAACATTTATAGAAACGAACATTTGTGGATGACTAAAACTTTAGTCACTACTTTTGGTGTGAGCATCGAACCATTTTATTTTGTAACCCTACTTCGCCACGGACAGACTGAATATAAGTTTACTCCAAGCTGCTTCCTCTTTAAAGACACAAGCGTGAATTTGTAATCCCACAGCGATCCCGCCGTCGATCCCGCTGTACGTGGTGGCCTTGCTGGTGACGGTGCAGCTCAGCCTGTCCAGCGCTGTCGGGAACTCGGCCCTGTTCCAGCACATTGAAGACTTGCTGCAGATACCACGAAGTAAGTTTTTTGCCTCGCATTTTTATAACTTTAGCATCCTCACCCATTCGTTACCCGCCATCGTTCCCAAGTCGTCAAACCATCGTGCTGCAGGACGTCCCACACTACTATCAAATATTTTAGAAAGTCCATTAGTAATAGTAACATAAATACATATAATACATATGCACATACATAACGTCGTTGATGTATGAATATGAACGAAAACGGGATATTTACTGGATTGGTTGACATGCGTATGGATAACCCGATAAAAGTTGCGGGATTAAATTAATGCTCGTCATGATACTTTTTGCCCTATCCCACCACACACCCGCCACTGCAACTCCTGCATTCCAGGATCAACAGCGGCACGCACAGTATTGGCGCTGAGTAATGAAGCTCAGCAAATCTAAGGGGACCTAAATTGTCATAATCCCGCAACGAAGTTCATCAGAAAAGCAATGTAAAGGAGGAGTTGGAAAACAAAGAGTTGTCCACTTCCCTCCACAGCAAAGCGGGTCATGATACTATGAATTGTTGACTGTACGAGTTTGTAACTTGTCCATTAGCTGTCTATAAATTAATTTAAAATACCAGTTAGCTCCTGAATTTTATCGATACATATTCGAGAAATTCTTAAAGACAAATACTTTTAAGTTTAGTAAATATTTTAAAATCATTCCTTTATTTATTTGCTTCATATGCAACTTCATAAAAGCGATCGGAATGCCTTCGGCGTTCCTTACCAGTCAACCTTGGAGTGATGCAGTGATGAAATGTTGTGTGCATAAAATGCTAAGGTGACAGCTATAAAATGTATACCATACAAATAGGCCACTTACACAAAAATGTAAGCTGGACAAATATATTGCCAATCACATATGTATGTGTATATGAAGACTGCTTTGTTAATCTCGACTTGGCAATCGCATAAAAAACATCGTGTTGAAACGTGATTACCTAAAAGTTCTTAGAAGTGTTGTTCGCTAAAACGCGTTAGACCAGCGTGGTGGACTAAGGCCTATACCCTATCATTGGCAGAGGAGGCCCGTAGCCGTACCCTGCTGGGTACATGGCTGATGTTGATGATGATTTGTATGTATGCAAGAGAAGAGAATTAATATGACCATTCTTTTGTTACAGCGTTTTGCATACAACGCTGCCTAATACGATCCAGTATTATTGCAGTCGCAATATTCTTAGGAGAGACTGTGCCTCGCTTCGATTTAGTCATGGGTCTTGTCGGTTCAACTCTGACGGGCCCTCTCATGTTCGTATTCCCTCCAATGATTTTCCTCAGGCTTTGCTACTTAAAATCATTAAAGGACGAAGATATAGCATTAAGCAAGAGATTGAAACGCGGCATAAAATCTGATTCTGTCAAAAATGGCGCCACAAACGGCGTGAAAAATGGCGGTCAAACAAGATGGCCGCTTATAAAAGAGGCTTTCGGGACGAAATACAAAACATTTACGAGCACATACGTAGAAATACATCCGCATAGAGAGGACGAGTATTCTATAAAATGGTATGACGTGCTTTTAGCACTGATTGTGATGGCAATGGGCGTGGGAGCCACTATCATAGCAACGTACACGAGCTGGGCTAATACGATAGCATATGCAGAGTTCTCGCCGCCATGTTTGATCAACGCGACCATTGCAGCAAGGAGTTTCCTTCGTCAACAGCCAGCATTATAAATGTGATATAGTTTAAAAAGTTGTGCTAATGTTCGCAATGGAGTATTTGCCAACAAATTAGGTATACTTTAGTAAGTGTAAAATAAAATTGAACACTTTCAAGTGATCATTAATATTGCGTGAGTTTCTATTTATTTTGGCGTTTTTTAAGTTTGAATTGTTATTTAGAATCTATGCTACAATAATTAAATGTTTTAGGTAGCTTTTCTCAATAAATTTAATGTTAGTTATTCTTAGTATTAAGATTTTTGGAGTCTTCTCGAAAGGTAGACAGTGTAACTCATAAAGGTCTAAGGCCTTTCATCGTCTTGTCTTTCGAAAAATGATTAAATTGGGCAAGCATTGTAATTATTGTTAACTGTGGACTAAAAATAAATATCGAGATGCATCTGGACCGCTAATACTTAAATAAGTGTGTGAATTAAAGTGCTCCAGGACTTAGATTTCAACATTTAAAGAGTAAAACGCGAAAGTATCTTTAAGACGATTTTAGGCCCAAACAGCTGAACCAATTTTTATGATTTCGGTTATGGGATTAGACATTGCAGGAAGACGTACAGATCTTAAAAAATACTCGGGTGCTGCTAAGCCCAACCGCAATAATGGAGTATAAAAATAAGATTTTGTATAAAATTAAGCCATAATTTGTGTCATAAACTTTAGCACTTCATATTACTAATTATGAAGGGGTCTAATAGTTCGATAAGTATATATGAAATAAACATTGTTTTCTGTTTAACTTATTGTTTTATTACAAAAAGGTTTTACGACTTTTTTTTGATGCCTTGAGGCATAGTTGTGTTTTTTCATGAGATGAACAGCCAGCGTAGTAAAACATATTCTAAGAAAAATGTCTTTTATTCAACAATTCAAACAACATAACAATTCAGTCCTTTACAATTAATAAGCCCGATTAGGAACAATAATATAATCAATCGTGATATAAACATATTGAACAAAAAAATGCTAACAAGTCGTGTTTTAAAATGCAGTGTCGGAATTAGGACTAGTTGACGGGGATATGCCCCACCAGTGTTAACTAAGTAGACATATCTTTCTTCTAGGGATTTCATGACATTTATTTCTATCAATGCATCAATTCTTTGAGTGTAATGATCATTGTATTTTTAGTTTGTATCGAAATAGTGTTACTTTAAAACATTTTATCACCAAGAAAGTTATAAAAAATATACACAAATAACTATAAAATAATATTGAAAGTATTGAGAAAACTGCAACATAAGACTGCGATCAAAATGTTGATGAAAAAACCGTATCTACTGCAATTTTTCAACATCTTTCAATTGAAAAAGACCTTATCTATATTAGTCTCATTCTGTAAAAGTACAATAACAATTATTTATCGGCGGTTCCTACACTAAACTGACTATACAAATGACACCATTCCATAACCTACAAAATGAATACACAGACTAGTGAGTCACTGGCAATTTTGAAAGAGAGTACTCGATAATCAATTCTCATTATAATCATGTTATAAAATTAGACTATTATTTTTTATGAGGTATTTTAAAAAATATTAAAAGTTGGATACCTAGTGTTCGTGCCACCTGGTCTTCCTTAGTATATTTGATATTTATAGAAACTCGAAAACTCAAATTGAACTTCTATGCCACTCAAATCAAAAAGTATAAGAATCATACACGAACTCTTTATGTCGAATAATAAGCTACTTAGGACTAGTCCTCTTTCATTCGATATTCTCTCTACATCCATTTTTAGGCGTCCCTTTTGACATTAAATTCAAAAGGTACTTCTGTAGACGATTATTTTTGGCTGCTTTTATATTATGATCCCTACACAAATCTCTCCAGTATTGCCAGTTTCCCACCATTGAAAACATTAACATATAATTGTACAAATGTTAATCACAAGCATTAAAAGCGTTTCGAGCCCTCGAAGTACACCGTAAATATAAAATTAATATAGTATGTAAATGCTTTAAAGAGGTCATCGAGAATTATTTCACGGCAAAGTTATTATAAATATCATTAACACAATGCCATTGATAGAGTATTTATTTTGATATTTTACGTTAAAATGGCAACCTGAAAAATACTTTAATAAGCTTCTTTGTCTAGGAAATACTTCAGAAAGAAAATAAAATGACAAACGATTACAATTACCTGCCTATTACTATTTCGAAATGTTATTCACATACAGAGTGTTAGCTGACCGTAATGTAAAACTAAGTTACATCATTCAAAATTCTATTATGGTACCCACATACAATTCCTAGTGCGTCCCATTAATATAGACTTTCTATTTGAAAACAATTATTTTGAAATATATACACATATCTACTTGACATTGGCTAAATGCACAAGTGCGAAGCCATAAATTGAAAGAAAAAAAGATACACACATAGAATATTCATTAATTAATTTTGGTACCAAAATATTAATAGTGTCACTATTATCAAAATCTCCAAATTGTTATTTGGTTAATTTCCAAATCAACTGTTTCCATAAAGATTCGAACGTATGGCTTTCATACTATATTGTACTTTAACACGCAATATCCTTCAATAGAAAAATGGGACAACTTAACTTTCGGAACCCCACGATTCAAAAGAACTACAAGATTCTTAATAACGTTATATTTATGTACAATTTATTCCGCAAAAGTTTAATTTTTCGAACGCGTTCAAACCGTTGACTAATTCATGTATTCGTGTATCCTTAGCTTTTTGTTCCATTTAGGGATGGGTTGTTGACTTTTTTTGCGTCAAGGAAACGTAATTGTTTTTTTTGCGTTGGTTAAATAGTTGAAAAACTACTTTAATTCGTCAACTAGTTAATAATGTTAGTGAATGCATTCTACATTTTTTTTTATAAAATTTCATCTGCGACTACCATGCCATCTATGCCTTTAAATTTACCCGTGTACGAATTCAACTAGTTTTTTGAGAATCCATCAACGGTTGATTCTTCATCGTCAACGGTTGATTCAACTAGTTCGTTGGTTCAACACCCATCCCTACACATTGTGCTCGTTAATTCGTCCATTACTGCTTCTTCGGAGGGACGAGGTCTTTGCCGTACTGTTTCCTTATCTCCTTCTTGTCCAGCTTGCCCATGGCGTTCCTTGGCATCTGGTCGATGATCAACAACGTTCTTGGCAGTTGGTAGGGGGCAAGCTTCTTACCCGCAGCATCTTTTATATCTTTGAACGACACTTTGGCATTTGGTTTGAGAACGACCTGTCGAAAAAGAGCATTTATTTTCACAAAGGTTATGGAAACTATGGGGATTTGATTGCCCAATTTTTTTAAATGTACGGAAAAACGAATAATTAAATCACACCAGAGTGTGACTAGAAATTCAAATGTTTCATGAAACTTGACCAGTTAATTGGTCATCAAAAACTAAAGACATCCAAAAGTCACATACATAGTTCTGACCTCAACCTAAGTTTTGTGTCGTGAGTATCAGAAAATAGAGACTTTTGGGTCTCGGGTCTGGAGCCGATACAAATATTTTTAGATTCTTCAGTGCGGAGATCAGACCATCATCCCCTCACTATCATGCAAACTGCACCAAAACGCCCTTAAAATATGGACTTACCACAGCAGAAACAATCTCCCCATAAGTCTCGTCTTCGATCCCGAGGACCGCCACATCGGCGACGTCAGGGTGTTCCAATATGGCGGCCTCCACCTGCAGGGCGCTGATCTTGTACCCCCCGGACTTGATGATGTCGATGGAGGTTCTCCCCAGGACCCTGAACTTGCCGTCGTAGGAGACCGTGTCTCCGGTACGGAACCAGTCGTCGGCTGTGAAGTCTAGAGACTTGAGCTTGGGTGCCCTGTTCCAATACCTAGGGTAGAATTTCTGTATGAATATACCATTTAAACAGCAGTGATGGCCTTGAGGTTTTAGATTCAGAAACAAACCTCTTTTCGAAGTTATGTGTGTATTCATAATAAACTATCACTTGTTTTAAAGGTAAAGGAAAACATTGCGATGAAACCTGCGCATCTAAAAACAAATTCTTAAAAAAGACATTTCTCCTTCCTAAGCCAGCGTGGTCAACTAAAGCGTAACCTCTTTCATTCTTATTAGTGAGTTCAACCAAACAGAGAAGTTTTCAGCCTTACAATATTAGTATAGATTGTAGTTCTTTTAGTAGAGTACTTATTATGAATAAAGAACCATGAATAGCTTCCTATCACATGGGACTTCCAAGGAATTGAACAAACGTAGTTATATTTATCACTTACCTGCTAAACACAGCCGGACCTTTGAGCAGCAATTCTCCTTCGTAGGCGCCATTTTCGCTTTTTTTGTGGACTGTCACCTTTGGCGCTTTCCATTCGTAGCCGTCAGAGTCCACGAAAAAGTCCTTGGAACCAGACAGCCCTATCCGCTCTAGACATATCTGAAAGGAGTAAGAAAGAAAATTCTAGAATGTTCCTTTTCAGGCCACTACGTCGTTTCGATTTTAGTACGTTCTGAAATTTTCTAAACGGTTCTGGAACTGTGTAAAATGATACCGATGGAGCTGGAATAATCTCTAATATTTGTAAAAGTTTTAAACTTCTATGGGACACTCTCTTTTCGAACGGATGGACCAAACAGTCACATACAACAAACAATTATAGACATAACTAACGTGTAACGCATTTGGGTTTTTACAGAAGTACCACTCGTGATTACTACCCAATCAATTGTAGTATAAAAAAAAACGTTTTTGTCTCATACCTGAGTCTCCGGAACTGGTGACTCGACAGTGACAAGCGGTTCCAGCTCCCCAGTCTCCTCGTTGGGTACGGCGACGCGCGCCGACACCCCGGGCAACGGGTTGCCGACGCACCCCACTGTCCTCTCCTCCACGGGGCGGTAGGGGTTGCTCAACGCCATCCCCACTTCAGACATACCGTACCGTTCTAGAAGACGGATGCCTGATATCTGGGGGGAGGATTTTGTGTTTATAATTGATGTTTTGTTTCTTGATGGTTTTGTTTATCAGTGAAAGAGGTTTTCTTAAATTTGTTGTTGTTTTGTTTTTATTGTGACAAATATTTAAAAGAAAATGAACATAGGTACTTTTTATACAGAGGTTAAAAAAAGTGTAATTTTTTTGCAATTTTTTTGCCAGTCATGGTTTTGATTATGGCCTGTTTACGTATAGTTAGTCAGTGGTAGTAGCAGTGATGGCCTCGAGGTTTAGGCGCGCGGTCGAGAATCTCTGCGGTCGCGGGTTCGAACCCCAGGCACACACCTCTGACTTTTCGAAGTTATGTGTGTATTCAAATTGAATTATCACTTGCTTTAACGGTGAAGGAAAACATCGTGATGAAACCTGCACACCTAAAAGTTCTTAGGAATTTCTTAGGTGTGTAGCCCGCCAACCCGCACTAGGCCAGCGTGGTGGACTATGGCCTAAACCCTCTCAATGGTAGAGGAGACCCGTGCTCAGCAGTGGGCGTCGTATATGGGTTGATGAAGAAGAAGAAGAAGTATGTGTGCGTGCGTGAGTGAGTGCGTGGACGTGTTGGTGTCCGTGAGCATAGATGCAGTGGAGTACCCGTGTTGGCTGCGTATGTATGTTTCTTGGCGTGGCTATGTATGTGACCTGCATGTGTATACCTGCTCCCAGTGGTTGGAGAGCGCGTCCGGCAGCGGCGCGGAGCCGGCGCACATGAGGCGCAGGCGCGAGGCGAGCGCGGCGCGCACGTAGTGCTGGGTGCGCGGCTCGGGGAACAGGCGGCCGTGCTCGGCGGCCAGGCGCGCGTACATGGCGGGCACGGCGTGCAGCACGCTCACGCGGGCCTCCTCGCGCTCGCCCATGCCCAGCAGCCGCGCCCACACGCCGTGCGCCGAGAACGACGGCAGCATGCGCAGTCTGCACACACACACATGCCGACACTATACTCCTACCCAATACTGACTTATGAAGGGGGAGGGATGCGAAAAGATTTTAGTTATTGTATTCTGACGTTAAAAATAAAGGGGGGGGTCGTTTCACGCATCATAACTGTGTATTCTCCGTTTGAAAGTCATGGTAGTTTTTTTAGTATTATTTTATAAAAAGGAGTCATCTACTCAAAAATAACTCGGGGCTGTATAAGGAAGAGATTTTTCACCAGATATGGGTAACTCTTATTAATTGCTAACAGGAATGATAGAAATATAAAGCGGAGCTGATAAAGTTCCAATCACCAATAAGAGACAGCAAAAGAATCACAAATACGTTCGAACCCAGAACTCAAAATACGTACCTAGCCCCAGCAGCCAACGAAGCCAGCATGGAGTTGAGCTGCCCGTGTATGTGGTGCAGCGGCAGCGTGTGCAGAACCACGTCGTTGCACGAGTACTGCCACGCGCTGTGCAACGCCGATATCTGCGTCTGCAGCATACTGTGGGTCCAGATCACTCCCTTGGGCTTGCTCGTTGTACCTTTAAAATAAAAAATAGTCTATGGTGTAGGGTAGTTGTAGATTTGAATAAAAAAAAGAAGAAAAAAAACAATACATAGAGTTTTCAAAAATAGAATTCATAAATTTCCATCAAATTTGCAACAAAGACTATGGCGTCCATCATTGCATTGTACGTCTGTTTGTAATTACTTTGGAAATCGTTAGTTGTAAACTTAGTTGTTCTTGATACATCCGTTAACAATTCTTTAAAAAATATATATTGAAAATCGATTTGGAAATAATTAAAAAAATATATTAGAGAAACAGGAAGCAAAAGTGTACTTACCACTGGTATATATAATAAGCGCTTCTCTCGACCCATACCACATATTAGACCTGCCAACATCAGTCAACGTATCCTCATTCTTGGGCTTCAAGAACGTGCTGTTTGGCTGGTACAATTGGGCTGTAATCTCCTTGTCTTTGCCAGTGATCAGCAAAGGAGTAGAGAGGTCCAGTGTGATAGGTCTCAGCAGTTTCTCGTACTCTTGCGTGCATATTACAAGATGTGACATACTGTCCTGCATGTAGTACTTTAGCATGTCTGGTGGGTGTAGGGGAGTTAGGGGAACAGCTGGAAAGAATAATTTGAATGATATGACACTGGTCATGATACATTAGGACACTGTAATCATCAGCAACATCATTATCATCTTGATCATCATTGTGGTTATCAGCACATATTATACAGGGTGTATTTAGACCGTGATCGAAAACTGAGGCAGGTAATAGCGATAGTGATTACAAACCCCCTGGCATTAAAGAAAATCCCGACAAAAAATAAAAATTTTGAGGTTTTCCATACAAATCACATACTTTTAACACCTATGGTTGTATGGAAATCGTCAAAATTTTTATTTTTTGTCGGGATTTTTAATATCGCCACTGGGTTTGTGATCACCCTCGCTATTACCTGCCTCAGTTTTCGATCACGGTCTAAATACACCCTGTATATCCCATTGCTTGGCACCGGCTTCATCTACTACTTATGCGGGTTTAGGCCTTACTCTACCACGCTGGCCTAGTGGGGGTTGGCGGACTATACATCTAGGAAGTTCCTGAGAACTTTTTTAGATGTGGCGGTTTCTTCACGATGTTTTCAAGTAAAGTACATTATAAATAAACACATAACTTGGAAAAGTCAGAGAGTGTGTCTAAAATTTGGTTGCGATATCGCCTAGATTATCAACCGCCGGCCTAAACCTCGAGGCCATTACTACTTATGTGGGTGACGCCAATTTTGTACGCACCCGCAACCTTTCGTTTCATAAGTTGTTCTACTAACCAAGTCGCAGGGCTGTCAAAAAAAAATTTTTGCCTCGACGTAATATTTTCAAGCACTATGCAAATATTTTTGTCGTCAACGACGAAGTTGTGACAAGCTAATTAACATGCTTTTGTATAAATATTCCATTTTGCAAAAATTACTATAGCTTCAAATATTTATGTTCTAGAAAATTCCTGTAAGAGTTTCCTTAAATAACGCAAGTGGCCGTCATAGCGTTGTTAATTAGACACCGACTTGTGATACAAAATACTGCGGGTTTGATCCCACTCCGAAACAAACATTTGTGGTTTAATATGTTGTGTGTAGTAGTATCTATGAAACTGGAGTCAATTGTGTTTTCATATACCTACAATACAAGGCTTGTGGACTAACGTAGGGTCAGAGCTACAGTACATTTATTTCAGTTTAAAGAAAAACTGTTGACACACACACAAGTACATACAATAAATCCAAAAAAAATCTATGAAGCTTCATCACATATCTATTTACTTACCAATGTTCCCCGACATCCATATTGCCCACTGCACTATAACATGTGATGCATCATTGTTACACATATAAGCAATTGTCCGTTCAGTCTCTCCAACTGAAACGAAATGAATATCGTTAAAAATACATTAATAACCTGTTGCCATATGATTTAGAAGGAGTTTATCAAAGGAGATTTTAAAAATATTAAAAAAAAAATACATTTTCGCAAGAAAAAAAATTGTACCAAAAATAAATTGTGGTCAAAACCCCATTAGTAGAGTGCCGTAAGGCATAAAAATGGTCAAACCTCGGAACCCAGGGCCAGTCAATGAATCTGTATATCAAGTATGAGACTGCATTATTAAGACCTCAAATAAAAAAGTTAAAAACAAAAAATTGACCGATCTCAATTTACAACAATTTTTAACAACAATTTACTGAAAAATGAGAGACGGAAGGGAGAAAATTTTTTTATAGTGAAAAATTTAATTTTATTTGTAATAAATTATATGTGCAGAGTAACTTCAATGTAATTTATTAGATTATCGTAAAAAATAAGTTACAAAAAAAAATTATCATTAACTATTCACATTGTTACATCGTGTACATTTCACAGCTTTCACCATTGCATTCTAAGCAAGCTGCAGTGCAGTTTAATCCACTTTTCCTGCACCCACAAGATGCTCCACATCCTGTTTTGCATGAGCAAAAAATAATTTTTAATAAAGATTCTGGAGCTGGTCGTTGCGTCATTGTTTGCGGTGTCAATATTTCGCATTCCAAGCCATGTTTGAACTTGCAAAAATACTCTTTTAAGTTTTAGTACAAACGCCCAATTAATTCAATATTTTGTCAATGCGAATATTGTTGCTCGAAAATTCCTTAATCACACGAAATAGCAACAAAGGGCAATATTGGCGTTGGTGACTTGAATTTCCTCAAGTTGCCCCAAAACAACAAATCTATACAACAAAATGTGAAAAAAGCTCTTAAAAAGAATATTTCTCATTTCTTAAATTATGAGCTTTGCAGAGCAAAAACGTGATCCCTTATTTTTTCAAAAATTCTATCGAGTGTAACAAAAATATGGCTGGATGGATTAATTTGGCACTTTGTAGGATTTTTGTGGACATATTGAACTGTAAAACGCACACTTAATATTATTGGTTTTCACAATATTTTCGATCCAGCGCTCGATTTTCCAAAACACCATCTAAAGCAAATTTTTGATGCATTTTCAAATTCATGTAACAAGAAGAATTCTTGTTTTTTCGAAAAAGTAATAGCTGGTGGTTAAAGGATATTTATTCAAATTCTTGAAACGCACCTTAAACTTGGTATACAATTATTTGTTGCTGAGATATCGATAATTAAAGACAAAAGGATCCTTTTCCATTTGTAGACTGATATCTCGGCGAGAACTAAACATATCGAGGTGTTAAAAGATAGAAATTAAAGCTAAATAAACAAAGTATCCGATCTTTATAAGGGTTAAGCAAGAACATTTTTCTCCACGCCCGTATGTAAAAAAAAGAAGCATTAAACATTTTGAAATTGTTTTGTTGCTGCTTTTCCTAAGATCACTCAAAAACCACTGATGCTACAAAATTTTAATGTGTTAATCCAAAAACTAGAGACTTGGAGCTACAATTTTCTTTTTTTAAATTTCCTGTACGACCATTTTTCTCGAAGTTACGGCCCAAAAATTTGGATTTATTTTTTGATCCTTTACTTTTTCCAGTAGTGTATTTATTTATATTCATCGGTATACCTGCAGTCCCTAAAGATCCAAGATCAAGTTTTCAAGTTTGTGATAGTTGTTATTTTTTAAAATATGACTTTCGACTAATATAAATCAATTAAAACTCCAAAAAATTAATAAATGTTTATAATAATAAAAAAAAAATTGAGAGCGCGAAAAAAATTTTTTTTAACATTTTTCTATATGCTATTAAAAACATATTTTCAAGGTTTATATTAAGATTCATAGACTGGCCCTGGATTCCGAGGTATAAACCTTACGGCGCTCCACTACATTGTTAAAAAGAATCAAAAAAGATCGAGATTGCATCTTGATTTGTTGCTACTTCTATCCTTCTTTAAACCACAAACCACAAGTTTATGTAAGTATTGAAATACTTATATAATACAGAAACGAACAATTTTTTTTTCAACAGAAATTACGTTTAAATCTATATAATAATCAGATTACTTACCCAGCTGCATTGATATCTCTGTGCAGAGCGCTGAGGCAGCCTGGTGCAAGCCGGCATATGTGTATATACCAACTTCATCTTGCAGTGCTATCCTTGATGGGAACAATAGAGCCCTGCGAAACACGGGAACTGAGCCACCTGTAAAGATGTATAAAAATATAATACTACACTTGGAAGATTTCCTTTTTATGTACCTAGCTTGATTGAGAATTTTGAAGAAGAAAATATTTATTACGGTTTAAGACCTCTTGAAAAGATTTTGGGAGAGGAATTTAAAGTCAAAATCAAAATCATGCCACTTGGAAACTGGACTCTTGACTAGTTTTTTTTAGGAAATATGATAGCTTTTCATGGATTTATTTATTTATTCACACTTTATACAAAGTTTGTATAGGTGGACTTAAAGCCTAGCATGGCATTCTTTGACAGTCGAACCTAGGGTGAGCTTTACTCTTTACACTGCTATATTCTTGGACCAATCAGGGTGATATGATTTCAAAAGTGTGTCAAAGCTGTAATTTTGTATGCTAGTTCTCATTCATTATAACCATTTGTCTATCATCCATTCATGCCATGGAGTCCTGTATATGTGTTAGAAAGTCTTTAAACTTCAGGAAAGTGACCAAGCATAAATTATGTATAATCAGCCTATAACATCCACTAATATGCTGGTCACTATTTGAGAAGATGAGAATGCTCAATCATGCTAGTGCGGCTAGGAAAATACTAACAAAACATATTTTGCATGTCATTTCAATATCTTATCAAGTCTTATAATATACTAGGAGTATGTATTTACCAACATATTTACATAATAAAAACTCTTTTTATGGAATAATTTGAAATAGACAACTGTGTTGAACAGATAATACTTTTAAAACTATATAATTTTAACAACAATCTTCTTTTTTCCTTGTGTTACATAAAATACATTCTCTTTTAAAAAAATAATACTTAGTTACTTTTAATAAACTTAAATTTAAATTATTAATCCTTAATCCATAACATAACTTTAGCCTGTTACTGAATTTAGAACAATGCCATGATGATTGATGATCCAAGTGATTAGCTGTTATTACATACTGTTTATGTAACCTACATACACCATGGTTATGAACCCTTGACTCATAATGCTATACTTAAAATTGTTAATCCTTGATCAACCATTATGCAGTACTAGTGTTACGAGTAAATGGAGTAAAGATTATGGAGATTAGTAAATATATTTCAATTCTTATCAGACGTGAAGTTTTACTGCAGGTGGTTTTAAGTGGAATACACTGACTTAGCTTTTAAGTAATCACGATTTTATAGAAACAGGTGCATAACAGCAGACTAGCTATTGTTTTTTTAATGTATTTTTTTTTTAACTTATCTTTTTCTATAGAAAATATAAAATTACTTTTTCCCTTATATATATTTCATATGCACATGGAACACCATATGCAATATTTTAGGCTCACAATAACATACATCTTGATATTGAGCCAGATATTCATTTAGCAACAGAATCCTATAACATTGACTAGTGACTAGTCATTAAAGGTGCAAAGTAAAATTATATGAACTCACCATCTCTAATATCTTTGTTGAAGGAGATCACCAAATCCGTATTAACTTCATCTTTAGGTACGTTTCCAGCTACGTTCTTGTACGACGCGATGCCAAAAGGTTTCCGTAAAAGCCGGCTCAAAATTCTTATGTTACGAAAACCCACTTCCATATTAACAAGAATGGAAAAATATTAATCTTTCCTTCCTAATTTAGATACAACTGTCGCGAATTATTATTGAACGATACGTTATATGTACGAAGAAGTGCTTAATAAAAAAGATAAGAAAAGTAATATTAGGTTATTTTTATTCCGTGACAATCCGTTGTGACAATCAGCTGACTGACACTGACATATTAATGTGTGACGGATATTTTTTTTTAATTCAAGGCACATATTAATGAAAAATTACTTATTTCCAAAAAATATTACGTTATACGGTAGGCAGGTATCCGTATTTGTATGTTAGTAGAAAGCAAGAGCAGCGTATACCTCGATATAAAAATGTATTATAATTTCCTAAAATTTGCCTGTATAGCTTTTTCCTTAGCTTTTCCTTTCGAAAAACTTAAACTCAAAGTTTATACTGTCTGTCACCAGTCGCAGTGTCAAAAATGGTTTGTGGTTATTCGGAACTTGTTGTTTTGTAAATAATTATTAATTACATTTTATTAAAGGGATACCACAATGGTTGTAAATGCTCCAGACTCGCCTGTACAGGCGGAAGTGATATTTGCTATAGAAGCGACTGCTACGAACGGAGCGTATATTAGTGAATTAAAAACTAACTATATTATACCTACTCTAGAGTAAGTAGTTACCATGTATAATTTTAAGAAATATAAATGTAGATGGGGCCTGATTTTGTGGTCGTTTTGTATCTTAATTACGTAGATTCTAAATGATCCATTGTTTATTATGGTTGGGTATTTAAACAAAGATTTAGGTCCAAGATTATATTATTGTTTGACTTCTATCAGCTTTGACTAAATTTTTTTAAGGAAAATCAACGTTTAAATACCTTATGAACAAGCTCTGGATCTTGAAGCTATTAGATCTGGGTATAAGTAACTCTTCAAAGTTGAGTGTATTTGCGCCATTAAGCTATAATAATATACTAATGTTCTGGTGATTAGGCTAGTATACTTATTAATAATCCAAATTTCAACTTTATTTGTTTTTTTACTATTATAATGAAGCACTTAAGGAATGAAACAATTTGTGTAAAAATAAATTAAGGATACTGTAATGATTTTTACCTTTTTTTCCATTACTTTATATTTATGGTGATAATTTATGAGTATACAATATAATAATAGAATAGTAAAATCCACATGAATATGACACAGCTCTGAAAGTATATAGTTTCCATTTAGAAGCTCTAATACTAATTTGTAAAGTGTAACATCATTACTATATTTTCCTCAAAGGCTGGCAGCACACCAATGATTTTTTTGGTATTGTGGGTGTTTATGGGTGGTGTTGACCACTTAATATCAGGTGGCTCATTTGCTTATTTGCCTCCTTTTTCAAAAAAAAAACAGAACTCGATATCTCCACAGAACATTAATTCATAATTTTAGATACACTTACCAAGCTCTACTGAGTTTTCCAATAGAATTGTCTATAGTAATTTATGGTAACTCCTTCCAGATACTTCCATGGAGGTGCCCTGGAGGAAGGTGGAGGCAGCGGTTCCGTTTACAGTATAGTTACATACAAAGCAGCTGATTGCCACCCAGGACTTCCTGTGTCAACCTTCGGTCCGTTCACCAATCCACAAACAGTGTCAGAAACCGTTGATAAAATACAGTGAGTATTTTTAATTAATGCATAAATAAATACAGCAAATAGTTACAAACATAGTTCTGACTCCAGACTAAGACATTTGTCCTGTGTTGTGGGTATCAAAAACTATGAAAGGCTTCTTGATCTGACAAATGATCAGACCAAAACAAATATTTGTGGATTACATAAATATTTGTCTTGATGCGGAGAGTGAACCCACGGCCTTTCATTTCCCAAGCTGGTGCCTGGCCAACTGTGCCATTAGACTGAAAATGTAAAGGAGTGAATTTCTCATCCATATGTGTATACATACAATATCACTATTGATTGTAACTAAATATTTTAAATCTATGCGAGTACCTCATACATTTGTATTTCATACCCAGGTACATAGGAGGGCATGCGGAGAGCCGTGCATGTGTGACAGAAGCCATAACAACAGCGCTGGCATGTTTCGACGAGCTCGGCAGGACAGACATACCGATGCACATAGTTATACTGTGCTCGTCGCCGCCGTACTCGGCGTATGCAGGCGGACTAGTCCCTCCCGGTAAGTTGAAGATTAAACTTTAACATTTTATATGAAGGAAGTGGAATGGAAGTGTAGTCAAGTTATAAAAAAAAATCCCTAGGCCTCACTCGCCGAAACAAAATGGAGTGTGTTAATGTTTTCTTTTATTCAATCTTTCATGAATTGTTTCATTCATTTATAGCCTCGCGCTGGCATTTATAGATGCAGTGATGGCCTCGAGGTTTGGGCGCGCGGTCGAGAATCTCGACGGTCGCGGGTTCGAACCCCAGGCACACACCTCTGACTTTTCGAAGTTATGTGTGTATTCACATTGAATTATCACTTGCTTTAACGGTGAAGAATAACATCGTGATAAAACCTGCACACTAAGAGTTCTTAGGAATTTCTTAGGTGTGTAGTCCGCCAACCCGCACTAGGCCAGCGTGGTAGACTATGGCCTAAACCCTCTCAATGGTAGAGGAGACCCGTGCTCAGCAGTGGGCGTATATGGGTTGATGAAGATGAAGAAGAGTTTGCATTTACCTAAGTTCCTAATCGTAGTTGATATAGAAAAAAATATACAGTATTAGTATTTTAATTTACAGTGTGGTGTACTAATGCCTAAACCCATTATAGAGGAGGCTTGTGCCCGTGGAACATAAATAAATGACGCTGTATTATGACGTTTGCAGCCGCTATCAGATGCTCATATCCATCAAAAATGTTTGCAAAAGCCACATCCCCTTGTGTTGTGTTCAGGCGCTCCCGTGGGCGCGGAGCAGGCGGCGCGCGTGGCGGGGGAGCGCGGGGTGCAGGTGTCGGTGGCGAGCGCGCGCCGCCTCCCCGCGCTCCTCTCGCTGTACGAGCACGCGGGCGGGGACCTGCTGCAGGCACAGCAGAGGAACTTCGCAAAGGTATTACTTAACCTTTGCTTTTGTGGGTGTTCATCGGTGCTGACCATTTATCATCGGTTGGCTCACTTGCTTGTTTGCCTCTTTTTTACAATAACAAAGTAAGGTTACCTGATCTCATTTACCATCATTCGTAGTCTCTGATACCCATGGCACAAGAATCGTATCTTAAAGTGGGGTCAAGACTATGTGTTACTGTTGTGTATTTATTTATTTATTCATTATAATAAAATTATTGACTAGCAGAAAAAAATATATGGAAAAGCTATAATAAATGTGATATCACAATAGTTATTTTTTTATACAGGACCCGCGCCACCTAGTGCTGTTACGCGGGTACAGCCTGAAGGAGCGGCCGCCCAGCCCCGCGCCGCCGCCCGTGCCCGACATACAGACTGACGTGTATGTGTAAGTAACATAGTAGCATATACTTACATTGTACATGTGACACCCTGTGGCGCAAATCGCTAGACACCAGAGACAAATCACTGGCTCACTATTACAAGGTTCTATGTTACAATCTTGCTTATTTATTTATGAACTTCAAATTGAATATGACTTTATATTTATATAGAACCTTTTGGTATTCATAACTAAATTGTAATATTGAGCCATTGTCTGGGTGTCTGTGAGACCAAAAAGTCTCTCGCAGTTTCGTATATCTATTTAAATATAGGGTCAGGACTATGTGTGTGACTGTTGGAGGTATTTATTCATTAATCAATGGCGGTACTTCCACAGAAGCTCAAAAGCCCAGCTCATAAAATTATGCAAAAAAATACAATGTATTCGTAATTCTATACGGCTAGCTGTACATTTTTTTAATGAAAAAGAGGCAAACGAGCTAAAGCCATCTGATGATAATAACGCTACTTTGGTACATTACAGCAGCCAAGGCCGTGGTGCAGTGGGCCCGGTAGGGGGCAGCGCGGTGCCCGGGGGCGGCGGCGCGCGGGGCGGCGGCGCCACGTTCCCGCGGCCGGCGTGCGGGCGCGGCGCCGGCTGGATGTCGGCCTCCCGCCCCGCCATCTACGCCGGGAACTCCGCCCTCCTCACGCAGCTGGCGCAACCCTCGTACCCCCCGCCGCCGCCAGCACTGCCTGCACAGGTTAGATGTGGGATTTTTTGGAGTTGTGACGATAGAAGAAATGGAGTATTTGATGATTTATTTATGAACTCTGTATTCTTTACAAAGAAATGTTGATAATAACAAACAGACTGAAGTAGAATTATCGGTCTTATCCCTCAAAGCGATCTTTTAGAGACAACCATAACATGGACACAATAGAAGACTTATTAATCTATGGTAAAAAAAGGTCAAAATCCTATCTGAATTATACCTCGGAATTATTTGCTGTGTATTTTTCGAAGCGACCAACAATTACCATATTCTTTGTTTTAAATTAAAAAAATTATAAACATACAAATTAAGGAACGTCATTGCCATGTAGCGTTGGACGTAGTGGAAGCCTATGTCCAGCTGTGAAATTATTCGGCTGATGATCATGAACAATACATAATTCAACCCAGGATTTTTTTTTAACAAATAAGCATATAAGTGACCTTTTTAAAATAATCCAATCAGTAAAACTAGCTACATCCCCCCAGGCTACCCACCAGCGCATGCCCGCCATGCTGACCCCGGGGCCGAGCGGCGCCGCGCCCCCGCAGCCGCAGCTGCAGCGCAGCTTCATCTGGAGCGGCGTCATCGAGTGGATGGAGAAGGGCAAGTCGCCCGGAGACCAGCAGAAGACCACCAAGCTGCTGCCTTGTCAGGTAATAGGGGGAAAAGGGGGTACTTTTTGGAAGTAAAAGCCTTAGAAGGTTTTAGTATGTGGTAATCTGGTGAGCGAAAAAAGCAGTGATGGCCTCGAGGTTTAAGCGCACAGTCGAGAATCTCAACGGTCGTCGGTTCAAACAAACACACCTTTGACTTATTGAAGGTATGTTCTCAAGAATTGCTTAGACGTGTATTGCACTAATAAGCATTAGGCCAGCATGGTGGACTAAGGCCTAAATCGTCTTTATGTTAAGGAGTCCCGTGCACAGCAGTGGAACTTATATGGACCGTTAATGATGATGATTATTTGGTTCTGAAGAAAGTCATTTTACACTGCAGTTCCAACGTACCCACAGTTACAGTAAAATAATAATATTCCCGACTTTGCAATATTCATAGTATATGTATGGCTCTGATTAACTTCATTGCGGGATTATGACAATTTAGGTCCCCTTAGATTCGCTGAGCTTCATTGCTCGGCGCCGATACTGTGCGTGCCGCTGTTGATCCTGGAGTACAGGAGTTGCAGTGGCGGGTGTGTGGTGGGATAGGGACATAAAAAGTATGTGTATCGTCAGCAATGAAGTTACTAATTCATACCCCCCCCCCCTCCAGGTGTCAGCAAGTTCGAAAGACATCGAGCCCGAGTTGAAGGTGGACACGTGGCCCAACAAGTTGCTGATGCAGCTGATGCCCAAGCAGCTGATCAGCAACATCGGCGGGCAGTACCTCAAGGACAGCAAGTCCGTGCTGTTCCACCTGCAGCCCAGCGAGGCGCTGGAGCAGCTCACCAAGGTCATGGTCAATGGATTTGTAAGTACTAACGTTTTATCAACTTCTATAATGCATAAGTAGCTATTCCAGTTCAATAACAACCAGCAGCCGTATAGAATCATAACATTATTGTTGCTTAATTTTAAATTATTTCACTTAAAAATATAATAGTTAACATGGCATGGTTAATAATAACGATTTTGAGTCTACTTAATGATAAAATCATTAAATAATAATATGATGTTTAATTTTTTTTAAATCTATTACCTATGTAATCAAAAGTCCCGTTGCAATCTATATAAACTAATAACTATCGCTTATAACATTATAACTATCGGATATAACGTCCGAAATGTACGGTCCCTTCAATGTCGTTATATCCGATTTGAACTGTATTTAATAATAGAATGACTGCCTCGTGGTCTCGCGGCACCAGCATATACCGTACGACGTAACGCAAAATGTTTTCATTATTCATTTCATTAATATTTCCATTTGGACATTTTTAATAGCAGCACAGAGTCTGCCCGGAAAACGGCAATAGACTCGCCCCTTATTACGTGGGAGCTTAGCGAAATGCGGGTGTAGGCATGCACCTCTGCCCACCCCTTCTGGAAATACAGGTGTGATGTAAGTATGTATATTAATAATAGAGTTGATATTTCCAGGCGGGCTGCGTTCACTTCCAGCCGATGTCTTCGCCCCCACAGTGCGAGATCAAGGTTCTCATCCTGCTCTACACCCCCGACAAGAAAGTGTACCTGGGGTTCATCCCCAACAACCAGGCCACCTTCGTCGATAGACTCAGGAAGGTAAGACATAAACAGGGGATACTTTCACTGTATAGTTATTCTTCTTCTTCTTCATCAACCCATATACGCCCACTGCTGAGCACGGGTCTCCTCTACCTTTGAGAGGGTTTAGGCCATAGTCCACCACGCTGGCCTAGTGTGGATTGGCGGACTACAAATCTAAGAAATTCCTAAGAACTTTAGGTGTGCAGGTTTCATCACGATGTTTTCCTTCACCGTTAAAGCGAGTGATAATTCAATGTGAATACACACATAACTTTGTAAAGTCAGAGGTGTGTGCCTGGGGTTTGAACCCGCGACCGTCGAGATTCTCGACCGCGCGCCTAAACCTCGAGGCCATCACTGCTTCTATGGTGGTATAGATTATGTTTTTTGTTTACATTATGTTTAGATTGTTAATCTATACTAATATTATAAAGCTGAAGAGTTTGTTTGTTTGTTTGTTTGTTTGTTTGAACGCTAGGATCTCAGGAACTACTGGTCCGATTTGAAAAATTCTTTCACTGTTAGATAGCACATTTATCGAGGAAGGCTATAGGCTATATATCATCACGCTATGACCAATAGGAGCGGAGCAGTAATAAAGAATGTTTCAAAATCGGGGACTTGTTTCCTTTTTGTGAGCTTCCGCTTCGTACGCTGCAGAAACGGTTAAAGTTTCGCTAAAATAATGTATGACAGAATTGTTCCCCTTTAAAAATTCTAAAAAAAAGTCCGCGACAGCATATGTCTATCTTTTAAGGTTGGCTCACTTTAACGTTTTTTATTCTAACCAACTTTATTTTAAATAAAGCATTATTTGTGAAGGTGTTTTTACAAACATGATATTAATCCTTATCCAAATAAATACGTTATTCATTACAAGTATTTAATACAAAATAAATTTGTCTTTTACATCATTTGATTTCAATAAGTATCTTAGAAGATATCGCAGTTTCAAAATAATGATCAAGCGCGCAATAATGATACTCAAGGCGTCGACCGGCGCGTTTCGGTTTTACGTTGAAACAATTTGACCGATTGTATGATTTTTGTATATTTAAGTAAATGGGGCTCTGCGGGGTAAAATACTACAACTTATTTTCTTTCTGAACCCAACCCTGTAGTCCACGCAGACGGAGTTGCGGGCAAAAGCTAGTGCCTCATAAATGAAATAAAAAAGCAAGCAGTATGTAAACAAGTGTGTGTGTGTGTGTGCAGGTGATCCAGCAGCAGAAGATCAACCAGTACATGAACAAGCAGCTGCCGGCCAGCGTGAGCGCCGCGGGGGGCATGCCCGGGAACATGCCCACACCCACCATGGCGGGTACGTGGCGTCATCATCATCACCATTATCATTATAATTACACAACTAAGAAATTCCCAAGAACTGGCTGGTTTCATCTCACTGTTTTCCTGCACCTTAAAAGCGAGTGAATTCATTGTGGATACAAACACAGCTTGGAAAAGTCAGAGGTTCTCAAATTGCATGGTATATGTTTTTACCATAAGACCATATCTATGAAAATATCAATTTAAAATAATTGGTATTTATGATTTTTCAGGGACAGGAGCTATGTCCACCGCTGGGATGTCTTCAAGCGGCATGGGTGGTGCAGGTGGGATGAGCAGCGGCATGCAAGGCGTGGGACAAGTGGGGGGCGTCGGACAAGTGGGGGGCGTCGGACAAGTAGGAGGTGTGGGACAAGTTGGAGGAGTGGGACAAGTGGGGGGCGTGGGACAAGTGGGAGGCGTTGGGCAAGTAGGGGGCGTTGGGCAGGTGGGGGGCGTAGGGCAAGTTGGACAGATGCCCGTCCCCGGGGGTAGTCAGCCCATGGTGCAGCAACAGATGCAACAACATTCACAGGTATGTGAATTGTGAAGCTATGATCAATTATTACTACCATACCATAAACCCACGCCTGTCTCCCGATAGGGTAGCCAGAGACTATAGAGTGCCAAATGCCACGGTCCAGACACACCTCTTTCGCTTCCTCCACTGACATTATCCTCTTCATGCATGCACGTTGGTTTCGAGGACTCTTTATATTACCCTTCTTAAGAAGAAAACTATTCTTTAATTCTTATTATTATAGAAAAAAATATATTTGTTTATATTTTCACACCCAAAGGTGAACTAATTCCTAACATTTCACAATACAAACCAACAGACATATCGCAGCCTTACTATTCTAAGTTTCAAGGTTCTATGTAACAATTTATGTTTTAATTTTACAATTTTAGCAAGTTCTATAGTTATACAGAACCTCGTAGTATTAATAACTAAATAAGTGCTAATTGCTATTGTAATATAGAACCTTGTTATATTGAGCCAGCGATATTCCAAATTTATCCGCAGGGTATGATGATCGGCGGCGGCATGGGGGGTCAGGTATCCCAAGTGGGTCAGGTCGGGCAAGTGGGTCAGGTCGGGGGCAAGGGTCCCCGGCCGGTGACCCAGCTGGACGGACTGGAGGCCGCCCGCCAGCAAAACCTGGAGAAAATCCAGCAGTTGCAGGAGACTCTGCAGGCGGCCCACCAGCAGGAGGCGCAGTTCAAGTCCCAAATGGATATTATGTCGCACCTGCACGCGGCCCAGCAGCAGGAACAACACTACAAGCAGTTGGAGGTTTGTAGGACTTAGACTACCACAAAGGTTCGGTAAGATGCGTGAGAATTGTTAAAGGTCATAGATTCAATTTTCGTGTTGGGTATAGTAACATATTTTTGAATATTACTTCTTTCTCCTAATATTTACAATAAAAGCTTTAAAATTAAATTCTTTAGTATCGATATTTCTACTATAATAAGTAGTTACTTAATGTTTAAAATTCAAAGGATTTTTATCACCCGAAAGACGTCCACTGCTGGGCCTAGGTCTCCTCCAAAGACTTCCAAAGCCGGTGCTTAACACCGGGATGTATATGGACTGATGATGATGATGCTAATGGCGATGGTGATGCTGTTTCTGATACTGATGATGACGATGATAATTAAACTATCTAAAAAAACTTACGTGTGTAACTGTAACAGGAGCAGCAACGTAAGCACCAGTTGCAGCAACAGTTACAGCAGCAGTTGCGCGGTGCGGGGGCCCTCGCCCCCCGCATACTGCGGCCCATGCACCCCGCCTCCAACCCTGGCCTGAGACATTTACTGCAACAGGTACGTTCACACCACTATCGGACAATATACAGGCTGTATTCAGACCGTGAGCGGAAACTTGGGCAGGTAATAGCTAAGGTGATGTACCCCTGGCATTATTACCTGCCTAAGTTTCCGATTAAGGTCTGAATACACCCTGTATATAACTGTCGGAGATCAGGTCGTTTAACGTGGGATGTATTAATGATGTTTTCTTTCACCATAAAAAAGGGTGATTATCATGAATGAATATAAAAAAAAAAACTCAAAAAATATCTGTTATAAATATGACCATCTTTACTAATTTGTATCATATTAAAATCACTTCTAATATCTAGTTGTGAATATAACATTGCATGTGTCATTATAATTTAATGATCATAACAGTTTCCAAGAAATGTAATCTTTTGCTTTAACCTAGGTTTTGGCTAACAATTTATATTTTAGTTGTCTGCCAACTAAAATTTAACTACACAAAATAAATAAATTATTAGCAAAATATTTCAGTCATTTTCGTGGCTTCTTGATGTGGCTTTTAACTTTTTGTTTATTAACAAAAAACAAAGTGAGGTGATCAAAAAATTATCTCTAAAAATTGTAACATTTTTCACACCTTTTCGGGCATACCATTTACTATGTAATCAAGCTTAAAAATGGCGTAAAAATATCATAAATATAATTTTCAAAATTGTCTATTAAAATCATTTTCATATAATTTTAACATTCAAGCATGTCTACTATTTTAAGCAGGTGCTTGGGTATCATTTTCGAAGAGATTTTCTTTCTATGTACATACTAGATTTTTGTTCAACATTATTATGTAATGGAGTGAATAATTGGAAGTTAACAAATTTTTGTCAAAAATTTGGAAAGGGATATAAAGTATCCAATTAAATACTCTATAGCTAAACACCTCCTTGAAATAGATAAGTAATTCTTAAACTAATAACTTTAAAACATTCATTTTAAATAAGCCTGTATTTTATGGTTTTATGTCGTCATATTATTTGCAAAGCTTTGATTTATCTTTGAAATACATAACTCATACTTTCGGCTAAGCTCAAAATTAGTTTAAGTTTAAATTGACTTAGCGTTAAATAAAAATTATTTACAGGGTAAGCACTTCAGTCCACTTTTCCTTCTACCCAATTAAAACACTGATTACTTAATAATAAGAATAACTCTATGCATTTATTAGCAACCTAATTATTTTTTTAATATTTATGCTTTCCTTGTAATTTATGCAGATACAACTTTAATTATTGCTAGCTTATGAATTGTATCTATAATCTGCAAGTACTTCACATAGTGAAGATATTTCTATAAATTTCTTAGCTGCTTTCCACGAGAAAGTTCAATACAAGTGGAACTAATGTATTTTTTTAGCAACAGCAGGCGCCCCGAGGCGGGCGGCCGCACATGTGACTCACATGTGTCCGTACGTGACTCACATGTGCTCGCGCGTGACTCACATGTGCCCGCGCGTGACTCATGTGACGCGCTCGCTCGCACGCACGCACTCACATCCAGTAGCACGCACAAGTAATGCTTACTCCTTCATACTAATTATGGCTCACCGGTGCAATAAATTCTTGCCCTAAATATTTATCAAATGACAGTAAGTCGCCATATCAGTGTTGTTAACCTTTTGACCGCCACGCATAAAAACACTCGACGTGTCCCCCACGCCAAGCCCTCAAAACTGCATTAAATACCTAAAAAAATACAGGGATGGGAATCGCATGTCGATAACGTTTTATTTTCTAATAAAAATAATGTGCCTAAATCTACCAACATATTGGAAATGCAGTTTTTTTTTAAACCCACATCAAACTAGTAATTTTACATAGCAAATACTATGGCTACAACATACAACGCTACTATATACAACGATGTTTCTTGAAGATAAATACATTAGTCAAAATATAACACAGTAACATTACCCCAGCACTAGTCAATAGATGTTGTCGGCTCCAGCCGACATTGGCGTAGTCGACACGGTGTTTTCATACATGCTCGCGGTTCATTATAGAGATGGGACGCGCGCGGCACGGTGCACGATATTATGTATTAGCATCAAAAATTAAATAAAATATTAATCCGTCAAAGATTATTTTAGGAACTACATTGAATACAATTACTTATTTTACTTACAATGTTTCGATGCGATGGTTGTATTGTAAGAAATTCTTTAGTAAAAGCCGCTTTTGCAAAAAATATATTATAAATCTTTTATTTTTGTTACTTCTTTGTTACTATTACAAAGAATACACGAGTGTAATAGTAAATCATAAGACTACATACCAATTGCTGTCATAAACGTTCATTTAATTTTAAATTATTCTTCAATTAATTAATCAATAATGAGTTGTTTATTTTATTATAAATATCATATAATATTTGTTTTATGAAATAATACAAAAAAAATATATTTACTTCGTACATTAGCGCACAGTTTGCTTATTATTTATAACAAATTAGCACAACACTAGCGGTCGGCTCTTGCCGACAATGGCGCCTGGAGTCCATCCAATACGGACGTTTTTTTGGCATCTTTTCTCTCGTGGATTTCTCACATATAATAAATATTTATAGGTAGGTTTAAGGTATATATGAATTATTATATCCTTGTTACTTCAATAAATAAGATACGATAGACAGAAACTCATTTATTGAACAAATTTATCGTTAAATAATAATGCTACTTTTATGTCGGCTATAGACGACCGTGGCGTAGAATGCACGGCGTTGCATGTCGGCTATAGCCGACAATGGCGTTCAAAAGGTTAAAAATTGTAACTATCGAATTAAAATTAAGACAAGGCTAGCAGCAAATTGCATACAATATTTCTGTGTAATAAATTTTGGTGAAAATAGTCAATAGATGTTGCTAGTATTTTGAATGTCGTTTATTTTTCTGGGAACATTGAGTGGTTTAGGTAAGTTATTCTACGCATCAAAATATTATTTTGATTTAGAATTCTACTAATATTTGAAGATAGATTGCAAATCATTTATTACATTGGTCGAGCTATTGGTGCCAAAGTTATGTTATTCATCATAAAAAAATATTCTCCTAGATATATCTACATAGAAAAATGGACAGTATGAATACCATAAACTGACTACATTGTTAATGTAGGGTAATTTTGCATAACTTTATTTATGTAAAATGATATTGTAGGGACATTTGCCTCTAAAAGGTTTAAATTTTGAATAACATAACATTGTCACATCCATCATCTTTATAATTTGCATGTGGTTCTATTTACTTGCGCTTCGTCTCTTCATAGTTCTTGTAAATATCTTTATTATCATGGTTCTAACTTTGTGTAAATATAACCAATATTTTTGTTACTTAGTTGTAAAGCCCATTTTTTAAAATCAAATACACCTAATTCTTTTAATAAATATATTGTTAAATCTAACGAACATTTAGAGAAAACTGACAATCAATGGAAGTACTACCATTGGTAAATGTTAGTGAAAGGTGGAATGGAAAGTGATGTTCCATTCTCCCAAGACTGTTTTATTAATTATTTTATCATGTTTATACGAAAGGCACTATCATTGTTCATTAGGAAATTACGTAGGGTATATTCAGTCCGTGATACAAAATTAAGGCAGGTAATACCTAAGGTTCTACACAAACTGGCGACGAAAAAAAAAAATCAACAAAAAATAAACTTTTTGACGTATTCCTAACAATCAAGCATTTAACACCTATGGTTGTAAGAAAATCTTAAATTTTCTAATTTTTACTCGGGTTTTTTTTTTAACGCCAAAGGGTTCATAATCACCGCAGTTATTACCTACCTTAGTTTCGGATCACGGTCAGAACACACCTTATATACAGGGTGTATTTAGACCGTGATCGAAAACTGAGGCAGGTAATAGCGGGGGTGATCACAAACCCAGTGGCGATATTAAAAATCCCGGCAAAATACAAAAATTTTGACGTTTTCCATACCACCATCGGTGTTAAAAGTATGTGGTTTGTATGGAAAACCTCAAAAAAAATATTTTTTGTCGGGATTTTCTTCAATGCCAGGGGGTTTGTAATCACTATCGCTATCACCTGCCTCAGTTTTCGGTCACGGTCTAAATACACCCTGTATTTTTTTTCCTACAAGTTATTTATTCGGTTGTTTCTGACGGTACATGTGTATGTATGTGTGTGTGTGTTCAGCAGCCGCAGTACAGGCCCGGGGGGAGCGCGCCCCGGCCCGCCGCGCAGCCGCAACAGTTCGACGACACGTACAACGACTTCTTATAAAACACATACCTCATTGTAAACGTAGGAGTGATGCTAGGGTAGTGTTGCCAGCCGTAAATATAAAAAATAATGTCATTGGTCATTAGAACATTATACAGGGTTAATTCAGAGCGTGATCGAACACTAAGGCAGGTAATAGCTACGGTCATTACAAACCGTGACATAAAAAGAAGTCTTGACAAAAAATAAAAATTGTGTAATTTCCTAAAGACTATAGGTTATAAATGTTTTCTTAGGAAAAACATCATATTTTTTTGTCGGAAATTTATGTATTAGCAATGGGTTTGTGATCACCGTAGCTATTAACTGCCTTGGTTTTCGATCACGGTCTGAATACACCCCGTAATTTTTTTGTCGTACCTTTTAACATTGAGACACTATATCCTCAATGTAGGGTGTCCGGCTTTTCTATCCTAGCCTACTTTTCGGTTTGGCGACCTGGCAACCGTTTTTTGAGGCCAAATTACTCTTGGGAATTGGATATGCTAAAAGATCTTGTGGTTAAGACTATCCCGGTCTAAGGACAAAAAGTGTAATATTATTGTGAGCGCTCCGGATGTTAGTAATTTTTGTATGTAGGTAAGTATATAAATGTAGCTATTCTGGTTGTAAGAGTTTATAAATAGTGATGTTTTTAATGTTAGAATATCTCAAGATGTAATTATCCATGCTTAAATCTGAATGGTCGGATCCTAACTCTATGGAATTTAAAATATTAAGTACATATAAAAAATATGTTTCATCTCAAGAATTTCATACAAAGTAATTATGTCATATTCATTTTAGGGCTAACGCAAATTGACTGATTGCTGAATAATGGTCAAATGTTTGACATGCTATAATATTTTAGCAGGTTTTGTGATTATTATTGCATAAATTAGGACATTTAATAAAGTATTTTATATATTTTGTGTTTTTTATTCATGAAAAACCTCAGAACATGTTAAAAAATAGACTACCTACAAAGTTATACCTACTTTTTAGACCTCAGGAGACTGTTAATAAAGTTCTCAAAAGCAAGAATAAAAATCCTTTGAAAAATAATTCCTTATATTTTTATGTTACATGTACAAACAATACACATACATACATGAAAATTTCATACATTGATATAATTCTTTATAAAAATATTATAAATATACTTTTGTGGATCATTACTATTTAAGCTTTATGAGTATTTTTAGAGTAAACAAAAAGAAATTATAATTTTATTTAGATGTCGTTTTTTTAAATACATATATATTATATAAGGAGATCTGTTTTTCAAGTAATTTATAACATTTTTCTAAAGAACTACTTTAATAGATGTTTTGGTACAAAATTGTGGCACTTAGTACATATTTATATTTTAACATAAGATACTTTTAAGCAACAAGATCAAAAATACACAAGTACTATCTATTTTGAACTCTATTCCCATACAAATACGGACTATAATTTACAACTTGGATATATTCTGGTAAGTAATGCTCGTATTGTACAATAAATAAAATTGAAATGCGATATTCTTAAATGTCATACATATAGTTGTTGTGACAAATAAAATATTAAGTATTCCTTAACTAAGTAATTTTTTGTTAACCTTCTGAACATCTTAATTTAGTACAGAGAATGGGACAAAAGTGTTTTAATTAATACAGTAATAATTTATTATTATTTATGTCGTCTTGCCAAAGTAAATGCTGAATTTGTAATATTCATATTATAATAACATAAATAACGATTATATTTTGTCTTAAAAGCTATTAAATTCAGGACCAGCCCAGTCTAGACGTTTCTACCGTCTATATCTACAATTCTATGTTACAACTGTATACATATTCAGATCGTGATCGAAAGCTAAGGCAAGTAATAGCTCAGGTGATTAGAAAATTATTGGTTTAAAAAAATCCCTACAAAAAAGTCAATATTTAATACATATGCCTTAATTTTCGATCACAGTTGGTGTAAACGCTGTTTTTAGCCTTATAAACGTTAGTTTATTTACTACTTCTTAAGTATGTTGTCACGCTTCATAGAATGTTCTATGACATTAGAGAAACAGAACATGTTTAAGCTAAAGTAACTAACGTGTATAATTGAGGCTGTTACACTAAGCAAGAAAAATAGCAGTAATGGATCTGTTTGAATGGACATCTTAAGGTGATCTACGCTAAAGATATTAAAAAACTAAGTAGACGGAGATAGGATGAAAGGAAATTACAGGGTGGGGAGTTATATGATTAAAAAGCATTATTATAAAAATGTAATATAAGGTGACATTATGATAATTCACATGGAAGAGTTTAGGCCTTAGCTTGTTTAAGCTAGATAGAGAACCAAAAAAATGTTAGCAAGGATATATTAGGAGAATGAATACATACATAGCCAATTTATGAGTCACCATCAGCCGAGGGTGATATATCTTATGATAGCAATGATGACAAATAGAACTTTGAAAAGTCAGTTGTATATACACCTGCAATTACCAAGGGTAATTCAATCGTCTCTCAAAACTAAACACTGTTATTTTTCAAAATAATCTTAAAATAGCTAACCTATATTTAATTTTTTTTTAATTTCCTTGATATTTACATTTGTTACTTATTATTAAATCAATATTTATTATTAAGTATTCCATTCACATAAGGTTATAAGTCTACAATTTATTTTAAATGCCAGAATTTGTTTAATTATAAATAACCTTGAGTTATACCTAAACACTCAAGTTGATGTCAGTCACATAAAAACAAAATTCATACAAGTGATTAAAAACTGAAAAGCTATCTCTTATGAATGCACTGCGTAGCTTTAGGCATCGACGTACGTTTTTATTAATTCTCGTATTTTTATTAAGAAACAAAAATTGGATTGCCTGATTAAAAAACGATTTTATATTAAAAAAAATCGTTAATCTGTTTCTGAAGTCCACTTTAACATTGTCGTTACTTCGATCATTAGCAATTATTAACAATACCACTTGTGCCTTACCAGTAAAATCTATGTTAGGTAAACCGTAAACAGCAAAGGCAATTGCATGCCAACAATCACTACTAATATACATACAAATATTCACATTACCAATAAAAATCTAAAAGTTTATTGGCAGCCGCATTCAGCTTTAAAGTCCGCTTCAAGCTTAGCTACAATATTCACACTTCGATATTAATCCGCAAAACCATCACAAGACTTGCGTAAAAGTCAGCTGTTTGCTTTTTATCATAAAACCAATCCTACTAATTGGAAGCATATTTTTTTCACACAACAACACAGGCGGTTCTATGACACTTTCGCACTGTCACTGGGTTCGTTCTGACAGGTGTCACTTTGACAGCTGTCAGCGGTTTGTTTGACGTCGCCGTTTTGACAGTTGCCGTTCGGCAGTGCGTCTGCCTTTGCCGGCCTCGTCTTCTTCTTCTTGGGCACTTCGTAGACTCGCTCGGTAAGCGCGCGGAGAATACTCCCCGGTATTCTCTGATGTTCTTCGATTAAGTCTTCTATTGCTCTGGCGACCTGCAAACATGATTTAATTGCTGTATTAAAAATTGCATTTTAAATAACAGATTTTTTCATCAATCTTTAAATTTAGAAAAACTAAACTTTTGAAGCTTTTATATATTTGGAATTAAAAGTAAATTCTTTAATTTTCTAGTTTTGAATGCCTAATGATAAATAAAAAATATATCTAACAGTCACATACTAGTCTTAATACAATCTTGATACGAGTCCTATGTTAAGGGTATGAGAGACTACGAGAGACTTTTTTCTCACAAATACCAAAACCCAAACATCAACATCACATAATCTCCAGTACGCAGCGTACCTTCTTCTGCAGCTGATCGGGCGAGATCTCGGGGTCGTGGTAGAGCGGTTTCCCTAGATGCGTGATAAGTTTAACTGGAAAGCCGCCGTAGACGGGCGCGAGCGGCAGGCGCGTGGCGCTGTACACGCGCAGCCACACGCCGCGCAGCCAGCCCACCGTGCGGAACGCCTCGCGCACGTTCTGCGTGAACATCGGCACCACCGGCTGGCAGACATAGCCGCAGTATAAGTCTTAATCATAAGTCAGTTACCTAATTATATGTCACTCACCTTAGCCATAAGCCAGTAACTTTAAACATAAGTCCGTAACTTTAAACATAAATCAGTAACCTTAACTAAAAGTCTATGGTGTACTAGACTAGGGTAGTAGAGGCCTCGAGGTTTCGAACCAGGCACACACCGCTGACTTATCGATGCTATGTGCGTATCCATAATGAGTTATTACATTTTGTCCCGATTTTGATCACTAAGTCCTAGCTATTTTGATAAGGCTAGATGCTAGCAGCAATATGATCGCTTTATATGACAAGGTAAATATGACATTTTATAAAAAAGAATCGTATGTTACAATGCTGAATATACTACAGCATACAATAGGGCTTGAAGATCATCAGGTTAACTAATCTCTAATTCTCCCTATTAAAATTCTTGGCACAAAATATTTCAAGACAAAGAAAAGCCAAACCAATCCTCGATCAGAAATACAAATACACATACCACTTTAGCCTCCTGCGCGACCTTAGCGAACCCTATCCTGGACTTCCAGTTGAGTTTGTAGCAGTGGTCGCCGAACTGCGCCTCGTACACGCCGCCCGGGGATATCGCCAGAGGGTTGCCAGAGCGCAGCACCGACGCGCACGTCTGTACCGTGCCCGGGATCACGCACAAACCTTCCAGCAGTGTTGCCCACCCTGGGAATATTAAAATTACCAAATAGAGTAAAAAAAATTCGACTGGCATATAATAATGAACCCAAGATTGATAAAATTGTATTGTGTTTTTCATGTTTTTCCTGTTTGATTTAAAATTTTCTTATTTATTTATATTGGCGCAACGCTTAAACCATCAAAGGTTAAAGATCTCATCTCTGGTTACACAACACACTGATACCGAGTTACTCAGGCCTGATTATTATATATTACTATTCTATACTACAATAACATATTTTAGACTACAATTTGTTTAATAATCGACTATACTAATAAAAATAAAAAGTTATCACTAGAATTCCTTGCTACAAAATTTTGAATATTAATTAGCTCTTTTATGCACCTAATGAGTACATAGTCTTCCAGGTATAAACTTACCTGGTATCTTGAACAGCAGTCTGTCGGCGACTGTATGTATGTGTCGTCTTCGCAGCAGCTGCATGCGCGCTATGAAGTAGTACATGTCGATGGGCAGCGCGCCGTGGTAGTAGATTATCAGAAACGGACCCTCGGGAATGTTCTCCAGACCGCGGATCTCGTAGCCTTGGGGAGTAGCAAAACTAATGTATAAAAACTATATTTTTAGATACATACCTACCCTGTACGTCATTTTCAATGTTTCGCTAGCAATGTCGGTTGCTATTCTATATGTAAATAGCCATTTTGTTGAGAGAAGCTAAATCTTTATAAACTGTTACACAGAGTTATTTTATTACACAAATTATAGGATTTTTTATCAGACGTTTATTCCAACCAAATTCTAAATAGAGACAATTAAGGCTTGACAATCTACAGTACCTTCAGTATAACTTCTAACTTTCGTAACCAATCCTAAAAAAAACTTAACACACAGTCTTTAGTCTAGGAAGTGCCAGTAGTGTTTGAATGTGACTCACCATGCCACAGCCATCCATGTGCGTCCCAGAGCGCGCAGACAGCCAGTCTCGCCGCGTCTCGCCAATCGCTGTGGATACCGCCCACCAACCGCTGTCTGTAACCGTAATAATGCCCCTTGAATGGACTGAAGCCTTAAATTTCTTACCTCATATTTATTGATACTGAATTTTGGGGGCTATAAAGTAATATAATATGTCCTACTGCTAGGTGCGAGCCTCCTTTACAACTGATAGAGTTAAAGCGTTAGTCCACCACGCTGGCCTATTGCGAGTTGACACAGTAGGATCACGTATCACGTCAGCAGTAAAATAAGTAGGGAGGGCTCTTGTATTTGCTTAATTTTGATGGGAGATGGGGGACTGAGTCTGAATTCCAAGGTTTTAACTTAAAAAATTTAGCCGAAGATATTAATTTACCAATTATACTCTCAGTGTTATTGAGTCTTTTTTTAGGTTATTGTAAATCACAGCAAAAAGTAAGGAACATTACTAGGAAAAAGTCGATAAGCTCGCCTCGATTCTATCGAAAAATCTCAAACACTTTAAAATCAATTATCCTATTTTTTGGCACATGGATAGAACGTCCTTGAAACAAGACGTAAAATATTTATTTCTATAAATTCCGCCCGTGCGTAGCTACGCCGAATATCTAGTTTTTAATAACTTATTATTCAAAAATACCTGAGCGTTTAACAGTGGAGGGTCAAAGTTCAGCGCCGTTCGTATGCATTTTACATATCCATGTTAGGTGTAACTATACCTACCAGTTATCGATAGTATGTTTTTTATTTTTTGTTTCATTATTAGTGATAATTTACTATCTTATATCATTATGTTTTTTTTTCAATTATTACTCTCTACGTCACTTGGGCCTCCCATCGAAAATCAACGTTGTAGTTCGTTCAAGCTCTTTCATTCAAGTTATATACTGCATATAGCTAAATGGGAGACATCCTTGCTAGTGAATTTTAATGATTATAGTTTCATTACCATAAAATATGAGTTTTTGTAAACTGTGCTAAAAATAAATGCCGTATTCTTTTTTTATTTATTTACATAAAAATGCTTTTAAATTATAGCATTAATGGCAATAAATATGTTTATCTATTATACATTAATTTTAATTTTTTTTTGTAGTAAAAAACATGTCGACGAATTTACTGTACAACATTTTTAGTATGATTTTCAAGATTCTATTCATAAAACGTATTAAAAACAAAATGCAAATATATTTTTAAACATTTTGGTATGTTAAAAAAAAACTTATAATTTAAAAATAACTTATAAAGACTGAATTTTCGAAGAAAACATTAATTCCATTAAACATTTTTTCAAAACAAGAGGAATTTGTTTGTTTTCAAAATGAATTTTCACTTGCTTTTACAGTGAATGAAAACAATTGTGATGAAATCTCCACACCTAAAAGCTCTAAGGAATTTCATAGATGTGTATCCCGCCAACTCGCACAAGACCAGCGTCGTGCACTTAGGCCTAAACAGTGGCGTGCCTAGGGTGTCAAACTAAGGCAAGCCCAAATGTTTATTTAGTAGCAGCATATTTTTTTTGGTACGTAGGTCTAATAAATACCTACCGGTTAGTACTCACATTCACGTTTATAGCGTTATTTTATAAATAAACAATCGTTAAGTTCGTTATTCGGAACTATGTAAGGCAAGTCGGGCTTTCGGGCTTCTATGGAAGTACCGCCACTGGGCCTAAACTCTCATAAGATGAAACAATATTCTAATCCTAATACAGTAACAGCGAAAGTCTCTCGTATTTTCTAGTATCTATCTAGAGGTCAGTGAAACAGTCATGAACAGTTTGTCTGTTTATTTATTGATTTGAATCCATTTATGTTGCACTATAAGAGATTGTCCAAGTGCATGCATCGAAAATGTGCTCGAGATAACTTCACGGCTATTATTTTTATTGGTGTCACCTCTTTGATCCATGTTTTTAACACAATCAGGAACTAATTAAACGGAAGGCATTCACGAGTTGTTCGTGTGACTGCATTTGTTTATATTGATAAATTTAAATCCGTTGTGTTGTTTTAATTATTTGTTGCTGAGTGATGAAAAAGTAGTGATGGCCTCGAGGTCCATTGTCAATGAATCATCACTTACTTTACGTTAAAGGAAAACATCGTGAAGCACTCAGTCTTAGAGGAGACCCGTTCATGCAGTGTGAAGTATTAGAGGTGGCAATAAGGTGGTAAAAATAGTGTAAAACTCGTTGACACTTTATGAAGCAGTGATTTTCGAAAATGGCTGGTTGAGAATCTCTAAAAGAACGATTGTCAACGGTGTTGTGCAATGAAGAATGATTAACTATAATGAATAATCAAGTTGTGAAGTCAATTGACTAGGATATGAGATAGATTCTAAGATAATTTTTCCAAACACTACTGGGGAACTTGATAATTTTACAACGATGATTAGACCATGATAGTACTACTTTTGATCCTGCTTAAGCTCATCTATGACAGCGGTCTCACGATGTTGGTAAAGACTGTGGTCTTTTGTATTAAAGTTGAGATTATTCATCATCAAACCGAATTATAAAAATTAAATATTTACGATTTTATATTGTTTAAATCTCAAAGGTTTCAACTTACACCATAAAAAATCATCTAAACCTGTCCGACCGCCAGATGTCTAACTCATACATATTTTTAATTTAATTAAGGATGTGTCTTCTTTTTGTGACACTCGTTACAGCAACTAGTATATTACATAATTCAACGTTATCTTTTGATGCAATAAATATCCTACTTGCTAGATATTCGAAAACATCCATTGAGTAATGTGTTGCGATCTCTGCTCTCCGGGTATCATTATATTTTTGTTATTAATGTTTATTATGCAATTAAGATCGATTATAGAAATAACCATAATTATGTCTAATCATCCATCCGTCAATTTAAAGACAAGCGGATCTGATTCCAGGTTAAAATGTTTTCGAAATATTAATTTATTTATTTATTTAAGCTTCATTGTACACACAATACTAAAACTAAGGAGTACAAAAAAAAGGCAAAGTACAATGGGCGGCCTTATCGCACAAGGCGATCTCTTACAGGCAACCAAACAGGAATGGAGTTGCAGGAAGAGAGATGGAAAGTAGTTGAAGTGTACTAATTAAATTAAATAAAAACAGATAAATAAATATTCATAAACATATATAAACATACATACCTATATACATACATACCTACATATACACATACATGCATAAATACCGATATATGCCTTCAATTATTGGACAAGTAATAGTCTTTAAGCATTTTTTTAAAAGATGACAGTGACTTAGCTCTTCTTATTGACACAGGAAGTGAGTTCCACAGTTTGGTAGCTTGGATGGTGAAGGAACTGTTCATAAAAGTTGTAGAGTGTACTGGCGTTTTCAGTTTATTTATTCATGTATAATGTATATATGTACATAAATGAGTTATACCATATATACCGCACTAGAACAGAGCTTTGGCCTAAGGTCTAAACCGTCTCAAAGGTAGAGGAAGCCTGTGCCTACTAATGGCACGTATATGAGCTAGTGATGATTATGAATGCGAAAATTGGACTACTCATTTCATTGCTACGACTTCTTAATACGCGGCAAATTTGTTGAGGAGACCTTTTTTTCTTCAGACAATACTCAGAGTAAGTTAGGGCGGTATAATAGGTTTTGCACGCGGCCGGCGAAAAAGCTAGCGGCGAGCCTAAATAACCCCACCAAAGCTAGTAAAAGCTGGTATTAATTACCTGTACAGCCTGTAGAGATGGAATATGATGCTGCTGACGTATATGAGCACGAGTATGACGGCGGGCAGCAGGAACGTCACGATGACCGGCGTCAGGAACCACGTCAGCCATAGACTGTACTCCGTGTCGATGTACTCCACTGCGAACAAAAATCAGATTTCAATGGACGCTGTAGATCTTGGAGCACTGGAGTACTAATGGCAAGTGTGTGGTCGGATAGGGAAAAAAGAGTAGACAGTCTTTAATACATATGCCTTAACTCCATGTTATTATCTTTCGGTATCAAATCTATAACGCCAAAATTGGTAAAACTATTATAAGGTTTTTGTCTGTTAACGAAGACATCAATTGATCGAATAATTATGCTCTACTTTTGGGTTAGGTGGTAAGTCAGACGCACTATTTTAATCTTTGAATTAATTAGATTAATTTTTAAAGAATTTTCTTCGCGTAACGGAGTTAGTCTAGCCTCAAAAAGTGATACAGAAATTGCCTAATGCTAAGCTTTGTTTTGTATTACATGTTAGGTTACCCGCTAAAACGTCTCATTATCATAGAAAATATTTCTATTCTGCTTTTCTTTTTTACAAAGATTTCTTCTTTGGCGAATACGAATATCCAATGGCATATCTGATCTATCAAAAAGTTACTATTAGATTTATTTACTTATTAGGCTACATATATGGAATTGCCAATACGATAAGTTTATCAGCAGGATATATTGACATTGAAATATTTTACGCATTGCTGCTGGCGTCCGGTCGTTATTATCGTTTCTATTCCCGCTTCTGTCCTTTGCACTGAAGGGTCCAGTAACCTGGTTTGGGGCGGCGTTCTGGACTATGAACTAATTTTATCGCACTGAAATATTTCTGCACCGACATTTTGCCGTTCACATATTTTGATAGCGATAACAAGTTTCCGACGACTAAGGGGATTTGATTGTTTGTAGTTCATTGGAGAAAATAAATGGAGAAAAAATATTTCATATTGTCTTAATTGGTATCTTTTTCCTAAAAATCGCTTTATAAGTCTTTGATGGTCGACAAAAAACAAAATTCAAGATTTTGCTTTTGGATACTTGAAAGTTAATCAAAAAACCTTTTTGGAAAGTTTTTTCGAGACTATTCTTCATAAACAAATTGTTTTGACTGTTATACTATTTATAAATTTAGCAATTTCAAACTTTATACAGTCACGATTAAGGTTTATTATAAAGTGTATTAAATTGCCGACTTGAGGCACTAATAGGTCATATCTAACCACGCGACCACCACGAGCCGTGTATTTAACATAAAGCAACAATTATCTTTATTGAAGCATTTAATGAATTATTTATTAGAAACGTATGTAAATCAACACACCTTATGAAGTCATTAATATTAGGCTGTGATTACAACTGGTATTAACATACATGATACAGCCAAAGTAGCGGTTAAATAATATTCTCCAAATTCAATCCCCACATTGAGGCAAATTTTGTTAGGTCTGGATGAATTAAAACAAAAAGTGTCTCGTGGCTTCTAAAAACTGTTTCAACTAGGGTGCATTCCATTTATATGGTTATGACAAATAAAAGCAAAAACGAAAAACCAATTTGCATTCTTTTTTTCATAATATAGAGCATTTAATAGTGACTTTATCCCAGAAGAATGTATTCACATCGAATACCACAAAATTCAAAAAGATTAATAATATTAACCCATTTGTGGCCAAGCAGAAACTACAAGAACAAATTTAGAAATTTCTTTATTTAATCATAGTTGGGGATACAAATAAGTATAAAAATGAAAAAAAAAATAAAAATTATTTATAATTTTGAAATTATAGGGGTGTGCCCAAATTGGCACAATGGCCACTTAAGGGTAAAATAGTGTGCAAGTCTATCGGATCCTATTATAACGGATAAGTCCACCAAAACGCTTTGGAAACTTTTTCTTTAACATATTCGCTGCCGTCCAGTTGTAACCATTCGATGACAATGACATCTGACGAGTAACATGATGATGAGGTGATTGTCCAAGACAAAATGTAGCTATACTTCAGCGAAAATATAAATGATCCATTACATCTTCTTTAGACGTAGCTGTAATGGTCACGCATTTCGTAATGCCACATCTATCATGTGTTTGAAGGCAACCCACCTCCATTTGTTTGCCATGGACTTCAACTCCATACAACGATATTGATTGGGCCATTTTCAGCGAACCTAAAGTATCTCATTATTTGTATCAAATTTATACTCGATATCTGTTCTTTCAACGTTTCTTTCATACTACTCTCGTTTAGTAATTGGTCAATCGATGATGGATAAGTCTAAGGATAAGAAGGAGCCAAGGAGGAATAATCAGCCTGCCCTGAGGTAAAGGGGGCTTTGAATCCCAGCACGGTATCCCCTGCATGTCGTAAAAGGCGACTCAATTGTTCCCTTGGGGTCGCTGGACGTGCTGCAGGGGCAGGGCGTCCTCAAGTGACTCCAACAGAGGTGGCGGCACTTTGGCCTCTGTACATCGCGGCCCCCCACCCACAACCGGGGCGCCCGAAACAAGGTAGAGGTTGCTTAACTGCGTTCCCTTTGACTCCGAGGCGGCCGAGACAAGTACGTCTCGGAGGCGCACCGGGCGCCTGTGGACAACGGTGGCCGCCTCTCGCTCACGTACCATGGTCGCCCAACTCGGCACGAAGATGGCCACCGGGGGGTTTTGGCCGGTATGGCGGTTTAGAGACTGTATTAAGGACTCAGCCCGTCACTAACAACTGCGCAAATATGTTGTCGCCACGCGCCGGGCTGGAAGGCCTGTGACCCTGATATACGCTTCCCGCCCCCCACTGCCCCCGGGCTGGCGGGAAGTAGAGCCATAAACAGCTTTCCCCTCGAGAACAAAAAAAAGGAGGCACAATCAGCACTGTCCAATTTCGTCCAATCGCAGGTACATCAGGTGCACTAGCGGTGGTTTAATATTTGCGGTCTTATGTTCGTTTCCATTGGCAGTTCACTATCACTGCTATCCTCATACTCAGAAGGAGTATCTACATTATGAACACCTAAATACCTCGATTTCTCCTAGAACATGAATTGGCAATATTGAAAACATTTGTTCATTATCAGAACCATCTCCTTCGTCAGTATCAATAAAAAGTTCCAATGGAATTATAGCCAAATCATAGTCCAAGCCGTCGTCACAATCTTCGAGGATTGTATTTACCTCTTCCTCTTATCCACGGCAATTGTTACTGACACTATAACGTCGTTAGCAGTTTCTCCTTATGATATGCAAAAATAACACTTGTGGCCAGTGTACCCAAATTGGCACAGCAATGTTTAAGGTGCTATAAAATGGTAAAAAATGAATCATTCTTTTTTAAATTCTGTTTATAAGATAAACAATTTATCGTATTTGAATAATAATAACTATTTACGATGATAAACTTAATATGCAAAATATAATAATTGCAAACAGTCAAGTACCTCGACAGGTCCTTCAAAAGCAAAATTCGACTAACTATTGTAATAAATCTATAATATATAACTAAATTGTTTAATATTATATGTAATCACCACACTTTCAACTACCCAATAATGTGAGAATTTATTAACTTACATAAATACTTTTTTCATGTACCCTCAAAAAGTAAGTGTTCCCAAATTGGCACGGCGGTCAAGAATGGGTTAAGTATAAAAGATGACTTTCCCAGCCACAGGCAATCAATACTGAAACCTTTCAAGCAGTTGCCGTCCCCGAGGTCACAATCACAATAATGTACTTAAAGAGCTACAATAAACTACATTTATTACTAAACAGTGCAGATAACCGCGCGACCTCTATCACATGCCACACGTTTGATCACCAAGGACGGGCGGGAAAGAAGAAAGTTTATCACCACATAGAAGAAAGTTTATCTCGTGTTTATAACATTAAACATGTTATAAATTATAATCTGAGAGATAAAAAGAACAACATTATTATTAATAATGTTGCTGATGCCATTTTTGTTGGGTTTGTTTTAGCTGATTGGCTTTAGTTATTCGAGGGACCAAAACGGAGTAGACAAAACCCTACTTAAACTAGATTACGTGTTTCTTTACCGTGCTTAAAAGTATGTTTTATAGATGGAAAATTTGCCAATATAAGTAAGAACTGATGCATTACTGCCTACTTGAATCGCTTCTGGTGTAAAAAAGCATCCGCTACATGAGACATCGTGAAAAGTTTCCAACAATGAATAATCTAAATTTACATACACACCGTTTTTAGGTTGCTATTCTAAACAGGGGTTGCCACAGAAGAATTGCATAGTTCTTTCACTAATAAACGGTAACTAAGGAAAAGTTAATTCTTAGGCAAGTATTTTTTAGGCCGTTTCGTACTCGTCATAAAAATTGGTGCCTGCGACCAAGAGCTATCGAATTCGCTTTTCGAATTGTTAAACACTTTTATTTTTTTAGTGGCAAACAGTATACCTGGAGGAAAATGTAAAGATAAGATAAAAGAATAAACTTAGTGCGTGTATCAGATTAAGTGTAAATATTCGTTAGAGGCCTATAAGATGAAAAGTCACAGCTTTGATCTCTGCACCAAACAATACTTCATCCATACCCCATGTACGTCCCGTTACTGGGAACCGGCTTCTCCTACAACTGAGAGAAGTAAAGCCGGACTCAATCCACCACATTGGCTCGTGCTCTTTATATGAGGTTAATAGCTTTAGTATATCAATTTTACCTCAGACGTTGACATAAATATACCCTGAACTAATTCCCAGTCCAAGAACAATGGAAACAAACAATAGATATCAGAATCCGGTACAAAAGTCGTAGCACGGCAAACGTTAGGACATGAGATAAATATAATTAACGATTTGACCTACAAATACTGTCTGCAACGGCGTCTAGACGAGATGTGCTCGGAGCGTGGTGTACGCGTGTGACTCGCACATTTAATTAGGCCTATTGATAAACGGAAAACTGTACTAAAATGTTTATTTAACACTTTATTGATCACTTGTTAATCATAGAAACATAAAAATTAAAATACAATGAAAGGTATAAACAGCGGCCTTATTGCACGTCGCGATCCTTTTAAGGCAACCATAGGATTTTAGGACTTTCTGAAGGGATTTATTGGAACGGCAGTGTGTCCAAAAAAAACTGTAATGTAGTAACTAATTGTAATGTATTAGTATTAGTTTTTATTTAATGAATAATATAGGAATAAGTAGCAATAAAGGCTATTTTATTCCTCTATTTTATACTGATAAACAATGATTGTAAGCAGTGACGACCTCGAGGTTTGGATTTTTGGTCGAGAACTACGGCCGTCGCGGGTTTAGGCCCCAGACATACACTTTTGAATCTTTTAAGTTATGTGTGTATTCACTGTGAATTGTCACTTGCTTTAACGGTAAAGAAAAACATCGTGCTGAAACCTGCATACCTAAAAGTTGTGTGGAGTGTGGACTATGGCTTAAACCCTCCCTAGTTGTAGAGAAGGCCCGTGCCCAAGCTAAATGCCAACAATAAATTTCAAATAACGAAAATAAACTTTAAATAATAAAAAAAATCAAATAATAAAAATTAATTGACAGCCCCGTGGCGCAGTTGACTAGACACCAGCTTGCGAAACGAGCGGCCGCGGGTTCGATCCCCGCACCGAGACAAATGTTTGTGTGATCCACAAATATTTGTTTCGGGTCTGGGTGTTTGTGAGACCGAAAAGTCTCTCGTAGTTTCTGGTACCCGCGATACAAGACTCGTATCTTAGTGTGGGGTCAGGACTATGTATGTGACTGTTGGGTGTTATATTTATTTATTAATTTAAAAAAAAATGTTTCAGATTTGAGTGTTTGTGAGAACGAAAAGTCTTTCGTAGTCTGATACCCACGACACAGGACTTGTAAGATTGTGTAAGGTCGGAAATTTATTTATTTTCGTTGCATTTTTGTAGGTTTCAAGTGTAATTATGAACTACCTATGTTATTTATGAATTACAGGAATATTTTGCAACTAGTATCGGGTTACCGACCTGATTTACGTTTTCCTTATTTTCCACTATATAAGATAATTTTAACGATGTGCGGGTTATCCCATAGTTATTAATTATTATTGATTATACTTTTATTTAAGCTTTATTAGGTATTATGTCACTAGCTTCAATTACATCGACCTAATTTGTCAAAAACAAACGTATGGTTAGACATGTCTTGATAAATATATCACAGTTTAACTAAATTCTTAGATTCTTTGGCTTATAGTACTTATGAATAGAAATTGTGTAACAAACGTTGTATCGACCTATGCATAGCGATCAGCGATTTAAACTTAATTAGGCACAAAATTATCAGTAACTTTTTTGTTCTGCAAACAACAACAAAAGTTATGATTATTTTTACGTCACTAGTGCAATATATGAACCAGTTTAACTCTATAAAGACATAGAAAGTACTTTGGTGTTATAGTCATAAGTATCCTTATTCCATGCATAGGTCGGTATGTTGATGGATGAAGGCTGTTCAAGCTCGGGATGGTTGGCGCTATCTTGGGGAGGCCTACGTTCAGCAGTGGACGGCGATAGGTGGAGTATAAAAGTATAAACGTTGTATACGGATATTTGTTCCATTTTCAATTAGCTTTAGTAATTCACGGTTAAATAAAACTGTCGCAAGCAAAACTACATCGTGTATTAAGTTGAAATCCTAAAAGAAACGTTTAGAAATTCTCGCGACTTAAGTGTGTGCATTCTAGAGATCTTGGCTTCGATCTAGGATCGGACAGTGTTATTGGGTTTATACGTTAGGAAATTCTCAGTCACGGAGTCTGAAGGTGTCCGAAAACTAGCAATAGGCTCGCCGCCTATTACGTAAGACTGGATCATACCTGGCGAGATATGGTGCAGAAATGCACATCTGCCTACTCCTTCGGGGAATACATGCGTGAAGTTATGTATGTATGTAAACTCATACCCACAACACTGACAAAAACTCGAATACAGACTGGCATAACATAATTTAATTCAAATTCTAAAACCCCGATAGTCAAATACAAATTCATTCTGGTCAAAACCAGACCACAATCGTAATAGCACAAAAACCCACAAGTCGAGTTTTCACCAAACATATTTTTATTAATGAATTGCGTCCTTCAACCCACTCCAGTGTTTATCGTCTTGATAATACATTGTTTTCATTACCAACTGTCCAGAAAGAAAACAATTGAAATATGTATTTTTTCCGTCACTTACTTCTGCCTGTGACTTCGTCCGCGTCTACTTTAGAATCAATTCCAGACACCAGAAAAAGTTAAGAAATTTTAAGTAGTAACGACCCTTAGTTTGATATTTAATAAGGGAACTTAATATTTAACCAGGATTAAAAGTACTTTATTTACCGCCATACCGCATTAGGCCAGTAACGCCGGACTAAGGACTAAATCCTCTCAATTGTAGAAAAGGCCCTTGCCCTGCTGAGTCGTATACGATTACACTATCATACATTTGACACGGCTGCTTCTTAGTATTTCGGGCAGCGTGGAATACCAAGACTTTTATAAACTTGTTGTAAACGATTTTTTTATCATTGGTCGTGTAATCGTAGCAGAAGGAATCAGTGACAGACAGACAGCGACACTCGTCATCATACAAAATATCTTCTCTAATCTTAATAATCTGTTCTGTGAAAAATACATTACTGCTACTTTCTACGGCGGTGCAATTATGACCTGTATTATGTATGTATGAATGACGCTTATCAAATTTCCCAAATGTACTAAACCAAGCTGACATTGAGAATGACCAGTATGTTATGAAAACATAAGTTCAAACGTGCCATTTCGTGAAAGAGATAATTTAAATAAAAATTATTATTTGCGTGATAAAAGTGTAACAATAGTCATTTGATAACTCGTATCGGTTGTTGAATTCAAAGAAATTACTTCATAATCGATGTTTTTTATAAATTGTTACAGATTTTTCATTATCTGTGGCAATATGTGTCTATTGCGGATTATGGTAATCGGTCAAGAACCGGTAAAGGAAATGTTAGATACAGATAATAAAAGTATTTACGTTTTATTATGGCCTAATCTACTTTGTTTATTTTTCTAAATAAGTAAAAATACGGATCGGATTCGCCCACGTTTGAGCGCTTGACCTAATACGAGTATCCGTCCGTATATGGTATTATTTTTTTCTTGTTAACTAACGGTAATTGCTATTAAATTCAATAATCGTGTAGACTGTAGTCTATCAACCAGCAGTGGTAGAGTAGGGATATGGTCAGCGGAAGGACATGTATGAGCTAATAACAATAAAATTCTAAGTGCCTAAAACATTTTTCTGCCAGTATTTGAAATGAGAAATTCTCCTTCGGAGAATACTGGCGTAAGATTTTTTATTCGTAAGTATTTCTATATTAGTAGAATAAAAAAGTGACAATGTCAACATGAAGATCCTATCTCGTCACGGATACTAGCAAAAATTTTAAATAGAAATAAACAATTTGTGACGTAAATATCTACGCAAAACAATACCTTTTAAATCTCGAGTATACAAAGAAAAGTGTTGACTTCGTAAACTATTGACACACATAAAATTATGTAACTTAATTGCGGTCACACTGTACGGTGTACATGAGATTACACAGTAAATTATTTTATTTCATCTTTGCCTGTATTAATTAGCGATCTATTCGACGATCTATTTTCGATTTTGACCGTACCATCAAGTTTATTATTGATGCGACAAATAAAATGATTACGATTGATGAAAGCTCTATTAAATAAATTTTAGCGCCGGTATTTAAAAAAAGAGGGGCCTTATGGATTGTTTATCGTCTTTTTACAAGCTTCGAATAATTTAGTTCTTTCCAAGATCCCACCATTCAATCTTTACAACAATATGACAAATTCACAAAAGTGGAGCATTGCTTGCTAAGATCGCTATTAGGTGATTATAAAAAAGTAAAGGCTGAAAGCACAGAACAGTTGAATGAGTATAGAAAGAAAATGCCAGCATGCCGAGCGTGCCGAAGCTACGATTAGACAATCATATATTTGACACAGTCGTTTCATAGTATTTATGCCTTAGTCTACCACGAAGGCTTAATGGGGGTCGCCTACCTATGCATAGAATAAGGTTACTTATGACTATAACACCACATTACTTTTAATGTCTTTATAGAATAAAACTTGTTTATATATTGCACTAGTGAAGTAATAATTAATCATAACTTGTTGTTGTTGTTTGACAAAAAAAAAACAGATAATTTTGTGCCCAAATAAGTTTAAATCGCTGAGAAAGAGAGGTTGAGATTTTGCATATATAACCTTATATTCTATGTATAGGTCGAGGTTTACGTAATAATTATATACATTAGTGTTTCAACAACTTCTGTGGTTTTCCTGGCGATCGTTTTGCAATATTTGAGGAAACTGGACTTTGGATTCTGTGGTTTACTCTTGTGTTTCACTAATACCGGGTATTATATCAATTGAATTAAAACAAAATCACAGTGCGGATATAGACAGAAACCTTTGTTTAAATAACTATAACTATAAGAGTTCACTGGTTAAGAATAACTTAGTCATAAATTGCAACTATATTACATATTGCGTAAAATGTAAATAAAAAAATAAAAAAATCTATAAAATCTAAAGGTTTAGATTCAGCAGACCTTAATCTATAATGAAAGTCTCTTATTATTAAATGTACTAATGCCAATACGAAGATGCGTAACAAAATATGTTACTGAATTATACCTACTCTTTAAGGCTTGAATTAAAACAACAATTGTTGGCCAGACTTAAACAAACAACGCTTTGGAAAGACTTTTTGGATTTTAATGGATTTTTCGCGAGATAAAAAAAAATTGAAAAGAAAATTTATGACACTTAAGTGGTAGAATCTAACGATGATTTATGGTTATCGTCGATAAAAACAACATCGGGGAGCAAAAGATTGTCAAGTATATGTATGATTTCCAGAAATTTAATGAGTCATGTCTATCGAAAAAACTAGTTTTGTGATTTCTGTCAATATAATCTTCGCGCGGTAAAGAGATCAATAGATGATTCTCCACTAAAATATTTCTAGGTTTATAATGGCATTGGCAGTTAATATCATACTTTCGTTTCTATGATTTTCCAATGACCTAATTGAACAAATATTTATTAAAGAGAAAGCAAAACAAAGTCTTGTTACGTCTAAGTATTTTTCATATGGGCAGGTATAACAATAATTACAAAAGTAACATTTTTCCCCTTTTTCGTATTTGAAATAAAAGTGTAATAAAAAAAAAAAACAAACGCAGGTCGTAATATTTTAAAATCAATCGATGCTGCCACCTTAGACCGATTTCACTTTGAAAAATTCAAAATTAGAACTTTTTTATCGTTCAAGAAACAAAAAGGTGCGATACGTACAGTAAAACAATCCCATGTAGAATCCGACGACCGCGATGGCAATTTGTACGAACTCATTTGTCGTTTCATAGTCGAACTTCTTCAACAAATCACTCATTATGAAGGCTTTTACCGGCCGCGCCGCGCACTGCTCCTTAACCATTGTGAACTGATGAAATATTTTAAAAAAATGCACCGATAACCCTCACGACCGCGAGATATTAGTGTGCACCCACGAGATGCATGTTCCAATAATAAAAAAAAATACTGAACGTATGCCTGACTCGGTGGCACGGTGACGAATGGCCGCAATGAAAGCATTTGCTGACCCTTACATATTTATCTAATGTTTACGAGATATGGCGGATGTTAATTATTATCATTTAATAAACAATATCGCCTGAAAAATCTCGAAGGCGAAAAGGCAAAAGGGCGGAGAGATGAAAAAAAATAAAATTTAGAAAATATTTTTCAAAATTCATAAAAATATAATTTGTAAGTATTTAAAAAGAATTTTTTACACTTTTTCCTTGATATTTCAATTTTTTTATTCAAGTCCTCCTGCTCTTGACTTGAGGAATCCCTAAAATTCTCAACCTAGACCTGTCCCAATACACGTAAAGTACCTATTTTATACAGCATGTACATTGTACGTCATTGGTATAACAATTATGTAATTATTATCCTGTATCTAAATGCAGACATACAATTTGCTAGAACATTGTAATGGCTTTATTGTCTTCACTTCTTTATTCATCATCATTATCATCAGCCCATATATCTCCCACTCCTGGGCGCGAGTCTTCTCTACAACTGATAATATTCAGGCTTTAGCCCACTAAGCTGGCCAAACGCTCGTTGGGTACATCTAATAAATTCTACATTATGACGTTTTCAATTTAACTTTCTTCAATTAGACTGCAGTTTTTTCATCATCATCAGCCTGAGGTGTGAGAGGTGTGTGCCTGGGGTTCGAACCCACATTCACCGATCGACCGCGCGCCTAAACCTCGAGGCCGTCACTGCTTTCTAAAAATTTATAATAACCGATATCTTGGGTCTCGCATTTAAAGTGCAAAAGCCCATAATGACCCACGTAAGTTCACTGCCTTCGAGGGTCTTCCTGTGAGTCTACTTAAGGAGTCTTTTCTAGCCAGATGATCATTTCTTTGAAAAACAGTCACCTATGTTGACGCTTCACCAAACCGGTATAATATAAATATAATTAAGTAGGAATTCACGAGAAATTTATTGGAATATTTATTTATGTCCACCACTTCCGCACATTGTTATGCTGAATGCATTAAGGTCGTTTTTAAATAAAATACATTAAACCAATTCTTCGGAGACAACTTACCGCCCAGTGATTAAAGGTTTTAATTACTGTGTAACGGATAAAAATATTTATCCTTTCTCAAGGATAGGTCATTCAACTAATAATAAACATAAGCGACGATAAAAGTCTTAATTTCAAATTTCTTAAAAATTCATAGTCATCAGCCCATAATCGTCGCACTGCTGGCCCAGGGCCTTCTTTACCATCGAGGTGATTTAAGACGTAATCCACCACGCTAGCCCAGTGCGGGTTGGCGAACTATCTAAGAAATTCTTAAGAACTTTTTTAGGAAACACCCTATAAGCCGTCATGTCTTCATTCACCCCTTTTTTCTTTCATATCTTCCCTCACGCACTCCATCATCTTTCTTTGGCATTTCCCTGCGTGACCATTTTTCAACTTTCGTACTCATTACATTTCACCCACTATACTTCATCCCTTCTCATAATATGTCCAATGTCCATACATCTACAGACGGTTTCCTTTCAGATCATCACTCGAGCGTTTTAACACGTACACACAATATTATGAAACAATGGCCAATGTTGCGTGTATAAGGCAAAGAACTGTCTAGATGGGTTGATTCAACTCTAATAGGTTTTCAACCTTATACACCTTCGATGACGTGTAATGACGCGTGAGAAACCTCACGCAATTCGTGGGCACGTATTAATTATTTATATGTTTTAAATAACCTTGCCAAGCTATTAGTATATATATGGGTATGTAAATTAAGACAGAGAAATCCTGCTGAATGCGAGCTACTTTTGACAAAAGGCTGTGGAAAAGTTTCGACGGATTTACTTATTTATTTACTCTTCATACGAAGTTGATTTATGTCCAGTTAATTGTGTCAACTTTTGTCTGATGACTATTAAAACGTATTATGAAAGAAAAAACACTCCAAAATTACAAGGATCAAAATAAGTAGGCCTACTTATTGCCAATTCTGTCTTACAGCTCTAAACATTTACAATTACTTTTTTCAAAAACTTTTTGAAAAAAATTTAAACGTAATATAAAGATCAGTGCATTATTATAACATAATGCCTATTTTAGATCAATTAAATTCTAATTATATTTTTTACCTTATATTTTTTTATGTTAATGTGTAGTACCTAGTAAGTGGGTAAGCAATTTATACTTGTGTCTGTGATCATTTGTCATTCCATATCATTCCTTGTTCAGCCTATCGCCATCCACTGCTGAACAAAGGCCTCCCCTTGTAGGCGTCAACCACCTCGGTCTTGAGCAGCCTTATCCAATATATATAATATCCTAATGGAGAAATCCAATAACGCTTTGTGCAACCCGGAAATCGAACCCAGGACCTCTAGATCGCACGGCACATACTTATACCGCGAGACCACTAGGCAGTCGTATAAGGATGGTCGTGGTTCGTATAAGGGTGATAAGTTTTCGCACTCATTAACTCCAATACAGACAGTCCCGTGGCGCATTTGGCTAGACACTAGTTGGCGACCCGAGCGACCGCGGGTTCGATTCCCGCACAGAGACAAATGTTTGTGTGATCCACAAATATTTGTTTCAGGTCTGGGTGTTTGTGAGAATGAAAAGCCTCTCGTTGTTTGATACCCATTATATAAGATCTTTATGTGAGGTCAGGACTATTTGTGTGACTGTTGAGAGTATTTATTAATTATATTTAACACACTATGAGGTTATCGAGCAAATAAATAATTGGAATGGAACCAGTGTTCCATAAAAAGCTAAACATTTTCAGCCAAACATCCAGACTAAATTATATATTTCTTGTGCATATTTCGAAATTATTGGGCTTCTCTTGCATGTTGCAACTATTTAAGAAAATACATTTTTTTAAACAAGGAAAAACCAAAGGAATTTCCTTGATATTATAAGTTACAAAGTCCATGAGGATGTTTCTTTAGACTGATGACTAAAGCAATGTTAAAATTCTTTACAAGAAACACACAAATGTTATTTCTTTGAAGTTTGTATTCATCCAGGGATAGGCAGCGCAATACTCATTCATATTATAAAATTATAACATTTCTTTTAATGGGGTGCTGGCCTATTGTGTTTACAAAGTATAAAAGATTCTAACACCACTAAATTTTACATCAGAAAATATGTTTTTAAAAATAAATTATAGTTGCCTTACAATTTCTCTTTGTATTGCTCTAAAACCATTTTATGTAAATATTTTTTTAAATCGCTAAAAATATATAAAAGCTCTCATTCTAACATTAACAATTTTTTGTGCAGACTTAAAAAAAATCAGCAAAGGAAATGTTAGCACAGATAATATTAAAAAAAGAAACTATTAAAATATTCAAATGACACATTATGAGTAACACATGTGAAGGTCAAGGTTGTTAACATACCCAGGGTTGGGCAGTATTTTAATTACTTGTAATTAAAATACGTAATTAAAATACAAATACGTATTTTGTATTTGTATTTCAATTACTTCCTTAAAATGTAATTTGTAATTTGTATTTTAAATACCTGACGCCGAGGTATTTTGTAATTAGTATTTTAAATACTTGAGGCTTTAAAATACATTAATATTAAAATACAATTAACCATCATGACTGCAATAGTGGTAAGTGGCGAGAAACAGCATAATCCTCTCAATGAGTGAAACTAGGACCAGGCCTCCAGTCCCCGGCAGCCCCACTATTCCTAGTTACGGTAATGGCCATGGTAACGGCGGGGCAGGGGGTGCTAAGAATCCCCGGGTTGGCCCCGGCTACCACACCCAACGACGACTGGCCAGGGTTACACACAACATACGCACTTTGAGGACAAACGAGAAGATTGTTGATTGAATTGAGTGGATAACACTGGGACATACTGGGACATACATACTGGGGTTGTCGGAAGTCCGAAAAGTCGGGGAGGGCATGACAACCCTGAAGTCCGGTGTCCCGAGGAGGAGTCGGATTTCTCATCCACAGGTCTCTCATTAACAACATCGTATCCAATGAAAGTGTGTCGAACAAGGCAGTGTACCTCATACTCAGAATATTCAAAAGATATTCGTTGAAGGTCATACAGGTATACGCGCCGACCTCGACACACCCAGATGAAGAAGTAGAGGAGATCTATGAGAACATACGTCGAGCCATACATACTTCCAAAACGTACTTCAATGTTGTTATGGGAGACTTCGAGAGAGTGGTAAATCGTCGAATCCAACTCGGTTGGGCAGCGTTCGGGAAGTTGCGAGCCGTCTTCTCGTCCGAAATACCTCTGTGCCTGAAGACGAAAGTCTCCAATAGTTGTGTGTTACCAGTGATGACGTGCGGCACTGAGACGTGGCATCTCATTAAAGGCGTTATTGGACGGTTCAGAGGCACTCAACGAGTTATGGAGAGGGCTATGCTCGGGGTTTCCCTACGAGATCGCCTCAGAAATGAGGAGATTCGTAGGAGAACTAAAGTAACTGACATAGCCCAATGGATTAGCACGTTGAAGAGGAAATGAGCCGGTCACATGGCGCGGAGAACTGATGGTCGATGGGGCCAGAAAGTTCTCCAGTAGAGGCCACGTACAGGAAAGCGCAGCGTGGGACGTCCCCCGACAAGGTGGTCGGACGACCTTGTCAAGGTCGCGGGACGTCGATAGCTGCAGGCGGCTTCCAACCGATCCCGGCGGAAGTCATTGGGAGAGACCTATGTCCAGCAGTGGACTTCGATAAGCTGATGATGATGATGATGAATCTTTTTTCCTCATCTTTCCAGACCATGCAGATTACGTATTAAGAATTTTGTAATTTGTATTTGGTATTTTAATTACAAATAGCTAAAATACTGTATTTTGTATTTTATATTTCAAATACCTTACTTAAAAGTATTTTGTATTTCGTATTTTAATTACTTGTGATAAAGTATTTTGTATTTTGTATTTCAATTAAAGTAAAGCATGTATTTTGCCCAGCCCTGAACATACCTATAAGTATTTGAATGTACAATTATGTAGAAACTGTTGGATTCTATATTTCAAACTGATATTAAAATAGTGTTGTAATTAAAAATTAAATGTGGATGTAGTATTAAAAAACAATTGATACTTTTGGTGTTATTAATAAGTTTAAAAGAATTATGACTATTTCCGAATTCTTTCCAAAGATAATAAAAATATTTCAGATTTTTGAACTTGAACTTGATAATTTGAACTAGAAGCTACAACACTGTTATGCTAATGCAATTTTTTCAATCCCTAATTAATGCATATGGTTTTAACATATTGCAGTTTTGATATACAACACTAATGTAGAACAAGTGAAATACAGCAGACATATATGAATGATTTGGTTAAATTTAAAACTGCCTCCCAATATTTATTGTATCAACTCATTACTAAGAATTTGTACAGTTGTACACATTACATTTGACTAATTAGTGGAGAAATTTCTATGGTAACAAAATACTTTTATTGTGTATAAAAATCTACTGAATATTATCTGAATCCTAATAAACACCACATATAAAATAAATTTAATTTTTTTATACACATAATATACCTTATTCCTATAATTTAAAATTAGATTAATACTGAACCAATATTATACCAAGTGTTAAGATCATTTTAAATTTGATTAAAATTCATCATTTTTTAAACTATGAAGATATCTCGAAATTTGTCATGTTAATTAGGATAACCAAATCTTTGGAGTGAAAATATAGATCAATAAGTTATCATTGAGAATCAAAGATAAATTGTAAACACGAATTGCGAGATGTGTCACTTGTTATCTACTTCAACAATATTGCATCATATTTGCTGTGATAGTTATCTAAGTAAATATAGCTACAAGGATAAATATAACAAAAACACTATAATAAGTAGGTACTAATTCCACGAAACCATAGCTAATAACTGACGCTGAAAGTATAAAAAAAAATTAAAAAACAAAGGAAACACTCACCTATAATATTATAAATACTCAAAGTATAATTGTCCACGATATATGAAATATAACTCATTTTGTTTCACAGCTGATCACAGAAACAAACAACTATATATTCAGCGCATACAATAGTCTATCGATTTTAATTTATCACTAAACTAGACTGGTACTTTTTAAATTACCGGGCTCATTTACATATCAAATAACACTTGCTTTGTTATTATTTTTGTACCGTCAGCAAAATGCGAGTATTTTAGTGATTGTACTGATTACCAAGGTGACAAGAATTTGACAACATCAACAAAATTTACGAGCACAGCGTAGCATTTTACGCAGGTTTTTTTTTAGAAAAATCACAACATAAATACTCTTAATAAAAATAGATATGTTACATTAACTCACTCTGACGAATATGAAATAATAATGTTGTGAAACAAAGTATAATATAAACCCCGTAGAATTGTAGATCACTTAGTTAAAAATTAAATAGTATATAAAGCACATGCAGGTACATTGTATACGGAACAAAGTGGTTCCTATGTTTTTAGTTCTTACACGACTAAATATAAAATATACTACAGAAAAGAAACAATTATAAAAAACAAAAATATAATTGTATTGACTGCATGCGTGTACATTAAATGAAAAATAATTATAGATTTCTATAATTATTATATTATTTATTACATTATTTTATAATTTGTAAAAGGCCAACCATAAATTCTAACTAAATTCTATCTTTTCTTATGTCGTAATCTTCTCAGCCAGTATCAAAATTTGAACAAAAATCAATCAAGCTGGTCCAAAACAAAACCAAACGTGGAGAAAGACAAACGGACTTTAATTTAACTCTATTAATGATATTTTAATGCTGAATAAACGTTAAAGTGAATAAGCGTAAATATTTTTTATAATAAATAATTTAAAAAATAAATAATATTTTTTAAAAACTGCAAATTATTTAAAAGAGGTTTGTGTTGCGTAACCTCACATTAGTATTTCAAGCATTAATCATAAAGTAACCGGAGTATGAGTTTTTCTATTTAACTGTCACAAATTGCAATGAACGTTAAAAAATGTGTTTGTTTTTATTTCAATTACTTAAATAAATAGGGTACAGTTTGCATAATCCAAATTTCCTTTAAATCTGAAATGAATGACAAAATGTATACACGAATGTTGCTACGACGTAGGTTTTGTAAACGTGTTTTATTTATGGGAGTTGTTTTTGCTATTTCATTTTATGTATCGGTTTTATTGTTTGGTGATTTAAAATCACCCAGAGTGATGCATCTGACTGAATTGGATCGATGTCCGGCATGCTACGGAATCTCCGTGTGTCCAGAACTATACTCAAACCAGATTATTTTAGAGAACAACCACGGCTGGTTAAATATTTTCAATGCAAAAAACATTTATTATGGTTACACTCGGTCAGAAAGACGAGTTGTTTTGAAAAAGTTAGCTCATAATTGGGAGTTGAAAGAGTTTGATTTAAATTTATGCAAGTCGTGGAACTTTAAAAGGACATGCAGACCTATAAGTTTATTAAATGCTACTAACATAGATGAAAAGGTGATTAGTTTAGTTGGATATAATTTGAGTTGGCCTGACACAAAGCCTAGAAAAGGTCTCATACTCTGCCCATACGCATACAGCTTCTATGATTTGGTTCAACCTATTTTGAATAATAGGAATGGAAATTATAAGGCAGAAATGATAAATTTATGGACTATGTTGAGTATTAACCCAGAGCCTATTTTAATGCAGGTGAGTATTCATTTATTATTCACTTAGTTATGGTAAACCGGAAATAAGACCTATAATCATAGTTTCAGAACACTTTAATACAACTGTGTCTCATAGTGAGTACTTTATGGAAGGTTGATTTTCTAGTGAAATATTGATTCCCTCTTGAAAATCTGTATATTTGTATATTTAGTAGCTTAACTTCTGCTTGTCTGAGCTAAGATGAATGAAGCCTTTCAAACATTTAGGAAGTTAAGGCTGTTAGTGGGCATCACTAGATTAAAAGCATTCTAAGGGTGCTAGCTTCTAAGAGGTCTCATATTTACAACAATATTTTTTTTTTTTTTAAATCTGATACAAGTATTTTTGTATCCCTCTGAACATAATAATTTATGTGTTTTAAATAAAAATATAACTTCAAAAACTTTACCAGGTTTTGTCAAAAACTAAGGGTTGGCCAGTGCCAGCGTATGGCGGTGTGTGTGGTAGACTGGAAATAGTAGCTTATGAAGGTGAACCTCTTTCTGAACTCCTTCATGTGGAATGGCACCAGAAACTTAAATATGCAAAGAAAATATTAGAAGCAGCAATGGACTTTACTTTTAAACATGATAGGTGAGAAAAAATGTCTAGATTATTATTGTTTCTATTACCTGAATTTTATGTAAATATTGAATCACATAAATTATTCTATATTTTCAGATTTCGTTTTTACCTCATGGACTGGTCAATAGACAATATAGTGGCCAACGAAAATGATGAAATTTCTTTTGTAGATCTTGAAGATGTCATAGTTCTTGACAAGCATATATCACCCAGACAAGATCTTCCAAACTGGTACCAACGGTATGCGCGAGATATACTTGGTCCCGGATTTACGTTTTCAGTTGATAGTATGTGTAAACATCATCTTAGTGATCATAATATCTGGGCAGCATGCTATGTGTTAGCTAGTGAAGATAGCGAGTTTTTGTACCCAATTCCTAGAAATGTTAATGCATCAAGACCTCATTTTGATAGACTGTTAAATGAGTGTCTACATGGCAATGACAGATTCCGTACTGTAACTAAATTGCAGCATGTTATGGATGATATTATGCTGAGTGATGTAAAAGTTTCAGGGTATGGTGTAAGATGAGTGAAATGAAATGTATGACTGTTATTGTACAATATTGGAAGATATTCTAATTTATTAATTAGGTAGTGCTGACTGCTTTAGTTACGGTGTCAAATTTATTCTAGTAAATATGTATCTTAATTTCTTTGTGTTGTGTGTGATAACTGTGTTAGGCGCTGGTTCAGCGCTGCTAATATCCATATTTTAAAAGTACAATTAAGTTTTTTACTGTTTACAGTAAAGCACTCTGAAGTCAAGTTAGTAAGAACTTAGTTTTACTAGGTATTTTATATTACAGATTCTTAAAATGAGTGCTTTTGAATTGTAGTTTTAAAATTATTATTAGTTATTTAAAGCTTTAAAGATTAATTGCATTGATAAAATTATTCAATAACTATGATCTGAATAAAATCTCATAATTTGGATTAAACTAGGTTGTGAATGTAACCTTTTCAAAATAAATTCAACTTGGAAACAATTTATGTCAATTGTTGTATTCATGTACTAAAACTGTTCCAATAAGTGAAAAAATAGAGTTCCTAGGTAAATAATATTCTTGTTTAATCATATTCTTATCAGAGTCTAGCCTATCCTACTGTTTTTTATACATTACATCCAATGAAAAAGATTATTATTAGTGTGTGTTATAATAAGAGTTTACCACTGCCAAATAGCATTCACCATGTTAGAAAAGTTTATATGTAGGCAGTAAGTGAGACATATGTTTTGAGCTGTTGTTAAAATTTGTTACATTACAAATTACCCTTGTTTTTCCATTATGTATCTGAAAATTGCATTTATTGATTTTTAATAACTATGTTTTTTGCATATTGCGTAATCTGTGATAATATTTAACGCTTTTTTATGAATCGGTTGTGATTTGTAACAATGAATATGTTGTTTTTTTTTTGTGATTGGATTGAATATACTTGAATCAAACAGTCATATTGTGTTAGTTTTTTAAAGGGTCACATTTATCTCTTATATCTGAATCTGGGAACCAAATAAATTGGAAATTTATAAATTTTACAACCCCATGGCACAGTTGGCTAGACTCTTACACACCAGCTTGGGAAATCCTGAATTCGATCCCCACACCTAAACAAATCTTTGTGTGAGCCACATATATTTTTTACAGATCTGAGTGTTTGTGAGAGCCGTAAGTATTCTATATTGATATCCACAACACAAGACTTGTAATGTAGGATCAGGACTATGTGCGTGACTGTTATGTGTATTTAATTAAATGGCCGCGAATTAAGCGACGGGATACAATAAAGTGTGTAATGTGTGACATGTAACATGTTGCATAGGTACAGTCTGTTTGACAAGAGCGTGTACGGCAAAACTCGGGAATGAATTGGGATAAAAAATAGAAAAAAAATACACTCATTATACATGATATAGACAATGATGCTTTATTATTAATAACTTGTCCAGTCGCCTCCATTATCAATAATTGACTGGAGTCTTCGAGGCATACTTTCTACTAATTTTATTGCATAATCCAGGGACAAAGACCTCCAAATAAGTCTAATTTCACGAACTAATCGTTTTAAAGTCCAGATTTTCTTTCCTCGAAGCTTCAACTTCATGAGTGCCCAAACATTTTCTATTGGATTTGCATCCGGCGACTGTGATGGCCAATCTAGTACTTCAACGTCATTCTCTTGTTTCCACGCTGTACAAAGACGACTCCGATGTTTCGGGTCATTGTCTTCTTGCAATAGCCAATATATGTTTTTCCTTTTAAACCACTTTTGAGCAGATGGTAATAAAGCCATTTGATATATTTTGACCATTTTAGCTGCATTTAAATTACCTGTAAATATGTGCAAGGTACCAAATCCCTGTTTTGAAAAACAACCCCAAACGTGCACCTTCACCGGATGTTTAACGGTCCGCTGGATGAATTTATTGGCGTGGGTACACCAGGTATGAGTGATAGAAGAACGTGCCCAAAAAGAAGCTTCGTCCGAAAAAAATTACATTGTCCCAATCCCGGTCCAAATGTTCCTGCGCCCAAGTGAGTCTCTTTTTAACCATTGAGCTAATATTACTACGTATAGAGAAGACACCCTAAACAAAAATCATGCTCCATTTTATGACGAGTTACAACTAAAATCGCTGCAGCGCTGACAATCAATTAGCTGTCTAACCAAACACTTTAAACTGTATAAACACGCAGCGCAGAACGCTAACAGGTGTAGTTTTCTCGCGACCAAAAGGTCGTAAGCGCCGTGTATTTCATGGCGCTTACGCGTTTTGTTCACATACTTCAATAAGACGTCATTTTTATAGACTAAATGACGCAACATGGCGTCCGCTAAATATATTTTTTGAAATACATTTTAAAATAATTATATAGTCACTTACCGATGGAAAGTTATTCCTTTGCACTTTCCTGTATTTTTAGAAGTATTAGTGCAATATCTTAACACACACGTCGGCATATTTAACGCGTTTCAACGTTTTTCGGAACACAAACAAATACGACTCGATCGCTCAAGAGCTCGCAAGTAACTAAGTGCGCTGTGGTTCCTGAACCATACTTGAAGGGACCTCTGTAGCGGTACGCAGTGTCTTCTCTATACGTAGTAATAATATCTCAATGTTTTTAACATGATTTTCCGACAGTAGCGGTTTCTTTATTATGCTACGAAATTTTACATCATGAGCCAGTAAAAGTCTTCTTATAGTATCACATGACTAGAGGTATCGATCCCGGGATCCCGAAGCCCGGGATCCCGGGATCCCGGTCATATTTCAGTCCCGAAATTTTCGAGATTAAATTCAATAAATCCCGGGATTTTCGGGATTGACATATTTATAATAAAAATCAATAAAAATGTGCTTTCTAAGATCATTAAACAAGAAATTACCCTTTCTGAGGCTAGTTTTACACGAGGCAATAATTTGGAGAAGACCTATAAAAATTTATAGACGATTCCTCCAACTTCCATCGAGTCTGAACGCGCTTCTTCTGCTTCTACATATGCCACAAATTAAGAAGTATGCTTTCGGATGAGACGTTGGATGCGTTGTTATTTCTAAGATTTTATTTTCGTGGGTTAAATAAGTAATTTATAGTTCCTATATTTATATTTTATTTAAAATGCATTGATCTCTGTTGCATGGTCTTTTTTATAGTACAATGGCGTTTCTTTGTTTAGATAAAAGGGCTTAGTTTGTTTATTTTATCAGAAGAAATTATAATTTTGTTTTATTTTTTAATATTTAAGTAAAGATTTAAAATAAAAGATTTATTTTAAAATGCTTTACTTTCTTTTTGTTACCACTTTTTATTACGAATACAATCCCGGGATTACCCCGGGATCCCGGGATTAACTGTTAATAATCCCGAAATCCCGGGATTACAAAAATCGACCGGGATCGAATCCCCTACACATGACACATTAAGGCCTTTTTTAAGCAAAACCGCTTGACCACCACGTAATGATAGGCGAGAATTCTTCTCGAATACCCGTAAAATCATTTTGTCCTCCTTTTTCGTTGTTTTTTGCGTAGAGCCACGATTAGGCAGATCGTCGACATTTTTTACTTCAGAATAGCGTTTCACCCACTTACTAACAAATGTCTTTGACTTTTTCATGTATTTTGCAGCGGCTGCGTATGACATTTTGGGTCCTTTTGGATGCAAACACAAGAACACTGCTTCATAACGTGATGCGTACGTAGCACTCATGACGAAATGCGTCCTCCTCTGACAAAGATCGAACGACAACTGAAACTCTATACACAAAGCATCTGAGGGGAAGGGGCTGATAATACCTTCCAAATTTACAACCAAGCTTCTAGCGGTACCTAAAAAAAAGTTTTGCCGTACACGCTCTTGTCAAACAGACTGTATGTGGCTATAAGAAGCTGCGGTTTCACAGTAATCTATGCGCATTGAGCAAAATTTATTCCATTATTCTCGCAGATGAGAAGTACAAAAAGCTTCACCCTTTGTTGAGATTTAAAATTACTACAGGCGAGAAGAAAAGATTAGGAATTGCTTAGATGTGTAGTTCGCTAATCCGCTGCGGCCCAGCGTGTTAACTAAGGCCTAACGACTCTCAGATGTACGGGAGACCCGTGCTAATGTCTATCGGACGAAGAGGAATAATCGGCAGAAGGCCATCCATACATTAGGTCACACGAAATTAAATCCTGCTTTGGGCACTCGAATTAAACATAGGTACGATAAACTGGACCAGTTCATTTTTCCCAGCTACTGATGATCCATTTTAACCAACTGGGTATCTCATTGCAACATTGAGATATTATTATTACGTATAGAGAAGACACCGCGTAACGCTAAAGTGCTCTGTTTAGTGTGGTGTATGTACCACTCTTCACTTAGTTACTTGCAGTTACTTGCAAGCTCTTGAGCGATCGAGTCGTATTTGTTTGTGTACCGAAAAACGTTGAAACGGGTTAAATATGCCATCGTGTGTGTTAGATATTGCACTAATAGTTCAAGAAATACAACAAAGTGCAAAGGAATAACTTTCCATCGATAAATGACTACATAACAATTTAAAAAATTATTTTAAACAAAATATTTAGCGGGCGCCATGTTGCGTCCTTTATCAAAGACTAAAACTGAAGATGGGACATTATGCAAGTAACACAAGTAATGTAGATTAATTCAAATAAGATGATAAATAATTAATTATTATATATTTATTTATTCAAAATATTTCATATACAAAACTGTATATAGGCGGACTTAATGCCCGTGGCATTCTCTACCAGTCTACCTCAGGGCGGTGGAGAGATGAAGTATGGTTGGTGTGAAAAAAAAAACAAAAAGATACAAACATATATTCTTAACATAAAATATCTAGAAAATATATATAAATATAAATACATACACTTAAACTCAACAAGAAGTCTCTGCCAGTTTATTGAGAAATAGATCTCGGACTCTCATTTTGAAAGTATGCCGTGTAGTGGACGTATTTCGAGCGGGAGCGCATCCCAGAGAAGGATAGATTGAAAAGAAAAAGAACGAAGAAGAAGGCAACGAAGGAGAAGATTGTGCGTAGAACGAAGATTTTTGGTGTGGGAGGACTCTAAGAATTGAAAATGTGGAGTATATATTATAAATATTGTAAGCATTGAGATATTATTACTACGTAGCAATATTAGCTCAATAATTGTAAGATATAAATGCATATAATGCTTATTATATCTTTTTAACACGCTTTTATAAGCTTGGGCTGTATGTATGTAACGGAATCTTTGAACACGATTTTCAGCTATTTCGAGAAGTTAATTAATTCGAAACTTTGCATACGTATTAAGTGCTAATGACAATGCAATAATTCCTTAACAATTTCCCATTATCCTTATTAGGGCCGCCAGGATTAATATTCTTTTCATAGATCCTCTATAAAGGAGTGAAAGGGACAGAGTTAGTGCGTGATCTGCGCATGCCTGCCGGCTCGGACATTCGGCCGACTCTTTATTTTAAGACCACATGTCTGCAAAAAACTAATTGATAAGTCGTACTAGAAAATGTAAAATAAATAATAGTTTAAAAAAACTAAAAAACACGCTTTTATAGCAAACCGAACTAAAAACAAGAAAATAATTATTAATAACAAAGAGTTTATATTACCGTAGCAGAAGGTCAACCAATCAATCATAATTGATTACTTTAAATAAAATTATAGTCAAATTTAAGTTATAAACAGAATCATTTAATTCAGAGTGAAAAGCGTGGGGTGCATTTCACTACATTACCATAACTCTCCTCTCAGAGATAATTGCCAATAAAATAGATAAATTAGCCCCGTGGCGCAGTTGGCTAGACACCAGCTTGCGAAACGAGCGGCCGCGGGTTCGATCCCTGCACCGAGACAAATGTTTGTGTGATCCACAAATATTTGTTAGAAGACAATAGAGCCAGGGCTGCCAGCATATAAATCGGAGCTATCCGGTTAAGTATCTGCAATTATACAAATTTGATCGCAATTCGCATTATACGTACCTAACCATTCTAGAAATAGTGTTTTTTTCATATTTGTTAAAATTATGTGTAGGTACAATCTGACAGACCTGAATTGGGTCCAATGCCGCCAATATGTAAAGAATGTAGATGCTTAAATTTTTGAAACTGAAAAAAATATTTTCTGGCTGACAGATACGGGAGAAAAGTGTTCGTGTATATATTATGTTATATTTAGTGTAGCGTTAATCCACATAGGTAATATGGATCTTCTCTTACTTTGCACGGTTTTTGTTTTTTTAATAAATATTATAAATAATAGAAATTATTTTTTAAGTCTGGAAATAGCTATTATCAGACCTAAAACCATGGACCTAAGGTGCTCCATACACCTTCAATAATATTGCACAATATTCTGATTGTGCAATATTATTGAACGTGTAGGGATAATATTGAAGCATTGCGCCGTGATTGAACAAAAGATTGAGGGAGCTTAATTTTTATTGAATAATATTTTTTTATTGCGCTGTGCAGGGTTAATATTGCGCAATATATTTCTTTTTTTTTTTCTTTTCAAAAAAAATCACCAGCGTGGCTGCCGCCAAACCTTCGTCGTCAGACATGTTGCTCGCACGAAAATATTGATCAGATTGGTTAGTCAATTTTATTGGCAGAATTTATTGAACGTCTGGAGTCAAAGGGGGTGTTCAATATTATTGAACAATAAAAAGATTGTGCAATATTATTGTAGGTGTATGGGGCGCCTAAGACACAATTTCTACTGTCATTTGTCACTGTCATACGCAACCTGAGACTGACTGCTCACTTGTCAGATGTCACATTGGTAAATGTTTACAATGTGTGTGTATTTTTAATCAATTGATTTTAAGTAAAAAAAAGTAATTTTAAATATGAGCGAATCAGATTCCGATGAAGAAAATTTAGTTCGCTACGGCACCCCACTAGAGCCGTATGAAGAAGGTATGTTTACAATCATATTACTTAAATTATCGTGGTGGTAGTAGGTTTCGTTATTCACATGTTTTTCGTCAAACAGATGAGGTTCCAACGAAGAGGAAGTTTCAACAGCCGCCAGATCAATATGCAGTGGACGAACACGGTAGAAGAAGGTTCCATGGAGCTTTCACTGGAGGATTTTCAGCTGGTTTTGGGAACACAGTTGGCAGTGCTGAAGGATGGACGCCGGCGACATTTAAGAGCTCGCGTTTAGACAAGGCACAACGTACAGTAAGTATTGCGTAGTACAACATGTCTGTGTATATGTAATAGGGTAAGTAAAGGTCATTTCTACACCCATAATAAGCAAATATTTTGGTTTTGTTTTACACATTTAAATGTCCCCTGTTTAGACAAGCTCAAAACTGTTTATCTATTAACTAGATTTATAGTGATCATCTACATCTAGATTGAACTAACAACACAATTTTCATTTGCAATCAATATTTACTTTTTATTTAAAAACTAGTATCTAAATTTCATTCCGAATTGTCTGTCTGATTCCAGAATCAAAGACCAGAAGACTTTATGGATGATGAGGACCGTGGGGAGTATGGTATTGCACCGCGTCACATGCAGACACATAATGAGTTCTCTGGTCAGAAGAGGCCCAGACAAAAGCAGTTCCATGATGGACCTATTCCAGGTATGAAAAAAATGCTTTATTGTAACTCACCTTTCTTCAACATTTAATGCAATCCAATTTTTTACCAGAAAATAATATGTGTTAAGATCAACAGCAATTTTGTTCATCATCATCATCATCATCAGCCTTTATTGCATCCACTGTTGGACATGGCACTCTCCTATGGCACGCCACTGGGGTCGATCTTCGGCTTTCCTCATCCAACCGCTGCCAGCCACCTTGCGGATTTCGCCCTGTGGTCGGGGGCGTAAGAATACCACTACGGTATCCCCTGCCTGTCGTAAGAGACGACTAATAGGGGATCGGGATTGTTGGGCGTATCACGGGGGAGGTGCGCCCTAATAGAATAGAAGATGTACGATCCCGAGAGGAGTCCTCTTTTGGACAGAGCGCTGGGCGGCAACGGGAAACAATTAAGGGCGCTCGCCCTATATTTACCGTACCGTCCAATATGCGCAAGAGGGGGCCATCGAGAGGTTTTAGTCGGTATGCCGGCATGGAAAGGCCGGTGACCCCGACATACCCTTTTCGGCCTCCCCCCCGAGGTACCGAACAGGGAGCTTCAGGTGCTTTCCTCTCGTTAAAAAAAAAAAAGCCACCTACTACCTATGAGAATACATGTACAAAAATTGTATGTTAATTATAAGCATTGTTACTACAATGTATACATAAAGCATGCTTTGCCTAAACCTTCTTAGTTATAGAGGAGATTTGTGCCAAGCAGTGGTATTCAAAGACAAAAACAATCAAATTTACAGGTGAGCCAGTCCTAGGGCAGTTGTTAGAAGCAGTTCATGAGACGGCAGCTGTGAAGATATTGCGATCCATGGGATGGAGGCAGGGGCAGGGGACAGGAGAACGGGTGTCGGGAGAGGCAAAGAAGCGGGCGAGAGACCAGCACAAAGTCTATGGATGTTATATACCACCGGAGTTCAGACAAGTATGTAGTAGATGTTAGAGTTGAATTTATTTAATGTTGGATATTTTATTATTAAAACACTTCTACATAAATGATGTTTTCTCAGTGTAATATAGGAAAGCTTCATAGGGGGCGATAAGTTTTCAAAACAAAAAAATACAATTGTTAATATAAAAATATGTATATGGGCTGATGATAACCTATTTTACTCATGTTATGATTTCACGAATTTGTTACTGCTCTATTAAAATGGATTTTTATGTATATACATTTTCACAATTCCAGAACAATCAAACAGAAGAAGACGAAGATAGCTCAGGTTCTGAGGTGGATTATGAAACTCTGTTCGCGCCAGACGATTATGAGCCTTATATCCTGCACCGTAAGAACGATCGCTTCGGCCTAGGATACTCGGGTCTGAGTCGCCATTCAGTGCTGGGGAACTTGGTGGGCGAGTATGGGAGTCAGACCGGCACTTCTCGGAGTCACTTGCTTATGAACGAGAAGGGGAAAAAGGTATGTAATAACTATCAGTCTGTAGATAATTGAATTCTCAAAAGAATTACAATTAGCATTGTGTGATCTAGAGATCTATCTAGAACAGTCTTTAATAACAATAATCTAATCATAGTTTAATATTTTTACTTCTGCTTTTCTGTGGAGGGATTTGGACCACTCTTTGTTTTCCATCTTCTTTATATTGTCATTCTGAATAACTTCGTTGCAGAATCGCGACAGATTAAGTTATCTTAGCTTCAGTGCTCGGCGTCATATTGTGTTGTTGATCTTTGAGCACAGGAGTTACGTCTGGGGATAGGGGAAATAAAGAAATGAATTTTAAAAGAATTCTTAAAAATTACCAATCCTAAACCTTGAAATTATTTTCCATTGAAAACCCCATAAATATCCGAAAGGGATCTATGAAGTAATTTTTTTATTTGGTTAGGTATCGATCCGTGGCCAAGCGTTCGGCGTGGGCGCGTTCGAGGCGGACGATGAAGATATCTACGCGTCTGAGGACATGTCGCACTACGACTACACGCTGGGCGGCGCCGACGTCAAACCGGAGAAGAAAGTCAACAAGGACAATAGTAAAAATGTACGTAGAATTTATAAATACACCCAAATAAATACATGGTTTTGACCCCACATTAAGATACAAGTGTTGTGTTTTGGTGTCAGAAACTACAAGAATTTTGGGTGCCACAAACACCCAGACCTGAAGTATATATTTGGGGATCGCACAAACATTTGTCTTGTCAATTTGGTACTGTAACATATGAATCTCCTTTTTTAAAGTCAAAGTCAAAAGTCTTTTAAACATCTTGTAAATAGACCGCGATCGCAAACAAAGACAGGTATTTTTTCGCTTTTTTTCATTAGAAAATTATGAGTAGCGGCACGAATCTCGAATTGTCCCCGAAAAAACGACATTACGATGAACCGATGCAAATCAGGCGAGATGTCGGCGCAGGAATACACCCCTGTCTACTCCTCGGTGACTCCAGGCGTGAGGGTTATGCATAATTAATATCTTCTTTTCTCAGGTGCTGCCAGGATTTGTAAAATCGACCAAACCCTTGCCCTCGGTGCCTTCTTACCCCCCGCCGGCCCTCCCCCGGGACTACACCCCGGCTGCAGCGGGGGCGAGGAGGTCCAGGTTCGAACCCACTGACCAGCCGCAGAGGAACCAAGGTAACTACTACTGTGGTAACTACACTTTTATTTTTAATTATAACGACTTTATATTCCCCTTTCAGTTTTTAGGAGGAGGTTGAAAATTATATATTAGTACTGATAAATATTAATGTTATATAAAGGTAAATTTTGTGAGAGTAGTTTTTGCTTCTACTGAACCGATTTTTAAAATATTTTTAGTGTTATATTTATCAAGGAAAGTCACAAGCCATGTATAATCACGCTACGACCAATAGGATATCAGAATCAATGAGAATTTTGTCAAAAATGGGAGAATAAATGCTTTATGAATTCTAAATTTCCACAGACTTTCTCTTAATTTAATCTGCCTAGCACGGTAGTGTATGTTAGTGAATTGTATACACCTAAGAAACTCATCAGTCCTCAACAAGGTATTTTTAAGATTTCACTCATCTATTTTCATTCTCCAAGATTTTCGACAGAAAAATATACTTTTCATTCAGAAACTATCTGTGCACATTATTATCTAAATCGCACCATCAATAGGAGATATACGAGTATACATTATTCTAGCAAATAATATTTTCCAGGATTAGGTCGTCACGAGTTAACAGCAGAAGCAAGAGGCGCTTTACTGGGCGAATCACCCTTACCCAAACCCACTCCTCCAACACCCACAACTATCGATAAAGACAAAAGTATCGATAAAAACGAAGCTCTACTCAAAGCGCTTGGACGAAGCGTCAATTTCGTAACGAAAGACGCACAAGAGGAGAACAAATCGCAAGATTTTATCTCTATAAAGGATTCTGGCAAAGAATTGACGAAGACTTTCAAGCCGTTTTCGAGTGATCCACAGAAGCAAGCTCGATACGAAAAGTATCTTGTCGATAAAAGTGACGTGTGGGAAAGAGACCGCGCTAGTGACAATCTCAGCGAGTGGGAAAGAGAGAGAGAGATGGTCGAGTTTGAACAGGCTGCTAAGCTGTATAAGCCGTTAAGTGGTATTATGGGCGATAGGTGAGTAATTTCTATATACAAATAAAGAATCGTTGTATAAAAAAAGTCTAGATGGTCGCAGGTGAAAACCCCAAGCAAACATTTCTGACTTCGAAAGTTTGTTTGAATATTCGCAATGGATTGTCACATTAATTAACGTTGAGGAAAACAACCTTGAAGACACTTATACAACAACCGTACTCCGCAAACTTAGACTAGGTCAGCGTGGTGGCCTTAACCCTCGCAATTGTAGAGGAGGCCCGTGCGCAGCAGTGGGCCGTATATGCTGATCTTTTATCTGGCAAATCTTAAATTGAGGACGACAGACTCAAATATTCTTAGCACTTTTATTACTTCTTCATCTTCATCAACCCATATACGCCCACTGCTGAGCACGGGTCTCCTCTACCATTGAGAGGGTTTAGGCCATAGTCCACCACGCTGGCCTAGTGCGGGTTGGCGGACTACACACCTAAGAAATTCCTAAGAACTTTTTAGGTGTGCAGGTTTCATCACGATGTTTTCCTTCACCGTTAAAGCAAGTGATAATTCAATTTGAATACACACATAACTTCGAAAAGTCAGAGGTGTGTGCCTGAGGTTCGAACCCGCGACCGCCTAGATTCTCGACCGCGCGCCTAAACCTCGAGGCCATCACTGCTTTTATTACTACAAAGACAATTTTGAAACGAGACCTATTTTCCTGCAGGTTCACACACGCGTCAGAGCCCGACGACGGCGCTCTGAATCCATTATGCGCGGTCGCCAAGAGCTCCATCAATTACGGCTTAGCCACCCAGGATCAGATAGACGCGGCGGAGAAGGGCCTCTACGGCGTGATGACGAGGAAGGAGGCGCCCTGGAGGCCCGAGTCACTCGTCTGCAAGAGGTTCAATGTGCCAGACCCTGGGGGAACTAGGTTGGTATAGTACTTGATTATAATCTACTAAAACCTTAATTTTGCAATGTAAAATCGTCTAGGATGAAGTGATTTCGTGAATTTTTAATATGTACTTTAATGTCTAGATTTATAATAAAGTGGAAGATAATTGTGTCTAATGTCCCATGTAATGAGAGTCTATGGCTGTTTTTCTGTTTCTAATGGAATATTTTCTTCTGGAAGTCGCTTTAACCTAACTTGTTACTTAAAATGTTTTTAATTGACTAAATATTGATTCACAGGCACGAAGAGAAAAAAGAGGACAAGCCCAAAGTGTCATACTCAATATTCTCCTACATGGAATCGTCAGTTCACGATAAAGACAGTTTTACCAAAGAACAAAGCACGTTCAGCGGATCAAAATCACTACAGAGAGAGCCTCCTAAAATTAGTCAGCCGGAACGGACAAACATAACTGATGTCACACCATCAACCAAAACTGACAGTGTATCAAGCGAAGCTGTTGAAAATAACACGAGAATCAGCGTGGAGAGTTTATTCAAGTCTGACGTCACTACAACGGGTTTCGCAAAAAGAATGACTGTAGCAGAGTTATTTTTAAAGGAGTCAGAAAAAAGCAAGGAGCAAGGTAAAGAGGTCACGGAGACAATAAACAAATTCGACAGAATGGACCTGTACAAGTCAATATTCCTCAGTGATAGCGAAGACGAGGGCCCAGGTGAGGTAGACGAAAATAAAACAGCCAACGATGTGCCGAAGAACGTAGAGAGGAACACGTCCCCACCGCGTGGTATATTCGCTAATATAAACTTCGATGAACTGAATTCTTGGAAACGGAACGTAGATAAAGCACCACAGATTGAGGAAAAAGTCAAACCTAAATCGCCAGAAAAAGAAACGTCAAATGACGATCAGTACTACGGCCCGAAAATTCCGGAGAATCTCCAAAAGAGATTGGAAGATGCGGGTAGTTCAACAAACACAGATGTGGTCCAAATAGACTCTTCAGAGAGCTCAGACTCTTGGGTCGATGTTAGGGAGGTAAAGAAAAAGAAGAAAAAGGTCAAAAAACATAAGTCCAAGCATAAAAAGAAGAGTTCTAAACATAAAAAGGACAGATAATATCTGTGTTGTATTGTTAAAACTTTCATGAAATGGCAGTGATATGAAATTGTAAATTGAGAAAAATGTATAATTAGATCCGCCAAAAAATGCATTTTTATACTATAATACATAATATACATATACATTTAAACCCTTAAACATTTAAAGTGAGTTTTTGCAAACAATGAGTAATACAATAAACTATTTCTGGATTGATTATATTATTTAAACCTGATTGCGATTTTAATATATAGTATACTTTACACTAAACATACATACATACAGTTAAGTCAACTCTTCAAGGTTTATTCATTCTATGGTCTTTCTTCATAGAGTACAAATTCAATACAGAATTCGAAAGTATGAACGTACTAAAAAATATTGCTAGCAAAAAATATATCTATCACACTTGAGTGAAATGTACTTCGCAGAATTCATGCAAAATGCCACAATTTCAGCATTCAAGTTTCTCAATATTGCGGTGGGCGGAGTGAATCTGAAAAGGGAGGTCGCGGGTTCGATGCCCGCACTGAAGCGCACTTCAACAACAAATATTTGCCTCTTGTCTGGGTGTTGGGGAGTTTAAGCCTCTTGTAGTTTCCGATTCCAATATGCGACTTTGTAGCTATGTACGTCATACCCAGTAGTATGTATTGGTCAGGTAAGTATTGTCTAATAACTTAGTTTTAGAAATAGTCTGACTTCTTTTTACCTAATGTTTTCTTAATAAAATTTTGGCTAACCAGTAAGTCAAGGCAACATCGATTTATTTTCAGAGATTTCATTAAAACACATATAGTTCAAAGTCCTCCATGAGCGTTTATGTAAAAATACGTGAATTCTATTCCGATGTAAATAAATATTACACAATATTCATTTTACGTTCGTACGTGGGCGTGGAACGAGCGTCAAGGTTATATGAGAATGGCGGGAAACGGAGCGAAAGCCGCGTCCCTTCGCGACAAACAAACGTCTGGTTTAATTATCAATTATTTTCATTCTAGAACATTTATTTTAGATCTAGACGAGCTGTCTAGTCAGCTGCATACCCCGTGATTCAGGTTCACCTACCGAAACTAGAACATCTCCGTTCGGATATATTCTTGCTTAGATATACATTGCTTGTTTTGTGTTAAATGTATGAAATCTAACCTTTTCAAATAAGCAATGTATTCTCAACAACTACAGTTATGGAAAGGCGCAATATGTTAGAATCATCAATAACAACTCGAGTAGAAAGAGACAGATTTATATGTATCTCGTTATAATGAAAGAGATGCCAAGTAAACTGTTGATGAGAAAGAAACGGCAATAGCAATCTGTCTTAAGTGCGATAGAGAGACGTATAAAACAGTATATACAACATTGTTTTCCATGACGGTTGGTACGCATGCGTCATTCAATTTATCCAGGGCTGTATTGGAAATAAAGCCTTTTTACACGATTTTCAGACTAGTTCTACACAGCTACTGTTTTAAATACTATAAGTGAAATTACTCAGTAAAAACCATCACAATAAACAGTGAGAAAGTAAACAAAGTAAAGTATGAAATCTAAAGAGAAGGGGGCCGTTCAAGTATTACGTAAGCACTATAAGGGGGCGGGGGGGTTATTGCTTTGCTTATTTTGGATGACATGGGGGGCAGGGGAGTCTAGATGATGATTACGTCATCGGTAGTAATTTTTTTTTTACCGAATGGCAACCCTACATTGTCTTTGCTTGAAATCAAAACGCATTTTCGGGAATTCCCGCAAATAATGCATACGGCTAGGCACTCGCTTTAGAACCGAGTAGGGGAATTACCGCGCGCTATTCACTTGCCTAAATTTCCTCTATCGGTGTATTGTTTCGTTTGGATCCTATAGCGAGTAGACGTATTGTAAGCATAGCAAAACAAGTTAACATTTGTGTTACTGTTGATTCCATTAGCTAAAGTTTAATGTTTAAATAAGATGTCGTTTCAAATAGACAAATCCAAGTTATACCAAAAATTGTTTGAAAGTTTTAAGAAATCTCATACAAGTACGAAAGTACAAAATGTACAAAAATTAGTTAACGAAGTGTGGCGCAATTATAAATTACAAGCAAAGTCCGACAAGGAACTAGATATTATTGTATCTAAGAGAATTGAAGAAGAATTGCAAGCGGCGACTAGGAATAAATCCAATCTACTACATTTTTTTTCTAAGGTGAGTGACGAAATAATTTTACGTACCTTTGAGTACTAGAAATATTAAAAGTCGCCAAGAAGTTTCTTTTTACATTTTGTAACAATAATTTAGACGTTTTTATGATTACAAAATATTATGGCCTATCTCGAAGTATAGAGGTAATGTTCATTATATAGATTTACTAGCTTTTGCCCGCGACTCCGTCCGCGTAGACTCTAGGGTTAAGTGCAGAGAGATTTTCCCATTTATAACATGTTTATCCCACGGGAATACATTTTCCAGGATAATATTATTCCATGTTAATTCTGTGAGCCCTATCAACCTCTATACCAAAAATCATTCAATTCGCTTTGGTAGTTCACGAAATACCCATTCCCACGGGAATACTACATTTTCCGGGATAAAAAGTATCCTATGTCCTTTCCTGATGTATAAGCTATATTATTGTAAAGTTTCATTAAAATCCATTTAGTAGTTTTTACGTGAAAGCGTAACAGACAGACAGACAGACAGACAGAGTTACTTTCGCATTTATAATATTAGTATGGATTTTTTATGATTGATTCCGTCAATTGGTCACAAAATACAGGTGTTAATTTTCTGTATGTGATGGGTTCGATTCGATTAGATTAGATTATTTAAAGCCTTTAAATAATAATTATTTTTAGCCTTTAAATAATAAATTTAAGGTCTTTAAATAATATTTAAATGCTGTTTTTATTTCATACTTTGTATTTATGCAGCTTAATAAGAAAATAATTAATAGAAAGTTTTTATTTTTAGGCAACGACTACCTATAAACCTGCAGAAAAAACACAAATTATACAGCCAGCTTCAAATATTAAAAAACAGGAAGAAGATAAAATAAAACCCGGTAATGAATCACAACAGCAATGCGAAAATAATGAAAATGCAGATAAACAGAGAGCAAAACCTTCTCAGGAAGCTATGAAAAATAAGATTGCTCTACTCGAAAAAAATCTGAATGCTTTGTATTCTGCCAGAGATACTATGCCAAGCCGTGCTGAAGTTGATAAACAGATCATTAAGTTGCGCGACGAAATAAAAACAGCAAAACAGTCTTTAAACAGAAAGGTTCAAAACGCAGTTGCCCAGAAGAAACACAGGGATGGTATAAAAAGAAAGTTAGAAGATATTTGTCATGAAAATCCAGAAATAAAAAAAAGACTATCTCTGAGGGATTCAGTGGGACGTCCTAATCTTGAAAGCAATCAACCATTACTATTGAAAACAATTGCGGATATAGCTTTATTTGGGAGTGCAGCAGATGATAGAAGACGAACGGAATCTATTCGCAGCGTAAAAACTCTTGATGAACTCACACAAGAATTACGTAAAATAGGATTTGATATTAGTCGCAGTGGGACATATCTTCGTTTGATTCCCAGAAAATCTAATTCTGTAGAGGGACGAAGACATGTATCGACAGTCCCTGTTAAGCTCATCCGGGCTCAAACTGATCTTCACAAGAGCCACTTAGATAGCAAGTTCGCTGAAACATCAATTAATTATTTAGAGAACATAGCATCCATACTTGGACCAGATCAAGTATTTTTCATATCTCAAGATGATAAAGCTCGAGTCCCTATTGGCGTAACTGCGGCAAATAAGCAAGCACCTCTTCTAATGCACATGGAATATAGAGTCAAATTGCCTGATCACGATTGGGTAATCGCTGAGCGTCATAAATTAATACCATCTGTTTATGCTGGTATCAAAATCACTTCCAGTATGCTAGGACAACCGCAAGCCGTTGGATATTCTGGACCAACATATATCGCTATTCGAAGTGGAAAGCATAGTTCATCTACTGCTAATACTCATGCTCAGGATTTCGAGACGCTTCTCGAACTTGAAGAGTTTCGACCATTAGCTAAAACTGACAATGGACTAGTAAAACCAGTGGTAATCATGACGGTTGATGGAGGGCCAGATGAAAATCCGCGTTATCAAAAAGTCATAGGGTTTGCTATACAACACTTTAAGCGACATAATCTCGATGCATTGTTTTTAGCTACCAATGCTCCTGGAAGAAGTGCGTATAACAGAGTAGAGCGCAGAATGGCTCCTCTTAGTCGCGAACTGGCTGGTTTAATTTTGCCTCATGACCATTTTGGGTCTCATTTGGATGAACGTGGCGTTACAATTGATAAACATTTAGAAAGATCTAATTTCGAATTCGCAGGAACTGTATTAGCTGAAATATGGAGTTCAATGGTAATTGATGGCTATAATGTTACTGCAAAATATGTTGAGGCAGGTGATCAAGATCTTCCTGATTTTCCAGACATTAAATGGTATTCAGAACATGTACGTGAAAGCCAATACTTGCTTCAAATTGTAAAATGTAAAAATACAGAATGCTGTCGTCCAAGAAGTGGCCTATTTAGATTACTAGACAACAGGTTTCTTCCACCACCTGTAAAAGTAAAACAAACAGTTAATGACTTGGTTTTGGATGAAGGAGGACAATTTCTTAATCTTCCAGTCAATTTAGCTCTACGCTTAAGTGCTTCACTCAAAGATTTCCTGCAAATGCCCTACGATTATTTTTGTCCAACGGTAAAATTGAGGCTATCAAGTCGAACATGCAAAACGTGTGGTCTTTATCATGCTTCCGTCAAGTCACTAAATCGTCACATCGAGAAGATCCATAAAAAAGTAAACACGCACACTGATAGGAAAATTAGACCTGTAAGAGTCGCTGCTCGTCGTGCTAATGAACTGATGTGCATTATTCAAAATTTAGAGCACCATGATGTTGAATGGCTCGATGAGAACGACGTAGACATTCCAAAATCGGAAGAAAGTGAGCAGACTTACAACACTGAGCAGCAATCCAAGCAATCCAATGTCATCGAAAACTTAGAATCATGGATTCGGGTTTCATGGACTGAAGACTGTTAATTTGAATTTAATATGTGTACCAAAAATTTAAAACAAGTTTGTTATGTTTGTAAGATTATAATATTTTTGTTACTCTATGTTGAATACCATATCAGTAAAATCTCTCCATCCTAAATCTATTTTCTTATTTTTAAAATTATAATTATAACCTTATAATTACAATATTTAAAAAAACAATACATTAATTGAAAAATGTTTACGTAAGCATGGGGGTAGGGGGTAAGAGCTTTGCTTACTTTTGCTGACAAGGGGGATGGGGGGGTAAATAATTGTAATAAATCTGCTTACGTAATACTTGAACGGTCCCAAGGAAAAAAGTTGATTTTACATTTCATGAACTAATCGTACCCACGGCTTATTTAAAGATATATGAAAAAACAAAATTATTGATAGGTATAATTTTATATTAAGCCTATCATAGATAGGAAATGACCTTCGTGATAGCTTATCATTGAAAACATGACGGCTAATCACACGTCGTTAATATAAACTGTGGCCAAAATGCGACCCTGGCAAAATACAATCAGCTGTTTGTAATGACAGTTCCTCTGACAAATACAAAATGGTTGAAAACTAAAGTTGGCAAACAAAGAAAAGGCAGCGTAATATCGTATTTTAACATTTAAAAAACGTTTTTTTAAGTGAAAGTTGTATAGTTTAGTTTGTGTTTAGTGTTTTGTGCAAGATGCTGGATTTGGAAATCGTCCCTGAACGGTCCCTGGGCTGCGACACCTGGGAATTCGTTTTGGGTGAGATTCACTATGTTTATTTGTTACGTCAAGAATTTGCGCTTTATTTGTGGTGTTCAGTCTTACGCAATGGTGTTTTTGCGAACTGTAAGCGTCCGTGCGTAAATTAATGAGTTATATGAATAATTTACCTCATCGGTTTAATTCGGACATTGATTTTTTTTTTAAACGAAATGTCACTGGCAGCCTTTGTTTCGTCTGTGCACTTATGTTTATTTTTTTATTGCTAATCTTGACCGTGAAATTAGCGGGTTGCGATGTTTTCATGTTTTGTTGATTTACGTCAGATTTCCGTAACTGTATGCAAGGTTTTCATAGAAGAAACCGAATTTGTAAACAACGGACCTTTTGTTTATAATCATGTCATGACATATATTGTTTTTTTTTTTAATTTGATGACGCAAAGGTCAAGTTGGAACATAATTAGTTATTGTCTTAAATCTTTTTTTTTTATATAATTTTGTACTACTAAGTAGGATGTATATTCTACTATGTACTATGGAAATTCAACATAAAATTCATATTCCCTTCTAAATTCTAAATGATCTTGAAGCTTAGTTTAGTGTACAGTATGATACTCACTGTCAAATTAATGAATATGAATGACTTACATGTAAGAAAAATACACAAAAATTTTGTGCAAAATTTTATCAATCACAACAAAGAAACCAAGTTGTTTAACCATGTACAGTTGTGCAAACTTACATTTTCATTTAATTCAACACTTGTGAAGAGTAACTTGTTTGTCATAAAAAATATATCAACGGAATTGTTAAGTTTGTTTTGTCTGAGTGTCTTATCAGCCATTGCCTGTTGTTTGTTTATTTCAACTATTGCATCATATAATATTTTTTGATACAATATTTTTAAAACAGATTAACTAATAATAGTTACTCTGTTATCTAACAAAACAATATTGCATGAATAAGGAAATTATTAGATTATTTCAATTTCACAGATTGTGTATTAAAAAAAAATGTTTTTTTAATTCTAACAAAAAACTCTATTGTTGTACATATTATGAATGTTAAATGGCATAAGAAAAACAGTTTTCATACTAAAATGTGAAGTTAATTCAAATTGAAATATGCTTTAATTTACTGAATGCATATCTATCTGTCTTCAAATATCTAAATACATCTCACAGCTGGATATAAGTCATCTTTATATTTGAAACAGCTTATGCCATATTATGAAGTGTATCACAAAATGTACAAAACAGAGATTCTGGGAAAGAAAGTTATAAAGAATTGTCTTATAATGAATAGTGCAAGATAACATGAAGAAACCTGCTTACCTGAAAAGATATTGAGCCAAAACAAGTGAACTTGATGGGCCAAAGCCTAAACTCTTTCAGCTATTGAATTATTCCATACTTGATCATAGAGACTAAAGAGATTGGTTTACATATCTTTGATATGTAACTATATTTAAAAGTAATAAAGGATGAATAATATAATTACAAAGACATAAAATAATTTCTTAGAACCATTTGAAAATATACTATCCATCAATTTTATGTTTTATGCTAAAAATTCTGTAATTTTTTTAAAAGTAATTTCTATTTTAAAAGAATTGAAAAAGGAAATTCGAACATTCTGCCTATTACAACCTAACTCCTTGGTCAAAAAGCTAATATTTGAAATTAGTTTTACCATACACTTTTTTATTATAACATTTGTTATGGTTACTACTTACTAGTAATGGTGGCGCTACCAGTTGTGATAAGAAGTGCCACTATATTTATTTATGACTTTATTTTAAAAATAAAATGGAGTAGATTACATTAGATTAGTAAAAGAGGCAGTCTTATTTGAGTAATTATTCAACTTGCTTCTATGGTTGAATAACATTGAGCAAAAGACTGATGCTATGGCTTGCTATATACTTACACTCAAGAAACAAGTTTTAAATAATTAAATACTATGCATAGATATTATTAAATATCAGTTTCTCTTAATGTTGGGTTCAATAATATTCTTTGACAATAATCTTCATATCAATAATATCATTAGTATAATCTTACAGTGATGGCCTCGAGGTTTAGGCGCACGGTCGAAAATCTCGGCGGTCGCGGGTTCGAACCCCAGGCACACACCTCTGATTTTTCGAAGTTATGTGTGTATTCACATGCAATTATCACTTGCTTTAACGGTGAAGGAAAACATCATGATAAAACCTGCACACATAAAAGTTTTTAGGAATTTCTTAGGTGTGTAGTCCGCCAACCCGCACTAGGCCAGCGTGGTGCACTATGGCCTAAACCTTCTCAATGGTAGAGGAGACCCGTGCTCTGCAATGGGACGTATATGGGTTGATGATGATGATAATCTTACACAATTCATTCTGAATTCTAAACTGTTGCTGTACTAGAAAATAAAATTCTCTGAATAATATTTTTAATTGCAATAAAACCTTTTTAATCACAGTCATTGTACTGTGGAATTAAATGTTTTATGCCAACCTGCTCTATGTGAGCGTGGGGGAATAAGGCCTAACTGTATAGGAGGCCCATGGCCTGTAGTGGGACATGAAAAAGCTGATATAGATGACATATTCCTCTGCTAAACTGCACCCATCTCATGTGTGGTTTTATTCAGTTATTTTTTAATTAGTCAAAGCTTTTAAAAACATTATTCTTGGAAGCCTAATAATTTACAGGAGTATTTTTATTAGTTGAATATTTTCATTAAGCTAAAAATTTCAAGAATAACAAAGCATATTTACTTATTTTACACAAGAAAGAAATAATAATTGAAACATGCATTCCCCTTATTATACTGTAAATTATGTATAGTGAAAAATTCAATCGTTTCTGATTACATAAATGTATATTTTTTCTCTCTCCATAAGTTCCAAATAATGCCAATCACTATTCACTACATAGTATAAAACAAAGTCGCTTTCTCTGTCCCTATGTCCCTTTGTATGCTTAAATCTTTGAAACTACGCAACGGATTTTGATGCGGTTTTTTTAATAGATAGGGTGATTGAAGAGGAAGGTTTAAATGTATGATAACATCCATTAAATATCAGCATTGCACCCGTGCGAAGCCGGGGCGGGTCGCTAGTTATGGATAAAGTATGAAAGCTACCATACAATTCCTGTAAGAGAAATGTTTTTGGTCAACAAATTATTGTTTCTGTGCATGTGTTATGAGACTGAAAAGTAGCTGTAATAGCATAATGTAATGACAATCTGAAATATTAGGTGTAAAGTTAAGCACAGTTCTGGGCTCTTAAGCCCTGCAGTATCTCTCAAGCAATTTAATGAGCTTATGGCGATCAGAGGCTAATAAAGAAGTTATTTGTTTATTCAAGTATTCATTTGAGAATCTGTTATTTCTTATTGACATTTATTAACATAATTCTGGCTGGCTATGTGACTAATAAGTAAGTTTTTATATGTATTTTGTAATGTTGTCAACAAATATCATACAAAATTTGAATTGCATTGGAATTATTGATGAATTGTGGTCTCGTAATTTCAGACCATCATTAAAACTATTTTGAATATCGATTTGATTCGAAATCATAGACATATAGTGGCGCTAACTTGGTTTGGTCTGCAAAATATATATTACAATATTATTTAATAGAATCAATAGTATTACTAATGAATGCTAGAACGCTATGTGGCTAAATAATACGCCTAGTGCGAAAACAAACGCACTTCCGTCCCGCCGGCATTTCCGTCCTATAATAGGCGAGTCCATCGCGTTAATTGGACACAAATACAATGCCCCGCTAAACAATATTCCTCGTAATTTGTCATATTATGTGCATCTAGAATTGTCTATGGCTCATTTATACATATTACTTATACTCATTGGCGGGTTAACCCATTTACAGTGAGTTATTCAAATATTTCCGCCCGCTCAGAATAAAAAAATCTGTTTTTAAAATAATCCTTTCCTAATGAAAAGTAAGACAAAAACAAAAAAAATCGTCGCCCCCTAAAATCTGCTGCCGACGCAGCTAACTGGTGAATCCGCCACTGCATATATTGAAAAATAAGACAATATTAGGACATAGTTAATGGATGGTAATTAATTAATTATAAGCAGTGATGGCCTTGAGGTTTAGGCGCGCGGTTGAGAATCTCGGCGGTCGCGGGTTCGAACCCCAGGCACACACCTCTGACTTTTAGACGTTATGTGTGTATTCAAATTGAATTATCACTTGCTTTAACGGTAAAGGAAAACATCGTGATGAAACCTGCACACCTAAAAGTTCATAGGAATTTCTCAGGTGTGTAGTCCGCCAACCCGCACTAGGCCAGCGTGGTGGACTATGGCCTAAACCCTCTCAACGGTAGAAGAGACCCGTGCTGAGCAGTGGGCGTATTTGGGTTGATGAAGAATTAATTAATTGGGAAATTCTCAGGTGTATGGAAATGGGAACGAGAAACGATTTAGGGCTCGCTCCCTATTCGTAAGATTTAAACCACCTGATAAAATGTAGATGCTGACTTGCACCTCTAATAAAAAAAGTTTAAGTATAAATAAATAAATACGCCCATCAGTCACACTCGAAGATACTAGTCTTGTGTCGTAGGTATCAGAATCTATGAGAGACTCTACGGTCTTACAAACACACACATCCTATTCAAATGATTGTGTATCGCAAAAATATTTGTCTCTGTGCGGGGATTGAACACGACGCCTATCGTTTCGCTAACTGGTGTCAAGTCAACTGCGCCACGGGGCTCTCAATGTGATTAATTTGTATGTAAAAAAATAGTTTACTTATATTTTACCGTACTATACACGAAGAGACTCTAGATTTTTTCTCATACTCGACACACGAGTCACAAGTCTCAACCCTGCATCGTAAAAGATCAGTCTATCAAAGATCTGCGACCTATTTCATCCTCCCGGTTAATATTCCCTCGTAATAACTCTATTAAGGCACATGCCGTTAATTAGTGAACGAGTTATCAGCAAGACGTGACTTGTTCATAACACGAGGAGTTCTAAAGAATTCTTACAAGCGTCGCTTGCGAAACTCGAAAGTAACTCAAAAATCTAATTATAAAACAATGTTCGTGGAATTTTTCACCAGTTTCCCGCATTGTCATTTATATTGCGTGGAAGTTTTTATGTTTTAATTATTATGATTGTTATTACTTAATTACTGCCTTGTTGGTCCTGTGGTTTGATACGGCATGCGATCGAAAGGTCGCAGGACCCGTTGCTGAGTTGGGAATTATTACTGGGATATTCTTTAGATAAAGCTCAGAAGCAGTATGGAGTCAGAAGTGGTGATCAAAAGACGACAATACTTTTGTAGGATATTCATGTCTATGTTTGTATTATGTTATATTGGAATATAATAAATGTTTTTTTTTTTTAGAAAAAAGTGACACGACGGGCGATCCGGACTAGTCATGGTTCTACTTATTTAAAGTTTAAATAAGTAGAACCAGCAACAAGTTTTTCATCGTTAGTTAATTTTTAAACTAACGTTGAAAAACTTGTTGCCTATAACAAATCACATTAAATAAAATACTAAATATTAAAAAAGGCGACTTTGGATTCCTAAAACGGCAGTATAATTTATTTCACATGACATGACTTTTGTTGTTAATTTTCGTAGACCGTGGTACCACCCCGATCGAGGCAGTGCATCCGCGCTTTCGCGGCTTTTCCAATTTACGTATTTTGACGAGACGAAAAACCGCGCGCTGTCAGTCTCGTCTCTGTATAAATTTATGATTTAATATTAAATATGCATAAGGCCCCATTGTCCCGTTTATGTGCGATAGCGCGATTGTGTTCTGAGTTAGTTGCCGTTTGATAAACTGGACGCGTAGATTGCTCATGTTTGTGTTGAGCATAAACAAGGTTTTTAGTATAGCCTAGTATATTAATAAACGCCAATGGCATAGTAACAGCCGAAAATTTTGATATTATTAAATTGAAATTTTGTAGGATTATTTTTGTGAATATTTTATTTTTAAAATTATTTTGTTATAAAAACAAATAATAATTAGAAAAATTATCAAAGAAAAAAAAGTGATTTCACCAGACTGTATGGACTGCGACTACATTGCTTTTTCATTTCAATGAAAACCGTTTTGACATTTCCAATATAGGCGGTAACTATGAGTACCTACCTACATACATATTTTTATTTAATTCAATGATTTTAATTTGAAATATGAGAAATATACATGTATTCGATTAGCTTTAATTTTACCAAATCCCACACTCATCCGCACGTGAAAAAGTCCTAAGATGTTTATATAAAAGCAACATCCAAACTACAGACAAGATGAGACGTCGGAAAAGCAAATAGACTATGCGATTTGTAACAGCTTTTTCGGGTCGCTAAACCTAATATGCGAATATAAACTTCACTACTCTACCTATAATCTTGAAATTTACCAGCCCCGGTACCAGGAGTGCAGAAAAGGACCTAGGTCACAATTTACCTCGGCAAAGGCTTTGGCTAAAGCAACAACAGCAACGGAAAGTTTGCATTCGCCTCGTAAGCGCAGTTTAGAGGCTTAGACCTAGCGGCGTGTTTCACCTCGTTTCAAGGTCCCCGCGGCTCCGTACGACACGGACCTACGCATTTTGAATAATTTAAATTGTACTTTAAAGATCTCAGTAGTGCAGCTATTCTTAGATAACAATACAGTCTAGGTACAATTCCTAGTAAAGGTAATCTCAGCATTCGTACGTATTTTTCTTATAATTCAACTATATTATGAAGTCAAGAATGTGTGTTGTTGGTGGATTAAATATAACGGAAAACTATAGTGTTAGGTTTAAAAATGTTAAGCCTTCAAGAAAAAATATTTAATTCATTACTTTAATCAATTAATCCGACAAATTTCCAGAACCCGTGATGCTATTGAGAGTTTCCTAATGAAATAACCCTCTAACACTTTACCCGATCCGGGAATAGAACCCAGGACCTTTAGATCGCTCGGCAAATACGTTAGCCACGAGACCACGAGGCAGGCTATTTTTCATTCTAGAAAATTGTAGCGTTCACATGGGACGAGCACAGAATTCAAGATTGCATCCATTTTTAGTTACGCTCTACCGCTAGTTTGTAATAAACTTAATAAATCTAAGTATTAAAGGACGCTATAGACGATAGACTTTGGAAATATATATGTCGAACATTTCCGATTGTCGTTGGTTCCGGTCCTTCACCTTCAACTCTATGGCACACTGGGTTTTTGGCTCGCTGCCAACAGTGAAAGATTATTGTGCCATTCCGACAAATGTTTATCAAACCTTATTCGCTTTTACACCTTTTTATCTATAATGGCTATCATTGTTTTATTTTTAAGCAATGAAGTCGAGTAGAGTCATATAGGCGTAGCAGAGACTATTGAGTAGACTTCTTCATAATCTAAATAATCAAAAACAATCATGATCAAGTGAATGGCTAGCTGAAGGCTACTACATCCTCCTTAGTAGTATAGCAGAAACTATCCCATCAGTAGAACGTATTAGGGCTAATGAAATTCAGTAAATTGCTCAAAAACCAGGTTGCTTAGCAGTGCGACCTAAGTCAAAGTCAAATCTCCTTTATTCAAATAGACTTTTACAAGTTCTTTTGAATCGTCATTTTTTAACACTTTTTTATACTGTTTTTTTTTTTTTAACCTATATAAATGTATGTATTGCTTCTGTGTAAACTTAAGAGCACTTGAAAATTCATTGTTAATAGATAGCTATATTTTAAAAGTCAGATCTATGCTTGGGATTTGAACCTGCAACCGCCAAGATATTGTCTCGTGCTTGGTCATTATGCTCAGTATAAAACCTCAGATCGCTATTCGAATGGAATGTCAAATCGTGTGATGTCAGAATATATCTTTGTTTTCAATATATATATAGTACTGCGCATATATGACGCAGCGGTTTATAAAAATGTGAAATTTAATTGTTATTGTAAACAATACGGCGGAAACTGAATTTTCACAAACACGCGTCGCCCGCGACCTTGATCACTATCAGCGTAAACAAGATGTTCGCCTTTCGTTCGCGCCTTTCGATTTTACTATAGGGTTGGAAACAATCTAAATTATGACAAAACTGCTGTATTTGTAATAACGCCCTTTTGTCTACGTTCTTTTATTTTTTTAATTCCCTTGGTCTCCCAAGATGACAGGCTCTGTCTAGTTTAGGAACCTCTGGTAAATATGTAGGTTAAGAACAAACATGTTAGTACTAGTTTTTAAGCCATTGTAACCCAATTGTTTTTTATGAATAAATTACTATGAAAAACATTAGAATATACTAATATTATGCTGTAACGGTGAAGGAAAACATCGTGGCGAGACCTGCACACCTAAAAGCTCTTAGGATTTTTTTAGGTATGTAGTTCACCAACCCGCACGAAGCCACCGTGATGGACTAAGGCCTATACCCTCTCGATAGTACGGGATGCCCGTGCCCAGCAGTAGTTTGGGCTCATGATGAGTCTGTATTAATATTAGACTATCCAGTGGAAGTTCTTCTATAGAAGCTCAAAAGTGTTACACGTTAACTGAGCAATGTCTAGTTTATCTTTGTTTATTGTGCGTCAGAATATTATCATTTATTTGTCAAACAGCTTTGGTTAAATACCAAAAAAATCTGTTCTACTTTACTAGTTTTATTAATTACTAGCTTTTGCCCGCGACTTCATCCGCGTAGACTACACGGTTGAGTTCAGATAAAAAAAAAGTTATAGTCTATTTTACTTCTCAGAGTCCTATCATAAAAATCATTCAAATCGGTTTGGTAGATTTAGAAATAATGGGTATTTCTTCCACAGGAATACTACATTTTCTGGGATATAAAGTATCCTGTTACTTTGTCTATTAATCTCCATACCAAAAATCATTTTCATTGTCTCAAAAGATGCAGAAATACCTATTCCCACGGGAATACTACATTTTCCGGGATAAAAAGTATCCTACGTTTCATTCTGATATAAGCTATATTATTGCAAAGTTTCATTAAAATCCATTCAGTAGTTTTTACGTGAAAGCGTAACAGACAGACAGACAGACAGACAGAGTTACTTTCGCATTTATAATATTAGTATGGATACAAAGTGATTTATTGAGAAGACACCTGAATTACCTAGCTACCTACCTAATTAAAAACAAAAAAATGACAGTGACAGCCCTGTCTTAAATCTATTACGCTCATAGTTTATCAGATAGTAGAGTTTGTCTAAAAATATTATTCTCGTCATCGCGACACGTTGGGTTGCCAAAACATACGTTTAGGTGTAATCGGCTCAACCATCTACAGTTTGCGATAACGCGGTGTTCGTGAGACGGTTAGGTAATGTAGATTATGGGTAAAGGTAAAGGTAATGTAGATTAACATTCTGGATGTACTGAATGAAGAGACTATAGAGATTAGAATATTTGTTAGGGATACTTTTTGCTTAAGCTTCTTAGATTATAATAATAGATATTATAGGGGTTGAAATTGGTTAGATAAATCAGACGAAGTTAGGTTTTGTATTGCTTAGTAAAAGTCAGTGTTTTTAGATTTTTTTAGATTGCGGCTCATTATCTTTAGCTTTTGTGATTGTACGATATAAACTGTTGAGGTAAAACCGATTTTCTACAAATCGATTGTTTTTTTTAGGCCCCTGATACTTTATTTGTGTGGCGAAACGATAATACCATATGCCATTTAGGTATAATATATTTAGCCTTTTAATTGGAAGTTCCCATTCGAAAATCTGCCATCAATTTTCTTTTAAATATGCGAATAAATTTGTAAATTATAAATGCATAATTCCGTATAATAATACGGAAGCAAGTTGATTGTTCCTAAATAAAAGATAAATTTACACAAATTAATATGAAAGTCTTAACATCTACTTTTTTGCCACTACAACAGACAAGATCTTTTAAAAATGCCTACCCTACCACAGCACAAAATTCTACCACTTAGAATTAGGTACCAATCAACGGAAACAGGATTAAGGATAAATAATACATAATGTTTCGACCTAGGCATATATTGTAAACAAAGGTAAACCATTGTTCTACATTCGTATGGATGTAGGAAAACATTGTGAGAAATTTTTCGTGTCAAGGTGTAATCGAGTCATCGACATGTGAATTAACGCCATCTGTTATTGCAGGTACAAAACTTTTTGGCAGGTTCTCTCTGTTAGCATTTTTAAGGGAAACTATTCATTAATTATATATTTCTAAACTAAAAAGAGTGTGTTTAAAGGATATTAACTGTTTATCTGTTTAATAGATTTCAGAGGATGACATACGTATGAAATTATCTAAAAGTTATAAGTATAGTAAATGTAATAGAAGATACAATAAGCGTATGCCCTAAATATATTTGTGTCACTTTTCCTCTTTATGCGTTTAATATAACAAGCATTTTATCATTTCCAGGGATGCATTTCTCCCAATCCGTTGCCATCATACAAAGTCAAGTGGGCACAATAAGAGGAGTACAAGTACTATATAGTGATCAGGTGAGCTTTTAATTGTTCATATTTATACACCGTCGTTTTCCTTATTGGATGAGAAATGTAATGTAAAACTAGAGGTCGCGGTATGAATCTTCGTACCAAAAAATATTTCTTTCTTTAGCCTTATGTATAGAGAGAAGGATTATTAGAATTTTCTGAGTGATGAATAACTTATTTAACTAAGACATAGAAGCTAGCTGTTATTCCATAATGTATTATTATTTATTTTCTCATTTTGTCTATAAATTGAACAGTACATATGGCAATCTTATTGCCCTATGCAGATTTTTAATTTTTGGGCGGTGATCTGTTTATTATGAATCTTTGGTAGGTATCCGTCATCCCTTACCTGATGATAACATTAATGTTTTGTCCGTTGCAGAACCCGCTGTCTGTAGACCTAGTTATAAATATGCCACAGGACGGCATACGGTTGATATTCGATCCGGTGGCTCAACGACTCAAGATTATAGAGATTTACAATATGAAATTAGTTAAACTTAGGTATAGGTGAGTACGTTGGTTTCCTTTACTATTTTATGACTGATCTAGAGATTCATCAGTCGTCGTCATCATCGTCGGGCAAAGTGTTACTGGGTATTTCCATTATGAAATTTTCAATAGTAGCACGGGGTCTGGAAATGTGCCCGTAATACGGCAAAAGACTCGCCTCCTATTTTGTGAGACTGACACCTGGCGAAATGTGTGGGTGCAGATATATCCCGCCTATTCATTCGGGAAATACAGGCGTAATTTTAACAATAATTGTCGCGTAACTCAACGACAAAGGAAAACCATTTGAAATAGAATCAGATATTGTGAGGAATCTTGCATGCTTTAGTTCATTAGACTAAGTTTACTTGGTCTTAAATAGTTTAGGTTTAGTCAGTTAATTATACAGAATTAATGGACCATTGGTTATTGCCACACAAAAACTGATAGACAAACACTTATGTTGACACGTATTTATAGTATGATTGCTCCATGCTTCATAAGTTCATTCCATATCCATTTTAAGGCTTGCGCACTTACCGTCATTGAAGACACCAGTCTCCATCAGGACTGAAAATAAGAACAAAGACTTCAAGTCCAAAGCAATCACTTTATTTTTCACATAGTCTATTTCATGTCCATTTTATTAAAGACCCGTGTATTTTCCGTAATTAACAGTCATCAGCTAAATATTCGTATCTAGTCCAAACGTCCTCAATCAGGTCTGAAAAAAGACATCAAGTGCAAAGCAATCACTTTGCAATAGTCAATATTTTTCCCATTCAATCTGTACGTGAGTCACGCGTATAAAAAAACTATTAGAATGATTCTCGTGGTGTTATTCCGTTGATTAATCACAGTACGGCGGCTAGGTCACCACCTAACGACATTATAATGTCACTGTCTCCGGCTTATTAAATATTGATTATCTATGTGTCACGTTACACGATACGTTACGTAAGTGTTTCTATTAGTTACACGGTTTTGTTACTATAGAGATATTGATACTAGAATTCAAAATGTCTATTAATACAGTTGGACCTCTTAAAACTCGATAATTAATGATGCACGCCAAAAAATGGAGCCATAGGGGTTGATATTTATTTAAGATGAGATCATCTACTGAGTTATAGGAATATGGCTTGTAGGATGTAACTGGTTTTGAGTAATAAAGCGTTGAGGTTTTGAGTGATGGAAATTTTGATGCTTGAAGGGAAGACAAAAAATCGCCGATTTGGAGCTTTTAACGAGATTCGACTGAACATCACTAGTCTCTACTGTATTCTCTGTGTTTCAGAGGGTCAGCAAGATTCCAATAGCTGTTTAAGTTATGTGATCTGTGGCGTTAATTTGTTTCTGAACGAGAAATACCCCGATTTTTTTACTATAGGCACTTGTGGTCAATTACTTTACACTCTTTATTAAAGACTTTACAATCATATGTAGTTAAGAATGCAGAAATTAATGAACAATAAATAAATACAATATAATAAATACAAATACGTGTATCATACTCGTGTTTTTCCATTACAATAAATGTAATATTTATTGTATCGTTCCAGTGGCATGTGCTTCAACAGTCCGGAGATAACGCCATCTATCGAGCAGGTGGAGCACTGTTTCGGCGCGACGCACCCGGGCCTGTACGACTCCCAGCGGCATTTGTTCGCGCTCAACTTCAGGGGACTCTCATTTTATTTCCCCGTCGATAGCAAATTTGAGGTAAGGAATTCATATATTTTTTTAGGTAAACTGAATCTACTGAGGCCACTTATTACCATAAGAAAGTATGAAGATTTTATAGTAGGCCAATTAATATATACAGTAAGTAGGTGGTATACAACTAATAATTAAACGTTCCCTCAGCTAGTCTAACAACTTAGTCTAATAATGGGACTTTATTCTTACTCCACGTCAGTTTTTTATAGCGACATCTAGTAGCACATGGTGGAACTACTACAAATTGTTTTGTTTTATTTCCAGCCGGGGTACGCGCACGGCCTCGGCTCTCTTCAGTTCCCGAACGGCGGCTCGCCCGTCGTCTCGCGGACTACCATCTACTATGGATCTCAACACCAGGTAATATTGGTGTATTTCAATGGTTAAGATGTTTAAGGAACCAGGTGACCTTCTCTCTTAACTTGACATAATTGTGGGGCCAATATGTTACTTGCTCTTTCTGAAAACGGACTGTAAAACTAAAAATTTAGGTTTGAACGTTGCAACCGGAAAATCACAAGAATTCTTTGGCATACTTCAGCATTGTTCTTAACAGTAAATTTAAAATACCTTTGTACTTGAAATGGTGAGTTAACATCATCGGCTCATACCCATGCTTTGTATGGACCTATTATACAACTTAGGTTTTACTCCACCACGTTTAGTACAGGTTGTCAGAAATACTCAATTCTCATCATCAGCCCATATACGTCCCACTGCTGGGCACGGGTCTCCTCTACCATTGACAGGGTTTAAGCCATAGTCCACCACGCTGGCCTAGTGCAGATTGGTGGACTACACACACAAGAAATTTCTAAGAACTTTTAGGTGTGCAGGTTTTATCACGATGTTTTCCTTCATCGTTAAAGCAAGTGATAATTCAGTGTGAATACACACATAACTTCGAAAAATCAGAGGTGTGTGTCTGGGGTTCGAACCCGCGACCGCTTAGTTCTACCAGTATATAATGTATAATGTACATTTCCAGCTGGGCAGCAGTTCTGGCGGCAGCGTGTGCGCGGCGCCGCTGCCGGAGCTGCCGCTGTCGTGCTACCGGCAGCAGCTGCACCTGCGCCGCTGCGACGTGCTGCGCTCCAACACCGCCACCGTGGGGCTGCGGCTGCACATGTTCACGCAAGGTACGGGTTGCCAGCTGTTATGTTTCTCCCTAAAGTGTAGAAATTTGAATTGGTGTTGCCAAATTAAATATTTGTCCCTAAATGTTTTCCAATCAAAGTAATTATAAACTAAAATTCCCTAACTGTAATGAAAGTGTAACATTTTCAAAGTAAAAATTAGAATTGTTATCTAGTGATATTATTATGGTATATCGAGAGAAGTGGATATTAAAAAACACATAATAGAAAATGTATCCCTAATCACCCTCCCAAAGACTGTTATAATGATATTCCCTCTGAATTAAGCGTCACTGCATAAGACGACAATTGATCCTATGCTACACAGGCATGTATATGTCTGTATGTATGTGTGTATGTTTACAAGTCTGTGTGTTCATGCAGACTCGTCCCAGTATACTTGTCTACTTATATACAGGGTGTATTCAGACCGTTATCGGAAACTGACGCAGGTAATATCTAAAATTAATACAAACCCTCTGGTGTTAAAGAAAATCACAACAAAAGATAAAAATTATTTCGATCTCCATACAAACCGCGTACATGTAATACCGATGATTGTATGGAAAACGTTAAAATTTTTATCTTTTGTCGCGATTTTCTCTAGCACCAGCGGGTTTGTGATCACCATAGCTATTATTTGCCTTAGTTTTCGCTCACGGTCTGAATACACCCTGTATGTATGTGTATATTCATATATCTGTGTCTCAATCATGTCTATGTTTGTATGTATGTGTGTGCAGGCACCTCCCGGTCGCTGGAAGCGGTGGGGGTCCGCGTGTCCCGCGCGGTGCGGTTCGGCGACAGCTGCCAGCACGTGGCGCGCGCGCTGGGGGCTCCGGCGCGGCTCTACTACAAGGCGGAGGACAAGATGCGCATCCACCGGCCCACCGCGCGCCGCCGCCCCCCGCCCGACAGCGACTACCTCTTCAACTACTTCACGCTCGGACTGGTTCGTCGAATACTTATTGTTTCATAGTTACTAGTGGTGGGAGTGTGTACTGTAATACCTAGTAAATGTTATCATCATTAGATCATTTGAGTCTCCCTGCTGGCCACGGGAGTCCTATAAAACTGGGAGGGTTTAAACCTTAGTTCACCGTGCTTCGTATAGCGCCATCTGTATTCGAGTGTTAATTACTTTTGACAAATCTTGTCATTGGTGCGTTCATGTTTCTTGCTAATTTTACGCTGCGATACTTCAACTAAAATAAGATAACAAATAACAATAAGGATAATAAATAATTTAGTCAAATATATTCTTTTTAAATAAAAAAAAGTGTTAATAAAATTTTACTAGTGAGAAGGTTTAAGAGAATGTCGACGACAACATTGTTGTAGATAATGGTGTTGATGTCGTTGATGATAATGATAACAATAAATGGATATATGGATTGCGGTGGTGATAATGTTGATTTTGATGATGATAATAGTGTTGATGATTTTAGTGATAATGTTTTTTTTTTTTTTTGTTATAAATACACCCAACAGTCACATACATAGCGCTGACCCCACACTATGTTACAAGACCTGTGTCGTGGGTATCAGAGACTACGAGAGACTTTTACGGTCTCACAAACACCCAGACCCGAAACAAATATTTGTGGATCACACAAACATTTGTCTCGGTGCGGGGATCGAACCCGCGGCCTCACGTTTCGCAAGCTGGTGTTTAGTCAACTGCGCCACGGGCTGTCAAATGTGGATGATGATAATCCCGTGTACATTGCAGGACGTGTTGTTCGACGCGCGCACGAACCAGGTGAAGAAGTTCGTGCTGCACACCAACTACCCGGGACACTACAACTTCAACATGTACCACCGCTGCGAGTTCGAACTCGCGGTGCAGCCCGACAAGTGAGTGACGACATACACACCCAACAGTTAAACACACATTCTAATATCTTACAGTTTTGACCCCATACATATGTAGTTCTGACCCCACATTTAGAGGAAAACATCGTGAGGAAATTTGCAAAAAGTTATTAGGAATTTATGTGTGTAGACCATCAATCCCCACAAGGCCAGCGTGGTAGACTAAGGTCTGTATCCAGTGGCGTAACTACAGAGTGGCAGGGTTGATAAAATGTCACGGGCCCCGGATATGAGAGGACCCCTGTCTAACAGGCCACAAGCTTAATTTTGTACTGAAATACTTAAAAATATACAGGGTGTATTCAGACCGTAATCTGAAACTAAGATAGGTAATAGCTACGTTGATCGCAAACCAAATGGCGAAGAAAATAAAAAAAAAATATACTTTCCGTACAATCCATGTACATTTCATACCGATGGTTGTATGGAAAACGTCATTTTTTATCGCCAATGGGTTTGTGATCCACATAGCTATTGCCTGCCTTAGTTTCCGATCACCTAATACACCTTATATAACTATAAGATAAGCTCACCCAGCGTGGACTAAGGCTTGAACCCCCTCAGCAATGGTATATTGATGATGTGTGTACGGCGGCTGGCAGTGGCTGAATGAGGAGTGCCGAAGATCGAGTCCAGTGGCGTGCCATAGGAGAGGCCTATGTCCAGCCGTGGACGAATTGAGGGCTGTTGAGGATGTTGTTGATGATGATGATGATGTTGTTGTTGTTGATGATGATGATAATGTCATTCCAGATGCGAGGCGAACTCCCTGGTAGAACGGTGCGGGCCGGTGTGCATCACGGCGTACTCGAAGTGGGAGGTGGTGCAGCGCGCGCTGCGCGTGTGCGAGCGGCCCGTCGTGCTCAACCGCGCCTCCTCCACCAACACCACCAACCCGTTCGGCTCCACCTTCTGCTACGGGTACCAGGACATCATCTTCGAGGTGACACTCCACTACTCGACATACTCATACCACATAGCATAGTGAACAAATTTTATATTGTAAATCAATTCAAATAGAATAACAAGCATGTATTTTAGCTGATTTCGCGACGCTAACTCTTTTTACTTTGATACATAGCGAGAATACAACGTTCATGTCCTTGGGATCTACCGATTCACTCTCTTTCTGTCTCCTACTTTCTAACTTTCTTTCTCTCTTCCTCTTGCGTTGGAACATTGGACGCTAATCGTTGCTGATGTTAACGTTGGCCTGTAACAGGTACAACTACGCGCATGCGTTCGAGTGCCATGCATTCAATCTCGCTCTGTCTCTTTTTATTCCCCTTCCGTGGTTGCGTTAAACATTTAACGCAAACTTGTTAGAAATCGCAAAATAATTTTTACTTCAAAAAACACTTTTCATATCTCTTTATTTCATAAGTATGATTGACCCCATGTGTGCGATTCGCCCCAATTTATTGTTGTTTGTTTGCAGGTGATGTCGAACAACTACATAGCGTCGATAACGTTGTACCAGCCCGAGGGCACGCGGCCTCACTACGCGGTCAACTCCATCGCGTGACAGAGCCAGGTAAACACACTAAAAATTAATATACTATATCAAAAAGTACTTTTAAGTTGTTAAACGAAAACTCTCAAATACTGGCCTAAATGGTTATTTAATTAGTTTAAAGAAACATGGTTTAGACGCCATAATTTTATTGAAGTCTTAAGAGTAATACAAGGAAAATCAGAAGAAAAAAATAAAAGACATAGATGCTAATAAATACAAAAAAAAATGATGCATAAATATGTATTTTTTGATTCCAGGGATCACCGAGCAAAGGCAAATACACGTCCTGAACGCTAAAGTCATCACACAAACCCTCCACTAAGGGCCACACACAGACGCTTCGCGTAACATATCCACCACGCACCTAAGACGAAGCAGTATTCAACCATATGTATGTGATAATTACAAAAAAAAAAACTCTTTAAAAAAAGTGAGTGACAGATCTCAGATGGTGTGTTAAAAGTTAATATAGCAATGGACGAAAATAGAAAAAAAAAGTTAAATAAGTTATATTTTTTTAAGTGAAATAATAATGTTAGTCAATTGTGTTCTTTAAGTTTTAGCTTATTTTTGTCGTGGGCGGGAGTACCAGTTTCGTTTCGAGAGAATGAGCTAGATTTGCAATACTGAAGCTAAATCGAATCGTCGACATTTTGGTGGGAATATTTTTTTTTCGTTTCGGGTAAATTTTAAGTTAATTATAAGATTGACAACGTGGCCAAAAGACCCGTTTTTTCACGGTTTGGGATTCGTAAAACTATTTACACTTTATGAAACTTAAATGTAGAATTCGAATAAGTTATGTATGCGTAAACAAAAGAAATTTTGAGGTTATGTCATAGACAACGGTTGTATATTTTTTCCGTTTGTCCAAGGCCCTCTCGTCTACAATCGAAATTTTGTTGTACTCCCTTCCGCGACCCTTTATCATGACCGGACGTTTTTAAATCAAAAGATTCTAGATATAGACTGTGCTGTAAATATTTTTGAACATTTGGTGAAAAATACTAAAATAATTCAAGAGAAAAATAATGGAAATCATAAAAAAATCGATGTATTTTTTCTATATAAAGTAATGGTTTTCAGTCGAAATTTTATAGGGCGTGTGAATATTGAATCTTATACTTCTACGGCACTGCAATTTTGGACCGTTTTTAAAACGTATATTTATTTTTTTAATCACGTTTTTTTGTGATTTAACAATACCCATTTATTCATTGTTTCCAATTTTCTTTGTATTACCAACATAAAAAAAAAACTAAAGTTTTTTATTCAAAACAGATCTTTCAGGCTTTCGACACATAGTGTAATCTTTTTTACCTTATATGTCGGCAGTTTTAACTCACATCTATGTTATGACATGCAACACTTTTATATGTTGGTAGTGCCTACTGTAATTGTTTATATTAAGTTGTTATTTTCATATTAAAATAACCGCTCAGAATATGCGCAATTTTGTAACTAAATTAGGTGTAAAGAGTGTATGTGGTGTAACGACATTAATTTTGGACGCACTAATACTTTCAATCTACTTTTGAGCGTATGAATAAAAATAAAAACTTTTAAAATTTAACATATTTTTATTATTAACTTTGGACGTTTTAAAAATAAATATATTACTTTAAAAATTATGTCAAAGCTGGCAGATACGGCGGGTTAATATTTGAATATATCTGATTTCTCAATTTCTCAATGGTTCCACATTAAGGTACTGCTTTCTTGCCCATAACTTATTATGTAAGTTTTTTTGAATAAAATTGTTACGAAGTATCTTATGTTAGTACGTCCAAAATTACTTTAAGCGCTTTTAAAATGCTTAAAATTGTAAAAAAAAATATTTTCGATATACGATACGTCTGACGATAGTAATGTATGAATGCGTTCAAGTAATTGTCATTAGTTAATCACTTTGGTCACAAAATAGCCTATAAAATGACGGCTCTGTGCTGATGTCTTTTCTGCCTGCGTCGCCTATTTTGACAGCATATAGTTTTTATTAAGTGTTTACAAAGTCTTTTGGCGGGTTTTACAAATATGTCAGTTGGTGATTCTAATTTTATAATTAAAAGATCTAAATTACAATAAATATAAAGTTTATGATGACAAATAAAATTGCAACAAAGAGTACATATCAGATACGAGGAAATTAACTGACAGATATTTTAACTCATTGCAATGACAGCTGTCAAAATGGGCGCCCCATTTGTAGCAGACTGTAACGTTGCTTCGTTTTAATTAAAAACAAATCAGACCACTCGTCTCTGAATGCTTACAATTTAGTGCCAATGATATATTTTTTGCAAATTGGACCCTATATATACATGCCCTAAGTCATATTTTTCGGTAGTTACGAGCTTATAAAAACTGTAGGCTACCTAAATGGCAGGCTGGTTGTGATAAAACTGCTATTATGGCGATATGACACTTAAGCTTCTAATTTTAAGGAATAATATTGCTTGATTAATTGAACTGTTTTATGCCTTTCCATAGTTAGACTTGAGTTAGTTAACTAGATGGCGTTAGGGGTTATTTTTTTTAAATCAAAGATTTTTTTTGGTAGGGCAGTTTTGAGAAATTGTTTTTTTTTTTTATATATTTTTTAATTATGATTTAAATAAGGTATAAAACAGTTCAATATTTAGTTTAATATTTGTTTATGCACAATAAGTCACTCGTGTGTATTGAATAACGTGGCACTCGTGCCATACAAGTTTAAACAAAAAAATTGAAAAAAATGTGACAAATAATACGAAATAAAAAAAAGGATTAAATTTAAGGACAGCTTCGCGCTGTAATGTCTACGTGGGAGTATTTTGATTAATTAAATTTTCAATTGATATAGTAATGGTATCAGTGTAACATTGATATTACTAAATTCGCCAAATCCAAATTCAACATGTATTTTTGTTTCGATTGTGTTCAAAACGTTATATTTTTTTATGTACTAGATTTTTCTAATACAATATTCGGACGAAATTTAATTATTTACGTAACCTCCGTTAAATGTGATTGAAAGTATAAAACAAATTTATTTTATTTTTAACTTTACATAAAAACTTTTTCAAATGAAAATACTAACTAAATATATTCGAGAAAACCAATTAAATATGTTTATTTTGTTTCTATATTCAAAATTGAAGGAAAAAATGAAACCAATATTTACCGTGTTTTCGCGCCAAAACTATTTGTCAAAATGTTTTATTTAGCCAAAATATTCTCACGCAAATGTATTCGGGAAGACCGTGACGACACACATTTGTTTTATTATATTGATGAATTTATAGTTTTTACTGTTTGATGTCATCGTCAAAATACAAACAAAACAACACTTATTTGGTTATTATAGTTCAAATATTAGGGGGAGAGCTTATCGCCTTTTTCGGGAAAATAATCGCAGACCATAAAAGAGAACTTTCGATTTTGATTTTCTTTTTTATCCATCTTGATAAATTCATCGATATAAAATACATGAATGGATGTCACGCGTAGTTCCCATTAGTTATTTTTATAACTTTTAGCTTACGTTGGTCGCGCCGTGGTGTGTAACCGCCACGGACAACGTCACTTAACTTATAAAACGTATGTAATTGTCAGCCTTCGATATTTTGATTTGTTATCGATACTTCTTTATCGTTGGCGATAGAGTACGCTACTATCGATCTCGTGGCGCAGTAAATACCGCACCGAGACGAATGTTTGTGTGATTCACAAATATTTGTTCGGGGGTGTTCGTAAGACGGCAAAGTCTCTGATAGCTTTTGATTCCCACGAAAGAAGACATGTGTCTTAGTGTGGGGTTAGAACTGTGTATGTGACTGTTGGGTGTTTTTATTTCTTGTATGTAAGTTCCAAGTTTAAATTTGACCGCCATCTTGGATGATTGTCTATTGCCAACGATAAAGAACGTTATTTAAAAATTTGAAAAAGTTGTTTCTTTTTAATATTGGTGCTACGTTACATATGAAATAATTTAAGAACACTGGAATGATCGCGTTCATTTCAACGAAAGGCTGACATGCTACATTTGTATGCTGCATACTCGTATACTTCTGTCGTACGTATGTGTATTTAGATTCGACACCTACGTTTAGTGCATAGGACACTCGATAGCCGTGACGTCAGCTCTGACGCCATCTTGGATTATGGACAAAAAGACCTGAGATTTTTGTTACTTTTATCAAGCCGTGTGATGGCTCTTATTTATGTAATTTTGTTTTTGATACACTTTATTTGTATTCTATGTTTTCGATAAACTTATTTTAATATATGAATTATTAGCACTTTTATTTATTTATAGAGGTATAGTATGTTTTTATACCCGAAACACTTTTGTCCATAATCTACCGTGATACCACGGACACCCATGATATTTTTAAGTAGCAACAATTAAAAGAGGCATAATACAAGGAAATCTTATGAGTAATTCTAAATGTTGCCAGTAATAAGTTTCCGAAAACTTCTCAAGTGACACATAGTGCGAGTGTGGTAAATAATACGTTAATTTTCGTTCATAATAAAGAAAAATAAAAGCAATAGCGGTCAAATTGCGTTTGTACTAAGTTCGATCTCGTGGAAATGGTCTGGTATTCGTGGGAGCGTATGAGATTGTGTGTCAAAATTGTACAGATCTTTGATATGGGGGATTTTTGTAACATCGCTCGTACAAACAGATTAAAATATTTTTTTATATGCGTGCTCGTCTTATCGATGTTAGTAGTCGAAGTGAACGATGCTGAATGTCTGTTTTGACGTGAATACGCATGTTCGTGTACAAATTTATCAAACCCTTTGTAATATATAACCAGTAGTCTCAATAGAGGAAGAGTTGACACATCTGCCATAATTTTTTAATAATAAGGACCTTGTTGTACAATTTAGTAATATTAAGGATTTACGCAACTCTTTTCGCCCCGTGTTCATGTCAAAACGAATCCTGTCGCAACACTGTCGTTTTATTCTAAATAAAAAGTGTTCTGAGTATAGTTAAGATAATTTGTAGACAAGCGTCAGTGAAACGTGTTAAATTCTGAATTTTTACCTGTATTTGTACAGCATCTGATTACACCCAGGTTTAGCCTCAAAAGATTCTAGGATAAAAAAAAATAACTTTGGTTCTCATAAATTGTCGATGGTTAGAAGTTGAAAAATTATTGTGGGTAACACTTGTATTTTTTTATTCTACAAATTGTGTAATCAATAAATATTGTTGGAATAATAAATTTAAAGTTTAAAAAAGGAAGCCAGAGTTACCACACTTTATGAGTGTTGTGAGATTTAAAAATAGTTTTGAGGCTAAACTGTTTTCCATTCTGTAAATATGATAACGACAACGATATTAAGAGAAACACTGTATATAGATTCTTTTGGGCATTACAAAAGCTGTTTGTTTGTAATACGTAAGCACAATCGTGCTTGGTTAGTGTGATTCGAGCTTACTGCGCTTGTAACGTATATAACACGTGAACCATAGAGTATATTAGGTTGTCTATGTTAAAAAAAGGTTTTTATGGAAAAGTCGCAATAGCTATAGATAGATAAATATATGTTTTAACTCATATCCTTTCCAATACTCTTTTGGTCTATTTTTCGGTTTGGAAAATACCTCAGAGAACTTTAGCTCAATTGTGGTTTAGTAAAATGCATATATCTTATACAATATACGCGAAAACGGATCTTAGAATCTCAATTATTAAAAGCAATTTGTTAATAGTTAATGATTTTTCAATTTATATTTCTTATTTATTGTATTACATTTTATCCAATATGTCATTGATATATATATATTTAAAAAACATTGTATAACAGGGTAAAAAGCTAATACACTTTTGTTACAGTGGTATGAAATGAAAATGTTTTTTTTCAATACGTAAAAAGTATTTTTTGTTTTTAATGTGGCTGTAAAGTACACATTTGTTTAACGTTACTTTTAAATATTTTTTTCTGTATTTATGTTGGAAAATACTTAAAATAATTCATAAAGCATTTTTTTTGTAACCGAATGTAATATCACCATTTTTGTTTATATTAGACTTAGTCTTACTATATTTATCATCTTAATATTTAGCCATTTTTTTTGCATAAATTATTGTTATTTTCCTAAGGTGGAAATCTGTTCCTATTTCTGTTATGACATTAAATGTTACACCTCATTATGCAAATTAATGTTTTTACTCTGTGACAGCTCGTTAGACTCTATGGTTCACTTGTCTATGGTATAAGTTATTGTTAGTCAGACCATTGTTAGTAGGTAGTGTGGGCAGACGCTTTGTATTGTAAAATATTGTGAGCACACGCGTCAAAAGATTTCCTCCTTTTTTATACTTCAGTCAAAGTCGGTACAAAGACGAAATGTCTCAAAAATACCAAAAAACTAAATAAAGGATTTCATACCGGACGTTGTATTTTTATTTCACAGACTTATTCATAACTTGGATCGAAGAAAAAATCCTTATTACAGAAAAAATAGTTGCCTATAACTCAACATAGGTACCATTTCTGGGTCCATTAAGATTTAAGATGCAACAGGCATGAGGCTGACAAATAACGAGAGCGAGGCTTTTAGATTTTAACTAACACAAAACTAGAAAAAATAAATACGTATGAACGTATATAGAAAGCAGTGATGGCCTCGAGGTTTAGGCGCGCGGTCGAGAATCTCTGCGGTCGCGGGTTCGAACCCCAGGCACACATCTCTGACTTTTCGAAGTTATGTGTGTATTCAAATTGAATTATCACTTGCTTTAACGGTGAAGGAAAACATCGTGATGAAACCTGCACACCTAAAAGTTCTTAGGAATTTCTTAGGTGTGTAGTCCGCCAACCCGCACTAGGCCAGCGTGGCGGACTATGGCCTAAACCCTGTCAATGGTAGAGGAGACCCGTGCTCAGCAGTGGGCGTGTCTGGGTTGATGAAAAACAACGTATATATGTAATCATAAACACGTGAAACTCTCTTCTCTGAAATTTAATCACCGTAATGCAATCCGGAAATGATCTTCACACACGTGTTTATCTAAACTTGGTGATAACCTTAACTTATTGATAATAATTTGATTGGCATTCGAATACGGCGATTTCCCAAGATAATTCTCGAAACCTACACTATCCCAAAATTCCGAGGACACATCTAAACATTTTTTTTTGGTTCTGAGCTTCTATATAAGCACCGCCACTGATTATTAGATATATTTCACTGCAGAGTTGGGCATCAATCAATTAAGTTTTAATTGAACTAATCAATTGACTAAAAAATTAATTGCAATTAAATTAATTGAATTTGAATCAATTGCAATTAACCATTAATCGCGCGTTACAATTGAATTATTTAAACTAATGCACATCAATTGCAGCTCGCGATTAAATTATTGCAATTATTTTTTTCAATCGATTGATGAAAAAATTAAAACTAACAATTAAATTTTGCTATTTTGTACGGAAAGGTGGTCCGCAAACCTTGTAGATGTTTAACGTTAATTATCTCATATACTCTTTATGACTAGGTAGGGACACTAAACTTAACAAATTCGCACACGCATGTACCCAATACTTAAACTAATACTTGGTAAAAAAATTAATTGTTAATCGTTAATTGTCAATTTTTTTTTGGCAAAATAACTAAAAATTGATCAATTGTTAATTGTATAAAACCTTGATTAATAATTAATCAGTTGTTAGTTGCTGTCACTGCAAATACAATTAATTAATTGTTAATTTTTAATTGTTAGTTCAATTAACATTTGCCCAACACTGTTTCACTGTGTTTATAGAATTAAATGTTATCCAACCAGAGATGGCCTGAAATAGATTTCTCTCAGCGATAAGACCGCCAATTGTTCCACTTTTTCATTTATGTGTATTTTTGTACTTACGTGGTTTTCAATTGAGAGTTGTCTATCTATCTAAGATAGGTTTTTTTTTCCCGGTCTTATAAACTCCTAGAACAGAAACAAATGTTTGTGGATAACATAAGTATTTTCTTCAGGGGAAAGCTGATTACGGGTGTACTTCTCGCTAAACCAGGGGGAGGGGGCGAAAAGCTTATACCGGCATTTCGGTCCGCCGGGCTGGGCTCCTACGGCCTTACAATCTTGTCTCTAGCTAACTAAGCGTCGAACGCTGTCATTCTTATAAGATATCTTGGGATCAATACAACTCTCAACAGTGGAATTTGATCATATAATGCAAACCGGAATTGATCTCCACACACTTCTTCTGACACAAGCATGCAGTAATGCTTAAAAGAAGATCCCTGCGTCTGAATGTTTTATGTACAATAATTGGTCACTGAATAAAGTATTATTATTATATTATTAAACACCTGCTTATCTAAACCCACTGATAACCTCAGAGTATAGATTGGTATAATCCACAATAAATACTTCATAACAATTCTTCGAATCCATCTTATTCCGATGACACATCCGCTAAGAGGAAGAGACTTCTAAATGTGGTAAATGCTATCTATAAGCCTACATGCCAAAAGCCCATTTGGCTTTACAAAATTCCGAATAATCCTCTTAGCATCGCTACTTTTCAAAAGCAATTTGACATATAAATGAAAAAATCATGATTCCACAAAATAATTACAGATAAGACGTTACATAATTAATGTGTGACCCTTTTGGACTGGTACATTCAAGCTTAGATTTTATAAGGGTAAAGCAGAGATGCAATTCTGCACCACAATTTGCCAATATTTTTTTTATCCCACGTAATAGGGGCGAGCTTATTACTGTTTTTCAGCATATTTCAAGTACCCGTGGTGCTACGAAGAATTTCCTAACGGAAAAACTCAATAACAATTTTTCAGACCTCTAGATCGCGCTGCACATACTTAAGCCACGAACCTAGTTCTGTCACTAAAACCAAAAGTGATAAAGTATTTTTAATGACTCAATATGAGATTAAGTTTAATCCAGAAGGCAGAACGTACTAGTAACTATGATTGAGGATTTCCTAGTATTTAGGGATAGGCATACTTGACCTAAATGAGTCATCTTCAAATTAAGTCATTTTAACTACCAATTGACCTACACCTATTTGTGTTGAACTTCGTAATATTCATAACATCGTTTGATAAAAACTGATACTATTTACATTTAAAGGGAACCTTGGTCAGGTATCTCTTAAAATATGTAATATGTATTGTAAAAACACGAGAAGATTCTATTTTTTTAATTGACGACTATAACTTTGTAAACCCATACACCGTTTACGCCCACTTTGAGACCTGGCCACTTCTCCAATCTGGCCTGAGTCCCTGTGTTTAACTGGGTTGTTCCATTTTAAGCCGACTTCAAAAAAGGAGGAAGTTATCAATTCGTCTGTTTTTTATGTTTGTTATCAAACTATCTTATCTATATTTAAGCAACATAATAATTGTCAACTTAGTATTCATAGTATTACATAAATATTTTGACTGGAACAATGATAAGATAATTTTTACGAGTACCAACTAAATACATGTTTATTAATTTTATGTTCAGTATCTTATCTACAGCGTTAGTCATTATTTTCTGGTAACTTTCGAAAGTTTATATTACAGTTTACTATATAGATTAGAAATCCTCTCAGGGGTAGAGGACGTCCGTGCCCAGCAGTCGGATGTAGGTACTCGTATGTGGGCTGATGATGATAAATAAATAAATAAATAAATGCACCCAACAGCCACGCACATAGTCCTGACCCAACATTAAGATACGAGTCGTGTATCGTGGGTATTAGAAACTACGAAAGACTTTTGGGTCTCACAAACACCCAGTCCCGAAACAAATATTTGTGAATCACACTAACATTTGTCTCGGTGCGGGGATCGAACCCGCGGCCGCTCGTTTCGCAAGCTGGTATCTAGCCAATTGCGCCATGGGGCTGTCAATCAAATGATGATACAGTATTTGGTCTCCCGCTTTACTGTTGAGGTAATTGGACAACTTTATGTTTTCCAATTTCTCTTTTATATCTTTTTTCTGTATTATTTCGTTGGGGTTTCATGACAAATTAGGTTCCCTTAAATTTGCTGAGCTACATTGCTCCGCGTCAATACTGTGCGTGTTGTTTTGCGTGTTATTATAATAATTTTGAATTTGGGTGATAACAGCGAGTACATTGACAGAGTACGCAGTGATGAAGCCTATATCTAGCAGTGGGCGTCTTGTTACTGATAAGTAAGCATGTATGATCGCGGGAATCAAACCTAGGACCTCTAGAGTCTAGACCCAAAGGCGAATGAAACTATACCTCATTCACGATAAGTTGATTCTTTTGGCATATCGACTAATGATGGGAAACAGAAAATATCGAGTAGTTCAAAAATATTGCGTTTTAAAATACTGCATTATGTGTGAAATTCTTTATTACTTTCGACATGTAAAACATTATTTAGATAAGCGATGGTGGGTCATAATAAATGGTCTATTTAATATAACAGGGTTATTTTTAGACCTCCCGCAAAATTTAAATAGGTGTTTTAGACCACGAAAGTAAACAACTTCCCCAAAGAAACACGGGTCGAAAAGTGAAAAAAAAAATCAGACCTTCTACATGAAATCGACCACGTAAGCAGTTTTCTATGAGAGGGTCGAATTATTTATCACATTTCGACCCATGTTTCTTTGGAAAAGTTGTTTAGTTTCATGATCTAAACAACCTATTTTAAGTTGACAGGAGGTCCAAAAATAACGCAGTATGTAAAAATTAAGGTTGAAAAATTAAATAGTTTTATCTTTAAAAAAGTTTTTATTAAGAAACTGGAGCACAGCCATGATCATCATAGTGTTCAGTAAAATTATCGACGTGGATATCGATATGAACGATGTTACGTTCCTTTCCGTCCGACCGATGTAACATTATACAAACGTCAATTAGTTTCAGTATTCCTATTTTAATTTTTCTTTGAAGCATTAAAGTCTCAAAATTTTCGGATAACGCTTATATCTTTAGGGACTTTTGTGTTGTATGTATTTTGTTATATTTATCAAATCATTAAAATAATAAAATAATACGTTTTTTATTTCAAAGTCATGTCTCAGAAAAATTGACATCTGCCAAAAGAATCAACTTATCGTGAATGAGGTATAGAAGTAATATTTTTTTATGAATTAACCCGAACTAGGCATATGGTGGACTAAGACCTTAACCCCGCAATGGTAGAGGAGGTCCGCGCCCAGCGACGTATATGGGGGCTGATGATGATGATGAGATTTAGTCAATTCCAGATCAGCAGTAAAAAAGGGATATGACTCAACACTGCACTACATCGTCAGTTATCTTTATTAGCATGTTCTGATTTATCTATATCCGACAATCGTATGCGCAAAAGTACATGAAACATTCACAAAAATTCCCAATTACGCAATATCTACATAATCAGATATTGTTCGATATATTATGATGGTTAACACGTCATTAGATTAATATGAAATATAAGGTTTTATTTCCTTTTACGGTATTGATAACTGAAATCGGGATTCGTAATCGGTATTTGAGTATCGATATACTTGGGACCGTGCCGTCACTAGGGCGGTGCCAGCAGTGCCCGGGCACAGGGCGCAGACCCTGGAGGGGCGCAGAAATAACCAGACTAGTATCTGGTTTTATCTCATGCATGGTAGCCAAATTGAGAAAGGTGGCGGGGAACGGATGGATGAGGGCTGCTCAAGACCGGGACGGTTGGCGCTTTCTTGGGGAGGCCTACGTTCAGCAGTGGACGGCGATAGGCTGATTGATTGATTGATTGATGGTAGCCAAGCCTGGTTACAGCATTTTTCAGCGGCGCAGTTTTGAAGGCTCGCACCAGGTGCATAAAAGGCTAGTTACAGCACTGACTTGGGAACCTTTGTATATATTGTAAAGCAAAGTGTGATGTGATTCTGTGTGTATTTGTTATGTCTAAACTGTGTACTCATTTTCGAAGGTTTTGCTTATGGATATAGACGGTCCATTGGAGGACAAAAGTTGCTTTTTAAATAAAATGATGTCCGCGCTAAGATACCAGACGATTGTATAAGAAAATATGTTAAAAATGGCTTAACAAAGAATTTAAATTTCACGTACATTAAAAACATTTTCTACATGCATTTTTGTATCAAGCGAACTTGGAGGCTGAACGAGTTACAAATATTTTTCCATTAGGAACAAAGCGCCGACGATGTCGAAATAAGCGTTACATTATCTACAACATAATGTATTTTACAACGATAATTACTGATTAGGTACTCGAGAATTATCATGAATAACCATAGTCTCCAGCTGCGTCTGTCGCCACTAACTTCAATAAATTGAAATGTCAATACACAAAATGGAACACAGCCCGATATGTTTTTGCTATATGACAAAATATTGTCAGCCTGATGATTATAGCCTGTCGGGGCTTGATGATTTCAGATTGATAAGATATACTTATTACCTATTATAGTAACCGTACCACGATCACCGGATCCCCTTCATGAAGATACGTAGTATCAATGCAATAGTTTTTTATCTGTTTATCTCGAGAGCGTGCCGAGCTTATCTTGTTGAGCATAATACTTCAATATGTCACATTAGAATCGATGGAGTAACACTGCATCGAGAGTAGATAAATTATGAATTATTCTACATATCTTTAAATACACGCCTGTATAGAAAAGGGAAGAAAGAAGATGATTTCTGGAAAAATATTTTGCAAGTTTTAAGTCTAATGTAATAGGGACTATTTACTGCAGTATTAATAATTACATGGTAATAATACAGTTGTGTCCATGACGCATTCAACCCACCAATTATGGAGTGATTTGACTGATTTTTGGGACGCAGATATAACTTTGGTAAAGGAAATTGATACCTACCTAGACAAATAATTGCTATTAAGTATTAGTTTGTGTAAGAATCGAACTCAAACCTTTTAAATTTATATTCATACAATATTTTGCCGAATAAACACAAGTAAAAATTATGTAAATCTCGATACTTTTCATGGGAATGAATCTTGTGAAATTTTACGTTTTTGAATAAGTTATAGTTTTGAGAGAAACCAGGACCATTTTGCTTTTTTATTTCAACATATTGTGGCGTCACGCGCACATACAGAGAACATGCATACTTACCTGTTACCTCTCAAGACCAACCACCTTACCTTACCTTACCGTGACATACCAAATATACCATATACCAGGAATACAAGAAATAAAACACAGAGAGGGAATAATAAATAAAACACAGCGAGTAGAATAATAATACGTTTATAAGTCTTTTATAGACTTTGGATAATGGATGGGCGCGGCATGAAAATGCCACATACTTTTGACGTCAAGTCAAGTGAAACCACAGCAAGTGCGGCGTGAAAACGCCATCACCGCTGATCACGAAGCGAAGCTCGACGACACACGCAGCACGGCCCGGCGACAGTTCTGGAGACCCACGACGAGCGACGCACACCGCACACGACGAGTAGCTGCCCGATGATTCTTCCGACGACGCGCCGCGCTGAATAACCGCGAAACCGCGACGCGCCTAATATTTATAGGTGAGCGAGAGTGGCGCCCTCTGCGGGCAAGCGCGGGCGAAAAAGCGCGGGAAACGAGCGCGTGCCAACGCGCGCCCCGCGTCCGTGCCCCCGCGCGCCCCGCGTCCGCGCGACTCTCGCTCACCTATAAATATTAGGCGCGTCGCGGTTTCGCGGTTATTCAGCGCGGCGCGTCGTCGGAAGAATCATCGGGCAGCTACTCGTCGTGTGCGGTGTGCGTCGCTCGTCGTGGGTCTCCAGAACTGTCGCCGGGCCGTGCTGCGTGTGTCGTCGAGCTTCGCTTCGTGATCAGCGGTGATGGCGTTTTCACGCCGCACTTGCTGTGGTTTCACTTGACTTGACGTCAAAAGTATGTGGCATTTTCATGCCGCGCCCATCCATTATCCAAAGTCTATAAAAGACTTATAAACGTATTATTATTCTACTCGCTGTGTTTTATTTATTATTCCCTCTCTGTGTTTTATTTCTTGTATTCCTGGTATATGGTATATTTGGTATGTCACGGTAAGGTAAGGTAAGGTGGTTGGTCTTGAGAGGTAACAGGTAAGTATGCATGTTCTCTGTATGTGCGCGTGACGCCACAATATTATTTATGTGGCTATACCAAATAGGACAGCTAAGGATAAAAATTACTAGTAGTAAAACGTGGATTGTTTATGAGACCGCAATCTAGAAAGCTGTGAAGGTTTCATCGACACTTTGTAAGTCATGAAATATTCAACGAGGCTAAACAGGTATTGTCTTTGCCGTATTGAGTACTATCCCGCGAATTACTTATCAATTTCATTATTTATTAATTTACTCCTAAAAAAATGTTTTTCTACTTTTCTACAACTGGACTACTCACAGTAAATATCAACTTTCTTGACCCGAATTTCTTTCTTGCTACAGTCACTTATATAACGATGAATCTCATTCGATTTGATTTATTTTTACAGTAAAAGAAAAGAGTATATTTAATTTACAAAACATTTACAAAAATTTAAAAAGCAGTGATGGCCTCGAGGTTTAGGCGTGCGCTCGAGAATCTCGACGGTCGCGGGTTCGAACCCCAGGCACACACCTCTGACTTTTCGAAGTTATGTGTGTATTCAAATTGAATTATCACTTGCTTTAACGGTGAAGGAAAACATCGTGATAAAACCTGCACACCTAAAAGTTCTTAGGAATTTCTTAGGTGTGCAGTCCGCCAACTCGCACTAGGCCAGCGTGGTGGACTATGGCCTAAACCCTCTCAATGGTAGAGGAGACCCGTGCTCAGCAGTGGGCGTATATGGGTTGATGAAGATGAAGAAGAAGAAATTTACATTACGTTTGGATACTCGTGATCAATAATGGTCGTAAGTCTCTACTTCTTGGAAGATAGCGCATGTGGATGAGTATGAGTATAAGTTGCACTTCAACAATAATAACCAGTAACATCATCCTGTCTCGCCTGTCTCAATCCTATAGGAATGTGGTAATAAGAACAATCATCAGCTTCCTCCTCAGTGATAAGACGCTTACTTCGTCAAATCTCACGGCTAACTTTCCTCCTTTAGTACCTAACTTTTATAGCAAGCTTTGAATAACGACCTTTCTTTTCTTTGAATAATTCTTTACTCTAATAACATTCCATTCTCTTTTTCACTTACTAAATCTAATTGCACTATTTTAAATACCATGTTATTTTTATTGAATCATAAAATGTATAAATCAGGAGTTATTAAGACCGATAATAATCTTGTATATGTTAACAACAGTTTAGAATTTAACAAGCGACAATTGTATGTCGCAATGCAGCAATTCGCATTTTAGCTTCTGCTTAACTCAAAAACACATATGCGTGAGTTTAAATTAGGTAATACTATACTCAAAAAAGCCAGGGTATTTAATTGGTTATTTGGCTGTTACCTACTTCAATTAATGGTTACTACCTACTATGTGATAACGCTTATCTAAAGCCCGTCATACAGATTAAATTTGATATTTTAATCTGTAATAAAACATTGTTTGTGTATGTCGGTGATTTCAAAACAATTCTTATTACATCATTTGTCATTCAGCTAGTCGATGTTCTGCATATTATTCATATGTTCTTTTTTATTAAGGAATCCTTTTACATCTCCCACTATCATTATTATCAGCCCTTAACGTACCACTGTTTGGCACGGATCTTCTCTAGCATTGAGAGAGTTTAGACGGCGGTCTACACACCTAAGAAATTCCTAAGAGCTTTTAAACGTGGAGGTTTCATAACGATCACCGTTAAAGTAAGTGATAATAATTCATTATGAAATACACATAATTTCGAAGTCACTGGTGTGTTGTGTGTTCGGGGTTCGAACCTGCGACCGCCGAGATTATGTACCGCACACCTTTAGGTTATCACTGCCTCACCGATATGCATAGAAGTTACAGAAGAAACTTCTCGAATATTACTGGAAATTGCAAACCGTATCGCATGGATACAAACATTGTTTTATAACAGCCTAATCAGAAATGTCTTGGAACTTGTAGTGTTATCTTAACGCGACGCACCTGCAAATATTACGCGTTAATGGGAATTTTTTTTAAAGGTACCAAGGTTGTATTTGCAAAATATTGTGTAATTACTGCAATTTATGAGTTAAACCTTCTTTGTCCAGACCAAAAAGATTTTGGATAAGAATTTTTTACAAGAAATATTTTTGCCCTATAATATGACCTGCTTATAAATAGATAGATTACTTCGAAGAATCCTCTGGTATTTGACAACCATCGTGCTGCAGTTGAATAGACATCAGCTTGCGAAACGAGTGGCCGCGGGTTCGATCCCCGCGCCAAGACAAATGTTTGTGTGATCCACAAATATTTTGTGTTTCAGGATTGAGTGTTTGTGAGACCGAAACGACTCGAAGTTTCTGATACTCACGACAGACGGTTTGTATCTTGGTATGGGTAAGTGGCTATTAGGCACGTTATTTATTTGTTTATAGACTTATAGTGGAAAACGTTAGTCAAGACAATGTTTATATGATTGGTAGTTATAAAGCAAAAAAGAAATGAACATCATTTAGTCAACCGTTTTTTGATTTCATCATAATCACATTCAGCCTATATACGTCCCACTGCTGGGCACGGGCTTCTAACATTGACAGGGTTTAGGCCTCAGTCCACCACGCTGGCCTAGTGCGGGTTGGCGGACTACACACCTAATACATTCTTAAGAACTTTTAGGTGACTTTTTCTTCACAATGTTTTTCTCCATGGTTAAAGTACGCGATAATTCATTGTGAATACTCACTTAACTAAAAGTCCGAGATTTTCGACCGCAAGCCTAACCTCGACGTTATCACTTCTTCTTATTTTATTTGACGGCAAAAAAGACAAAACGCGTAGACAGAATATTAGTTGCGGTACTCAAAACAATTAAGTATAAGAATGCTATTTGACAGACGCGTGAGAAGCGTGGCGTGCCTCGTCTGTGCCAGTTCGGTTAAAGATCAAGGCGGTGTGACAAGTTCAGTGTATCGGGGCCGACGACAAGGCTGCCCAACGACTTCCACGATCTAATGGGAGCACATCATTGTTTGACGACCTATCCTCCTTTGTATTAGTTGAGGAAAGTCATGTTTAAATCTAAAATCTAGCATTTTATTGCGGAAGATTGTTAAGATGTCTGTTATGTATGAATTAATAAACCCGATTGTTTTCAAGATAGACATGTGTTTTCTCGCAATTGTAGACTTATTTTTCCTGGTGGATTTTAAATTTAGCCGTGCAAGCGATAAATAAGTTTCGGGCTCTTTCTAAGGCTCCATTACTTACAATTTCATAACCAATAACACAGCATGACTCGAGAATACACCCTGGGTTTTCTGGGACTAATTGTGATCGATATCTGACCCTATTCGTGCAACTAAAATGTGTAACAATAAACTTCAAGTTCTACGAACTAAAGCATAACCTAAAAGGCATTATTTGAGTGAGACAAAATTCATACATTATGAAAGCAACTTTAATTCTGTTTTTTGTTACGCTTTCACGCCTAAACAGCTCGACGGAATTGAATAAATTTTCGTATAGGTAAAAGATGTTGGGTGCCTTTTATCTCAGGAAAATGCAATGTTCCCCGTGAAATAACTTGGAACCAGTAACATTTGAATTTTTTGTTTATATTTGTGACAGTTTTGCTAATAACGATATGACTAATGAAGTTTATAAATTAAATTAAATGACTAATACGACGACGATAAAATCCTAATGACGTTTTCGAACATACTTCCAGACTAGAGTCTGAAACTTTTTTTAATAGAAAAGTCTTATAGCTCTACACGATACGGGACTAGGGCTGGAGACCTTTAGATCGCATCGTTTCTCATCGGTAAATTTTGAATCAAGATAGTCATGTAATTACCAACGCTACAGAACTTCAGGTTATATCGAATATGCTAATCCTCTTTGTTACAACAATTAAATGAACTTATCCTACTTGTTTTTCCTTACGAATTTCTTATTCCTACGCTTTTATTATCTGGGTTGTCCAGAAAAAAAATTGCTAATAGCGATAAGGCAGCCCTTTATGGCACAATATTTTATAAGCTTGCATTATTTTATATTTTATTTCTGTATATGGGTTGTTAATTTTTATTAAGCCATTTAATGAAATATAAGTAAATAAACTCCTCTCTCGACTTAATTTCGAATTCCACAAAGACAAAGGTCGCGAGCTAATAACAATTATTTCATTATTCTAATCTTAATGAATAATACTAGATTGTTTTGCAGTGAATAATATATACTGACCGCAAAATGTGCAGATGTAGATGACACATTTGAAATAAATTATAAATAAGAATGTGTAATAATATTTTAAACGTCGCAATTAATAATATTCCAATGATTACTACGGAACACCAATGATTAACACGGCCCACTGCTGGAACAGATGTCCTCTACAACTGAAAGAAGTTAAGTCTTGTTCCACTACTTCATAATTCTTTCATCATCATCATCATCAACAGCCCTTAATTCGTCCACTGCTGGACATAGGCTTCTTATTTATATAATTCTTTATGAATACATAAACAGTAAACACAACTTCCAAAATTCTGAGGTGTGTGCCTGAGCCCTGAGGTTTGAATCCGCAACCACCAAGATACCGTTCATACCGTGATTGAAAACCTTTTCTAATGGATTTCTTTTAACAATAGGGGATTTGTAGTCACCTTAGTTATTACTTTAGCTAAGTTTCCGATGACGTTCTGAATACACTCTGTAGGTATAATTCCTGTATAATTCGAAAGTGATTAAATATCAAGAATGGTTTTAGATTTAAGTGTACTTATGGTAGAGTACTTGTGTTAATAAATGTCATTACTAATAGCATAGGTCACCGCTTCATGGCACATTTAATTAGAGTTAATCTTGCTATTAAATATTCTTGTCCATCTGTATAACGAATGAATGAATTATCACGAACATTAACGGTGAAGGAAAACGTCTATGATAACCTGTACACCAAGTTTGTGTTGTGAGGTCCAAATAGTGTCTATTTAGACTTTTTACATTTACCATCAAGAGCTTAGCAGGGTTAGATTTAAACATTATTGTATACGCCTTAAGTGATAGGTTGATGAGTATTTCAGCTACATATAACATGAATTAAATTACATATAAATCATTCACTTAGTTAAAAATAAACTGCCCCGTAGTGCAGTGGTTAGACACCGGTTTGTGAAACGAGAGGCCGCGGCGTCGATCCCCGCACCAAGACAAATGTTTGTAAGACCGAAAATTCTCTGGTAGCCTCAGCTACCCACAACAAAAGACATGTATGTAAGTGTTACTTTTGTGTGTAATTATTTGTGACTATGTTACTATTAACCTCCCAAAAATATATAAATGTTTGATCGTATTATACATAGAACAAATAAAATCTACTTGAGGTTTTCCAAATAAATAGGAAGCGTGTGATAATGAATAAAGTTGTTTTGGTGAACGTTATTGTGACGCAAACAAATGAATCATTGGTGCAAACGGCAGACATTTTTATCAGTATGTCAGTGACATGAATGACTCACCGTGTACTGACTTTTGTTCCTGAATTTACTTATATAATCTATATCTATCAGCTTATATACTTCTCACTGTTGATAAGCGGCCTTTTTACTATCGAGAAAGGCTTTAGTCCACCTGGTCTATCTAGAAAAATAATTCATCATCATCAATAGCCTTTGTCACGTCGTCAGCTGGACATAGGCCTCCCCTATGGCACGCCACTAGGCTCGATCTTCGGCTCTCCTCATCTAACCGCTGCCAGCCACTTTGCGAATATCGTCACCACTAGTCAGAGGGCTTCTTACACTACGATTGCCTAGCCGTGGTCTCCACTCCAGAACACGTTTACCCCAACGGTTATCCTTTCTGCGACAGATGTGACCCGCCCACTGCTACCTCAGCTTGCTCTTCATTTAGAAAAATAATTGTTGACAAGTTTTAGGGCGTACAGAGCACTTTAGGTTTTCATTCAATACCAATATCTTTATTTAAAAAACTAGTAGGTATTGTATTTTGGTCACTAGCACGCGTCAATCGGATTTAAAAACATGTTCTCTGCAAACAATCTTTTGGTCTGTCGCAAATTGTCGTTTTTTCTTAACAAGTCTAGTTTTACCGATCTAAAAATATTGTTTAAATACAAGTAGCGGTAGGTGAAATTCAAAACCTTTTTTAATCAAAGAAAAATCCATATATATTTACAAAAAGCACAAATTAAACCATGACCTATCTTTACGATTAAACATTAATGCCGGTATTTAATAAAGGTAACACTAAAAAACAATGACGAATAATATTGTAATACATGACGATTATGGGACAAAATACATAGATTAACAGACATCCCGTATCTTCCAAAATGTAATAATTTATTACCACAATCCAAACAAACGGAAACCTTAATGGAAGGAAACTACTTTGTTTAATCATTATCGTTAATAGGAAATATATTTTTGTCAATAAATTACTAACACATTTTTCAGAAGCATGCGCAACACTTGTGATAAGTGTCAAAACATATTTGTCGAAATCTCATTGGCATTATCTACAAAAATATTTCCGAATGCTCTCAATAATCGTATGTTCGATGCGTCATGTATTATTAGCGCAGCGGAAGTGTTCGCGTCATCACTTGCAGCCCGCTGATGACAGCCGTTGACTTTGACATTTTTGTGGGCGCATTAAAATTTTTGCATGGAACGGAACGCATTTTTTTCTTTTTTTTATGACAATCAGACTTATTGTCTTACAACTTTTTGCGCATAGCAACAAGAATTAATGTTACATTGATATTATTTATTAATTATGTTTCATCCTGTGGTACGAATATGATGAATATTGATATTATTATGAGAATTCAGGATTCACGACAAATTTTGTATAGAAATCGAATATGAAATAAGACGTAGAGTTGATCCTCTTTACGACGGAAATGTTAGTAGAGCTAATTTCCTTGGAGATAATCGTTTAGCATTACTAAAAAATAATATAATAATCAATCGATTATCGAGTTTATGTTAAACTTAATTATTGTTAGGAGATAAAATATATACGACAAGTTTTCCATATTTTATTTCGCACTTACAAAGCTCAATAATCAGGAAACCTATAGGTAAGCTGAATATCAATGGAATACTTCTCATTATTAATCACAAAATCATTAACGCCTACACTATTGTTACGCATTTATTCAAATTACGTACAGGTGTGAAATTTTATGAATAACCCGTTTCACCGCAAACATATGAATTTAAATAGCCGTGACTAATAAAACATCGTTTCAGAGAAATATGGTTATTGATAACGTCATGACCGTTACTTTATAATGAAAATTTATTAAGCCGATTATGTGGTTAGTAGTTGTCATGTGGTTATATGAAAAGTTAGTTATTTTTGGGGATATGTACTGAAAAAATCAAATAGTACCTACCATATGGATTTTAATTTCTGTCAAGGACACGGATGGTACCTTGGAAAATATTATAGGCTACGTTTTAACATTTGAATATTTTGTTGTCATCGACATCTTCAGTCGATATACGTCCCATTACCAGGCACGGGTCTCCTGTGCAACTGCTAGTTGTCCTTAGTCCACCACGCTGGTCTAATGCGGTTTGGTGAACTATACACGGAAGAAAATCTCAATAATTTTAAGGTGTTTTGGTTTCCTTACCATGTTTTCCTTTACCGTAAAAATTACATGATGGTTCATTCTGAATACACAGTTAAGTTCGAAAACTTAGAGGCGTGTGCATGGAGTTTGGTCCCATTTTAGCCATTTAGTAAAGAAAAAGTAGCAACAAACTAATAAGCAAATTAAAAGTTACATAAATAGCTAATTTATCGTATCGATTTAATAATATTCTTAAGAAACTCCACTGCGTAACTACACGGACATGTAATTGGATTGATAAGCTAAATAAAAACTTGTCAAGAGAGGCACAACATGTGAGTGGGTTCCGTATAAAACAATTAAACCGGAACCGTATAGTACGAAAAATTATAAAGCATTTTCTCCGAATATTGTATTGTCATTGACCCTACTTTGGACGCCCAGCGGGACTGAGCTCGACAGTTACAAGGCCACTCTTCACCGTCCATCGTGGTCACTCATCGGATTGCTTTGTCACGGTAAGCGGCCCGATAACCCCAATGAGTCATCTATTAAAAGTTGACAGGGAATTCTATGGCATTTTTTTTATAAATGGTGGTAAAGGAACTATTAAGCTGATGTTAGGGAGACCACTTAACATCAGTTACTTACGTTGTCAATCCATAGAAATAGCACAGAAATTGATAAAGCTTTCAAGTGAGCGACTTTGTTTCCAAATTCCCCTTTATATCTTTATTCCGATTACCTTCGAGACAATGATTAGTTAGGTTCTTTTAGGTCCGTTGAGCTTCAATGCTCAGCGTCAATACTATGCGTGTTTTTGATCCTAGAGGACAGGAGCTACAGTGGCGGGTGAGTGGTGATTGTTGGTGTTTGTTTCGGGACTGGGTAAGAGTTGAAAGTCACTCGTAGTTTCTGATACCCACGACACAAGACTCGTATCTTAGTGTGGGGTCAGGACTATGTATGTGACTGTTGGGTGTATTTATTTATAATATGCCATGGATCTTAAGATTGTAAAATAAAATTATATATTTATTCATTTATATAAATGTCCATGGAGGAAATAAATATATACAAATTAAATTGTGGAGGTGTAGTGGTCTTATGGCTCAAGGCGATCTCTTGTAATTTTTCCTAGAACCTTTAAGTATCTATGTTTATTACTTTGCGGATCTCCGCACCGAGCAGTGCTTCTTTTATAATCGTGTCAAACGATTAGAGGAGTTAAAAATCAATAGTCTCAATGCAATCCTACGCACATGACTCAATGCCGTGTCTACGCATTGCAAATAAGATTTTCAACATAAATATTAAATTTATAGAATGAATAATGTAAAAAAACCTTTTGGAAAAGGACTTGCATTTTTTGAGTTGTACGATGTTTTTCTGAGGCAATTATTAGAGTCTGTGCCGCTATTGAAAATTTCTTAATATAAAAACCCTACAACACTTCCCGAAGATAAGTCGCATAGCACATACTACTACCGCAAAACCAGTCATGTATTTGTTTAAGCATGTTATTACAAAATGAAAATACCTAGTTTGAAGAGTTCAGTAATTTGAGATCATCCTATTATCTCAACATCTTTATTTTCATAAAATTAAACGATATGTAACCAAAATACATTATCTACAATTGTGCATAATCTAGATCTGTTCAGCTGAAGACTTGATACGACATTTGTCTCTTCTAGGACTGAACGCGATTGTAAAGAGACCTCCACAGAATAACATTTTAATTGTGACAATTACGATTACAAACTACTCACATAGCAGTGTCAACATTTCAATTACTCTTTATCTGCCACTTTACAGTTTATTTATTTTTCACCAAAAACAGAGGCCTTCAAGAAAAGAGCCTATATTTTCCTCAAACGCCGGGAACCGATGATTTCTCTGGTGTTGTGGTTATTCATGGGCAGTGTTGTCTGTTGACCACTTAACATTATAGGTGGCTGACTGGCTAGTTTGCCTCCTTTCCCATAAAGAAAAACTAATTAAAGCGATAAAAATGCTTTAGACAACCGTGCAAAAATTCTTAATTAAATCTCCTTCGACAACATTCATTTGTTCTGCAGATCGTATGAGGAAAACCCGAAGCGATTGATTTGAGGGCAGCGTTTCGCGGGCGTCCGGCCAACATTTCCTCAAGATCTCCCGCCGGGGATTCCGTTCGCGGGCCATTCGGAGTACAGTTACTTTACTTGCCCGAGTTTTACACTCCAGTTGGATTTTAAAGCAATTTCAACTTTATTACAAAGGGGTTAAGAACGCTATGGTAAGTGTATTACGACCGAAGATAATACCCAAGTTTTAAAATAAAGTTTATTTGGGTTATGGTTTTTCGGCGTGTACGTCTTACGGTGTATTGAACGTGGGAATGAGAGGACATGGGTTCGATTTCTGATTGAGTAAAATATTTTGGTTGGTACGCGAATGAATAGGCAGAAATGTATTCAATGTAACAAGTGTACTATCATAATACACGTACAACACTTTTAACAGCTAATTTGGCGATAAAAACTAAAGTCGTATTTAGTTATGTAACTGAATCAAAAATAGGAGCCTACACTCGAACGATAATAAAAAGATAATATATTTATATTTAAATAATTAAATTTAATCAAAACCATATTGTAATATTTTGATTATATTCAATTAAATGTCAGAATGTTATCTTATTTATAATTAATGGTTGTTGACGTCATATATAAAGCCTATTTTATCGGTATTTCCGGCCAGACACAGAAAAACTATTACGATTAAACATACATAAATCCATGCCTATATGAGGTTGTATATACAAAAGTTCATCTTCATCATTCTCTGTTCCGAATTTTATTTTATCCCTATTAGCCGTCAGGACCTCATTCACCCCTTTTCCTTTCATATCTTCTCTCACGCACACCATCTATCTTTTTTTACTTTCCTCTACTGTCCGTCCTTTTATATCTAAATAGATATCAAATTAAGAGAAAAGTACTAGTGTTAATACCTATTTGTTTTCATTAATTAGATAGCTCCTATATTAACGCGAACAAAGCGAGGAGCAAAAATAAGTTTGACATACTCTTGAATAAAAGCCGTAAGCTAAAAATAATGCTTCCATATGAATTAACCTTAATGGCATCGTGTTCTGCGTCATACGAGAAAACAGTTGGGAAAACCGGTCTGCAGTGGGTTATGCACTTGAAAAATATTTTTAAGAAACAAGCACTAAACAAAACACATACCTCACGCCTAAATTCCCCGAAGGGGTAGGCAGAGATGCATTTCTGCACCCACATTTCGCCAGGTATGTATCAGTCCCACGTAATAGGGGGCGAGCCTATTGCCGTTTTTCGGGCAAATTTCCAGACTCCGTGCTGCTACTTTGAATTTCCTAATGAAATAACACTTTGCCCGACCCAGGAATCGAACTCAGGACCTCTAGATCGCACGGCACTGAACAATAACAGTCATATAGGTACACATACTTATGACCTTACTAAGATATATTATACTCAGCCTATCGCCGTCCACTGCTGAACGCAGGCCTCTCCAAGAAAGCGCCAACCATCCCGAACTTGAGCCGTCACCCATCCGTTACCCGCCATCTTTCTCTATTCGTCGGTCCATCGTGCTGCAGGTCGGCTCACACTACGTCTGCCTAAGCGCGGTCTCCACTCCAACACTTGTCTGCTCCACAGGCTGTCGGACCGTCGGCAGACATAGATGGTAGTCTTTTGTCGTGGGTATTAGAAACCATGAGAAACGTCCCCTCAAAAACATCCAGATCCAAAATCTCGATATGGAAATTGCAATGTTTACAGATAGGTACCTATCAGTGGCGTGCCTAGGGTGTCAAACTAAGGCAAGCCCAAATGTTTATTTAATAGCAGCATATTTTTTTTGGTACGTAGGACTAATAAATACCTACCGGTTAGTACTCACATTCACGTTTATAGCGTTATTTTATAAATAAATAATCGTTAAGTTCGTTATTCGGAACTATGTAAGGCAAGTCGGGCTTTCGGGCTTCTATGGAAGTACCGCCACTGGTACCTATATGTATTTCAAGCTGCTGCATATTTCGTGCTGCTATCGAGAGTTTCCTAAAGAAAAAACCCTCTATCATTTTGCCCGACTCTGGTAACCCATAAGTGATAACTCTTCTATTTTACAGAGGTCACTCTCTAGTGACCTAACTAGAGCCTAACTAGTAAACCATATTATATGTATAAGGCGGTATTCAATTTTTTTTTTAATATCAATACAAAAGCAATCAGAGTTGAAAGCCGATAATTTACACAACGATTTGAGCAATTATTGTTACATAATGTTTTACGACGAATTTCAATCGACGGTCTTCTAATTTTCGTAAAAAATACACGAATACAGGACTGAATATTTGATTATTACAAATGACATAATATTTAATTTCATTTAATTTTATTGTACACTATATTGAAAAGTAGAAAATGAAAATGCCTCGCGGTTAGTGGTCTTTCGGTTTTCTTTCAGTATCCGTAAGTTCAATCATCATCATCATCATAATCAACCCATGTACGTCCCACTGCTGGGCACGAGTCTCCTCGACCATTGAGAGGGTTTAGGCCATAGTCCACCACGAAATGTCTAATTCCAGTGAACTAGAAGCGGATGATTATAAACAAAAACACAAAGGTGGTCCAATTAACAGAACGATAATGTGATAAAATGACAAATAGGTATATCAATAAATAAAACTTTACGAATACCTACTTCCATATATTTCCATATTATTATTAAAAATTAAATTTATGGGCTTAGTAACGTCAGAAGTCTTCAACTAAGATGACCCTTTTCCTTGTTTTTCATGTCGCGATAAGGAAAAACTAATATGAGAATGATGCTGAATAAATAAACTTTATACTTTCTAACATTCGACAAATCATCACTAATCATCATAATAAAATCATTCGATATTAATCAAATTACTGCAATTCAACAAAATGGCAGTGGGCGGGTCATATCTGTCGCAGAACAGATAATTGTTGGGGGAACGTGTTCTGGAGTGGAGACCAAGGCTCGGCAAACGTAGTGTAGGACGTCCTCCGGCTAGGTGGGGTGACGATATCCGCAAGGTACCTGGCAGCGGTTCGATGAGGAGAGCCGAAGATCGAGCCCAGTGGCGTGCCATAAGAGATGCCTATGTCCAACAGTAGAAAAATTAAAGGCTGTTGATGATGATGATTTCAACAAAAAAACCCTGATGAAAACTACAGCAATATATCTCCCAATTACAAAACACATTTTCATCTTTCAGCATTCGATCAATACAAAAAAATGTTCTTAATAAAATATACAGTAATTAACCAAAAAGGCGGCATAGTTTCCTCGTATCGTATCCGTATTGGATTTTTAACTCGCGCCGTTAACATCTATCGAGCGACTGTGACCTTACCTGCACTGGTAAATAATTTAGCATAGCCCACATACTATCGGTTATTGACACAAGCAAACATGGCGGAACATTTTGTCTATAGTTCATTTTTTTTTTCAAAACTAATGTCACAAAGAAGGGTTTGATATACTGTAAATTCTTTTATGACGAAATCAAATACAGCTTAACGAGGAAAAATCTCAGTAATTTCTTAGATGTGTAGGCACCCATGACCCAACCTGCTCAAGGCCAGTTGGGTGAACTAAGGCCCACCGTCTCGGTTGTAGAGGAGGCCTATGCCCAGTAGTGGGACGTACATACATATCGCACGCTTAATAATATAGTGACCTAATTCAAAAAGCCGAGACTAAGGTAAGTAAATGGGGAAAAATATTTTACTTCGTCAAATACATTTTGTAGAAAATATAAAAAAAATCATTATGTTTAAAAATATGTGTACTAAATAGTTACATTACATCCATTACAATTTTATTATTTAATCCGACTATATTTAATCACAAAGTGAATGAAGGTGAAAATACACAATTTTGGATTAGGTCACTATATTTTTAAGCGTGCGATATATGGATGATGATGGTGACGGTGAAGCTGCTGTATTCCTGATCGTACACTCTTCAAGCTTGAGGGATGATCACACTCTTAAACCATAATTCCCATTATGGGTTGATGATTTTTTTTTATTATTCACATTTTCTATGCAAGCAAATTCAAAGACAATTGCTAGTTTGTTTACGCCTCGCTAGACTGGGTCTCGTTTTTGTACGTCTTTTTGCATAAAACGTAAATCATATTTAAACGGTTGCGTGACGCGCACATTCTTAGGTATTGTTCTTCGTAACATCAAAGTAATTAGTAACTTGGATACTAAAAAGGCTTGTAGATAGATTAAAATTTTACTGCGAGATCATGACAAATGAGGTTCCCTTAGATTCGCTGAGCTTCATTGCTCAGCGTCAATACTGTTGATCCTGGAGCACCGGAGTTAGTGGCGGCCGGCGGGAATATGGTGGAATAGGACCAAAAGATTAATATTTAATCCTTATAGTCATCGTCATATAGTACCTACTTATTATCACTGAATGGAAAATAAATTCGTATAGCCTACATTTAAAGTTAATTTTTAATTTCACTCAGTTTATAAGTGTACGGCACACAAAAAGGCGGGAGCATCGATAGTACTGTTAAATCTTCAAATATTTCATAGAGCAATTTAGCAATTATATAACCGCCAAAACTACTAATTTTCTTGTGAGACTGATATAAACTAACCAAAACTTTATCTTTTAGGACCTATCAGCTTAAGGATAAATGTAAGGCCACCACCTTTTCGTCTTAAAGGGATGACTGGCGCGAAGTCTAAGACAATCATCTCATACAGCCATGCAGTACGTGTGTATAATTTGAATGATAATTACAGACGGCGTTAATGCATTGCGGTGGCTATTTCAGTCGCACGTTCCATTGTACTCAGAACTCAATGTTGTTAGTGTAATTACTCTTTGTGATTCGTCTATGATTTACTATAGTTGTTGTTTTTATTTGATGTGCAATGAAGTACGGTGCATGGTCAAACATCCTAAAAAAAAAATATTTTTAAAGATCTATAGAAATTATTTCCAGAATTTAGCGGTATAGAGTCAACTCGTTTCAGTAAGCTAGCTTAAAAAGTACCCTCATTACGATTAGGTATAGCTAGCTAGCTTTTCTATGATCATGAATTTTTTCACATATTCTCGTTAGTTACGGGTGCTCCTAAAGTGTCTTTTCAGAAATTATTCATATGAGTATAATCCCATTATTCCCCTGTCCAGACGCTACCACTTATAATCGTTGTATAAATAAATATATGTAAATATATTTTTTCACCATTCATCTCGTACATTTCTAAGAAGAGGATTTTTTTACTTTGAATTTAAAATTGCTCCTAAAGAAACGCACATCCTTGAATATCATACCTTGTCTTTTGCCCATCCTTTCCATATGTCCTTACTGTTTTCAACAAACCTCTTTCAATTCACTACATCAATCTTAAACTAACGAAGATATCCAATCTCGGCAGATTATTGTGAGACTGTAACAATAGGTAGTCAACAAGTTAAAAATAACTGTCGAGACATAGATAACATTTTCATGTACACATGACGTGATTAGTTTAAGGTCTTTATCTCGCTGAAACAGCGTTTGGTTCTGGTTTATCACTGACTTCGTAATTTCATATTAAACAACATGTTGTTTTGAAAGTTACTTGCACGATTTCAATGGCTCACACACGATTCTTCTTCTTCTTCATCAACCCATATACGCCCACTACTGAACACGGGTCTCCTCTACCATTGAGAGGGTTTAGGCCATAGTCCACCACGCTGGCCTAGTGTGGGTTGGCGGACTACACACCTAAGAAATACCCAAGAACTTTTAGGTGTGCAGGTTTCATCACCATTATTTTCCTTTACCGTCAAAGCAAATGATAAATATTAATTCAAGGAATATAACACACACATAACTTCGAAAAGTCAGGTGTGTGCCTGGGGTTTGACTTTGAACCCACGACCGCCAAGATTCTCGACCGTGCGCCTACACCTCCAGGCCATGACTACTTTAAAGCTAGAGTATATCATGCACACTACAAGACCTCACTACTTATACAACTAAAAAAATATATGTAATAGAAAAATAGTATTCAAAGATCATGTAATTCACGACCAAAGTTTCATCAGTTGTATTTTGCCTTGTATATCGAATACAATTCCAACCTTCTTAAAATATAATCTAAATAATAATTTGCTAATTACTGGAATATAACCTTAAATATCCTGATCGCATACGACATCCACGAAACAATCTAAAAATAAAAATAGCTCAAATTAAATAAATAAAAGTTTTTTAATTAGTTTTACAGCGCTATTTAAATCAATCAATGGACGGATGTCGGTGTTACACAGTAATTACATAAGCGTAAGATAAATATCCCGTGACAATGACCTTGTGACATTGACACTGACAGCTGTCAATGTCATCGGCCGGAGATAGGTAAGGTGATTACGAATACGAATCCGTTCCGGAAAGAAGTCATTAATTTGTTTTTATCGTTATTATTAAATGTTTTAGGTTATTTAATTAGGCCTGTGGTTACTATTATTTGCCCTTAGCAATCCAGATAATTACGTCAGTTTAAACGTAAGTACAAAGGTTGAACTGAAAGGGATGGAGTTAAGCAATTATTGCACGTTATGTACGAAGGGCGCTGTTTAGGCACCCACGAAATTCTTCTTATCCAAAAATTTAACCTGTATCGGTCCTACTTGCTATAAATAACGCATTAGTATTGATCTGGAACTGCAATTGATCAAGTCCGACCTTTCGTAACGCAACAAACGCTGATGACGACAAGACTCTACTAATGACGCTCTTGTTACAGTTAATGACTGAATCAGCCCGTTAGTAGGTAACCAACAGGTCATTTACTGAGAAGAAACAACCGGGGCGGCACTGAAAGCATCGCGTAGGCTTAACGGCAACTACAATAATTTGCCTAAATAGTCTGGTTAAGGCAATGAGCGCTATATAAGCTACGCACTGGAGGTAGTAAGGCGCGCTCATCTTGAAATACTGGAGACTACAAAGCTCAGAGAGAGATTAAAATAGGATTTTTAGAAAAGGTAAGATTAGGTAAAAGTCAGACATACCCTGTAAACTTCCTGTGCGGGGACCTAAAAGGAATTTCGGTATGTAAAAGAATCACCTACAGAGGAAAAATCAAAGTATTTATTTCGAACTCGACAATTTGGACACCACTTTGTATAGATATTCCAGTGGTATTCCAGTGCGGACACTATACGACACCAATATTAATTAAAGTTTATAACAAGATGAAGTTAGTCTGGAAAAATCGTAGACATCGGCCCAAATTATAATCGGAACTAGGGCAGGAGGACGAATGTCGTAAAGGTGGTTTTGTAGCTTCAAGTAATGTGGCTGTGACTTTAGGGGAACTACATACTATGGAAAACGATGAGCAATATCTTACCTAAGGCTAAAGTTAGGGTTACATAGGTCGTGATCGAAAACCATGTCTCATAAAAAAATCCCGTAAAAGAAATATTTTCCTTCATCGTTAGAATAGGCGATAATTTATTGTTAATACACCCTGTTCATACAGGGTGAAAGTTAGAGGTGTGTTCCTGGGGTCTGAAATCGCGACCGTTGAGAATCTCGACTGCATGCTTAAATCTCGAGGCCATCACGACTTAAATTCTTAGTTACTGTTACAAAAAGCACAAAAAAATATGTAGGAGATTAACGGATCGAACTTCTATTTTCGTAGCAGACACTAGATGTAATATGGGTAATTAATAATACCTCCATATGACAGCGGTGACACATAGTTATTACTGTCCAATTAAATTTAATTGTCTTTTATAGCAATTGCCTATTAATTACATCAAAATTCGTTCTGTTAATAGAGCGTCGCTATAATATAAAGCGATGTGAACGTTTAAATTAATTGCAATAAAATTACATTCACTTTAGAAATGTTAGACGATGTTTAGGAGTCTGGGATTCTAGGGCCACAAAAGTGTTATTGGGTTTTTTCCATTAGGAAATTGTTAGTAGCAGAACAGAGTCTGGAAATAGATCATACCGCGAATCAAATCAGGAACCTTTGCATGGTTGTCCTAAGTAGCAATATCAACAAAGCAGTCGTATAAAACATTTTAATAAAATAATTATAGGTGTGGTCAAAAGAAATTGATTTTTTTTTATTTACGAGGGCTTCTATGAGAGTCAAAAAATATAAAATAAATACATCCAACAATTACGTACCTACATATTTCTGTGTCCATTTTATATAAGTCCTGTGTCGAGGGTATCAGAATCTGCGAGAGGTTTTTCGGTCTCACAAACATCTGGAATCAAATCAAGTTATCGAACAAAACGGCGCATATTTGACCTAAATTGGATCATAACTATAGCAATTAAAACCTTCAATTTCATGCAAAAATAATGGGTGCCTTTTTGCTAAATCTAGTATTACGTATACAGGGCAAGCACGAGGCGGGGGCGTGCGAATCATTCACGATATAGCAACAGATGTTACGTCACGCAACTTGTTTCCTTACCTCGCGTCACCGAACGAGTGAATCAACACTCGAATACGCGTCACACCTCGATATATATATATATATATGTATGTAATATGTATGTATATCACACTCAACGCACATAGTTCTGATCCCACACTAAAATACTAATCCTGAGTCGTGTATGAAAAATAAAGGGAGAAATTTCGGCCTCACATACGCTTAGTCCCGAAACAAAAGATTTTCTTTAAAATCAAATTTCACAAACTTTTTATTTGGTGCAGGATCGAACCAGTACCTTCTCGTTATGCATACGTACTCCGCCACGGGCGTTGATATGTTCATTTATACAATCACAAACGCCTTAGTTTAGAAGGGGTAACTACACTTATATATTACGGATATACTCTATATTACCGAAGAGCCTATTGCCGTTTTCAGGACATACTCCTCAATCCATCTCATACTCTGATTAAGATTATTAAGACTTCAATTATCTAGCCACGATGGACTAAGTCCTAAAATACAATAAGAATAGAAGCGCGTGGCTAGCTGTGAGCTATTTCTTGTATAGACAAAGACGAGACCTTGGAGGAGGATAAAAGCAGACTTTTTTGTAGCTTTGCCCGCATATTAGCCGTTAAATGTTAAATGTCAAAGTTTAAAAACATGAACGAAGCGGATTGAAATTTGTCAGATTCAAAATTATGCTTCGGTTCACAAATTATTTTCATCTCAAAACGAATACTATCAGCATATTTTTAGAAATGACATTACCGTTGCATAGTTTTTTTAAGTAGATATGTACTTAAAAATCTCCGAAATTAAAGCAAATCCTATGAGAATATTAATGCAATGGTTTTCTTGAAAAGATCGCCATGTGCAATACGGCCGCCATTTTTACCATTTACAATAGATTATATATATTTTTTATAATTTAAAACTAACTTAGTATACAATTAAGTTCTAGATAAAAATTGTAGATACTTAACTCCTATGTCTTATGAAATTATTTTCATGTTAAATTTGAAAAATAGACGAATAGCATGGACATAAACTAACTACTAATATATTATTAAAGAATTCACATTCTATGACCCGTTGACATGAAAGACAAGGTTGGCGAATTAATTATATCATTCTCGGGGAATGTCACTTAGAAGCGCCGTATATAGCGTCGTGACTTTGTAAAGGGGATCAATATATAATATTAGTTTATTAGAAAACCAATAAAATAATACCCAGAAACAACAAAGAATCAATGGGTACTTAATAATTATATTCGTTACATTATCTTCTATAACAATCCATAATGCTTATTTTTCCTGATCTCGGAACACTACCTCGATATGAATAATGTGGAGTTTTATAAAAGAAATATTCAAAATAACGAGCCATCTCTATAACCATCGTCATTATCATCATCAGACCATGTCACTGCTGGTCACGAGCGTCATATATATTTGAGAGGGGTTACGTCTTAGTCGGCCACGTAAGCCTTGTGCGAGTTACCGTACCACATATTTAAGAAACTCTTAAGATTTTTTGAGTGCAGTATTCTTATGATATTTCCTAAGATATTAAAGTACGTGAATTAATTGTGAATACCCACATAACTTCTAAAAGATAGATGTATCATAAGCCCATATACGTCCCATCGCTGGGCACGGGCCTCCTCTACTATTGAGATGGTTTAGGCCTTAGTTAGTTAGCAAAAATTAGATGTGCCTAAGGTTTTCCAACCTATAGCTTAAATTATCACAAACCAAACATGATCTGCCCTGTGGCAAGGGGGCGTCAGAATCCCACCACGGTATCCCCTGCCTGTCGTAAAAGGCGACTTAAAGGGGCCCTTGGGGTCGCTGGACGTGCTGTGGGGGCAGCGCGTCCTCACTGAAAGTGACCCCGAGAGGGGCGGCGGCACTGTGGCCTGTGCACGTCGCGGGCGCCCATCCACAACCGAGGCGCCCGAACCAAGAAGTGGGGGTGCAACTGCGCCCCCTAAAACTCCGAGACGGCCGAGACAATTTCGTCTCGGAGGCGCACCGGGCGGCTGTGGTTAACGGTGTGCGCTTCTCGCTCACGTACCATGGTCGCCCAACCTGGCGCGGAGATGGCCACCGGGGGGTTTTGGTCGGTATGCCGGTTTAGGGATTTTGTTAGGGACCCAGCCCGGCACTAACACCTGCGCGGATATGACGTCGCCGCGCGCCGGGCTGGAAGACCGGTGACCCCGACATACGCTTCCCGCCCCCCTCCCCCGGGCTGGCGGGAAGTAGAGCCATAAACAGCTTTCCCCTCGAGAACAAAAAAAAAAAAAAAAACCAAACATGATACTAGTTAATTACTTAGAAAACTAAAAAGGACTTCATTCGAATAGAAAACCTCTCCAGCTCACATTACGAGTCTTCATTGCAAGAACAATACAAGCATTCGAGCGCCGTGAAATTTCCAATCACGATGTGTATCATGACTGCGCCCATACAAAGCTTCAAAGGATGGGCGTCAGTAACTTGTTACGTTTTCTCATCGTTCATTTAGTTTAAGGATAATTGTAATCATCATCACCATCAGCCAAATGCCTTTTTGACAGCCCCGTGGCGCAGTTGGATAGGTAAGGTTCGATCCCCGCATCGAGTCAAATGTTTGTGAAAACCCAGTAACAATCTGCAAAAACGCATACACATAAACTACATTATGCCATCAACCAGGAAATCCTGTACATTTCCTTGTGTTTGAAGAGAAAGAAAACTACTTTAGCATCGATGTGATTTGTAAGTCGAGGAAACGAAAAGCGACAGTAAAAAGAGGCACTCATAAATTCATATCGAGATAGGAAGGGTTTTAAGTCTTTTTTATTATATTTTAATTGATGTCGAAAGCATACAGGCCTACCTCATGAAAAATGGTTACGGTCACCCGAAGAAACAATACCCAACCAAGTTGCCGACCACCGAAAAGAAACTTTTCAACATCTCACCAAATGAAATGAATTAATGTATAAAGCGCAATATTGTTGGGACGTAATCTATTAAACGTTTATGTAATAAGGTTTGGCTCTGTCTGACGTCAGCCATCCCCTCGGGTGTGCTATGAATTCAATTTAATAACAAGCTTTAAAATTATAAGAGACATTAACTCGTTCATTATTTTATGGTAACATATTTTAATGGTAACATAATTTAAATATAATAAATATTTTTATAAAGACAAATTATAATTTTAATAAATAAATTTGGATACATAATATTTCTAATAACACATTATACGTCCATATTCTCTCATAGTTATTTCTTCGAAGGATTAGACAGAAGACTCTTTAGTATTTCTAGCTGTTACGATAAAGTTCTAATGTTTTACTATCTCGTGGTTTCGGGGCACTATCATGTGCTTTGTGATCTAGAGATGCCGTTTTTATGCATCAGGTCAAATATTATCTGACTTTTACTAACTAATTTTCAGCAGCTCCACAGTGTCATAATCACCATCAACTCATAATCGTCCCAGCCCGTGCCCAGCAGAGAGACGTATATGGGGTGTTGACAATGAAACACCTTAATTAAATAATGATAACCAACATAAATAATGATAATACAGTTCAAATAGGAAAAGCCAAGCCTTTTTCCCACGTACACATACCACGCTTCAGACGTTTCTAGGAAGTAACCGAATTTGACAAGTTCATCGAATTACGTAACTGTTAACACGACGGCGACGACTGTAACAAGATCAGTTAATAAACTTGCTGTTTTTATTCGTAACACATGTTTTTTTGTGCTAACTGCTATTTGTTATTTTCTGGGTCGTCTCAAAGAGATCGCTAATATCGATAAGACAACTCTTTGCAGACTTATTATTTCATCAATATTATCAGCCCATATAGGTACAACCCATTGCTGGGCACGGGTCTCCTCTACCATTGAAAGGCCTTAGTCCATCACGCTGACCTACTGCGGGTTGGCGGACTACACGTAAGAAATTCCTAATAACTTTTAGATGTGCAGGTTTCATCGCGATGTTTTCTTTGACCGTTAAAGTACGCGATAATTCTTTGTGAATACATTCATAACTACAAAATGTCAAGCTTGGGGTTTGGATAAGTCACATGTAGGTATGTAAATAATACACTCATTGATATCTTGTTGGCGTGACTTGTAACCTGTGTGAGCAACACGTATTTTCCAATCATCACACTAAAATAATTTTTGCGAGAATTTGATGCGACAATTGTTTTTGTAATTTTCGATTTAAACTAGTTAAATCGAATGATGAGTCACAATTTGCAACCTTTGTGATTTATTGCATTATATTATTGTCTCTCAAGCTAAAATCAAGTATTATAAAAATATTGTAACCAGGATTTAGGTAATTGTAAGTCTTAAGTCTCTTGAGATTTTCGTTACACATGTTCCGAACATGAATAGACCATATTACCAAACTAAAATACTAAATAGCGAAACTTTGGTTCAAAGATACATCTACCTCTTCTTGGATCATACAGACCTGAACGATGTATGATTCATTAAGTAATATGAAACGATAATTTCATTTTATTACTGTGCAATATACAACATTTGAGCAAATCAATAAAAATATATTACGGTAAAGTCCGATCATTCACTTTGGAACAACATACCATAATACAATCATTTCAGATAAGGTGTGTTATAACTTACAATTAATTGTTTAGAATAATATAAAAATAATAAGAAACTGATAATAGCCATAAAACAATTGAAAGTTGTTTATTGTTCAGAGTACGAACTCTGGACAATGCTTAGAAGGGACAGAGAGAGAGTACAGAGAATGCTTTAGGCCACAGAACAGCTGAATAAGATTAGAAGGGAAATAGACAGTATTTTATATGGGGACGAGAGTCGCAACTTATCTCCCATCTATTCATTCTGCCACGATCACACGACCAATGATAAAATTTTCAAACAAAAATGTAAGTTACTATTGGTCATCACACATTGACAAATGTCTCGATATTACACGCAACCTGTATCTCTAAGAAGCGGTCGTGTCAACTCATTTCGGTTTACACACTTTAGGAGTATTTCGGCACGCTCTATACTAACAGTATAAAATCTTTACTAATATTATAAAATTGATGAATTTGTTTGTTTGCTTGACCAAGCTAATTTCGTGATCCACAAATCCGATTGGAAAAATTAGATAGCTTACCATCGAGGAAGGTTATAACTCAGAACTATTACACAATGCTCCTGAAATAACATAAAACTAATGCACATACACTAGGCCATTATGTTGGACTAAGACCTAAACCCTCTCAATAGTACAGGAGGTGCGTGCCTAGCAGGGGCCTGATGATGATGAATATTATACAAATAAATATAATGGGCACGAATACATTAATTACTCATGAACACCCACCGCCAATTTTCCCATACTCCACTAGTATTTTGGGTAAAAAACAGCGAGGAGTCATCGAAGTATACCACATGATAGATTGTCGCTCTACGGAGCATCACACAAACAAGTGGTGTACACGTGTATTGTTATAATTTTTTGAGCAAACAGTATTACTAACATTAAACGAGATTACGACATATGTTTGTTAACCTTTCAGGGTTCTTACTAGAGATGTTCCGGATATGATATTTCGGATCCGGTTACGGATACGGATATGGGAATAAAATTATATCGGTTTCGGATTCGGTTACGGATATGAAATTATTTCGGATTATCCGTTAGTTTCGGATAGTTTCGGTTACGGATATTAGATTGAAGTAAATTATAAACACAAATAGTATGTAATAATTTGATTTTATTTATAGGTTTTATCTATTCACTGTGTTTTGTTTTGAGATGAAGTTTCAATGAAGTAGTGCCACCTCCTCCTCTCCGAGAAAAGTTTCTATCGCATTGTTTACATTTTGCGTATTCTGCATTTATTTGATTAAAAAATGTCCAAATGAAACTTGACTTTGGTCGCATAATATCACAAGACTTAAGGATAATTTTAAGCTAAGTATAAACTTTAAAATAAAACACTAACTAGATATGTTGTTATCATCATCATTCCCCTTTTTTTTTGTGCTCGGGGGGAAAGCTGTTTATGGCTCTACTTCCCGCCAGCCCGGGGGAAGGGGGCGGGAAGTGTATGTCGGGGTCACCGGTCTTCCAGCCCGGCGCGCGGCGACGTCATATCCGCGCAGATGTTAATGCCGGGCTGGGTCCCTAACAAAATCCCTAAACCGACATACCGACCAAAACCCCCCGGTGGCCATCTCCGCGCCGAGTGGGGCGACCACGGTACGCGGGCGAGAGGCGCCCACCGTCAACCGCAGCCGCCCGGTGCGCCTCCGAGACGTAAATGTCTCGGCCGTCTCGGAGTTTTAGGGGGCACAGTTGCACCCCCACTATCTTGGTTCGGGCGCCCCGGTTATGGATGGGCGCCCGCGACGTACACAGGCCACAGTGCCGCCGCCCCTCTCGAGGTCACTTTCAGTGAGGACGCGCTGCCCCCACAGCACGTCCAGCGACCCCAAGGGCCCCTTTAAGTCGCCTTTTACGACAGGCAGGGGATACCGTGGTGGGATTCTTACGCCCCCTTGCCACGGGGCAGATCATCATTCCCCTGCCCTGGTCCCAATTTATTCCTTGGGGTCGGCGCAGTATGTTTTCTCCTTCCACACATCCCTGTCAGCCGTCATGTCTTCATTCACGCCTTTCTTTTTCATATCTTCAGTCACGCAATCCATCCATCTCTTTTTTGGCCTTCCTCGGCCCGCCCATCCATCCACTTTCATAACCATCACCTTTTTTCCTACATATGATTCATCCCTTCTCTTAATGTGCCCATACCACGACAGACGGTTTCCTTTCATCTTTTCTATCACAGGAGCTACTTTCAGACTTCCCCTAACGTATTCATTCCTCACTCTGTCACTTCGTGTTATACCACACATCCATCGCAACATTCGCATTTCTGCTGCATGCAGTCGTCTTTCATCCGTCTTTTTCGTTGCCCAACACTCTGATCCATACAGTACGACAGGTCTTATAATGGACTTGTATATTCTGCCTTTCAATTTGAGGGGCATTCTGGGGTCACATATTGTGGATGAGACCTGTCATTTCATCCACCCTGAGTTGATTCTCTGCCTTACGTCCCGGTCTATGTCTCCGTCGCTTTGCAAAAGTGACCTGAGGTAGCGGAATTCGGAACAGACTGGTACCGGTATTCCACCTCGTGTGACGGAAACAGAACTTGAAAGACCGCCGTAGTCGCAAAACTATATGTTTTGGTTTTGCTGACTTTAAGGCCAACATTTTCAAGTCTATGCCGCCACACCTCCAGTCTGTTCTGCACCTCGTGGCCACTTTCTGACACCAGCAAGATGTCGTCAGCAAATAGCATGAACCAGGGTGCCTCTTCCTGTATACCTGCCGTAACGGCATCCATAATCAACAGGAAGAGGTAAGGGCTAAAAGCCGACTCTAGATGCACACCAACAGCGACATCGAAACTGGCCGTAAAACCGACCGCAGTTCGGACTTGATTACCGATTGAGTACCGCAGATGCAGTACATGGCCCGAATCAACTGCAGGTACTTCTCAGGAACACATTTCTTCTTAAGGGCCCACCATACAACTTCACGCGGAACCCGATCATAAGCCTTTTCGAGGTCAATGAATGCCATATGCAAGTTTTTGTGTGCTCTTCTGTATTTTTCGCACAGTTGGCGAATTGCAAAAATGGCATCCATTGTCCCACGGCCAGGCATAAAACCGAACTGGTTCCGTGAGACCTCACACTTCTCTCTCAGTCGTCGCTCAATTATTCTCTCCCATACTTTCATAGTGTGTGACATTAACTTTATCCCCCGATAATTGTTGCAATCTTGCACGTCCCCCTTATTTTTAAAAATGGGCACCAAATAGCTATAGCACCATTCATCGGGTATCGTGCCGTCCTGCAATAACTTATTGAAGAACAAAGTCAGCCACTTCCACCCAACTACTTGTAAGACCTTCCATACCTCTACTGGTATTCCATCTGGCCCAACCGCCTTTCCATTCTTCATTCCATTCAGAGCATTCTTAACTTCATCCATCTTAATTTCTCTCACTAATCCCATGTTTACCGGTATGTGTTGTTAATGACAAGGAATAACAAACAAACTGCAAGATTCACGTGGCGCGCGAGCGGTGAAACAAAAACCTGTCGAAACGTGTCGTTTTATTTAGACTCCGCCCCTATCCGGAACTATCCGAAATTTTAAATCGGATACGGATACCGTTACGGATATTTTTTTATTTCGGATATCCGATTGTTTCGGTTACGGTTACGGAGCTCCATAACATCCCTGGTTCTTACTAAAGGATTTTTTTAAAGTTACTCTTCTGTTTCTATGGGGCTGATTTGACGGGGCATTAGGTATACGGTCTTCAAATATGACTTTCTAATTTCAGGCTTCTCTTATGTCAGAATATTTATTTATAGTGAAATGTTCTGAATGATACGTCGGTTGGCAGTTAGCACACATCTATTCGACACTCTTCTAAAGCTACTAGTACTATTTGATCTACAGATGCTTCTTCTTTGCATCTTCACCCCGAAGCCGGTACATCTTTAAGAGATCCTTATCAGTGGGAGTAAGTCACCGCCAAGAACACGTAGAACCCGAACGACCCGAGGTTTTAAGTTCTTTTACTTATGATTTAGGAGGATCTTACCACTCTTAAACTTTTGTACCAATTTTAAAAAAATTGGAGGAGTTTTATCTTAAAGGTTGAAAGAAAAGTCTTTTGACAAAGATAATTTATTTAAAACTTTGGTTAATACTAAAGCGGGTAAAATCGCGGATAAAAACTGTAAATACTCTAAAATACAGCTGCTAAAACATGATAGGTACTTACTTGACTCGTAAGGCCAAAACCGATAACAACATGGTTTTATCGAAAACTTGTGTGTTTCGTCCATTGCATCAGTATGGTGATTTTAATTGCAAATATTTGCCATTGATAACAACTTTTTTTCAAGTATTTATTCACAAATAACTTTAACTTGGCAACATAATTCCAAGTCATTTACACATGTTCCACTACGCATACATAAATAATGAGTCATGTTGTTACTTGTAAGTAGTACAAAATATCGTTGGGCTGCTAAAAATAAAGAGAAAACGTCGTTAAAATATAAAGATCAAGGATGTATTTTAAATAAATAAAAAGCATTTTAACCCATTCAGAATATCATTCATTCATCAGTCAAAAGACGTCCACTTCTGAACATAGATCCTCCCAAAGACTTCTAAAATGCTGTCGGGCGCAGTCTGTTTACCTACAATAAGTTTACATCTACAAGATATTTAAATTAAAATTAAGATATTTACTTAAAATAAAAAAAATGTAGAACCAGTTCATATATATTTATAAAAATCAGAAAGAAATCGCTAAATAACGTATTATTTCCAAGTTCTATTAGTTAAGTCCTAATTAGTTTCGTGTAGAATCGCAGACAGAAATATATATTTTTTACCGTTTTTTCCGTCATGTGCATGTTAGGCCAGATGTTGTGTCACCAAGGCCAGTGTTTAGACTATCATGTGATTGCTGGGTCAAGGGTACAAGCACGATTTATGAAAATGATAAAATAATTGGTAGGGCCTACAGCTATTAAATACTTGAATATAATATATGTTCCATTTATTCCGGTTGTACTACTTTTATTAATACAACAGTCACATATGTGTGATAGCACACTGACTTACAAGTCTTGTGTCGTAAGAATCAGAAACCACGAGAGACTCTTTAGACTCAGAAACACATTTAATTTCGGCGGGGATCAAACCTACGTTCTACCATTTCACAAATTTTAAACCATAGAAGCAGTTTATCATTGATCTAATGTTGATGTACATTTTTCAGTTAAGGATATCGTGAAATATATTTTTAAAGACCAATATTGGGAATTTGATAGCAAAACCATTGCTAAAAGTAAAGAATGATTAAGGGCCTATATTATTAATAGTAGTGTATTCTGAATGTTATTAAACATTTCCACACATGTAGGTAAATGAGAGCCGAAACAATTGTTACGTAATTTTATCCTTGCATTATCCCTTCGACCGCAAATCAGAACATTGTGGTTAATAATTTCCGTCAATAGCTACGTTATGTCATACAACCTCATTCAGAACATATAAATAATAATACTGTAGGATCTTTGAAAAGCATACATCTTAAGCTGTTTTTTGTACTGTGCCAGATCTAAAATTCAGTTACGGTACTTCCATAGAACCCCATAAACCCACTTAGGCAAAATTTCGAATTATAAAATCTTTAAGTTTTAATTCATTATTTGACAAAAACAATTTGACATGTAAATGACCCGTATCCCGACTCCACAACGAACAATTATAAAATAGACATTACATAATTCATGTGTAAGGTTTTGTGGCTTCTATATAAGTACCACTGCTGTAAGCCTTTTTTTTGTAAAGCTGTTTCTTGTATAGTGATGGACTGAAGAGTTAACTGAATGAATGACTAGTGCCCTGGCTAGGTGGGGTGACGACCCGCAAGGTGGCTGGCAGCGGTTAGATGAGGCGAGCCGAAGATCGAGCCCAGTGGCGTGCCACAGGAGAGGTCTATGTCCAACAGTGGACGAATAAAGACTGATGATGATGATGATGACTAGTGCAATACAGCTAAGAAAACAACGATTGTAGAAAAAAAATTACGAAATTCAGTTATCAGCTTTCACAATAATAGCGACCTATTATTCGGAGATAAACTTGCAATCATAAACGCATTAATGTACGTAAAGAACATCAAAATATATGCATATGATATATATTATCACGTGTTTTTTCTATTCTTTGTGCAGTTGTAGATTGTGCAATTGTTCCGACCTCTAATCTCAGAACGCGAGAAACACATATCACTCTAAATGAAAAGTAATTAATTAAATACATCCATCAGGCATATACATTCTGATCACACACTAAGATACAAGTCTTGTCTTGTGGGTGTCTGAAACTACGGAAGACTTTTCCTACTCTTAAACACCCAACCAATTAATTGTGGATGAAACAAAACTTTGCTTCGGTGCGAAGAAGAAACCCGCGATCTCTTATTTCGCAAGCTGTCATGTAATTGCGGAAGGGGGTTGTTAAATAATTACTATTAGCTGCACAACTATATACTTAAACCGACTTTGTTGCAACTACCACGTTGTACGTCTCACGGATTTTACATCTTTAGTTGGTACTACCAGCTAGTAAAGTAATATGTATATCAAACATACATACATACCTAAACTCACGCCTGTCTCCCATTAGGGTAGGCAGGGACTACGGAGCTCCAAATGCCATAGTCCAAACACACCTCTTTCGCTTCATCCACTGACGTTATCTTTTTCATGCATGCACGTCGGTTACGAGGAATCCCTATAATACCCTTTTTATCAAACAGTAGTAAATTAACACTTAAAAATTGCTATCTACACCTGCCTCTGTAAATACAGTTAAAATGCTATAGAAAGGCTAAAAAAAGAATCATGAACAACCATTGAAAAGCATACGGCGTACACAACACTTCAAATTAATTGGGTTATCTACACAACGATTACGGAGATAAACTCGACTAGACAACCGTCCATTAATTGAAAGGACCTTGGCAAATTATACTTCTCCTAAAAGTCTACTTTATACGACAGATTATATTATTAAGTCTATTAAATCATCAACAGTTCATAAACGTTCATCTGCTTGTCACAAGCCTCCTCTAAAATGTGAGGGTTGGCGAACTACATACTTCAGAAATTCCTAAAAAACTTTTAGGTGTGCAGGTTTCCTCTCAATGTTTTCCTTTACCGTTACAGTACCTACGTGATAATTCCTTTTTAACACAGGCATAACTACGAAAAGTCATAGGTGTGTGAGATGGATTTGAAACCTAAAGACCTCCACTACATGAGGATTGGTCGTCAATGTATTTATAGAGAATTATCGAATCAAACAGGGTATATGAGGACGGATACCTCTGACTTAACTTAAGTGGAATATTCTTAGATTTATGGCATAGGTTTTTATAATTCAAGTGTTATTATGACTTGCGAGTGCTGAACAGAATAAGGAAGCATTGTAGTGGAATCGTTTTACAATCGCATAACAAAATTCTTTCTGAGTACAAAGGGTGGACTGTGTCTTCGCATTCACGTGTTAAGTGAGCTTTCATAAAGTCAATCGCAATAACAGCCACGATTGTTCTTAAATCCTTGGAGATTTTTTAATAATTTCCGTAAACTTTCTTCAATAATTAACTAATCTTTGTTATACTGAAGGAAACAGGGTAACTTCGTAAGCGTTGCGTCGTGATAGGTTTTGTTAATTTAATTTATTAATCACTTTCGCTTATATCCCTGTGTGTATTTCTAAAACCATATATTCAGCTATATCGCACGCTTAAAAATATAGTGACCTAATTCAAAATTTTGTAGGTATTTCCACCTTCATTCACTTTGTGATTAAATATAGTCGGATTAAATAATAAAATTGTAATGGATGTAATGTAACTATTTAGTACACATATTTTTTAAACATAATGATTTTTTTATATTTTCTACAAAATGTATTTGACGAAATAAAATATTTTCCCCCATTTACTTACCTTAGACTCGGCTTTTTGAATTAGGTCACTATATTATTAAGCGTGCGATATGTTCGACCTAAGTTTAAGGCAATAAAAAAAATCACCCATCAGCCTTATACATATTTGTGACTCTACGTATCGTGGGTATCAAAAATTGTAAGAGACATTTCAGTCTCACAAACACAACAGACTTGTCCATTGCACTTTTGGGGCAAATAGATAATAATATAATAATAATAAAAATGAAAAGGGAATTAGACCTTTAGATCCTTTTGCACAGTTTAGCTGCGGGATCAAATTGGTTCTAGATACTAACATTTATACTGCAGGAATACCTGTGTACAGCAAGCTATGTTATCTGTATAACTTGTACAAAGGTATAAAAAATATTGTATTTTACATATTTCTAACATCAAAAGTATTTCAAACATTCCTTCCATGACGTATGTAAAAAATCTATAACGTAAATAATATCCATTGTTTAAATTTTTTGGACAAAATAAATGTAGTGTTATCTTTAAGGATAACGGGGCAATACTCGTGGAAGTTTTTTTTATAGCCATGGTTAAACCAGTATTATTATAGCGGATTTTGACAAATATGTTCAATGCGATATACATACAGGCCAATTTTCCTGAGTGACATTTTATTTTTCAGACCAGAGTCAGGAATTGTGCCCGCATAATGGCAATAAGCTTAAACCTGCTCCGTGGGACCAAAATATACATTCCTATATCACTTAGTGAAATACAGGCGTGAGATTATTATAATATGTATGTATGTAAAAGGCAATTTAACAATATTGGTGTTTTTGGTTTTAGGTGATTATAATATCTGTGCATCCTTATACAGATGGGGAAGTAATATTAATAATAGGTATCTAGGTACTTAAAAAAATATCAAGAATACCGAAGTAAATTTCAGGGAACAAAAGAAAGTACGCCTGAAGAAAAACATATGCTGTCAAACAGTTTCCATTGCTATAATTATCTACCTCCTGCTGCGACCATATTTAATCTTTGATTCGAATTGTTATTACTACTTTTATTCCACTTTTGCTAACAGCTTCGCATAACACGTGGCATTCTCAGTTTATTTTTTGAATTCCGTAGCAAAATAACCTTTCAGACACTGCAATCGTCATCATCAACCCACATACGTCCTCCTGCCACGTGCCTCCTCAACAAACGACAGCGTTTAGGTCTTTTATTTATTTATTTAATACAATACCACACGTACAAGACATACCTACAAGTCGTTAAAAAGTATACAAGGATAACGTATGCAATACATTGTTCTACAAGTATCTAACATGGTTCCCTCAGTAGGCAAGCCTGTATCGAGGGGTCCCATTGTATCGATATAATAGTTTGAATCTATCATATTCGCTCAAATCTTAGTCCACTCTGCTGGCCTAGCCCGGGTTAGCGGACTACACTAAGAAATTCCTAAGAACTTTTAGGCGGGCAGGGTTATCACAATGTTTTCCTACACCGTTAAAGCAAGAGATCATTTCAGATACAAAAATATCGACCGTTTTAATACGCAAACATCATACGGCTGAATATCATGCAAATCATAACGTGTATCTTTGCGGTTGCATTAAAATGTAAATATAAACATTTACTACATAAGAAAATGACAAAAAATGTATAAAAATGACCTATTCTAAAGGCCGTATTTATTAATTAACAAAGCATTGCACGCTTGTGTTGATCCATAAAAATGGCGAAGCGGAAAAGCAACCGTCGTTACGTCACCAAAGAATATTCTATGCACATTTTAATTCAGAACTATAAAAAGTTACAAAGCATCAGATTCACACTTATTTGAAAGGAAAGATGCTCATTATCTCTTTGGTACAGTTTAAAAATAACTTTTTTCGAAGGCTTCTCAAAAATGTTGTTTTACTTAATTGGTGATTCAATTTTTTTATATATTGTTAGTTTTCAATAGTCAGTTTTTAAAAGAGAAAACTTATATTATTGTGACACTATGATTAATTTAAATGTAATGTAAAACTAAACTAATGATCGTTCAAATTACGAATTATTCGTAATATTGTGTAATCTTAAGCATTCGAAAAATATGTTATTTATTTTACCATAAGTCAAATGTGTTAATATTAACTAAATAAAAAATTCATAAATATAAGAATTAAATTTGACTACAATGAGACTTATTGACCAATCACAGTGCGCCCCCCGTTTTGGGCGACAATAAATAGTCTTAGTTACATATCCTAGAGATTAAGAGCAAGCTTTTAAATTGTCGGTATAAAAATATAGTTGTCTAGGCAAGATTTTGTTATTCGCGTAAAAATGGCGATGAATAATTAATGATTCGAACTACATAACTTTGCATCTTTTATGAGGCAATAAGTTGATACGCATAGAAAAATATAGTATAATGCAATAATAATCAAAAACGGGAATTCCACCGCAACCAAAAACGTCTATGTTGCTTTGTTTTATACCCTTGTATCGACCCTACTTATGCAATATTATTCTGCCTGCAACTTAACTTATGTTGACTTGAAACTGGGAAATAAAAATATCTAAAAAATTGCAAAATAAGAACTTGAAATGGTTTAATATATCCTATTTGTTTTTAACGTTAACAATAAAACAAAGGGCACTAAAAATAAAACATATAAATGTTCATAATTAATTATATTGTGCTATTTAAGAGAGTATCACCCTGTACATCTTGCATTTAGAATTATTTTACAACAGTCGTTTAAGATCATTAAGTAGATAATTACAATCAGGTGGGTTCGTTTATTTTCAATATGAATAATCTCAATGGTAATACAAAACAATGAGAAATAATAATCATAGAATAAGCTTTTCCATTGTTTAATCTGTAATCAAAATGGCGCATCTTTTACATACAGTCGAATAATATACAAAGGAGGTGAATTAAGTGGTCCTTATAACCGGATTAAGCAATAGATGTTCGAGGCATAGCGAGATCTGTCTTGTAATTGTTATTAACAGTCAAGCTTACAAAGTTGGTTACTAAAAAATAAAGGTTATAGAAAAAGAAACAGTTATAATTTAATTGCTCCATGCTGAATAAATAATTGTCTTATACAATTGTAACAACCAATAAAAAAGTTTTACAATGTCACAGATTTTTTCATTTATCCATTAGAGAGACTTTGAAGTTAACCACTGGAGTTGAATATATTTTCAACTGAAATATGTATATTTCAAAATATAACCAAGACTCCTACCACGAAAATCAGTATTGGAAACAAAAGATCAATATTATACCCCGAAACTTGCTACGATGTCCTTTTTTTCTAGATATAGAGTGATTTCAAATTATGCTAATGCAACAATAACATTACTTTTCTAATTGTACCGATTCGAAACAATTTGTGAAACGTAATTCCGATTTTCGTGGTAGGCTCCTGGACTTTTGTTTTTAAAGAACACGACGGATGTTACATATTCAAACAAAGATGGTTATTTTAACTCATTACTTCAGCTATCTGTTTTTTTTTTAATTGTATAAAGCCAATGTAACAAAATACTAGTAACATTATTCCAACTTTTGATAAGTATTTAAATTAATGTCAAATGTGGAAAGTTTTATCACGCTTGGCATTAAAATTATTCATATCAAAATTTCAAACAGTATGTACAGTCGTGGCATATATACTGGTTATTTTGCGCGGCTTGAATTAATCTAATTCTGTGTGTCATATTTAGGCCTACTTAACTTAATCCTTTCTAACTACATTTCAGATCTAAGAAAGTCATTAATGCGATGCCACGCCTTATTTCCCATAGTCTTTAATGCTAATACTTTGAGCATTTTAGGGAATCATACGACCAGCGTAAATTGGGGCGCGGCATCACATTATATATGAAAGGATTTTGTGTTGATAGAAATCAATTAAGTCCTTATTTGAACCATACATGTTTATTAATATGTGAAAAATGGGAAAATTTGTACAATTAGGCGTTTTGAACTGTTTTTGAACATTTATTACCAGTAAAAATACAAATAACAACGCTGCGTTGTTAAGGCGTGAAACTACGTCGAGCCACACTAAATAATTGTCTTTGAAGAAATTATTAAGCCATACGTTTACATAAAATTCTATTAAATAATAGTTAACGAACTAAATAAAGGTATAAATTCTATTTTTTCCTCAATTTTAAATGTCGTTTAAGTAAAAAACCCTATTGGAAATAAGGTATTTGGTAGCAAAATAAAAACTTACAAAGCGATAATTTTTTTTTTATATATAATTACTAATCATCATAATTTATGTTTTACCGCAACTTTAAAATGCAAAACTTGAGTGGATACGTAGTTTTACGACAACTTCGGTATGACTCGCTTAGACTTTTATCAACACATAATTTACAGGCATACATTGCGCGTTTTAAAAGGAAATTTTATATTTTTAACATATTTGTAAATATGTATGTACATATATTTTTATTTACATTATAAATATGGTCATAGATACCGGAATATTTACACGTCCGGAAATTGGCGTAAACCATGGGACTAGACATGAAGTGGTATTCTGTGGAATGTATTACTAAAATGCTATATATAGTTCGTCTTTATCACATTTAACGAATAATATAATAAGAAACAAAGCAACAGTAAATAATACCAATCTGAGTGACAAAGGTGAAGGCATAATTAGCAGCAAAATGAAATTGAGCAAATGCTGCACATTGAAATGAAACACTATTACTAAAAACAAAACGACTAAGTCAGACCGAATTCCGTATCAAATAAAATATTTAAAAACACATGTCTTGGATCATAAAAAATAGCAAAAGTTTATACAGCTGTCTGGTGCCTGTAAATAATAATTTACACGGCCGTGAAGTCTCAAGGTCAAAGAAGACATCGGGATTTCTTTCGCCATCGAAACGGCAACCGCTATCTTCACTAAAATGTATCAATACTTTTTATTGTAATTAAGAAAAACATTAGCGTAAGTATTATAATCCACTAATACATATGTACTTTTTAATATAATTACTCTCTGAACAAACGTGAAAATGAGTACATAATAGTCATTAGCTTTTATTCCGTTGTCCTCAATAAAGAATGAATGAACCGCAGTCAACGAAAGCCGGTAATGTTGTTCTGTACGGAAGGTAATTTAGTATAGGAAAACGATCCTAATGAGGTCTAACAATCTGTTAGGTGTTTTAAGGGGCTGTAAGAAATTAAAGTTTGTTGCCATGGTTATCGTGGTATCAAAGTCTCTTTTAATTAATAATAACGTTGAACAACCATCGAAAGAATAAAAATACTTGTTAATATTTCGGAAATCTACAAGCAGTTTGATTGTTTTTAAATCATAACAAAACGGTTTAGACGTAATGCCATAGTAAAGTTCAAGGCCACTAAAATCTTGTCATAAAATGCCCCAGAAGGGCACTGATTATGCACCAAGTAGACACGCAATCAGCCACTTAGCCTGCGCTTACTTGGGTAGCACTTTAATCATAATTTAAAGAGTAGAAGTAACGTAGACCGCCAGTAGATCAATTGTATGGGTAATAATTTTCTAGAAATTTGATTTTTTTCCGCTAAGTAAAGATAGATGTTTTTGGATTTTCTATTATTGCTGGTTGTCGCTTGACATACTTTTACAGATGACATGAACATCTTAGGGACTTGACTTGTCAAGCCCTAGACGTCAAGTGGCTAATGATGGCTCTTTTAAATGTATCAATTTAAAGCAAGTGTTCTAACTGCCAATAATGGCCGTTACTTTTAAAAACTTCCCGTGATTACTTCAAAAATAAAGTGAGTGCCAAGAACAATTATTGTAAATTATGAATTTAGCAGTCGATCTAACAAGTAACAGAATTGGTGCTGTACACAATTTCGACTGTATTTCTTTTGTTCACTTGGGTAACTCTCAAGGCGCGTTAAACTTTCACGTTACGCGGCTGTATTGACCTTCGAGGCTAGACTGAAACGCCTTGGTTCCTTCAAATAAAATGTCTAACGTTAGGAAACATGCACGACAATTTTTGCATCGATTTGTCCTATTAGCCCACTGACGCAATGTTGTTTTATAAAAAATTAAATATATTCTTCGCCTTTAATTCCATATACCGATTAGAGACACTGGATGTTTTTTTCGATTATTTATTTTAAGTCGCCTCACGTCCAAGGCATGTTGAATAAAAAAAACCTTTAATGTTTTAAACGAATTCTATTTTTATCATTTACGAATCAATTTATTTATAAAATGCACAACTTTTATACGCTAAACAGGACGGAAATAGCAAATTATTCATATTTACACTAAAAGTGATGAAATACAATCATATTAAATTCACACTATGCAACAATGAATTCTTGAAAGTGAAACATATCAGATCAAAAAATAAATAAATTAGGAAATATGAGCAACTCTGATACCACAACACTCTTGAAACTAATCATGGCAATAGCATTTTCAACAATCACACAACTTTTTTTCTCAGTCTGACCTGAGACTCCCCACTACCATAAAAAACATACTTAATTTTCCTGCAAGTCAATAAACATTGTATACACAAGACATTCTTATTCAACACACAATACATATTGTCGAAATATATTACCTGTGTGCCAATATGATACTGGACGACCTTAATGATACTTCCTGTCTAGCCCCTTTCCATATTTTTCCTTTTAACATGTTAAGCAGGTACATTTTATACAATATTACACTAGTCATCTAAATTGGTAATGTTTAAACTGGTTTTTACACTAATAAATATCATCTCAATGTCCATTGGATCTTATTTAACATATTCTCAATTAAATTGGTTCATTGTATTTTTACAAAATGTGCTATACAGTAGCATTATGTGGTCAGTTTTATACACATACAGTAGCATTAATCAAGGCAGACTTTTTAAAATAACAATGAATCAAATTCTAAGAATTTCTTTGGTGAAACTTTCCAATAAAATATAATATTGAGTTATTACAACATAAGTGTAAGAAGACCAGATGTTTCATTGGCTCAGAATATATCAAGATAACTTTCATGAATCACAAATACCCCGGCAAGCCAATGAGTTATCAGCACTCACTAATCTAATAAAAAACAAATATTTGTAACATTTGTTCACATTTTGATCCATGTAAAATCCAAAAATAAAATGTTCCACATAACTTTAATAAATGTACAAATCTTTCTAAAACAAAAGCAACAATCAACCACTCATTTCAAAACTATGAAATATTTGCAATTAAAATAAAAAACTTAAAACTACATAAATATTATAAACACACAATCTAAATCAGTCGCATAACACTCCATCCTGCACTGGTGGAAACACCAAATTAAAGCTTTTCAGTATGAGGGAGACAACGGGCTCAGAACTTGAGCTTAGGGTTGAGCTCGTGCGCGCGCCCGCCCCAGTCCAGCCGGTAGCTGCGAGTCCGCCACGAGATCTCGGGACTGAGCAGCGCCGCCGCCAGCACGAACGGCGCGCAACACTCGCTCCACACCCACCCGCGCAGGAACTGCACTTTAGAGAACGGCGGCGAGCCGTTTTGCACCGAGCGCAGCATCAGCCAGTCCGACAGGAACCACACTAACACATGCACCAAGAACACTGGCAGCGGCTCCAGGCCGAACAGTTGTCCCGCCGCCCACGCCGCGCCCGCGCCCAGCGGCATACACTCGCTCAGCGGCTCCAACAGCGTCGTCGCCGGCACCATGGCGATCCTCAAGCGCGCCCAACGCGTTAGCCGCGCCTGTAGCGCGCCCACAGACCGAGTGCCTGAGTTCTGCAAGGCTGGCAACGACGCAACTCGCATCCGCCATCCACGCGACACTATTTCTTTTGCCATGAAGTAGTCCTCCGCAAGATAGTCCGCAAATGCGGCCAGTCCACCCGCCTCTTCGAGGGCGCACCGTCGCACCATTGACGACATGCCCACATGACAGTTGATCCCGAGGAAGTCTGCACCGAGGTACATTCGCGCTTGTGATGTACCAAAGAACACCTTTTCGTAGACAGCTGCAAACCCTTCCGCGTCGTATGCGAAAGGCATTTGATGAACTATAGCCACATCCTCCTTCATATGCTGCACCATGTCCAGCAACGCGTCGTCACGCATTCGAATGCCGGCGTCGCTGATGAGGATGAGAGGATACTTGGCAGCGAGGTAGCCCGGCTGCATGTTGTTGATCTTGGGGTTGACGCCGACGTTCATGCCGCCGATGAAAAGACGCGCTTCCACATGAGGATATTTATGCAGCAAACTGTTGACCAGCATCACGGCCGGGTCATTTTCACTTTCCACACAGAACAACAGCTCGTACGTTGGGTAATCGAGTGAGAAAAACGTTTCCAAATTAGAGAAGAGGTTGGGGTCAACACCGGTGAGCGGCTTCAGAATTGACACGCCCGGGTACGGCTGCTCAGGCGGCGACCGGTCCACGGTTCGGTAGAGCTTCAATTTGCAGTAAGTAAGTGCCATTATGTGAATCAACAACAGACACACCCACGCGACAATAAAGAATATCGCAAAACCGTACACCGTATACACCATAGGCATCATAATTGTATTGTTATATAGTTCTCGTTTTCGGGCCGCATAATATCGACTGATCTCCGGGAGACGAACCGTGCGCTATGACGCGATCATAACACTGAACTGAAGGTGCGATGAATAATCAACGTATAGAATACGCGCGTCCCACGATTGTTACACATTTTATATCACTGTGTTATCTGTGACGACATAACATTTGTAACTGGTTTATCGATATATTTCTTTTGTAAAACCCGAGTCTCCGAATACAGCCAAATCGAACGCTTTCAACACCGCTCTTCAAATGGCACTGCAGCCAACATAGTGAAATTGGAATATTAAAGCTAATGCACAATTACACATTCGGTCGAGTGTCTTGTCTTGAATGCTCACATAATATTATATGCACCCTCGTGGTTCGGTTAGATCGAAAATGTTGTTTAAAATATAGGATAAACTAAACTTTACAAACCCATTTTATTTTTAATATTTTCATTTAACTATATAGAATGTACACCAAATTAATTTATTAAATAAACTGTAAAAAAATAATATCATTTAAATTATCTAATGTCTCTTATGTAGGTATTTTTTGGATCCTAGTGCTAAGGCATAGAATTATACTAGCTAATACCTCATTCTAGTTTTTAATCTTTTCGGAACAAAACGTTCGAATGATTAACTCGATTAATCGAAGTGTCGAACATAATTTGACCGATTATGTAACTAAGCAGAAAGCAATGACATTAAAATGTCCGTTCGAAAATATATTTCTTAACTTTATTGCCTTTATTTCAAAATAATTTTATTACAAAAGTATTTAAACCAATTTTGTTAAAATAAAAAAATAATAATACTAAAAACAATATATTATATATTTTTGTAACTTTTGTTTTATTTAACTTGCAAGAAAAAAAATTCAGAGCTGCCAACATTATTTTTCAATTCATGATTACAAAATAGCGTCGTTTCAAATTTGTTTCGCGGTAAACGCGGCAATTTAAGTTTTTCACAGTGTAACAACATGGATATGAATAAAACGCTAAAAAACATTAATAATCTTAATGAATATGTTTTAATAAGTCGAGATGATTCTGAAGAAATTAAAAATGTCAGAATTCAATTCAACATGTCGACAGTCCTTGCTTTAAAGAAAATTCGTTCTTATGAAATCGAAGTAAGTATTTTATTTGTACACAATAGGTACCTCGTTTTTTTCAAAGTGGAAATTATTTTTTTACATCAAGACCTCTTCATTACATCACATCTATTAGGACTACTTCAGATTATTAATTTAATACACTTCTATGTATATTTTTGTAGTATTTCAATAAATACGAAGAAAATGGGATGGCATGTACGGCTCTTGAGCGATTGCTAGACATGGCTCCATCGAAGACTTGGGGAGTCCTCGGAAAAGAGATAGTAAATTTACTTCAATATTGGCTGGATGCGCTACGTAAACATTTAATAACCCATAGTCCCCATTGGTGGACATTTTTGAGGTTGTTACTTAAGTTTATAAAGGTAAGTTCTCAAGTAGGTATTAGGTTCAAGGTCTATTTTTCAGAATTCACATTTGATTTTTCTTTAAACATAATTAAATGATTAACAAATTTTGTCTTTATAAATATATGTATTAATCTGAATACTTCATTATAAATAATTCTTATTTAGACTTTTTAATTCCAAAATACATTTTATAGAAGCAAAAGAAATTTTGCATTAAAAATGTTTCCAAGCAAATATTTTAGGAAGAACATGTAATGTAAAATAGAAAACAATTAATTTTTTCAGAAAAATAAATTTTGATTTTGAAATGTTATTTGTTTAAGTGTGTATTGTCAACATAATATTATGTGATATGGTCAGTTTGTAGAAATTGAAAAAATTTAGTATAGAATCAGCGGGCTTATTACCAAACATTAGCTTGAATGGAGGGCTATGACACTGAATTCTTGTATGGTTCTTAAAACCCATGACATAAAATATGTAAGTTGTATCTTATAGTAGAATCAGGATTGTGAATTCTATTGTTCAGTAAATTTATAAATTGAGGTGTATCCAATACCCATAAAGTTGACTGACAAATCTATGTTACAATCACATAAATGATATAGTCATATTAAATAGTTATCTAATGCATCAAGTTTTCTAAAGTATAAAATTCAAAAATGTAAAATATATTACATAACTGGGCATAAGGTCATAAAATAAGGAATCTGACTTTTGACTCTCTGGGCTGCAATGAGCCTCACTCTTTATAATATTATCTTCTTTGATCTTTCAACTTCATTTATTACACCTTTATACCATCTTATTCTCTCTTATCTCATCTTACTCCAATGCAGGCAGGCAACATTATCCATCACTACATCATTTTATGTTTAATTTTATGAAATAGTAAAACAAAATAGAATGTAAAAAAGTTTCAAATTTGATAATATCTTTCAAGGAGGTTCGTTTAAAAGACCCAAGTGTACCAAATCACCTCGTGGAACAGACGGCAGAATGTCTACTAGACCTGGCCACCATTGAGAAGGTGGACGCGTTCCAAAAACACGAGATACTGCACTGTTTGAACATGTACTGCGCTGAATCTAACAGGGAAATGAGATTCGCGCTCAGAAACAGACTTGGGGTGTATTTGTGAGTATATTTACTTTATCATAGTACAATGCAGTTTAAAATTTTGTAATGAATTCGTAATGAAGTAATAAATAATGTCATAATGCTTAAATAATAAATAAATACACCCAACAGTCACACACATAGTCCTGACCCCACATTAAGATACGAGTCTTGTGTCGTGGGTATCAGAAACTACGAGAGACTTTTCGGTCTCACAAACACCCAGACCCGAAACAAATATTTGTGGATCACACAAACATTTGTCTCGGTGCGGGGATCGAACCCGAGGCCGCTCGTTTCGCAAGCTGATGTCTAGCCAACTGCGCCACGGGGCTGTCAATTACAAGACGAGGTTTTTGAACCATGTTTTATAGCCAGTGAACTGAGAGAAAACTTTTTATGAGTTTCCTCTAGGATTGTAGATATTTTGCATGTAAGTCGTAAAGATAAAGTTGCATAATTATCCTTCCTTTAAGGTAGTTGTTACCTTTAAGTGTCATTAACCTCGCCACGGCAATATTGTCATAATGCACGTAGTATTTTGGCAGATATAATATCGGATAAAGTTCGCATTATCTAATCACAATTTTAATAATATGTTTTTTCTGATCAATTAATTACATGCGACTCCATTTTATGGATTTGGTACACAATAATTATGTATAGAATCCACACACATTCACTTGTCCTCGAATCCATAAGGAGTGGTGTGTTTCTGTACCACATTTGAAATAACCACGTAATGAGACCATTAGGCTTTTATGGTCGATTTTTATTATGTCAAAAGTCTTCGCTTTTGAATGGAAAACCCCAATCTTTCGAGTACTACCATGCAGAGGTTTTAGGCCTTAGTCCACCATAATGCATAACGCACAAAGATTACCAAAACAATTAAAATATGTTATGTTCCTATCTTTATGAAGTACAATAAAGCATAATAAATAAAAAAATTGAAGAAACCAATAGCTTTACGTAGGACGTACAGCAGGACGTCGCTGGCTGCAGGCAGTTTCCGACCGATCCCTGTGGAGGTCATTGGGGGAAGCCTATGTCCAACAGTGGACCCCAATTCTGATGATGATGATGATGAATAGCGTTACCTCATGTCTCCCTAGCACGAAGTTATCCACGTACATATCCTCGTGCGGCCACTTCCCGTGCCAGCTGTCGGTAGTGGAGACCCTGCTGCGCTGGCTGGTCCCTCGCCACGACCCCGTGCTGCGCGCCCACTCGGCCGACAAGTGGTTCCCGAAGACTATGTACTCCAGGGACGCCGTGGACGTCTTCCTCACCAGACCCTGGATTAATTTCTTCCAGGTCAGTTTTGTTTGCATTTTTGGTGGATTGTAATTGGGTGTTCGCGGATGAGTAGGTGTATGTATGGTTTTTTTTTAACGTTGTTACTTATTTTCTAATTAAGCCCGTTAACGGTACTTCACATAGCATAAATTTTGCGCGATTAAGTCAATTCATAGGTAGGTCTGAGCCCATAATAAGTTACCAAGTCCTTTTTCGTAGATATCAGTCACAGAGGTTGCAGGGTGTCGCAAACACATGAAAGAAATATTTTTAAATCATAGAATCTTTCCCTCGATGCGGGATCGATTCCGCGGCCTCTCAAATTTCCAAGCTGGTGTCAAGTCAACTGCCCTACGAATCTGGAATGCAATAGCTAAGTGTCTTTAATTTTCTTTTTTTGTCTCTTTGTAAAAAACATACTTTATGTATTATAGGACGCGAGAGATTTCCTAAACATTCACAACAGAGCGAGCGGTTTAATCTTCTCCGTCATATGCAGGAGTTTGTCAATCGGCAAAATTGTCGTCATTTCAGTAAGTTTATAATTCTAAAGCACTTCTCCTTCTTTAGTTACATAGGAGGGTAGTTTCTAGCAGTTTAATTATGAACTGATACAGATATGCAACCACAGAACAGTTAAATAAGACTGGAAAAGATGTTAGCATACCGAGCGTGACTAAACATCGATTAGATTCATGTAATATCGAGTAGCATGTAATATCAAGACTTTTATAAATATGTGACGAAAAATAGCAGCCCTTCATTTCTTTTTACATTTTTTATCATTGCTGTGATTGTAGTAGAATGAATAGGTGCAGACAAGCGACGACACACGATCAATATATCCCCATACAAAACAGTCTATTTCCCATCTACTATTATTCAGCATTTCTGTGACTATAAAATATCAAATATTCAACAGGGTAATGAGAAGCACACGTCGTGGTTAGATATAAACAGTAAAGGCAAGTGTATGTCTGTGTTGCTGGACCCTCAGCTGCTGGCCACATTCGGACACAACAACCTCAAGTCTTGGGAGACGCTGCTTATATCAGAGCAGAACACACAGACAGCCACGCTTGGCAGGTAAGCAACATAGGTATTGTTCATAGTGGATGTTTTGAATTTAGTAATTATGGCAGAATAAAGCTAGAACAGAGTGATCAATATAAACAGATTGATTCTAGAATTCAATGTCCAGTTTCTTGCGTCAAATTTTTTTATGCCTCCAAGTCTATGCTGATATTAAAAACGATATCAATTCTACATGGAGATTTTTTACGAAATTGGACCTAGATAAAGCTTGGATCGGGTGTATTCCCCTCTCCTCTTTCCCACTCTTATCCCACCTAAATATCCTCCTGTTCCTATTAATTATTCCAGAGAATCCCATCAATTAACAATTTCCACGAGAACCATACAAGCCCCTCAAGCGATCCCCTCATTGATAAAAATAACTGAAGAACCTAGTAATGACGTAAAGATCGTCGTCAGCTCTAAATGTGACTTGACCGCTCTGGACAAAGCTTTGAACGGAGTTTTCGGAGATAAATATCAGGTACTCGAGATGTTACTTAAAATGCTGATGCAATGTTTAGGTCTCAAAAACTAGCCTTAAAAAAATCTAGCAAATATCATATCCAAGCCTTTGCCTTCTTTTTTCTTTTTTGAGCCTTTTCTCGTCGACATAACGAAAGGTATAAAAAAGTATTGCAATGTATCATTGGGGTCACAGCTTCTGTACAGCTCAATGTCTTGTAGACTAAGTCCATGCCCAGCTGTGGGAATCGAATCGCTAGCGAATACAAAATGGCTAGGAGCGGAGCCATTGTCATCACTTTTAGCAAATCTGTCCAAGTTTTAAATATAATAGCAAATGTCATGATAATGAAGCTCATGAAGCAGATGCCATTGAAATTGAAAGATTCCAAGTTTTTGAGTTTCTTAAGTTTCATTTTAAATAAATATTATAGACATGTATTAAAAGTTTGTTGGATGAAATAAGCTATAATAAAATCGACATATTATTATTTTTACAACCGTCTCATGAGTTTTGTCATTTTCAACATAGTTGGTGTTAAACTTGGAAGCTGAAAATAACTTGTCTCCAGATACATCGCCTCAGAACTCAAGGAGATACAATACCTATTCGGTAAGATTTATGTTTAAGTACTAATATCTCACTATAAACTTAAAATGTAGAGTAGTACTACTATAGATATATTTCTATTTTTTCTGTAGCTCAATTAATGTGCTTATACAAAATATATGGGGATTTTAATAATGTAACTTTTCTCATATACTGCTATTTTTCCTTTTTTTAATGTATGTTAACTGTAAGGCTGTATAATTTAAATGTCTTTGCTTTAAACAACCAATAGAAATATCGGTGTGGGTAGTTAATTATTTTCGTATCGTTTGTTTACATCGGACGTCAGTGACTAAGTTGGGTGCTTGTTTCAGGAGGAAGATAACAGATTTTCTCATCCAGTCGCTGGGAGACGCGGAAAACGTTCTGGTAAGAAATAAAAAGTTTGCAGAATTTACGAACGCTTTCCACATCTGTAAACTTACCTATTCTAATACTTCATATTTAATGTTCGTTTATCAAAAAGCAGTTTTGTTATATGTGTACAAATATGTCAAGGTTTATTACGAGTTAGGCATAAGTGCAATACGATTATAGAGTACTTTAACAAAATCTGGGCTATTAATCACCTAAAACAAAGAGCCGAATAATAATATGTCGGACCCAAGATTCGTACCCGGAACCTACGGATTACATGCCGTATATATCATGTCAAATGAGATGATATAATAGCACCTTTGACTGTATTGAGTGTAGCAAAAAGAAGTAAATGGTTTATTATTTTTATTAAAAAATTATATATATTTATTTATATTCTTTATTGTCCACCACAATAATACAACATTGATACAAGTAATTGTAAATCACGTAGTGTCACAATTGGCGGCCTTATCGCTGTCAGCGATTTCTTCCAGGCAACCGTTAGATGGACTGGACGGATTGGAGGCATAATGTGGGTGTCACAATTATTTTGTAATATTTTGTATGTTTAGGTTATATCGTCAAATCAAGGAATCCCTGGAGATCCCCCTCCACGGCGTCTACTACGTCATTGGCGCAGGTATATATATTTAATGTATTAAGGCATTTTAAATCAATATCGTCAGCCCTTTCATCAAATTGTATGTACAATGTTCAATGATGATAAAGAACTAGGTATAGCAACAAAGTGCATACAGTAAAGCACAAAACTATTTCTATAATTCATTCATATATTATGTAAAAGTTTTCAATTTCACTCAGAGTATTTTTATATTTTAAGCGTTAAAATTATAAATAAAAAGATTATTGGATTCCCGTACAAAAAAAAATAACTGATTCAATTATTGCAATAAAAGTATGCTCTCATGCAACAAATACGGGGCATGAAAATTTAATATTTTTACTCTAAGTTTAACTATAATCTAGTCACCATCCATAAACTTAAAATATTTATAATTGCTTATTACAGCTTCACGATAGATTAGCCGCGTTGCCGACGTACAAATACGACAAGGAGCCAGTGAGCGTTTGCGCTCGCCCCGAACTCTCCAGTGTTACTGAAGTGAGCGAGACAGACGAACGCAGCTTCCATTCCGCTACCACGCTAAAACTACGAACTTACGGCGTCTGTCACAGAGGAATCAAAAAGAATTCTAAGCCTAAGAACGATGATAGTAAGAAAGTACGTAGAGGCCTCTCCCCCGCTGTACGCGACGAAGCCGCTCCCAGCTGTCTACTTGTAGCCACAATCGGCTCTAATGATGATTCTATTATAAATAATACTATGGAAAGGCTAGCTCAAAACAAAGATTTTGAATCGAAAAATATTGTTGATTTACTCATTAAAGAAGCTTTGGAAGATAAACCAGAAAATCAGTTGGGTGAAAATATTGATAATAAAAATACAGAACAGGAAGAATCATATGAAGCAATCGAAAATACTCCCAATGCTGATTGTTTACCGAAGGTGTCTCGACAAAAAGGTTGCACTGTTGTTAGTAAATCCACGTCAGATGAATCCAACACAGAAGAGATTGGTGGTACACCGCTGAACTATGTCAATACTAGAAAAAGAAAAACTATTTCAAAGAAAAAGGTAGACGAGGGTAGTTCAAAAGACGTTGATACTAACGTGTTTGATGCACAGGCAGTAGAAGCATTCTTCAGTCAACACTTTGCTGAGAACACGGCGGGAGATATTGTAATAAGTCCAACTTTAGCGAAGAAAATTAATGAAACAAGTTCGGAGTCGAGTGACAGTTTTGATGAACATATAGTTACTGATGTAAATAAAAATATGATGCTTGATGATGATAATACAGAAGTAATGGAGTGTCTCAATAGCATTGTTGATGAAGTTTGCCAAGATTTGGATAAGTATACTGATTTATTAAGCGCACAAAATGATATAAGTTCTTTAGTCCATAAAGAACAAGAACTATTAGCCATGGAATCAGAAATTCAAGGCACGGACAAGCTCAAGAGTAATTCTAAGACGCCACGTAAATCAGAGGCAACGCCAAATAAAACCATTAAGTTAAAATATAAAATAACGCCTAAAACGAAAAGAGCTAAAAGAAAAGTAGCGAATAAAAGAGAGAATATAAGTCATGTAATTGAAAAAGTCATGTCGGTTCAGAATGATGATGAAGACAATGCACCTATTGCAACTACATCTACGAAAAATAAAAGAAAGAAAACTTTAGAACTGAAGTCTAAAACTCCTAAAACGGGAGATAAATCTGCAGAAGAAGGTAAAGATGCCGGCCAAAACAATTCTGTTTTTGAAATCCAAGAAATGAACAAGGCTACAGCTAAGCCTGACTTAATAAACGACATAGTCCCTGACATAGACACTCCTCTTATACGCAGAAAACGCAAGTTGTATTCGCCAAAAGCCGATATGAACCACGAGAAAGTCCATACAAACCCTTCTGAAATAGATGATACCACAGAATCGAATACAACAAAAGTTAAAACTCGTAAATCTTCCTCTACATTTTATACCGAAATAGAAAATGAGCGTAAAAAGAAAATTTTAAAATCACGAACAAGAAAGTCGAAAATCCCGGAGCCAGAATCACCTAGAACTCATAAAATGAACCAAGTTTTCGACAAACTGAAGGAAACAGTTGAAAGTAATGAAAAAATAACTTTGGCTGATAAAACTTCAGCGGATATAGCTGTGTATAACTTTTCAAGTGACAGTGAAGAAGAATATTTCAAAAAGAAAAAGATCGTTCCCAATAAGCGCCCCGGTGTAACCACCATGGGTAGTTTCGAGTCAGCCATATCGACACGTCGTGGAAGAATCACTAAGAAAGTCAATTACACTGAAAATATTTCGTCAAACGATGAAGGTCCTAAGCCAGGTTTAAAGCCCGTTAAAAAGTACAAGTCTAGAAAACGTAAAACTAGCACAGAAGTGTCTCAAAGCTTAGAAGATGAAAGGATGAGGCAGGTTCCTCAAGAAACATTAAATTCGTCTATAGTTGTAGAAAATACTTCAGAAGTTACTCACTCAGAAGTCCAACCAGTTTTGACAAAAGCTCCACAATTAGAAATTATTGTTGATGCTGACCAAACTATTGGCGATAAACATGTAAAGAATAAGTCAGTAAAAAAGAATAAAAAGTTGGAGCTATCATTGAAAAAAGGAAACACAAGCAAAGCCAATTCAATAGATATAGCTAAAGATGACAGAACTGAAAGTCCACTACCAGGCTTGGTGGTCGAAGCTACAACAGCTTGCGTTGAAGACATTAACGATTCTGTGACGGGTACTATGTTGCAGAAATTCAAAAAGTTTTATCAGGATGGATTCGATGCTTGTGTGAATGATACCAATACCACGCAAAATCTACTGTCGGATGTGGAGAAAAATAATTACAGTCCAGACAAGAATACATTTGAAAGACCAAATAAAGAGATACAACAAAACAATTCTTTAAGCAGAACTGAAAAACGTCTTCCTAATAAAGGGGAGGAAAGTAGTGTGAAATTAAAACGAAAGGCGAGCGACAAATTTGATTTTAGCAGAGAAAGAGAAGCCAAATTAAATAAAAACATAGTGAATGTTTCTGAAACCATTGAGACTAAATCGGAAAAGTCTATAGCCTCGCATAGTATAAATGCACATGGAGATATGGATGAGAACCCACCTAGTCCAACAATGATCGAACAACAAGTCTACCCTCGTAATTTAGAACTAGAGTATGCAGAACAATCTATGAGGGATTACTTCGATAATCTACGCAGGCAAATCACTGATTGCAACAGTAGAAACAAGCCCGATGAGAATTTACATCATTCTCGTAGTACGCTTCAATCGGATGGACATAGTCAAGATAGTAAGAGTGATCGAAAGAAATCCGCAAAAGTCCTAGTTACTAGGATATCTGAAGAAGAAATCAAGAACTGGGTATCTTCAGAGAAAAGCAATTCTATAAAAGGGTCTATAAAGAGTCAACAAATCAAACATCCCAGACATAAAAAATATAATTTTGAGAAAGAGAAATCTCCAGTAGTTTCTGTGACGAGGCTATCGTCGGAAGAAATGGAAAAATGGCTTCCTTCCTGCAACAGTTCAGTGCATAACGCAGGCGATAGTAAAGTTAAAAATAAGACAAAAGCAAGCAATAAATTAGACATTTTATACGAAGCCCATAAATGGCTGCCATCGCGAAGAAATTCTAGTTCAGACGTGGAATCAGAGCAACAACTAGATGCGATCACGTCAACGGTAAAGCGTTTAAAGAACAAAACAGAATCTCTATCCAAATCGTTGAATTCAACATCGAAGGAGGTTTTAACGCGGTCAAAATCAAATAAGAATGAAGATTTATTAAATGATGATAGTAGAGCGAAATTGAATCGCCTATTCAGCCATATAGATAATCTACTTTTAAATCAGTTTCGTGGTTCGAGTAATGATGAAGAAAATAAATTAGATGAGCCAAAAGGAAAAGAGAATGACAGAAAATCGGATATCCAGCGAAGCTCTGTTATATCTCCGATAAAAATCGGTAATTTCCTTTCCCAAACAACCAGAAGAACAAATATACAACCTGATGAAGATGAATATGTGAAACGCGTAAAGAATATATTTTCGGAAGGCGAAAGAAGTATTACTACTAAGAAGAAACGTTACTTGGAGACTAAAGCTATGGATGATGAAGATTCCAGTCCTGTGTCTACTTCTACTAAGATTGAATCGAGTAGACCCACGAAAAGAAAGTTTGATTTAGGGTCAAATGAAACGAAGAAACAAAAGATAGAAATAAAAGATGGAAGTGTTTCTGGTAGCGGTCAAAGCTTGTCCAGTGTCGCTGAATGGTTTAGACGAAATGAACCGTCATGCAGTAGAGGTGAGTTTTTTCGACACACTTACCCAAGTGAGATAAATGGGGCTGACAAGTACATTTTACAATTAAGAAAATCGTAACTTCTTAGAAGTGGGATGTACAATGTACATATCGCTGGTTCACTATTAAGGTCCTATGTTACAATTTTAGGACTTATTTAGTTATGAATACTCCGAGGTTCCATAAATTACGTAGAACCTTATAATAGTGAGCTAGCGATATAAGCGCTAATATAAAATTATTTCGTTTCAGATGAAACCATGCAGTCGTCACTAGTGGACTGCGTGCAAAGTATAGCTGAGAAATTGGACACTACACTCGTGAACATCCATCAGAACACAAGCAATAAGTGAGCCATTTTAAATACGTACATTACTACATTTCCAGACTCCGTGCCTCTACTAAGAATTTCACATTAGGAAAACCCAATGACACTGAGGCAATTTTACTAAAATAATTATTACACAGCAAGCACAGGCCTAAACTGGATTTTCATGAGGTAAAAATTTGAGTGATTTAGATTAAACCTCTTTAGAATCGTTAAGTATTTACACATGCTTGATAAAACCAACATGCAACCTTCACACAATGAGTGTAGATTAAAGATCAAATGTTTGACGCACTATACAAGTTGATAAATTGTTTTAATCAGTAATCATAATGATCAGATTTCTCTTCAAAGGTCGCGAGATAATGTCTGCCGTAATAGATCTCATTGCAGATAATGAAGTGTAAACTCTTCTGTCTGGCAAGACAGTTTTAGGAAAAATTGAATTAATGCATTAAAATTGCCTAATCTGTTTTAGGAAATGTACTAGATAATTTAGTTAAAATAGACAAAGCCACAAACTTGTCCATTTTGGGACCTGTCGATATAATTTTTTTTTGTATATTTATAAGTTTTATAATACGAATTACATTAATTATAATTTTAATAAATGTATTTAACTGCAATTCCGTTGTTTTTGGTAAATATACTTTTGGTGCATAAGAAGAATGATAATTTTTTAGGATTAAATTTTTCAACTCATACATTTTGATCTTTTAGAGCGGATATTACTTTATAAAATGTATACTTACCAAGGCACCATGTTTATTTTAGGTATTTACATAAATTTTTCAACTGTTTCCAGGTTGATAGATCTGTTCGTGGACGCCCAGAAGCAGTTAGACGACCACAAGGAGCGTCGCCGCACCATGTATAGAGACGCCGCCTCACACATGCTCGCACAGATAGTTAGCGTCATGGACCAACAGTTCAGCGAGTTAGACAAGAGGTAATGTTATAAAATATCTCAATTCTGGTTAAATAAATATATTCTTCAGTTACATACATAGTTCTGAATCCAGAAATTTAAAATAATATTAACAACTTTACCCCCGAAAATTCTATTTTTATGTGCACTTATACAGTAAAACGTAACGAGAAAACAATAATACTTTGTTTCAATCACGAACAGAATTTTGGGGCTTCTCAAATGTTTGTATTTTTAGGTCGCAAGAAATGGACGACAGTTTCATGAAGCAACTGAGGAGTCGCGCGTCACAAATGATATTGGAAGACTCGAAGCAAAAACAAGCGATGGTGCAGATCATGAAGGAGGACGTCAAATCTGTTGTAGACTTTATTAATAACAATAAAAAATAATTATATTCACACTCCTGGAAACCAAAGGTTAATATCTCGTATCTTGGCTGTGTATGAACCAGGGTTTAAATGTAATAACAGCATGAAATATGTAACTCAAAATGTTTGACAGTAAGAACTTCTAGTAACATGGGCGATGGTCACAAGCAGATTGGATTGTATTTTTCATACTATTTGTTACATCACTTCCCTGTTAATAAATTAGTCAACAAGCTTAAATGCCATGTTAATAATTTGTGTATTCTGGTAATACGCTAGACAAATTTATTTGTCGTATGTTTTTATTACAAGTAAAGCGTAGTCTTAACAGTTAAAATATGAATTAAAAATTAATAAATCTTCAAAGAAGTAGGACGAATTTAAAGCTAAATAGTATTTTCGTTCGAAATACTCGTATAGATACTTCCTGGTGAAAAAATTGGTTATTCCTCGAAATATAATAGTGTGTATGTGGTTACGGGACGACTGATAAAGTTGTTTTTAAAAGACTATAATGGTGCAGAAAGCCAATTTTAACGTTTTATCTCTACGGCAAAACTGTTATCCATGTATTTTTTATCCTTATAGTATTTTAAGCATAAATATTGATTTAATTTTATTTTTAATTATTTTAAATTGTTTGTTTGCGTTCACTTTTCCTTTTAACTATATCTTTCCTCTTCGAAAAAGTAAGATTAATATCTTCCATTCGGCAATAATAGCAATAAAAAAAAAGAAATCTAGTGTTTCATAGATAATGTTGAAAAATACTTCAGGAAATTTAAATTACAAAACTCAATATCAAAATGTCCTATGAGTATATTAAATAACTCTATAATAATCTGTATTAAGTCAACACTTGTTTCCGTAAGCGTTTTAATTTTAAACAATAAAAATTTAAAATGGTCTCAACCTCAATTAAAGTGAGCGCAGACACAATGTAATGTACAGTGATTCACGTCTATATTGATTTCCATGTAATATTACAATAAATAATTTCAACCAAATTCGTTCATCGTTTATTCATAACTTACATAATATAATTACAATGTACAAGTCAACATGATTATCACACAAAAGTTTATCATTCATGATTAATTAAATCACCAAGGAATCAATGCCACAGGGTCACGTGACTCATTTGCGCACAGATCGATTAATGGAACTTGATGTTCTAAAAGTTGACAAATGTGCCATATTGTTTTTTTACTGACTGAGCTTTTGATTTTTCTTGGCATTTTTTAAAATAAAAAATTAATAACTATCAATAGTTCGGTGCTCCGCAGGTATATACATTACATAATTTAAAAAAGTTTGTGATCGAAAACTGAGACAGCCAATAGCCACGATAACAGACAAAAAAACCTTTTCTAGCCCTGAACATTTAATACTCGTAGTTGTAGGGAAAACATATTTTTTTAGTTAATTCTACGGTGTTTGTAATCACCTCGGCTATTGCTTATCCTAGTTTTCGGTCTTTATACACCCTGAATTTATTTTGAGATGTGCGTTAAAACTTTATCAGTATCAACTCATCTCACTTTGAACATTTCAAGATGCATCTGAATGAAAAATACACTTTACTGCTCTGAAGAACATAATTTAGTAGAATCCGTGTAACGAGAGCTAATAATTACATTTACTCCCAACACTCTTCCGCATTTGTTACCACTGATTGAAATTGCCTTAAAATTACATCAAATGTCGTAAAAAGTAACATTCTACAAACATAATCGTTTTAAGAAACGATAAATATGTAGGAAGCTGACACAAATACTGTTTGCATTTTGCCCTTTATTTCATTCCTATATATTTTGTTTTTTTTTTCTTATAATTCTGCCAGTAGAACATTACTTTGTCTAGAGTCAAGACCAGTGGTCGGCAACCTTTTTGTAGGCAAGGGCCACGAAGTGGCAAAATAATATAAGGCGGGCTGCTATTGTGACATATATCCCAGATTTCTTAAGAAAAAATAGGCAGGCCGCAGTTACTACAACAAAACCAATAATAGATATTTTCAAAACATCCTCGGGCCTCGAGTAGCCGACCACTGCTCTAGACCATCAGCACTTCAAAACATTAACCCTTCTCGGCACCAGGCCATAACTAACTAGAGCAGCCTTAAGTATACTTAAATACATCAATTTCCACAAACAATCCCGATTTTTATCTCTAGATCGATTCCAAGTATTCACCAACAATTTTGGCAGTATCACTTCTTCAACTCAATTGGTTATACAGAGTGTATTCAGACCGTGGTCGGAAACTAAGGTAGGTAACAGTTACGGTAATGACGTTTTCCATGCAACTATCACTAACAGTCAGTGGCGGTACTTCCATAGAAGCCCGAAAGCCCGACTTGCCTTACATAGTTCCGAATAACGAACTTAACGATTGTTTATTTATAAAATAACGCTATAAACGTGAATGTGAGTACTAACCGGTAGGTATTTATTAGTCCTACGTACAAAAAAAATATGCTGCTAGTAAATAAACATTTGGGCTTGCCTTAGTTTGACACCCTAGGCACGCCACTGCTAACAGTATGTGTTTTGTATGGAAAACTTATTTTTTTATTTTTGCCGGGTTTTTGTAACGCCAATGCGTTTGTGATCACCAAGGTTATTACCTGCCTTAGTTTCCGATCACGGTCTGAACACACCCTGCATATAGATCTAGAGTAAAGAACTTCCCACAGCGTTCTCCATAGATCCGTACCGTGCTGTATGTAAGTGTCACTAGTGTCCAGTATGACTGTCCCCGCGCGGCGCCGGTTAGGAGTCGTCCTGCGCGCTCGCCACCTGCGCCAGGAACACTTGCTGCTGCGGCTGGTGCTGGCCCTGGGACGTCACCTGGAATATCACAACAATTTCTTGTTTACTTTTATTAGAAAAATTAATAATTAAAAAGAAATGTGTTGGTAAAAATTGTCCTTATTGCTATAGGCAGTGTCTTATAGACATGTTATATAGTGATCTATGAGTTAAATTATCACAAAATAAATACACCCAACAGTCACACACGTAATCCTAAATCAACATTAATATATGAGTCTCGTGTCGTGGACATCAAAAACTACGAGACTTTTTGGTCTCACAAACACCCAGACCAGAAACAAATAATTGTGGATCACACAAACATTTGTCTCGATGCGAGGATGGAACCCGCGGCCGCTCATTTAGCAAGTTGGTGTCTAGCCAACTGCTCCACAGGGTTGTCATTCAAGTACATAGGCTTGTTATATAATTTGATCTCAAAAGTATATCAATTCTTTCTCACCTGTATGATCTGCTGTGATTGTTGCGGCGCCTGTATTATAATCGGCTGGCTCGGGTTGTTCTGCACCTGTAGCCGGATCATGTTCAGCTGCGCTTGCGTTAGTTGGATCTGGAAAATATAATGCATAGGCTTAATGAAACGTTCAACATTTTTGTATATTACGTGCTCATAATACTCAGAATAAATTATAGTGTTGAAAGAAATTGTTTACAATTAAAGGAGGTTAGGCTGTAAATTGTAATCGGATTAGTCCAAACATATCAAAGCCTACAATAGAGAACTCTCAAGAATTTCCCATGGATATTTCTTTAGTCATTTATTTTAATTATATTTCTCTACATAATATAGGCCTAAGTCCCTTAAATTTCTATGATGTAATGAATTGTCCCATGCTGCGTTTACTATGGAGGACTTTGGGGGAGGCCTATGTCCAGCAGTGGACTTGGATTGGCTGATGGATAATTTTGCATAGTTACCGGCAACTGCTGCAGCTCTCCCGATGGTGTGACGAGCTGGTGCACCAGGGTGAGTGGCTGCGACACCGTCACGTTGTTTGTCGACGACGCCGCGTTGCCTGATGCCTGTAATAGTCATTAATTGTTATTACTATAGGATTTGAGATGGCGTAGAAGTTCAGAAGTCGAGAATCTCGACGGTTGTGGGTTTAAAGTTCTAAGCACACACCTAAGACTTTTTGAAGTTACCCATGAGTAAACCCAATTCTCAATGAGTTATCACGTACTTTAACCGTAAAACCTTCACATCTAAAAAAATCTTAGGAATTTCTTAGTTGTGTACTCGGCTAACCCGCATTTTGAACTCAAAAGGAAGACTCAAATCCTCTCATTAGAAGAGGCTGGTGCGTTATCTGGGACTTATGCCTACCTCTCCAGGTAATACAGGCTTAAAGTTTCCATTGATCGTTGGCATTAATTATGTGTTATGCAAATGGTGCTAGTGTTTGTTACCTGCACGACCTGTGCGCACGGCTGTATGAGTATCTGCTGGTGCGTGGCGCCGCCCAGCGCCGCTTGCTGCGTCGATATCTGCAACAACATATTGCACGCCATGTGTCCACTACCTCTTCACAACATATTATGAGTATAATATAAGGTATTACCTCATAATGAGCGGTGGATGATGTTGTTTCAACAATACTAAATTAACGCCATCTAGCGATTTAAAAGGTAATATTTTTAATCTTTTTTCGAATCTCGGGTCTATGGAGGGGTACAAACTATTTTTTCCTTGGGGAAATTATTAGAAGAACCTTAACTCAGGTATAAAAAAATGTAAAACTTTTTTTTTCCTAATAAAAGACGAACTTATTGTGATAACTCGGAGCCATTTTCATCGCTAACTTCGATTTTAAACTTAAAAAGATTGTTACCTGTTCAGCGGTGGGTGTGGCTCTGGGCGTGTCGTGTCTGGGTTTGTTGGTAGTGGGTTTGACCTCGTGGCGGGGCACTATGTCTATCAGGAAATCGAACTGGTCTGACTTTGAAATCGCCATCGCTATATCGTTGCGCTGAAACATATAAAAGTTATGTGCTTTTAAAAGTCTATATATTTTTAGTTATTATAATACTCTTTCCCAATTTGTTATGCGGATTAACCCATTATCACTACGCGCACTCGGGAATCAAACCTGGGACGATCGCACGGCACGCAAGACCAAAAGGGTATTATGTAATTGCAATTTATCATTGATAATTACATAATTATCATAAAATAAAATTATGTAATCACAAAATTCAACCACAAATGTAATAAACAAAATAATTCATGTGAACTACTTTAAAATGTCAGAGGTGTGAGCCCTGGGGTTTGAATCCACAAAGGCTGGGATTTTTGACTGGACAGCACGGCTATACCCCAAGCCTACAAAATATTTCCCTATAACCTATTATCTACCTGTAAAGTCCTTCTCTTGTTGTTCTCCGTGTGTCTCCAGGCCCGCAGCGTGAGTTCGTGTATGAATATCTCCACCGCCTTGGCGAACAGTACCGGCGCCTCCGAAGATATCATCTTCACCTCCTCGTCCAATTTCATTATCTTCTTTATACGGGCTAGCGGTATCGCTTGCGTTTTGAAATCCTCCTGATTGGGATAGAATACATTACTATTCGTTTTGGTACTAGGAGACCATGGCCTGTCAAGGGTAATAATGTAGATTGTTTGTGCTATATCCTTTCGTTATCTGTATATTTAAATGGCGATTAACGGGAATTGGCTCGTCTCCTATTACGTGCGACGAAATGTTGATGCATAAATGCAGCTTTAGTTATTCTTCGGAGAAAACAGATGTAAGGTTGTGTATATTTTAAATCGTAATTGTTAAAGAAACTGATATATTAAATAAACTTGAAACTATGAAAATATTGTGATAAAATTCGGCAAGTCAACAGTTATTGTAACGTAGGTGTCCGCTTAGAAAAGATTTTATAAAATAAATAAATTCGAGATCCATATTTAACATTATATGGATAACAAACATAGAGAAGATAAACGTGAGCGAAGCTACGAACAAAAGCTAGTGAGTTTATAAAAATCACGTAATATTTAGCGATAAACTAACCGAGTTAACTTTCTTTATGTCTTCCAATACTGTAGTCCAAAACTGCTGTAAAGTCTGTTGTGCTGACTCCACGAGGCCATCTTCGCCGATCCCTTCTGATATAACTTCTTCCGAAGCCGCTGATGTGCCGGCCTGATCACTGCACCAAAAATAATTCGATTAATTACAAATGCTGGAAAAAGTCACTGGCTGTTAAGTTTTCAATCTAAAGCAAGGAATACTTATATGCTCCAAGAAGGATTTAAACAAATTTTATTAACATAACAACTAGGAGGTTAAACATTTTAAAAATAAAAGGAGACGAGTAAAACCTGCTATCTCAAAGACATTTTCTGTAGGATTTTGTACAAAAACAAAACAAGCGAACTAATTTATTTTAGGAATCATTGAAAAACTCGAAAGATATATTATCACATTATAACGCGTTCTCATATTCTCAAAACATTCACCTACCCGCATCCATAACCACCGAGATCAGACTAGATAATAGGTTTGTAAAACAATATAAATAGTATACAGTAATGAAAGCCAATGTAAGTTTCAGTAAAAACAGTAAAATAAATGTGAAATTTAACAATATTTGTTTATAAAAAATCATTGTTTATCTTCAAACTTGTTCAGGTTAACTAAAATTGTCAATAGATGGCAGTAATTTTAAAATCTTAAATTCTGGTAATACGGACAATATTTAGTATACAACTGAGTTTTATGATAATTATTTCTGCATAGAGTGATATACTTCAACTACACAGGCATTTGTTTCTGTTATTTGACTTGCATGCTTGTTACAATGACTGAATAACAAAAATAGTTTATATTAAAGAGGAACTTACGCAGGTACAAAGAAGCACACGGACATCTTGTTTTACAATCTCACGGAGCGACGACCTCGAGATAACACTTAATATTTTTCTTATTGTTTCACTTTAAATTATACAAATAATGTTTTACAAAATAAATAGCCGCGGTTAAAAGTAATATAAACACAGTAACCAATAATCAGTGCAATATTTGGAGATCTCCAATCACCAATTACTGTAAATGCGCCAGTTCCACGATTCGTCCGACGATGACCAGTCACAAGCTTGACGTGTTGTTAGTGCTGCCAATTAAGGTCCTATCAAAAATTAAACTACTATCACATTTAAGAACAATATTCCTTTAGTATTTACGCGGTTTCATACCTAAAAAATAAGTTAATAAATGATTAATGATACTTGAGCGTTGCCTTTTATGATTATTATGAGCTAAACTACAGTAGAAGCAATTTTGAAATTTTGTATTGTACGCTAAATTTGTTACTTCTTGGCAACATTTTCCGGAAGTATATATGATGGCTGAACGTCATCAAATTAGCGTCTGCTAGTAAAATGGCGGCCGCCGAGATCCAGATAGCAAATCCGTCTAATTTAGCAAAAATTGAAAGGTATCTCATTCAAATAATGTGATAAGCCTCATTTCAAACGTTGATTACATGATGGTTCCAAAAAATAAGTGTAGTGCTGAAAGTGACGTGTTAAGTGATTTGTGTGTTTATTATGATTGTTTTTTCAGTTTTCTAAATGATCCGAGTTATAAAGAAATTATTGAGAACTCCTCAACTTTCAATTCGCGATTATGCGCCGAAAGAAGAATGCGTATGCCGTTCATCGACACCCAAACCGGTAAGGCAAAAATTAAAAAATTGTGATGTTCTGACTAGATTTTATGTTTTCTAATGTTCGGAACATAGTCCTCTTGATAAATATCGACATAGTCAGGTTGACGCTAGTTGCGGTTTTCGGGAAGCTTCTGGGCGTCTCTATTCATCCTGTTTTTCCTAATGAAACATGTATATCGGCATCCTTCTCTGACTAAAGCACAGGTACCTATACTATAAGCTATGAAGTAGTTCGTACTAGGTACACACCCGCAACTGAAACGCATTGTGTCTAAAGAGAGGCTACAAAATGAAATCGATATTTTATAAAACCTCTTTGGCCATTATTTTGTTGGGTATTAGTAAACCTAACATTGTAACCAATGAATAGTTTTAATATATATTAATTGGCAACTCTATGCTTATCAGCAAAATAATAGTCTATACTCTATATAAAAACCTTTATAAATTGAAACAGAAACATTGATTCAATTTAAAACTAATTAACTAGTATTAAAATTAGTCTGATGCCCCAAGTAATCTTTCTTCTTTTAAAATATTACGTGTACATAAAATGTATTACATAGCTATGAATTTCATCTAAGACTGAGTGTATTATTAATAATATAAATCAAAATACAGGTAAATGAGCATCTTGTTATCAGGCCATATACATTCCACTGCTGGGCATGGGCCTCGTCTACCATTGGGAGGGTTGAGTATGTAATATAAATGTAAAGAAACAGAATATATTTAACAACCATGCCAATAAGATGATAAAAAATATTTATGAAACAAGCTTTCTTCACTTAATCTAAATATTGTGCAAATAGTAAGATAATTTTATTTTCAATTTTTTTATTATGATTTAGTGTTGGAAATGAAAATGTTTCCAATGTATCTGCTCTATTTTAATTTCATTGCGATACAATCCACCCTTAGTGTAGGGTCTGTGGGGTAATTTAATATGTATTTGATAGCATAACTATACAAAATAAATAAATACCTAAGGAAGAAGTACCTAAGGAAAATAATGGTAATGTTAGGATAACCACTTGGACAACAGAACAATAAAAGCATGAATAGCTTTGAAAAGTAATTAAATTTTGATATGTATAATTTATTTAGTAATAGTAACCAGTTTCCCCAAACTATAGTGCAATGAATTTGGTTATTAATATTCTATACATACATAATGTTACACAGGTACTCCCCAAAAGAGTAGTCAGAAATGCATTTTCAGTCCTACAGAGCTAAGTCAAGGCTATTGATATTTTTGGTCATATTTTTAAACCCTCTGCTACTAAGTTTTCCTAATGGAAGAATCCTGTAACACTTAAACCTATATCCATGAATCAAATGGAATGTCTAGATCATATGACATATACTTGTGATGTGAGACTACAGTGGAAAATATAGTGTTGGTAACATGAAATTATTGATTTATTGTTGCAGGGGTCGCACAGAGCCACTGTAATCTGTTTATGACAAGAAGACAGCGCATGCCTGGACAGAGAGAAGGGCAGGTTTATTCATATCCAGCACAAAGGTAAGAAGGTTTCCAAGTACTCTACATGTTTTCAAAATTTGTACTGTTAGGCAGTACATGCCTACATTGTGATATTTGTGTGATTGAAAATTATTTGTTTTGTGTTTGGTTGTTTGAGAGACTGAAAATTCACTCATTGTTTCTGGATAGCCACAACACAAGGTCAGTTTTTTGGTGTTGGGTGAGAACTATGTATGTGACTGTTGGTATTTATTTATTTAACTATAGATAGAAGCCCAAAAGTACACATTGCCTAACAAATCTATCATAAAAATTATAAATACTTTGACAAAATCAATTTCACATATAAATGAGTATATCCTGACCCTACAATAAACTATCTTCTTCTTCATCAACCCATACGCCCACTGCTAAGCACGGGTCTCCTCTACCATTGAGAGGGTTCAGGCCATAGTCCACCACGCTGGCCTAGTGCGGGTTGGCGGACTAAACACCTAAGAAATTCCTAAGAATTCTTTGGTGTGCAGGTTTCATCACGATGCTTTCCTTCACCGTTAAAGCAAGTGATAATTCAATGTGAATACACACATAACTTCGAAACACCTCTGGTGTGTGCCTGGGGTTCGAACCCGCGACCGCCGAGATTCTCGACCGCGCTGAAACCTCGAGGCCATTACTTCAAACTATGATGAACTACATATTACACAATTATTATGAACCGCTTACCCTTCTATGGAAGCACCACTGTAAATTATCTAAGATTGTTCAAGTACAATGTAAACTCTATATAACGACACAGAAGGGCTGTGCATTATACGGCGTTATAGAGAGTTGTCGTAAAACGAAGAGAAGATAATCACTGTATGGAAGGCAAGCTAAACCAATCAAAGCCAAGTGATTTCGACGCTTTAGGGAGTTCGTTGTTAAATCGAGTGACGATACATGGAGTCTACACTGTAATTTGTATACTAAAGATGGCGCAAGGCCCGGCGGCAGTACCTGACGATGTCGTCGACGCGGTGGGGCTGGTGCGGCGGCGCGGAGCCGGCTGACAGCGCCGCCGACGGGGAGAACAGCTCGGGCGTGCCCGGGGACGCGCTCGCCGGCGACGACAGCAGGGACGGGTCGCAGACTGCGGCTAAAGATGATCCTAAGGTATGGTTTTGCGTCATTTGTCGTGGTGTTCTAAGGTTTAAAGGTATATCATCAGGTCATGTGTCTCAATGTTGGGTACGGACCTCCGCTACCATTTGAAGGTTTAGGTCTTGGTCCACCACGCTGGCCTAGTGCGGGAAATTCTTAAGAGTTAGAGTTGCAGGTTTCATCACACATTGCTTCGAAAAGTCTGCACTTAAACCTCAATGCCACCACTGCTTAAACGTACATATGCTGTGGTAACTGCTTCTCATCAGTGGTGCAATGTATTATGGCAAAGGGTTAGGTAAGCAATATTAAGCTGTAATCGCCACAGTCGATTTTATCATAATTGTTTTCTGTATGTTTTTGATAATTTTCTTTGTTGGTTTCCTAAATAGAACATGCATAATTACTGAAGAATGTATTTTTTTCTTGTTATTAATACATTAAACTATACATGAATGTGCAGGAGTGGTTCTACGACGAGTTAGCGATGGACGAGATGGAGACGGGCGAGGAGCCGGAGGCGGAGTCTGACGAGGACTACTACGACGACACGTACGCGAACCGGCGCAAGCGTCGCGGCGGCGCCACGCCCACCGGCCCGGGCTCCCGCGGCGGACGCACCAGGAAGTCGCAGCCCGACGACACGCCCGCCAAGCGCGGACGGGCTGTATGTACACAATACGTAACAAATAATCATCATCTGTCTATATACGTCTTCCTGCTGGGCACGAGTCTCTATGATTGAGTGGATTAAGGCCTTAGTCCATCACACTGGCTTATTGGAGGTTACCAGACTACACACCTAAGAAATTCCTTACAACTTTAATGTGTTTTATCACAATGTTTTCGTTAACCGTTGAAGCAAGTGATAATTCATTGTGGATATACGCAAGTTGGAAAAGTCAGGAGGAACCCCAGGTGCATGCCTGGGGTTCGAATCGACCGCGCGCCTATACCTCGAGACCATCACTCCTTAAACATACTACTCCAACCCCAAATATAATTAAAAACGGGGCTACAGAATGATAACATTTTGTAGTATATAACATTAGACATTCTTGCCCCTTCTTCTCTAGTGATGACTGCCTTCCGAACAGGGTGGTAAATTTTTGAAATGACTGCACCTAAGTGGTGTATTTGACATTACATAATTTAATTAAATTTGCCATATGTGCAGGGTCGCGGGCGCAAGCGCGCGGGGCAGGGCACGCTGCCGTACGAGGTGCCCGGCGACGCGGAGAAGCCCTACGGCTGCGAACGTAAGTCCTCGCGCCGCAGACACTAAGCCGTGCCTTACGCTCAGGTCCACGCACACACACACACACACACATACATACATACATACACGTGTTGGTACAGCGGATGTACAGACGTCTCTGTAGGAATATCCTTCTCAGCTTTCTAATGGGATATTTGTTTATTCAGTTTTCCATGTAAGAAATAATTTTGTGGAATTCGGTAATTTTTTAAGAATAAGAATGAAGTGGTTTGCTATCTGTCATACGCACGCTGTGACGTCATTTTGTTATTATGTGCATCCTTGTCTATTTATTTAGAAATCATAATGAATTAATCCTAATTAGATTGGAAACTTTTCCATATTGTTTATTTCGATTATTATCAACTACCCTACTCCATCCATACTTTGGATTTCAATAAAAGATTAAATATTTAATTTATCATAGCCGGTAACAAACTCCGCTTGTAACACCGCACGTGACCAACACGCCAGAAGTCAATTCAAGTCAAGTCATATCTAATTATGTAAATTGAATATTTCGAATGAAAACATTTAGTACAAAAATGTCAATACACAAAAGTGCACGGTCATCTGTGTTTTTTCTAATATTTTATACAGATAATTCGTTAGGACGTCTAGGACCGTATCGGGAGCTTCGCTGAACAGCTAACCATATGATGTGTACTTTGAGAGCATTTTATATATATAGCCGACATTCCCTAAGTGCAATATAGTGAAATAGTGCCAGCATTGTTGTCAAGGGGTCCACTGTGGACAAAAGTATACAAACACGGCATGTTTAATAATGGGCCATATTAAATTTACTAGAAATTATTTGAAAAATTAATAAATTTGGCTGATTGTTAGAATCTAAAGATGTGTATAGGATTTTTTTTTATAAATTGGAAATTATATTTAAATTTTCCAAAGAGATAAGAGATTTTAAAATTTGAATCGAGATATTCTAAAAAAAAGGAACATAATATTAACAGGCAGATAAAAAATACCATAAATGAGGTTTGTCCAAAGCGAGTCCCTTGACTGCTATGCTGTAGTTTGTAGTAACGAAATCAAATACAAGGGCTGTCCGAGACATACCTCTCCATTATATCATGAATTTGCTCAACAATATGAAATAGAAGGACCTGGGCTTACGTAGATAATTTTATTATATACATTTATTGGCTGTGGGCTGGCGAGAATTGTACCAATGAAAAAAATAGTAAAAAGGTATATATCGAAGCTGCAATATAAATATAACTAGTTCCTAGAGCAATAGGCATGTAGACTATATCTCCCATATATCGATTATGACAATCGATAATCGATTAAAACATCGAATGTTACAGAGTATATAAAAATCTCGTCGGCCCACACGCCACGTATATTTAGTGAAATAATAATATCAGTGAGTAAGCGCATAGTTCCGTAGAGTATCGCCGGTAGACAGCGCCGCGGCGGGCAGTGGCGGTACTAGGGCCAGCAATAAGATAGATTTTTCTCGTGGGTAACACTCGCTGTTGTGTGTCACTGCGTACAGATGGATTTGAATATTAATATATATTTATATGACAGAGTTGGAGGTAAAAATAGTCAGGATTACGGATTACTAGGTATATAAATGATGAATTAATATCTGTTTAATGAATTTGTCTCGCTCTTTAAACTAAACTTGATTAATGTAATGTTTAGTCATGCTATCATCTGTATAACAATTAAAATAAGGTATTTTGAACGATTGGACAGTTGCTTATAGTAGATTTTCTTACTAACTACTTTATTTTGTCATCAGTCCTAAAATTATTGTCAAGTGTATGTATAGTAATACTCCACTTATTTATTCTAGCCTAGTTTGTTTTTACATACCTATAGTGGTTAAAATTTAATACCAAACCTTGATTAAATTATCCCCAACTCTAGTCAAATTGTAAATAAATTAAATACTCAATATTGAATGTTACAAAATAATGTTAAAGATTTTTAACACAATGACTTCCAATTATGCCAATTAAGAAATTGAAATGAATATCAAAAAAATACTTTAATACATTTTATTTGACAATACTGCTGATTTCATTAAATCATAAGGTAAATTACTTCCTTCTTTATCTGAAAACCTTATTAATTTATTACTATTACAGATAGATTTTACGGATTTGCCTATGAAACTTTCATGTATTCTTTGACAATTCAATTCCAAGTAAATGAACTATTAAGTGGCAGTAGATCCTTTTTACTACATTTTTTTCAAGAATTTCTTACAAAAGAAATTACTATACTAACTAAAAAAAAGAAATAAATCAATCCCTTCAAGAAATAAAGCAATATAATCTTTCTTCCAAAAGTTTTCCATAAATAATACTCTAATGTACCTAAAATATACAAATTCAAATTTCTGAATGAGAATATGAGAGATATTATATTATAGAAATAATGGATATTTTTGCTAAATCTCATTATATACAAAATAAACAGTAAGTCAACTTTAATCGTGCACTAAAACATGCATGTGCGCACAACAGCGGATGTGAGTTATGTAAAGAGTCGCAAAAATGCCTTTTTAATCGTTGTGTACGTATTGTGTGAATAGAATTAGTCGGTAAGTGAATCTCTGGTAATGTAACGGGATTATGAATTGCTGCATCAACTATTAGGTGAATTAGATGATTGATTCGTATGTTATAGATCGTGTCTCGTGGAATTATTGTTGTTTGAGGGTATTTTGGAAAAGGGTGAATAGAAAAATGATATTATATTTATTGCTTTAGTAGTGTGTTGAAACGTTTAGTGCAAAATTTGAAATGAAATACCTTCATAATTTGTCGTCCTTTTCAGGATGAATGTTATTGATGTTTTGGAATTTTCAAAAGTCAGGGTCCAATTTGTATTCACTATTATTTTAATCAAAATTTTATTGAAATTGTACCTCGCTAATCAATTGTTCCGCGAGACACGAACTTACAGTGAAGGGCTACAGATCGCATTATTTAAAAAAATATTTATATTTCGAAAAAAAATATCGTGCATTTAGATTGATTTATTAAGGTTAAGGCCGAGTGTTTTTTTTAATCTGTCGTTTTCTCTTCTCGTTGTCTACTTCACTTGTATATTATTTGTAACTATGACACTGTCTATCCTTTTCGCTCTTGTTGAATGTGTATGTGTGAGGGAGCAGGCACGATTATGTTATCCACAGTCCGCGGTCAATTACTGTAAATGTTTTTACAAATGATGATAACACCAATAGTGAAATATTCACTGCCACGTTATTGTGTCGTACCAATACGGTTCCATTGGGCGAGTGTAGTTGTGTTGTTTATGATGTAGGCTAGCTATATTACATTTTATACGGCGGTTGGTATCGATTCTAATCGATTTTAAACGATTAATCGGTTTGTGTGTGTCTATTGCGCCCTGTGGTGTGAAAGAGTAAAATGGTTTAATTTTAACCTATTATAAAATATCGATAAGGAGTATTTCACATTGCGAATATTTATGATATCATTCGTAAGAAGAAGAAATATTTGCGTCGTGGATTCAGCTATATAGGCACACACACTCCCCCTAACGCGAAACGTGGACGCAATGTCACAAAGAACAGTATGTTTACTGAGTCTTATTAAGTATCATTTTTAGCAAATACGTGTAGATATGGATAATGTGTGTATTAAGTGTTTATAGCTGTTGGATTAGACCGGGTTTTATGTGCACGAGTTGGGCCTTAGTAGAGGGGTTTTGTTATGAAAACGTTTCGTAGTCGATTGTGGGAATCAATACTGGCCGTCGCTCGCGGGACGCTGCGATTGATTCCAAAATTCATAGAAACGGGGACAAGCTTTTTATACGAAAGTTGCATATTTACATAATTTTGGATGATCAATAAAAAGTATATGATTTGTCACATTCAAGATGGCCGCTCGTTGGAACAATCGCAGCGGCGCGCGGTTATTTTTTAATTGTATAACGGGATCTTATGAAATAATGAAATGAATAACATAATTGTAAACGATTGATGAATTGTTTAGCACTGATTGGTTTTGAATGTTAACGACTCATGTGTCTGTGATAGTTTATTTATTTTCATTTTCTTTGTTTAGGCGATGGAATTGTTTTCTCGACAATGACTAAAGTTTTGCACGCTATGTATGTGCCAAAATACGTGAATCTATGATTCAAATACTCTTTTTTTATGTAAGGGCAGTCCTCTTCAGTTTTCTCATTGATAAGTTTTGAAGGGACCACTAAGACGTCGTTTTGAAATAAATCTTTTACGAGTGTTTTCTAAAAAAAATTGAAATAATTAAAAGTGATCAAGCATATATACTGGCACACTCAATTTTTATTACTATTTACGTAACTTTTACCATGGTTTTATAAAATTACAAATCAATTAATTTAAGACATAAAATATGGAATCTAAACTGAAACAATATACTTCCAATAAGATTTTGTGAGGTTATTTAATATTGAGCAATATTGTAATACTGATTTTTACTTCACTGTGACCGTTATGAGGAGTGTACATGACTCGCCTGTATGTGCCTTGAAAGAAAATCTTACGTTCACGTCTTCCATTTCAAGCATTTTTAGTCCGCTATAAACAACTTTCTTTAGGTCTATAAATTTGATACATTGAAAGGATATTCTAAATTAATATCAAATATAATATAATAGAAAATACAAATAACTGCGTTCCTTGCGTGATCTTTGATTTTTAATTTGTTATATCTTCACTCTAGTAATGAATGACCCTACATATCAAATGTCTCATATTAATTCTAATTTGAGCCTCCTATTTCTAAGGAAATGTAATAAAATAAAATATTTAAGTTTGTGCATATGAATGCACACAGCAGCGACCAACGTAGTAATGCAAGTAAAAGATATAAATCCAATAATTTTTTAGTACTCATGTTTCGTCTTTGTGAATATAAATATTAAATCTTCGACTGCATTTTTCATCAAAAAATGCTTTGAACAATAGTTTTGTTAATAGGAGAACATTTTTCGGAACATATCAAAATATTCCAGTATTATAGTGAAATTTTAGTCATTGCACGTTTACAACTCATCACAATTTATTTATTACGTTTATTTAAACGTCTTGCAAAATTATTTCGCTTACAGTCTTATGTGTGGTTGTTTTATGCCAAGGGCGGGTCTCTATGCTATTAAAAACTCTTTGGGTTGGAACTTTCTAGATTGTTCCAATGTCAGCTAAAGGTTATCGCCCGTCAGAGGCCCGTTCTTGATCATCGGTTTGAATAATTTCCGTATCGTATGATTTTGATGTATGTGCAAATGAGCGGTGAAGTATTAGGTGATTTGATGTTATTCTTAGAGCCAATCTACATTGCCGTGCAAAAAATTGTGAGCTGAATCCCGGTTGAATCTACCCTACCCCCCATGTGTCGATACTTTATATTTTTTGCACGTCCATGTACATGTATCACCCAAAGATTGTTATGAATTTATACAAGAAATATTTATGTTGAATAAGAAATAAAATTATCCAATGTATTTTTTTATTTCATTGTCGATGTTGATTGGACTCCAAGTTTCGGATCTGTTGTCGGGCATCGCTGGTGATTTTACTCTACTTGTCTATGGTGTGTCTTTTTACGAAGCTTAAGGTTTTTGGTTTATAGATGCGTATATGTTGTATGTTGTTTTGCGTTGAACTGTATAGAATATTTGTTTAAAGTAAGCTACGCAAATTTTCTAAAAAATACTGTGTTTTAAGTAGTTTTAAGAATAATTTGTGATAAGTTTTTGTAATAAGAGGGTAGTCGAGTAAAATCAGCAGCGTGTTTGTGGATATAAATGTATGATTGCGCGTTGCCCACCGCTGGGCGGATCCACTGATTTGAAGTCATCAATCAAACGCGCCCCGCGGGTGCCTGCGTCCTCACGAACTGAACATAGATGTTATCACGACGGGCCGGCTTTCCAAACAACTCTTGTATAAGATAGCTATTATAATCAAAATAACAAAATAATAAGATTTTATATCACTGGTTCTTTCGCCTTAGTGGAATCAAAAATAAAAAAGAAAAATATTCGCGATCGATTCTTTTTTTAAATTTGATTGGCTTGACTGAAGGAACGCAATCCATACAGCCAAGATTTTTTGCTTTAACTAGCATTCTTATACAAGGCTTCGGTTCACAACGGTATTGATTGATGACGGATAATTATTGGAAGGCTGCTTTATTGTGTTTCGCCTCCGCTTACCGTCGTGGTGCCTCCTATATTCTGTTCGGATGACGCGGGCCCCAAACATACCCTTGTAGTGCGATTATAAAAACGCTAAAAGTGTTACGCAGACGGAGGCATCACGCGCGGTAAGTAATGTTGTATATTGTGTCATGTGGAAGTGGCGGGTTGATGTTCATTTGTTTTATTTTTGTGGATGGATTTTCATAGTAATAAGTGCCTAGATTATTTGTGAACTTGTCTAGGTAAATTAAATAAATATTGATGGGCTTATTAACATTAAATTGTGCGATATTTTTTTTGGCTAGTAAAACAATAATTTTCGTCCTGAACTTAACCAGCAATGTACGCAAAACACGGCACGGTGACAGCAAACTCCATTCACCCTGTTAAATTCCACGACCCGCCACTTCGTAATATCCACGTTGCGTCCAAGCTAACCCGCACCGTTTGGCGCGCAGTGTGCGGCGCCAAGTACAAGACTCGTCCGGGGCTGACGTACCACTTCACGCACACGCACAAGGAGCCGCCGGCGGGGGGCGCAGGCGCGGGCGCGGGGGCGGCGGCCGGCAGCGACGGGGACTCGCGGGACGCCGGCCCACACCCCGCGCATGCGCAGCACCCGCAGCTCGCCCAACCCGCCACGGAGTACCAAGACAGTTACGTCACGTTTCTCAACAACCCGGCCGTTGGAGCAGGTTAGTCACGCGGCCGGCTGACAATTACAATGTCGAGTTTATCAGGACCCCGGGTGTATGGTCTTAGTGGCCATATAAATCTTTCCTTCTGTATAAATTCCGTCGCCCTGTTTTAGATAAAGGCGTTATAAACTGCCTCGTTTTCGTCATATTAACATTCAAAACCAAGCAGATATTCGCAGATGACAGGAAAATTTGTCTCTACATAAATACGCCATATAGGCCTGACACAATGGTTCCTATTTTTAACAGGTGTCCAACTTTCGCCCTTTACTCTTTTCGAGGAATGCTTCTCTTGACTTGGAAACCTTGGTTGGTCTTGCTCTCAGTAAGACAAATGAACATCAATCAACCATATCCTCTTATATTGGATTTCCGGGGTTCTATATTGTATGGCGAGCATTCTTATAAACTGAGTTGGCCATAAGAAGAACAATATGTAAATATTTTATCACAATCGTTTACAATATTTATCTATATTGTTCGTTCATTTTCAAAGTCCGCTGGCTTTAGCTAGCCGTACGTCGAACTGATAACATTGTAATTGTAAGTTGGCGATGTATCGGGCGCTTAAAAGGAAAAGGTTCTAAATAAACTTATTTTCTAAAGTAATACAAGACGGTAGTGTATGCGTCAAATGAATTTATTACGTGCCTACCAAAAAAATATCTAAAACAATATTTTTAATAAGTAAATTTATTAAGTAGCGAGCAGCTATAAGTTGTAGCCTATAACCCAAGCAAAACAAAAAAAGATATTTCAATATTTCAAATAGTTTTTTTAATATTGTAATTTTAATCTTATAAAAAACAGTACTTATTGGTATACTAAAAAATATATTTTACATTTCTGCGCTTTACATTGCTGGTTTATTTAACATTGAATTTAATTGGTAAAATAATAATTTATATGTTTGTAAAGTTAACGCATCTAGAATAATTTAGGATCTATTCTTTTTGAAAGCCCGATATAATATTTACTTTATGTAGTCGTGACATCCCAAAAAATATTAATTATAACAAAGCCTTTAACATAACAATAAGTTGGCATTTTCGATAAAGTTATTTCATTTTCAGTCAAATTAAAAAATGTGTAATTTCACAATATAGTTGTATTAACATTCATTTACTCTTTTGTTATGACTCTGGCTTATAAAGTACTCTATAGGATCATAAATAATTATTTTTATGATACATTAAAGTTGTTGGTCTGGTACATGGTTATAAATGTCCTTAAATAGTAGTTTGTATTTTAACTTATTAATATAAAATCATTTCAGTATGATTATGGATGTTCGTTTGATAATGTCTGTTTTGTTATTTATTTTTTAATCTGTGTAACAGACCATAATAAAATATTGATTTATTTTCCATTTTGTAAATATTCACCATCATCACTCATATCAATTAATTTTTGCAACCATCTCTTTAGTTTACAAATTATTTCCATTAAACAAAAATTGGCTGCAAAATTTCAATTTGCAATAACAAACGTAGTATCGCTCGCAATCGGGCGCATTTCAAAAAGGAACCACACTTTGAAACGCAAAAACAATTTTTGTTTTCTTTGCTTTCTAGAGCTGCCACTAGTCGTACTGCAACGGTGCACAGGTACGCCGCGAGAGTTCACATAATAATCGGCTGGGTTGGTGTGCTTATGTCGCGAGTGTAACGCGGGTTTTGGTCGCAGGCGTGCCGGCGCCCCCCGCGCGCCGCCCCTCCCCGCCGCCGCGGCCCGCCTCCGCGGACACCTCCAGCTCGGACTCGGCGGCGGCGCCCCTGGTGCCCCCCGCGCACCCCGCGCACGCGCCCCCCGCCGCACTGGCCGCGCCGCCGCCCGCCGCGCCCCCGCCCGCCGTGCCCCCGCCCGCGCCCGCCGCGCTGCCGCCCAGCGCGCCCGCGCCACTGCCCGGCGCCAGCACGGGGCCTGAACTCAAGGAGCCGGATACCAAGGTATGCTGAACTTCACTATTTCAGGCAAATTACTAAATTAAAGGTTTCAGAATTCAGTAAAGGCTTCATACGTTTTTGTGTCCGACCCATAATTATACTCTGGCAGTAACTATTAAATATTCACAAGAGTATTCTGATTTCATCGATTTTCAATCGCCACGGTCTCATAAATGGCTCACGGTATGACTGAAGCATCATTACTAACGAGTTGACCACGGTTTGCAGGCGTCACCATCGCCGTACTGCGACTTCTGCCTGGGCGACGACCGCGAGAACAAGAAGACGGGCACGCCCGAGGAGCTGGTGAGCTGCTCGGACTGCGGACGATCAGGTAAGCGGCGCGGGCGGCCCCGCAACGGCGTGCGCGACGCCGGCAAGGTGAACGGCGTGCTGGAGATCCTGTCCTCCATGTCGTACTCGGCGGACGCGTTCGACACGTTCGCGTCGCAGACCAAGCTGCTGAGCGACGACTACGGCTACCCCGTGTCGCCGCCCTCCTCGCGACAGAGCCCCAACTACGACGACGGATTCTACAAGCAGTAGCTTTCCTTCCAGTCGCTGTCCTACCGACATGTAACGGCAACACCCACATACATTAGCCTTTGTCTTTGAAAGTCAGATTTGTTGCTTTAAATATGTCATAATAAAGGATCATTTGTTACATTATTATATGTAGCGTCAGTGTTAGTTTCATCTAAATTTTCTTGAAATTGACGATTAACTGCTCGGTGTGACCAGTGACTTGAATGAAAAATTTTGCTACCAAAACATGGTGATTTGGGGTTGCCGGTCACAAGAAAAAACATCACACGGCGTGATGATTTTTTTGTTGCTTCCTTACCAAAGAGGTTATATAAAATTGATTTATATTTACGAATAGTTGACGAACAGTTATTATTATATTATATAACATTCCAAAAGTAATTTTTATTTACATTATTATCGTTTGTAAATTTATCAGAATGTTAAATCGTTAGATGTTTAGACTAGTGTCGATATATTTTCGTTTTTTATTTCTTAATGTAAGGCGTTTAGTCGTAAAATACTTGCGTATAATCTGAAATTTTATTATAGACAAAATTATTAGTGGCCAAAAGACGGTGTTAGCGTCAGTAAATCTGACTGTTACGTTTCGTGAATATCGATATCGATCTCAACTAAAAAATACGCATATTGTTTCCCAACACATTGTTTTTAATGTATTTTAATTCGAATTAGATCTAACTATAAGAGATCATACATAATTGACTTTCGTGAGAATATATCTGTATAATCGATATTGTAGATTATATTATCGACTAGTGATCTTGGTGTTGCCATTTTTATAAAATCAGTTTCGTTTAAATTATTAGTGTTAGTGACACGTTATGTCATGGAGCTTACTTCTAAGAAATTTGTTATGTTTATAACAAATTTATTTCTGATACATAATTGCTAACATTATCAAAAGTAATAACAAATATCGATACCTTGAAATATTTTAATATTTCTAACATAATTGTTATCGATGCTGTATCGATTTTTTTCCAGGAAATACAATCGCCATAGAATTTTTAATTTCGCGTTACAAAGTCGATGTTTAACTTAATGCTTGTTGTCTAGAGGTTTTTTTTAAATAATGTGCCTTATATAACATATCGTCTCGGGACGACTCATCACGAAAATGTCAATCGTTGTTATCAATCGGTTATTCCTTGGCCATACTTATTATCGAAAACTTCTACATCTGCTCTATTGGCAGCGATCAAATTTTTATATATTTTCGTCAATGCTTGTCATACAATGTGTGTTACCCTACCTTTGACCCATTTGAAATCACCCGCATAGATATATTTCGCAAATAGACTTGAAAAATAAACATAGCTTGGCTTCCTAGAATTTGTATAAAAATATACCTAAGTCAACACTCGAGCTAATCCTTGTCTACCCTCAATGCACTTAAACCCACAAGGTGTATAAAGACCGTGATCGAAAACTAGGATAGACAAGAAATAAAAAAAAAAAAATTCCTAACAACCACAAACAATTGATACTCGTGGTTGTTAGAAAAACGTAAAAATTGACATTTTTTATCGATATTTTTTTAAGTCACAGTGTTTGTAATTAGTCTTAGTTTCGGATCACGGTCTTTATACAAATGTATGCTTACCGAAATCAATGTTGCTCATACAAATAATAATGTTTTCTTTTGTGATATAAACCGCTCAGGACACAGGTAAGCTCGTCACTTTGAACAGTGTTTGCCGATAAGGGTGCCGCTCCATACCCATGCTTGTCTAGTCACGCATCGCCAAATATCGAGTCATTAGATAAGCGCACGCATCGCCATTAACGCATCAACGATCTCCTTACACTGCTCTGTTAATTTTAAATAAGTCACACCAAATTCAGTGTATAGGAATAGAAAGTAGTATCGAGTACCGGAATGCATGTTCATATTGTTGCACATAAAATACGGTTTCAATGCATGTTATGAGTGAAAGTCGAAGTAGTTCGAATAATTGTCGCTGCTGTGAAATTTGACAAATGTTGCATATACGAGCCAGATCAAAATGGTTAGGAACAAGTTATTTGTTTTGTTTAACGTCCAACCAAAATCATATTTTAAAATAAGTATTTCGTTAAATGTATTTACAGTTTTATAATGTTATTAATCACTTGTGCTCTTACGCATAAAATATTTGCTTATTAACTTGCAGATTATAGGCCAAGCCTAGAGTTTCATATCAATCATATTTTGTTGGTAATCGCGAATTGTAGCGTTTAGTTATTTATCGAAGCGCCAAATCCAAAGCTTATAATATCCTTTTAATATTGTTATTCGTACATATTCGTAGTGTTATGATTATTGAATATTATATTATTGATCTAATCCAAAGAGTTGCGCGTCGTGTTTCGTTTCAATCACAATATAATTAACTCGTTGATTGTATCATTCCTGTATTCTATGGTACGTTTTGATGTCTATAAACTTAGAGTAGCTGGTGTAGTCGAAAGTTACATATTGTATTTTCTATTATATAATTTGTATGTTATTGAATTTTAAATATCGTTTAGGAAATCTTTTTACACAGATTCTGAAGGCAAAGACAAATTAAATCGAATTTGAATTTAACGGTTACGTTTTAAATACTTCCTAATTTGAAGCGTTATTTACAAATTTACTCATGTTTTATTGATTGATTGATCTGCTTTTATAATGCTTATTATATTAATAAAAATGACATTTTTACTTTCTCTTTTTAAACTACCACAAAAGATTAAAATTTTCCGCACTAGTAGTTTCATATTTTATAAATTGTACTGTTGTAAATTTGTTTTTGCTTTGCATGTTTCTTTATGATAAACATTGAATTTATTGTTGAATAGAAATCTCTAAATTTTATCGGCTTTTTATGTATTGTTTTCGTAACAAGGATGAACAATTAACGCTTTCAGAATCTGTTCTCTGCTATATAGCGTAGTTATATGTAGTTATAAGTTACCATGAATGCAATAAGTATATACACTATGTATAGGAATAAATTATACCGCATAGGGGCGACAATTTGATTACTTAATTTTAATAATAATAAGGGACCACATCTAGAGAGAATAGTTTTACACGACGTCGCAGTGGTCTGGTGATGATGGCGGCCGAAAATAACCAAAGTTTGGTCCCAAATACGCGCCTTATATTTGTAGTTTGGGTCCAACAAATGACGTCCCAATAACTTTATTTGGACCCCTTTATTTTCGTTCCTATGTATTATGTTATCTGACTAAAATATTTTAACTATTAATTATTTTCGAATTGTATTATTTCTGAATTTTTATTTGTATTTTTAATCGATCTTTATTATCTGCGGTGCCTTATGTATCGATAATATCTTAGTGTTTTACGATGTCAATCGTGCAGTACAATGTCGGTAGAAATTATCTTAATTAACAAAGCAACATGATCACTGATTTTAATGTATTTGCAGTACAATCATTTCCAAATGTCTTAATTAAATTTTATTTATTAACAGATTTCATATCACCAGAACTAAATTTGGAAATTAATGTACCAATACCGTCACCAACAAAATTACAAATGTAAAACTGTGTCTTAAATCCATTTCAATAAGGTTCAGCTGTGTTATCGATATCTGGACTCTCAAATATCGACAAAGTAGGGAAGTGCATAAGAAACGCAAAACATCCAAAGATTAAAGAGAAATACATATTTTGTTTGACATTTTATTCTGTTTAATGTATATTTTATATTAGCGTAAGCCCGAGAATATTGTTTTAAAAAATGTCGTTATTATTTTTCTTGTATTCCGTGGTTTTATGAGCATTAAAAGTGTATCGCATCGACATAATACCGACTTTCAATTGCGTTCTGTGCTGAAGAATAGTGAATCTTTGTGCACTTCCTTACAACAGTATTCGTGATAATTAATCCTATAGTTATATGCCATTTTAAACGGGTGTTTTATAAGTTTTCTTTCTTTATTTTCGTTCACTATTGTTCGGCACATATATCCCTCCCTTTTATTTAATATATCGACAAAAGTTTGCTCGTTGTTATGTGAAAGTGTCATGAAGATTTTTTTCAAAAGGTAAGCTGATATATGTGCCTTGCAATGTGAATATAATAATTTTATTTATAAAGTTCTAACACCTTGTAATCTTTGAACAAATGATTTTACCTCATTATCTAATTCGGTTTAACTGAGAATTCAAGATATATTCCACTGAAAAAAGTCACAGATATACGGTCAAAGTCTCACACTTGGCACTTAAGACCAGTATCGATAAAATCGATTAACAATTATCGATATTTAACAGCTCAAATTGTCAAACACCAAGGTTTTGGAACTTCATTATATTTTGCTTGTTTAGTGGAGATTCTTACGAGCCCGTTTTGCAGGTCACCCCACGTGCCTGCAGTTCACGGTGAACATGATCGTGTCTGTAAGGAAGTACCGCTGGCAGTGCATCGAGTGCAAATGCTGTTCCGTGTGCGGCACTAGTGATAATGATGTGAGTAACTTTATCGATATAGTGAGTGAGGTATACAGTATCGATATTTGACGCATGGAATAGTCGATGTTTTCTTTGTAAAAATAAATATAAAACCGACTATAGTACGTAGTAGAAAAGGCTTTTATACCACAAGGCAAGGTGTTTTCTATTTTCAAATGAAATTTTAAAAAGCTATTTTTGAACTAGAATAGCTTCAATGAACATAATGCATTAGATTTTTTTTTATTAACTAACATTTTAATAAAGTCATGCTGTTATTAACAAACCAATGTGGTTTATTAAAGTTAAATAATATTACCTTATGTGTCATGTTTTCATGCAACTTGATCAATCGGTCGCAGGAATGGATTCAGTATTCAAAAATGGACGATAAGTTATTACGAATTGTAAGGGCACGTTTAGTCCCTGTGTTAATAGTTCCACAGCATGTTGATGATGTTGATGTGTGTATGATGGTGATGGTGATGATGTGCAGGACCAGCTGTTGTTCTGCGACGACTGCGACCGCGGGTACCACATGTACTGCCTGGCGCCGCCGCTCGACACGCCGCCCGAGGGCTCGTGGTCGTGCGCGCTCTGCATACACCACTTCCACTCCAACCGCTGAGCCACTGGTACATACACACACACACACACACACACACACACATACAACACTCATATTCATACAACTCCATGCGACATGCACACACACACTACATGCGAGTCTCGTGTCGCGTATATCACGACCTGCGAGAGACTTTTAGCTCTCAGAAATTAATTTGGGGATCTCACAAACATTTGCGGGGACCACAAAGACATGACCCCTTGTTTCGTAAGGCACGTCTCGCAACGCGCCATGAGACTGCCAAAAAATTATGAAGGCGGAAGAAAAACATTGCGAGGAATTACATTTACAAGTTTCTAAAAGTTTCTTAGCGTAGTCCACCAAGCCGCGCTTTCCAGTACGCCGCGCAGAGAGGGACGTCCTCCGACAAGGTAGACGGACGACCTTGTGAAGGTCGCAGGACGTCGCTGGCTGCAAGCGGCTGGTCATCCGGGGAGGGCTATGTCCAGCAGTGGGCTAAAACTTAAACCATCATAGTTGTAGAGGAGGCCCGTACCCAACAGTACTAGGGCTGGTGATGACAATAATAAAACGTAATTCAATTTCAGGTTGTATGAAGTTCGAGAGAGGGTTGTACAGTGAGAGTACGTGTAAGTAGTACCGCGGTACGATCAGGTGATCAGGTGTATCTTGTCATTGGTTAAGTCGCTCGTAAGTTACGGATGTACGTACACAGTGTTGCCATAGATTATAGAGTTATCGGGCCGCCCGACCGTGTCTGTTCAGTGAAACTAGCGGACGCATACAACATCCGTGCGAATCAAATATCATTTGCTCAAACCCATGCTGTAATTAATTTAGCCTTAAATATAGTTTTCCAATGTTTATAAATGAACAATCCCAGATTTAAGTATTTAGGAAATATCTGTGAACAAATGTCTTCTTGTTTTTTACTTTTTTATGTAGAAACCTATTAGGATTAATATAAATATGTCGAATTTATGTTTCAAAAGTTTAATGATTTTGAAGGGAAGAAATTGAACAGACAGAACGGAAGAGATTAAGTCGTATTAAAATTCCATATTATGTAACCTTATTTTTCTATATTCTACTGGTTAACAGTTTTTTGTCCAATCTTTAGTAAATCCTTAGGAATATGTTTGACACTTTTGTATCCATAGTTTTAAGACTCTAAAATTCTTCTTTTTTTATGTGACAATCGACATACACGTTCGGGCGGCGTTTTCTCGACCACGTATCTCTTGTCAAAAGATTCACTAATTCGGTATTATAACTGTCTTCTACCTCTACCGGTGCTTGCTTTAGTATTTTAATTTATTTCGTCTGCCACTGTCTCGCGTACTATCGACAAATATACGTAATTTTAAACTGAGATTTAATCACTTCTTTGTAACGTAGTTTGTGGTGTCGCTCGCGTGGGAAATATCGACATTAGAATCTTCTCTTATCGATAATTGTGAACCCTTTAGAAAAACTGCAGAGTCGATAGATTTTACCAACTCCTCCTTTACATTGCTTTTGTGATTAACTTCGTTGCGGGGTTGTGACAATTTAGGTCCCCTTAGATTTGCTGAGTTTCATTGCTCGGTGCCAATACTGTGCGTGCCGCTGTTGATCCTGGAGTACAGGAGTTGCAGTGGCGGGTGTGTGGGGGGATAGGGAACAGTCGATAGATTTGTGAATGTTTGAAAGTGTGTATATATTAATAGTTCAGTTTTTAAAATGGATTGTAGTGTTAGTTGCATAAAATTAAAATGTAAAACTTCAATGTTGAATAATTGATTCAAACATTTTTCTTGAAATATAGAAAGTCGTTTCAATAGTTTCACAATGAAGTTTTTGGTTAGTTGGTAGCATTTGGTATCAGTTGATACAGATATGGATTAATTAAAATGTATTTTTAATATATTTTTGGTAATTATATGGTCAACGTTACTAAAGAACAAACTTATCGACTCTGCACCTTTGATATTTACATATGTGTCCCTCAATAGATTGTACATAGGCTGAATGTATTTTCACGACCGTGTTTTGGTATGTTCCCGCGCGCTGCGACTTGACGTCATTTCGCTTGAAACTCGCTGTATGCATTTACCATTTTATCGATATATGAAGCGCACACATCATTCTACATTGTAAGTACATTAGTCTGTATGTATGTGTGTAAGTGAATGATTTGTGGTATAGTATCTTATAGCATTTTTCTTTATTTTGGTTGTGGTATATTTTAATTATCGATAACACTGTGGTTTTATCGATAGAGATGATTCGATTATTTTTGTAATTTTTTTTAATATATTTTTGCACATAAAACGGTTAGGATTTAAAGAAAAATTGCGTTGTAATGACTAAATATTTTATTTTGCCTATAAGATGCTGTGCCCACAAACCATTGCTCCAATTAAATTATAAGTGTCGACAGTCTTAACACAATGTTTGACATTGTAAAAATATTGTTAGTAATATTAAGGCCATTATTATTTTTGTACTAACCTGTCTCGCTTCAAACGTGAATTATGAATATGAAGGGCATAAAGCATTCCAAAAGTTTCAGAAATTTCTATTATCTCTCTCTGCGGGCATGCATTAGCAATATACATTTCAGTTTTTATTGGTATATAAATATTCAAATATACCCAACAAGATTTACTTGTGAACTAAGAACGGTTTAGAAGAGTACAATATGATTTTTCAATATCGAAAATTTCTTAAGTTTGTGACAAAATAAATAGCAATCATTTGAGTAAATTATGACAATAACATATTGAATCAATTTTTTATTGAACAAATTTATGATTGTAAAAATAGATGTAAGCCGATAAAAAAAATCTTTTAACGATTTTCAGTTACCTACTGCATGCCCATTTTTACTAACAATTAATTAAATATAATTATAATCGGACAAAATCAAGTGAAAAGGTAAATCTTAACCGAATTAAGATTATGAGTGTTGCCATCTTGCAAGATTAGTTAAATCATTAAACTAAGCCATAGTTATTTATCTGTTTAGAGGAACTAAGATTCATCACGAAATAATTCAAACTACCAAACATTTTAATTGTCCAATTTATTTATAAAAATCGACTGCGTATAATATTAAAAAAAAGATTTTTCTTTATTATTTTATCCTGAAACTTTACACAATAATATACCATAGGGATTTATATTAAACAGTATATATTCTGATTTATAGATATTTTGACGAGTTTTAGTTCCGCTTTATAGAAAGTCTACGAATAAATAAGTACAACGCGCATCTCCTTCGTAGATGTATAGATCATAGATAATGGATAGGCTAACGAGCATCATGCTTACTGTATTATGTTCTGCAAATATGTACGTATGTATGTGTATGGACGGTACAATATCAAGTTCTGGGACGAGTAACACTGCGGGACTCGTAGCATTTTAACACCAAACAGGGTTTATTATGGTTTTGTCTTATGTTTTTGTAACTAGGTTATGATTTGGGTTTAAATGGGTAAGAAATTGACTCGGGAATTATCGATGCGCACATGACAAAAGCGTACGATTCTCGCAGTTTTTTTTTGTAGTTGTGGTATATTTTAAGTTTTTGCGAAAATTTCAACGTAAATCTTCGCTTTCGCAGTGTTAAACTCAGGAACTTGCAAGTCATTAACGAAGTAAAACTGAGTGTTTTTGAGAAGTTTGTATGGGAGGAAGGTTGCGGCGCCCGGTATTATTGTTAGTGGTATAAAAAATGTAAGTGAAGCTGTGATCAGATAGGAGGTTGTGATGCCTAGCGTGGGAGGGTTTTACAAGGATTTTTTAAAATACTTTTTTAATTTTTAATTATTAGTGAACGTTAGCGCGGAATCCGAATTTTTGCTTTAAACTAAATCTCGAACAAGTTTCATTCCTGCCAGCCTCACAGTGATTTTTCTATCGTGTTTACGGGTCATGTTGAGCCATTTCAACGTTTACGTCTGTCATAACCTCTGTATTATAGTGCACACGAAAATGTATGACATCGAATCGCCTTTGACAGACTAATCATAAGTGAACTGTTTGTACTACTTAATTTTGGGTTGATTGTTTCTGTCTATCGAGAGTATCAATAAGTCCTTCCAAAAATGATTTTGGGGAGACATCAAATGTCTGACATTGTTCTTGAAACACAAGGCTTATAAAACCTATCAAGGTAATCTATATATTAAATCTGTTTATTTACAATCCAGATTTGATAAATGAAGTTTCTTAAGAAAACCAGTGGGATTCATTTATTTCATGAAGATACATCTTATTACGATTAAGAAACAAAAGATAATCTTTATGGTGTCATATATTTTCGTCTAAAAATCCAATAATGAATATAACGTATTGTATTTTTCTGTATGTGTAAATAATTTTAAACAGCGTTATTTTTACACGTGTAGATTGTATTTGAAGGTTGGCGTCGCTTTTATATATCTATCCCTTTCACTCGTTTCAGTGGGAGGGAGAGAAACACGTTTCTACGTATATCTTGACAATATTATTAATGACAGACGGCCATAATAATTTTAAGTGTATATGATCATACCTCTTGCCTGTTCTTTGCTGTTGGTCGCTCTCGAAGCTCAAGATTGGATTGTTACATATATTTTATTGGTGTGCGTGGATTGTAGCAATTTGATAAAAAAATTATATTGAATCAAAATCAAGAAATAATAAAGCAAGGCAATTATATTAAAGTTATATGTCCTTACTACCTGCCTTTCTACTTGTGTATGAATTATTATGTATTCTTAACAGACCAGATGTGATTTTAGAGATTAAAAACCAGACTGGAAAACAATTTATCTCTAAGCTAAGTGCTTTATAAAGCACTTACAGATAATAATTAATAAATAAACTGTTAATAATTGAATTCATGGCACATGATCGATTACAGAACATCAAACGATTTTGAACAAGTTGCAACAATGCACTCATATTGTCTATGCTGTCACAGTATATAAATCCAGTCTGCGCGGCGCGAGTGGCCGTGTCTATGAATTTGTTAGGTTATATGTATCGTAATGTAAGTTTCCATCCTGTACCATCGTGTCATACTGTGTGGTGACGTAAAGATAAAAATTGATACTGTGCCTCTGAGTTTTATTTTTGCCCCTAAAATCCTTATGATTAAATAGATAGGTACTAGTACAGTGAAGTAGTGATGGCTTCGAAACTCTGACTTCGAAGTTATGAGTGTATTCAGAATGAATGATTACATACTTTTATAGGGAAGGAAAACACGTGAGGAAACCTAAAAGTTCTTAGGATTTTTTAGATGGGTAATCTGACCAACTACGCCAGCATGACCCGCTAAAGCCTAAATCCTCGTAGTTGTAGGGTCTGTGCACAATAGAGGGACGTATATGTTTAGTTTTACTTAAAATAAAAAGAACCAAAAATTATTAACTAAATATTTTTATTCATGGGAACAATTCACTATTTTGTATTATAAGAAACCAAACATCTATTTTGGCATTAAACAATCGAAATTTCTCTACTTCGCTAAAATTGCACAATTCTAGTCTTAACTATATAAACTATACTATACTTTGCTGTCTACATGCGAAAGCGTTTATTTTTATGTCCTCAATAAGTAACAGGCTTATAAAATAACAATATATAGGTAACATTTAAAAAAGATCACTCAGAAACAAGAATATCACTGGATGTCTAACGGAGATTTAAGGAGTATAAAAAGTAACAAAAAATATTATCAACATCTATTTTGTGATGATGAAAAAACATGATTACCAGCAAAGGGGTTGTGGACATACAGATTTAAGTTGGCAAATATCCTACCCTGCCGTCCGTGGAGAGTCTCGATTTGAAATGACTTTATTTTTAAAAGTATACTTTATATAAATAGTGTAAAACCTGCAACAGTAGCAGATTATTTTTAAAAATAATTTGCCTAAAAGTAATAATATGAATTCGTATTATACTGAAATACGAAACAATATCACTTGTGTCCTTTGCAAAAAACAGCACATTTTAACAAGGTGTTCCATTTCTTGCCCGCTTAAGATTTCACATATTTTTTTACCAACACATTACTAATAAGTACAGTAGCACTATTATTTTTTCTGAAGCAATAAATTATTTATAATGTTAACAATGACAAATATATTTAAAAATATGATGATAAAAGTAATCACAGAATTTAAAGAAGTCATTTAAATATATAGTTTTTGTTCAACGCTGCAGATATAAATACAGTTATCAGGGCCGTATTTAAGATAGTGAAGGGGACTCATGTCCAAGAAACAGGAATATAAATAATTATTTGGTCGTATAGATTTTAGCTATGAGTTAAAATTTTGAATGCATTTAACATAGAAAAGAAAAGGATGAAAATTAAATATTATGAAAATAATTGGCAATGTCATGGTTTATAACTTAAACGATAATATCTAACAGAGATTTAATGTTTAACATTTCTATAATGCTGTCTAAAACTGCACATTCTTTGAAAACAATCTATGTTCTAAAAGCTATATCTTTATATTATCAAAATGGCTGATCGAAAAATCATGCGACTTAAAAGGATTTTCTTTCTATAAACTATTTTATACATATAATTAAGAAACAAAGGGCAACTTCCTCATTAGCGAGCAAACTCAAACATTCGCTAGTGTTAGTATAATAGATAGCAGGATGTTTTAGTAATTCTACTTTTCTTTTTGCCTTGTCATTGACTGAGAAAACGAAGTAACTTTTAGGAGCATTTCTCAAGGCATTTTGATCCGATCTAACAATCAACATCCTGTTGTATAAAATTAATATTCATAAACAATAGAAATATCAACGAATACATAAACGTTATATATTAATTATACTTTATTAACAAATCTAGATTTTATCTAATGACCACTCGAGCCCGATGGCTGTGACCTATTCATACTACACGCTTGGAAGACGTTGATTTTGTTGTTTCTCTCATAATTTTACATCTAATTAATATTATGCCGAATTACAACAATAATTAATACATAAGTCTAACATTTTGTGTTAACGTAGTCTCCCTTTATAGAAATTAATCGGATAAGCATGATCTTTTGGACAAAGACATATTTAAAGTCAGGATATTTCATATATTTTTTCATCCTGTAAAATAATTTTCTTGTATGTATCATATGATTTTGTCGAAATAATTTCTACACAGGGAGATTATTACTAAATCCTTCCTGTAGGTGCTATGGGGCGTTATTTATAAAATACATATCTGCAAATATTCAGTTTTGAATTTTTATAAATTATCGTATACCGTATAACTTTGCAGGTTTATTAGAATCATTTTTGTATATTTACCTAATTGTGTTTGATGGAAAACATTAGACATAATTACTTTAAACAATAAATAACATAGTCTACGATCAATTGAGCGTCGATCTACCTGACCAGAATTATGTTAAGCCATGAAATGAAATTGATGCAACCGGATAGAAAATATTTAACGACAATTAGGAGAAGGTCGCATAGAGTTAAGAATACAAGTAGAAATTTTGGCTAATTAGAGCTTATTTCTGGTCAGGCACTAAATAATTAAATTTACCTTTAAGTAACAGTTGAGTTTCATACAAAGACAATTTTTAATTTATTCTTTTTCGCCGTACTGAATACAACTCAACTGTGACTTAAAGGGAAGCGTCACGAGCCAAGCAAAATTCGATTTCTTTTATCTACTGGCCTTTCCTAAGTCAATCAAGATTTTCGGCCACAAGTGAAATGTCGCGGCCGTCATCTGACAGTACACGAAACACAAATATTGTATCAAATTTAGCTTGACCATGACTTAACCTACATTATAAGAATGAGCAATCATATTTCAAGCCTTTATGAGCTGCATTTCAATATGTGGGTAGTAGTTTAAAAACAAAACAAAAATAAATATTCATTAAAAAAGGAGTTATTTACATTCAAGGTTTTCTTTACTAAAAATCACTGTATCTGTTTGATGAAGTTAAGTAGATTATATTTTAAATTTTCAGCAAAACATGTTAAATAAACTCAGCTCATAAGACTTATCATTACAAACTACTCTTAAATTATGGCATATTTTTTCGTTTTATTATTTTTTGATGCAACTTACACTACAGCTAATTGAGCATCGACTTACTATATAACTGTATCAACACACATATTTGGTTTAACTACTACAATGTAATATACAGCACCTTGCTATCACTGTGATTTCGTTGTTTATGCTGAAAATACAGTGACGAATTTGTCCCCCTATCAACTATGGGAGGTTGTGATCCCTATAAAATTGGACTTAATCCGCCTCTGCAAGTTTGTGTTACTGAAATTAGATTTTAATCTGAGGAACTTTTTAAAAGGTAGTTGTTGTTAGTTTTGGCAATTTTCGACTGATTTTGTTTGGTTTATACGTTTTCATGCGGCTTCAACTTATAAAGGAGAGATTTGGTCAATCTCGTATTTAAATATTTCAAAACACAATAATAAAAGTTGAAGAGCGTAATGTAGCTTCAACCGCAAGAATGACGGTTAATAATTTTTTTGGAATTCTTAGATTCTTTTTTTCTAAATTTTTCTACCTATAAAAATAATTATTGCAATTCCATAATTATTTAGTCATTTTGGAAAATAGAATTGGTCTGCATATAAGCAGATATTTCCTTAATATATTAATAGTCTTAAAAATACAATGTATTAGGTACATTAAGTTACTCTAACATTACATTCGTCCTAAAATATTTGAAAGATCAACAAGAATATCATTCTAATATAATTTTTAAACTCATGATATACATATATTTTCTATATATTATATATATTTTATATCACTGTACTGAGCCTTCTTTCTGCTCTTTTGTTGATTTAAGTGATGTCATTTTTCGATTTGTACAAAATATTTCAAGACTTGTATATAAAATATACTTTAAAGAAGACAGATATTAGAAAAATATAAAGATCTTCAGTAACAACGGAATCATATCGATAAAATATACAAAAACATAACGTTTGAATAGATTTAAATTGAATTTGAAAGGTGTCGTGTCGTCTCGCTCGCATGAAGGCCGATGTCAGATGTTAGAGCGAGACGGCGCGATAGACGCTAGTTGACCATGAAGATGGGCCACTCAGGACACGCGGCCGGGGGTGGGATGGGGAGGGGCGACCCGCCGCCGACAGACACAACCTCGGGCATCTGCAACCAGAATAGGGACATGATAATAAATTTCCATTTTAAAAGTTATGTTATAAGATATCAAGATGTAACAGGGCTTTAAAGATCGAAAGGGCTTTGTAAGATTTTTTTACCAGTGTACAATGTTATTTTGTTAAGAAATGCAAGTATGGTCTCATTTAAATATAATTTTTTCCATTGCTTTGTTTCTTAAACTAACCAACTACTCAATATGTTTGAGTCAAAACATGACAAAGAACTGTTCTAGTAAGAGAAACCTCATACATCAACTTCTAGTAGAAAATAATAAGAATAAAGATATTAGTTAAAATCTTTTGTTAATTTACTAAATTTTGTCTATTTCACCAACTTACCATGGTTTGCGGATGGTGTGGCGGGTGGTAGTAATGCGCGGGGGAGACGGGCGGGGTGGGGTACCCCCAGTACACCAGCGGCGGCGGCGGCAGCGTCGGGCCCATCGCCGGGTAGTAGTACGTGAGCGGACCTGCGCAGCCGAACCACGACATAAACAAAACGAGCTTCGTAAACGCACTCTTAATAACTGTCACATTCAAATGACAGTTCTTTTTTTAAACTGATTATGAAAAGGAAATCAATGATTTTTGTAACGTGTTTTTAATAAATAATTTGTATGTTAATAGTGTTTTATTCTTAAATATTAGCTTTTAAATTCCCAAAGCGAATACAAAAAGTATCCAGGTATATAGTAAATATATTTCAAACCATATGTTCCGTTGTGTTCGTTCCCTTTCATGCTCTTTTTAAATGCTAGCCGTTTTAAATTTCGTATAGTTTGTATGTTGGGTATATATTGGTCACATGCATTGTTAGTTACATATAGTTGGATATTGTCCGATTATGTGATTAACAACGCGTAGGATGTTAAAGTGTTGCTGGTGTAAGGAGCAGCCTGAATTTCTATAACCAGTATGTTAAAAGTGCATACTGTGCGTGCCTGAATTATTATATTTTTTTTTTTCTGAATTTTCATACGTTCTTGTTCCCTACGTGATTAACAAACGATCAATCGTTTAGTATTTTTCTTTCTAGTTGGTATTATTGTCTGCTTCTTAATTCCAATCTACTTTGAAGTCTGTATTTTTTAGAATTGGTCCAATAATATCGGAAACTCTTATAAACCTCATAGAGTTACAACAATATGGTATAGTAATATAGACATAATTTGAAATACGTTATAAATATTTGGTCAGGTATATCACAGTTCTGCTCCTTATTACCGGCTATTAGGTGTCATTTTAGGATTAAAGGAAGTCTAGTTTCTAACCGTTGATACGATACCGTAATATATACCTGTGCTTAAACCTTACGCACCGAGTTCGATAGCCCATAGGTACCTGTATGGAGAGCCCAAATAAATTTTAAACACAACTAGTATACGTATAGAAATTCCAATGCTTGGCTTTTAATCGCTTAATATTTTTATAAAGTTTAATTTCTAAAACTACCAATTTCGCGGCTGTAAAATTTTGAAAAGTAAACCGTTCCAAATTCAAAAGTGACAGTTGTAAAAGCTAAGCACCGTGGCGATGACGTAAGAGACGGACGCTCACGTGGTATTATAAAACATGATGGTTACACTCACCGACTGGTACGCATTAACTGTCCACCACAAGCAGTGCACTTACACCGAGATACTGTTACACACGCCGCCGCCGCCGCCAACACCAAGCTATTCTGCGGACTTCACCAAACTTATGCACGCCTAGTACCCTAGTATTTTTAGCACCAGCTTTGCGACCTCAAGTTCTTTTCAATCACGTGGTTTTCATATGATAACGTTAGATTGATGGAATGGATAAAGAAAAATAGGGAGAAAAAATGTTCTTTAAAAAGCTTTTTTACTATTAATTTATACCAGTGGCAGAATAATAAAAATCATTTATGTAGCTACCCTGCTATCTATTGCAAACTATCATAAGTGTAAAGAGGAATTTAGAGAAGCAACATCCATTTGTCAGAATAGTTACCCAGGGCTAGAGGAATCATTGGAAACTAAAGTTACTAAACGTTAAACTAATAACAACACCATTAATAATTGTGTTATTTGGTAATTCAACACAGGAGTATTTTTAAGGAAACCGATTAATTGTATGCTGTGGTGTTATAACTGACTACTACTAAATATCCCAATATATTAAGTACATGGACTATGGACTAAGCCCTCTTAATTGCAGAGGAGGCCCGTGGCCGGAAGTGTGATTTATATGACCTGATGATGACACCAATACTTCTAGTCACAGTAACAATAAAAAAGATAATAGAACATTCTAATATAGAGTAATTCATTATACATATAAATGATTTATTGAATAGCAAAATGCTTAATAATTTTTAAAGGTCCTGAAAGCAACCTTATTTTTCCATTAATTCATAGGATCAAGAGTAAAGCAGTATTTAATAACAAAAACCAAATGAATTTGAGGCCACAAATAATATATGCGATACAATAAGAGTAAGAAATTGACGTGATCCCACAACGAATGGTAGAGGTATACTTACGTGGACTTGTTATGATGTCGCCATACGCCCTGAGCCGGCCACCTTACACCCATGATTGTTTATATCCACTAAGTTAAGCACAAAACTTCAGTCTACGACACACTAAGCTCTCGTCCCTTCATCGTCTGTCACCTGTTTCCATGCATTGTCCAAAGCGATATGTCTATTACTGGAGGTGGCGTGACCAATGTTGGACACTCAGTAGTTTGAGAAAAAGCATTTGCAGGTTAGAGTGAAATGCACTACTTTGTTTTGATGTTAACGTTTCTTTTTTTTAGCATAGACAACACATTTTTTCAAGGTCAACGCACATGACGTTACATTCAAAATCTTGTTAAAACCTCTCGACTCTTTGGTTAAGTTTGAACTTTTTCCACAAACAACCAAATCATGGACATAAGTCAGCCACCCGTTATTAATAACATGAATTAAGCATCAATTTGTGCTTACAGTGAATCTCGGCCACCGCATGTTCTCTCCCGTTTGTACAAACAGTTTGTAGTACGTTTGTAGACACTAAGTTAATAAGCATTAGGAGCAGGAAAGGATATGATTGTGCCATTTCATTTTCCGACAATGCGTGAAGGAAAGTTATACTAATGGAAGAATTGCATACAAGATATTAAGAACCATATTGTGCACTGTATCGGTTAACCCTACTGGCTGACAACAGATTACAAAATATTTTTTTTAATATAATCTAGATTGAATTATTTAAAAAAATAACGTCACTGACCGTTCTATTTTTAAAATTTAACCGCCAACTATGACCTTTCTATGCGCTGGGACCTAAATATCGGCAATAAATTATGTTTTGGCATAGAAAGATCGACTTACCTGTTATTGTATGAACCAATCACCCTTTCTGATGTTAGTACAACATATAGACGATACTTTGACAGAACAAGCCTGTTTGTTAGTACAGCCCTCCTTCACTATTGCTTAATACTAAAAGCTAAAACGATGGAAATATAAAACAGCACAACCAGAGACCACAGAATAGTTGCAATCACAATCTAACGCTTTCAAATTATGGATTTATTTATATTTAAGTAAATACACTAAAATTAGCCAACTATAATAATAAAAAAAAGAAAAATTCATTACGTTTATAACAAAACGGTATATAGCTAAATATAGTTATCACGTAAAGAAACATTCTATATGTTTTTTCTCTATTGGTTGTAAGTACCAATATTAAGTTCTTAGATTTGATGTCAACAACCCAGATTTAAGTCGCCTACGCCCACACAACGACCCCCAGTCACTAATCACTGAGATATTTCAATAAAATTTAGTGTAAACGAAATAAAATAAAAATATATCTTTCTATAAGACTACTTCATTTTCTCCACTCACCTTTACGGAATAAATATTCCATATAGACATTTTGATGGTAAAAATAAAACTTTACCTGATTTCCGATGACTATGACCCCAGAAAAATAAACAAGACAGAAGCATAGAATAGAATCGAGACCCTTGATTACACTAAAATTTATTGAAATACCAAATTATAAGCGTACAGAAGGCCTCAGACAGAAAGAAGGGAAGCTTATAAGTAAGGAAGCTCTTAATGACTGGAGGCTACCTTCGGACCATCTTACCACCTCGGGATGTATCCTAGGTACCACGCCTTTAGTTCCAAAGGTAATCATGAATTAAAAAAAGGATTGTCATTTAAAAAATGATAATAAAAATCATTTACTTGTAATGTTTTTGGAAAAAAATTAGAGATATTCGTTTTTGCTCGGCACTAAAAAGTAAACAAAAAAAACTAAATTTAAGTGTAATAAAATTGGTTACAATTTACATTTTCCTAATACTTGGGGACTACGATTAATATTTTGTTAACAGAACTCCTTGGTGTGGAACTAAAAAGCATGGCACGTTCGGATACACCCGTACCTCGATGATACGTATGTTTATACAACATGCTGCCCGTATGTCACAGCTAAGCCGTGTACATTTCACAATATACATTATAGAGTATCCGAACGCGGTGTGCCGTGGAAAATGTACTAAGCTGAGAATTATCCATGCAGATCCTGGGACTCGGTACTGACGGTAGCCCTTCGGAAATGATTCCATAGTTAAAGACAACATGAAATTGATGAAAGTATTAAAAGTATGACGAAAAAGTACTAGAAAAATAAGAGTAGAAACATAGATATATAGAAGATAGATTTATAAATATATAGCCCTTATACCATGCTAGGATTTTGTTGCATTTTTAAAGTATTTTGTAGAACTCTGGTAGGATCATAAGGAGCTAAAATATTTATTTAAGGAGAGAAATGGAAAAGTGACAAAAAATAAATAAAAGAAGAAACAGCTTTGAGAAAAAGCTCAGGGACAGCATCCGTAGACAGTAAACCTATATTTTCTTGAAAATGTGTTCATACTTCAAACTACCATTATTCATAATGTTTTGTAAAGTCTTACCCGCCATCTCAATTAGTCTGTAAACTGACTCGAAATCGATATATAATTGATTATTCATTGCAATTATTATCCGATACTCCTTAATTAATCCCAAACACTCATAAAAACTCCATTTTCTTTTATCATGCATTCCTGATCGCGTATTGGTGTCTCAGTTTTGACTGTCAGTTTAAGTCAAGCATTATGGGTCAGTATTCAATAACGGGTGATAGTTTGTAACTCACCAATACACACTATGCTAACTATAGAATCAAAACAAACGACTACATCTACCCTCGAACCAAAGGCATTAACTCCAAAAATAACTCAGAAGAAAATAAACTTTAAGTATTAACGTTAAAGTCCATTTTCCCGTGGCATTTTTTGTAAACCCTTGCCTTTGCTGCGAAAGATCACTCCACCGATGTCCCTGACAGTAAGCAAGTCATGCTACACCAATATATTTGTATTTTAAGTATAAAAAACATAAAGAACGTGTGCAACACTTACCACGATGCATGCACATTTTCCATAACACAACCCGTACGGATACATGTATTACAACAGTTTATTTTTATTCCATTAAACACATCATTGCATTTTATACTAAATGTGAGCTTGTGGCAATTTTTATATTCAACGGCATTTAAAATTGAACATAATAGCGTTTGGTTTATAGTACAAAATTATGTGATAACTTTGTAAAAATTTGAATTTCGAAACTTGACCGTTATTTCAAATTAAAATGACGAATTTAATTGACGCTTGACATTAAAACTGACAGTGTGAATAAAAATATTGCCACAAGCACACGGATTTAGAAACATCCGAACATATATTAGCCATAACACCGTGTATTTTGTGACTAAAAGCCCCATAAACCTATGTTTGTGATTATTGAGACAGTAGCAACACCATACAATGACGTTAACTTTGGATCTCTTCAGATATTATTAACCCTATTTGGAATATATGTCTACGAATATTTCCATAAAAAAGCCCGAAAAATTCCATGATGTAAAAAATGAAGTAAAGATTAATCTTTTTTATTCATAAACATATATTCCAAATGTTCGTATTATAAATATATTTTTTAATATAGACAAATGAATTAACTATGTGGTGTGAGGTAAATAAGACGATGACGTTATGCTATGTGGGTATCGTATGCGTTATGTGTGATTGGGTCTAAATGTGTGGGGTAGGGAAGGACAGGAGTGATGCCAACCTAAAAATGTTCGTTAAAACGGAATCAAACGGAATGTCAAATTTAAATTTAGACGCGTTCCATGTTGGAATTCAAAAATGGAATGGTAGTAGTTTTTGCGATAATGCCAACCTTTTAAAACGTTATGCTAATTTTAAAAATCAGATACTTTACGGACTATATCTATTTTTAAATTTAAATAAAAATATTTAGCGGATATATTATTTGAGTTTTGTAGAGTGAAAGTAATTGCTACATCGGACGTAATATAATGATTTAATATTAAGACTTATAACAACGATTTTAATTAATGTTTCAACGGAAAAACCTTATATCCTAACATTGAAAAATAATTGATTTAACGATTAAAATTTTCAAAAAACGCGTAAATATAACCTTATGCGCAATGAACACTGCATATTGCGATCATATAGCCTAAAAAAGCCTAGCACAGAATAAAGTGCGAAAGCAAAACGCAACAAATAAAAACACTTATTAAACTTAGTGCATTGTACTCGACAAGTCTTACTTAAGTATACAAGGTACCTACATAAGTACTCAATACATCAGACTTAACGCTCAGCCTTTGTTATGTTGGCAATAAACGTCTTTTCATGGAATGTCTACATTATAATCACAACATCATCTGATCACACGATTTATAACTATAAAATATCTATATCTTAATTCATATTATATCTAAAACATTGACATCTCAACAACGCATAGTGAATCAACAAAATCAATAAGTACTTACTATAGCTGCATGTCAACTGCCACATAGAAACTTACTTTAATAAATTCATTATTATTTCTATGAAAAAAATATCAAAATCCGTCAAAGGCACATCGCGGTTGTTATATTGAGCTTTGTATTGTCATTTTTTACCCTGTTCGATTACGATTGCCGCTTGGCGTTCGGACACAACCTTTCTTGTGAGCGACTGCGTTGGTACTGACCGTTATCGACTGCAGCGCCTCTAGCGGTCATTTGTAGAATTAAAATAAACCAATCAAATGGCTTTTGAGACTCGATTTGGCTAATAATGCTAAACTTTCTATGATTATTAACGACTTCACAACTAAGGAAAAAATTAAAATTAACTTGCCTAAGATTATTAATATTTAACATAAAATATATTTCAGATTTATAACGTAGATAATGTTGTTTCTATTTCATGAACAACATTAAAATATAACAAAATATATTTCACGTAAATTTTGTAAACATAATTAGGGGGGGATGTGCAGTAACAACGCAGTCGAAGGTCACGGAAATTTCGCACAGCTCAGGTACCGAGTATCGCTGGAGCCGTTCCCTAGTAGTTAAGGCCGCCACGGCAGCAGCGGGTACGTGGGGAACATGGACAGCGCGGCGGGGTACGGCGAGTTCATGGACGCCGGGAGGGCTGACAGCGCCGCGCCGTAGTCCGTGGGCAGCGCCGTGGGGATCGCGGTAGGTAGGGCATTCGCGTACGTCGGCAACATCGGCGTCGTGTTAGCGTACGAGAAAATAGGCGAGGTCGCGTTATACGTGAACACTGGCAGAGACAATCCCGGCGCGAGCTGCTGCGGCATCGTGTACGGGCGCTTCGCGGGCGAGCTCTCGGTCGGGGTGAAGGCGCGCTCGTACGACCGTTTGGTTGGCAGCATCGTCTGCTGGGGCATCAGCTGTTGGAGGGGGTATGCGGCGGGGGACGGGGAGCGCAGGGCCGCGTAGGTTGGCAGTATGGGGACCAAGGGGGGTCTCAGAGAGGCGAGGAGGAGGTTCTCGTGTTGCCTGGCGAGCAGGCTCTGGTGCGCGATGTGGTGGGCGAGCAGGCGGGGCGCGGGGCCGGGCGCGGGCGCGGGCGGGGGGGACATCAACGTACCGGGCGACAGCACCTTGGGCGAGGTGGCGGGGGTCACGCCGCCCGTCAGCACCATGTTCATGTCGTCGCCGGAGCACTGGAACACCTGCGCGCACGGACCGTGTCACCAATACGTACAATTACACAAAGAATTTGGTCTCTGCTGAAATGCATGTTGAGAGTATAGAGATAATACTTTTTTCACTTCTTGGAGAGCATTCTTTCAAAATCTTAATTCTGCGAAATGTTTTAGTTCTTTTGTTAATTTCAATCAGACAGTCACTAACCTTCTTATAATTGTATAAAGGATTACCCCTATTTTTAACTCTAGTAACTGTTAAAAAATATCAATAAATATAAGTATTAGTAAGTATTATTGTTACCTCAATGTACCGCTGCTTCTTGCCGAACGTCATGTTCCGGTGGTGTTTCTGCTGCGCGCACAGGAACGCGCTCGCCTCGCTGTCCATCTGGATGAACGCCTCGCCGCTCGGGTGACCCTGGTACCGACACATCATCATCATCACCATAATAGTCATCATCGTAATCATCATCTTTAAATTCAATTCCAAACACTTATTTTTAGAAGGTCGGTATACTAGCCTCAGTGCGAGTTTTGGTAAGTGTGACAAAATTGTTTTTAGGGTCATACATCAGGCAAATAGCAGTACCATATCTATGATCTATTTGGCATACTTTTTAACAGACCACCTAATACAGTGGCGGTACTTCCATAGAAGCCCGAAAGCCCGACTTGCCTTACATAGTTCCGAATAACGAACTTAACGATTGTTTATTTATAAAATAACGCTATAAACGTGAATGTGAGTACTAACCGGTAGGTATTTATTAGTCCTACGTACCAAAAAAAATATGCTGCTACTAAATAAACATTTGGGCTTGCCTTAGTTTGACACCCTAGGCACGCCACTGACCTAATACATAATATAACATTTAAACATCTATCTCGTCTACTTGACTATTGCATATAATGAAACCGTTGGGAAGTTGTTAATAATTCAAGATCGCATCTTCCATTACATCACCCATTGTATTAATTTGCAGCGTGTAATATGAAGGAGTAGACGTGGTGACATTGGCTACGGTCATCATAAAGATTCAGCGACACATAATTCTGTTTTTATTAACGAACCGTCTAGATTGTCAGATGTGCTATACTTGGGCACTAGATCAAGGCCTTGTCTTTGTACAAATTTTACATTCATTTACATTATACAGGATGTATTAAGACCGTGATCGGAAACTTAGGCAGGTAATAGCTAAGGTGATCACAAAAATAACAATATTGTGCCAGATTTCAATAAAATTTTAAAATATAAAACTCATGCATTAAATATTTAAAGTGACACACATAGCTCCGACTGATAACTATACAATTCTATTGGTAACATCAGAAACTACCAGATACTTCGGTCTCACAAGCATTTGTGACAATTATCTCGTGTCACATTCTCGTGTAACAGAAGACCAAGTTGTATGAAGCCATACCTGAGCATTGTAGACCATGTGTACTCCTTGCACCACGATGTTCTTGGCGAACTCTTCCAGGAAATTCAGGATGTGTTCCACCTGAGGAACAGAAAATAATGACGTAATTATGAGGCTTTATACGTACCACTAATAAGCACGGACCTTTATAACAACTGATTTTAGTGTTTATTCTTGCTACAAGACAATTTTATACAAGTTTGATTTCACGAAGATCGATGTCTCTGGATGATCATACTAACAGATCGCCATGAAGTCTTTGGATGAGGCCTATGTCTAGCAGTGGCCTTCTTCCTGCTGGTGATGATAACTCCTTAGGCGTTATTCAGAATCACTGTCTAACTCGTGGTCTCGCGACTGTTACCTGAGACTGATACATGGCGAAATGTGGGTGCAGAAGTGCACCTCTGCCTACCACTTTGGGTAAGGTTATGTATGTTTTCACACTGACCTGAGCTTCGTACGGCAGTCCGCGCAATCTGACGCAGTCCTTGGCGGTGCCGGAGGTGATGACGTGTTGGGGGACAAGGGTCACGGGCAGGAGTCCCTCAGCGGGGGCCACGGACCCCGGCGCTGTTGACGGAGTACTGCTCTGGCTTGAACGAGTCTCCAAGGAACGATTCAGTACCTAAGAGTGGAAGGGGTTTTAATGTTAATATGTTCAAGTATAAAAGTTAATCTTGGATTGTGGATGCTAAGAAGATCTATTTTGTTTTTAGCTATACTATTGTGTGTTAGAAATTTTCACTTACAGGCATTGAAGCCGCAGAGATAAATAGTTTGGAACTGGCGACACTAACGAAAATTCAAATATTACTAAAATTTGCATTTTATTTGACTAATATTTTTTTTTCTTGTTTGTTGCAAATATTATGCAATTAAATAAATTGTTCGGGACAATGATGCTACTTTTAACTTGGAACAGCTATAGCTTTGTACGCGTGCGTTCTTAGTATACCACTTACCACATACCAAATGCTGGCTACAACAAATTAATACACATAATTATATAACCACATCTATCGAAATATGTACTAGTATCTATAATAATATAATAAGGAAGGAAGAATTGTTAGTATGCGTTGAGAAAAGACTCAAAAGCTACTGAACAATATTTAGTATGGAGCTATCTCCATTCCACCTATATGGGACCCACCGAAGTAACATAGGATTCCTTTTATCGTGGAATAAAGTGTATTTTCGTGGGAAAGGGGGATATGTTACAAATCCGTAAGGGAAAAAGGGAAAGCCACAGCGGGGGGGGGGGAGCTTTAAAAAACCTCCTTAAATAAATTTACTACCCCTAATCCAAAAATCCAAAAACCCACTCGAATACTTATTTTCAGGACAAAAATCCCATCTCCCAACATACCTGTTGCACCTCAGCAGTAGTAGACCTGAAGAGTTCAATATATCTGGTTCCGATTAGCTTGCGGTGCCTGGAGAGGGCCTTGGGCGCATCCTCCTCCTTGGCGAAGAGTACGAAGGCGTCGCCGGTGGCGCGGCCGTCGGCGCGGCGCACGAACAGTACGCCCTCCGCCCCGTCCAACACTTGCACCGGCTCGTCGCCGGTCGTGAAGAAGTCCAGCTGGAAAAGGGTTTATTGGTATAGGCTATATATAATACACCCAACAGTCGTGGGATACAAGTTCTGTGACTTGGATGTCAGAAACTTAGAGACTTTTCAGTCTCACCCAGACCCGAAACAAATAATTGCAGATTACACGGACTTGTGTCTCTAGCCAACAGTTCTACGGGGCTGTCGAGCAACCTATGTACAAGCATAAAGGAGTTCTAGAAGGAATTACCATATATCATGAAAGAAAACATTGTGAGGAAACCTGTGAACTAGAAGTTTTTAGGAATTTCTTAGATGTGTAGTCCACCAACTTGGACTGTTAGTTGTAGAACAGTTCCGTGCCCAGAAATCGGGCCCAGGATCTCAGGATCCAACGAGAAAAAAGGCCCTTGCCTGGCATTGGTAAGATTTATGGACTAATTGATGATGTGATAACTTCATTCTCTATTTTCCCCTCTAAAGTTATTATTAGTTAAGTTATTTTCAAAAAACTTACAACTTGCTGCGGTGTGGCATCGTAAGGCAGGCCACGCATGCGCACAATGACTTGCGCGCCCCGAGACAGGAACACTGCCGCCTCGCATGTCGCCCCGCCGGCCACCGACAAGAAATCGTCGCCCGTCGCACGGTACACCTGTATATAACATTAAAAGTTACACATAGTTCTGATCCAATAATGTAAAAGCCTTTTGTTGTATAATACTAGACTACAAGTCCATGGAAAAAATTATCTGTGAAATTAACCAACGTGAACAATGCTTAGAAGGCTGTTACTATGTCATGAAATAACGATATACCAGAGACAACGGACTTACAAGAACCTAGACCAGAAAGGTTTGTGGATCACAACATTTGTCTCTGTGTGGGAATCGAAACCGCTTTACGTTTTACAAGCTGGTACCCAGCCAGCTGTGCCAATCAGGCCTTAGGCCAAACCTGTTAGTTGTAGAGGAGGCCCATGTTCAAAATTAGGACGTATATGAGACAACACAGATGGTTTTATTCAATTTATTTGTCAATTAGAAGTTTTTAATTAAATAGACATACCCTATCGTTTTCCATTATATAGCTACTTACATTAAAAATATATTGCATAAACTAAGGCACTGATTAATGGTCGATAAAGAACAGTTTCACAGTCAGTCTTCATACACGACAGATAGATTTCAACAATGTGGTTACCTCAATATACCGCGGCCCGATATGGTGTTTATGTCTCTTGAGCGCCATGTCTCTGTGTTCTTGCGATACGAATCGGACTAGCGCCTCGCCGTTGCGCCGCCCCTGAGGTGACAGGCAGAGAGCTACGCCGCCCCTGGGAAACAAGAACTCATTAAGTATGACTGTCAAAGCAGGCGTGGAATGTCTGACTGAATTCGTTGAGGGATCGTGACTAATTAGGTTTCCTTAGATCAGTGATGGTAAGAGCAAAAGCCACGCTAACCTTAAAAAATCTGTATAATAACCAATGACATATAAATGGAAAATATTCAGATCCCACATTAAACAACATCCAACATGAGGATTCCAGGCAACCGCTAGATGGACTGGAGAGATCAGGAGAATAGAATGAGTGTGTCAATTTATGAAAATAATGAAATTACAGACTGATGTGTAGCTCAGCATGAGTAATAAATATAATTATATTTTAATGAATATTGTAAACAGACAATTATATTTTTATTTAAAATTAATAAAGACTTTTGAACCAGTTTGCATGATTTTTTATATAACTCATTATTTACGTAATTTCTTACATAGTTCTACATTTTGAAAGTTCCATAATCATATATAAACATGAAGTAAATTATTAATATGTATCATTGATTACAATTGAATATTACGCAATGCATTGGTATGGCGTACGAAAATTAATGGTATCGCGCGGGTCAATGACCGCGAGCAGCTGATATTTTATTGATGTGACATTACGGCGGCTGCCTCCTTGGTTTCAGGGACGCAAGCGATCGAGAGGTAATGGATTTGATTCTCCATTAACGAAAAATGGGATCGGGGTATTAGAAAGTTATTAAAACCCAAAACCTGCAATAGTCCCGTGTCACTATTTTGTACACAGGACATGCTGACAAATGTAGATATAGAAACCCTTCGAGATAGCACTATAAATTTAACATTTAAATGGATATCACAAGATGCACTTAATTTTAAATTTTAATAACATTTTCTTATGATTAAAAATAAACATTATGTATATTATACTTTTTTAGCCAACCCGCACTAGGTCAGCGTGGTGGACTAAGGCTTAAACCTGCTCAATGGTACAGGAGGCCTGTGCCCAGACACTAACCTTGATGGTAATACTTATATTATAGAACATACTTACTTTGCAACATTGAGTCCTCGGAAGAATTTAGCGATGTCTTGGTCGGAAGACTGCCACGGTAGACCTCGAGCGCGCACTATGCAGTTACCATCTATTTCATCGTCTTTTGAGCTGAAACAAAAGAACGCATACTTTGAGTAATTTCATCCCACATGTATAGGACGACTCTTTTAACGAAATAGGAAATTAAACGGATGAAACTCTTCTTAGAATAAAGAATAAAAATTCCATATGAAGCTTTCTCAAAGTTGAAGGAGTTTAGGAAACATTTTAAAATTTTTCTTTGGATGATTTTCATCATCGGTAAGCGCTTTATGGTAACCAGTAAGCAAAACATTGACATATTTGTTCACCTCTGCCTCCCCTTTAGGAGATACAGATACGAATGCGAACTTTGGATCGTCGTCATAATTTCTCGCCGCACAAATATTTGTTACGCAAATATGAAAGTACAAAACAAACGTCATAGTGTACAAAAACATATAACGATTTAATATGTAGCTCAACATTAATGCAGACGACGCCGCGTTATGTCACAGGTCTAGGTCACACAGATAGATGCTATCTGATGCCTAGGGCATACACAGAACGGACTAAACTATCAACAATTCAATTAATAACTAAATCGATCTATCCACAGAATAAAGTTATATTTGCAAAATCTCAACTTCTCTTTCTCAGGGATTTAAACTTAATTGGGCACAAAATTATCTGTAACTTATTTTTGTTCTTTAAACAACAACAAAATTTATGATTATTATTACTTCACTAGTGCAATATATAAACAAGTTTAACACTATAAAGACATAAAAAGTACTTCGGTGTTATAGTCATAAGTAACCTTATTCTATGCATAGGTCGAAACATAGTTTGTGTACTGTGCAGTCTTGAAGTTCTAGATTTCTGGGTCGGACAAAGTCATATTAGGTACTTCCATTAAGAAATACTCTTTAGCAATGTGAGAATCTAGTATTTTTGGAAAAGCAGCAATAGGTAAAACGTAGGTGCATAAATGTAAGTCTCTCTTATCCCTTCGGGCACAATTCGGATTTCCTAATGTTTTTAATTTCCATAAACCATTAATTTATTTATACACACAAGTAGCAGTTATAAATTCTTATCGTGAAATCATTTTTATTACTTTTGCGTTAATTGACAATAAGCCGTGCCTTATTGCAATTGGTATTAATTGAGTTATTAGGCAATTCAAAAAATTGGATTTTGCAATGATTTCACATTCAATTAGCTTGACAAATGTTTACATTTCTCAACTCAAAACCGATTACTTAAGCTAAAAATATCATTACACTGTTTTCGTTACGTATTTATAGAGCTAAGTTCGATTCCTACGTCGGACATGTTGGTAATTACTAATTGTATTTTATTTTAAAATTCTCATTAGCAGCTTGGATTTATTAAATATGCCTACTTTACAACAGTAGACTCATCCTCTTTTACAAGGGGCATAAACAAAATTGAACCCTACCTAACCCTTTTTGAGATATGGGTATAAGTGAATGAAATATATTCATTAATTCATTCATTCATCGTCATTTTATACACCTTCCACTGACAACAAAAGGCCTAAACCGTCCCTAGGTAGTTAGGTGAAGCTTCTAAGGTCATGTTATTACAAAATCAGCATGACAATGTATAAGACGATTCCTTGAATACCGTTCCCGAAGACGTTACGAGCGGCGACATAACTAGGCATTATCAGCGAGACGCACGGCCGGTTATCAGGCAAATTAATATTATCTCAACTAGTGTCGCTTGACCCTGTCTTATTTTGCATCCAACGCGGAAAGAACCTACATAAACGTTAGTTCTACTATTTATGGCATGTGACTGAATTGTCGGTGGCAATTTGTTGGATGTTGACAGGGAAAGATGTTGGTTCAAAATTTACGTTGATTTTTTAGCATAGCCCGATAAAAATGTAACCTGATAAAAATTCTATGTGCTAGAATAAAATTTATAGGTATATGTGATAAATTGTGTCAACATCCGTTCCTTTCTAGTATGATTTATGATTTATTATTTTTTTAGTTAATTTATATTATTTACGGCTAAACCTCTTAATAAATTGAACTAATTTTATTATAATCTCAATAATTATATTTGCTTTTTGGATTATTTAAAAATAGGATGTTATACAGTCAACCCAAGGTTTGTTCCAAATTAATTCAAAGGTAATAAATGCTCCAATTCTAATTCCTCTAGTTTCCCATCACCCCAAGAAAATCAGCTACAGATTGTCGCATTGTTCGACCCGGCGTCATAAATCGACGACCAATATACGTAGGCCTTTGGTATTGTGTTATCGTTGAAGAAATTGCACCCGTTATCAGCTAATGCAGGGCTCCACGGCGAACCATGACGGGCCGAGCGGCCAACTTGCGTATTCGTATTGTTTCTGAAAACTATAAAACGAGTATTGTGTGCTTACAAAACCGTTCTGTGAGTTATTCCTCGCGTTGGCTATTTATTGTCGTTCGCTTTGAATTATTACATATACTCGGCTGTATGTAGTAGGACGACTTGCAGCACGATGGTCCGATGACTTGAGGGAAGTATGGTGCTTTCTTAGGGAGGCCTACGTTCAGCAGTGGACGGGAATTGGGTGAATATATACAACGCTGTATTGCCCCAAGGCAGACGCGCTCATTCCTGCACCCACATATCGCTATTTGTGTTACCGTCCCACGTGATAGGGGACTTTCGATAGTCTTTTTTCGGGCACAATTCCAGATTCTTAATGGGAAACCCAAATAACACTGCCTAACTAGGGACCTCTTGATTGCAAGGCACATAATTGTGCCGCGAGACTAAGCCGATTAATCTTTAGAGTTTAAAATAACTAATAAATAAACTAAACTTCAAATGAGGGGAATGAGTAATAGAGGTGATGAACTCAACGTCACCATCATTCTCTTGCCCTGACACATTTTTATTTACTTATGCTTTCCGTGAAACATTATTTGACAACCGCCATGGCGCAATTGGCTACACCAGCTTGTGAAATTAGATGCCTCGGGTTCGATCACCGTGAGTGTTCGTGTGATCTACAAATATTTGTCCCAGGTCTGGGTGTTTGAGAGAACGAAAAATCTCGTTTTTAATATCTATGACACAAGTTAGATCATAATATATTTACCTAAATCCTTCCCCATAATCCAGAGTCCTTTTTAAAAACATCTTATTTAAATTGCACAACTTTGTAATAGCAATAATATAAGCCTTATTTATGTCTTCTCTATTCACCCCGTTCCGTTTGTTTTCCTTGCAGTAATCTATATAGTGCATCTGGTCAATATTTCTATACACTCATTATCTTTGAGTTATTAACACTTATCTAGTACTGGCGAGGCGTAGTTTCTGTTCGTCGTTATTTTAGTACACATTATTTTACATTATTTTAGTTTGACGTTATACATACTTTGAATTTTGTAAATACATAGGTACTTTAACAACCACACATAAATATTTGAACGTATGGAACGAAGTAGAACATTTAGTAAAAAAGTAAATGGTAATGGCAAAAGGAAACCTTCGCTAGGATTAGCTAAGGCCTTCGAAGTAAAGAGTTCTACTCAGGAGTGAGACGTATTCTGATGAAGATTATGATGTTGAAGAAGTAAAGAATTAAGACCAATCGTTTTTTTTAATGATTTAAAGATTCGGCCTTTTGTAAGGCAACCTGGTCTTAAGGGCTTTTATGGAGGAGTCACTACTGGTATTTACGCAAATAGATCAGTTATTTCTCTAAAATTATGTTCTACCATCTGACCTGTGTAACATTTAAATACTCAACATTTTTCTCGTGAGAAGATAATGACTTATATTATTTGAGTCTCTGGGTGTTGTGTTTAAAAATCATAATAAAATTACGCAGTGTCTTTTGAAAACAATCGTCCATTGATGGTGGTTGGCGATTCAAAACAAACGGAACAATACGTGGAAACGCTTGCAAGTTAAATGACGCTGGCGCTTATTGTAATCATATTACATATGGCTTTCTATGATTTTGTACTGGTTGGTGAGGTGGATATGTCTTGCAACGTTGGGTCGCAATTTAATAAAACGGCTTATGTTTATTTTTTAAAGTATACTGCGTTAGCCTAAGAAGTAAAACCCTCTTAATGGTAGCGGAAGCCCGTGACCAGCAGTTAAAAGAATATGGGAACGTGATAATGATGATGATGACGATGGTCATGATATACGCTTTTACCAAAATTAATACAAATTGGTTAAGTAGTTTTTATGTTTTTTCTCTAGTCTAGTTTATAATTGTTTATTCTGGGCTCGGAATTTTCTCATTTATATGTCAAATTGATTTCGTAATTTTTAAACTTAAAGATTTATATATTCGGAATTCCATAAGACAGGGATTTGGGCAGACAACAGACTGCAGACAATCCTAAGTAACACAAGCGATCATTTAGCAGCACAATGTATTTGAAAAACATGGCAGCAGCACTTCCGTTGTCGAGGGCTACGTGCACGAACCGCAGTAGTTATTGCTGACAAAATTGGTGAGTTTGTTGACGCTACCAATTCCTCCGTTTGTATTGCGAAACTTGACCGCGTACAGTCGAACGCATACTCCTTATAATACTGGTAATATTACTATAATATACCTACGGTTAAAGGTTCAAAGTTTTCAGGAGAAAAGACCTACATACTTCAACGGTGAAGGACAACATCACGAAGGAAACGTTCTGAAGAATTTCTTATGTGTGTAGTCCACCAATTCTCTCTAGGCAAGCGTTATGTACGAAGGTCTAAACTCTCTCAGTTTTAAAAGAGACCCGAGCCAAACAGTGCCGTAACTAGGGCGGTGCCAGCAGTGGCCAGGCACAGGGCGCAGAAATAACCAGACTAGTATCTAGTTTTATCTTAAAACATTTTTCAGGGGCGCAGTTTTGAAGGCTCGCACCGGGTGCATAAACGGTTAGTTACATCACTGATGCTTAGAAGTGACTTATGTACGAGTATATAAGCTGGTGATGATGATTGATAAGGATTTACACCGCTCTCTTAAACGAGGTATGTCCAGCAGTGGACGTCTTTTGGCAGATGATGATTAATTTCTTTTGGAATATTTCTGTTGGTTAAAAAGCTATGTCAGAACAAACATTGGACACGCTTTCACGCTCAAATTACTTGGTAAGTTAATCATAGATAGATTTTGGCATAGCTATAGATAGTGCCCAAAGGAAGAACTTTTGTAATTTCTGTCTTCAATGTGTAAATGTATGTAGAAAATGAACACGTCAACAAAAGAAATTTAAGTTTTCCTAACCATAGTAACTATTACTTTCGATGACCGTCTGTTTGCACCTTGTATAGAAAGTTCCTAAGTTCTTAATATTACTTCCCTACAACATATTTTCTTTTCTTTTCTTAGGCTTACACCAATAGCTTTAATACGTGAAGCTAGGTCGGGCCGCAAGTCAAATAAAAAAACACACAAACTTGACCCTACATCAAGATAAAAGTCTTAGTATGTGCGTGTTGAAACAAATATTTGTCACATCAGCCTAATCACGCAAATGTTTACTAATGCGGGTATCGAATCCTTGACCGCTTGTTTCACAGCTAGCATGCTGCCACCCTAAATATTAGCAACAAACACACATTCATCAATTGTTGTTCAAAGTAGGTAACGGGGGACTTTTTTATCTTACATCACGTAAAATAAACACTTATATTTATGAAAAATACAGTTATCTTAGTGTTAGCATCGAACGAAGCCCCTTTTATGCCAATAATATGCAATATATTAAACTATTCACAGTCAAAAATACTGCAAAGGTAACCAATTTTTGTTCGCAGTGAGAATATTACAAACAAATATTTGTTGCGTATGAGCTTGTTTTCATTATCATGTTAAAAGCACAAAAAAAAAAAACACACTCAACCGACCTTAGATATGCGTTCTCCATGATCATAATATTCACTTTAGTCCGTTTTCAATCACAACACAACCACGCAGTCTCACTAAACCGAAAACGACTAAACACAAGGAGAACGTATCGGACAATATTCGTGTGCCCCGAACCGCCTTGGATTCTCCTTACGATAACCTCTATTGATTAAAGATTTTATAACTACGAACTTGTGAGATAAATTTCGTCGCCATTATTGTTTTTATTTTATTACTTTTCATGGTAAATATTTAAGTTTTGAAGCTTTGGGTATATTTTATTAAGAAGGGTTTTGTTTGTGCTACAATAATTGTAAAATATAATAAAACGATCTATATTTAAATTTATTATAGTGACATCTAGTGGCACATGTTCGTACTTTTTCCTAAATATTGAACCCTATTGTTATCAAGTTGAATAATAATTAATTAAGTTATCAAAAACTTTATTTTTTCACTAACGCCATCTAGCAAGATAAAAGATAAAGATAAACAAACAGAAAAACAAAAACATTTTTGTCAAGCGCTTTTTTGGTTTTTGCTTACTTTTAATATTTTTTTTTAGTTTCGTAACTAACCTATCTGCTTCTAAAACTTCTAGACAAATGTTATCTAAGCAACACCGGTTCTTATAATCGCAGTCAACCAACGGAAGTTTTAAAGTTTTAATGTGTTTTCGTTGTCTTGGGAACTATTTTTGTAGTTACTTTTAATGAGTACTAAACGTCCCTTGGCTTAGCAGCACGGTATGTTTCCAATAGGGTTTGTGTAATTTTCACAAAAATTATCTACTTAATTTAGTTTTCTTTATTTCCTTGATCCTTACGTAGATGGAATGGAGACATCAATAAGAGAAAATAATGAAAGAAAGAGAAAATTATTTCAGCCTATACTCCAAAAAATCTGGACTCAGACTTGTCTTACAGTTGAGAGGAGTTCTTCCTTATCAAACATAGCTAATATTTTGGTTTGTAGACGTATACGTAAAAAAATCCTGGGAGAAATTACTCTAGAATATAAGATTCTAAGCCCTTAAGATTCTAAATCCCTTTATTGTAAAGTATGCGACAGTTCATAATAACAGCTCAACGAAAAAAGCACCATCAATTAACTTAATTAATTTTATATTTACATAACGTTTCAATTTGTATCTTCAATCATAAAGTTATTACACTAATGATCAATTTTTAAATTTCATTTTTACAACATAACGTATTCAAAATAACATTTAACTGACGTTTAAATAAACAATAATTTAAATTTAATAGAGAAATAACTTTTACTTTTCCTACTACCCACGAAACTTGGTTTGACGTTGACGCGAAAGACTATTTTGATACTCTGCACTGGGACGAAAGTGTTTCTCAGTTACAAATACTTCTTTTAAGTCTGGGTGTAACACCGAAAACTCTAATCTTCCTTTAAGTGTGTGTAATACCACTCTCCACCTCGGAAAACATGAGAGAATATTCCAAATTGGTCTAATATTATCAGCGTGAAAGCGTGACATATAGTATAATACATATTTAATTACATTTTTATCACTACTTTCTTCCGTTTTATCCGTGACTGTACGTCGGGTACCTGAGGGCGGGCGCGGGGGTGCGGCGCGCGGGCGGACTGGCAGCTCACATTACGACGAACGTCTGCACGACCATAAATCTCACACAAGTGTATTTCGCTGAAGTGGCCGCTCGAAACACGACACTTCGCAATGTTTTCGTCATTACAGTTCAATTTATCGGCTGACCTTAATATTGTGTTATGCACAAGTTTGCATGCCCACGTGTTGCACTTTTAGTACTTTGGAGTACTGGAGAAAACATTTGAATGTCGCGAACTTCTTAACTGCGAAATTTGTGAACGATACTTATGCCATGGGGTATTATTTTAATAAGCGAGTACATTATCAAGTTTAAAGAAAAAGGGCAGTTTTAGAGTAGGGTGGAATTATAATTTTATCAGGGTATACCACTAAAAAAAATATACGATTTACTTCGATCAAAACATTCTTACGTTCAAATTCATATCAGATTGTTTCTTAAATTAACAAAATGAAAAAAGGTTTTTTACGATCCTTGAAGATCCTACAGATACGGTCCATGTGCCTAATCAATGGATCTATTGGGCGACTGTCCTATAATCCCCAATAATTGTACAGCTCGTGATAATATATCAAGTGGTGTGAAAGATTTTTTATTTGTTGATAAGCACAAAGTTTCTTATCGCTGAGTAATTGCTATCAAATTGATTAATACGGTGGTAGTAATACATTGTATTTACCCTGGCAAAGGTAAATCGCGTGTTAAAACTTGCGATGGATTAAATAGACCTCAACTTTACCTATGATAATCTATTAATTTGATTAGGAAGGACTTGTATGTTGGTACCGAATTCACTTAAAAAAGGAATTAGATATCGGGCCAAGTCTTGGCTTACATAAAAGTTAAAACGATAAGTGACCACTAGAAAATACAATTGGCATAATCACAAAAATCAAATAGCATTTGGGTTGTAACTTTACGCTCAAACTGCTGCACTAATTTTGATGAAATTTCATCAGTTACTGCCTTAGACCATAGGACCTCTCAGACTAAACGTGGCATAAGTCATCAAAATGTTTTAAGTCATATACGCGTGAGTGTATACTGTATTGCAATGATTAAAATGCACCATATTTATCGCTTAAATGATGTAAGTATTAAAAAATTCACATATATTTCGTGAGTATCGGCTTAAAATTGCATTGTTATAATCTTAGCGATAAACACGGTCAAACACCGATCGCCCTCTAAGAGACGACGCGTCAAATTATCGAAGGTTCGCACAAATATTTGCGATGCAAAACATCTTTTGAACACTGCAAACACTTGGGACACTAACTAGGCTCTAATGTGTTATTAAATCCCAGCTGTGGACATATATATCTTTTGGGCTTTGTAAAATGTAGTATAAGCTTCGTGTAACGTTACTCGATTTAACGACAAACTCCCTATAGCGTCGAAATTCCTCAAAATACTTGCCCTTTAGCAGCTATATTAAACTAGATCATAATCTCAGTCTGTCCCAAATTTCATCAAAATCAATTCAGTAGTTTCTGCATAGAATGGTCAGAAACATTCAAATAAACAGTCAACCTTTATAAAAAAAAGTACGATTGTATATTGAAGATCTTAGTATGAAGGAAGTTTTAAATAGAATAATATTTTTGCGACGACCTTCAATAGGGTCTTTCTGTAGAACAACTTGCGCACATATATAAAATATCCGGTTAAGAATGCGTCGGAATAATTATGTTACTTAATGCTAATTGTTAGTTGTTGTGTTTTTAAAGATCGCTGTTTGAAGCAAATTCACGATAGATTTTACCAGTAGAACGCTACAGGCTAACCTGTAGCTAAATAACGATTTAGCTCTGAATATTCTCTATTAATAAAAAGAAAATAATTATAAATTCACCAACAACCCAACAGTTACGTTCATAGTTCTCACCCCACACTAAGATACAAGTCTTGAGTCGTGGGTATCTAAACTATAAAACGTTACCCAAAACAAATGCTTGTAGATCACACAAACATTTGTCTCGGTGATCGAACCTCTTGTTTCAGAAACTGGTGTCTAGCCAACAGCGCCAGGAGCTTTCAAATAACTGTTTGCTATATTATTAAGATGCATCGGTGTATTGTAAGTTTGGGCGCTAGGATTTTAGGAACAAATACTAAGATTTATAATCCTAATGCTAAATTACTATATATTATCGTCTCTTCGACATAATATACTTAGTTTGGAGTTAAGTTAGCAGGCAGTTGATAGGTAAGGTGGTAGGCCAGCGTGGTGGACTAACGCCTAATCCATGTAATTGGCAGAGGAGGTCCGTGCCCAGGAGAGACGTATATGGAATGATGGGAGTTACACCCGGTACTCAAAGTTTCGCCAGCTATTCTAATCAACCATGTAGCCACGAGCCTCACACAACTTACCGTCATTTGTTCCAGGTTTGAATCCTAAGCCCGCATTCTTTCGTTTGAAATGAGGGATGAAAACAAAAGAAGCCGATGCATATGCACTATGCACCCTTATTCGCCCTTCAATGACGCGTAGGAACATTTGTAAGGACATTTGAGAATCATCAACAGATGGTAGTTGAAATGTTTTTTTACCCAAACACATGTAGATTTCCTGATTTTTTGTTGGTAAAGTGCAGAATAAAACGCAATTTGGGACTGCAAAATTTAACATGTCTTAATGTTTTGGTATTGTAAATTTGACATTGAATGTCAAATTCAAAGGGACTCGATATCCTTAACAAGTGAAATCTATTTTTGTATAATTAACGAACCGCGTAGTTGCAATGACTAGTATTTTATTAGGGGAGTTATACTTCATCGTCTTTGTTATGGGGGTTGTAGAATGATTACTACTAATAAAGTTTAAGAATTTATTTTCGGCGCATTGGATTGCATTTAATAGTAAATAAACATATCGAAATGCAATAAACAGGGTACGGAGACCACACAAGCAATCTATCAACTCGTTAAATCCATCTGTTTACGAAGGGCCGTGGAGTTTGTATTAGTGCGAGACACAATTACTTTATCAACACTCACCACGTTATCAGAAGCTGCCGCCGAAGAACGATAAAGGAGTCCCGAAACGTAACACAAAACAAACACTGCGCTCCTGCGGCTAATGGCTTATCGGATTTTAATGCACTAAGCTCCGTTTGCAACACGTGCGACACGCGCGGTAGTTCGACGGTGAATGGGGGAGAAGCGCGGGCGCGCGGCGTCTTAGGTGCGCTGGCAGCATTGTGCCTTGCCAGTACGTAAACTTTGATAAGGAGTTTTTATTTCAACGCAACCTCCTTGTTAGAAAATTTTAAAAATAGAACTATTTTAATTCTAAACGAGGAATATAACTTTTAATATCACTTTCCGGGATGTACGGTTACATCTTCCTTTGTCAAATGGAGTTTTAAGAAAAGTTGAAAAGGTTTTTTTGTTGTAGTTTACTGATATCTTAAGGGCGTGGTGCCTGTGGTGGTCTACGTAAATGTCAAAAGTGCAAGTGATATACGCCGAGCCCTGTCGTCACAGACCCGGAGAATGTATACTTAGGACGATAAGACTTGAGAGCGTACGGTGTGAGCCCTTTAAAACGATAAGGATATTTAAAAATAGTAATCTCTTTGGCAAAATGCATTCGTTTTACCGTAAAGCGATTTAAATTTTCCAACGATTATATATATCGTATATTATCTATATATCAACGGCTTATCTTGAGATAATTACTGTTGCCGGCAAATGTATAATAAGCAATACTGACCTACTTGGAATATAAATGAATTTTCGTGTAAAATTTTGTAAATTGGGACTTACGATAACGCTTTCTTTGCCGTATCGGTGGATAAAAAGTCTGTCGTCATTATTCAATCTTGGCTTTATATCTAAGGATTGAGATATTTATGAACACTCGTTGTTTATATCCTTGATACTGACTTACTATCAACATAAAGCCCCTTTCAGAAGATATATTAATGATTACAAATGATAATAGTATGTTATTAACGTGTATCTAAGTGGGATTAAAACGGTAATTACAATCAATATATTTTTAAACAAACCAAATTAGTAGTTATGGACTGTGAAATCAATCAAGAAATGTTTTTAAACGAAAGAAAATCTACTTTGTTTCGTTATAAAGTTCTCTCTATTAATGATCTAGTGATGGATTTTTTTAATAATCTTACTTCTACTGGTTTCTTTAATGTTAAGAAGGCCCGAGCTGTAACCATTGAGATATTATTACTACATAGTAATATTAGCTCAATGGATGTAACACCGAAAAGTGTCTCGTAGTTTCTAACACAGTACATGTATCCTAGTGTGGTTTGCATTAATATATAAAACAAAAAACAAAAATCAATACGAGTGTATTTGAAACTATGAAATATCCCATAGAATGATAATGTTCTCCGCTAATTAGGGTGATGTCGCTACTGTATCGCCAAACAGATGTTTGTCAGTCGTCCTTGCATGACAACATCTCATGCATAGATATTTATTGCATGGATATATTTGACCCAAATCCTTGAGTGTTGAGTGGTATGTTTATTTATTTAAAAAAAAATGTAATATAGTAAAATTAAAAAAAAAAAAGAAATTAAGAAATGGAAACAAAAGTAAGACATTTACACCAAGATGATTTTACATACTTTTGATTCTCTATTGTTAAATATAAATAGAAACAACATAGGTATTAGCAACATAACAATAAGGTAGTGTCGCGACTCACGGTAGACTTATGTATCTCTATCTACGATTTCTTCAACACAAAATTCTGATATTGTATCAATGAGCTGCTCGAATTCGGGAAATTAAGTCCTTGTAACAATATTGTAAGCTATCTCTTGATTGGAAAAGAGCAACACTAGAGTTTCTTGCCCGTTCTTCTCTAGTGATGACTGCCTTCCGAACAGGGTGGTAAAATTTGAAATGACTGAATCTAAGTGATGTATTTGACATTTTATGGATTCAATAAATATTATTTCATTTCATTTCATTTCATTTCACTTCCAAGAAACCGTTAGATGTACTAGAGAGAGAAGAAGCATCAGAAGCATAGAGCGAATTTAGTACTACGCTTACAAACGAGATTATAAAAACCAGTCTGATTCCGACGTTTGTAGTAGTAGAGGGAAGTGAAAAACATTTGTTGTCCATAAGGATTCGTTTGCAAAAGCAATTAAAACTGAAATAGATTCACGTCATTGTATCTGGGGCATTAGTCACATACACTTCATGTTGGGAACGACACACCTTGTGTTCCTTGTGTATTTATAGACGAGATCTTTGACACAGACTGACTGTGGCGATGCGGGTTCGATTCCCATTTCGGGACTAGCATTTTTATGTTTTGGTGTTTTGATTTTTGGTGGTAGTAGGTTCTGATACTTGTAATGATAAAACTATGAAAGAAGAATTTGATATTTGATTTCATATTATATACTTCGTGGTGTCTACGTGCTATGTGATCACAAGATACCAGGTTCGAATCCCGAGTTGGGAAAAGTGTTATTCGGTTTATAGAAAAGCATTAAGAAGCACGGAGGTTGCTATTACGGGGAACGATAGACAATTGAGGGCAGGTGAGTGCAGTAACATAACTCTGCCTACCCATTCGGAGAATACAGGCGTGAGGTTATGTTATTAAGTTATGGATTGAAATTTATCCGAAATGAACAATTTATGTTATTAATATAGAAACAAATATTACATGTAGCAACTGAATCTAGTCCCTAATCTAGCCTTAGCCAAACATTCGATCCGGAAATGTGTTAGATGTCACAGCTGGAGCATACGCGAGACCTTAAATCGTTAGGACAACTTTCTAAGACCTCTGTCACGGTCGAATTTGTTGCTAGTTGCATTAGAAACGTCCGCTCACAACGAATATTCACTTTATAAAATATGCAGATTGTACCTTCTATTCGCTCATTAAGTCTGTTTTGGGTGTTTAGACATAGTAAAATTACATTAAATTTTACTATGTCTAATTATTAATTTTACTACTAACACTCTAGGCAGACACTTCTGACTTTAAGAAGTTATATGAGCATTCTTAATGATTTATCACGTACTTTTATGGTGAAGAAAACGTTTTTAGGAATTTATTATATGGGCAGTCCGCCAACCCGCAGTAGGATAGCATGGTGAACAAAGGCTTAATCCCTCTCAGTAGTAGAGATCCGTGCCGTTGAGACTATTACGACTTACGAGTTAGGACTATTACGACTCAGCCAAACTGACTAACCCAGGTGCAAAAGAAAATATTAATATTCAATTTATTGTAATCACAAAAGGGTTTTTGTGGACTACACACCCGTTATCCGGTGTTGAATAATGCATATGAATTACAATTGGTGTTGCAAGTAACGGTTGAGGGGCAAAAACATTCTAGTAGCTATATTGTTAGGTTCTGACTGACCACTCTTCTAAGTGGACCACTCATAGTTTCCCAACTCCTCCATTATGTCTTTCTGATTAAATTCGTGGCGGGATTATGACAGTTTAAGTCCCCTAAATCTAGGAGATATGCTGAGCTTCATTGCTCGGCGTGAATACTGTGCGTGCCACTATAGATCCTGGAGTTACAGTGGCGGGTGTGTGGTGAGATAGGAAGTTTATCACCCTTTCCAAGGAAGAAAATTCGTAGTATTTTCAAGTAATATGACTGCCCCGTGACGCAGTTAGCTAGACACCAGCTTCAAAACGAAATGCCATTGTTCAATCCCCGCACGGAGACAAAAGTTTGTGTGATCCACAAATATTTGTTTCGGGTCTCGGTGGTAAGTTCGGCACGGTCGCCATGCCCGCATTTCCTTTCTAGTCTTATTCATCTGTTCTGTGATTCTTTCCGAATCAAAGCAACTTATTAATTCAATGCAAAAAATGATTTGAATAAGTTAATAATACTTACATAGTCGTAAAAAATAAGTACCCGTAACGTTTTCGAATTTTATCATTTTCTCATTGGCTTTAATTTGAAAAAAAAAAAACTATAAAGAAATAAAACTATTTTATCATGAAATCACGATAGTGCAATCTACAAGGTTCATTTGAAGATAGATTGTCAATTACGCAATTTTATTGTTAATTTTTGTTTATCAGCTTAATAACAATGATTATGATTACAAATTATATCTCTGCGTGGGTTGGTCGCCTTGGTGAAGTACTGAGTTCGATTTCCGCGTTAAGTAGCGTTGCGTACGCTGCAAATCTTTGAGTGAAGCCATCACAGTAAATATTTTTTGGTAACAGAACGTAATAAATGTGTTTTTTTTAGCAATATTTAATAGATATATTACTATTAGAGATAGTAATCATGTTGTGTCGTGCGATCTAAAGATCCCAGGTCGGGCAAATTGTTATTGAGTTTTTCCCCTAGGAAAATCTCAGCATCTGTTAACTGCTGGAGTCTGAAAATGTCTACGATAAACGACAACAGGTTTACCCCCTATTACGTGGGGCTGAACCCTGGCGAAATGTCGGTACAGAAATTCACCAGTTATGTATGTAATTCTATTTCAACATTCAACTGTTTTTGGTTAAGGAAATATACTTTCACATTTTATTAGGATTACACAGATACTATTCCCATACATTGATAGTGGCATGTGAGGAAAACATGTAAAGTTCACAGCTTATCGAGAGATCGTCCGTTCGTCCTCTACAGTCGACCTTGTCTCGACACCGCTTCCTACAGTCATAGGGGTCTATCGGTATCTGATACTGGACAATGTACTAAGCTTATGTGTAGTGTCACTAGGGGAGATATTTGGCTCTTTTGTGGGCGTATGGAGTAAGTGAAATGTATTTGCGAAACATAATTAGAAGGAGAAACTATTCTAATTATTGATTTAGATTTTTAAATTAGTTGATTGTAACTGTTTTTATTTGTTTATAAGTATTTTAGACCTTAGGGATCTTAAGGATTTCTTAGGTGCGACGTTAACTAAAGTCTAATCCTTCATAACTGTTGAGGAGACGAATGCCCAATAATTGTATATTTTGACAAGTGAGCTCATTTAATTTTCACTGACCAGTTATTTTCCAGACACTGAGAATTTCCCCGAGTAAAAATAAATTAAAATCGCCTGAACAGAAAACCTAACCTAAGTCATCATGATAGCCCAACCAAAAGATTAAAGAACAACAAAGCAGTCTAAATATGTTGACAAAGATTCGGTTCGGCTGAGGTAGCAATTAGTTTGCTTATAAGTTGATAAGCGATCTTTTTCTAAAGTTTAATTAATTTGGTAGACATTACGTCTAATTAAAAGGTAATGGTATCAGTAGTAGAGTGAGAGACCCATAATTTATAAAACAATACGTTTTTGTATGTTTAGTAATAAAATTCTTGTATTTCAATATCAAAGCAGTGATGGCCTCGAGGTTTGGGCGCGCGGTCGAGAATCTCGGCGGTCGCGGGTCCGAACCCCAGGCACACACCTCTGACTTTTCGAAGTTATGTGTGTATTCACATTGAATTATCACTTGCTTTAACGGTGAAGGAAAACATCGTGATGAAACCTGCACACCTAAGAGTTCTTAAGAATTTCTTAAGTGTGTAGTCCGCCAACCCGCACTAGGCCAGCGTGGTGGACTATGGCCTAAACCCTCTCAATGGTAGAGGAGACCCGTGCTCAGCAGTGGGCGTATATGGGTTGATGAAGAAGATTTCAATATCTTCCTATTCCACACGACCCTGCTTACATAGTAACAATAGTATAATACATGACGTCATAAGATAAACATAAGAAACAACTGACAACCGACCAAATGCTTAAATGCCATTGAGAAAAGACGCCTGACGTTTACATCTGCGCAATACTATGCATCATAAAGTCGAGGATGCGTGTTGCTCTTACTTTTTTACCAGGCGCAAACGAAAAACTTATATGAGCAAGGAACCTGTTTGTGTTCAGATTGAAGTATTATTTTTAAGGATTCCATGACTATTGGGGTTTTACAAAAGGATTGTGAAAGAAAAAAAATATTATTTATTCTATGACTCACCATATTCCTGTTTCTAAAACTAAGTCCACGGTCTCTGGAAGTTCTAACCGGAAACCTGAAATTAAAAGGATAAAATATTTTATTTTCATTGCAAGCTCTAGTACAATCTTAAGTAAGAGATAGTGTGGCACTATATGTTTGGCTTATGAAAGACGATATCGCGAGTTTAATTCTCGCAACGAGACAAATACTTGTGCGATTCACAAATGTCAATCGTTTGTTTTGTTGGTGTTTTATGGGCTGAGAAGTCTCTCGTAATTTCTGGCACCCATTGACTAGATTTATTTCTTAGTGTGGAATTTTGAGGTGTGTGTAAAATTGTGACCGTAAGGTGAGTTCATTGATTCCCTGTGACCTCAGCAGTCGGACTTTTTCAGATTTATATACAAGTATGAAAATACTGACGATCTCACAAAAATCGAAGCCACTGGATGCTGGTCGCTTCTAATAGAACGCTATTTCCGCTATCGCCTTTGGGCGAGGCCTATGTCCAGCAGTGGAGATTTTCTAGATGAACATCTCCACTGCTGGACATAGGCCAAGACAACTTATACACTTACCGTCTGAAATTATCCTCTGTATAATGCTAGTCATGTCTTTCACTTCTGCGGCGTAGAAGTTCTCTCCTGCGTATTGAGATATACCTAAATCTATTCGGGGATAAGGAACAATAATTGTTGTATGAAAATGCAACACTAATAGACCATTTTTATCTACCTACTGGTAGAAGTGATATTGCATTAATTGCCTACAAATAAGCATTGCTGCTGTCAATTGCAATGGACGCCAGAAATTGATGAATCTTTTACTTAACTATCTTTGTCTATGTTTCTCAATTAATAAGGCAATATGTTCGTGACACTTTATGTTTATTTCAGACAATATAGAACCAAGCGAAGAATAGTTCTACACCATGAGTTGGAAGGCCGGGGACCCCGACATACCCTTTTTGGCCCCACACGAGGTACCGAACAGGGACCTTAAGGCGCTTTACTCTCGATAAAAAAAGACAACATAAAACGGATGTATGAGGGCTGCATAAGACCGGAATGGTTGGCGCTTTCTTGAGGGGCCTACGTTCAGCAGTGGACGGCGATAGGCTGAGTATATATACCACCCCTAATTCCAGCGTGACTGTAGATATCGGAATTTCTTGTGTAGTAAAAAGGATACAGTTGAGCATGTCGAGCAAGGAGGTGGGGTGGTCTGGCGGCGGCGGGGGCGGCGGCGCCTGCGCGCGCGGCGGCACTACGGCCCGCAGCGTGTACGCGTGCACGTACTCCTTGCGCAGGTCGTGGAACCGCGCGTAGTACGCCGGCAGCGCCAGCTCCTTGCTGCACGCCTCGGGGTGCAGGCATTGTCTGGGATATTAAAAAAATATTTATTTATATAATTTTTGTATAGGTGTTTACTCTTACAGTCGAACCTAGGGTGATGCAAAGCAAGAGGCAGGTGTGTAAACATAATTACAATTCTACTAAAATACATAAATATAATACATATAAATGTATACAAAATACATTAAAACATAGATACTTATATATAAAATACATAAAAAACGGTAATTTACTGTTCTGAAGATTCTGCATTTTAGTAACTAGCATTTTTTTTTCAGTCCATGTACAGGGGTATGGACCTTATACTATTGGACGGTTTTAGGGATTAGTGTACCATGCTGGCCTAGTGCGAGTTGGCGGCTAACACACCTAAGGTTATTTTTATCAATATGTATATGGCAATTGGCAGGCGCATAACGTATATTAGCTTATAAATGGTGTATTAAGACCGTGATCGCAAATAAGGCAGGCAGACAATAGCTAGGATGATTACAAACGCATTGGAGTTAAAAAAAAACCGACAAAAAATAAATAAAATACGTTTTCTTAAAAGAAGTAGGTATTAAATGTATTAGTCTAGTCAACATGTTCAAAAACGTGTTAAATAGAAATAAAGCTCCTAAAAATATGAGCGATGGCTCATTCGATTCGGAATGACGTCTAGAAAAATGTTTTTGAAGGGTATATTAGCACATAAAAAATTGCAATTGTTATTAACAAAATAAAAAAAATAAAAAAGGTATTTAGTTTTTCGTTAATAACTTTAAAAATAATAATATTTAAGGAATTTTGAAAAAAGATCCTGAAAGAGGAGAAAATTTCCAATAAAAAAGAATTAACTCCCGGAACTCTATCTATATTATTTATATAATTTTTTTTATACTGAAAATAGAGCTCCGCGGGGGCGTTACGGCATAGGCGCCGCCTAAAAAGCCGGTATATCACCTAAAACAATTTATTTTTAATATTAAATGACAATTTAAAAATTTGAAAAAAATTTGGTGTAATGTAGACACTTGAACGAAAAAAACCTCGGTGACAACAATTTTTTTTGTCGATTTTTTAAAAAGTTACATCATTGTTAATTAACTAATTTTTTTCCAATCTCTGTTTTTATAAATTACGGCATAACATTTTTAATAATTGATCTAAAAATCTTTTCGCTTCGTGGAGCTCTTCATGTTTATGTACCTTATAAAGTTATGCAAAAAAAATTAATTTAAGTTAATTATTTTGTTAATTATAATTTTTTTAAATGAACTAAAAATGAAATTTCTAAAAAATGTTATTTAAAAAAAATTTTTTTGGTAATGTATTATTATTGCTGTTTTTGCATCTAATATAGGTATTAATTATCATCGGAAATTTTTTTTTTACATCATTTGTTAAAAAATTATTTATAAACAAATAGACTATTTTGGGACTTAAAAAAAAAATCTTTTTACCATATTATAGCATAGGTGAAATAATGATTTAAAAAAAAAAAATTTTTCTTAAATATTGTTTTTTATATTTTATAATCGTTTTTTTTATATTTCAATTGTTTAAATAATTAGTTCAGAAATTATATTATTCTTAAAAATAATCACTGACCCTTTTCAATAGAATAACAGAGAAATATTTTTTTTTTATAAATAAATTAATTGCTTATTAATTTAAAAAATTGTTATAAACAAATAATATTAACCGTTATATTTTTTTTCGAAAACTTCAAAAAATTACAAAAACAATCATATATAAAAAAAGTTAAGAAAAATTTTTTTTTTGTATTTTTTTTTATTTTATTACAAAATTTTTTTTCTAATTTTTTTTATATATGGTTGTTTTTGTAATTATTTGAAGTGTTCGAAAAAAATATAACGGTTAATATTATTTGTTTATAACAATTTTTTAAATTAGTAAGCAATTAATTTATTTATAAAAAGAAATTATTTCTCTGCTATTCTATTGAAAAGGGTCAGTGATTATTTTTAAGAATAATATAATTTCTGAACTAATTATTTAAACAATTGAAATATAAAAAAAACGATTATAAAATATAAAAAAAAATATTTAAGAAAAAATTTTTTTTTTTAAAATCATTATTTCACCTATGCTATAATATGGTAAAAAGATTTTTTTTTTAAGTCCCAAAATAGTCTATTTGTTTATAAATAATTTTTTAACAAATGACGTAAAAAAAAAATTTCCGATGATAATTAATACCTATATTAGATGCAAAAACAGCAATAATAATACATTACCAAAAAAATTTTTTTTTAATAACATTTTTTAGAAATTTCATTTTTAGTTCATTTAAAAAAATTATAATTAACAAAATAATTAACTTAAATTAATTTTTTTTGCATAACTTTATAAGGTACATAAACATGAAGAGCTCCACGAAGCGAAAAGATTTTTAGATCAATTATTAAAAATGTTATGCCGTAATTTATAAAAACAGAGATTGGAAAAAAATTAGTTAATTAACAATGATGTAACTTTTTAAAAAATCGACAAAAAAAATTGTTGTCACCGAGGTTTTTTTCGTTCAAGTGTCTACATTACACCAATTTTTTTTCAAATTTTTAAATTGTCATTTAATATTAAAAATAAATTGTTTTAGGTGATATACCGGCTTTTTAGGCGGCGCCTATGCCGTAACGCCCTCGCGGAGCTCTATTTTCAGTATAAAAAAAATAATATAAATAATATGGATAGAGTTCCGGGAGTTAATTCTTTTTTATTGGAAATTTTCTCCTCTTTCAGGATCTTTTTTCAAAATTCCTTAAATATTATTATTTTTAAAGTTATTAACGAAAAACTAAATACCTTTTTTATTTTTTTTATTTTGTTAATAACAATTGCAATTTTTTATGTGCTAATATACCCTTCAAAAACATTTTTCTAGACGTCATTCCGAATCGAATGAGCCATCGCTCATATTTTTAGGAGCTTTATTTCTATTTAACACGTTTTTGAACATGTTGACTAGACTATATGAGTTTGTTAGGAAAACTTCAAAATTACACAACGAAATATAATGTTGAATTACAACAGAACGTTGGATTAACTACATTTACAATTCAACAATATACAAATTGTTAGTTGTCGCTTTTCTTTATGTTCCAACATATTAGAAATAATAATGACAGCTGAACTAACAAAGCCGATTTGTATACGAATACCGGTCTAATAATAGGCATATAAAGTGAGTTGACCCCAGGTTATTTGATTAGCAACAGGTTTCTAAGTGAAATATGCGATAATTTGTATAAACCACAATATTTCATAGTGGTATGTTTATATATTCGAATTATTTCACTCAATTTTTTACACTAATATACGAATACTAAAGCAATGATGCAATAAAAGTAGTGATAGCCTCAACATTTAGACCCGCGGTCGCGGATTCGAACCCAGGCAGGCACCTCTGACTTTTCGGACTTATGTGTGTATGCACAGTGAATTATCACTTGCTTTAACGATTAACCCATTACCGCCCTCTGTACCTGCACAGGTACAACTACTTAATCGATAAATTATGTATTTTATCTGTGGTAAGTGTTGGAGGTAGTTAAAAATTACAAATCTAGATGATACTAGTTACCACATAATAAATAAAAATAGGCGGTGGCGCGAAAACAAATGTCACTTATTTTGTAATAAAATACGGAGTCCAGACACGACATACAAGGTAAGATTATTTTGTTGGTTTTTATCAAAAATAGTGAAATATTTCAACTTCTTTTTTTATTTTTATGGAGACAATTTATTTGTGTTGGTAATAATAACATAAGAATGAAAGTTTATTACAAAACTTGTAAAGTAGGGTTTGTTTCATTTGTTGTACACAGGCGGGTACAGCGGGCAGATTCGTACTAAAATTTCGTTTTGTTTACAGTATTACTTATAAGTTGAAATGGCCAATCGGAACGTATTTACCAGCCATAAGAGACTGGAGAAAGCCTTGGAATCAATTTTGGCTGATGAAAGCAATGATGAAGAGTAGGATATGGTATTAGTGCCAATTTAGCAGACTGCAATCCCGTAATGTTGTTTGAAAAAATATTTGATCATGATGTAATGGATTTGATAACAAACAAGAGATAACTTACATGGACCAGTTATCTTTAAGACGAATTGTTGCATGGACTTATTTACGTCCAACGAAAACTAAGAACCGTCCGTCATCCTCAGCGGCACTAGGGGGTCGGAACAATAATGGTCATAATCGTGAACGGATGGAAAACCCACTGCGATGTGTTATCTGTCACCACAGAATTCACTGGCGTTGCGAAATATGTTTGAAAACGCTATGTGTTGAACGACCTTGTTTCAAACAATTTCACTCCTAAAGCGCCCACTGTACACGGCTGAGTACACCCCTAAAACTTGATATGTATATATTTTTTTTTCATTTTATCTTCTTATATAGCATATTTTATCCCTTATGGACTAATAAATAGGAAAATAATAGAAAAATATACTGCAGTTTCATTTTGGGCGTTAATGGGTTAAGGGAAACATCGTAATGAAACCTGTGTACATTAAAAAAAGTTCTTAGGAATTCCTTAAGTATGTAGACCGCCAACCCGCACTACGGCAGGGTGATGGATAAAAGCCTAAACCAGAGGGATTACCACCCCTGAGAGCAGTTGCAAAGGAGACCTTAGCAGTGAAACGAAGGTATAAAGAATGATGATGACGATGATGAAATGATTATGTTTTGCCAAATTCTCTTCTTCTTCATCAACCCATTTTCGCCCACTGCTGAGCACGGGTCTCCTCTACCATTGAGAGGGTTTAGGCCATAGTCCACCACGCTGGCCTAGTGCGGGTTGGCGGACTACACACCTAAGAAATTTCTAAGAACTCTTAGGTGTGCAGGTTTCATCACGATGTTTTCCTTCACCGTTAAAGCAAGTGATGATTCAATGTGAATACACACATAACTTCGAAAAGTCAGAGGTGTGTACCTGGGGTTCGAACCCGCGACCGTCGAGATTCTCGACCGCGCGCCCAAACCTCGAGGCCATCACTGCTTTTGCCAAATTACTAAAGACATTTCGAAGTGGCCTACTGTATAATATTCTTTAAAATTGAACATTATAATCTAATATCGTTGACTCATATGTATACAAGTGTTCATATTATGATAATTTTGAATCTACAAGATTGCTTAAAGGTATAAAGATATGCTACAGTTTGGCCCCGTCTTAATACGGATAATAAATGACATTATGCGTACGTGTTTTCTCCATGGTATAATTTATATACTTAATATAAAATAAATTACATTCCAAGGAATAAGTGAATGTGATTCTTCTTCTTCTTCTTCATCAACCCATATACGCCCACTGCTGAGCACGGGTCTCCTCTACCATTGAGAGGGTTAATGTGATTAGAAGTGAAATAGACGGTATTTTGTATGGGAACGAGTGTCGCCGCTTGTCTGTCAGTTATTCATTTTATTACGATCACACGACCAATGATAAATGTTTCAAACCAAAATTAGGGGTTACTATTGAATGTCACACATTTATAAAAGTTTTGATATTACACGCAAGAATTACTAAGAGGCGGCTGTGTCAAATATATGATAGGGTAGTCATAGGTTCGACACCCTCGACATTTTTTTCCTAGTATTATTCAACCTCAGTTCAGTGACGGCCTCGAGGTTTAGGCGCGCGGTGGAGAATCTTGGCGGTCGTGGGTTCGAACCCCAGGCACACACCTCTAACTTTTCGAAGTTATGTGTGTATTCACATTGAATGGTCACTTGCTTTAACGGTGAAGGAAAAACATCGTGATAAAACCTGCACAGCCTAAGAGTTCTTAGGAATTTCTTAGGTGTGTAGTCCGCCAACCCGCACTAGGCCAGCGTGGTGGCCTAAACCCTCCCAATGGTAGAGGAGACCCGTGCTCAGCAGTGGGCGTATATGGGTTGTTGAAGAAGAAGATTATTCAACTGTTTTGTGTCACTCTCCAAAGTCCAATTTATTTCTGAACCAAAATTTAACCAATTGGACTCAGTCCTTAATGTAACGAACAGATGAACAGCTTTATCATACATATTGTGTCGAGTAAATTTCCATTAGTAGATAGAATATTTCTTTACATTAGTTTTAATGCAGTTATGTCTATTGAATGTTTACTGAAATTACGTAAGCAAGTAATCAGCCGATAGAATTTATGATTTAGTAATTAAATTCTTTCATCATCAGCCCATATACGTCCCGCTGTTGAGCACAGGCCTTCTCTACTACTGGAAGGGTTTAGACCTTAATCTACCACGCCAACCTAGTGCGGATTGGCGGACAACACACGTAAGAAATTATTAATAATTTTTAGGTGTGCAAGTTTACAGTAGGTACATGTACAGGTTTATTTTTTTTTATTTTAATTAAAACAGTCTTCCCTGTTAAAAGACCAAGGTTTTGGCAGAAGCGAAGACAGTGTTTAGTTAAGACTTAAATATTACTTCATACACAAGCTATTTCCCATATTCTCCTCCGTTATTAGACCTCAAAACAAGCTTGTGCTGTGATATCTAGATCCTGGGTTTAATGCGTGTTTATATATTTTGTTATGTGATTCGCCTCAAAAATTTGGACATTTTCTTTTTACAGAAAAAAAACTGGTAAAAGGTAGTTTCTAATGTAGTATAGGTACTATTTTACATAACTATAAAAAGAACATAAGTAAACGCATTATACCATGAATGTATTTATAAACTTCCTTCATTACCGTAGTATCGCGTGGATCTGATTCACAAAGGAAGCTTCGACCTTTGCCTAGCAACTGAATTTGTTATACATTCACATCATTTGTATGTACGATTTAATCGGGACACATCTATTGTCGAACTAAAAATAAAAGTTTTAAAATACCTTTGTAGGAAGATAGGAAGTTAGTAAAATCGACTGGAATGCCGTGACACAAAATGGTGTGACGCCGTCATACCGTTTTGGTGCGACGTTTTTTAGTTTTACTTCCTATATCTTCGTTATGTATTTTAGTAATCTGTAGCCATTTTCGTTAGGCGAATAATTGTTTTTAATATTTTAAGCATTGATTATTTCAATAAAGTATACAAGTTTTCTCCAAAAATGTTTTTATCCTACTAACCTTTCCAATCTGCCTGTATTTTTTTGTGTATTAAGTATCACTTTCATTGCCAGTCTTGTAACATGGATGATTGAATGAAATGTGGTAAGAAGCTTAATATAGAAGAGATCATTTGACTTCCAACTTTTAAAGCATTCTAATCTTTTTAACAACCGTCCACATAATTAATCTAGACCAAATTTCCGTTTTTTATAACATCAACATTGAAGTCTATCCCAGTAATAGTGTATAATTATTTATTTAATGTACCTTAAGGGTGGTTGTCCGTCTGTAACCAGCCTGAAGAGGGGTGAATGCGGGTCCACCTGGATTGACCGCACGAAGTCATCGAACTGAAACACAAAAACGATATAATCAATACAAAGAAATAAATCACTACAGGTTATTATTATATTGAGATGGAAAGTAGAATGACGACTACATCGAAAATAATTTGAGGATATTGGAAAACTTAATTAATTTTTAGATAACATAAATAATGGTATTCACATAAAAATGATGCCATATAGTATACACTCAAGAGTTATTTTTTTCGGTATTTTTTATTTTAACATATTAATATTTTTCCGGCTTCACTGACGGTCCAGACGTTTTAATTATAAATTGAATAAGTTACATATTATTAATTAATTTAAAAATAATTTAATGCTAATTAAAACTCATTAAAAATAACCATCTGTCATTGTTTATACAAACAATAGTTAATCAGATGAAATTGGATTCGAGAAGAGCACAGCAATATGAAATTACTTCTCGACCTACATTTTAGATAGGGTCACTGAAGCTTATGATGAGGATATCACGGTTCAGTGGATATGAATGCGAATTTATGCTCCATTATTACTTCGAAACAATTTTGAAATACGATTCATCATAATCCTTTAAATATCCCACTGCGTAGTCCTTAGTCCACTACGCTGACCTTTTGCGGGTTGGCGGACTACACAACTAAGAAAGTCCCAATAACTTTTTAAGTTTAATAAATTATCATGTACCTATGTACTTTATAAGCAGTGATGGCCTCGAGGTTTGGGCGCGCGGTCGAGAATCTCGACGGTCGCGGGTTCGAACCCCAGGCACACACCTCTGACTTTTCGAAGTTATGTGTGTATTCACATTGAATTATCACTTGCTTTAACGGTGAAGGAAAACATCGTGATGAAACCTGCACACCTAAGAGTTCTTAGGAATTTCTTAGGTGTGTAGTCCGCCAACCCGCACTAGGCCAGCGTGGCGGACTATGGCCTAAACCCTCTCAATGGTAGAGGAGTCCCGTGCTCAGCAGTGGGCGAATATGGGTTGATGATGTACTTTAACTGTGAAATAAGATATTGTGAGGAAACCTGCACACCTAAAAATTCTTAGGAATTTGTTACGTGTGCAGTCCCGTCAACCCAAACTAGGTGGATTAAGGCCTAAATTCTCTCAGGTGTAAAGGAGGTTCATGTCTAGCAGTGGGACGTTTATGCGCTGATGATAATAATGGATTAAATATGGGCACGTGTAATAATAAAAACAGGTTGATGACATTCCTGTGTTTTAAAATCATAATAACTTGATCAATCCAGTTCATAATTGTATATTGTTAATTAACGTAGGTCACTCAAAAGGCAATTACCCAGTAATTAATTGTCTTAATGATTCACATAATGGAACCGTCACGAATATTCTCGAATAAATAAAATAAAAACTGTGATATGCTACCTGTTTTCAGATGCTCTTGTTATTCATAATTTTAGGTTTCATCTTCAAAAAGAATAAAAAAATAAATAAACCTATTCGAATTTTAATTTAGATTTCTGTAATTTAGAGCTGGATTAATTGTGATATGATTTTATTTTACTTATTTTAGTAACTTGGATCATCTCACTTTAATTAATTGCGTGTCTATTTTGCGAAAATACGTAATTGCTTCATTTGTATCGAATACACACAAGAGCTACAGAGATACCTATTTTAAACGTTATATAATAAAGATATACATCTTTCAGGCACATGTATGGTTTTTCCTTGCACTAAGCTACAAGTCTCTCGTAGGTACCAAAAACTACCAGATTCTTTAACTCTCGCTATGGTTTCACAAGCACCCTGATTAAATTTCTGTGGATTACAAATATAGTCTAGAATCTAGATGCACAAATCCAATTAACTACCTTCATTTCACAAGCTGATGTATCTTTAATATAATACAGATTGAGATACAGAAAATCGGACAGAAATAGTAACACAATGTTTCAAAAAAAAAAAAACTAAAATATTGATCCAACCGACCAACAGTTGAAACGTTGGGTGAGTATGTGGTAGCACCATTACGCGTCCATTCCTATAATCATACCAGTTTGGTAATAAACCAAATTGTACAATTGACGTTTCAGTTTTTGTGTATGTTTACATGTAGCACGCGGAAATGGCGCGACCTTTGGCCTTAATTCGGCCATAATAACATGGAAACAAAATGTAAACATTATACAACAGATTAATGTTTTCATATGTCTGTCCTGTAAAAAACGACCTTAAGGTGCAGATTTAATTTGTAAAGCTATTTTAGACTGGCGGATTGCAATAGATTATTTTTGTAATTATTTTATACTTTGACATAAGACCTTTATGTGAGTCGCTTAATGAAATTAAAAATACTTATATTTAGTGTAAGCGCTTTAGTAAATATTATGTAAATGCATCTATTTCTTACTTTTCTGTATAATCGAATTTACATGCTTCTTTCTTTTTTGTTAGTCGTTCACTTCTCCTACTATTCTTTTATTAGAGGAAGATATAATATTTAAAATTACGAACTTTTTGATTATATTTGTTTTACTTTATAATTTAGATTTTATAATTTATCATTTTTTTCTTTGGTTAATAACCAGTATTAACCAAGGAAAAAATACTAAACTCTGCATTTTAAATAAAACACAGACCCAACACACCACGATATTTCATTTACAAAGCTCGACGCCTCAGTCCGTTCAATAGACGTTACGTTGTATAGACTCACGAAATCAATTATCGAATAATGATCTCCAAAGCTGCACCGATGGGCTCGCAAACACGTTATTCTTACAAATTACAGTTTTTTGCCACACACTAACGTACCGATAATTATTGGAAATTATACATCGAATACACATTATCAACACACTTCTTATTTATTGCTTATTGCTTATTTATGGAAGTTTTTGTTTACCGTTTTTATAGCGGCGATATACGACCTATTTGTGTACGGACCTCATGGAAACCACCACAAATCTGGCCTTATACTTAATTCGATACCGCATAGTATATTTTTTGTTAGATTAACAAAAATTTTACTCCAAAATGTCAATTATAATGGATGTAGATTTTTAGTATCTATACTAGAATAGGTAGATTTTTTTGCCTATTTTTTTGGACCCTACACAAGGTAACAGAATTTGTGAAGATTTTAAAAATGACATATAAAAATTAAATTGACTCTTTCAATTATAGTCCTTGCCTGACAGTAGAGCGTACATACTCGTACGTAGGCATCTGGGCAGATGATGAATGTGGAATAGTAAAGCTTTAAGAATACTCTTCCGAGTACCCATTAATCATTTCGCTAACCTAAGGATATAAATAACAAGGATTCAAGGAAAATGTTGTAACAATAATACACGAAGACACATGGATGTCGACATAAATCGCGATCTGATCTATTGTATAATGTCTTTACAACGTGGAAATATGTCGACAATGATATTGATTGCGTAGAAAAATATTATAAAATAACTTTATAGCTGCCATATTAGACGCATGTGAGGTCTTAGGAAAATATATATGTAGTTTTTTTTATTTACTATTTTTTTATATACATACAAATTATGTCGAGCGCGTCCCGAGATTGCAAAAAAAATGCAATTAGAATTATAACTAAATTTAATGAATAAAAATATTACAAATAATTCTATATCTAAGTGTATGTCGACTGGTCGATGTAAGATCCAGAAGTGGCGGCTGGCTGAAGGGCGAAGGCTCGGGTGCCGGCCGCATTGACGTCAATGGTGGACACGAGGCGCTGCATCGGCGACTCGTGGCCAGAGGCACGTTGTGCTGCATCGGCGGCCTGTGGCTTCAAACACGTTGTGCTGCGTCGGCTGTTACTACGGCGGTCCACAATAGATGTTTCGATACGTCATCTCTTTTATTGCGTCATTAATATGTAACACCTCCCCCCGTACTTCAGTGACTATTTCGAAATGTTTTTTGACATAGTCACTGAAAGGATGCTGGGATTGAGATTTATCTCTGAGGGATGACATCTTGGTTCTTGTATCTCGGAATAGGTTTCTTGTGAAGTTATCTCCTTAGCTTGATCTTTGATGGTCCGTTTTGTTCGGAAATACCAGCATCCGAGATATACAACGAATGCTACTGTGGTTAATAGGATGATGTAGACTGGGATGGTCGTATGGTAGAGGCTCGACACATCAATTTCATCTAATTTTGCAGGCAGCTGTAGAGACATCTTCTCATTCAGCCTGTGTAGATTCTCGAGATCCGCAGAGTTCAATATAATAGGTGAGTTTTCTTTCGGCATCTCATCCTTGTATGCAGGTAGTTCTACTATCTTCAACGGGTGGCCTTTGACGCGGTCGTTTGTGTTAGAAATTGTGAATTCAGGGGTTTTCAGGTAACAGTTCAGAGGGATGAAAACCAAATAACTTCCTTGAAGGATTCTGTACTGTTCTTGTCCGCATGATGTCTTAATTTTGGTTTTATTAGGAAGGCTTATGGTATAATGCTTGTCATCCAATTGTTCCATGGCTTCCCTCACGAGGACAATCGAAGTCAGCTGGCAGAATGAATTAAGTTCCTGGGACGCGATCAACTGGTGGATGCAATCGGGCTTATCTCGACTGTTGTAGGTAGATTTTCGTTCGCAGAGATACCACTCCATCACCTTCGGGCATTCAGCCTCTATGTACCAAAATTCTTTTCCAGAAATTGCTATATAAGGAGAGGATGGCAAAAGGATTTGGTGGTGTTTATTAGGGACCGTGGATAATTTAAAAAAATCATATATTGGGATATAGACAATCGGTATCTGATATACTATAACTATCTCGTTATTACTATAAAAATATCCTAATTTAATTATATCATAAAAATACCTAATTTCTACGTTAAGAATCTCTTTGCTATTATAGAGAATCTTTAATTTTTTTATAATCTCCTTCATATCCATCGCGTTTAATATGGAATGAGGAGTCCCCGAAGTTCTTATAAAAGCCAGAGTGATCTCTAACTTATATAATTCTTCCGACAATGTATCTATATTATCACCCAAAATAATAAAATATTGCGCCAGATGGGCGTATTTGATCAATTCAGTTTCCCTAGTGCTATCACTATCCATTATACGATTTAAAGTTTCAGTTATTTTTTTCTGATTGATAGTTATATTTTTTAATACCTGTGAATTTTGTACTACCCATTCTTTATTTAAACTTATATGACTATTAATTTCAGTTTCTAATTTATGTTCGTTATTTCTGAGAACTTTGATGGCATTGTCATATTTTATGGCATCTGTGTAATCCAGATTACCGGATATGCTTTTAATCACCGAACCAAGTCCGTCGATTAATCCTCTCTTTTTACGGTTCAACTCAAATGTACCTAACTGATCAGAGATTCTTTTTAATTTGTCACTAAGGTAAGTTATATGGGGATCATATAAGGATAAGGTTTTATTATTTAACTGAGGCCTTATATCAGATAGCTGAGATTTTACCATTGCGACTTGAGAGTGAATATCATCGAGGTTGATATAGTTAAGAAAGGAATGGTAATGGGATATCATTTTCGCGGATCCTAAGTTAAAAGGGAGTAGTCCGGGTCCGTCTTGTAGAGAGTCAATCGTTACATCTTGTCCTTTGGTCAGTTGTAGCAGTAGCAGTAGCGGTAGAAACATCCTGCAACAATACAGGGCTACGCTTAAGGCGTGACTTAGCAACGGGACCGCGTTTCTTTTTCGTATAAATGTGAATTGGTAAATCTGCTAAAACTGTATCTTGTGTGTAACGAGGAGCGAGTTTTTGGCGAGAGGCCATAGGGTTCCGCACAAAAACTTGCTGGTCGGGTGTGTATGACTTTTCAGGTTCGCGGTCTTTATTTCGGTTCTCGGTAAGTTCAGTTCTATTGTGTAATGAAGTGTCATTGATTAAATTATAAACTTGAATCATTCGCTTCTTATGATCTTGTAAGTATTGTTGAAGCAGATGTTCAGTTATATTTATGTGTATTGGGTCACGTGGGTCAAAGTGTCCTGTAATAAGGTCTATTGGTCGGCACTTTGTAAAACTGTGTATAGAGCTGTTGTATCCCATAACTGCATAAGGCATTAAATTGATCACAGGCTCAGTTTTCTTTTCGAGCTTTAAAATCCTTAGATGTTCGAGTATAGTAGAATGAAAACGCTCTACGATTCCATTATCATTGGGTGTATGCGCAAGAATTTTATGGTGTTGTATGTTGTGTAATCTTATGAATTCTGAAAATAGTGCGTTTGTGAATTCTGTTCCTTGGTCAGTCACAATAGTCAAGGGCATACCATGATGAGTACAAAACATAAGAAGAGCTTGAATGACACTTAAAGCTGTTCCATCTCTAAGATGATACGCTTGAGCGTATTTCGAGAAGGCATCAACTAACGTAAGGAATTTTTCAGTTTCAACTGTAAATAAGTCAAGATGAAGAGTTTCAAAAGGTTTGGTTGGTGGTGGTACTATGGCAAATTTTTGTTTTATTGGATGCCGATCGTACTTAGCCTGACCGCAAATATTACATTCATTGATGTATTTTGCGATCGCTTCTTTCATCTTGGGCCAAAAATAACGGTGAGACAATGATAAAAAGCATTCATTAATACCACGGTGGTTAGTTTTACCTTCGTGATATTTTTTTATTATTTCTTGCTGCCGCAAGTATTCCTTGACATTCTCTACTTCATTCTTAGTTAGGACTAGGTTCATGGCTGAACTTTTAAATTTATTTTGTATAATAGGGATAATTTTGTACATAGCCAGGGGTGGATTAATTATAAGACCTGTCTTTACCTTAGGATTAACATACTCTTTTACTGCGTTTATAATATCATCTTCTAAGTTAAATTCGGATACTTGTATAGTAGTTTTTGTGTGCGTGTCAAATGGTTTAGTGACAGTCGGTCGTTTTTTAATGTCACCTACTACCACAAAGCATATCTGTCTATTAAATTTATTTAAAGGATCATCACTTATTGGAATCTCTAATATTGGGTTTTCTTCACTAGTATGAGCGGTAAGGGTTGAAGACCCTGCAACTGAAGATTGGTTATCTGATTCAGGAAGGTTAACAGCGATGGAACTGACGTCTTCATTGTTGATTTCGATGCGAGACAGGGCGTCGGCATTAGTGTTACATTTTCCCTGTTTGTAAATGGGGGTGAAATTATACTCGCTTAATTTTAGTCTCCATCGTGTTAATCGTGAATTAGGTTCTTTAATGTTCATAACCCATTGCAGGGGCTTATGATCAGTAAGAACCTTGAATTTCCTTCCAAACAAATATGGGCGGAAATATTTTGTACCCCAAACTATCGCTAAGAGTTCCTTCTCGATAGTACTGTAATTTATTTCGCTGGAATTTAAGGTTCTCGACGCATATGCTATGGGTCTGTCACTACCTACTGGTCCTTGAGAGAGTATTGCTCCGATAGCGTAATTAGAGGCGTCAGTAGTCAGAATAAATTCTTTGTTAAAGTCTGGGTATTGTAATATAGGGTCATTAGTCAGAAGAGTTTTGCATTTTTCGAAACACTTAACGTAATCGCTGTTATCGGGTGCTATTTTAGATCCCTTCTTGAGACATTGGGTCATAGGTTTCGTTATACGGGCAAAGTCGGGTATAAATTTACGGTAATATCCCAACAATCCGAGAAATCGTTTAATTTCGGTAGGGGTTTTTGGTATTGGAAATTTTTCAATGGCTTTAATTTTGTCTGGGTTTGGTTTAATACCATCTTTACTTATAATATGTCCCAGGTAAGCTGTTTCCAGCTTTAAAAATTCGGACTTATTCATTTGGATTTTAAAATTGGAATCTCTTAATCTTTTGAAAACCTTTTCTAAATTCACCATATGCTCTTGTAACGAAACGCTAAAGACTATAATGTCGTCAAGATATACGAGACACACTACGTTTTGTAGGTCTCTAAGGACGTTATCCATTACGCGCTGAAACGTAGATGGAGCGTTCTTAAGGCCCATTGGCATACGTAGGAACTCGTAATGACCGTGTTCAACATTGAAAGCTGTCTTTGAAATATCTTCAGGGCTCATCTCAACTTGATGAAACCCACTGGCAAGATCTAACGTGGTAAAGTAGTGGCAATTACCTAACTTATCGAATACGTCAGATATATTAGGAATGGGGTATTTGTCGTCGATGGTCTTGTCATTCAACTTCCTAAAATCTACTACAATACGCCATTTCGTTTCTCCAGATGCATCTAACTTTTTTGGAACGACCCATATAGGTGAGTTCCACGCGGAATGAGAAGGTCGAATAATCCCTTGGTCAAGCATTTTCTTAATTTGATCGTGTACCTCTTGCCTAAGAATATGCGGATACCTATAACTTTTAGTGTAAACCGGTACTTCGTCAGTGGTTCTAATTCTATGCTTAACTTGGTTGGTAAAAGTTAAGGGTTCACCCTCTATATAGAATACGTCCGCATATCGCGAGCAAAGCGCTTCTAAGTTTGCACGTTCCTCCGGATTTAAATGATCCGTGCGCAATCGCGACAACACCTCGTTTACGCGATCCGATGCTTGTTCGGTACGAGTGCACTGAACATTAAATAGTTGCGCTTCGATAGGTCTATCCATTGAGAAAACTAAGTCATGACGGGTCGGATTTTTAATTTCTATGATTCCACGGTTATGTTTAATCGTAGTAACACAGTCTCCGATGACACAGTTGGATATACATTGTTCCGGAATGAACGCTTCGCCATCATGAAAGTTTATAGGGACTTTAACTAATTTCGATGTGTTGGCGGGTATAATATCTTCATACAAATTGCAGTTACGCGAGTCATACATTAAAAGTGGATTGGTTGAATTCTTTGTTACTAAGATCTTATTTTTTAAATCAATATTGGATTCCCATTTTTCAAGTAAATCGAGCCCAATTAACCCATCAAAATAATTATGGAATTTATATATGAATAAAGTTATATCGTCTTGCTCATTAATTTCCTGGAAACACGGTACAGTAATTGAATATTCGTTTCGTGTAGTAGCGTGAATATTTGTAACTTCAAACGGATCATAATTACATGGAATGTGTGAATAAAAACGTTGCACGGATTCCGGGCTTATGAATGACTGGTTCGCGCCGGTATCTATAAGTAATTTGAGCGGAGGATCCAATATCTTTATATACGGTAACTGTCGTTGTGTCTGTAAATTAATTTCTATTTTAATTTGTCTGATTTGAGGGTTTTCTGAAAATCCTCATTTTCAACCTTAGGGGTTTCTACCGGTGTTTCTTCAATGCAATAACTATCAGAATACTGGGGTTGTTGGTCATACATAAATTCGCAAGCATAGTCGGGGTATTCAGTATAGTCTTGTTGGTAGTCATAGTATTCATTATCGTCATAGTATGTCGGTTCGTAAAATTCCGTAAGATTCATCTCTCTAGTCTTAAAATAATTTGAAGGTGGAGGGTTACCGAATTTACTCCAGTCGTGAGGCTGGCGTTGCGGGAATGGTTTCGTCACGTAATGACTCACGCCACTCATAGGTTGCGGACCGGTGGGCGCTGCATTTCGCGGAGGTAATTTAAAAACGTTACTTTGGGGCCTATAGTTTGGGGGCGGCGCGCCAAACATTTGCTGCGTCCGAGTAGGTCCTTTCGCTTGGGAAAGGTTCGGTTTCCAGATTGGAACCGATTTTTGAGGTTGCGCGGGAAATTGACGTAACTGTCCGGGCATTATAAAAGGTCTAGGTGGTTGCGTTATAAACGGTCGCGGGGATGAATTAACAATAGGGGATGGTCTAACACCGTATTGAAATTGAGGTTGAATAGCCTGGGGCTGATACCTTTTGTCGGCCGTGTGCTCGTTGCGCTGCTGCATGTATAAGGTATTAACCTCCTCGTGCACGAACTCTAGAGCTTTTTCTATAGTATCAGGGCGCATGCAACGGATTCGAGATCCCAATGGGTCGCGTAAACCGCGTAAGTATGACTGAAGCGTTAACTTCTTATATAAATTTCGTTTAGATTCAATAGTACTCGGGACCGTTTCATGCAAACTGACATACGTCATAATAGTACTAAATAAATTTTGACACTGCTCGTAAAATTCTTGGGGACTCGCCGGGCCTTGGTTCAGTAACGAGAGATCGTTATAAAGCGATGTTTCGTCGCGTTGGTCGGCGAAACTATTGATTAAGGCAGATCGAATGCCTATCCAGTTTTCTGGCACACCGTTGGTATTAATAAGGCGCGCGGCGGGCCCTGTGACTTTGTTTAAAATCCCATTTAAGAGAGCTAGATTACTGAGCTCATGTCCAGGCTCATCCCTTGCGTACTGCGTAACTAACTGGTCACATAACCGTATGAACCTAGTAAGCACATTAGGGTTCCCGTCGAAGTCGGGAAGCAAGCGGAGCGCTTTAAAGATCTGATCTATCATCGCGTCCATATTTGTGCTATAAAAAAATTCTAGATTCCTATTCGCGTCTTGCAAATGCCTACGACTATTATCTAATCTATAAATCCGATTTTGCCTAGGATGGAAAATTTTTGGATTTTTTTGGAAACACTTAGGATTAAAAGGAAAGCAACTCTAGATAGAACTAAAGTACTCACATTAATTGCACCTTGGTATCTGCGAGATCGATGTCTTGATCACCTCAGGAAGCTGCGCTCGAAGGTTCTTCAATACCCGATCGCACGCGCGCGGTTTGCGATTTATGCGGATATTTCGGGTATCCTACCGACTGCGCCAATTATGTCGAGCGCGTCCCGAGATTGCAAAAAAAATGCAATTAGAATTATAACTAAATTTAATGAATAAAAATATTACAAATAATTCTATATCTAAGTGTATGTCGACTGGTCGATGTAAGATCCAGAAGTGGCGGCTGGCTGAAGGGCGAAGGCTCGGGTGCCGGCCGCATTGACGTCAATGGTGGACACGAGGCGCTGCATCGGCGACTCGTGGCCAGAGGCACGTTGTGCTGCATCGGCGGCCTGTGGCTTCAAACACGTTGTGCTGCGTCGGCTGTTACTACGGCGGTCCACAATAGATGTTTCGATACGTCATCTCTTTTATTGCGTCATTAATATGTAACATACATATGAATTATGTATATAGATGGTCTGGCCACTCAAGTATGGCTTGCGATCCAGGGATCCCGGGTCCCCGAGCCCGTTTGTGGGTGCGTAGTGAGCCGCACGGAGTCTGGTAATGAGCCCAAATAGCGGCACTAGGATCGCCCCATAAACGTGGGTCTGATGAATAGCTGGCGAAATAGGGCTGCAGAAATGCAAATATGCATATCGTTTTGGGAAATCCCGATTATTTATGTAAGTATATAAAAAGTTGACACTCATAACTAATAAAAGTCTGAATATTTTCTTATTTTAATCTGTATGTGTGATATATTATTGGATTAATATTTCTAGCGTTATCACAACGTATCCCTTCACAAACCCTTTACGATCAGTGCATATTGGGTATGGGTTTACTATTTTGAGAAGCTTAGACCTGTTAATTTTCCTCATACATTAAAAAAGAACTTGAATGGTGTGAAACAAAATCGTAACTGTTTTGAGTTAAAAATACTCCATAACTTTACATTAAACTTTAAAATACCGGTGTAAACATTTGTCACCTAAAATCCGTACTCAAGAGCCATACCGTCAGCGGGCGTCGAACCCGCATTGGTACAGTTAGGAACAGGTTGCCTTCCTGATTCTCTCGGCAGACAGGGCATGTCCATCAGAGGATCGCATCTGTATGCGAAAAACGTAAGGAATTTCTTATCAAGGCTATAATTGACAGGACTTCTTACCTCCTTATAGATAGAAGAAAATAGAAAACATCCTTCATGGTTTAATTGAAAAATAAAAAAAATACGAGCCTAAAATCGAATTCTAAATTCAAAATCTCAATTTCAGATCTATCATAAAACCAAGTTGGTGTTTATAGCATTGAATACAGAATCTCTTTTCTATTTGTTTTAAAGAGTTCATAGGACAAAAAATAGGTTAGGAATATTTTTGTAAATCTCAAGTTGCTGTGTCATTTTTTGCATGGTTGCCCTCTGCCTGCCTCATAGAACGAGTTATTCCACGCTCTACCGTCCTTCACGCGACAATGATAAAATACCAGCACATCTTAATCGAGGACTAAATATATTTCAAATGTCTTCATCATCAAATTAATTTTAGTTATATAATTTGCATTGGTCGATTCTCTGGTTTGAAGGGCGTATTGTAACTTCTGTTTTTTTATTTAGCCTTAAAAAGAAGTTGACGATATACGATTGCTATAATAGGATAAATGGTACCATATTTTGCAATAAAATGCAAATTTCCGTATTAACGTACGACGAATAAGGATATGCAAACTTTTTTATAGCAAAAGTGGACAGAATTTATATTGCCAAAATAAACAAATTATTACTTTTTTCAAGTTTTGTTTATACGGATAGAGTATTAAGAGATCTCACTGAACCTATAAAAATGTAAAGTTAAAAAATCATCATATGATTTCTCAAAATATTAACTTATTACATAAAAATTTAACATACTTATTTGATGTTATGAAGCGAGGCGGATGAAACCAAAATATTTGTGTGTTATGCAAATATCCGCTAAATTTAACCAAATAGTTATTGCCCAGTTAATTGATCCTGTCCATCAGAAAATACGAAAAGTAGTATTTGAAAGTGTTATAACAAGATCAGCGACCTCCAAAATGCGCGCCGGTTTCCGCGTCGACCCAGCCTTGCATTACAGTTAAAACCAGTTGGCGGGAAATTAAGGGCGCTTCTTTGTAAATCGAACGCGCTCTCGTAAATTGTTGTTTGTGTACAGGTGACAGACAAGGCTGCCAACATTCAGAGGTATTAGTTTATGTTGCTTGCGTCCAATACTGGTTTTTCAACATGCATTTTGTTTCTAAATATTTAACTGCAGAAACACGCTTTTAACTCTTCGATTGGAATTTTTTGAATGATTTATTTAGTGTTTTAATATTAATTAGCAGTGTGCCAAACAGTGGACATATATACTGATGATTTTTATGATATAGATACTATTAGGTCGGCAACTAAGTAAGTGCGGATTTCACTCTTAGACGGCTTTAGTTGAAGTTTTAGGTTTGCTGGCGTAGTGCAAGTGTGAAATACATTTTGTATTAGATAGTTGGTAATTCAGCTATCAATCAGTAAAAAAAGTTTTTTGATCGGCTGCGTCGTTTTCGTTTGGTGTTCGTTGAAAAATGGAAAATCAAAAGGAAAATTATTGCCATATTTTGTTTTTTCATTTCGTAAAGAGAAAACGCATCGCAAGCTCACAAAAAGTTATGTGCTATTTATGGTGACGAAGCCCTAAAAGAACGGCAGTGTCAGAATTGGTTGGACAAATTTCGTTCTGGTGATTTTTACTCAGAGACGAAAAAAGCTCTGGTCGCCCAGTTGAAGTTAATAACGACTTTATCAAAGCAATAATCGATTCGGATCGTCACAGTATAACTCGTGATATTGCAGAAAAGCTTCGTGTATCACATACATGCATTGAAAACCACTTAAAACAACTTGGCTATGTTCAAAAACTTGAAAATCCGCGATTACTTAATTGCCAACCCAGGTTCGTCGCCATAAACAGCAAACAACTGTTGGTAAGCTTCCGATGCGTTTTTCCTTTGCGAAAAAAAAAAGTAAAAAATGACCATATTGTTCCTTTTAATTTTCAGTTTTTCAACGAACGCCAAACGAAAACTACGCAACCGATCAAAAAGACTTTTTTTACTGATTGATAGCTGAATTGCCAACTATCAAATAACAAAATGTGTTTTACACTTGGACTCCGCCAGCAAACCTAAAAATTCAACTGAAGCCATCTATGAGTAAAATCCGCAATTACTTAGTTGCCGACCCAATACTATAGATTTAGATTCAAAAAGTTATCAATGCAGCTTCGTTAACAACAAAAACAAAAAATAACAACCTGTTTGCACTCTAATTTTCCAAGGAAGATAAAAATTACCGACCCGATCTATATAAATTGGTGCAAATGGTAAGTCTGGATCCCGTTATTCGAGTCGAAGCCGCGACGGGATGTAATGAACCCACCGAAACCTCAAATCCAGTTTGCTGTTCATTTTATTTTTGGTTTAAGGGAAAATATTGTTACAAATATTGAGATGTTATACTTGATTATATCATTTATTTTTATATATTACAAAACAATTGAATAAGCCTAGAAAGGAAATGTAAGCATGCCAAGCTGCCGATTCTCAGATTGGTCTACCATAATATGTTACACACGTCCTCATACAAAATACTGTCTATTTCTCTTCTAATATTTTCAACTGTTATGTGAGGCCTGTAATATAAATATTGTTCTTCTAAGATTCACACAGATCTTATACAGGTTGGTCGACTTTGTACATCTACGAAATACGGAGAATTTCTAGGTACGTAGATTTCCATACAATATTTTCCTTTACAGATAAATTGCGTGATTACCCATCATGATTACACTTCGGGTTCTTATTTTGCATTGATATTCTTTTCACGTTTACTCTGAAGGAATATTTTATATACAATAACACATAGAACCTACAATGGCGAAGGTATAGGTCTTGTAAAAACCCAGAAAAAAAATTATTTGTGAATCACACAAACATTTGTCTCAGACATTGAGCTTACTACGTAAGAAATAATATCGAAATGGTCTCGGTGCGAAAATTGAACACATAGCCTCTCGTATCCTAAGCTGGTGTCTAGTCAGTAGCCATCTATCTAGTTCAATTTCTATAAAAAACAAAATTGGATCGAGAGATTTGCCGATACTTAAGGTATGTATTGTATACCTCAGGATGTAAGGATGCTGAATCGCCCACCACAACTGCTATATTGAATTACATTTAGAAGGGCGCGGATATCCCCTATTTAAAGTCTTTTTTCATACTCTTTTGGCGAGTTGAATGTCTGTACAGACAAAAAGAAGATCTAGAGGTCTCGGGTTCGATTCCTGGAAATTTTCAATAGGTGCACGAAGTCTAAGGAAATGTGTCCATGGGGGTGTACGTGGGACTAATATATATATTTATAGCTTAAAAACTTAGTAAACGCCCGGGCGTAATCTAAATTTCCGTCCTCATCCCATGAAAAGACATTTTACCGGGATAAAAAGCCTATAAATTAATTCAGAGCGAAAACTACTTCTGCAGAAAGTTTTTTTTTTAATCTATTATTTTTTCCGTGAATGAATAAAAATATCAATACAAACTTTCGCCGCTAAAATATTAATATTTATATCGATAGCCTGTGATGTGTATATATCCAATGTTCTCCTTTTGATATAATTATATCTTTATTATAAAACGAAATAGTATCTTGTTTTAATCGCACACGGAAATGATAGTGAATAATTATATAGCTACTAGCTATCTGTCTACTATCAGTAGGTAGTGATAGTCAAATTATAATTGTAAACGTGCAGTTCATCGTGGTTTGGTTTTCCTACAATACGGATGATATGAGACATTTCAGTGCCATAAACGCTTGAAATAGAAATAAAATTTGGTTCTACAATACCGATATTTACCTCGACATCTACAAAACTGTATCATGGATGCTATCAAAGTGATCTTTAAATCTTATTTACTAATTAGTACCTGTCAACTAAAATTTGGATCGAAAACTGTTTCTGAAAACATAATTCTTTCAAACGCAAAAACATTGTAGAATAATATTTACGTTTAATTTAATTTCTCATCTTGTGTCGTTGCATCACGTATGACAATAGTTGAAGCGAGACAAAAGATCTTTTAGTTACAGCTCAAGATGGACCATAGATGAGTAATAAAGCAGGTGTCGGGTCAATTTTAATTGGTTACCTATACCTATAAAGCGCATACAATACGTAGGCACGTGTGCTTTGAATAATTTAAGTATGTACTTATGTATGCAAGATCCGTGATTATTCCGATAATAACTTATGCCGGAGTACGTCCCTTATCGATAACGATAAATGCAGTAGTTCCTGTTTGATGGAATTTTGTTGAATAGACATACTTTAGAATGGCATCCTGGAAAGAACTGTTTACAGTTTATTTTTGCATAACCATTGGACATTTGTACGTCATATATGTATGTATATGTCCGAGAGGGCAAAGACAAGGAAAGGTAGAAAATTAAGAGACATTGCCAAAAGTAAGTTCTTGTGAGATTTGAGTAATGTGTTTTTCATACATACATACATACGTAACCTCATATCTACAGTCCTCGAAGGGGTTGGTAGAGGGTCATTACCTCACCTACATTTTGCCAGGTATGTATCAATCGCAAAAAATAAGAGGCGAGCCTATTGCCGATGTTTTAATAAATAATTTCTTAACTATGTTGAAATACCTCCGTATATTACATTCCGGGATAAGTCAGTAGTCAATTCATTATGACCTCTATTATTCTATAATTTCTAACATGAAATAAAATTAAAAAAATATATTGTGCAGAATCCTATAGACACATTTTTTTCTGTAAATTCAGATACCGGGTGTCACAACAGAAAACAAGCAAGATATATTACTGGTGTTGTAATCAAAAGCACTTTTAACACAAGCAATCATATCTTAAGAACATAAATCGGCAATTTTGTACCGCACTTCACAGATTTTCCACATCGCTATAAATAAACTTGAAAGTAATGCAATTGTTACATTTAAGGCAAACACATCCTTTCAAGTTTTGTATAACGTAACACCTATATTGTATTACATAAGGGTTATCGAATGTTGTTCCACACTTTCATACTACATTCGAAACAAAACGGGCATCTTTCTGAGAAGCAGTGCCGATCCAGTCTGGCCATCTCTCTAGCTAAATTGTACATCATTAAAATTGCAATGTAATTTGAAGAATTGATCGAAATAAGATCATTTAATTTTATTGGACTTTGCAAAAAACATACTAGGCTTTAAAATAAATGGTAAAAACTACCAAAACAACCTGGTAGGCAGTTACAATCAGCATTTTTGCTTCGTTATGACGTGAACCACAAATAATTAAAATTTTAAATGTACATTGCATTATTGAATAATAGTTTCTTCTACAGTAAAGGTTTTCCTTTATGATTTCTCATCTTGATTTAGATCTAAATTACAGACATTCGATATTTTTGTGCTGTAGTCCCAAATCGATGGGAAATTATTTTAGATAGAAGTGTAGTCTACTAACCCGAAATAAGCAGGCGTGGTGGACTAGATTCTAAACCCTCTACATGGTACAGAAGGCCCGTACTCAAGCTCCCAGCAGTAGGCCGCATATAGGCTGACAGAGAATGGTCGGTTAACAGCTTTAAGATTTTAATCGTAAATATGTCGCCAATCCGCACTGGTCTTTCGACTTTATTAACCTTAATTAAATCGCTAGTAAATATATTTTATTGCATCGTCGCTCATTCATAAACTAATAAATCAGAAAAGCAAAGCAATAAATCAATGTAAATATTTTTGTAATTTCATAACACCGATTATAAATCTCAGGTTTTTTCCAACTACCGGACTTTCGACACAGTAGTAAAAAGTTTTCGATTGGAGGTCAGATCGCTCAGATAACTTGCATCTGTAATTAAATACTGTTGGACAGGTGCATGTTTTTTTATAGAATCGGGTCCTTTCAAGGACTTTTTTGTTCGGCCGTCAGATGTATGTGGCTTACCCACTGCCATTTACCGAAAGTTGTCAGAAGTACTCGTAATAAAAGACGATCAAAGTACAAAATGACTGGCTAAAGATTCTGTAGTTGATGAGCAGATATTGGGTCCTAATGAAAACCCGATATTTATAAAACTGCATCACGGATGGTTCAAAGTGATTTAAAAATTTTACTTTCGTGTTTCAAATCTCAGACACTCACCTGTCTTTTCGAAGATATGTGTTTATTCACAATAAATTATCACGTATTTTAATCATATCTCATCGCGAGGAAACCTGCATGTCTAAAAATTATTTGGAATTTCTTAGGTCTTGTTTTCTAGTACTCGCTAAGTCCGAGCCTTATGTTTGGGGACGATTTGTAATGAGATGTCCTCGTGTAACAAAAAAAGGAGTGTAGTACGCCAAAGGTTACTCTATCAGTTGTAGACAGGGCCTGTGCCCAGCACGTCCCCGTGCTATAAGGGCTGATGACGATATAAATTAAGAGTAGTACCTATATCACTTGACTATACAGGTTTTGTACATATTATTTATGAGTGATCATAAAGTTCTGTTCTACATGTCTGTACAGACATACATAAGACAGCTTATATCGATCCCACATACGTATGGGATATTTCAATAAGACTACAATTACAATCCTGAGCTCAAGGTGAACTACGTCTTGCGTTTTGGGTCTCAGAAACTGCAAACTATTGCCATTTATTCGTTGCATGAACTTAATATGTGTTATTTCATGGGAGTGGGTGCGTGGTTATGCCATTTTCCCTAACATCTTGCATATCAAACAGTTTAAAACAAAGTTAGGCAAGGACAATTTCTTTGAAATATACTTAGGGAAATTCTAGTCTGTATACCTAAAGAGATAATGTATACATTCTTGTATTTAACTAGAGGAAAGTTTCTTAGTCTTCCCTTTAAAATACAATGGAAAACGTTAAAAAGGGTATGTCAGATTCTTCGGCTATCAGCTCGCTAAGCAATTACTTATTTGACTGAGTCGAGTACCGTGGTAGTAACCATATCCTAAGTAATGCTTGAAATCTCTTGGTTAACGTTGATCTTTGATTAAGCAGGAGTTGAGATACCTTTCAATTTGTCCTATTTAGGTCATTCGGACAGAAAAAGCGTCCGCGAAATGCAGGTGCCCACACACTTTACCACACATCTCGAGATCTTTTCTTATGAAGCGCACTATAATAAATTAATAATGTCTAGGCATCATTAAATGAATTAATAAATCTACCAAATAATAAATATTCAAATGCAGTTTAATTATTTTTACGTGCTAGGGCTAAGATTTATCTTCACTGCTTTTTTTCTTGTTGCAAAAAATCCTTGAAAACCTTCCGTGTTTCTCAAGCCTTTAAACGAGTAATTGTAAGATTTATTACACTATCTATATATATAAAAGAAAGTCGTGTTAGTTACACCACTTATAACTCAAGAACGGCAGAACAGATTTGGCTGAAAATTGGTAGGGAGGTAGCTTAGAGCCAGGAGACGGACATAGGATACTTTTTATCCCGTTCGATAGCGTTCCCGTGGGACTTTTCATTGTTTTCTTTATCCATACAAAAGTTTCGTTTTAATAATTAAGTCAATTTGAACTTTAATACAATACAATAAAGTTTAAATCGTAGTGGAGGAGTTCTATGTTATAAAAATGAATTGCTCGATGTGTTCCTAAGCGCAAATCTCGAGAACAGCTGAACCGATTTCGCTAATTCTTTTTTTATAATATTCCTTGAAGTACGAGGATTGTTCTTACGGAGAGATACATTTTAATAATTGCCTGAAAAGGTCTAAAAATAATACTTTTCTATATTCCCATACAAAAGGTTCGTAATGATACTTAAGTCATTTTGAACTTTAACACCATACAAAATTTCCTGTCATTTAATGTTTATCCCGTCGATGCAGTTAGAGGCCCCCTCAAATAAAAGAACGTATTAAAATAAGCATTTTGAATCGACAATATGTATCTATAACATTCGAATAATTGCGTATTTTAGATGTTAAAAATGCAGAATTCTCATGACAATGGATTGACATTTTTTGGCTGTCAAATATTAAGGCGTTCAGAAATTTATTTTGTGTAACAAATCTCCTTGGTAGTGCCTAATTTTTTATTTTTTATTATGCTTGAATATCTAAAATACTCTAAATCTCCTTCAACAAATCGTAATAAATGTTCAGGGGATGCCTTTTCCATTGATCTAGCCAGTCATGGAACAGGGCTATGAGTTCGCGACCTCGGCCCCCCGAGCTGTTGGAGTCTCCCACTATTTCCTTATCCGGGACTGTGGCATCCTTACCATCAGGCCAAATATCCTTACCTGCAATATCCTGTACCCAAACACACGCTATCTCTACCCCTTTACCAAAAGAACGAAAGCCCCAAGGAGAGTTGGTGTCAGACAGGCGGGCGGCCGTAAAACATTTGCCAAAACATTTATACAGTATGTATAATAAGAAAGGTGATAGGGCCTAGGCCGTCCCCCGTAGCCGACGCGCAGGGGCAGCATCCGGTTCCTATGAGAAATGGGCAAGGTTTGTTACACCAGCCCGGGCGGGGGCAACGTAAGACACTAGCCCGGGAAATGAGATTGAGGTATGCAAGTTGGAATGTAGGTACGACAAATGGTAGGTCAAGGGAAAAAGAAAAAAAAATGGTCAACGACGAAGACTTACGAAAGACGACTGCATGCAGCAAAGATGCCGAATGTTGCGGTGGATGTGTGGTATAACACGGAGTGACAGAGTCAGAAATGAATACTTTAGGGTAAGTCTGAAAGTAGCTCCTGTGATAGAAAAGATGAAAGGAAACCGTCTGTCGTGGTATGGGCACATTAAGAGAAAGAATTAATCATATGTAGGAAAAAAAAGTGATGAACATGAAAGTGGATGGATGGGCGAGCTGAGGGAGGCCAAAAAAGAGATGGATGGAGTGCGTGACTGAAGATATGAAAAAGAAAGGGGTGAATGAAAACATGACGGCTGACAGGGATGTGTGGAAAAAGGAGAGATACTGCGCCGACCCCAAGTAATTAATTGGGACAAGGGCAAGGGGATGATGATATACCTAAGTAATTAAAAATTAAATTCTGTTAATAAGTAACAAGACATTCATTGACTGGTAGGGCGATACGAAGTTTGCCGGGACAGCTAGTTTATTATATTTAATGCTAAAACTCTTCAATGTGTCTAATGTTTTGATGTATAGTCATGTAATTAATTAAAAATAATTAGCGTTGCGATGTGAATTTTTAATTTATAGGCTTCCGGTTTACAATTTGTCTTCTCTATAATTTATAAACACCATTAAAACCAACCTTTCTAGGCATTATTTGGCGTGTGCGGTCTATAAAATTTATTCTGTTTAACGTTCCGTACCTGAAGGGCAACACGTAATCCTAATACTAAAATTTTTCTGTCTGTATATCACCAGGTTGTCTCAAGAACCGTGGTAGATAGACTAGATATTTTGGTGGTGATGTATTTACGTTACCGCGACAACAAATACTAAAAAAATGTGGGGCTAAGTAAAGTATAACTTGTATTTACAATTATTGATGTCAACTTCAAAATTCCATTTTGAAACTAATATTTATATTATGAAAAATCGCCGATAGACGAAATTATTTCTATAAGATACTTGGTTTGTAAAATATGCAGTGTTTGTATGACCAGAATTTACAATCTTCAAAATTAAATGAAAAATTTGAAAGTTTATAGTTACAATTATTGTTATTTTTGGAGTCAGTGCCGAAAGTCAAATTTACAACCTCCTACTTATTTTGAAGTCGTGTAAAAATAGTTACAAATTGTAGAGTACTAGAGAAACGTGATTAACATCTAAGCTTACCTGTTGTATAACCACGTCTAGCGGCTGTCCTGTCTGCAGCTCCTCAGAGGGTCGTCGTGTCGGCCTCACTGCATATTCACGTTCTCCGATCACCTGAAATGAATAGATTGTTTAGCTTTTGTATTGAGTTATTTTGAATATGGAAGACACTGAACAGAGGTTTAAGGATTATGATCTTTTCTTTCTCGAGGGGAAATCTGATAATGGCTCTACTTCCCGGCAGCCTTAGTCTTAAGGGCGGGAAGCGTAGGGGTCACCGGCTTTCTAGCTCTGAGTCTCTAACGGAAATCCAAATGGCGGCTTTCCTAACAAAACCCAGTGGCCCTCTTCGCTCCAAGTAGGACGAACAAGGTGCATGAGCAAAAAGCGCCCAACATTGTTCCGTAGCCGACCAGTGCGCCTTCAAGACGAAAACGTCTCTGTCTTGGAGTTGTAGGGAGCGCAGTTGCACCCCCATTGGTAGTAATAGTAGTGGAATGCTTAGGGCAACACCCTATTTCCCTTCGAACTTTATTTAGCTTTTCTGTGACAACCGCAGATTAAGTGATTGAAGATCAAAATAGATTTTTATTGCAATGGTGTCTGTTGCCAATTGCCTTACTGATTAATGAGTTACTCTTGAACGCAGCAATAGAGTGACAAGCGCAAATAATGTTGCAACTTCACAAACAAACAAACATTTTTGTAAATTTGCATCAAGGGTAACCTTCGCGACATTTGCGAAACACGCAAAAAATAAACGTTGCTGCATGAAATTACATTCTGGTGTATGTCGAGGGTTTGAACATTGACAGATAATTTTAATTTTTGACTTCAACTTGCATCTTCGACTTAGATATGTAGGTGTGTCTTCTTTCATATGTCAAATAATAATCACTCAAGTTCCATGTTATTTTGTTGTATAGTCAAAGATTGTATTTCTTTTTTTTGCACCCCGAAGTAGTACCAAAACCTTTATTACGAAACTTAACTTAAATTTTATCATCAAACAAGAAAGTGTTTTTAGAGGTCAAAAACACTTCCATCTCTATGAGAATTAGTGGGTCTTGATATTTGGAAGCTAAAAATAATCAAAACATTCAAAACTCCACTGTGGCCTTCTACAAAATGTGTTACTATATTATTGTTGGTAACCGAATTATTTTGATACGACAAGCGCAAACACTTACTAAACGTCAAGAAATCATTAATTGAATTCTCCCGTGTTTGGCTTCCTCTTGAATGTACATATGTGTTTAAACAAACAAGCAATCGGACATACTGTATTTTTGTGACATAGATAGAACTATGACGACGTTGAAAAGCTTGGCATGTTACAATCTTTAGCTCCGCGCTTTTGCAAGCAATTTACAAGCAATAATGACGAAAATAGGCCAGCGTGGTGGACGATGGCCTAAACCCTCTCAATGGTAGAGGAGACCCGTGCTCAGCAGTGGGCGTATATGGGTTGATGAAGAAGAAGAAGAAGAATGACGAAAAACATCGTGAGACCTATGAATACCTAGCTTAAGGCGCTATCCATAGCTCTTATTTAAAGAGTCCTAATACTGGAAGATATAAAGATTAAATTTGACACCCGCAAAAAACAATTATACTTAAAAGCAACTGACCAATGTTTTTAAAATACACATATGTTTCTGATGTAGTTGTAGAGATCAATGAGCCTAGAACAGACTTCATTAAGCGCTCCCCACGAGGCCAGCGTGGTGGACTAAGGCCTTAACCCTCTCAATTATAGAGGAGGCCCGTGCCCAGCATTGTGACATAGTATATGCGCTGATGATGATGAATATGAATTTTTAAACTATACGTTCCTTGAGTATATCGATTACTTAGTTTGACTAAAACAAAACTTAGTAAGGTCATGTTGTTATGTTGTTAAGACGGTATGAAGCGATTGTTTATTTGTAAGTTCGAACGTTACTGCAAGTCGAAAAACAGCTTTATTAATAAGGTAAACGGTTAATATCGGACACCAATGCGGATGCGACGTGGCTCAATGACGCAGATCATGTGACTATAAATACATTTCGTCAGTAATCTGTTAATTGCTCTTCAAATATTACAGTTATTTTACAAAATTTTATTATCGTTACGCTTGATGGGAAGCGTGTGCTGTGTAGGGGAAATGTACATGTTTTTGACACTGTATCTAAAATGTCTTATGGCTGTTTGGAAGTAGTAGGGAAAGAAATAAGGAGTTTAATATATGCTCATTTTCATTATCATCATCAGCCCATATACGTCTCAAAGCTGTTAGTGCGGATTGGCGAAATACACCTGAGATATTTCTAAGAACTTTTAGGTGCACAGGTTTCGTCAAAATGTTTTTTTTCTCGCTCAAAAGAATTTTATTTAATACAGTAGTCAGAGGTGCCTGGGTTTTGAATCCGGGAATATCGTAATTTTCGACCGCGCGCCTAAATAAAAATAAAACACTGGTTCTTACCCACCACTGTACTTTGCCTAATCGTTCTAAAATTGGCCAAGTTTTAACCACAAACCAACTTTAACTTGTATTTGGTCGCAGCGTCGACTACTGGTGCGTTTACCCTCGACCAAAATTGACCAATTTACACGTGCGTGAGTTAAATTATCATCTGATGATGGTCCCGCTGCGTTTTGTTTTGAAAGCCCTTCCGTACCGGTTATAACCGGATTTTAGACGACAATATGGCTGTATGATGTATTATTTATTTGTCTGTTTATTAGCACTTTATTGTATGTAGAAAATGAACATAAGGACACAGGGAAAAATAGTTTTAGCGGTCTTATCGGTAGAGGCGATAATTTTTATTAGGGTTACATGACTGCCCGTCCTTTTTTGGTACAAGAGGGTGATTTCTAAATAGAGCTGAGGTTGGATTTTTCACGATGACAGTCTCAGAACAGCAAGGAGATTAAATTTGACCGAAAAATAAACCCAATAGTCACCACCACATACTAAGACAAAAGTCTTATATCGTGGGTATCAGTAACTACGAGAAATTTTTTGGTCTCTGATACAATCAGACTCGAAACAAATATTTGTGGATCACACAAACATTTATCTCGGTGCGGGGATCGAACCCGCGGCCGCTCGTTTCGTAAGCTGGTGTCTAGCCAACTGCGCCTCGGGGCTGTCACAGGAACACATGAAATGTATAGAAACACAGGAAAAAAATAATTGTGGATTATATAAAACTTTTCTCGATGCGGAGATCGAACTCGCGACCTGTCTTTATGCAAGCTGGTGTTAAAAATCGCAATGGGCTGGCTTTCCTCTCAGTATTCTTCGGCTGAATGGAAAAGTTACAGTTAAAATATGAAAAAGATATTAATTTACCAACCCACGAAGAAATTCTGATGAAATGTCATTACAAATTTTATAACGCCAATGGAAATTTTTTTGTTTCAAGTTACGTTCACGGTTGCTCCCGACTGAAGGCGATCCGCGCGGTTCTAATTTCAAACTGGGACGATGACTCCTCCACCAATCAGAACGCCGAATGATTAGGCACTCCATCCGTTCCACCAATCAGCTGCTTGCTATTTTTAAACATGGCGGCCTACTCGTGACAGGGAAAAGTGCAATAAAATTTTAAAACGTTTTTGTCGCTTGATGTTTTTGTTAATACAGATGGAGATGAAACTGTATGATGTGGGAATTTACGTTTTTATTGTTACGGTTTTTTGTCAATATTTTTTTATATTTTGGTCAAACTATTTATAGATATAATTTGAAGATCGCGTATATTGAGATTTTTTTTATAGATCCTTCTGTATCTTTGATTATATTGAGGTTATGTACGATTTTGTTTAGTTTGTCGTAAAAATAAATGTTTTGATAATTTTCTTGTAGATACCTTATGTATATATTGTAAATAGAAACAGCGATTAAAAATCGATTCTCGCGGAATTTTTAAAGTTTTAATAGCACCATTAATTTCAACGAATTATGGAAGTCTTATAAAAAGTAATAAGTAATTACTTGATCGGTATGTTAACCAAGGTTTTTATGATATATTTGTTAATATTAAATACACAATTACGTCATAAGCGTTATGATAAACGTTGGAAAGGAATTAAAAATCGCCATGAATTAATGGTTGAAGACGTTTACGTAAAATATGAAATAATTAATAGCAAGCTATGTTTCGTTGTTAGTAGTGATGATTTACAGGCAGTCGAGTTAAAGCTGCCACGGGTTCGAACCCTGGGCAGTGGGCACACACCTCTTACTTATTGTAGTCATGAGTGTACGATGAATTATCACGTATTTTAAAGGTGAATATGGAGATATATAAACAAGTAACTGGTTGTTAATATAGTATTAGATTGTATGTTTTAGTGTTTTAAAAATCGATCACATATGGTATTTACTGCATATAATTACATAGTGGTTTCAGATATTAATACAGTTATTTATGTAAGCTACTTTGTTACTCGTTTATTGGACGTAAATGCACTTCGGGATTAGTAATTATTTCTTCATAATTTGCAGTTTATAACCTGTAATTTTACAGGTTATAACATATTCTAGACACATTTTACGTTTTATTTAAGCACGTGCAAACAGCCTTTTAAAAAAAGATAAAGATTTAAATAAAGATTAGACTATATTGTTAGAGAATGAGGTTTTATTTTATATACTTCAATCTTTAGTTTTTTAAGTAAATATGTTTAGCCTACATTTTATTAGCTTGGTTTGACCATAAATATTTTTTCGATTTTGGATATAGTAAAAGTCATGGGAGACACAAAAAAGCTTCAAATAATTATTTATATATTTGCCATATTTTATAGGTTGAAAAGGAGAAAAACACGTCAATAACATTGTCGAAAGAGCAAGTCATTGTTATTCAACACGTATGAAACATAGAAAATAATTTTCTATTCCGTCCATTAAACATTTATGTAAAGCATTAAACGACAGTTTTTGCGTTAAGTTGTACGAATGTTTACGACATTCATTGGCGGGTGATTTTTCACATTGTATGTAAAGTGAGCAGCGGGTCGAGACTCGAGCCACGCATTGCGCATGCGCCCGCGGTCAGATGTCAGCGACAATGGCGGGAAAACTGGCGACAGGGCTGCCAACATAATACTTACTTTCGTTTTTATTATTTTGTTTTTAAAATTAGAATATTTTCAACAACGCTATGCACTTTCACCGCCATTCGGATAAGCGTTGCTTAAATAAGTAGGTACTTGAACCATGTATAAGAAAGTTTTTTTTTCGTTTCTTAAGCCGTAAGTAATTTTACAAAATAATATATGTACAATATTTCTTGGCAACTACGCAAAAGTTAAAAAAAGGCTCATGCAAACTTATTAGTTAAGGCGTATTTTAATTGTATCTTCAACACTAGTAATCAAATAAATACAAAATCTAAAACTGATTTCATTTTTCTTTATCCATCACTCGAAATGTGAGATATTTGAAACAAAATACACAGTCCGCCCTAAAATATCACGTTACACGAAATAAAGATTTTTTTCTTGTCCAATTTATCTAATGTTCCGTCTTTAAATCCTCAGTTTAGTCAACTATAATTATGTAAAAAGAAAGTAAATATTTTGTTCATGCTACGTGTAAGTAACGGAACTGACTAAAGCAAGATGGCGTTTTAATCTCCGCCGGTGTGTTACAGCACAACCTTGCATAAGATAGTTAATACCTGCATGTTAAATTGAATATTACGTATTAATTCATTCATTAGCTCATGATATTTCAACTTGCGGACATAAAACTGTGAATAGCCGGTCAGCGTGTGAATACTTGTTGATTGCAAGTCAATACAAGACTATAAATTACGTGTAAAGCTTACATCATGTCGCATTGTTTGTATGTGGAAATATTTTTAGTACCCGCTCTATGGATTTGTAAAGTTGTTAATTGGATGTTTTCTGTCTTTTTGTCCTGATTGGCGTTTTATTTGCGTGTTGAGGTACATTTATCGCGAGATTAAGATGTAAGCTCGCACGATACTATTATACAGACATACCAGTTTTGACTGCATTAGAATAAATACTTACTTCCTCTGTCTTATGTAGTTTTAAACTGAAATTAACGACTATTGACTGAGTAATCGGCATTTATTTTATCTTTGACGATCTGGTCATAATTTAAACCGAAATTGAATAGTCGAGTTGTTTTTTTTTTTATAAGAGAAAGTAATGCTAAACAAAAAAGTGATAATCGTCTTGAACTCTTAATACTCAAAAAAATAACTCTTCTAATTCGTAATAAAAAAAAAACTTACGTTAGACAACCCTAAAAGTGTGCAGCGTCATTCAAACTTCCTTTAATTAGTTTATCCTACATGCATAATGCTATTCGATGTTTTACGACAGTCGTGTCTGTATTTTGAACAAGCTTCCAATTCTGCCTTCAAATTCTAATCTTATTTTAAAGTTTTATTCTAATATTTTTTTGCTGTTAATTTTTCTAAAAAATCGATTCAGAATTTTTTCTGAAACAAACTTTAGATTCATGCTCATCATTATATGCTTCATTTTAGATTTTTTTTTTGTTATAGCCGAATAATACAGGGTGTATTTAGACCGTGATCGAAAACTGAGGCAGGTAATAGCGAGGGTGATTACAAACCCCCTGGCATTAAAGAAAATCCCGACAAAAAATAAAAATTTTGACGTTTTCCATACAACCATGGGTGTTAAAAGTATGTGGTTTGTATGGAAAACCTCAAAAATTTTATTGTTTTTCGGGATTTTCTTTAATGCCAGGGGGTTTGTAATCACTATCGCTATTACCTGCCTCAGTTTTCGATCACGGTCTAAATACACCCTGTATAATCCACTCCACAAGTATTAAAAGTGTTGATTATCCTTAAAGCAGTTGTTTTTACTATGAATTGCGCACAAAGTAGGTTTCCAGAAATATCCATGTCATAATTTCGTATGAAACATTGCCAAATTTTCCATTGTTTCTTTTTTGTGTACTGCATTTAGCGCCGTGGGAAGCGTCTATTGTGTTGTCACAGTTTTCGTGATTTTAGTTTCAGATCGTGAATCGAGGACATTAGTTCTTGTTTTCGAGTCACTCGGCTAGTTTTATAGGTAATTAGTATCATTTCAGTAGGTATTACGTTGAATGTTTGTGTCGTTATCACTACATGTAGTAACTACGCCGATTTACGTAGTATTTTGAGTTTTCTTTTAATTTTATTTTATTTTTCATTCTACAACTAAGATATATTAATTATTACAGCAGTTTAAACCATATTTTTTACCCAGCAATATAACATATTTAATAAAACCCTAAAATTACAATTAACGCATATCACGCCCATAACAATTAAGTCTCCTAACGACGGGTAGGTACATAAAAACTCTTTTATGGTCAAGAAAGAATGACATAAAAAGAGTTCTGTTTTCAAATTTACAAAATGGCGGGCAAATCCCCGTCGAACGCGTAGTGCACCGATCAAGTCCGGTGGGCGTTGCTGTCGCGTGTTTAGCAACCGCAAGTGGCACCGCCGAGTCATTTCCTGAGGCTACCTGTCTGTAGCTATTACGCAGTTCTCGCGAACTAGCTGTGTCGCATTCTGTAGCTGTTGTGGCGGCTTTTTTAATGTCTGCCTTGCGAAACGGGATTTTTCAACACGTTCTATGGCGAGAAAAATTGCTTTATCTCGTTCAGAATGTTCAAGTTCTAACGTGCACCTGCTACTGCAATGGGACATTGTTTTGAGCAGTACTTATGACTAAGATACTTTTTCCGTTATTTTTATGTTGATTCAGTAATGGATACTAATGGTAAATGGCGCACGATCCATATACAGTAAGGACTCGTGAGGATCAATTACAATTATTATCGATCTAATAAAGATTACGCCTGCCTTTTTAAAATTGCTTGTATGTAAACTTTGAGTCACTATGACAAGATATGCGCCTTTTGCGAAATAATAGAATATTATATGAATAAGAATACCCTATTAGCAACTCCATAAAATACTTTTATAAAATCATTAAATATATAATCGAGCAATGAATAATTATCGAAGCTATAAGGAAGACGTGGTCTGGATATATCTTGCAAACATCGCAGTTTAAACCTACAAAATAATTCTGTGCCTTTTAATGTATGACCCGACTTTGTCCTCGTTGCAAAAAACTGACGAAACTTCTGCCCTTTAAGGTAAAAAAATAACATTTAGCCCAAGTTGTGGCATTTTGATTTTGTTGACCGACTAAAGTTTGAGCAAAACGAATGTTTCAAACTGTGCCATTGTACGAGCATATTTCCTTACTCACGGCACGCACTGTAGCTTAATAAAAGTTATCATAATATTGATACGTCAAAAAAAAAAAACACTTAAAATCTAATATAGAAAAAGTAATTTCAGTATATCATGTTTTAAATATTTGAAGATAAATAACGCCTCCACAGTTTAAATAAAATGTTAAGAGGCACTTTTATTACCCCGTATACGTCCCGCTGCAGGACACGGGCTTCCTCTGCAACTAAGTTTAGGCCTCAGTCCACTATGCTGGCTTAGTGCGGATTGGCGGAGACACTTATACTGAGAATAACTTTCATAGTATTTTCTTAGTCAACATGGGAACAGTTTATTAGGCTATTTTGAAAGGATAAAGCATAGGACGTCCATTAAAAAATTTGGTAATCCTTAGACCTTTAACCATATTAGTCCGAAACCATCTATGCATTATGAAATCAATTAGCCTAGACCCATAGTTTAATACAACATTAGACTTTTATGGTCAAACAATAATAATTTTATTATAATGAAGTTGTTACTTGGGGACTAACGGATACCATATTAGTGTAATTGGTTGGTTGACTTCCAATCATCTTAAAGGACAGCTAGTTTGTGAAATATTAAATTTTTATAGTAATTGAAATGCACCTTAGGTAGCATAAAGTTTTAAGTGTATTGCATTTTTAAGTATATTATTAGGCTATAACAACTGCTGTTTAAGAATCGTACGTATTTTCCGAACATGTAACTTAGTCTTCACTCCATTACGTTTTTTAAATTATTTTATATAATATAGAACTAAGATTTTTACAGCTTGCTTCAAGTGGAGATATGTATTTTCTTCACTTATACTATATGCTAATTTAACTTTCTATCTAAAACAAATTGCTCTATATTTTCTCAGAATGTAAGTGCCATTTATCAGTCATGCTTCATATGATGAAAATTCACTTATTTCGTTCACAAATCTATAAGACTTTTATATACCAGCCACCAACGAAAAATTGTCAGATTAAAAAGCAGCTTTTGAGTGGAGGTATAATGATGCTTTCATATACAAGATTACGGTTAAGATATCCATACAAGAACATTCTGTTGTCACCATTCACTTGGGCGGCTTTCGTAACATCTTTATTATGATAAATGTGGCTGTTCGTTGCGTGCAGAATGTAAATTTATAGATGACGTCACAAATCTTTCATTTCGCCTTTTGTATCGAATATTGGAAGACATATGACAATCGTAGGCTTAATCAATTCTACTTAGCGGATAATCTTCTAGAATGGGTATTGGAAAAAGTCGTTATATCTTCGGTTTAAAGAGAGGTCCTTATCAGTGGCGGTACTTTCATAGAAGCCCAAAAGCGTTACACGTTATATCTAGTTTATAAATGTTTAGGTAGTATGCGGTCAGGATATTCTCATTTATATACTAGGTGTCTTTCTTAAATAAAGGTTTAAAGCTTGAAGATTACATTTCGGAAGTATCACCAGTAGTCACTTTATCTATTTTCTGTCTAACAACTTCTAAAAAGAAGTGTGAGATCTTAGCGCTCCAAAAGTCTGAACAAAAACTTATAAAGAAATTAAACCAATATCCTACTACATTTACCAATAGGCTCGCTTTTCAATCTAACTGTATATGACCTTGTGTGTCAACATCATAACAAAGCAGTGTCGCATATCACACGGAAGCATCGAATCCGCTACCCCAGTTTCCAAACAATTTATTGGGTGTCAAAATACATTCGCACCTTCGTATTTTGTGGGTTGGTGTAGTTTATAACCTCAATACTTTTGTGTTTTCTATTGAAGACAAATATTTCATTGATCGTTCAAAATATCTTCTATGTAAAGAGGATGTTAATTTAATTTTTAATGAATAATCTCGTGTTTCCATGATCATCATCACCCCATATTATGATCCACAGCTGCGCAATAAGACTAATACTAAAAACTGCAAACTAAAACAAGTATTAGATATTAAAAAGGTAATCTTCAAAACCGACCTGCATACATGAAGAGGATAATGCTAAATGAAAAATCGAAAGAAGTTTATTTGGACCGTAGCATTTGGCGCTAATTTCTGCCTTCCCTATAGTAATGGTAATCAACCTACTTTGTAAAAAGAAAGGTAAATATGTTTCAGATTTTATTACACTTAAAAGATCAGAATCGACCCTATCGCCCTTGAGTAAGACTTTTCGAACGTCGCAAGTAATGAGGCATGAAATTTTTGTTTTATAGCACAATTTGTTTTTATTACTCGCGCTTACTCTGTGGCGGGGTCTCTCTAGGATCAGTGTATATTATGTTGTTAGTGGTTGTAAAACTGGTATTAGCTTAACTATATCTAGTATAGGATTTTAATTGAAATATTTAAGGTTCTTAATGGTTGAGAAATAGGATAATATATTAAAGCTCGAGGTAATTGCTTCCGACAGACGTAAATAATTCGAAATACCGCGATTTATTAGTTTGGTTTAATTTTTAGATATAAATTTTTAGTTCTAGTTAGCCCAATGTAGCTAAATATAAAATCTAGATATTCGTCTCGCGTTTAATTAAACAGTAGGCAATATTAAGTAATATTAAAATAAGGTTGTGTGATACACAGTAGCCTTATTATGATCGCCAATTCTACGCAACCGTTAGATGGACTGCAGTGATTTTCTAATCACTGCATAGAAGCATAGAATATGGTCACAATTTATAACAACAATTAAATTCCAGAATGAATGATGCACGCCATTTCGTAATAAATGTTAAATATTATCATCATCAGCCCATAAACGTCCCACTGATGACTGACCTCCTCTACAACTGAAACGGTTTTTTAGTCTTTGGTTTACCAAGCTAAAATGCGGTTTGGTAGATTAAAAAAAATAAAATAACAACATACCCTATATTTAGTTGTCATTTTTTGCATTAAAACACGAACCTTTTCGAAAGGCCTACATATAATGGCCGTAATATAATAAAGTACTATATCCAAGCGGTAACTTAACGAGCTCCCTTGATCCTCTGGCCCAGGGCACTTAAACATATTTATGTCGCCTCGACACTTGACACGGCGAACTTACAACCTGCACTACGTACGCGCAATCGTCGACATTGTCATACTATGTATATTGAAGTATTTATACAACGCAGTTTGAAAGTTACTTATCATGCCTGTATCTTCAGAGGATTTGGCTAAGATGTCTTTCTATATCTAATTCCTTAATATTAAGTCTAAGCGTGGTGGACTATGACCTAAAGAATCTTAGTGGTGGAGGAGGCCCGTGCCCAGCAGTGGATCGAATACTGGCTGATGATGATGATGAAATCCTTGTTATTCAGAATCTATATTCAGATATTGGAAGACAGTGTCTTTCCGAATTGGCTACTATATTGGACCTCAAGTTGGAATCTATACTAATATTATAAAGCTGAAGAGTTTGTTTGTTTGTTTGTTTGTTTGTTTGTTTGTTTGTTTGTTTGTTTGAACGCTAGGATCTCAGGAACTACTGGTCCGATTTAAAAAATTCTTTCACTGCTTGATAGCACATTTATTGAGGAAGGTTATAGGCTATATATCATCACGCTACGACCAATAGGAGCGGAGCAGCAATAAAGAATGTTTCAAAATCGGGGACTTTTTTTCCTTTTTGTGAGCTTCCGCTGCGTACGCTGCAGAAACGGTTAAAGTTTCGCTAAAATAATGTATGACAGAATTGTTCCTCTTTAAAAATTCTAAAAAAAAGTCCGTGACAGCATATGTCTATCTTTTAAGGTTGGCTCACTATAACGTTTTTAATTCTAACCAAATTTATTTTAAATAAAGCATTATTTGTGAAGGTGTTTTTACAAACATGATATTAATCCTTATCCAAATAAATACGTTATTCATTACAAGTATTTAATACAAAATAAATTAGTCCTTTACATCATTTGATTTCAATGAGTATCTAAGAAGATATCGCAGTTTCAAAATAATGATCAAGCGCGCAATAATGATACTCAAGGCGTCGACCGGCGCGTTACGGTTTCACGTTGAAACAATTTGACCGATTTGTATGATTTTTGTATATTTAAGTTAATGGGGCTCTGCGGAGTAAAATACTACAACTTTTTTTCCTTCTGAACCCAACCCTGTAGTCCACGCAGACGGAGTTGCGGGCAAAAGCTAGTGAATCTATATGACGCAGAACCACAAAATTTCATACGAAGTAGTATTTGAGCAAAAAATAGGATCCATGTTATGATGCAATATTTATAATTTATTACAAACTCGACATACAGGTCACATCAAGTGGTTTACTTCCTCATTTGCCTTCATTCCGGTAAAAAATGCACTAAATAAAGGAACGTTTAATATTTCTTTAAATATTTTAACATGGAAGTTTTTCTTTAGTTCATTAACGATAAATAGGTGAATTAAATCTCTGAGGAATCGGGATGAGAAGTCTAATTTTATGATAATTAATACCAACACTCAACAGTCAAGTCCTGTGTTATGGCTATCAGAAACTAAGAAAAACTTTTCGCTATCGCAATCAAACTTAGACGAAACAGAAAATAACTAAAATAATACGGGATAAAATGAAGCCCAGTAGAGTCTACTTTCAAATCAAATCTCGGCACCTAAATTAATCTTATCCCACACTAAGATAAAGTCTTGTAACCTGAGTATCATTAACTACGAGAGACTTTTCGCTTTCACAACCACCCAGACCCGAAACAAATAGGTCAATCTTACAATCATCTGATAATCAATTTTCCACCAATTCGATGTGAAATACATACATAATACCAATTAATTATACCCAAGAATATATTAAGTATCTACTATATATATTTATGTATATACTGGCAAAAGTCACGACCCTGACATCGCCTGGCGCCGCACAGCACGGGGCGATGGTTGTAAATTGTAATTATTTTGTTGTTGCCGTGTTAAACGTTTTATAACCTACAATAGGGGCTGTTATGTTGTTAAATATTAAGTTACACAACATCATTGTGGCGGAAATAAGTGCAAACACTAGGATGATGTATACATAGTAGCGGTACTTCTATTAAAGCCTAAAAATCCAGTTTTCCTTACAAAGTAATTATTTAAAAAAACTATACAAATAAAAATATTCCCACTCCATAACAAATAACTATAAACCAGCCACTACATAATTGACGTGTAACACTTTATATTTTCGCAAACAGAGCATTAAATCCTAATAAATCATTTAAGTAGGCGATTATGTCACATTATTCACGTTGATAATGAACTTGCATAAATATATATCCAAATGTTATCTGATAAGCGATGTTTCTCGGTACAACTTGAATAAATGACTCAATATTAAAAATACTTATAGATTCTGTGCATTTTACATAACACGTCATCATGACAGAGCAGTATCGTAATTGGACCAGCAATTATACAGGTTATTTTTTATCATTACCGTAATAATTGTTTTCCATATAATTTAATTATATTTAAAATAGCGTTTGATTGGCTTCATTAGTGGTTATTCCTAGGAATTAATGTTGTCAGCTTGAAACATAAAGTATTCACATAAAATGTATGTAGGTATATTATCGTAGGAATACAGATATTTCTAAATATAAGCTTGTTTAAGTTCTTTTTAAAAGCGGACGTGTCTATACATTGCTGAGAACATTTTTAAACTGCATGTCCCTACTGAGAATTTCCTAGCGAAAACCTGTTTACATTTCGTCGAATCTGAGAATGTTATACGATAATAAATGATGATGATAAAATTGCGTGTGTTTAATAAATAAGTTATGCACATCTTACATATCTACAATATTTTTATACCCAACTTTTTTGCTAACACTAAGTTATGCAACTGTGTGATGGAAATAGAGTGCCAGTCAATAGACTCGGAAGAATTTCTATTGGCAGGCCTTAGCAGTCCACACGATCAGGCCATCCAGATACTCAATGAATTAAACAAGTTTTTGCTTAGATAAATATGACTGGTATACGTTGTTCACTATTCTTATGGATATCCTGCATCCTGCCTATCTCATATTTCCCTATCTGACTTTCAAAAATTTGGACATCACGTCAATTTTTCTTCAAGTAACTTCTCGACTTAGCCATTCACATAATCCTCTTTATCAGCCAATGTCTAACAGTTGATTTAGCAGTACCAAGCCAAAACCTTGTGATCGAAGTGATCGCTAACCGAATGAACAAAGATGATGTCCATGTTAATTATAAAAACCTTTGGAACACTTGGCGCGCTGATGTCATCCGTTTGACAGGCGTGACACGGTAGCCTCACCTGACGTCAGTGATTGACGCGCGAAGGCTCGAGACGCTCTCCAAGCTCCACTGTTTTGGATATCCCACCTCATTGAACAATATTTAATTACCTGAAACAAAAAAATGTACTTGAGGATTTTTGTATTGGTAATATCATATCAGACAATATACGTTTCACTGCTCGGCTCAGACCGTCTCTTAAATTAAGGCTCAGGGCTAAGGTTTAGGGCTCGACCGAGATGGATTTTTTGTTCTCGGCCGAGACCGAGACCGAGACCGAGAATAAAATAAAGTCTCGGCCGAGACCGAGAACCGAGACCGAGAATAGACAAAGCGTGATTTTTTTTTAATACTGTTAATTTTTTTAATACGCTGCTACTACTACAACATGTCCCTCGAAATAAAATTGACCAGCTCTCCTAAACAGTTGTTCACTTGCTTAACTAGGAGGCGGCGCAGTTAAAAAAATATTTGTTGCAGGCTTAAGCACTAATAGTCCATTGAAATGTTACATGAGCTTTGCATTTCTTAGAGGACGCAATTTTATTTTTGGGATATGTTTGGGAGGTCAATAGAAGCTTAACCTCAAGTTTGTGGGGTTGCCACCTTTGTCCCACGGCCGCCATTTTGAAAAAACGGGTGAAAACACTTTGTTTGCGATATCTCTGAAACTATGCGTCTCACAGAAAATTTGTAAAAACATAATTTGTAGCAAATTATTTTGCCTACAAATATGTTTATATGACATTTTGCCCTAAACTAAAAATTTAAGAAGTTATAAGCAAAAAAGTGAGAAAATATTTATAAAAATTTTCTTTTTTGATCTATAACTTTTTTTTTTATACATTTTACCAAAAAATTGCATCAGACCAATCTTGTAGATTATCTCCTGACAAAAAAAATCCCTGTATTTTTTCAAATTTAATTCATTTAAAACGCTGTTACAACACTACAAAGTTGAACGGGTTTGTCAATGCCCACGAGAATCCGGTTGAAACGAAATGTTTAACTTATTTTTTCTTTATTTTTTATTGTAAATACATATATTCCTACAATTTTTTTAATTAAATTCGTACAATTTTACTTATTTATTACTAAAAAAAATATTCCTAAAAAACGTGCCTATAAGAGTTAAAGCGCGTTTTCTTTTACGTTGTATCCCCAGTAGGCCTACTCCACGAACATTTTGCTTATAAGGTTAGCTTGCTCCTCTAATCGACTTTTTTTCGATGGTCCAGGCTGTGGCCCAGAGTGTAAATCAACGTCAAACGTAAAATTTTGAGGAATGACAGGAATTAAAATTGGAGTTATAGTTGGCAGTTCATCCTCAAATTCATTTTCTTTCATTAACTTTGATATTTCCATAATGTTGCTGCATGTTTCATCAGAACAATGGAGGCATACTGTAGAGCATATCAGGCCTGCTTTTCTGCAGCCACACATACTTCTGCGGTTTCATTCACACACATAAGATCGGGGGGTGCTGGAGGCTTGGAAGCTTGTATTGGTTTCCGAATGTTTGCATGCTTTTTCCACCCCCTATCTTCAGAGAATTTTGATATCTTCCGAGCAAATTAAATGAATTTTTAGTCACTATCTTAGCAAATCATTTGTATCGCAAGTCGTCTAGTAAGTCGTCTTTATTACCGCCGTATAAAGCTATGAATTAACGTTCACCAACAAAACTGAGCAAAGATGGATCCACTTTCTCACTCAAGAATAGCGCGGTACCGCTAGCTAATTCAGGATGTTTCTCCATAATTTTTATATATTAAAATTTCTCCATATTATAGGCTGCTGATGTATCACATCTAGAAAGTTAAATTTAAATAAACTAAATTCGGTAAGTTCTATGATACAGAAGACACAGCCTGCACAGCCTGGACCATCGAAAAAAAGTCGATTAGAGGAGCAAGCTAACCTTATAAGCAAGATGTTCGTGGAGTAGGCCTACTGGGGATACAACGTAAAAAAAACGCGCTTAAACTCTTATAGGCACGTTTTTTAGGAATATTTTTTTTAGTAATAAATAAGTAAAATTGTACGAATTTAATAAAAAAAATTGTAAGAATTTACAATAAAAAATAAAGAAAAAATAAGTTAAACATTTCGTTTCAACCGGATTCTCATGAGCATTGACAAACCCGTTCAACTTTGAAGTGTAACAGCGTTTTAAATGAATTAAATTTGAAAAAATACAGGGAATTTTTTTTTGTCAGGAGATAATCTACAAGATTGGTGTGACGCGATTTTTTGGTAAAATGTATAAAAAAAAGTTATAGAGCAAAAAAGAAAATTTTTATAAATATTTTCTCACTTTTTTGCTTATAACTTCTTAAATTTTTAATTTAGGGCAAAATGTCATATAAACATGTTTGTAGACAAAATAATTTGCTACAAATTATGTTTTTACAAATTTTCTGTGAGACGCATAGTTTCAGAGATATCGCAAACAAAGTGTTTTCACCCGTTTTTTCAAAATGGCGGCCGTGGGACAAGGGTGGCAACCCCACAAACTTGAGGTTAAGCTTCTATTGACCTCCCAAACATATCCCAAAAATAAAATTGCGTCCTCTAAGAAATGCAATATTCAGCCCTGTTACATTTCAATGGACTATAAGCAACTTATAAGGTGACAAAAACCAATACTCAAAAATATTAGCATTTCTTTGATTACCGAGCTTGTACTATATTTACGCGTGGCCACGCGCGGTAAAATTTTAATGCCGATTCGAAAAAAGTTACAGTCTCGGTTATGGCCGAGAATCTCGGCTAGAAACAGCCGAGAACCGAGACAAAATTCTCGGTAGGATTTGTAGCCGAGAATGCCGAGACCGAGACCGAGACCGAGATCTCGGTCGAGCCTTACTAAGGTTGATTAAGGTCCATCACGCTGGCCTAGTGCGGGTTGGCGATCACACAGCAAAAAAAAAATCCAAAGAGCTTTTAAGTATGCAGTAGTAGTGATTCATTTTCCAAGTATAAAAGTTCTAATATCGTATATACGTCTGGGCCTATTGGTTCAAAGAGCAAGTCTTAAAATATGTTTTTGCAATTATGACTGTTGACATATATGGAATAGTGATATAATTTATCAATTAAAATGTTTGTGACTGGATTCTTTCGCATCAATGTTGCAGTTATAATTAATTTATTAATCAATAGTGGCGACAAAGTTAGTAATTACGGTTAATTTTGTTTAATTAATGTCTACTAACATAGAATGCAATTTTTAATACAACGTATTGAATAAATAGTACAAAAGTTATGTTGTGTAGTAATGTGTACCATCTACCTATTATATTATTATAGAGAATGAATTTTCTTTTGTGCTGGTTACAATTTAACTTCGGCAGGAGTCTGAATGATTTTTGCTACGCAGATAGATGGAATCTTGGAAAGCATAGATTGTTGTCCAAAATGTCATAATTTAGTATAAAAACCTTATTGCCATGTTTGATTAATTACTCTTAAAGCAAAGGCGCAAAAGTTATTCAGCCATAAACTGCCATTTAAACCCACTTATGGTTGAGTTATAAAACAGTATGTTTAAAGTAAAACAGTGAAATTAAGCAAGTTTTTTAAAGGCTTAATGTCCAGATAGCATTTCGCTGATGATTTGCTGTCCCGGTTTTAAAGTTTACACTTGACTTGTTTTTTGGTGTACAAAAATGGCGAATAAAAGTGAACCGACGAGTCGAATGAAGGCTGTTGGTTTTTGGACGACACGTAAGGGCATGATCGTTATGATGAAAAAAAAAATCTCTGTCGTATAATATATGCGAGCGGCCTTTGCTTTTTCTGAAGGAAATTTAAAAAAAAACTTGGCTTTGACTTTTTTAGATTTGTCAAAATTAGTATAGCATTCAAGCCATGAAAACTGAAATCAACAATTTATAATAACGTTTTTGGCATATACATTCGTATTATTTAGCTACAAGATTAGTTTTAAATGCAATTAAACGTATTTATTTACACATCTTTATGTTTTTCGCACTTGGACGTTAAAAATAACCAATAATAAAACATTTGTAAACATATCGTTAATAAAATTTTAAAATAAAATAAGGGATTTTTAGAACTCTCTTTATTTACCTGTGTATTTTAAAATGTCGTTAGAATTAGCTAAAGTGGTAGTAGGGTCGCCATTTTAGTCCGTTTGTTTTTTTAATAGACCAGCATTTTGACCAACGAAACCATACTTTAACACTAATTGCTATTACTATTACTTACTAGTACTAAGATTAAGTTATTAATTACTATGCTACGCCCGTATTAGATAACTTCGCGACTTGAATTGCCAAATAGGTAAGTTTTTCGCTACTGTAAATAACTGCCATTCTTTTCAATGACAAATGCATCATTACGTGTGTATACATAATTTTTTATTTATGGAACATCTTCATCAACCCATATACGCCCACTGCTGAGCACGGGTCTCCCCTACCATTGAGAGGGTTTAGGCCATAGTCCACCACGCTGGCCTAGTGCGGGTTGGCGGACTCCACACCTAAGAAATTCTTAAGAACTCTTACGTGTGCAGGTTTTATGACGAGGTTTTCCTTCACCGTTAAAGCAAGTCATAATTCAATATGAATACACACATAACTTCGAAAAGTCAGAGGTGTGTGCCTGGGGTTCGAACCCGCGACCGCCGAGATTGTCGACCGCGCGCCCAAACCTCGAGGCCATCACTGGAAGGACTGGAGGCCATATGGAACATGGTTATCGGTAATTATTCTCTTGCGATTCGTAAAGCATGGACATGATTATTGAAATGAAGACGTTACTAATGAAACACCGCTGTAAAAGGTATACAATAATGCCATTAAAGTATTTCTCGTTTTGTGTCCATATTATTATCTTATTTATATAATACGTGCATACGATTAAGTTAAATTGTAAGCTTGGAGCTCGTGAGGCAACCTGTTCGCAAATATGGATGGAAACTGGCTTGTTAGCTTCGTGTGGGGTAAGCGATCGAGGCGTCCCGATTTCAGTTTCCGGGTAGGGCAGTATAGAGACTGAGGATGTGAAAGGTAAATACCAAAACGATGGCTGTCAGGCGTGGAGTAATTAGAGGTTTTAATGCACCCCTGTCTACCTTTACCTTTGCAATTACAACAATGAATTTATGTTGGTTTTCGTATGCGAATGCAAAAATGCAAGGTGTTTAAAAAAAACAAAAACTACGTAATTGACGAAAACAATTTTGTCGGATTCTCTAACCAATTCAAATTCGGTTACCGACAGATCGATACGTTTGTCAGCTAGTGTCAAGTGGTGAAGGAGAACATCGTGAAAAACCCGCACACCTAAAAGTTCTTAGAAATTTCTTATATTTCTTACTAGACGTGTACCTACTCGTAGTTCGCCAACCCGCCCTAGCGTGGTGGATTAAGGTCTACATCCTCTCAGTTGCAAAGGAGGCCCATGCCCAGCAGTGGAACATATATGGGCTGATGATGATAATGTCAACACTTACAAGACGTCAACGTGCATTAGTTTCACATAAAATAAATAAGTATAGAAACCAATGCAAATCCTAAACAAACTTATTAGCTCGTTAATGACAAGATCAAACACTGTTACATATGTAAATAGTACTATGTGCGTACACATGTACTTATAACTGCCTTGTGGTCTGACTCGCGCCGTTGGATCTAGGGGTCCCGTGTTCGATTCCCGCGTCGGGTAAACTTTTTATTTATTTGATTTAGAAAATATACTGAACAATCACAATTTAAATAGCAGTGATGGCCTAAAAAGCAGTGATGGCCTCGAGGTTTAGGCGCGCGGTCGAGAATCTCGGCGGTCGCGGGTTCGAATCCCAGGCACACACCTCTGACTTTTCGAAGTTATGTGTGTATTCAAATTGAATTATCACTTGCTTTAACGGTGAAGGAAAACATTGTGATTAGGGTTTGCAATCCCGCAGTCATTTTTTTCCCGCGGGAAATTTGCGAGAAATTTGCCTTTCCCGCGGGATCCCGCGGGAATTCCCGCAAAAATTTAAAAATGCAAAAATATGCATTATAATAATGCTATATTGCCTGTAAGTTAGTTACACTGTTAAAAAAGTAATAAAAAAAACCATTCACACAATTTAACTAATAGAAGAAGTACTTTCCCATAGTTATTATTAGGTAAGGTAGGGGATTTGCAATCCCGCAATCCGTGTTCCTCTATTCCAACAGTTTCCTGCGTGTTAATATGGTCCAATCTGACCTAAACAGCAATCATGGCCTCGAGATTTTTAAAAGCGATCGAGTATCTGGGCGGTTGCGGGTTCAAACCCCAGGCATACACCAATGACTTTTATAAGTTATGTGTGTATTAACAATGAATTATCACTTTCTTGAACGGTACAGAAAAAAGTCTTAGGAATTTTTAAGGTGTGTAGTCTGCCAACTTACGGTTTGTACGCGTAGTACGCTATGTCATCGTGGTGGACTAAGCCCTAAACTCTCTCAATGGTAGAGGAGGGCTGTGCCCAGGCGAGGGGTGTTTATGGGCTGATGGTGATGAACCTAACCTCAATAACTGTTACTCATTATCGGCCCATATATTTCTCACTGCTGGGCACGGGCCTCCTCTACCATTGACAGGGTTTAGACCTTAGCCCACCACGCTGGCCTAGTGCGGGTTCGCGAACTACAGTCTACACCCCTAAGAAATTCCTCAGAACTTTTAGGTGTGCATGTTTTCTCATGATGTTTTCTCTTCTTCACGGTTAAAGTAAGTGATAATTTATTTTGAATACACACATTACTTTGACGAATCAGAGGTGTGTGCTTGAAGTAAGAACCCACGACCACCAAGTTTCTCGACCTTGCGCCTAAACCTTGAGACTATCACTTACTTCAATTATTTAATTAATAATTGTTACTATAATTTAGTTATAAACTTTCGAAGAAACAACATTTAGCAACCTACAACTAAGTGTCACTTTGATTGTAGTCTCACTTTTTTCTACTAGAATAATCAAACCGCCGCCAATTCTTATACTTTACTTTTTTTTATCGGTTAATTGATGCTGTCTGCGCTGTTGTATGGAGCTAATAAGCCTTCAGTGATAGCTGAAGTACTGAATTTATTACCTAGCGAAGTCACAAACTTTCCGCGCGGAATTCCCGCACAAATGCGGGAATTCCGCAGTACTCAAAAACATGCGGGATCCCGCGGGAATGTGGGAACGCGGAATGCGGGATTGCAAACCCTAATTGTGATGAAACCTGCACACCTAAAAGTTCTTAGGAATTTCTTAGGTGTGTACTCCGCCAACCCGCACTAGGCCAGCGTGGCGGACTATGGCCTAAACCCTCTCAATGGTAGAGGAGACCCGTGCTCAGCAGTGGGCGTATATGGGTTGATGAAGAAGAAGAATCACAATTAGAAATGTAAAGTTAAAATATAGCACACAATCCAAAACAATGTCTACTAAAAGTTAAAACACAATATTGAAGCAGTCAACGATTCATCAGAAAAGAAAGATATAAACTATTAAAAAATATATACATTGGATATTTCTATTCAGAAATTTTCAGTAACACCACAGAGTCTGCATATACCTTTAAAATGCCAAAATGTTTGCTCCTTATACGTAAGATACCTGACGAAATATGTGTGCAGAAATGCATCTCAGTCTACCTTTTAGGAGAATACAGGCGTCAGTAAATTTGTGTAGTTATGACAAGTCGATTCGTATCGAGATGTTGTTTATTCGACGAATTAAAGGATTTCCCCAAGGCCGCCGCCAACGCACCATCTTACGTAGTCTTTCTTGTGCTTTTCAATACAAATATTAAACATCTGAACACATATGCACGTAATCGCTATATGAAGACACACCTCGCTTGAATTTTTTGCACGTGTATGTTTTTACTAAGGTTTTTTGACATACTGTTTCGTGGTTCAAATTAATTCTTTAAACTAGACTTTTTTACCCAACATAAGACTAATAATAATACCCAACTATTTTTGTGACATAATCTGACCCCATACTGGTATATAGTCCTGTGTCGTATCAGAAACTAAAATAATTTAACTTTCCGGAATAAATATGATTTTTCGAGACAAATGTTTGGATACGACCGGCCCAGAATATAGAATGGCATGCCAGAAGAGAGGCTTATACTCAGCAGTGGGATGAAAAAGAGCTGTAGATAACGATGATGATAAGACTGGACAATTTCCTAGCTGTGTAGTCCACCAACCCATACTAGACCAGTGAAGTGCACTAAATTCTTAACCCCCTCAGTTGTAAAGGAGGCCGGTAAATGACGATGATACATGCTTTAATGGAAAGGTTTGAGCGTTACAATTTATAATAATTCTACAATTACGCGTTACAATTTGGTAAATATCACTACTGCTTAGTAAAATGGTGCTTTTGCCAAGGCCTAATAATTTGATAATTCAAATTCAAGGCACACACCTTTTACTTTGCAAAGTGACATTAATGATCATGTACTAAGACTTAACTTATGCTATTATTTCTATAAGATCCTAATTTGAAAACTCCGTGACGCAGTTGCTTGAGTCTAAATGTTGGTAAGAGCGACATTCTCGTAGTTTCTGATATCTACAACGCAAGACTTGCATCTTAGTATGGGGTCAAAACTATGTATGTGAATGCTCGGTGTAAATAAAAAATACATATAAATTTAGTTTTTTTAAACCTCTTATATCAATTACAATACCTTAGTTGTTTCCGTGTTGCGACTACGAATTCCCTTATTACAAAATCTTTAAGTAATATAATAAATCGCCCGGTCATTAACTAGAGGCTGTAAATTCTCTCAAAAAAAAAAAACAATACTACTGACAAGGTTTATTTACTTTCAGATAATACCTACGTAAGAATTATATTTTATAGTAAATGGCAGCGGCAATTCGGAAAAGTACCAAGGTTGCTTCTGCAGCTCATTACCGAAATGAAAAGGAAAACATCGTAAATTACGTTGTTTGTATCAGATTGGGGTTCTTGTGTGTGACGTGAATTACAAATGTTTGTTGTTATTTAGTCAGTGCTTAATTTGTACATTCAATTTCTGTTCGGGCAAGAGATTAAGTTCCACGTAAAATGCATACACACTCACACACGCACGCTTCTAAAATTCCATTTAATAAGTAACATAGTAGACTAAAGAGTAACATGTAGACTAGATTTCAACAGGAGTTAGCGGAGTAATCTCAAGTACATATACTTACATATTTTCTCTGTCTTTTGATTATAACCATCTGATTTTGAAATATAGTCGTGTGACTGTCATTTAAGCACAGCAAAATAAAAACATAATGTTTTGTCCACTTAGTAAACAAAATATAAATCTATTAATTAGATTTCATTCATTCATTACACCTGAAACTAGAGTGTTGAGTATTAGAAACAATAGTGTAACTAAAAGACTCGAAGCAAAGTAGGACTCACTCAAATACTTATCTCAGTGCGGATATCGCACCACCCTCTCTCGTTTCACTGCAATGCGCTACACCAAGCCATCGCAAACAAATACATTATTTACAAGAGTATAAGTTAACATTTGCTATTACTACAAGACCATGTAAAGTATCATTAGGTAAGTCAACAGCCCTCACCTTCGAAGCGTCGGCTGAGTATAATTGCATTAATTGCGACTAATATCCTTATTGATCTAAGAACAATGGGTGCCAAGATTATTAAGAGTCTATCATGACCTGTGACAGGAGACCCGTGGCTAAATGTCGAAACGAGAGGCCGCAAGACGCAAGTTCAATCTCGGCGCTGGGACAAATGTTTGTATGTTCCACAAATGTTTGATTCTGAGACCGAAAAGTATGCCGTAGTTTCTGATTCCCTCGACACAGGACTTGTACCCTAGTGTGGAGTCAGAACTGTGTATGTATATTTATTTACTACATAGTATTTCTCTTCCTACTAACCCCACAATAAGTAATTATAAACCATACATTACACAGTTAAGGTAACGCTTTTGGGTTTCTATGGAAGGACCCCCACTCCTTCTTCCGTAGGTTAGGAGTATATTTAGCATATTTAGCAGTCAATTAGTTATTGAATACATTACATCAAGTTAAGACGTTAAAGTGATTATGTTTACTACAAATAATCTATTGGCGTCAACAAACAACTAAAATTTCCATTACGTATTCAGGATGAAAAAATATCGTGTTTTTCCATTAGTTAACAAGTAGTGCAGTTAACATTTTAAGTACATATTTAATATTTATGCATTTGCATAGTAACCACATCCTGTTGCAGTAACAACTGAGGGATTTTGGCTATTAAAACTCAACTGTTCTTTGAGATTTTTAAATACCCCTGGTATAGTTTAATGAATTAGTAAGTTGATAAAGTAGTTAGGTATATGTTAGTTAGATTGAAAAAATATATTTTCCACAAACCTGAATAAGATTAGAAGCGAAATAGGGAGTACTTTATACAGGGGCGAGTGACGCGGCTTGTCTGTCACCTATTCATACTACTATCAATGATACAAATAAAAAAAAATTAAGGCCTGCTATTTGTTGTCACATACATACAAATTCTTGATATTACACGCTAGCCAAAATACTAAGATACAGCCGTGTCAAAAACGTGATTGTCTAATCGTAAGTTCGGCACACGGCATACTGACATTTCCTTCCTAGTCTTATTAAACGGTTCTGTAGTAATCTCCGAAGCAGGAACGGCTCTCCTATAGTTATCTTACAGTACACCTCTTACTTCTATAGAGGACAGGCTTGCGTATATAGGTACTAAGTATAAGGTAGTTAGTTAGTATACACTGTTATCTATTGTACAAAGCCCCGCCTGTTAGTTTGTGCGCCACGCCTACCGAGGCCGCGAACACGCCTCGTATTTGGCAATGTCCTATATTGCATTACGACATTGGACAGTATTAGAGTATTTTACAATTACTGGCAACTATTTTTGTTCTAACGGTGGAGGAAAACATAGGGAAATTGCACACCAAAAAAAGTTCTTAAGAACATATGAGGATAAAAAGTCTATAGGAATGTATCTCGCCGCATAACCATGCGCCGTACGATCGAAAGTTCTTAGGAATTATCGGATATATTAAGACAATTGAGTATAAATACCAAAAATGTCAAAAGATTCGTCTGGATTATTTAAAAAATACATGAATTTAAAACGACACATATGCCTAACCTTTTAGAGTTAGGGGTAGGACTTCTCCTTCGTTAAAAAGATAACATCAAGTGCCAATGCACATCAGTCTATGCCTCGTAAGTTTATATGTATGCTTCCGTATGTAAAACATAATTTATTCATCATCAAAAAGACGTCCACTGCTGGACTTAGGTCTCCCCCATAGACCTACATCCAGCAGATTCCCTTGATTTTCATTCGTTCGGTCCAATTTTTAAAATAATGTTTCTTTTCATTCACAATTCCAATGTTACGCTTCTAGCAGGTGTGTCGTAAAAGTAAAATATGTTTAAAGCAATGTGATCGTAAAATTTCTATAGTAGCCACTCGGTGCGTAAGTCTCAATACGTGAGCAGAACTTATAATTTACATACAAATAATTGAAATTTCAATGACGTCGTTTAAGACCCGTTTTGTCACAAACCGTAACGATAAAGTCAAATAATCGTATTTAGTATGTTAACTTGATAATGGTTGTCTGTTTAGAAGTATCAAATCATGTGTGATTTATTACCTTTTAAAAATAACTTGGACTTGTTAAAGAATTGTGTTTTTTCATCATCATCAGCTTAAATAACTTCTATGGCTGGGCACGGTTCTCGTCTAAAACTGAGGTTTAAGTCCTTAGTCCACCACGCTGCCCTATTCAGACTACACTCCTAAGAAATTCCTAAGAACTTTTAAGTGATCAGCTTTCCTCGCAATGTTCTTCACCGTTAAAGTAAGTACCTATTCATTGTGAATAACATAACTTCGAAAAGTCAGAGGCGTGAGCCTGGGAGGTAATTTTGACCGCCGAGGTTCTCGACCGTGCGCCTAAACCTCGAGAACGGAATAAATAATTTCCTTCGGACGATATAAATAGGGGTAAACTACATTTGCACAATGAGCTTATTTTTTAAGATACCATATAGCTTGTTCAATTTCATGAGTACCATTTACCTCAATACCAAAAACTATTAACCTACCGCTGAAATTTGATTATACATATTCAATTTCTATGAGTTGTAAGCTTTAGAGACCACTCATGATTGCCGATTAAACAAAAAATATATTTTATCTACAAAAGATGTGCAATTTGACGGCGTAGCACAACAAAGTTTTTGCACCAACAAAAAAAAATATAAATGCTTGAATACAAATAAAAATACCAGCTATACAAAAACTAATGCATTTGACGGGGTCACGGCGGCAACCTCGGTCCACGTTCCCATTTGTATAATTAAACCGAACTCATTATAATTTGTGTAATTTAAACAAGTGACGCTCATTAATTTTATGTAAATCGTGGAGGGAACAGTGTGGGGCCTTACAAGTGGATAAGAGGTAGATTATTTAGGATGGATTAGTACCTTTGGCTTTTTAAACCATGATTATAGACGCGAAATTTCTGTAAACTACGAGCTACAGCGTGCAAAGAAGAGAGAAGAAATATAACTCAAATTGTATCTTCGCGAAGCTAGCTGTAAGTTTTATTTAACTGTTCATTATATTGTGTCAAATTTTGTTACTTACTTTATAAGAGGTAAAAAAAAGACAAGAAATACTAGAAAAAAGCTTCCTATTCCCGTATCCGAAAAACTTTATTTTTCCGGTAAAATTCTTGTTAATATGACAAGAAGTATGTATACTGAACTGTTTCAAATTAATAGTAAATTCTGCTGTTTTGATGATGATGAAATTAAGGATGAGTTGATAATGTGTATCAGTCTACCTTCACGAACTATAACTAAGTTTCTATTTTAATTATTAATTTTTATGGAACCAGGTCTTAACTTGATAGATATTATGCAAGCGGAAATGTTAGAGTCTATCAGTATATTCTACAGAATTAATTATACATTATGTATGAAATACGTGAGCGTCTAGAGCGGTTTTGGTTAATTATATGCTAATGAAATATAAGACGGTAGGTTTTGTAAAAGTTAAGTGTGGTAGCATCAAAACTCGCTTACTTAAGAAAGGCATTTCGTTTGGTTTTTATTGTGAATTGTCTGTCTTTTTTTATTTCTCGGGTATATGTTTAGCTCTAATTACCTTTGACTTTTCTCCTCCGCTTTTCCTTCCACGAAAAATATATTTTCTGTATTCTAATGTTTCTTAAACTATGTGCTTACAAAAAAGAAGGAAGTTCTAAATTCGACTGTATATTTTTTATGTTTGTTACTTTCGGCTGGGTAGAAAAATTTCGGTGATTCCTTTTTTTTTTGAAAGCTGTTACTTCCCGTGTGGTTTCATTTTAATTTAGTCCAGTTAAGAAAATTATGTTATATATTAAGTATTGCGCGGCAAATGGAGGAACAGGTGAATATCACGCCAAGCGATTTTGATGATTAATTTTTGTTGTTCTTTGTATGCACTCTTGACAAAAAGAGCCATACTTATAATGTCATTAGGGAAATGGCTCTCTGTGTGTTACGCTTTCGTGCTTAAACCATTGGACTAATTGGGATGATTTTTGGTTCGGTGATAGATGAGACCTGAAGAAGACTAAGCTTTTTACATAAATAATAAGATACACCAAACTGTCACATACATAGTTCCGACCAAACACCAAGATTTGTCAACACAAGTCTTGTATTGTGAGTATCAAAAGGTGGTGTCTAGGCCAGGGGCGTCGCGAGGCGATCGACAAACATTCGCTGTCCGTATTTTTCTGATAACCTCATATTACGCTAACTACGGCTGTTTTTATTTCCAGTAAAGTATGTAGTTTTGATGATTGTTGTGCGTCGCAAGAAAAAATAATTCTGTAGGGCGTCATAGTGTAAATAAGTTTGGGAACCCCTGGTCTAGGCAACTGCGCCACTGAATCGGTTTATGTTTTTTTTATGCAAGAATAGATTTTTCTTCCAATACTAAACGCAGTTATTGATACGCACTTAAAAAACAAAGTATACATTGCATATTATCCGGTGTATAATTATATAGAAGCAAATAGGCCAGTGGGTACATAATAGTCGATTCGTGTAAGAATCGCGTGCGTTGCAAAACAACGGGCTGTTTACGCTTGGGGTTGCCAGGTTAAATATACGGACATTTTAAACCTTACAAGGTTACCCTATGTACGTTTTCATATAGCAACAATTACAGAACTTGTATGGCGGAGTAACCTGAGATTTTTATTCAATTAAACATATCAGTCGCCAGAAAATTCTAGTTCATTGACTATGAAATATAAATAAATCATTAAATTACTTTAATTGTAAAACGTCACCGTTGTCCAAAACCCTTGTAAAAAATATCTAAATTTTAAACTCATTTAAGTTATTTTTTCCTGAATTAAAATTACCATATCATAAAGTTTTAGTAAAAAAGACTGAAAATGAAAAATATTTCAATTTTCAATATATTGCATACATGTGGGGATATATTTAATCTAGCAACACTGCATCTGAGGCGCGGCAGGGTTGCCGGCTTGCAGGAAACCAGACCGCTAATCACACCGGATTTTCGATCCAGCGCAATGTCAAAACATGAATTACTTGTACAACAGTCAAGTTGAAATTCTCACGATTCAGTGTTAAGATTGTCGAAGAATAATGAATTATAGTATACAAGGTTTCTGATATTCCTAAGAGCATAGTTTCGGAGTTGATTTCAATAGGGTTAACGAAGGTAAAGGAAAATATCGTAAGGAAACCTGTAAACTAAAAGTTCTTAGGGTTTTTAGGTGTGCAGTCCGCCAACCCTCACGACTCAGGTGTTGCCTCAGTCCTAAACTCTCTCAGTATTATAGGAGACCCGTGCTTAGTAATAGAACGTATATAGGCTGATGACGATGATTTTAGTTTAATATTTCTTCACTTCTTCTTCTTCATCAACCCATATACTCCCACTGCTGAGCACGGGTCTCCTCTACCATTGAGAGGGTTGAGGCCATAGTCCGCCACGCTGGCCTAGTGCGGGTTCTTCACTGGCCATAAATAATATCTGCCAAATTAAGCTAAGATTTAACAACCTATAGACCATCGCAGTTGACTTAGCCATCTTAATTATAGAAAAAGGTTGTAACCAGCAGTAGAATGTATGATATCTGATAAAAAAAAATAAAAACGTAAATTTTCTATAAAGCATACCTATTTATTGGCAATTGCCCACGAAACAGCTGAAAGTTAGTCGACTGCCGAAATACCAATGAGACCAATAGCGCGTCTTACAGCATGCAATGTTTAAACAATTGGTGTAACAATGTTTTGTCAGGTGGTTCAGTAAATGCTAATTAAATACATACATTGACGGGCTGTTTCGATGCAATGCATTACCAAGGATTTCAAAGCATTTACTGACTATACAGAGTATTACAGAGTTATGAATTTATGCAGTCATCAAGCGTTATAAATGCCTGTTGGGTACGGCCTCCTCTATAACTGAAAGGGTTTGGCCCTTAGTCCACCACGCTAGCCTAGCGCGAGTTGGCGGACTACACATTTAAGATTTTTTTTAAACTTTAACCTAAATGAACACACCTGTGCAGGTTTCCTAACGATATTTTCCTTTAGCGTTAAGGGCCCCAAATACGGTACGATTCGTCTGTACGATCGATCTGATATAAATGGAGACGATTGATCGCATTCAAAATTTCGCCCAAAAATCGTTAACGATCTTGACATACACGATCGATTCGATACGGATCGTACCGATAAATCGTACCGAGTATGGGGCTCTTTAGAGTGACTATTTATACTTAAAATCAGGCTTCTTGTACTAGCTAAGTCTACATATTATATTTTAAGACAAATATTTCTATATTTACCCGGGGAAAGGATGAAAACGATGATGAAAATAAAGTTCTTTTTCCGATCCACAATATTAACTTTTTTAACAAATCTATAACTTTACGGTTATTATTTGAAGCATTTGGTAGGTACATCTAGATTCTAGATTCAATTGAGTATACGATAATGGCCTTAATATTTATTGACATTTTATGTACAATTGAGTGAGTAATTGTAACAATATTTTGCTCTGTAATGAATATACCGAAGCTATTTTTATAAAACTACGCCTTTTTTGTGCGTCTAAACTAAAGTAACATGGGTAATAGATGTTTTATAATCTATCATGTGTGAAGGGCTTAACAGCCTTGATGAAAGGCATTTTAACAGACTGTCTATATGAAGTCGTAATGGTTTTGAGGTTTAGACGCGTGGTTGGGTGAAAGCTAGTCGGTCGCAAGTTTGAGCCTCAAGAACCTAGCCCTCGCTTATCGCAGTATAATTCTAAGTACAATTGTATATTTACAATTATTTTTTACTTTAAAGATGGAAGTAAACATAAAAATACCTGTCACACTTAAAAATACTTAGGATTATCTTAGGCGTCTAGTTCGCCAACCCGCACTATGCCAGCGTGGTAAATCTAATTATATAATCCTCAGTTATAAAGGAGGCGTATGCCCAGCAAGGGCCATATAGACCGCCCATTCTTTATAAGGACATAATTATCTAGAATAGCGAATAAGACAGTCTTTTAACCAGAAACGACGACGCGGATCATGATAAATTATGTTCCCTTAGAACCGCTGAGCTTTAGCGCTAGGTGTCAATACTGTGCGTGCTGTTGATCCTGGAGCACAGGAATTACGGTGTGGGGTGGACGGCGGTGTAGGGCCAAATTATGTGGGTGAAACCGCGACCGATAGTATGTCTATAAAATCATAATCACCATTATGTTTTTAGTTAACGATACATAAATATTTATGCAAAATTGTTTATTTTCGCATCCGCGTGATCGCATATACATATTCATATATTGTGCAATAAAATATGTGGCCATTTTTTAAACAGAATAAATGAATTAGAAACTAGTTTTTCTTGCTTTAATTAAATTCAAGTGTTTATTTTCGGATAACTGAATCTGATTAGCGCAAATATGTATTTAAATATACTTGGCCATTGGTTTAATCATGGCCAGCCGAATTTATAATACTTGCTTATACTTCCCCCATGGCAAGATTTTAATCGGCATCAAGTGGACATCTGACTTGTGTGTAGTACTAACAGTTCCATAGGCTTTTGTTTTAAGGCCTTTTTTTATTGTAGTTGTAGCAGTAGTAATTGTTGTTGTTGCAGTATTTCGTTAAATATAAAGATCATTGTTGGTTATAATGTATAAGTTATTTGACCGATTTAATGATTTTTGATAAGGATAAATGGGACTTTATTGAGTAAAATAGACTTACATTCTTTCTGAACCTTGAAGTCTAAGCGGACGGAGTCGCGGGCAAAAGCTAATGTTAATAAAATAATAAAACACATAGGTCGCTTATAAAGTAATATAGGATGTAGGAAAATACTGCAAGGTTATGCCAAAGGGGGTTCCCGCGGCGATTAAATATTTACCCTTAGTGTATTTGTCTAAAAGTTTATTTTACATCGACACGTATTTGCAAATAGAACTATTCTGACATTGGAACCCCATCATGCTAAAGGTTTTTAATCTTAAATCTGGACGTTAATGTTTTATGTACTTACGAGTATATTAATGAAATCAGACGGAAATTCGACGCCAGGTTAGAAAACTTTCGACAAAATAATCCCCATTTATAGGAATAATTTTGCAGACTTCACGCTTTTTATAATTTCCTTGTAGATAAACCTAATAACACTTACCGACCAGGGAATCAAACCCTAGATCTCAAAAGCGCACTTTACATACTTTTCCCTCGAAACCACGAGGCAGTCATGAGATTATTTTCAATGTCTTTTTCCTCAAGCTCCTATGTTTTCATCCATCTGTATGTACGTTGAGGGTTTTTTACATCATATATTTGACACCGTGCGAGTGCGTCATAAATTGACGTCAAACTGTGTTTTGACGGGATGTGTGATGTCGTTTGACAGTATTTGCGAAGTGTTAAAGCTGTGGTTGACGGCATAGCGGTGCCAATTATCACAACAGTTTTGTTGACAATTTTACTAAATTTAAACCATCATCATTATCAGGCTATACACAGGTGCATTCGGACCTAACTAATTACGGCAGGTAATAGCTAACGTCATTACAAACCCCCGAGCGTTAAAAAAATGTTAACAAAAATTAAATATTTGACGTTTTCCTAACAACTATGGGTATAAAATGTAGGCTTTTGTTAGGTAAACGTTATTTTTTTATTTTTGCGAGTTATCACTCGTTATAAATACAAGCATAACATCGAAAAATCAGAAGTAAGTGCCTGGGGTTTCAACCTGCGACCGCCTAGTTTGTAACTTGACCACGCGCCTAATCCCCGAACTATTACTACTTTATTGTAGACACCTTCATTATACTGGTATAAAATAAATTTATCTACATATTAAAATTAAAAAAAAAAAAGCAGTGATGGCCTCGAGGTTTAGGCGCGCGGTCGAGAATCTCGGCGGTCGCGGGTTCGAACCCCAGGGACACACCTCTGATTTTTCGAAGTTATGTGTGTATTCAAATTGAATTATCACTTGCTTTAACGGTGAAGGAAAACATCGTGATGAAACCTGCACACCTAAAAGTTCTTAGGAATTTCTTAGGTGTGTAGTCCGCCAACCCGCACTAGGCCAGCGTGGCGGACTATGGCCTTAACCCTCTCAATGGTAGAGGAGACCCGTGCTCAGCAGTGGGCGTATATGGGTTGATGAAGAAGAAGAAGAATTAAAATTAACGTAGTTTGAATTTGTATTTCTAATATTGTGATTAGCATTAATTGACAGTATAAATAAACATAAAACAATAAAACGTGGTTTAAACTAATTCTCGTCTGTGCGATCGACTTTTTGCTTGCTCAAGGACGATCGACGTATGTAAGAGGACACCTACGATTCGCAAGAGGAAAATTGTTTTCATATTTATTAATATTTTTACGTTAGCAAAATAGACTATACTTGTATAAGATTATGTTTTGCAATATTGATACAGAAACGTGAAAAACGATTGCAATTAGTAGCATTTAACACAAGTATTTTAGACTTTTTACGATCACACAACTTGATCCTTGCCCAACAGTGGGACGTGTGGGAGCGACAATATGTCCATCTTAAGGTGTTATGGTATTTCTTTCATGACTAGAAATGTAAAATATGTAGCAAAGGACGAGTATCGAGAGCTGTAAAACCAATAAAAAAGTAATGGAACTACTTTGAAAGCACAACTCAAACATCCTTGTCTATGTTTACACATAGTAACTTGTGACGGACGAAGTAAACAAACATTGTCCGAGATTGCAATCGCGTGCCATAGACAATACATGAATTACAGTAATGAGGTTTTTGTTCTTACATTATGAATTTGTAAAACTAGGTATATTTAAGATTGGCATTCATGATTCATTGTGCAAGGTTTAGCTTGAAGAATATTTTTTGTGAATTTTAAAACATTAAAGACTAGAAATAAATGTTCAATCTTCTGGCTAATCATAGCTAAGAAGTTAATACCTATTTTTCTTTTGTCTAAAATATCGATAGAATAAAATTGATCTTTTTAAACTTTCATACAGTCTCTTTCGTAGTGAAATCTGTTTTTCAAACCGGAATACTGAATAAATCTAAATGATGCATAAAATTTTACCGATTTAATAAATTATTTACAATAAATCGTCTTTTCTTTAGTGACTGACTAAAATAAAGTGCAGTGAAGGCTTACTTTAGTACATATTATTCTTTCAACACTATACTACTTATAAAATTTTCTATTGAAACGAGGAAACAATTAACTCTATAATTGCAATTGTTTACCGTACTTGTTCATTTCGCTCTGTATTAATAAGTATGCATACCTGAAACAAAATAAAGTAAAATAATTAATAACTTGTTGTTAGACATAGGATATTATACAGGGGATTGTAAATAGCAATAAAAATCTTTAGTACTTTTGTAACTTCTTGCCGTGTTCCTGATCCTAAGAATGCTGCTAAAAAACGTACGCCTATACACATATTTAAGAGCCTAGAACGTAAAACAAGACGAATTTGCGTAGTCTACTATTGTAAATAATCCAACTGTTCTTTCAAAGGGTTTTTTGGAAGGATTGTATCCTAAACTCGTTGACCATCTTTTATTTCAGCGTCCAGAAAAAATAATGGCATGGCTTCTTTAAACCCTATCAACTGTACGCCGGCGTATTGGCCAAGCTTTAGCTAAACATCAGTTCACGAAACGAGAGACTAAGGGTTCAGTATCCGCACCGAGACAAATGTGTGTAGAAACCACAAATCGACCTATGCATAGAATAAGGTTATATTTGCAAAATCTGAACTTCTCTTTCTCAGCGATTTAAACTTAATTGGGCACGAAATTATCAGTAACTTTTTTTGTTCTTCAAACAACAAGAAAAGTTATGATTATTATTACTCCACTAGTGCAGTATACAAACAAGTTTAACTCTATGAAGACATAAAAAGTACTATGGTGTTATAGTCATAAGAGTAACCTTATTCTATGCATACGTCGATATTATTCCTTATTATCAGATACAATGTAGTTACATTGTCGTTTCAGTATATAAAACGTATTGCGTGAAGGGGCGCTAAGCTAGAGGTTACAATGTCAAGACGAATTCCGATAGGCACGCTTGATCACCATTTTATTAACATAAACGATGTGGTTGTAACCGCAGAGCCCTTGACATCGTTAATAGGCCCGGATCATTTGTAGGGCAATAGAAAAATTACGTGAAGTGACAGACGCTTAGGAAAATAGAGTCTGGGGGTTCGATCACTGCATGAGATAAATGTTGCCTTTCAAAAGCCATAGTTTTCAGGTCTGGATATTTTTGAGATTGGGAGATCTGATCTGATTTTCATGTCTACAATATATTTAAAGTGTCATCGACGTTTTTATATGTTAAAAAATGCAGGTAAAAAGCTTTTACCCGCAGCTTCTTTCGATCAATATAGATATTTACACTTTTTTTTTCAAACAAACGTTTGATCCACATGGAAGATGAATATTTTTAAAAATCCTTTCTTAGCTGATATCTACCCCAAAATTATCACCAGCAATCGGAAATCGGAACTTTCCAGTTGTTTAAGATGTGTGTTTAAAGATCAGTCATTCATTTGTAATCATTTGCTATTAAAATTCACTATACATTTCAAACGTAAAAATGATAATTGGGTGCAGCGAAAATTCACAAAATTGTTATAAACTCGTTTCAAAATTATGATACCAACTTAATATCGTTTGACAAAATTGCCGCAACCGGTTTCGTAAATCCGGCAGTGTTGCCAGCAAAAAATATACGACGTGGAATAAATAAAACACCAATATTTTACGGTATTGAATTGCGTTCAAAATAGTAACATCCAAAAATTTCCAATTTAAAAACTATGACATTAATGTAACAATGAGTCATAATAAGAAGATACCCATAAACTAGTTTTGGTCACACAAAGAATCAGCTGGCTTCAGTTCGGGAAGACACAAAAATGTAAGGAAACCACCAATTTTTAACACTAATCTGTACATAAATCTTGTTCAAGTTACATCATTATAATCAAAGCAATCGGGTAAAACAAAACTAAACTCGGCAACACCAGAAATCTCGGCATTACAAACGCCTCGTCCGATATTAATTAGATTACACAAAATAGTTTCGACCGTCATTAGCATAAATTTCAATAGTTTTTGTTGGCTCCATCACAAACAACGGAAAATATAAAAAACACCGTCAGATCCGCTTTAGTCTAATTGTGGAAAAAAAACTAAAAAAAAAAACATTTTCGGGGCCTTGTGGAGGTATTTCCATGTATTAATAATGTAAGGTTGTGGATAAATATACAGAAACTGTAATTATATGAGTTATTATTAAGGTTAGTTAACTTTAACATACGTTTTTTGTTATTTCCTATGATACTTCGTGTTTTGGTTTCATAATATTAATCAGCCCATAACATCTTAGTTAATCCTATAATGTTTTGTTTTGTATTATACATAGTATTTTGCACAAGTACTTTTGAATCGTCGAACTAAAACTATTTATCAATAAACTTAAATAACCTTTATTTATAAATAGATAAAATCACCGAACATAAACATACACAGTTCTGACTCCACAGTAGGACATAAGTCCTATGTCAAACTACAACGGACTTTTGGCTTTCACAAAAACTCAGACCCGGAAAAATATTTGTAGACCACACAAAGACTCTCTATGCGGGGATCGAACCCGTGTATCTCGTTTCGCAAGCTGATATAATATTATAAGGAATGTGAAGCGGTTTTATTAAAAAAATAATTCACAAGAGGTAAAAACTAAACTTAATTTAATGGTACAAACGTAATCAAGCTTTTACAAATATAACCGAAGTAACAACAATCAGAGATTTCACAAAATAACACATTTCGTCAAGAGTTCCGCACCGCACAAAGTTATGATTAGTAATGTGTCACTTGTTTGTTCGCATCGGCTTATATACCCGTTCTTTATAATTTTATTTGTGGGTCTTCTAACACGGCCTCTCCTGACACCCTGGCGTCTCGACAGGCTCAGTATTCGTCATCCGATGATGTAGAAATCAACCGAGGCAGCGATCACAGCGGTGAGACCGCCGCTTTAACGAAGTCCTCGTTGGATTCTTCTTCTTCCCAGAGTGTTGGAACCAGTTGCGGCAAAGGCCCAACCATCACATCAGGCGTCGAAGAAGCACCAACTGTTCCATCAGGCACTGGGGATGACTTAGCCTCATTGTAGTCAAACTGGAAGTCTGAAACTGGTGGAACAACATCAAAAACAAGAAAATTATATAAGGGTCCAAATGTCATAAAGTTAGTTTGTTAGCGATCGTTAGAAGAATGAAGTAAAATACAACACGACAAAATAAACAAATTACGTTTGCCGCAGACGTAGGGTTAAAAAAGAACCGAAATGCTACATTTCGTTCATTTTTCATTTCATTACAAACTAAACTTATTAGAAATAAAATTATAACTAATTAACCCTATGAATAATGATTCCACTTCACACACTGAATATGGAATGCCCATTCTTACAAATTATCATTACAAACTAAACTTATTTGAAATAAAATTAAAACTAATTAACCGTATGAATAGTTTTGCAATAGTGCAGCTGCAACGTCGGCGGTTTTGTTTCTGGCTTGATACATAATTAACACAACAAAATAAACAGGTTCCTCGGTATGGGCCCCTACCGAGGAAATAACCTTACACCAGGGAGAAGGTGCACAGAGTCCCCAGTGACTCTCCGTATCACGGAAAGCTTTCACATCGAGGGAAAAGGAGATTGTACTCCCTCGATGACTCTTCGCAAAGCGAAAAGCTTTCACGTTGAGGGAAAAGGAGGTTGTACTCCCTCAACGACTTTTTGCAAAAATCTTTCAAAAGGAATTCATCCCCTTGATGAATTGTTTTCTCATGTCTAGCGGCTTCACTCATTCTTCCATGAAACCATAAAAGGAATTCATCCCCTAGATGAATTATGAGTACCATCCAGTCCATCTATGTGTAGGTACTAAAAGGGTGATCACTCACGTTCAAAAAACATTTTTCATGTTTAGGGGCTTCACTCATCCTTCCGTGAAACCATATGCTGGGCAGCTGCATAAGTACACTTTTCACATGACCCGCAAGTCGCTTCACCTCGTACCGGTGATTAAGAAGAGTCTTCACCACTCTGTAGGGCCCTCGCATCCCAGGTTCCAGTTTATCCTGAGACTGATCAAACACGATTACAAGCAACATCAGGTCATCTTTCTGAAAAACACAAGGAGGCTTTCGGTGCTTATTGATCACAGTGTCTTGATGAATCTGGTTCTTTCTCAACCGTTCGGCCGTCCTATGCCTAAGCATTTTACGTTTTGCTTCTATTACGAGTTACGACTAATGTTGCGATAATGATCACGGTGCGTATGATGAACCTGTTCACCGAGACTATGTCAGCGGCTCCAAATATAGTTGCAGTTACAAGTGAGATGCCGTTCTCTTACAACAGACGCTCATAAAGCTCAGGCGCTTACAGAGTGCTTACAACGTAAGAGTTCTAGCGGTGAGGCATCGTCAACGAGATCATGATTGAACCATTTCTTTTTGTAAGATACACAAAACAACAATCAATACACATAAACAATACAAAATGTAAATCGTAACCTTGCATTATCTGCTACATCGAAGTCCATACACTCATAGCGTGTCTGCCAGGACAAATATTTGTACATTCCATACAATTGCACAGAACATACCTAGAAGCTGTAACATAAGATATGTGTAAAGCACACAACAAAACATTTTAAGTGCTTACTTTCAAAGAAAATCGCACAACTCTCGGGACACCACTCGCCTTTCCCAGGTACCATACACTGCGCTGATACTTGCGTGATCTTTCCACGAGCACCACCCAATAGTTTCGAGCTCATTTCGGCCACTTGGAAGCACCTTGATCACTCGTGTAAGGACTTTTCATCGCTGAGTCAAGTTTAGCGGTGGTTCGTGAGTATTTGATAACAAATGCGCAGTCATTTACCTAAAAAGTCCTGGGAGGGCGTCTATGACGCTTCACATAAGAGTCCTGTTTGTCCTGATTTTTCTTTAGAAAACCTGTTATCCTGTCTCTGCACATCTCACGCCATGCTTAACGATTTGGTTGTGGAGTTTCAATTGCCACATCGAGGACTAATGCACGGCTGACATGAGTAGATGCGTTGAACTCAAATAATAATTTTAGAGCTGAAAACCGAGTAGTTTTTGCTTAGTAATATTCAATACCAATTGAATTTTTCACAGTGCATCACACCAAGTGGTTTTTTTATTGTCGCTTAACGCGAATGAGGTTTAAACGGTTCGAAAGAGTAATTCTATTAGGCCGTTTACGTGGTGATGACAGGCGTTACATGATGTATGTCACTGCCCAATTCTTGTACTCAACTTCTAAAACTAGCAGCGTTAAACATTCGACCACAATCATAAATCGATAGATTAGATACTCCGAAAAGTTATATACGTCTGCATGGGTAGCGTTGAATGGTTCATCAGGCTTTTCCCATTATGTGATAGGTTGACAAGGATCGAACTCGCTTCTTGGACAAATACACTAGGCAGTGAGACGTATATTTTTCAACAAATTACTTAAAGCCGGGAAATCAAAAAATGTTTTGAAAATAAAATTCAACGTTTTATCAGCTCTTTATATGTTCGTGATTATCATAGAAAATTTGCGACAGACTGAGTCTATGCCCCTTGGTGTGAAATATAAAAGTCTCAACTCTTCTCCGACTAGAGAGTAACGGTGGTCTTGCAAGTGAATTCACTAATGCGCAACACGTACGAGCAGACCCTTTTCGCGCTCGGTCTTACCTAACCATAATTTATAATGTGACCAAGTTACTATACTTCGGTAGCTAACAACGAAAACAAGTTTCGATTAATTTAACCGGTACGGTAAAGTACTCAAGACGCAATTTCTTAGCTTTCGCGTACAGGATTTTTAACAACATCCGATGAATTTAAGGACACGTCAAAAGCTTCACTGTCTATTAGGATGTCGACTGGGATGCACTGGTTTACGGCAGTAGTAATGCCACTAAGCCCCAGAAGAGCTACGCACCTCTGTCTGCAAAAGTTTCCCTTTCGTTGATCACTACTAGATGCTTCAACACGATTTGTGTAACCATCATTCTCGATATGTCAATTATTTTTGCAGAAAGGCACACGGTACCAGGCTCGATTTCTTGTCGGGCTTAGGTAACTTCTTAGGACCGATACGCAACAAACAAAAATCAATAAACATTCCGATTCACTCTAGTTATTTATGTCATTTTTGTCCGCTCAACTTTGTTGCACCATATCTCGAAGTTGTGAAACGCCAAGTTTAAATTCGACACGTGATGAGTTATGGGGTTTCAACATGTTTAATATCGCGTTAAGGGCATCAGCAAACGCATTGACTGCAGATGATACGTCACTATTACAGCGAATACTTGTCTCATGTTCAGTACATGGCGGTATATGCAGCGCGTTGGCCGCACTTCCTTCTATACCATTTAATCATGTCATTATGGCTGTTGACGCATGCCCTATCGCACCCTCACGGCTGCGTGAGCGTGTGTACCGGGACAGGGTCGCGACGCGAACGTAATCGAGATCTCGATTTGGTTTTGCGACTGCTACGCAAACGAGAGCGCGAAGCTATAAAGCGTGATTTAAATTATCACGAACAAGTTTAATATTTAAATGGATAGCACTCGCAACAATTGTCTCGCATGTTATACACTGCCAGGTTTAGGAGTCTTTGTTAATGCTTTAATTATAAACACCCTTGGCCTATTCCGAGCATTGCCGATAACCGTTTTCATCACTATACTATTGTGGCTTTAAGCACGTGCGTATATTGTCGTCCACGTGGTCAACCTCATCGCACCAAACATAAATATCCTTTTAAGATGGATCAAAAGTTGAAATACAATGGTAGAGCTTACCGGGTTCAAAGCACTTGTGTCTTACTAATTTAAAGACCTCCTCCGTAGCGATGCAGTCGTTCGGAGTTCATGACACGGGAGCAGGCGTTAACGGGGTAGTCGAGCTCCTTGTAGGCGTTAGGGCCACACAGCACACTGCCCCATTATCCGTAGTAAATAATCCCATCGGCAGTCGTCCGCCAATGATACTCGCTGCGCTTAACCTGTAACTATCCTTCAGAACATAGGCGGGTTATTATCGCCTGCAGTTACTGGTTTAGTAAGGCCCTGGAGAACGCCTACGTTTATGATTTTGCTTACTTGGCTATTAAATATTTTTCACGATACAAGACTAATTGATGCAAATTTTTAACATTCACAAACTGTTTCAACAAAGCGAGGACGCAGGACGCGCACAAAATTATAAGAACTTGCGTTTTCGTAATAAAGAACGCCGGGCGTTCGAAACATAAAATAGACATGTTTGAAAGGGTAGAAAAGATTTAAAAGCGTTTGCAAGCATGGCTACTCTCTATATGGCATCCGACCTACAATGGCGACCGAATCGGAAGTACGATTGGTATACAAAGGATCATCGAGGTTTTCTACATAGGATCGTCGCGAAACGTCGCCCGAGTTCGCCAAGTTTCTAGAACGTGAAAATGCCTCACGTGCATAGCCCTTAGTATGGGCTGTGCGCTCGGCCCTTTTTAACGAATCCTCGAGCGCATACAGATGCGGACGCTTAACGGCACTTAATGTACTCAAAATATTGTCGAGGGTAACCATAACTTTAATTGCCAGAGAACACTACGTCGATACTTCTTTACAGCATGACGGGGTTCTACTCGAATGTTATGACTTTAATCTAGAAAGGCGGCGTTTATGCGAATTACCGTGATGATAGTACGAGCTATCGTTCGTATCACTACGTCCGCGACGGCGAGACTCACAAGCTTAACCCGAGGTACACGCGGCCTCGTTACTTACAGATAAATTGCTTCGAAAAAGACGCCTCCATGAACTAGGCGTTCTGGCACGTCTCATTATTAACGTTTAAGTTTACGACAGAAGCACACACATTGTAATTGAGCACACACATTATAATTGAGCACACACAACACACAATTAAAGTAATGCTCAATTGAAAAAGGCAATAATTATAAACAAAAATTCAAATATTACCTGTCAGCTTGTTTCCCAAATTTTATGACAACTTACTTGTACTGGGGGCTTATGAATCCTTTATCCCACTTCTGATATAAGGAATGTGAAGCGGTTTTATTAAAAAAATAATTCACAAGAGGTAAAAACTAAACTTAATTTAATGGTACAAACGTAATCAAGCTTTTACAAATATAACCGAAGTAACAACAATCAGAGATTTCACAAAATAACACATTTCGTCAAGAGTTCCGCACCGCACAAAGTTATGATTAGTAATGTGTCACTTGTTTGTTCGCATCGGCTTATATACCCGTTCTTTATAATTTTATTTGTGGGTCTTCTAACAATATAGCCAACAGCGCCACGGAGCTGTCAAGTATTTATTATTTAAAAAAAAAACAATTTTTCCATAACTAAACATTACCATAATATATGATACTGTCTTACTCAATTGGTATTTGAATAAACATGTCATTAACCATTTGAATAAAAAGCGTCTTACAATTTTTCACAAAAATATGTCTTAATCCGCAGTAGGCTTACTGACGCGGTTTAAACTTTAACTCCTACAAAAACATTTCGTAGATAAATAGAAGACAAATTACTGAATTAAATTGAGGTATTTCTCGTTACTTAATGTCACAGTTCTGTGTGAGTCCGTAGGAAATAGACGGCTGTTAGACGTAACAGAGTGTTCGATCCCCACACGACAATAGTGACGAGATTAACAAAATGTTATAAGGTACAAAATAATAAGGGGGTGTAAAAATCATTTTTTTGTAGTTTCCTACAAGTCTCATAAATTTCTTTGCGGAGTCATAACAATTTAGGTCCCCTTAGTTTTGCTGACTATCTAAAAAATCTTCTTATTAATTTAAATAAATAAATTTATGTATACTTTTTACACATTGGATAAAAAAGCGGACTTAATGCCGCAAGGTGCATAAGCAATGAAAGGGTCTTCTTCTATTATTATAAAGCTAAATCCGGTTGCATGATGTCTCGTTTCGCAATATCAACCAAATGACCAGATTAGGAAACGGCCATAACATTGCAAAACGTAAACGTGCCCATGATCATTCATGACCACATCCCAAATAGCTGTAATTCCAACCAATTATTAAATCGTAATAGCGTTACTTACAGCGTGATGCGTTTCGTAATATCTGTCATGGCGTCCAAAATGGCCGAATAACAATGGCGCGAATTTCAAATAATGGCGGTAATGGGGCATTTATGTCATTTTAAAATCTCAGAGATATGGGATATGATTGTTTATTTCCATGTATGAGTGTATAAAATTCAATGTTAAATTCACTGGAAAACTGATGATTCTCGATCTAGAAGTGATAAATTTTGCCCAAGAGGCTGCAATAAGGGCTGTACGAAAATGGAACTTTTATGGGAGTAATAGGGCACATCCGTTGGCTAGGTCTTTAATACCCGATACTATGATCCACAAATATTGTTTCTGTTTTGGGTGATTGTGAAATCGAAAAGTCTACCATAGTTTCCGATACCTTCGACACAAAGGTTGTCATCATGTATGCGACTGTCAGTATTTATTTCAAGAATATATGACGAATTACAATTTAACCTGGATGAAATTGCAGGACAAAGCAACAGCTTCTACATATTTTGGGTTCAATTTCGTTTGTTTTTTTCCTTGTTTCACTTTTATTTAGTACTACGTTTACGTGTTGACTTACGTTGAGTAAGCGCCATGTTATTTTTTAACGCATATTGCGGAATAATTTAATTTCCTTTTGACGTCAACCGTTGCTTTGTTCTTAATTTAAATTTAATTTTTGACGTCATCTGTCTGATTGCTCATTAACAACTGAGTTATTGCTTGATTTAAGATTTTGTTTTACCATTTCAGATTCTATAATTTACACATAATGAGGATTCCCGTAATTTTTAAATTATAGAACATTAATGCAATATCGTGAGGGACCTGCACACTAATTCTTAGATTCTTAGACGGATTAGACCAGCGTGGTGGCCTAAGGCCTAATCATGAAATGCAATATATACTGATTGTAAGGTGTTGCCAATGTTCAAAATCGAATAGATTTACATTTATTAATATAAAAACACTTAAAAGTATTTTTACTTTCGAGTTTCTTTACAAACGACATTCGTAGAAAATAGTAAAGGCTGCACAATTACGCGGAATTTTGAAGAATAAAGTGATGATTGCGGTTCCATGGAATCCAGATAAAGTTTTATTTAATACGATTTAAATAGAAGCTTTAACTTCAGTGACAAAAGCAGAATTAGATTACAATATAATATGAATATAAATATGAATGCCAACAGGTGTAACAACATTATAATGCTCCTAAAACTATAATTAGAAACAGAATGTAAAAATATAATTAAATATCATAATTATTTGTACTACATTTATAGCAGTCAAGGACTATTGTAATTTAAGAATCTTAGTTTTAAATACTACTAAAACTAGTTCATTTGATCTGATATTTTTAAAATTTTATTTAAAGGTAATAAAAAATATAAAAACGCATGCTTACTATAGATTTCCCAGCTATTTAAAACATATGAATCCTGTCGTAACATGGTGGTTATGGATTACCCTAAAATAAAAAAGAATACAACTTGAATTTTTACGTGATACGTAAATAATACAAAAAAAACTTTTGCTCATCTGTGTCACATTCTATCATTTTAAATTTCGAAGGTACACTCCTCTATACAAAGATAATAACCGCCGTGAGATCTTTACCAACTTTCCATTCTCCACCAGCCCATTATCACCAAAATACGCGTCAAACCACGACCCAAATTGATTTGAACCCTAACCCAGTGCAAGATTTCCAACAAGTTGCATCATCATTAACCACAGGCAGAAATAAGTAGAAAAACCGTCCACAAGGCTCGAGTTCTCATACTTAACGACGCGCGCACTCAACAGCCGGAAAGATATTATCAAACTCACAATCTAATATTTAAGAAGAATAATTAATATGGGTTGCTAAGTTTTAGCTCCCTTGAAAATGTTTTTTAACCATTTTGAATATGTATTTATTAAATTATTTGTTTTAGATCCTCTTCATTGGAATGGAATTCAACAGTTTTAAAATCATCATCATTTTCTTGACCTATTCTCAATTTTATTTCGGGTCGGCGCAGTTTGTTTTATTTTTATAAACATCCCAATCAGTCGTCATGTTTTCATTCACCCCATTTTTCTTTACATCATCGCTCACACTACATCCATCTTTGGCCTTTTGGTTCTTCAATCTTCAATTTTTATTCTCTATATTTTTACCTACATATGCTTCATATAACACCCAAACCACAACATACGGTTTCTTTTCAGCTTATCTATGATAGGCGCAACTTTTAAACCTCCTTTAACGTATTCATTCCTCGTTCTGTCCATTCCTTGTCGTACCACACAACCTTCGTAACATTCGTATTTCCGTTTTAGCAACGTATAAGACTATTTCTTGCCGGTCCAACCGAATATGCACCTAGCCTCTACTATATGCAGGAACTGATCTTGAAAAGAAACTCACTAGCGTATGTCACAATAACGGGTTTTATACCATATGTTCACTGGACGATCGCGCATACCAAGATTCTAGTAATTTGTAAATACGAAGACTAGCTGCTTCATAGTACGCATTCAGCAAATCACTATTAATTATAAAGTCCTTTGCGATAAGCCCAGGTCCAATGAGAATTTTATGAAAGCTGATTTTAAACTAAATTTAGAACCAGATTTTCAATCATTTTTAAAATCTCACTACCCTCGTTATACACACGTCTCACTGCACACGGGCCCCCTCTATAGCAGAGAGAGAGCTTAAGCCTTATTCTACCATGCTGTTATTAAAACTATCGACTGTAAGTGGTATATTTATGAAAAATAACAGTATATTAACTACTCTTTTAGCTGTAGCTTTATCATCATCAGCCCAAATACGTGCCACTGCAGGGCACGGGTCTCGTCTACAACTGAAACGGTTTAGGCCTATATCTACCTCGCTGGCCTAGTGTCGTTGGTAGACAAAACATTATAAACTGATTAAAAATAGTACAACAAAACGGAAGAAATTGATGTTGGAGCAAACAGTTACGCAACTTTTCTATAAAGCAACAAATTAAGGAAGTCATTCCGCGCCACTGTGTGCTATAGATTAATATCTCATTTGATATATTAAGTCATAATATATCATGTAAGGTAAATTACTTTTGGAACCGCCTTTAGGATAGCTCACTTCTTCTTAGATGCATCGTAGGATTTTTTTTTATTAATTAGCGTATATTAGGGAAGATTTTAGAATTCGTTATTCACGTTACAGTTATAATCAAGTTTTTTTTTTTTTTTTTTTTCAGTAAAGTAACATTTCCTCAGTCTAATACTATCAAATACTCAATCTAATACTATGAAAAACAGAAACTAAAGAGCTAAGAAACTAGAAAAAAAAAATTGTTTCTCAAAATTGTGATTTAAAATCCGCCGAGGCAGTATACAAAAACACAATTGAATTTTCATACCTTGTTACATTGTGTGTTTTGCTGAACAACAAAAAGTATAATATATATTTACTTTTAAGTGTAATTACACTATTTTTTGGAATATTGGAGTATGAAAATTTATTAAAATATGATATGCCAAGTCGAGCCAAGTCAGCCCTTAGGCTACATATAGATATCTAATAAAGCACAGAAATAGATTTAATACTTGTTCATAATTATATTTTTTTCCTATTATTTATATTTGGATTTTGCATAGAACTTGGCACTCAATTAGATCTCCATTCTTTTTGCGGCGAAGCCCACAGTCGAGAATAATTTTTGTATTGAACTTGGCTTTCCTTTTTTACATTTATGTTTTTGGTGGGATTCAGTCTACATATCCAAAAATAGTATAAAAAATATTAGTACATTCCGATATGTCAAGGAGATATTTACATAATTATTGACGAATAAATAAAAACAATAAAAAAATATCATAAAATTATGTACGCGGATATGAATTCCGTGTTATGAATAGTTAAGTATAAACAAATTAGTCCGAACATGTTAAGCTAGACCAGTAAAAATTCTGGACTTATTTCCTGGTCAACTTTATACATATTGTGCAATATAGGAAATGTCTTATACAAGTTAGGTTAGGTTATGTTTTCATTCAGCCTTGGATTTTTTTAGGTAATCAATCCGGCAACAACAACAAATCAATAAAGATGTTATAATATATTTTTTTTTGCATGATGAGGTATGAAGGACAAAAATTATTCGCAAAGCAAACCTCAATAGCTACCATTTTTCGGGTTTTGTTATGTTCGTCCGTCCGTCATCGACTTACTCGTACCTTCCAAACGTTTAAGTTAACAAATGAAACTGCATAAATATGTAACATATTAATAGATTACTTTATTAGTCCTTTAAGTTAAAAAGGTTTAATTTAAACACAAAACACATCCGTACAGTATTCTTTTTAATATAATCCCTCTTAAGGTCTGATGCGGATAATAATTTGTTTAATTCATTACTTATATTATATTTTTGTCGATTCTATATAAAATTAACGTCATAACATATATGTATTAGTCAATTACTGTCATAGTTATTTATTAAAAACAAAAATATGATGGAAATACTAATGTGTTTAATGAATTGATATTATTAAAGTGTAGGTACTCCGATAAAGTTTTATTTAATGAAGAAGCCTAGATGAGATGAGAAGCCTGCCTACATATACCTACATATTTTGAATTTGATTTTGCAGTAAATCTGTAAGAAGACCTCCTACAAAAAAATGAATAAAGGAGCCTAGAAAAACATATTTTATTTTATTTTTTTGTATTCGTTTTTTGCAGTACAACTGTAGGAAAACCTGACATCAACTAAAATCTATTCCAGTGCACATAATCGAGGATTTTTAAGTTACAGCAATTTTACGATTGAGTTAGGCACCATTTGTTTTACAATACAAAATTTAAACTACTTTATTCATTTAGACAGGATCGCTTAGGTCGTTAGCACAAAAACTACCGCTTCAGAGTGTGTTATCACCGGGAGAAGGGCTAAAAACTTCCTAAGCAAAAGGCTAGAAATACGAGTATAGGTACTGCTAAGACAAACCATACAAACTTATTGCTTATTAAACTAAAGAACGTTAGCGAAAATTAGTAATATTCTAATACTAATTCTCAGTAAATGCTTGTGGACATTTGAATGCAATTATCAGGAATGTGCGAGTGTTGACCCAACGGTACCAGTTCTTGGGACTAGCTCGTTAAACTCCACTGTCTTCGGCTCAGAGCACTCTCTTTTGTTTATTTTTCAAAATGCTTTTCTAAGTTCTTAGGAAACGGAACGAAGCCTAGAGTAAATACTTTTAAATAATCTAAACTTGTGCCTAAGCTATTAAAAAAATGATATTATTTATGGAAGGATTAAAAAAAGAATACAATCGAATGATTAAATCCTTCGCGTAGCAACACATAAACGTAACCTAACCAAAACCCGTAGTTCCGGTTTGTTTCAAAAAATACATATTAATTGTGTTGGAAAAAATAGCACGAGCTGGTCGAATGTTTGTACAAAAAAATCATCATCGAAAATTGATGATCGTTTTTAATGTTTAAAGATAGAAAATATATATCACTGATCGTAAGTCCCCATCTTCCGTTTCACATAAACATAACCGTCCGGAGAAGTTGACACCTGTATCAACCATGGCGTTGAGAAAGAGAGGGAGAATGGAAGAAGAGAACAGCTATACCAGTATCAAAATGGCGACGAAACGATTGCATTTTAATAAATATTTACGATTTATATGTAAACTAAAGATTTTATCGATCAAGTTATTTAGAAACCTGGATTATAATATGAATATCTTTATAAATATTACCTAAGTATGCACAGAAAAAAACCCAGAATATGATTTAGAATCCATAACGACATACCAAATCCTAAACAGTTTATATCCAACTAAATGCATGAATCTACATTTGAAATGTGACGGAAATAATTTTTGACATATTCAACTACAAAATAATACAAATAGATAATCAAAAACAAAGTTTATCACGCACTCGTACTGATTATATACTTGTACCTCTCTATCACACATATGGGAAATGTTTTAGCGGGAAAGGGACAGCTGTACTGTATCTTTTTCGCACCGTCTATATTAAGTTGGCGAAGGTATAGCATGAATTATCATTTTATCAGCATTCAGATGATTGTGTGATAAGTTTTATCATCGTACAAACAGTAGTATCTGCTATTGACAGAAAGCAAGAAATTCACATTTTTCAACGCTCGTCCATTCACCTGATATTGCGTAGCGGTATTTTTGTCGTGTTTGGCAATGTGGGAATAGAGTTCTACCTTTTTGTTCTTTTATGGGTATATTTTAAAGATCTCTTTTCAAATATTTATCATTTCATAACCTTAAGTAAGAATATCGAACACAAAAGGAAAAGACATTGTGCCGTGCAATTAACAGGTCCTAGATACGATTCTTGAGTCGGTAAAACTTGTTGGATTCTGCTTGCAAATCCTTGATGTTAAGACTAGAAATGTGATAGAATAATGATATCGCGAGATTACAGCGGTAGAAAAAAATGCGACATTATATAGATAAAGTAACAAATATTTAAAAACAAACTTTGTAGTATAAGCAAAAAAGGTTTACTACTCATTAAAAAGAATAAGATACCAGTTCTGACGTTGCGGACGACTGCCTGTTTTAATTGTTGTTTAAACTAGTTTGAAATGGATTTCGTTGTAAGCAATGTTTTGATGCAAAAATAAATATCAACGATCTCTTTAGAGAAGAAAATTTTAAACAAATTATAGTCGGTATTTTACAAACAATGCGATTGAATTTGTAATTCAATTAAAAAATAATGCTTTTTTAGTGGCTTCATTACCAGCCAGTATCAAAATTGTGTGGCAATCAAACCATAGACAAGATTTACACGCATTTTAATGCACACCTGTCAAACCTTCACTAAATAATTTTAATAACTCAAGTGAATGTTGCGAAATCAATGCATTAACGATGAAAAAACGCTGGCTTAAGTGCGTAATTAGTTATAAGATTTAGGTATTACAGCCAACTACTAAGCCGCCGAATTTAATGATAGTAAAAAAACTTTTATTGCATAAGCGCGTTGAATGTTGCTTAACTGATGGAAAATACATGATATACAAAATGATATAAAAACACATACAGAATTTTATATAAAATGTTAGTATTTTAGAAAATTCTGTACACATTGTTTCGACAAAAAGGTTTATGAATCGTTATCGTAAACAAGTTTGTACATAATCGATAAAATCAATTTTAATCGATGTTATTCTGGCTTTACGATCCACGGCTTTGAAATAGTTATGACATTGTATTAAAATATTATGATTAATAAATAATTCAGTATGCTAATAATTCATAAATAAAAATATTGATCTAGACTTAAATAGGGTAAACCACCCAATTATTGGCACTTTAAGCAGCTACTTCACAAAATCGGTAAAATTTGTATGTAAAATATTTTTTAAACAAAGAAAAAAGTATTTCTATGTGTCTTCTAATCATTAGAGAATATTATAAAGTACTTGTCAGTAATAAATTAAATCGTTTTATTTAATAAAGTGTACCTTTTTAAAAAAGTGCCTAAAATACCAATTGCTGGCATAGTCAAACCTTTCATTGGCAGTGATTATTACCAATTATTGTCACTATTTTTAAAAAACAAAAAAATAACTGCTAGGTCTTATAAGTCTTTTAAAATGTAATTTACGATATCTATACCTGTTTAAAGATAATATGTATCAATTACAATTTGAAATAAACAAAATAAAAGCCTTTGTTGAAAGGAAAATAACATTTACTTGTATAGGAACATAGCATATCAGTTGTACCGCTTATTTATAAATATGGTTTTAAACTTTTCATAAAATATTAAAAGAAAACAAATAAAATACCTTGTAGGCTTAAACAAAATAGTAGAACAACTTTTTTTTAAGCGTTACTTTTCGCTTTATCAATCTCATCAGCCCATATACGTTCCACTGCTGAGCACGGGCCTCCTCTACCATTGAACGGGTTTAGGCCATAGTCCACCACGGTGGCCTTGTGCAGGTTCCCGGACTACACACCTAAGAAATTTCTAAAAATTTTTAGGTGTGTAGGTTCCATCACAATGTTTTAAGAAAGTTTGAAGCATTTTTTATCAAATCTTCTTTTCTCTTCGGAAACCCTTTTTGGCTACTAATTTTATCCAGTCAACAAAAAGTAGTTCTTCTTCGTCAGTTGTAGACGGACCGTTCTTAGAGCCGTGGTCAGGATGTTTAATTCTGAATTGTATGGTAGTCCGCGGTACGCTGGAGGTTTTTACAGAAAGTTTTAAGGTCATGCCATTTGTTACTTCGTGTAAAGCTTTTTGGAGGTTCTCTTCTGTGTTAATCTTAAAACATGTTTTATTATTTTTTTTCTCTTGACTACTTGTGGCTGAGAAAATAATAATAATTGGCACCTTTGTAACCAATGGATGACACCCGTGCCATTGAATGGATTTTACATAATTGGCAGTGGGTCAACATTTGGATTGGTGTACCTAAAACTTTCGAAAATATTTTATATGCAATTTACATTAAATTTTGAGACAAACAATGTATATTTTTTAACAAATTCAAATTATTTTAAATACCCTTATATTGGCATGAGTGCCAATAAAATGGATAAATAGATTTTACGCATACCAAATGTTGCCGCCCCACAAATAATTAAATGTTGGCGATTAAATTGTAAAGCAATGCTTAAAAAAGGCAGTTAATATATTTAACAATAGGACACAATGAATATATATAGGAACAACATAACAGGTTTGCAATTTTTGTTAAGATTCTGATAGCTCTTACCTTAGTAAAAAAATAATATTTTGAATATTTTTGACGCACAGGTCGTGGCTTGTCAAACAAATGGCTATTGCGCCGTTATATTTTAATAAATAAAAAGTGTTCGTTGTCAGTTGAGTAAAGAAAGATACTACTGTTTAATTTGTACTAAAAAAGTTATAGTTTGGCTACATGAAATCTTAATTTTCTTAAAAAACGGAAGCATGCCAATAAATTGGTAGAGTGCCAATGATTGGGGGTTTTACCCTATATAATATTAGTTTATATTATGTCATTCAGATTTTGCTCGATGACATTCTGATTTACGCGCCAACGCGTTTCGAATTTCAAATGCGTTACAAAGACGATAAATATATTTTATAGCATGCATTCCAAGTCCAAATAAAACATTAAACATGTTGCATAACATTGAATATATATAGAACACTATGAAAGTAATTGATATTCCGAATAAAAGTTAAGCTAATAATACATTGTACTATTAAAACGTGGATTGAAACGAGATTATACATTTGAAAGTCACGTGGGACGGAGGTCTTAAAAAGCAAGAAAACCTTCTGAATACTGAAGCATGTCGAGTAAAGATATTTTAAGCAGTTGTATTTTAATTAGTTTTGGTACATGCATGTTAGTTATTGAGATTACGCGATTAATATTTTAATTAACTATTGGTTTCAAATGTGAAAGGTGACAAATTAATTATAGCATATTTTGGTACATGACATGACTGAATATTTACGTTGGCAATTACGAATGGAGTGTCCAATATAAAGTGGAATGATCCGTTAAATGTTAATTCGATGTACATTGACTTACAAGTATTGTCGTCCCTAAACATTGGAATGGACATAAAGGAATATTCCGATAAATTTATCAATTTCACGCAAATGTGGCACAAAATGATAAAAACGTAAAATTACTTTATATATTATATTGTACTTATTACAAAAATAGAAATTAGTAGATATTTGAGGGTCACGGATAATGATTTGATCGACACTGTACATACCAATACTTTATGTGTTATTGGAACACAACACGCCATTTTTACACATTCATAGTCTGCATGTATCAAGCTAAAACTAACCACATAAGAACACTAGTATACCCAAAGATGAAACTTTGAGCTCTATTTGCTGAAATTAAAGCCAATTATAAGCGAATGTTAAATAAACTCCAAATCAATAGAACCTAAAGTAATAAAATCACGTCACCTCACGCAAACCGAAGACAAACAGTTGAGTGCAAATATTTTATCCACTATCGTTTAAGGCACAATACTTGGAATTTGGGTCCTAATATAGACTTAGGTCAAATTAGGTCGTCTACATGTCTGCGTTGGCAGTCCCGCGGTATTGAACAACGCTTACGATTTCTATTCCTGTGCAGGTAAACGTAATTCAGTTGTTCCGACAGTCATATCTAAGCGCTTATCAACTTAGCTCGAACTATTTTTACAAAAACAGTTCTAATTTCAGAAAAAGAAAATAAATATTAAATTACTCTGTATTTACTAAAAATTATAATAGTGAATCATACCTTTTCGGACCGCACTCCACGTACCATCAATGATTGAATAAAATGTATAGTCTAAGGTTCAATTATAATAAAACATTATAACACATATTATTATGATACTAAATATTCAGTTCTAAATAACAACCATTCTATTGTCTTATAAATTCAATGCTCGATAATTGCTATAAAGCAGACAAAAAAGCAATAAAAAAATTGTATAGTCTATCGTCTATCCGGTGCAAATATGTCATGAAAACCTTATTAATATGTCTGTAAATTAGGTACAAAAATCTAGCATACTTGCAAATTGTCACATTGTGTATATTACGTAATGGTAACACGCTAAGGCTGGGCGTAAAGATGCAGTCAAACAACATCCGGCTAACCTAATTTGAACCAATTCTTTTGGGTTTAGAAAGAAAGTATCAATTTAAAGATACGGCAAAATAAGTCGATCACGGATTGAATATAATGTTTACAGTTACGGATATCTTCATTATTATTTGTCAATTTTCTTTATTCTCAGTCTTTTATGATTTGTCCTGTTTAGTAAGAGAGGAAATACATGGGCAATTGTAAATTGTAAGAACTTTCCATAATATCAAACAAGCTTACAAATGTTGCAGTTGGGGCTGGTATATTTTTGTATGGCGGACACTAGTCATTTTTGGTAATCACAAGAAATTTCTAGATCTATTTTAGGTGTACCTATGTACCTAAACCTCTCTCAAAGTCAGGTGCGGCCGTGTCCAGCACTGAGATATATTTCGACTAAATCACCCTAATTCAACACACAGTTTTGAACTGTAAGCGTGGACCAAGCCTTGCACTCGAACTAAAGAGGACAGAACGTGTTTTATCTGTCACTTGGTTTCGTTATCTACTACTATATCTAGTGGTATAAACAATACTAATTGTAACCAACTTGTTAGACTGCATGTTGCTCCGTATTTGGGTACTATTATGTCAACATGCTTTTAGCTCAATTAGCTTCGAAAAGAATGAGAATCCATAAACGGGTGTGACAAATCTGAATCGTGAGACCAAGTTATGTAATTTTATAAAATCATATCGACTAAGGAAATACAGTAACCTTCCAAGAATGCGTTCCATTTCTTGTATTTTAGATAAATTGATACACCCAACAGTCATATCCTAGTTCTGAACCCATACTTAGATAAAAGTCTAGATAAAGTCTAGTGTATGGGTATCAGAAACAATGGAAGAGCTTTCGGTCTTACAAACAGACCAGATTTGTCTTGTTGCGGGAATCGACCCCGCGGTCTCTTAGTTCACAAGCTGGTTTTTAGCCAACTGCGCCACGGGGCTGTTAAATGTACTTAATACATACATTCAAGATATGTCAGCTCCGTTGGTTCTGTTGTATTATAGTGTGACTATTATACAACAGAACGGTCGGTAGTCGGACTAAGTGTCTAGTTTTGAAATGTGCCCAAAACTGAGACTAACAGTGGCTTGGAAAGTGATTTTAGAAATACATTTCGCTAACCCATTTAAATATACACGCGTAAATTTATTTATGAACGTAATAATATAAAAATTTTTCATTCTATTTTTGTCATTCTTTGTTTTAAAATATATTTGGACTAATTAAGTTATCGCTCGAATTCGTCTACAGCCGTGACTTTCAATATCTTATCTGTGATTAGAATATAAACAAACACTTTTTATAAATGACATAAGTATTATTTTTAAATTTGGAAGTTACCAAATCATTCGTGTTTTTAAAAAAGTAATCATTCACGATGAACGTATTGCTAAGATATGGAAAGAGTTTTCAAGAGACTTGTCTCCGGAACTTTAGAATCTGGATTTCTTGAAGGCTAAAGTAAATAGGGACTTATCTCGAGTAAGGGTGTAACATCGTAGATCGTGTTATCCTGTTAAAATTTTAGTTGATTTAATGCTAATATATATTTTTTAATATGCTACCACCATCACACTTTTTAGGTGTGTATCAATTCCATCATCATCAACCTATTTATTTCTTATTGCTGGACACTGGCCCCGTCTACATACGTAAGAAATTCCTCAGAACTTTTAGGTTAACCGGTGTCGTCAGAATTAAATAAATACACCCAACAGTCACATACATAGTCCTGACCCCACACTAAGATACGAGTCTTGTGTCGTGGGTATCAGAAACTACGAGAGACGTTTCGGTCTCACAAACACCCAGACCCGAAACAAATATTTGTGGATCACACAAACATTTGTCTCGGTGCGGGGATCGAACCCGCGGCCGCTCGTTTCGCAAGCTGGTGTCTAGCCAACTGCGCCACGGGGCTTTCGAATACACACATAATATCTAAACTCCAGAAATGTGCCTAGGTTTTTAATCGCTCGGCGAGATTCCCGACCATGCGCCTAAACCTCAAAGCCTAATATATTCGATCGATTGTAATATATTCTAAAGAATGTTTTTTTAATTAAAAAAATATCTAGAATTCATGTTAATAAGCCTGCGAATGCGAAAATAGGCTCTTAATATTAATAAAGCGATATATAGTCTATATGTGGATGATAAAAATATTTTTTATATTGATATGTTTGTTTTAAATTTATTTTATCGGCAATAAACTGACTGATATATGACATTGCTTATTCTTTATTAAGAAAAAACAAAAATAAACTGTCTCGTCGTCTGACACCTGTTCCGTTATATGCCAAAATATTATTGACATTTTCGATATTTTTTCGAATTTGTGCTTTTTTTCAATAAATACAGTAGGTACTGGCAAAAAGATTATAAACATCTTATCCATATTGCATCAATAAGGTGAACTTAAACGTCTAAACCCGTCTTATTTTAGTCGGTCTCTATCGACGTAAAATTAAGTAGCGTTTCAGTATTCGGCCGTTAGCTTATCGAAGGGGAGCATTGTGTGCGGTCCCTAGGAATCTTAAGGGGCCTTTGTAAAAGACAGTTGGACTGCAACTATTATAGTTAATACTGGGTTCTGTATCCGCAAAGCTGAACCATTTGGTTCCACCTACGACGTCTATCCGTCTGTCACAGGCTCTTGACTTCCTAATGGAACGGAATAATGACTTGAAATTATCATATACATAGACAAATGCTCGGAAGAAAATTTCTTTTAAACTAAAGTGTTTTGTTAAAACGGGCTTTGTGATAAAGGAAATAGAATCCTTTTCAATTTAACTTAATTCGGTGATAAAATTATTCAGTATAAGTCGGTGTTATAATTTACGATTCTTTAACTTTAAAGGAGATGTTTTGAAATCATTTAAGGCTAAATTAAATTGGCCTAAAACCCTCTCAATCGTAGAGGAGACCCGTGCTCAGCAGTGGGCGTATATGGGTTGATGATAAAGAAGAAGAAGAAGAAATTAAAGGACTGTCTTAAAGAATTTAGGTGTAATGTTTCGTGGCTTTTGAAGACAATTTGGCGGGAAATGGCGGTAAGGTTGTCTATTATTTATTGACTTGTCAAACCAGTTTTGAATACTTGTGGGTTTGGCGATAACCACCAATGTGCGAAGAAGGTTTACTTATATAACATTTTAAACATGAAAGATACCTCATCTTTTTTTATTTCAATTTAAAAGCCCATAAACAATTAGAAACATCTACCATGAAGCTAACATTTTGCATGAATATTTTAGATACCGCATCATATTTTTTTTAACTGAATGTATATTAGTATGATAAAAGTCAGAAACACTATCACACCTAGATATTCAATGCAAATGTTAAGTTGATACTTTGAAAAACACTGACAAGTGTTAAAAAGATTTAATTTGCAAATATTTTTGTTTTGTGAATATAAATATGTAGAAACTGTATCTTCAATTAAGTTAATGTAAAAATTATGTCTTTTCTTCTTTTTTATTAATTTAAGGAAAAAAATATTGTTTTAAGACGTTTTTATTTTTATTCTTGGCTGTTAACATACGACATCATCATCATCATCATCATCACCAATCGTGGTCCACAGCTGGACATAGGCCTCCCCCAATGACTTCCACCGGGAACGGTCGGAAGCCTCCTGCAGCCAGCGACGTCCCGCGACATGCGTCATCATAATATATGTAATGAAATGCACAACTTGTCCATCAATACTATCGTTAAGTAATGAGACACTACAAAATTGAAAGCTCAATTACGGATACAGTGGAACCTAAATTTGAATTGACGAATTAGTCTCAAATGTATACCAGAACCAAAAGTAATACGTATTAAAAATGTAATCGTCATTTAAAACGAGAGACTTTTTGATTTAGCAACTCGCGGGTTTGATTCTGCGATTCGGGCTCCTAGATAATGTCAACTATGATTCTAAATTTACGTACATTGTTGATGAATTATCACAATTCAATTTTAAAAAATACTATCGCGGAGAAACCTGTATGCCTAAGAGTTTCTCCCGGCTATGTAACACTAAAAGAATGAATCAATTCTGACGAGATTAAGCAGTTAAACTCACAAACTCTTCAGCTTTGTAATATTGGTATTTATTTAGGTTCTAACACAAGATCTAGTCTATTGCGGTGTGCATCAGACAAACGTCAATAAAACTGACCATTAACACGGTATCGAAATAAACGTGTTTTGTGCCAGTTCATAAACTTTTACATATTAATATTCAGCTTTCAAACAGTCGTTTTATGATAATAGACATGCTTTCGCAGGGACGTTTATGCCAAGTTTATTGAACTCTGAGGACATATTGCCTAATCTTTCGTAACATATGCGGGATTGAGGGATGCCATTTCGATGTCCGTAGTATTTATTCTATGAACTAATGCATTACTTAATCGTCATCATCAGCCGAAACATATAGCAGTCTTCAATGGAGACCCATTTCATCCCAACTTACTTTAAAATGTTAAGTATATAACTTATTAGGTAGGAATGCGGACTAAAGGTATGCCTCTTTGAAACTTAACGATATTCAGGTTTGAACCAAAATTGTTACAATGTGGTTTTCTACAAGTCGCTATGGGGGAGATAAATGTCCAATGATAATGAATATATCTAATAACGATAATAGACGATATACCAATATTTTTTCTCATAAGCAGTGACCGCACCGACATCTCAATAAAGGCACGGTGTCTTATACAAAGAATTAGCGATAAAAAACAGTCTGTTCCACTTTGACAAAAACATTTACTGTTGTTTTTACTGCAAAAGAGGTAAACAAGCAGGTAAGCCACCTGTTGTTAAGTGTTCACTCCACTCATAACCACCCCAAACGTAAAAGGATTTTTGCGTTGTCAGCCTTCGCTTTTCACACTTCGATTAAAATTCGCAAAGTTATGGGTGTAACGAAACACGCAGGCTATCTAACTTTAAAATTACTATCGGTCGAATACTGAAACGCTACTTAATTTTAAGTCGATTTTAACCGACTAAAATAAGACGGGATTAGACGTTTAAATTCACCTTAATTATTAAGTTGCGTTTCAGTATTCGGCCATATATCCTACAATTACTAGAAATGTAAAATGTCTTCACTGCTTTTAGAGATATATACAAACTACGATTTAGAGATCTTAAGATAACTACAGTTTAGATATTAAAACTCTGCATTCGTAAATAAATGAATTTATTCGGATTGTAATTTTTACTAAAATAAATATTATAATACAGTTTTTTTTTTAATTTTAAGTAAGTTATGTGTCTAGTCTAAGCTGTTAATGTAAATTAATTCTTACATAAAATAACGATGGAACGATTTAAAACGTTTTGACTACACAATCTATCAGTGGCAGGTCACGTGTGCTTTGAACCGTGAGGAAATAAAGTCGTTTTCAGTCAAATTTTATGTTTCAAAAACTTTATTTAACGCAGCAGACCTTTTTTAAAATTTAATTTGTAATATTATCTTGTGGAATTATCACAAAAGTTACTTGGCTCGTGAGAGATATTAGAAAAATCCTCGGAAAAGGTTGCTTGGCGTCAATTTTGATTGAAACTCTTATCCTCAAAAAATAATAATTGACTTTGTTGATTGGTCCCAAAAACATGGTTAATCTAATAAGAATAACTCTTGAAACACAGTGAACACTTAATGCTTACATAAATATTTCTGTTCATGTATCGTATTCCCTGACGTATGGTCCGGGATAATAATAATAGACGATAACTACTGTAGGGTGTATTAATTCCTTTTTATTCCTTACTACTTCAACGCGTATGCTCCATGAACTGATGTGGATCGAACCATATCGGAAGTGACATTAACTAGGCCCTCGTTACTACATAAATAAGATTTTCAAAATACTAGAAAATTCTACGATAGTTACCTACCTCAAAGCGAAAAGCCAGGTGCACACAAAGTTTTGAAACCATTATAAACAAGTTTGCGATGCCGGAATAATTTAAAATTTGTTGATATATGTTGCGGATGCGGAATTGATCTTAATTCATGAAATGCAATAAGATTTCGCCAATTATATATGTATATTATAATTAATGAATACTATTTAAGTGTTTATCTATAAATATGTGTGTCATTGAGTTATGAACTATAAAATAGGTGTTATAGAAATCATGATAATTTTTATAACTTTAATCTGACAACCAATGAAAGGCTGATTACTGAGCACGATAAATATAAGACTGTAAAATATAAAGATTAAGTATAATGCTAATGTTTAGAATGACATAACCTAACGAAAGAATTATTTAATGTGATTATTTCATCCATTCGTTTCACGAATAGTGAGTTCGTCGATCAATACCTTAATATATTTTACGAATTTGTATTACATAGATACCTAGCAACAGGACTGAGAAATATGATATAGGTAGGTACAAAAGCTCTATAAGTCGACATGAATGACAGCAGTGGCTCTAGAGCCGGGTACAATGTCCAAACAGCCGAATGGAGTATTGGGACTTACCTGGTTGGTGAGCACATCTACAACGGTGTAGGCGAGGTAGACGATCTCCTCCTCGTCGGAGCCGAGCGCCGCGCCGCCGAGCCCCGCCGTGCGCACATGCAGCGCGCACACACAGCCCCCGCTGATCATCGCGCCATGCACTGCTCGCGCCCTTGTAAACACGCACCACGGCACCGCCTAACTATTGCAACTGTGCCGACTTTTTACTGTTCGTACATACGCAACTTTATGCACAGTCCGTGCCTCAAACACTGTCCATAACTCCGTCCCGACTCAGTCAACTTTCTAACGGTACCGCGTTGCTATCAAAACTTTTCCGCCGCTATACACAAGTGGGCGATCGTCGCACGTCGGCCCCGAAAATTCACGCTACAAGTTTGTGTATGTTCTCAAACGAGTCGAAAGCACTTTTTAGAAACCCGACGGTTACCCAACATGAAACAAGAACTCGCGTGCGGCGCGAACGGCGTTTTACCGCTAGCCGTCTACGTAAGCCGTTTCCGCTGTGGGTGAAAATCTAGAATTAACTCACTACACATCGGCACACGAATTCGGCTCAAAGGGGTCCAGTTGATGTTTTAAAAGCCAGATTTGGGAATGAATGCGATCGAACGGTCCGTACGCGGCACACAACTATTGTTTTCACTCGGTGCGCACGAGCGAACACCTGAGTACTAATTGCGCTTCGTTACTAATGTAAAATACAAGTTTGGTGGAATATTTTGGATGTTTTAACAGCAAACAGCTCGAGACGAGCGTGTCTGTCGGATCGGCGGCTCGACTGGCGCTCGCTGGCCCGCTCGCCCCCCTGTTGACACTGCGCAGGTAGCGCCACTCGCCAGGTGAGCGACGCGACGTTGCCAAACCGACCATTATCATTGATGAGATAGCTGTTGCGCGTACCACGTCATTTTGAAATTCACGCTTCGTTGCCGACATTATAATATGCTGTTTTTATTGAATACTGAACGCGGATTGTGCACTTTGAATGTTCGATGAAATGCGTACTATGGCAAAGCATCGACTGCCGTGTTAAAGAGTTGACCAGTGGATTTTGAGTAAGAAATGAGATAGGTGGATTTGCGTATTGGACGAAATACATTGCGTGTGCGATTTGACGACCTGGTTAATGTAATTTAGAGAAAGTGTAAACAGATACGAAGTTATGCGATCGCATTGTTAGCATAATTCGCGTGGAATAGGCAAGGTCGATCGGTAGATAATAATTGACAAAATAATAAGTATACCCACTTCGTGTTTTTAGTCCACGCGGGCGTGCGGAGGTATGATTATTTTGTTGATTTGCTTTTTTATATTGTTTTGCAGAAGCATCACTTTTAGGTTGTGTGATTACAAAATCTATATTGATAATTAATTTGCGCCAAACGCTTAAAAGTCATTTAAGTAAGTTCATTCACGTCAGACAAAATTAATTAAAATTATGATTTGGTAATGAATTGTAATTAAAAATTAATATGTATTTCTACTTTTCCTCTGAATATTTTATAGTGACAACGACTTAATGGAGTCTTAGAATTCAATCAATATTAATTAATTCATTTTTTGTTATTAATTTTATTTTTGCCATGTTTATTCTATTACAGTCATTCACCTGTTACTGTTAAAATATTACATAACATGATAATAATTGAAGTCAACAAAGAATTTATTATTCTTCTTCTTCTTCATCAACCCATATACGCCCACTGCTGAGCACGGGTCTCCTCTACCATTGAGAGGGTTTAGGCCATAGTCCGCCACGCTGGCCTAGTGCGGGTTGGCGGACTACACACCTAAGAAATTCCTAAGAACTTTTAGGTGTGCAGGTTTCATCACGATGTTTTCCTTCACCGTTAAAGCAAGTGACAATTCAATTTGAATACACACATAACTTCGAAAAGTCAGAGGTGTGTGCCTGGGGTTCGAACCCGCGACCGTCGAGATTCTCGACCGCGCGCCTAAACCTCCAGGCCATCACTGCTTATTATTATTAATAATGTTAAATTCAGTGTAAAGTTACGAGCGATATTAGCCTCTTTTTTTTAATGGAAAAAGGACGCAAAGGAGCAAGTGAGCCACCTGATGTTAAGTGGTCAGCAGTCAGCACCGCCCATGAACATCCACAATACCAAAGAAATCATCGGTGTGTTGCTGGCCTTTAAAACACTGTTGTTACTTAGTTAACCCACCATCACTCGCGCGGGGTGCTGTTAACACACCACGCATTTTTTACCAAAATAAAGAGCTATAATTACTGTGGTAACTTATCCGCTAGTCTCAGTACTTTCAAGTTTCCTTGAACGTAAAGGTAACTTTAAGATACTGAGACAAGTGAATGAGTAACCATAGAAATTATAACTCAATTTTTCGGTCAAAAATGAGGAAAAAATCTCGTTAAATCCCGCGAGTGATGGCAGATTAACAAAATAGCTATACCTATAACGTTTATAATAAGTAAGGCCATATTTGTATTTATTGTACAAGAGCGAAGAATCATCTCTGCGAAACCAACATTGTTGTTAGAAATAATCGTTAAGTCCAAGAAGAATTCCCACATTATGCCTTCACATATTCATATTAATATTGTAAGACAATTCTTTTTGTACATTAAAAAAACAATATATCAAAATTATTGTGGTAACATAAAACCCTGTATTAAACTTCAAATGATAATCATTTGCAGCAAATTGCAAACAACTTTGAATCTCCTTGCACTTTTTATTTATTACTAAGTGACCCTCTGAATCTACGTGTTTTTGAAAAAATATTTCATTTTTTCTGTAAGCTACCATCAACTGTATCAGCAAAACAAGTAAGTAGTTTATCGGATATGAAGTGACCTAACCTAACCTAAAAACACGCACAAACATGAATAATGCAAGCTAGGATTGGAAAAAGGGATCTATGTATAGACTAATGGATTGCCAGTAATTAATCAATTCACTTAGCAACAACTTGGAGTAAAACTTGTTTTCAGAGATAAGTCATTCCAATCAAAGCAACCTTAGTAGTGCCGAATCCTACTGCCATGTTTCCATATTCCCGCCATTTTCGTTTGTATTCATAACCTCAACTCGTCAATGTCACAAGTACACTTTCTACACGACGTAAGATTTATGCGCTGTACACAATGAATTCACGTTAACATACTAAAATTATACACAAACATAATAAGAAAGATTATAATCACTGTAACAATGATTTTTGAAGGTTACAGCGTTGTTGCCAGAAGGTTAAACGAAAATTCACAAATAGGTACCTAATTAACGCTTTTTTCAATGTGTATTATTCTGACGACCCTTGCGACCTGAGAAACGACACCGACTGAGTTCAATGGCGTGACATTATTTTTTTGTTTCAACTATTATATTAAATTTAAGCAAGATACTCAACGTTCGTGTAGAATAGAGTAATTCCGCGGTTAGCACCACATTATGCATGATGAAGCAAAAATTTTAACAATCAAAGGCGTACCGCACTATGATATTACTTTCAAAAGAAGTCTTTTTAGGAAGTGAATACAAAAAGGTCAGGGAATCAGGGATGCAACCTAAACATTCACTTACTCTGCTGCAAAATAGGTAAGCAAGCAATTTGAGATTCTCAAGCAAACTAAAATTTCCATTCCAACAAGATTACCTCGATCTTCAGATATTTAAAAATATCCACTATTCTAATCTTGGCCAAATTATTAATCTGTTGACTGTTCAACAGCCTATCAGGAGAAATGCTCCATACACGAATGTATAAAGAGAAGTGTAGTACGTACAGTATACTTTGCCTACTACCATATCAAATTTCCATTGTTAATTTTAATCCATAAATTTTAATAATTAAACTTTTTGTAACACTTTTCTACGTCTCAAACATTGAGTATAAAACAATTAACGAATAATAGAAAGATGATGAATCGGTATTTATTCCATTTTAAAAGTCGCATTTTTATGTGTTAACTCAAAAAGCGGAAAATGTGTTTTTTTGCAATAAAAATATGAAATAACAATTGTAGGATAGTACTACAAACTTTGGACTTTTTTTTATTTGACAAACATTATTGCGTCGACTAATCAGGAATCATCATTATACTTTGCCGCCGGTCGCCGTTAATTAATTCACACTGGCTTGAAGTTGCGAATACGACAAATTGCTAGTATAACAAATAGTTTTAATCCAATTGCTGTACAAAATTTTATAGAATAAAACTCATACTTCATGTCTTTTTTTCCTTTGCATTGCTAACGTCCCGCATCTCGTATGAGTAGTTTTAGCCACAAACATGTTTTCGACGACGAAGCGATGGCGGGAAGTAATTATCTTTGTCTTTTTTGTCACTTAATAATGTCGGAGTACAGCCTTATAAGTGGCGAGTGACCCGGTTCGGAAGCTTTAGGCTAACTCGGTAATAAACTTTTTAATGTATAATTGCATGCGTCTATTTTTGTAGCCAATATCATATTTAATAAAATTTCTGCGAAAAACCGTTAAAAAATAATTCAAAACTAAGGAATTGGTTATACTTTTAACATAGGAAGATAATGTAGAAGCAACATATTGACATTTTATTAATCATGTTTTACATCCTTTTTAGTGAGTCTTCCTTGCAAAATTATTGGTTCTTTCAACAAAATAATGCAGCATAAGTTATTTGTAAGACCATCAACAAACACAAATCAGATTTATTACCATTCGTGCCTTATAATGTCAATGTTGCATTTTATGCTTAAAAAACCAATGTCGCACCATTGTTTGAAACCATTTGAAATGTGTTATTCTTAACTTATCCATAAGATAATGGAGATAACAAATGAGTTACACACACAACTGATTGTAAAGGCGTAGATATTTATAGGAAACAAATAACTAATTCGAAATTGATCCTTATAATAAATCTATATTTATACCTTAGCTTACTTTTATCTGCTTTGTAATAGATAGTGTCAAATAAAAACAATATACTTGGAAAATATTTGCAAAATTAAGAAAAAGAATTAATATTCAATGGTGTTGCCACTTTTGGGAACTTAATACCACGCCGCCATTTTAATATCTTCATCTTGCCAAGAATTATTCCAACACTTTGGAAGAACATATAGACCACAGATCCTCTTTAGAAAACATTTATGAAATACAGGGTGTATTCAGGCCGTAATCGGCAAATAATAGCCAAGGAGATTATACAAATTTTGACATTTTCTTAACAACCCTACGTGTAAAATGTATGTGATTGTTAGGAAAAAGTATATATTTTCCCGAGATTTTGTAATGGCCGTTGCGATTACCTGCCCTAGTTGCCGATGACGGCCTGTAACTACGACCTCTGAGAGGCAGGGTGGCTCTGGATTTTTGTTCAGATCTGTAGTCCGCTTCGTTTTCCCTTTGCAACCCTCACTCTCCACACATCCGTTTCCGAGATATTTGCTCTGTTTTAACCGTCCTTTGTATCAACCATACCCAGTCTCCCCTACACCCTGAATTAAATTACAAAATATTTTCAAGAATTATTATCTTAGAATTTTGGAAATACGTAATAAAGAATAGATTTATTTATTTGAAATTCAAACGTCCATTTGTCAAGGTTGAAGTATTTCAATACAACAATGATTTACGAGCAACTTGTGTTTTATTAGCTCTACTTAAGAGCAATGATCTTTGCCTTCTTTTCTATATCTATACTAATATTATAAAGAGGTAAGGTTTGTGAGTTTGTATGTTTGTAAGTTTGTATGTTTGTATGTTTGTGACGTTGTAGAAAGTAAACTCGCGATCTACTGAACCGATTTTGAAAATTCTTTTACCAATAGAAAGCTACGTTCTTTGTGAGTGTCATAGGCTATATATCAGTCCGAAAAATGATAAGACTTTTTTGTTGTAGCAGGATTTGCGAAGTAGGTCGGAGAAAAAACGGGCGAACGTAACCGTTTTTTGCAAACGCTGCCTTACTCATGGGAGATATATAGTTGAGTCCTAGAGAAAAGTTGTAGAGCTTGATAATATCTACAAAAAAGTCAGCGGTAGCATATGTCTAACTTTTAGGGTTGATTCACTAGAACTTCTTTTATGCTAACTAAATTTGTTATAAAATAAAGCATTGTTTGTGGAGGTATTTTTATAAAGATTATATTAATCCTTATCCAAATAAATGCGTTATTCAGTATAAGTATTTAATTTAAAAGAAATTTGCCCTTTACATCATTTGATTTCGATGAGTATCTTAGAAGATATCGCAGTTTCAAAATAATCATCAAGCGCGCAATAATTATGTACAAGGCGCCGACCGGCGCGTTACGGTTTCACGTTTAAATAATTTTACCAATTTGTATAATTTTTGGTATGGGCATAAATAGGACTTTAAGGAGTAAAATAGACTATAACTTATTTTCTTTCTGAACTCAACCCTGTAGTCTACGCGGACGAAGTCGCGGGCAACAGCTATTATACATAATTTGTTATAAGCATCATAACTTTATTTAACCCATTCTTGACCGCCGTGCCAATTTGGGAACACTTACTTTTTGAGGGTACATGAAAAAAGTATTTATGTAAGTTAATAAATTCTCACATTATTGGATAGTTGAAAGTGTGGTGATTACATATAATATTAAAAAATTTAGTTATATATTATAGATTTATTACAATAATTGGTCGAATTTTGCTTTTGAAGGACCTGTCGAGGTACTTGACTGTTTGCAATTATTATATTTTGCATATTAAGTTTATCATCGTAAATAGTTATTATTATTCAAATACGATAAATTGTCTATGTTATAAACAGAATTTAAAAAATAATGATTAATTTTTTACCATTTTATAGCACCTTAAACATTGCTGTGCCAATTTGGGTACACTGGCCACAAGTGTTATTTTTGCATATCATAAGGAGAAACTGCTAACGACGTTATAGTGTCAGTAACAACTGCCGTGGATAAGAGGAAGAGGTAAATACAATCCTCGAAGGTTGTGACGACGGCTTGGACTATGATTTGGCTATAATTCCATTGGAACTTTTTATTGATACTGACGAAGGAGATGGTTTTGATATCGAACAAATGTCTTCAATATTGCCAATTCCTGTTCTAGGAGAAATCGAGGTATTTAGGTGTTCATAATGTAGATACTCTTTCTGAGTATGAGGATAGCAGTGATAGTGAACTGCCAATGGAAACGAACATAAGACCGCAAATATTAAACCACCGCTAGTGCACCTGATGTACCTGCGATTGGACGAAATTGGTTAGTGCTGATTGTGCCTCCTTTTTTTTGTTCTCGAGGGGAAAGCTGTTTATGGCTCTACTTCCCGCCGGCCCGGGGGCAGTGGGGGGCGGGAAGCGTATATCAGGGTCACAGGCCTTCCAGCCCGGCGCGCGGCGACGTCATATTTGCGCAGTTGTTAGTGACGGGCTGAGTCCTTAATACAGTCTCTAAACCGGCATACCGGCCAAAACCCCCCGGTGGCCATCTTCGTGCCGAGTTGGGCGACCATGGTACGTGAGCGAGAGGCGGCCACCGTTGTCCACAGGCGCCCGGTGCGCCTCCGAGACGTACTTGTCTCGGCCGCCTCGGAGTCAAAGGGAACGCAGTTAAGCAACCTCTACCTTGTTTCGGGCGCCCCGGTTGTGGGTGGGGGCCCCGCGATGTACAGAGGCCAAAGTGCCGCCACCTCTCTTGGAGTCACTTGAGGACGCCCTGCCCCCGCAGCACGTCCAGCGACCCCAAGGGAACAATTGAGTCGCCTTTTACGACATGCAGGGGATACCGTGCTGGGATTCAAAGCCCCCTTTACCTCAGGGCAGGCTGATTGTTCCTCCTTGGCTCCTTCTTATCCTTAGACTTATCCATCATCGATTGACCAATTACTAAACGAGAGTAGTATGAAAGAAACATTGAAAGAACAGAGATCGAGTATAAATTTCATACAAATAATGAGATTCTTTAGGTTCGCTGAAAATGGCCCAATCAATATCGTTGTATGGAGTTGAAGTCCATGGCAAACAAATGGAGGTGGGTTCCCTTCAAACACATGATAGATGTGGCATTACCAAATGCGTGACCATTACAGCTACGTCTAAAGAAGATGTAATGGATCAGTTATATTTTCGCTGAAGTATAGCTACATTTTGTCTTGGACAATCACCTCATCATCATGTTACTCGTCAGATATCATTGTCATCGAATGGTTACAACTGGACGGCAGCGAATATGTTAAAGAAAAAGTTTCCAAAGCGTTTTGGTGGACTTATCCGTTATAATAGGCTCCGATAGACTTGCACACTATTTTACCCTTAAGTGGCCATTGTGCCAATTTGGGCACACCCCTATAATTTCAAAATTATAAATATTTTTTTATTTTTTTTTCATTTTTATACTTATTTGTATCCCCAACTATGATTAAATAAAGAAATTTCTGAATTTGTTCTTGTAGTTTCTGCTTGGCCACAAATGGGTTAATCTTAACGCCCTTACAATGATTGCAGTTCTTGAAAATTAAATAAACATTGCAACTTTTTTAGGTATTTCAAGTTATTGAGGCTGGGCCCCATACACCTACAATAATATTGCAAAATCTTTTTATTGTTCAATAATATTGAACACCCCCTTTGATTCCAAACGTTCAATAAATTCTGTCAATAAAATTTACTAACCAGTCTGATCAATATTTTCGTGCGAGCAACATGTCGGACGACGAAGTTTTGGCGGCAGCCACGCTGGTGATTTTGTTGAAAAGAAAAAAAAAGAAATATATTGCGCAATATTAAGCCTACACAGCGCAATAAAAAAATATTGCACAATAAAAATTAAGCTCCCTCAATCTTTTGTTAAATCACTGCGCAATGTTTCAATATTATCCATACATGTTCAATAATATTGTACAATCAGAATATTATTGTAGGTGTATGGGGCCCTAAGCACGGTAAAAATATTACATACAGTATTTTGACTCGGCCACATTTTGAGAACAAAGGCCTGCCGCGGTCGTAAACATGCGATAGGGCTGCGCACCGCAACATTTTAAATAAATCTACCTCCTTTGACTTTCTATCTAAATAAATGAAATACTTTGTGAATGGAAGTGTGTTCAATAAAAATGCATGTTATTTTTTATTAGTGTATTTAATAAAATTGACATCAAGTCAAACATTTCAAGAAATCACCGGTAGCCTCAAAAAGGGAATACCGATGGCTCCATTGAACACTCCTCTAACTCAAAATTTTGAAATTTTCGTTTTTTACTATTTAATAGTAAAGCAATTTACGTGGAAATTAATTGAAATTGTGAAAATTACGTACATGAAAACAAAGTGAAATTTGCTTTACTATTAAATAGTAAAGCAATTTACGTGAAAAACGAAAATTTCAAAATTTTGAGTTAGAGGAGTGTTCATTGGAGCCATCGAATTACCGTGCCGCAAGCGCGGTGAGTTCGGCGGCATTTATCAAAGGGACTTGGGTCGTCGGCGCTTGCCACGTAACCACGTAACACTACTAGAGTGAGTAGCAGACAAAATAATTTCAATCTTATGTCTATGTAAATAGAGTTGCAAAGTTTTTTTAATTTTTGGTTAACAAGTTCGTGTTTTAACAAATATATATTAGTACCGAGAAAAAAACGGCAACCACTACGTATTTATTGTATGATTATTTAGAGGTATTTGTTGTTAAAGCGGCAACAGAAATACATTAATCGGAGATCATTTCAACTACATGTCTAGCTTATTTATTTTTCAAGGGGAGATCATCCTTTAAAAACACTTAAATTACTTACTTACCTACTAATAAGTATAATCATTGTATAGTCTTACCTTTCGGAGTTTCCAGGTAATCTAAAAAAAGTTATATCTGGGTGCGTTATTGAAGAATTCATGCAACCATACACAGCACAATATATTCTTCTTGTCATATTTTTTTAAAAATCGCGCGGTTACTGCTAAAACGACACCGTCCGTTCGTCACTGCGGCACAGTCGCGACTGCCTGCATGCCGAGCGCGTGCCGAGATCGGGCGCGTAGGTATAACTCGATTTTGGCCCGTTTGTATGAAGATAAGCTACTGTATATATATTTTTACCGTGCCCTAAGTGACACAGGACACAGCTAAAGTGTTTTTGTTTAATTGCACATTTGAAGTCTATAGTAAGATACACGTGTTTGAACATAACTTATGTAAAGGTTAAGATGCCTTCATCGCAACAACTGTAATTGTGTATAGAATATGTCTAGGATGAAGACCCACTTTTTATCAAGATATGTATACTCTTGCATACATACATAACTCTCGCCCATTTTCTATGAAACAGTATCCAAAGATACATTTTTACACCCAAATTTCACCAGTTATGTTTTCGTCTCTATATTATTGTAATAATGTAATCTATACTAATATTATAAAGCTGAAGAGTTTGTTTGTTTGTTTGTTTGAACGCTAGGATCTCAGGAACTACTGGTCCGATTTGAAAAATTCTTTCACTGTTAGATAGCAAATTTATCGAGGAAGGTTATGGTATATAAAATGTGGTACGACGTGGTAATAACTTACCTACTATTTAATATCTTTAGGTAACTTTGAATCTATAAAATTAGTTACTAAAGTAGAAAGTCATGTTTTGCTGCAGGTATCAGAAGTTTAATACTAAAAACCAGATTGTGGATCTCAATATCAATTGTATTTTATTTACTTTAAAGTATTAATATTTGGATAAAAAAATTCAAATTCCATATGAATTTAACTCCAAACCTACCAGCCCCTTATCAAATGAATTCATCCATCACTCACATTTTCCTGTAATTTAAATACATGAAAGCCATGAAATAGCTATGTTGTTAACGCGTCCTTAAACCATAGATAAACCCCTCTACAATCAGTTCACTCATTATTTTACAGTGCACAAGTCATCAACAAAATTAGAACTGGGAGACCGCCCCTCGTTTCATTGGCGGGCGAGCGCGCGCATGGCGGCCGAGCGGCCCGCGTCTCGAATTCCCGCCAACTGGCACATGTCACAAATATAAACACTCCTGCTCGACCAATAACCTAATTTACCTAAACGATTGTTTACTCCAATAATGCATTATGTGTTGAAATACCAAATGCTCGTTTATCTCGCAGTTAACGGAGAACGGCAAAAAGCGGTAAACAGGCTAGCCAATTTAATCTTTGTTTTATAGGGTAATGTTGGCAGTAAGTTGATGTTAATGTTTTATTGCTTGCACAGGAAATAAGTACTCTTAACAGGTTATTTTATAGTGGTGTAATAACAGTTTTATACCCATGACAATATGTTATCAATACTGTAACCCTATCGAGTTTCTTAGCACCATAAACTTGATCTTGGAATATAAAGAAATCTCAGTACATTAAACATTTGACTGATCTTTCGACTCTATAGTAGGATGTGATTATAAGTACTTACGTTTCGAAAATTTGTGCGGTGCAAAGAATACTAATTTATTTAAGCACATGTAGGTACATCTAGACACTACCAAAAAATAGGTCTTAAAACAACATAACGACATTCTAATAATATATGCCGGGGTTGTTTTTATCAGCATTTATAATGAAGCTAACACACCCTTATTGTAACTAGTCGAATGCAAATAAAACCGACTTTCTGAGGTCCGTAGTTATCTGTATAAAATTGAACCAAAAATTCAAATATGAAAACAAGATATCCCATGTACATAGGTAGTAATCTCATATTATTATATGTCGGAGTGAGTGAAATATGTTAATATTGTTCAGAATTAACTACCTACATTCAATTTAATAAAATGGACTGTTCTTTAAAATTGCATAAAAATAAGTTGCTGATTTAACTAACAGTAGTAGTGGTATTGGAAGGGGTAAGTAGGTAAGAGGGGATTCTCGCTATATAAGCACAAGCACAAGCTCACTCATACACATAGCCCTGCGTCCAACAACGCGGCGAACGCGGTCCTTCCGCTTCCATTTTTCTGTCCACCCGGGTGGACAACTCCAAGGATCGACTCCGTTTTCACGGGTCGCATAGCTTCCACGACAAAGGGGCCCAGCGCCCTGGTTCTCGTATCCACCACAGGACTCTCTTGTAGCAGAGGGCTCTGTGAGTGACGTCCAAGTTGTTGACTCATACACTTCCGTTCTGCGACTCGGAAGGAACGTCACTCTGCTTGTTGGACGAATCAAATGGAGGAAATATTCCTATTGAAGAGCGAGATTATTCACCAATCATACCCACTCCGATATATATATTTTTTGTCACACAATATTATTTTATCTACATTTACAAGTCTTTATTTTCTTTTATTGGAGGACATTATTACACAGCGATGAAGCTCTTAAAAACAATTTATTATCACTATACCAAACTTTTTACAGATTAATGGCACTGAATGTGCCATCATCATATGCGAATATAGGATTATCATTCTTTCATAGTCACGGTAATGTGTTTATTCTAAGCCAATATTCAATGAAACGTTAGTAGGTACCTACTACACACATCATCAAATGATGTATGCTCCACCACTTTAAGCGATAGACATCGATGTTATTGCAACAATTTGTCATGATCTAAAGTTGCATAAGTGCATAAAGTTTTGTTTTTAATTGGAGTAAAATTTATGACTGCCTCGTGGTCTCGCGGTACAAGTATGTGCCGTGCGATCTAGAGGTCCTGTGTTCGATTCCCGGGTCGGGCAAAGTGTTATTGGGTTTTTCCATTAGGAATTTCTCAGTAGCAGCATGGAGTCTGGAAATGTGCCTGAAAAACGGCAATAGGCTCGCCCCCTATTACGTGGAACTGATACATACCTGGCGAAATGGGTGCAAAAATGCATCTCTGCCTACACCTTCGGGGCATAATGATGTGAGGTTTGTTCGTTTAAAATTTATTATTGTAATAATTGTATGTTTGTTTCCTTTTTACAAAAAAAATAATATTCTATTCATAAGTAGGTACACATGGGGCATGATAAGATAAAGAATAAAAGTGTGGTGCAAATCTTAAACAAACAAAATAAAATTAGCATAGAATTTTTGACACTATTTGTTGTAATTTTCATTCCAGAAATAATAAAATGATCAGAAGGATACTACTTATTATACTACTTATTTGTACGTAAGAATTTGGTTTATTTATTTTTTTCTTCAAAACACAGTGGCAAAGGATGGAGGAACACAAAATATTATAAAATTACAACTTTCGAGAATTATTGTGTCCCAAATAGAACGACAATACTTATTATCACCGACAATCAATGCTGTTAATATTATGTTAATCACCTTTCAAAAGCCCTGCGATCCATAATTTCTTTGTCAGAGATACCCAAAACAACGAGACTAAGGTTTATTATTAATAAACCTAATTATACGAAAAAAAATAATCGTCAAAGGTTATTATGATATTAATACAGAGTAAATTAAGACAATATGAATTTCGGCGATGCATGACCCGAATGGTGCGTTGCCCTTCCCGACACGCTTGGAGCGCTGCAGCAGGTAGGTACGTACACTCCACCGTTGAACATTAAACATTAATTTCCCGCGTTGTTGAATGAAACAACGTATGGAATTTCGAAACTTATAATTTTCGTCGTTTTTCTGCTATAGCACCAAGCCTTTTTTTTTCTTATAGCCTGATATGAGACACCAAAGCGGGCTCGACCACAATCCAAAAGCCAAAATGAAAAAAAAAATCGCATCATCACAGACCATTAAAAAGCGGACTGAATAATTTATTCAATCTAGATTTGTTATTATTATATTTTAATGTCAATTATTTTATCAAAGTCAATTTACAGATCTTGCAATACTTAGTTTTTGAGGTTATGTTTCCAATCATAAATTACAACACTAGCCGTCATGTTTGATCGCTGTATTTTGTTTTTGTTCAATAACACTAGTTATTAACAAAAACAAAGTAGCTATCATAAGGCAACGGTCTATTGCTATTGTAGGCATTTCCCGCCACTGCGTCGCTTTAAGCGGAAAACTTGCGCATTCTTAGTTTTTTCTGGAAAAAAATGGGCATGCCATAGATGTGCTTTTTTGTTTCATACTTATGCGTAACATTAATGCTGCAATTATTATACGAGTTTTGCCGAGGGCCTGCTGACTAAGAATTATTGAGTCTTGGATGATTTTTTTAATACATACTAATGATTTTACCTTCAGGGGTTAGGCAGACATAAAGTGCGGAGCAATCGTGATAGCCTTATTGTATTCAACTAACCGGAACTAAAAAATATTCTAATCAACTGTCCGGCACGGTAATTGAACCTGGAACATCCCAATTACTCACTGCAATAAATACGTTGCGATCACTGAGGTATTTAAACTATAAAGAATAGGTATACTATTGATATTAAAAATCATCACCATCATCAGCCTATTTATACGTCCCAACGCTGAGAACGAGCCTCCTCCACAACTGAGAGAGGTTAGACTTTAGTCTATTACGCTGGTCTACTGCGGTTTGGTGGACTACACTTTGACACACTTTGTTTTCTTTCACCGTTGAATTAAGTCATAATTCATTGCGAATAAACATATAACTTCGAAAAGTCAGAAATATTTTCTAGGGGTTTGAACCCGAGCCTACTGACATTTGCGGCAACGCGCTTATCCCAGAGACCATCGCTACTTATACTACCTTTATACCCATAAATGCAAAAGAAAATTACTCAATCAAAATATTATAGTCCGGAGTCTGGACACATTTAATTCGGGAAAATATGTAATCAAGCCAAACATGGTAAAACTTGGCTGCGCTAGTTATTATATTTACAGAAATATCATCAACGTCGTCACTATTATTTTAGCTTTAGATCCTACAGTTTTAAACAACAAATTTTAAAATATTTGGCTACGTAAGTGACTTTATCTCCTTTAGCGTTAACTACTCTATGAGAGAATAACAATAGATAATAGAAGAGACAATATATACATAATGGATCTTTTCAGACATAATTTAGAGTACCTTTATTAAATAGGTTGTATAAAATTTTAATAACAATGAACAATCCTGAAAATTTATCACAGCGCAGATGCAATCTATACTTTTCGAGCGTGCTATTAGGGGCTTCCGTAAAAAATATGAATCAAAAAGCGCCACCTAAAACCACCACCTACCAAAATTATACAAGGTCTTATAGGTATGTACCTAATGCCTTTTTTGTTATTAGCGATGCTGTCAAAAAAATATTGTTCCTACATCGATAAAATTGCTATATCGACCGAACTCTTCTCTCTTTGGTGAAAACAATTTGGTTTTAGTATAATGCATTGTCTCAGTGCAGGATGATGAAAAAATATCGACAACTTTAGTAAAATCCTGTTTTCATGAAGTCAGGGTATATCATGAGGGAGAAATAAATGTGAAGAAAGTAGTCACTTAGTGTTGTGAGTATAAAGATAGCTGAAACATTACAAATAAGGGAAGTTAAATCATATGAGTATGATGGTCAGATCCATAGTATTTTCTAGAGAATTCATATAAATATAATTTATAGGCAAGGTATGATAAAGTTTTTTAAAAACGCGCTAATTCCTCCATAGTGTTGCAATGTTTTAATTGTGTATTTTGATGGATGGTAATCGAAGATAGTATACGAAAAAGTTTCGACAAAGTTACTAAAATTAATTCCATATAAAAAAATAACCAAAGGTATTTGTATATAGACGATAATATTTTTGTCTCGTTCCCTAGATTATTTGTTGTATCAAAATGAAAATGAAATTCAAAGTAATTTTTACTTTGCTGGCAACAGTGCTTACCTGACAGATGTTTACGCGCCAAACAACAATGGTTGCTCCCCAACGTTCTCAGAAAGCATTCGTTTACACGTTTTTTTGCCAGTGATCCTGCTCATTTTAACCTTCAAACTGTGCATAATTTTTGAATACAGAATCTTTGGTTGGTTATAGCAAAATGTCTTCATTGTATGTCTATATCATCGATACATAAATTGTAAACTAGAGCACGCTTAGAGACGAATGTTTCTGCCGCGCTAATTGACTTGTGTGGTTTTCATGATTTAATCCAATTAAAACTCAGAATGAGTGTTGTTAATATGGCTGCATCTACGCCGCGGCGATCTTCCCGCCTTCCACATACACACACGCCGAAAATGTCTGAGAGGAAGAAAGGTTTGTTCCAAGCCGAGTTGGAGGCTTCGCGGGAGTCGTTGACGAAGCACCGGCGCCTACCTGTAGTGGACAGTGAAAGCGACAGCGAGGACTGCGACCTGGGCATCATTAGCACCCTGGACTCGAGTTCTGGTGAAGAAAATGACCCAAGCATTCCTAAGACGCCGGAACGGAGTGTGTGGCGTAAGTCTCTTTCATTCATCAACATCATCGTGGTTTAAACTATTTAAACTAATTAACAAGTTTCAAAACTTTCAATAGTGACAGTCAATTCATTAGTATTCAAATAAATGCTTGCATAAGACTAGGACATCAAGGTTATTTTTACATTTTCCTTCTTGTTTACAAAATACTGATCAAATGTTTTCTCATGACCATTCCAAAAGTAATCACAAAATGTCATCAAAGTCCTTGTGATTATTATTTCAACTATAGTCCACAATTTCTCATTATGTTTTAATAACTTAAAAGTAAGTAGTAAAATCACATTTATCCCAACAAAACATCAAATTCTCCATACAAAAATTTGTTCTAGTATGGTATACTAAACTCAATTGAACTTTTAATTCTCATGCTATGTTCTTAAATCATTATGCATTGATATCTGTTTTGCTATTTTAACATGATATTCTTCTATGTTAAATAATGTTGTCATCTCATTGTAGACGTAATGAATGTAAGTACTGTAAAAATGTGCATGTATCTTCATAACAAACCACTACAGAAAATGGTCTACAAGACAAATTCACCAGCCTGGATTGGGCACATGTAGCTAAGAGGGCCTTAGATTATAGACTCACTTATGAATTACAGGAGTAGTGAAGTTTATATGGGGTGTTGTCTGAATACTTCATACTATAAATCATTTTCAGTATCATAGTACATTCCGAGTAGGATACCTTTGGATGCATGGGAATTTTGGGATAGCAAAAATGCTGGTTTAATAAAGTCACAGTTATCATTTAAATTTTTGTAACACAATCTCTTAAACATGTTATTCTTTCAGGTAACCCTTTTACTTGACTTTAAGCTTGACACATAATAAACAGATAATGTAGGTTCTTAGTCTTGTTTGTCTTTTGAGTTTAGTTAAGTTTTAATTCCTGTAAAATTAGTTATAAGTTATAATTTAATATTTTTATCCTTTCACACCCTTGTTATTCATTAAACCAATGATAAAATCTTCCTTTCATTTTCCAATGCCACTCCACTGTATGTTTTCATTGTTTTGTCAAAAAAAATAACTGACACTTCCTAGACATGTGTAAAACAAACTACCTATTCTTTCATTTAAGATATCATTTTTTTTTTTAAACTTTGCCAACAAATTATGGTTGAAATATTTGGGGGCATGCTATTGGGAGTTCTTTATTTCAACTCTCATATTGGAAAAATGTTTTAATATTAGATAATGTGCAAGGTGTTTTACTCTTGTAAGAAGAGAGAATGAATGATGTTTTTAAAGAATGATTTCTATGGTAAAAACATTAAGAAACATAATAGAGAGTCAAATAAATCTTAATGCATGTATATAACAATGTAAAGACATTGTATAAATTATTTGTACATAATGCCCCAAGGAGGAATAACAATGGATGTGTTGTACATAGTAACTAAAATAATACATATTACTAACAGAATGAATATCATTTTATCAGTAGGTAATTAAAATTGAAATTAGTTTTTGATTCTTTTTAACCATTATTTTGCTTACTTGTAAGTACTTACAAAATCAGTTGTTCTTTTTTTTTATTTGATTAAATGTAGCGTACTTTTTATACCATTTAATATCATGACGTAATTTTAGGGTCCATCATTATCATATTTTGATACACCCAAAAAGTACAAATTTTAATGTGTAATTAAAGTATTTACAAAAATGGCTTTTTAAATATTCATGAAAATGATGATGGTTAAATCTGAATATTAAATTTGATCCTTGTAGTTAACATAAGTGGTATGAATGTTTGTAATATTACAAGTTTGATTGTAAATTTGTGTATATTTATGAAACTCTTATGAAAATAATAAAACTACTTTTTTATTTTTATTATGAGCAATTAAAAAACATTAGTAATGAATGCAGAACATAGTTTTTGCATTAGTTATATAATATTCAAGTGTTTCATTAAATATAATTGCATGACCCACTTAGATTCTTGGAACCATTTCGGGCATTCTACTTAAATACTTTTCATAAAATTGATAACATCAGTCCTTCAATTAAAATATATTACATATTTATAATTCTTTATAATTTGGCAGCTTAGGGTCCCATCCTTAGATAAGTATAATTTAAATGTAAAGTTAAAAAGGGTGTCTACAAATACATTAAAAATAAGTAGTTCTATGTAACCTGTGGTGTTTAATACCCTATGACTATATAAATTTTGTTTACCAAGTATGCATCTAAAAAAAGATAATTGATATAGTAGTTAGTTCATATTTAACTATATGCAGGATTTCTCTTTTTATAATTTGATAATTCTATGCCATTCCAGTTCTATTCTGTGCTTTTCATGCATTGATTTTGGCTTTATTTTGGTTGTTGTTGATGACTGACATCTTAGTTGGAGGAGGTCTACTTCGCTTTTACTATTGTCATCAGACCATATACAGCTCACTGCTAGGCACAGGTATCCTCTATCATAGAGAGGGTTATGGCCTTAGTCCATCATGCTGGCCTAGTGTGGGTTGGCACATTTACTACATGTAGGCTAAATTATAAATTATGTCATGATGTAACTGAACAATAAAGATTTTAATTTACCACTAACTATGATTATTTCCAGGTGAGACCAGGAGCCAAGCGCGAAAACTGCTCAAAGAGAACAACGATTTGAAGAACTTCATCAAATCGCCGTTTACCCTAAAGAAATACCAGACGCGATGCACTGGCTCCGTGTCCACGCCGGCCACGCCGCACCTCCAGAACCACCCTGGAACCCCCTCATCCACGCACTCCTGCGCCAGCGTCCATACAGTTTCCTCCACCTCAAGCCGAGCAAGAAAGAGCCTCGCCAGTCTCATAGCAGACACAGAAAGCTGCAGCAGCTCCTTAAAAGACCTGAACTTCGACACCGACTCAGGCACAGACTCAAAAGAGAACACCCCTACCAAGTCTGTCCGCAGATCCAGCAGAAGGCAAAAGATGACCCCGAAATTCCACAGTTTCAAAGGCGTACTTGTGGAACAGAAGAAGAACATAACTCCGATGAAGTCAGCGGTGGTGTGCTTGACCAAGATGGACATGAGTATGATGTTGTCACCAACGCAGATGTTGAAGACTCCGAATAATACTACAGAGGCGGTTGTATCGCCGCCGAAGATCAGGCGATCCGTTGTCGAGATAGCTGAGAGTCCGGAGTCGGGTTGTGATAGCGAGAAAAGTCACAAGCGGTTGCGCAATGATAGTATGAGCGAGGCGCCCAACTGTAAGCATCCTAGGTTAGATGTTCCTAAAGCGAGGCTATCGCTTTTCAACAGCGATAGGCTTAAAGAGATTCTGTCAGCAAAATCGTTCTATGGGAAGAGCAACCCGGAGTTGAACAACACAGTGACAGCGAAGATTTCTCACGCAATAGAAGCGAGCGCGACGCACCACCGCCGCCCCCTCACCCACTCACATTCACATAAACAGAAGCGGAAACCCGGCCAGATAAACTTGGGCGTGAAGCACAGGATTCGCAAGCCGAAACACCATAAGAAGAAGAAAGTGAACGTACCACAGTTGGGGCAGAATACGTCTCAAACTTCAGTGAATGTGACTGCGAACACGGCGAGCTCCGTCAGTATGAACGACACGACCATGCTGAGTCAAAACTCATCGCAGGAATTAAATGGTAAGTGTTACAAATCATTTCGAATGTGGTAAAGTGATTTTATTTATTATATTTTCGGGTGTAAAACGATAAACTGATTTTGATGAATTTTTGTACAGATGTAGAAAGAATTTGGAGACATAAAAGCTCGTAGGGTAAATTTTGATAGTAAGTGTATTTATTTACTACATTTAGATAAATTTCTGGTAATGACACTATGCATTCTTCATACAATTTTCTTACCTGAATACTTTTCTAATACTTTAATGATAATCATTACAAAGTTCAAATAATAAATTAAACACAGCTGAAGATTTAGATGAGTAAAAACGTAACCTTGACTTCAATGCTAGTTTTTAGCAGCTTACAATTCTTTACATTAGTTACACATGCTTCAAGTTTTTTATGTCTAAATTGCAACAATAAATCGTGTGAAAACCGTTCACACCAGTTAAGTATGTCAGTAGGCAGTGCCTCAAATTTTCTACTATTTATAGTAATATTGAGTACTGAACTTTAAGTGCAACTCATTGTTTTCAAATTTCTCAATATTGTTTCTGATTGATTTCGTTGCAGAATTATGATAAATTATTTATCCTTAGACTCTAAAAGGACTGCTATTGACAGTTTTTGTTACATGTAGGAAAGGTAATCATTTTATAGAAGGCAAGCTCAACCAATCCAAGCCAAGTGATTTCGACGCTTTAGGGAATTTGTTGTCAAACCGAGTGACCTTCCATAGAGTTTATACTGTACTTTATTTTTCCTTTCACAGATAAAATAGACCCATTCCAATCAGAGAAGCAGACGATAGAAGCGTTGCTCAGCCAATGGACAGAAGAAGAAGTGCCCGAATCAGAACTCAACCACTCAAGACAAGAACTTCCATGTTTCAACAGCACTGTCATAGAAGAGACCAACCAAATATTCCAACCAGTCACAGCAGTGCCTGTTACTGCTGATCTACCTCAAGACGAAGCCGTAATAGTTGAACTAGGGGCTCAAAAACCGGCAGAAGCTGTGACAAATGTATCCCAAGTTGTGACAAATGTATCCCAATGCGTGGCAAATGTATCCCAAGCGGCGACACCTAGTGTTGGTATTGAAAGTGATGAAGTGATAACAGTCCCCCAAGATGTAGTGATGGTGGAGTCTGGTCACGTGGCCAGTCATGGTGACGTGCCGAGGAGTGGACAGTTCTTGCCTGTCGAAGGAGGATATATACTCGTTGATGAAAACGTTGCTCAAGGTATAGACATATTTTTGAATATATTGTAGGTTTTGTCTTGCCTCGTGAAATCTCTATGCACTTAGTGATTTCGATAATATTTTTATAGAATATAGAAATAACATTTTTGACGTATTCCATACAAACTGCATACATTTAATACCTGCCTTACTTTCCGATCATGGTCTGAATACACCTGTATATTTATTTAGCTAGTTATTAAAACTATATCCATACATTTCAGTACAAGAAGAGCTGCCAGATCTGGACGAGATCGAGCGCGAGTTGCGGATGCTGGACGAGCAGATCCTGCGCATGGCCGAGTCCAACAACATCGACGCAGAGGCCGTGCTCAAGTCTACGGAAACTGTGTTCCCAAACACTGGCGGTACGTATTGGGATAGATAAAAACTAGCAACTAACTATCATTTCATCATCATTTTTGTCCTTCCTTCCTGTGTGGAAGGACAAAACATGCTGCATAAGAGTTTTGGCAGATGTTTTACGGCCGGCCGCCTGCCTGACGCTAACCCTCCTTGGGAATTTCTATGTTTTAAAGGGAATTGTGTGGGGATAGCGTGAGTTTGGGTAAAGGATATTGAGGGAAAGGATATTTGGCCTGATGGTAAGGATGCTACAGTCCCGGATAAGGAAGTATTAGAAGACTGTAACAGCTCGGGGGGCCGAGCTCGCGTACTCGTAGCCCTGTTCCATGACTGGCTAGATCAATGGAAAAGGCATCCCCTGACTAACTATCATTTAACAAATAAAATTATTTATTCATGCTCCTTGTAAATATTGTTTAAAAACAGACTTAGTGACTAAGGCATCTACCAGTCCACCAGATATAATATTTCTCTGCCTATTTTCGTAGGGTTACAGACGTGAGTATGTGTGTATGACCTACAAATTTTGTATAAAAATCACTCTCCACTTGATTGTCCGATTGAAAATCGATAAAATTTTATTTCAATTTAAATTAGATAAAAATGAAAAAATCCCGGATCTGGGTGTATCAGGTTGAAAATTTTCATTTTTTATGATACAACGGAAAATATATGACTTTTTTTGTAACCCAAAAGATGCAAAGTGGTTCTAGGCAACGGACTTTATCCTTCTTCTTTATCAACCCATATACGCCCACTGCTGAGCCGGGTAGGGACAGGCCCCCTATGCTATTGAGAGGGTTTAGGCCATAGTCCGCCACGCTGGCCTAGTACAGATTGACGGACTACAGACCTAAGAAATTCCTAAGAACTTTAGATGTGCAGGTTTTATCACGATGTTTTCCTTCACCGTTAAAGCAAGTGATAATTCAATGTCACAACACCCATAACTTCGAAAAGTCAGAAGTGTGTGCCTGGGGTTCAAACCCGCGACCGCCGAGATTCTCGACCGCGCACCTAAACCTCGAGGTCATCACTGCTTTTTGTGGATCTTATCCCTATTTTAATTTAATTGTAAACCCAATAGAATTTTCGACTATGGAATTCGTAAGACTCCTCAATTCCTTTCTTCTCGATTGTATGGTGTAATAAATGCCATGTCCCTTGAGTATAAAATGGTAATGTGTGTTAAAATACTAAAATAAACTACTTGTACGCGGCAAATCATAATTTATTACAAAGACATAAATCTTGAATAATTATATGAACTTTGCACTTCTGATACATAAAATGTTATAGGCAATAATTTAATATGAAACTTTCACCTTGACAGATCTGCTTACTATTTGTTCCCACTGCGGACTTTAAAGCATAAAAAAAGATAAATTTTCAATATATTTTTACCTATTTTGTATATCAAGTATAAATAAATAAATAATGGCCTCGAGGTCGAGAATCTCGGATTTTTCGAAGTAATGTGTGTAATCATAAGGAATTACCAAATACTTTAATGGCGACGGAAAACATCGCGAGAAAACCTGCACACCAAAAAAGTTCTTAGGAATTTCTTAGGTGTGTAGTCCGTCACTCTGTACTAGGCCAGCGTGGCGGACTATGGCCTAAACCCTCTCAATAGCATAGGGGGCCCGTCCCTAGCAGCACGTAGAAACACAAATAAATAAATCAATTGCCAAACAAAACACTTCATTAACAAAGAATATCTTGTACATAAAACGAAGATCTGGAATTATAGTCAACATTCCAATTCCAAGAATATTTAATTACCTTTTTATCCAATGTTATCAACGTTCACCTTTCCAATAACAATGGAGATATTAGAATGGCCGTACGGAAGTGTCTAATTATAATTAATCACGTTATTAAATATAATGAAACTAATAAGTGTGGGTTGTGAGAATGTCGCAAGGGGCGTAATGGCTCCATTGTTCGGTTCTAATGTACGGTTCAAGGCGCCCACTTGCGTAATTGACCTGCCTTCGGTTGTCACTTTACAACCAAATATGACGCCAGGCGTACTGAAATATAGGTTGTATTCAGACCGTGATCGGAAACTAAGACAGGTGATAGGTACGGGGATAAAAACACGTTTAGGATTAAAAACTATCGCCAAAAGAATATACTAAATAAATGTCTTCATCTTCTTCTTCATCAACCCATATACGCCCACTGCTGAGCACGGGTCTCCTCTACCATTGAGAGGGCAAAATAAAATAATAAATGTATTTGAGGCAAATTTTGCAAAAAACCAACGGTCGATTAAAAAAAGTCCTTATCTATTCTCCTACTAATATAAATGTAATGTATAATAATTATTCATATACCAATATTGGTAAACCTTACAAATATGTATCTGTCTGATATATTGGATGAGAATTTTGACAAGAGACTCCTTAGCTACAACACCGACAACCCTAGTACCCAATAATGTTTAAAAATTAACGACCATTCGTAAGTAAACGTAATCAGCAATTGTAATTTTATAGTTTTATTTATTTGTTTATTATTCGAGTATATTCATGAAGATAATTATTTTCAGCTTACGCGAGATTGAGACCTTGCGTTTGACTCGCGTAGACTGACGAAAAAAAGTAATTTGTATGTTAATTCGACATTGGAGTAGGTAAATGGGGAATTATTCATTTTGTGAACCGTGTGGAATATTTATGTTTACATATGTGTCGGTTGCTTGCATAGCTGCTGTACGCGACTTTCACTGCATTGTAATTAGGTTATTGTAACCTGTACACGATCGAAAACTTACTGTAATGTATTAAAAACTATTAAGCATATTAATAGAAGCGTAATACCCATAGGGGGGTAAACAAAATGTTACTTTAGTATGCTGAAGAGTTCTAATACAAGAAGGGAGTTGCTTCTAGTATAGATTATTTTTACCCTCCAAAGGAATATACATATAGACCATGGCGGGGCGAGACCAAAATCTATGTGGGTCAGACTTTTTTTGTAGAATAATTTAGCTAAATCTATCTCAAAAATTATGTTTATGTTTTTAATTTGAGTTCCTTATGCCGGATGTATAATCTTTAATCTCTAAAATTAATTGGACATCCTCGTACCATTTTTTTTTGCACATAACATATTATGTTTGTAACATTAATAAATGACGATGTTTTTTTTGTAGATGTGGCACAGCCAGTCGACCCACAAGCAGTCGAAGCTACCAAGCCGCAGAAGCTGTTCCCCATATTCAGCAAGCCCAATCCAGGCACCAGTACTCCACCGGGAAAAGGTAAAATATACACGAATGATATACTAACTACATGATAGAACTATGAAAGAACAAACTACTTTTTAGCAAGAAATGATGACAGGGCAAAGCAGGATCCAATCGATTTATATATGTTATCCAGCATTTTCATCCTAAACTAACCATTTGGTTAGTAATTCCAAATAGTTACGACATAGGGACCTTCAAGAAAAGAGCCTAAATTTTTCTCAAAGGTTGCCAGCAACGCACTAATAACCCCTCTAGTGTTGTGTGTCTTCGGCTGTGTTGATCACTTAACATCTGGAGGCTCACGAATTTGTATGCCTGTTTCCCATCAAAAAAATTCTAAACCTGCACACGTTATTTTATAAGCCGGCATGTTTTCACTATGATGCCGGCTCTGCCGATATTATGATCATAAACAGGAAAAGTAATTGTTTAAACCTATATGTCCCTATAATGTCTTTAACAGCAGCTGCAGAGAAGTCGAACAAGAAGTCTATAATTAAGACAGGCATCGATCAGTACGTGATAGACGCGGGACAGAAGAAATTCGGCGCCACACAGTGCACTGAGTGCGGCACCATATATCAGGTATACCTTTGTTTATATGCTTTTTAAATATATTAAGTCAATATTTTGTGACATCAATAACGAGGGATTTAGCAAATATTTTTTTTAAATATTGATTTATCTTGGTTCTGATCCCATACAAGTCTTGTGTCGTGGGTATCGGAAACTACGAGACTTTTCGGTTTTATAAATATCTTCATCTAAAAAAACATTTGTGGATTTCACAACTATTTGTTTCAGTGTGGGGATTACCCATGGCCAGGGCTGGGCAAAATACATGCTTTACTTTAATTGAAATACAAAATACAAAATACTTTATCACAAGTAATTAAAATACGAAATACAAAATACTTTTAAGTAAGGTATTTGAAATATTAAATACAAAATACAGTATTTTAGCTATTTGTAATTAAAATACCAAATACAAATTACAAAATACTTAATAAGTAATCTGCATGGTCTGGAAAGATGAGGAAAAAAAGATTCATCATCATCATCATCAGCTTATCGAAGTCCACTGCTGGACAGAGGTCTTTCCCAATGACTTCCACCGGGATCGGTTGGAAGCCGCCTGCAGCTATCGACGTCCCGCGACCTTGACAAGGTCATCCGACCACCTTGTCGGGGGACGTCCCACGCTGCGCTTTCCTGTACGTGGCCTCCACTGGAGAACTTTCTGGCCCCATCGAACATCAGTTCTCCGCGCCATGTGACCGGCTCATTTCCTCTTCAACGTGCTAATCCATTGGGCTATGTCAGTTACTTTAGTTCTCCTACGAATCTCCTCATTTCTGAGGCGATCTCGTAGGGAAACTGCGAGCATAGCCCTCTCCATAACTCGTTGAGTGACTCTGAACCGTCCAATAACGCCTTTAATGAGATGCCACGTCTCAGTGCCGTACGTCATCACTGGTAACACACAACTATTGGAGACTTTCTTCTTCAGGCACAGAGGTATTTCGGACGAGAAGACGTCTCGCAACTTCCCAAACGCTGCCCAACTGAGTTGGATTCGACGATTTACCTCTCTCTCGAAGGTCGACATGCCCAACCGGACCACTCGTCCTAAATAGACATATTCGTCAATAACTTCGAGAGTCGAGCCCCCAACCGCGATTGGGATGGGGACAACATGAATATTCGACATGATTTTCGTCTTGTTCATGTTCATTTCAAACCCACCTATTGGGAGACTTGATTGAGGTTTTCGAGCGTAGTGCTAAGGTCCTTCAGCCATTCTGCCATGACTACAATATCGTCGGCAAACCGAAGGTGTGTGATATACTCGCTGTTGATGTTGATGCCGAATCCTTTCCACTCCAAGAGCTTGAAGGCGTTTTCCAGCACAGTAATGAACAGTTTCAGAGATATAACATATCCCTGTCTCACGCCTCTCTATAGTGGAATAGCCTTCGTGCTCTGATCTTGTACTCGGACCGACATGGTGACGTTGCTGTATATGCTTTCCAACACCTTGATGTACCGGCAGTCAATGTGGCACCGCTGGAGGGACTCTAGCACAGCCCATGTCTAGATCGAATCAACGGCTTTTTCATTGTCTACAAACGCTAAACAAAGCGGCAAGTTATATTCCTCGGTTTTTTGTATAACTTACTGAGGCGTATGGATGTGATCTAAGGTGCTAAAGCCTCTTCGGAAACCGATCGACGACGGACGATCGGAATCGTCGTTCAGCCATGAGGTCAAGAGTGTGAACGAGAGTTTTTGGGGTCTATCTCTACGGCGAGGTCTAAAATGCTTAGATCCCGCCGCGGATAGCTTCTACCAAACCGCTGTTTAACTCGTCCACTACACGGTTTTCTTCTAGACACTCAAAGCGAATTTTCAGCACGAGTTAAAAGCTCTCGGGGTTTTGGATATGAGCGCGAGTAGGTCGAAGCGTAGACTTCATCAAGCGACGCCGTTCTAACTGGACGTTGATATTCAATGAGACTCTAACCATTCGATGATCACTGCCGGTTTTCACCCTGTTGATCACAAAGACGTCACTGAAGTCTATCTCATTTCTCGTAGAACCGTCAGGACTCAGCCAGGTCCATTTCCTGTGAGGCGGCTTCTGGAAGAAAGAATTCATCGCAAAGAGTCCCTCTTTCTCCAGAAAATCGGTCTGTTTCTAACCCCTGGGGTTGCGTTGCCCATGTCTAAATTGCCCCACTTTCAACTGCGCATCGCTTCTCATGCCCAACTTTGCGTTGAAGTCTCCCATAACAACATTGAAGTACGTTTTGGAAGTATGTATGGCTCGACGTATGTTCTCATAGATCTCCTCTACTTCTTCATCTGGATGTGTCGACGTCGGCGCGTATACCTGTATGACCTTCAACGAATATCTTTTGAATATTCTGAGAATGAGGTACACTGCCTTGTTTGACACACTTTCATTGGATACGATGTTGTTAATGAGAGACCTGTGGATGATTTCAGGGATTCAGGGTTGTCATGTCCTCCCCGACTTTTCGGACTTCCGACAACCCCAGTATGTCCCAGTGTTATCCACTCAATTCAATCAACAATCTTCTCGTTTGTCCTCAAAGTGCGTATGTTGTGTGCAACCATGGCCAGTCGTCGTTGGGTGTGGTAGCCGGGGCCAACCCGGGGATTCTTAGCACCCCCTGCCCCGCCGTTACCATGGCCGCTACCGTAACCATGGCCGCTACCGTAACCAGGAATAGTAGGGCTGCCGGGACTGGAGTCCTGGTCCTAGTTTCACTCATTGAGAGGATTATGCTGTTTCTCGCCACTTACCACTATTGCACTCATGGTGGTTAATTGTATTTTAATATTAATGTATTTTAAAGCCTCAAGTATTTAAAATACTAATTACAAAATACCTCGGCGTCAGGTATTTAAAATACAAATTACAAATTACATTTTAAGGAAGTAATTGAAATACAAATACAAAATACGTATTTGTATTTCAATTACGTATTTTAATTACAAGTAATTAAAATACTGCCCAACCCTGCCCATGGCCTCTTTTCGCAAGTTTGTGTTTAGCCAACTGCAACACGGGGCTCTCAATAATTTAATTTTTGATCCATGGACTTTCTTTAAGACTATACATTAAACTTGGCGGTATAATTATCTTCGTTGCATAAATAATAATAAAGGACTAAAAATATTGCGGGTTACGTTAGAATATGTATTTTTGTATCTATGTAAGTATTGAAAAATATATTTTTTCATTTACAGATCGGCGATCCTCAAGACGAACACGATCATATGGTTTATCACAACGCTACTGATGTGCTCAAGTATAATGTAAGTTATATTCATGATCAAATTATAATATAAGGTGAATTCATGTTAAGTGTTACAAAAATGTATGTTTTAATTATGTCGACTGCCTCGTGGTCTCGCGGTACAAGCATGTGCCGCGCGATCTAGAGGTCCTGGGTTCGATTCCCGGGTCGGGCAAAGTGTTATTGGGTTTTTCCATTAGGAAATTCTCAGTAGCAGCACGGAGTCTGGAAATGTGCCCGAAAAACGGCAATAGGCTCGCCCCCTATTACGTGGGACTGAAACATACCTGACGAAATGTGGGTGCAGAAATGCATCTCTGCCTACCCCTTCGGGGATTATAGGCGTGAGGTATGTTTGTTTTGTTAATTGTGTTAGATATATAACATATACTTAGGCTATCGCCAACCATCACAGTCGCCCGGTCTTGAGCAGCTCTCAGATATCCGTTACCCGCCACCGCGCTCAAGTGGTCGGAGCATCATGCTGCAGGACATCCTACACTATGTCTGCCTAAGTCCGGTATCAATTCCTAACACTTGTCTGCTCCACTCTAGACATCATTATCCTACCCATAATGATACACAGATCCAAAATGTGGATACTCACAAAAGCGATATAAACCACAATAAAATAAAGTATAGTACAGTAACGGAGTGTTATGTTTCCAGGGCTGCAAGGAGGAAGTGGTGACGGGCGCGTGGGGCGGCGCGCGGTGCGTGCGCGTGCGCGGCGCGGGCGCGGGCTGGCGCCGGGTGTGCGCGCTGCTCACGCGACTCGTGCACGCGCAACTCGGCTGTATGGAACTGCAGGGAGACGCACACGCGTATACTGTTAGTATCTATATACACAGAGCTTCTCGCTAATGTCACCTTAACGCTCAATCTAGATGTGCGAAATTTATTATTAGTCATCTATATTTCCGGTTCACTTTCAATGGCCAAATAATACCTGTTCCCCACAGTAATTAAACTACCAACCACCCATGGTACAGTTAAAAACAATAAATATTTAATTACTTTGTAATTGAGTAAAAAATCCATCTTATGGTTGCCTTGAAAAGATCACCTTGAGTGATAAGGCCACCAGTGTACCTTTCCTCATCTTTTTTTTTATATTCTGTTTATTAAAAATGTTTACAATAAAGAGTTTAAATAAATAAAATAAATAAATAAATAAAATACAAGTTGAAATATCAGTTTCGTATCTTAGACATTCATCATTTCATTGTATATTGTTGATTCTTAACTTGCATTTCTAGTGTTAGATGTATTTGTTCCTTTATTTCTAGTGTACTTGGAGATGACAGATGTAAATAGTCTTTTGATTGCTAACAACTTTGTTCCAGGCCTACTTGTACATTGAGAAGAAGCAAATTGTAGGATGCCTCGTCGTAGAGCCGAAGACTCGCGCCTACAAGTTGGTTTCTAGCGATCCTGACTGTGTCAGTGAAGAGACATACCCTGTCAAGTAAGTTCTTAAATTATTTCGATATTTATAAATCTACACGTTAAATATTTATTTCAGTTTTGATTGTTGGTATTGGATATCACTTAAAGAAGCCACTATTGGCGCAAAGATTTATTTCTGAGTTTAATTCAATGTAGGAGTCTATTCCGTATTATTTATATTCTGCGATCAGATTGCATACATTATCCCGTTTAAGATGAATCTAGAATAATCCTGTCACCTGATTGCAGACCTGCTTATTGTTGCTAATCAATCATAACTGTGGTACTAGAAAAATATGTAAAAGTATCAGGCACAAAACTCGTTACGGATAACTACCCAAAATTATTTTCCTCTCAGAATATAACCTGTTTTGTTTTATAGATGTGGTGTGTCTCGCATCTGGGTGGACCCGCGCCACCGCGGCCGCGGCGTGGCTCGGCGGCTGCTGGACTGCGCGCGCGTCTCCTTCCTGTACGGGCAGGCGCTGCTGCCGCAGGAGCTCGCCTTTAGTGCGCCCACGCCCGCAGGAAAGGCCCTGGCCACCAAGTACTGCGGAACTGACAATTTCTATGTCTACCTTGACTGAGTTCTAAACTTAGTCATATTGAGCATTAGTGAGATTCAGTGACGTTAAAGAATAGTGTGTGCAGTGCCTGTAAAACTACTTAATTGCAAAACCTCTGTGTGGTTGAAGAAACAAAAAAAGGAAAGATGTGTTTCAAGAAAAAGCGAGATTGCCAGAGTAATGACATTCCTGTAAATTGTAGGAAAAAGACTTAAAAGTGCCTTAAATGCAAGTGCCTATTAAGTTTGTAGTGAAATGGATGTTTTTGGTGAAAAGGCAGAAGTGTTAGTAAATTGTGCATTCCTATGATTGTCATTAAATTGTCACAAAATTGTGCTTACTGCTTTCTATTGTTGTTGGAAATAAGTCAACTTAATTGTGTCAATTTAAAAAATTGCAACCATGTAAATTACTCTAATTAAGGTATACATTAATTATTTTAAGACTAATATAAATTCAAAAAAATGTGACAGTCCTACATTAGATGTAATATCTGATATTATGTTATTTTTTGATATGTGAAAATCATTTTTGATTTTCATTCTTTTTTTAAGGCCCCAGGTCATCATCAAGAATTAATTGTGTAAGTAAATATAGCAAAAAAACCTTTTAAAAAATATCTACTGAAGAAAGTTCTAAAGTTGAACAAAATATGCTGCATGCAAAGTTAATATTCTTTGTAGTATTTTTACTTTTGATAAGAAGTGTTTTTAAGAAATTTTTGTTATAATTGGGAAGCAATTATTAGGTAAAACTAGAGTTTTACATTAAAAAAGACATAAAAAGAATATTGTGACTGCTATTAGATTTTATGATTGATTTTTTTTGTATGTATAAAGTGCCAATTTAGCTTTTAAGTTTTACTGCCTCAAATTGTTACTTTGTAATTTAATTTTTAAATTTGAAATTGAGAATATGCTGTTTTGCTCGAAAATTCAGTCATTTAATGAGGATATTTTAAGAAATTTTGCATTTTGTAGTTTTTTAAACAGTCCACTGAATACCTCAATTTTAAGTCATATTCTAGACTTAGTTGCACTCTGGACACTTACTTATGCTTTAGAAGGGCCATAAGTGAATTGGTTGATTACAAACAGTTATAACAATTTGCTTTGGTTAGATAGAAGATCTCCTAATCATCTTAGTCATAACATTTTGTGCAATAATATAAATAGCTTACCGGTGACTTTGTTTATGTGGACTTATGACTTGAACATTTTTAATAATTTAGGCATTCTATTTGACAAATAAGACATATCTATGAATATTTAAATAAAGGTATTACCATTCATAGGTACCTACTTAATATCCAAATGTGCAACAAATAAAATTGACTAAATTTGAAAGATAATCTTCTTGACAAATGAAATAAACAACAAACTCAACTAAAGAAAAACACTAATAACCTCACCAAAAACTTAGATATTTCCTTTCAATCCCTTGCAACAGTTTTTTCGCATTGGAAAGTAAACTATTTTCTTTCTTATCTTTATACATACTTATTTTAATTTAAAATGGTTCAGTAGTTTTGGAGTGGATACGCGACAAATTTCGTGCACTTATAATTTACTAATATTTTACTAAAGATGTTAACAACCTGCTGTTGTGTAATTTTTAAACAACCTTTTCATTTAACATAAAATTAGAATGTTAGTATCACTTTTATTCAATAAGATTTCAACTTTTCAAAATCTAAACATATTTGAATGGATAAAACATGTAATATGTTGCTTAGAATAATTGCAATTTAATTATGTTTTTTTTTTGTAGATTATCATAAAGTTGCCTCTGCTGTATCTTGTTTGATGTCCAGAGTGTTTTATCATAGTAAGTCGAAAGACTTGGCTCTCTAGTTCCCTGACAGGTCAGTTTACTCATTCATTACGCTTATGTACTTGTAGGAATTTACTTAAGATTTTACTTTGACTTGCATTTTGTGGTGTAATTTTGTTTGAGAGTTGAAATACACTTATTGTGTTATTCGATTTATTAAGGTGTGCTGTTGTGTCTTACAAGCGGTTTTAAAGATCTAAACATCTGTGTAAATTGGATGCTAGTTATATTTATAGTTTTTACTTATTTTTGGACTTTTTAATATTTACTTTTGAGTGAACATATTGTTTGTCTATGGAAGCATTGTGAATTTTACGTTATAGAGCCTTTTAAAAGGAATATCTGACTTGAACTAACATGAAGCAATTTTATGTTATTCTAAACTAAATTAATATTTTCTCTTTACTCTGATTTAATTTCTTACATTTGGAATTCCAAACTAATATTTCTTTCTGTTATTTTTATCTTCTGCATCTGTCGACATTTATATGTTTCAATATCGCAATTATTTGTTTTTAGTTAAGGGCGAGTCCAAAGATATTTCGTACCTTACGTTTGCCATAGTCGTGTATATAATAATTTATTTTAATTCGTTTCAATTTTCGATATTGTAATGTTTTTTTGGAAGAAATTGCATTTAATTTTTGAAGTATTTTTAAGTTACACGCAAGTGTGCGCTCATTTGGTTTAATAATAAAAACGTTTTTATACACATTCGCTTTTATTTACGTCACTATTAACCATTACTAAGCCAGTACTTTGTCGTTATATATTTAACCCCAAAATATTAAAAAAACAACTGTAACTGTTGCGCTATATTAGTTATTTATTGCTAACATTTGTTTTAAGATTTATATATTTATTTTGTAAATTTTATAATATTCCTGCTAGAGGTACATGACGTATTGAAATAAAAGTGCACAATTTAAAACAACATTTATTTTTACATACATTAAGTCGGATTCAAAATGCCTGAAACATACTGATTTTTGTACACATCAGTTATAGATTAATTATAATTCATGGACAGTAAATTATACATACTCTGCACGAGTCTGTGGAGACTATGAAAATTATAAGCGTTTGTTATGTTATAATCACTTCGCAGTACACACTACTTATACACATAAATATTAAAAATTTCTTTTTATCTTTAGGAATTTCATTAATTAGGTATATTATTTAAAATTAAATTTGTTAAAAATATAGATTTTTAATATATATTTAAACGTAGGTATTAAGAGTAAATACACCATAATCCGCAGTCCGTCGGCAAAGAATCGAGTGTCTAACGTGCGACCTCGAACAGGTTCTAATCGAAGTGTTCTCCAGCTATGCTACAAAACATACGTGGCTATAGAAACGAAAGGTCCTAGGGAACGACACGAGTTGAGAACGATACAGTTTGTGCTACGACGGAGAGTACACTATGAGCACTAAGTAAATGCCATCGAAGTACCTCTAGGGCCTAGAGCGAGACGACACGCTTGCGGACAGACAGGTAAAACATTACCAAAAATATTTGCAGCACCACGCTGCGCTTTGTGTGAACAAAACTGTACTCGACACCATTCTCACATACGTATTGTGCGCACGTTCATACAACTTATCTGCTATGAAGATATATTTAAAAAAGGAGGAATCGTTCAATACTATTTGGTTATTGGCAACGGACGTTACATATCTACTAGTCAATGATCCGATCGCGCGAAACGAAGTACCACCGAGTCTACGCTACAACGTTATTGTTGGGCCGGAGACGTGTGACGTCACGCGCTGCTGCCACGCCGCGCCTGCTCCGGACACTCCCGCTTACATCACGACAGCCATTATTTCATCTAAATATCGAAAAACATAGAAAATTATTTTCTAAGCTACCTTTATACATATTACATGACTCACTTGTTATTGCGTTCACTTAATCGTAGAGGGGTTGGTGAGGGTGCGGGTCGGGCTGCGGACCTGTCTACCGGCTGGTCCTCGAGTCTAATAGGTACTTTCTTTTAAATTATAAATAATATATTACAATAAATAAAAATAGTATATAAGAATATGTTGTTTTTTTTTAAAGTTTAGACAACGAAATGATGTTTTGAAGTATTCAACAGAAATTATAAAAGACTTCAATGCCTTATAGGTAACTCTTATCAAATTTAGTTTCTCTCGTAATTAAATAACACTTTAAATAAGTGTAAAATATAAACTATAATTTGCAATTCATTATATCTATCAAACTCGACTTGACCAAGCCTATAGGTCTGGAACTCAGCACCGACATTATGGACAGGGGTGGAGGAATTTTCACAACTTTAGCAGTCTACTTATTATTATATACGACTTTTTTTGTTTCTTTTGCATTGATTCATATGCGTTACTCTACACGCCCGAGTGGGGGACGAGGAAACCAATTCTGAAGCCCTGATCGAATTTGGAAATTAGCGAACAGTAGAAAAGTATCGATGATTTTATCGACAAAAATAGGTCGAAATTTTGACGATGATTAAAATGTTTACGTTATTTTTTTATTGTAAAAAGGTGTTTTTGAATCTGTTTCAGACTGCTCGCTAAATATATCGTGTAACCTCGCCCACCTTCTAAGTCGAGACACTGAAACTTACTTAATTTAGCTACCAAATAGTTTTTACTTTTTAAGTTACATATACAATAAGTATTAAAGATGCCATGTTAACTTTAATTACACAATGTATGCCTATAATGGAGTTTGTGACTGGAGGTCGTCTGAAGAATACATATGAAATACCCAAAAATACAAATCCAATTTTAAGTACTTAACGTGAATCGGGTATTTGAGCAGTGCAGCGTTATCGAATCGATAAATTTATATCGATATTTGGTATTCGTGTTGCCTTAATTTATTGTGATGCGTTTACGTAGATTTTGTGCTGTTATGATAATAGTGTTCACGGTAAAATATCGTACTGTTTGTTATCGACTTTCGAATGAACATTATTATGTTGTGTGTCATAAATATATAAAAGTGAAGCATATATATTGAGAAGTGCGGGACGACCTCCGGACGCAACTGAGCGAATGATAATTAACATATATTCATATTATGTATTAAAATGTACGTTATATTTTTCCCTACTTACATTCAAAGTGTAACTTAACGTATTACACAAAAAAAAAGAAAAAATACAATTTCAATATAGTTATATTTAAAAAAAATAACGATAAATGTTATTATTAGAAAGCAAAAATAGCAACTTGTTACTTTACACTTTATAGGAAGGAATTCAGAGTCGAGATGGTTATGGTAACATGGTGTTCCCGCCAACTTTACTATATGGCACATGAATAAATCCATCATTCTTATATTAAGGACCATATACGGATTAACATAAACAAAATATTATAACAATAATTTATTAGTTGTTCAATTGAAGCGTTAGTGATGCGAAAATGAAATCATCGACGTCGTCGCCACCACGAACGCTTATAATCATAATATATTAAAACAGAAAAAAATAAAACAATAATGTATATCCACTATGCAATAACTAAAAACCAAAATAATAATCATAAGATTCATTTTAACGATACATATAGATCATATTCACTTAAAATAGTGTAATGTAAGTACATAAACCAATGTTTATAAATATTCACTAAGTTAATAGGGCGAACATGTTAGTAACAGTTTGTACTTAAGGCTAAAAACACATGTGTCCTCGAAAAAAATATAGAATCTTTGAAAAATAAAAAATAAATGAAATACTGCTAAACATAGATAGATATTCGCTTAATCGCATCAAATACGACCTTATAACTCTCATCTTTGGGCCTTACAATAAAACTAGAAGCTCATATGTATAACCTAGGTTACCTACAGCGAAACACTCCATTTTTGTTAACATTTTCCATTATTTTTTCACTTTCGTCAAATAAATTGTGCTATAACAAACGTAGCTGTTACACCGACCAGTAAAACAATTAACAACTAAACATAATTATGGAAGACAGTTCGTAAAAACTAAAAATGAAATAACCTATTCAAAAATAGTAAAATTATAATTAGTAAAGAAAGACCTTAAAAAGAAAATCTGTATTCAAAAATATACAGCAAAAACGTCAAGAAACAAGATTGCGAGAAACACCTATACAAACTAATGTATATTTTGCTAATTTGTGTGCGGCGTACATTTGGACGTTATTTAAATAAATAGAAGGGGAAAAATTGGCCTAATTTGAGCGTAAAACATGCTTGCACTCGATTATTTGATATGCATTATTAATAACAAAAATAATAATAATAGCTTAACGCGTATTGTTAAAAGCTTGCGTTCACTACGGAGATACATAAAGGAATACTATGAACTAGCCTCGATAAACCGATGAACATCGATGATCCTTAATATAAAAGTGTATCGACTATCGACACGCTCGTCGCCTCACCCCCACACTCGATACATATTCGTCCGATACCCTTCACTAATGTCGATACTCTGGACATCCCTAGCGTTCTGTTTAGCCAGGCACTCATATTCCATTCTTTTGGTGGAACATCTCTTCAAATACCGGGCGACACGTTTATAAAATATGGCAAATATCACATCGATATTTCTCTAACGGCCTCATACGATTCACGTATGACATATGCGAGTGTCAATAACTTAAATAGTCGTGTTCGCTGCCCTACAACAAAATGTACATACCAACTCTAAACCATCTTAATATTATTGCATTCAAAACCATATTGCACATAAATCGATTAATAATTTACTAAGCCACAAAATCCGTACTCCCAATTTCACAATCGAGATATCGATGATACACGTCACTATACAAATCCATAGTTACATACAAAGAAATTCCATTAAAAAAGCAGCGATGAAGTTCCGCGTAAGTTGCCAGCAAGAACTCGGACGTTCGGAAACACCATTGGTAGTGTACTGAGCTCATTTCGATAGTTTGATTCGTTTCCGATCGTTAATCGTCTAAACACAACACTAGTTGGATTGATGAAACTATTAATACATCAGCAAAATAGTGTAAAATAATAGTGTAAAATTGATTTGTCCCAAAAAAAAATAAATATCGGACATTCGGTTGGCGCGAGGTAAAAGGAGAATGAAGTGTATGCGAAATCGCAAACGAATCAAACTTAGTGAGGCGGCGGTGAGAGGAGGTCCTAGTGAATCGCGGCGCGAGACGACACGCGACGCGAGCGGCGACACGAGATGCGACGCCGAACGACACACGCGACGTCTGCCGAGCCCGCGACATCGCGACACCTCGCCCACCTTCACTTTATCTGAAAATATCATACATAATAATCAACATTATTGCCCGTTAAGTTAACCGTAAGGCCACATAAATGCAAGAATCTTTTATAAATATTATCTAATTAAATTGTGTAACTAAGGAATCCTTTCAGTAACATGAATTTGAAAAGATGTAAATAGTTTATTTGAATGTATTAATTTCATAGTTTCAATCTGGGCTTGGCCAGCGTTGATCAAGGCCAGTTGTAGAGGAGGCCCGTACTTATGAGTGGGACACATATAGGCCGATCATGATGACGACGATAATGAGTATGATGACGATGATAACGATCATGATAACCACGATAACGGTTATGATGATTACGATAACTATTATGATGACGATGATAACGATGATTATGATGCCATTAGTATGATTATATAACAGTGTGTGTGTACAGTCGTTGATATAATGATGTTACTGTATGTGTGTATGTACCGTGTGTGTGTGTAGTTGTGGCGACTTGTGGCGCGGGCGACGTTAGAGCAGCTCGTACTGGCGCAGGTGCATGCGCTGGATGATGTCGCGGCAGTCGTTGATATAATGATGTTACTGTATGTGTGTATGTACCGTGTGTGTGTGTAGTTGTGGCGACTTGTGGCGCGGGCGACGTTAGAGCAGCTCGTACTGGCGCAGGTGCATGCGCTGGATGATGTCGCGGCAGTCGTTGATATAATGATGTTACTGTATGTGTGTATGTACCGTGTGTGTGTGTAGTTGTGGCGACTTGTGGCGCGGGCGACGTTAGAGCAGCTCGTACTGGCGCAGGTGCATGCGCTGGATGATGTCGCGGCAGTCGTTGATATAATGATGTTACTGTATGTGTGTATGTACCGTGTGTGTGTGTAGTTGTGGCGACTTGTGGCGCGGGCGACGTTAGAGCAGCTCGTACTGGCGCAGGTGCATGCGCTGGATGATGTCGCGGCAGTCGTTGATATAATGATGTTACTGTATGTGTGTATGTACCGTGTGTGTGTGTAGTTGTGGCGACTTGTGGCGCGGGCGACGTTAGAGCAGCTCGTACTGGCGCAGGTGCATGCGCTGGATGATGTCGCGGCAGTCGTTGATATAATGATGTTACTGTATGTGTGTATGTACCGTGTGTGTGTGTAGTTGTGGCGACTTGTGGCGCGGGCGACGTTAGAGCAGCTCGTACTGGCGCAGGTGCATGCGCTGGATGATGTCGCGGCAGTCGTTGATATAATGATGTTACTGTATGTGTGTATGTACCGTGTGTGTGTGTAGTTGTGGCGACTTGTGGCGCGGGCGACGTTAGAGCAGCTCGTACTGGCGCAGGTGCATGCGCTGGATGATGTCGCGGCAGTCGTTGATATAATGATGTTACTGTATGTGTGTATGTACCGTGTGTGTGTGTAGTTGTGGCGACTTGTGGCGCGGGCGACGTTAGAGCAGCTCGTACTGGCGCAGGTGCATGCGCTGGATGATGTCGCGGCAGTCGTTGATATAATGATGTTACTGTATGTGTGTATGTACCGTGTGTGTGTGTAGTTGTGGCGACTTGTGGCGCGGGCGACGTTAGAGCAGCTCGTACTGGCGCAGGTGCATGCGCTGGATGATGTCGCGGCAGTCGTTGATATAATGATGTTACTGTATGTGTGTATGTACCGTGTGTGTGTGTAGTTGTGGCGACTTGTGGCGCGGGCGACGTTAGAGCAGCTCGTACTGGCGCAGGTGCATGCGCTGGATGATGTCGCGGCAGTCGTTGATATAATGATGTTACTGTATGTGTGTATGTACCGTGTGTGTGTGTAGTTGTGGCGACTTGTGGCGCGGGCGACGTTAGAGCAGCTCGTACTGGCGCAGGTGCATGCGCTGGATGATGTCGCGGCAGTCGTTGATATAATGATGTTACTGTATGTGTGTATGTACCGTGTGTGTGTGTAGTTGTGGCGACTTGTGGCGCGGGCGACGTTAGAGCAGCTCGTACTGGCGCAGGTGCATGCGCTGGATGATGTCGCGGCAGTCGTTGATATAATGATGTTACTGTATGTGTGTATGTACCGTGTGTGTGTGTAGTTGTGGCGACTTGTGGCGCGGGCGACGTTAGAGCAGCTCGTACTGGCGCAGGTGCATGCGCTGGATGATGTCGCGGCAGTCGTTGATATAATGATGTTACTGTATGTGTGTATGTACCGTGTGTGTGTGTAGTTGTGGCGACTTGTGGCGCGGGCGACGTTAGAGCAGCTCGTACTGGCGCAGGTGCATGCGCTGGATGATGTCGCGGCAGTCGTTGATATAATGATGTTACTGTATGTGTGTATGTACCGTGTGTGTGTGTAGTTGTGGCGACTTGTGGCGCGGGCGACGTTAGAGCAGCTCGTACTGGCGCAGGTGCATGCGCTGGATGATGTCGCGGCAGTCGTTGATATAATGATGTTACTGTATGTGTGTATGTACCGTGTGTGTGTGTAGTTGTGGCGACTTGTGGCGCGGGCGACGTTAGAGCAGCTCGTACTGGCGCAGGTGCATGCGCTGGATGATGTCGCGGCAGTCGTTGATATAATGATGTTACTGTATGTGTGTATGTACCGTGTGTGTGTGTAGTTGTGGCGACTTGTGGCGCGGGCGACGTTAGAGCAGCTCGTACTGGCGCAGGTGCATGCGCTGGATGATGTCGCGGCAGTCGTTGATATAATGATGTTACTGTATGTGTGTATGTGGGTCAATCAACTTTTATCTGTCCTATCAGTACTATGTAAATTTGTCCCCCAGTAGGTTAGTACAATGAAACATTAATTTTTCCAAAAAAATTATATATGGCAATCCATTACAATGAAACATAATTATTAATTACAATATCTACTATGATGCTAGTAAATAGATTTTGTTTGCTTTAAAACCTTAACGACCTTTTTGCATGTTTATTTTAGTCCCTATTATATTTTATTATTCTGACTTCCACCGGACAACGGTAAAAAAGTTCCAAAATCCAAACATTTATGGCGTGACTACTGCTTGGAACTCAAGTCGATTTATTTCGTGACAACATTCATCCAGCCTCGATTTTGATTTCATCTTTTCCGCGGCGCCAGACGATCGAATGTATTTTGAAAAAGAGCGTGGCTTTATTGTGTGTCCACTGGACAACCAGCACAAAAACTTTTGTATTTTATATATTGTAGTAAATTAAAGTGGAATATATTCAATTTAATGTATATTTTTTACTGTGCGTAAGACCTAATTCAAAATATTATTATTTATTACCAGGGAGCGGAAAGACTAATAAATATCACCACCAGTCCCTTGGACATCCAAGATCGTTGTCTGAATTATTCAATGTTTTCTCTTCTAATACTGATAATTATTTTCAAATAGTTGTTTTTTTATTACATAAAAGAAGAAATACATGCGATTTTCATCATAGAGTCCCCTTTGGACACCCGAGTATTTCCTATGGACAAACGTCTATGTCCACTGGACAACCACTTTTTTCTTATCTCCTAAAGACACATTATCGTCATTTTTACTTTAAAAGAACAGTAAGGTTTTTCAAATATGATTCTAATATTTAAAAGTAAATTAACAATTTGACTGAATTTTTAAATGTCCAAGGGACTATCTTAACTACAGTCATGTGAATTTTTGAGTAAAATTTACCATAAATTGTTCTGCTCTATTTGAATTCCTTAAATATAAATAATTATCAACAACAAATACGTATAAAATATACAAATTTAAGAAAAAAAAATTGATATATAAAATCTATCATTGATGGTACATTTAAAAGTTGATTGACCCATGTACCGTGTGTGTGTGTAGTTGTGGCGACTTGTGGCGCGGGCGACGTTAGAGCAGCTCGTACTGGCGCAGGTGCATGCGCTGGATGATGTCGCGGCAGTCGTTGATATAATGATGTTACTGTATGTGTGTATGTACCGTGTGTGTGTGTAGTTGTGGCGACTTGTGGCGCGGGCGACGTTAGAGCAGCTCGTACTGGCGCAGGTGCATGCGCTGGATGATGTCGCGGCAGTCGTTGATATAATGATGTTACTGTATGTGTGTATGTACCGTGTGTGTGTGTAGTTGTGGCGACTTGTGGCGCGGGCGACGTTAGAGCAGCTCGTACTGGCGCAGGTGCATGCGCTGGATGATGTCGCGGCAGTCGTTGATATAATGATGTTACTGTATGTGTGTATGTACCGTGTGTGTGTGTAGTTGTGGCGACTTGTGGCGCGGGCGACGTTAGAGCAGCTCGTACTGGCGCAGGTGCATGCGCTGGATGATGTCGCGGCAGTCGTTGATATAATGATGTTACTGTATGTGTGTATGTACCGTGTGTGTGTGTAGTTGTGGCGACTTGTGGCGCGGGCGACGTTAGAGCAGCTCGTACTGGCGCAGGTGCATGCGCTGGATGATGTCGCGGCAGTCGTTGATATAATGATGTTACTGTATGTGTGTATGTACCGTGTGTGTGTGTAGTTGTGGCGACTTGTGGCGCGGGCGACGTTAGAGCAGCTCGTACTGGCGCAGGTGCATGCGCTGGATGATGTCGCGGCAGTCGTTGATATAATGATGTTACTGTATGTGTGTATGTACCGTGTGTGTGTGTAGTTGTGGCGACTTGTGGCGCGGGCGACGTTAGAGCAGCTCGTACTGGCGCAGGTGCATGCGCTGGATGATGTCGCGGCAGTCGTTGATATAATGATGTTACTGTATGTGTGTATGTACCGTGTGTGTGTGTAGTTGTGGCGACTTGTGGCGCGGGCGACGTTAGAGCAGCTCGTACTGGCGCAGGTGCATGCGCTGGATGATGTCGCGGCAGTCGTTGATATAATGATGTTACTGTATGTGTGTATGTACCGTGTGTGTGTGTAGTTGTGGCGACTTGTGGCGCGGGCGACGTTAGAGCAGCTCGTACTGGCGCAGGTGCATGCGCTGGATGATGTCGCGGCAGTCGTTGATATAATGATGTTACTGTATGTGTGTATGTACCGTGTGTGTGTGTAGTTGTGGCGACTTGTGGCGCGGGCGACGTTAGAGCAGCTCGTACTGGCGCAGGTGCATGCGCTGGATGATGTCGCGGCAGTCGTTGAACACGCGCTTGATGTTCTCGGTGTCGACGGCGCACGTGAAGTGCGGGTAGCAGTAGTGCTTGCCGTCGCCGCTCGCCGTGCTGATGCGCTGCAACACGCGTGCCGCTTAGTGCGGGTATATTGTAGGCAGAGGGGACAAACGAGACGGTACCATTTGCGGAGTAATGGATGACGGGCAACGTTTTCGGGCTCTGTTCAATACGATTAACGAGAACATATTTCGGATGCATTTTTTACGGGTAATACGTGCTTTAAAGACGTTTTGTTTAGATGTCTGTATAGGTAGCCGTTTGCTTCGGTATATCAATACATTATATCGATTTTGCACCGACGTCATATTCAAAGTAAAAGCATAAATCTCATTCAATGAAACCCTTTCTCATTTAGCATGGAATTTTCATTATTATCCCCTGTCAAGACACCGTATTCCCCATACCAACTATAGACAAGAAGTACTAACGAGGAACTCATCCCGTATGAAGTACTTGGCGCGCGCCACCTCGGGCGGGTCGCGCGCGTCGGGCGCGGCGTCGGGCGGCGTCTGGTAGCGCGCGAACTCCGCGAAGTACTCCTCCAGCCGGGACTTGCCCGCCAACACCTTCTCCGCCAGCAGGTCCTGCTTGTTCAGGAACAGGATCACCGATATCGTGCGCAACCATCTGGAATACACAAATTAATGTTTGAATAGGGAATTTGAGTTATGCCAGGGTGGGTCTAGGAAGAGGGTTGGGGGGTCATGAACCCTAGGGGGTCCAGAAGTGAACAATTAAAATTGCTGGATGTAATGTTTTTTTGTAAACACATTATTCGGTCGCATTTTTAAATATAGTCCTTATTTACATTAATAAAAATTATCAAAATTAAATTTTAAATTGCGACTTGACCATGACCATGATAGTTATATAGAAAACGTCAATTTCTTTATTTTTGTCTGGATTTTCTTTAACGCCAAGGGGTTCGTAATGACACTGGCTATTACCAGTCTTAGTTTCCGATCACGGTCTGAATACACTCTGCATATCATATAACAGTCAATAACAATTTCATCGACCGTTCAACAGAGTGTGTAAAACAGCACAATCATTTCCACACCACTCAACATTTTAACATACAGCTCTATTATATAAAAAACGATATAATATGATAAATGTCTGACCTGTTGTTCCATATGCTCTTGAAGAGGTCGAGCGACTCCCGCAGCCGGTTCTGCGTGGGGTCCTCGCGCAGCACCATGTTGTAGGAGGAGCACGCCGTCACGAAGATGATGGCCGTCACGTCGTTGAAGCACTGGATCCACTTGCGCCGCTCGTCGCGCTGCCCGCCCACGTCGAACATGCTGTGGCAACAACATTATTAGTATCTATCTATCATCCATTCATCCATACACCCATCATATGAACATCCATCCATCCATACATACATCCAGCATCTATCTATCATCCATCCATCAGCCAATCGAGGTCTAATGCTGGACATAGGCCTCTCCCAATTATTTCCACCGGGTATTATTAGTAACCAATAACGAATTGTCTTATAATAACCTCATTATAAGCTGCCTATAGCAAATCCACTGTTAGACCCGTGGCTAGTACTTCCATAGACGCTCCAAAACCTAGTTTGCCTTACAAAACTAAATGATAATTAATTTTTAAATATAAAAATTTCACTTAAGTAGTGTAATGCGGTCTCCTCTACGGGTTTTGAATTTATGCTACAATATTTTGAACGCATTAACACACTCGCGTTTTATATCGAGTGTCGAGAATCCGCTCTATAGGCGAAACGTGTGCACTGTGCTTATTTACACACGCGTCTGTCTAATCTCTTGTTTGGCATATTAGGTAAACGCCTCTGTCCCTACCTACATATCTACCGATATTTCTTACTAATATAATACCAGCTGGAAAAGAATTTGATATGAAAACATACTGGAAATTGACTTTGTCGACGACGAACTGGGTCTCGAATATTCCGGAGGTGAGCACGCGACAACGCAGGATGTCCTGCTCGGTGGGCGTGTAGTCCGGCTGCTTTATTATGTGCACCTGGTCCAGGAAACTGGAACATACATACAACACATATTATAGCATACATTAAAAATTATTATCAATTTTATATTTAAAAAAAACTGTGATTGCCAACTTAGGATTTTAAAATCACATCAATTTTTTACTGGATGGGATGCTGACTGCCTTGTGGTCTCGTTGCTCTAATATGTGCAATACAACCTAGAGTCTTCAAGTACTCAGTAAAAGCACAGAGTCCGGTAATTTGCTCGACAAACGGCAATAAGCTCGTCCTCCATTAAGCAGGATCGATACATTCTTGGCGCAATGTGGTAGCAGAAACACAACTACCCCTTCGGAAAAGGCGTGAGGCAACGTATGTATATATTTAAATGCAATGGACAAGGTTTCAGAAATATTGATTTTTTAATTATTTAGTGACTTGGATGAGTACAACATGAAAAGGGGAAGGGGCATACCATTTTTCCATAGGTGTAAACAGCCAAGAGTGAGTGAGATAGAGCATACAGTATATACAGGAGTGAGCGAGACAGGTGATGGTGTTCAGAACATGGAAGGAGGAGGGGTAATTACATTTCCCCATTAGGTTCAACAGCCATGTGTGAGTGAGATAGAGCACACAGTATGTATAGGAGTGAGCGAGACAGGTAATAGTGTTCAGAACATGAAGGGGGAGGGGGTTAAACAGGCAAGTGTGAGTGAGGTAGCGCTTACAGTATGTGCGGAAGTGAGCGAGACAGATGAGGTACGTACTACTTGGCGCAGTCGATGAGCTGGTACTCGTTGCTGCGCTCGTAGGTGCGCTGCACGCCCTGGTCCTTCCACAGCGCCTCCGTGTGCTCGTAGAACTCCATCGGGTAGTCGAAGTCGGGCTGCGACGCCACGTCCTACACAACAATGTTCACTACATTTACCGACTAACAGTCCTAAGGAGGGTTGGAGTCCCAAGGAGGGTTGGCGTCAGGCAGGCGGCCGGCCGTAAGACATCTGCCAAAACTTTTATGCAGCATGTTTTGTTCTTCCTTCCTATGTGGAAGGAAAAAACATGCTGCGCCGACCCCAAATAAGAATTGGGAGCAGGGCAAGAGAATGATGATGATGATTTACCGACTAACACTTCATAATATATCACTATATCATCATCAAAGGCGTCAACTGCTGGATATAGGCATCCCCCAAAGACTGCCAAAGTGTTCTGTCGGAAGTGGCCTGTATCCTGTAGTGTTTTCAACAAATCGTCAGTCCACCTTGTGAGTGGATGTCTATCGCTTCGCTTGTTAATACGCGGCCTCCCTTCGAGAACTTTTCTGCCCCAGCGGACGACTAAAATGACTACATCGCTAAGGATTTTTTACACAGACACACATCAAGAGTAATAAGCCAATGTTTCGAGGCTCAATAATATTAGGATGGACAATAATTCGGTCGTTTTTGTCGCTGTAATACTGACGAGATCACTGCATTGACCAGTGATGGTACTTCCATTACTTCCATCGAAAACCATAAGCCCAGTTTGATTTACATATTATTATGTTTAAGTGTTGAATATTTATTTATCAAAAGGAATTTGACATTTAAATGAGATTATTCTATATATAAAATTCTCTCTGCACTCAATCTTGAAACTAGTGCAGTCAAAGCCGTGGTTACAAACTGGTTATTTTAAAAAATGATTCATCTGCTTACTATATTTAGAATTTTCTATTGCAGGTATTAGTCACTCATTTATATCAAGTGTTTTCCAAAAACTGTGATAAGATCTCGCAGAATAATTTTACCTTTTGATAATACTGACAATATCATTACTAGATCTGTTTTGCATCAACATGTTGTGACTCATAATAGAATTTCTAAGATTTATGCATTTGTGTTTGTTTGTTGATGTTAATCTTTAGATAATCTTCGCAGTGGCACAGTAAATACTTCTAAGAAATTTAAAATGATGCATTTTGTACATAATAAATAAAATAAATAAATACACCCAACAGCCACATACATAGCTCTGACCCCACACTGTGTTACAAGACCTGTGTCGTGGGTATCAGACACTAAGAGAGACTTTTTCGGTGTCACAGACACCCAGACCCGAAACAAATATTTGTGGACCACACAAACATTTGTCTCGGTGCGGGGATCGAACCCGCGGCCTCTCGTTTCGCAAGCTGGTGTCTAGCCAACTGCGCCACGGGGGCTGTCAAAAAATGCACATAAATTTTCACCACATTGGTTCAATATAGTTAAACTTAAACAACCTGTGCCCGAAAAACGGCAATAGGTTCGCCCCCTATTACGTGGGGCTGATACATACCTGGTGAAATGTGGATGCAGAAATGCATCTCTGCCTACCCCTTCGGGGAATATAGGAGTGAGGTTATGTATGTATGTATGTATGTTAAATAAACAAGTTCAAAGATCAAGAAATCTCAAAAATATTGATGGTAGCTTTTAAATTTCTGGTGAAAAAAGATTTTTGTCTCTTACTAGGAGGGCAAGCTAAATTTCTCAATTAATGCTTTTTAACGCCAATTTAAATTTTTTGCCCTTCCCTCGAGTAAGCTACCTATTTCCAGGACAAAAATATAGTCAATAGTACTTCGCAGTTTCATTTGTTTCCATACCAAAAACCATTGAAATTGGTCTAGTTTTTTTAAGCTCAACGATAAATCAAATCATTCCTCTGTACATTAGTATATAAATGACAACATACTTGTATATAGTCGACGCGCGCCTTGTTTTCTGGTTTCTCCAAGGGTATGGGCGGGGTGAGAGTGCTCATGGCACCGGTTATCGTCTGAAATACAAGTACATATTGTTTAATTATATTATCATTACACTAGAGTAGAAGCAGTGATGGCCTCGAGGTTTAGGCGCGCGGTCGAGAATCTCGGTGGTCGCGGGTTCGAACCCCAGGCACACACCTCTGACTTTTCGAAGTTATGTGTGTATTCACATTGAATTATCACTTGCTTTAACGGTGAAGGAAAACATCGTGATGAAACCTGCACACCTAAAAGTTCTTAGGAATTTCTTAGGTGTGTAGTCCGCCAACCCGCACTAGGCCAGCGTGGTGGACTATGGCCTAAACCCTCTCAATGGTAGAGGAGACTCGTGCTCAGCAGTGGGCGTATATGGGTTGATGAAGAAGAAGAATCTACCCGGTAGATACGATGGATAATTCAACGACATTTCTAGGAATTTCTTAGGGGTGTAATTAGCCAGTCGCACCAGGCCAGCGTGGTGGACTACGGCCTAAAACCTCTATGTTGTAGAGGAGGCTCGAGCCCAGAAGTGGGACGTACAAGGTGATGAACCATCATCGTTAGGTGTTACTACTGCACATATGCTCAACGGTAGCGGAACTTTGGCTTAGTTTCCGATCATTGTCTGAATACACCAGGTATAACATATTTCACTATGGCTTTTCTTCTATTATTATTCTAGTGTTTTTTTTGATAGATTTCTTAATTTTTCCTCTCGAGAAGTATAGAAGGGGAGATATGGTGGGCAATGGCCTCCTCTATAGCTAACAGGGTTTAATTTTTAGTCCATCATACTGGCCCAGATTTTTTTTATTTATTCAATTGTGCAGAATAGTGACTGTGAATATGCATACATGTATAGATTTCACTTACTCTTAGTAACACTACATTATATCTGTGTATAGATACGATATCTATTACTCATACTATTCTAGTCGTGATGGCCTCGAGGATTAGGAACGCGATCGAGACAAAATCTCGGCGGTTGCTGGTTCAATCTCAGGCACTGTCTTAGACATTTTAAACCCTGTAAAAGCTAAAGTTCTCCATAGAAAAGTTCACCAGCCCCGACCAGGCTAGCCTGGTAATCTCTTCTCTTCTCTGGTGAAGTAAGGTCTGAACCCTATCAACGGTAGAGGAAGCCCTTGCCGAGAACCTATAGGGGCTGATGTTGATGGAACTAGACATTACATGACTACCTATAACATTTGTGCGGTTGTATGGGAGTACTGCCCCTGGAAATGTCTAGCAAAAAGTTATATGAAATAAGTACATACAAGAATCGCATCTCGTATGTTCTTCTTGATGTCCTCGATCTTCTCGCGGCGCTCCTTGTCGGAGAACCCGTTGACGTGCAGGATGCGCATCTGCTTCACTATGGTGGACTTGCCGGACTCGCCCGCGCCCAGCAACAGCAGCCGGTGGGTCGCGCGGTATAGCTGCAACGAGCAATTATATTTCACATTATGGGATCATATATCTAACAGTTATTAAACAGCCCTGTTGCGCAGTTGACTAGATACGAACTTGCGAAACGAGAGGCCGCGAATTGTAACTCCGCATTGAGGCTAATGTTTGTATACTCAGCCTATCGCCGTCCACTGCTGAACGTAGGCGTCTGGGACCAACGAGGATCCAACACGCATTTAAATTATATGCAAATTAAATTATCTGTGATAGTTTTTGTATAGGGGTGCTGAATTATTAACGCCAAGTAAATAAGGGATGTTGACCTGCTTATCCTTCTGCAGCTGCCTGGTGATGGCGTCGCTGCGCCGTTTCTGCTTCTTGATGTCGTCTCCATCGCTGCTCTTGCCGCCCGGCGAGCCGAAGCACCCCATCGCCGACCACGCCGCCCACCTGCCGACAACCACGCAACCATTACTTCTTATACACTATTATACTAACAATGACAGCCCCGTGGCGCAGTTGGCTAGACGTCAGCCTGCAAAATGAGGCATGACTAGTGCTGATCTTTACACTTTTTGAATATAAGTAGCTCATTAATTTAAGCACAAATTGTATTCAATACAACACTACACAGAATTAACTATATCCAGATGACAGCCCCGTAAAGTTGGCTAGACACCAGCCTGCGAAACGAGCGCCCACAGGCTCGATCCTCGTTTTGAGACAAATGTTTGCGTGACCCACAAATATTTGGTTCCGTTCTTGTGTGAGAGGGAAATGTCTCTCATAGTTTATGATACCCACGACACAAGACTCGTATCTTTGTGGGATCAGAACTAGGTATGTTGGGGGTTTTTATATCATTATTAAAACAATTTCTGGTTAAAGTCACGCCGGGATCTTATACACAAGTTGCGCTTCACTGCTCGCCGTTACGTACGATTGCTCTGGTGTATAGTAGTTGCTGTGGGATGTGTACTTACTGACAAATATTTTTGCGGTTTAGCCTTTAAATCATTTATGTCATTTTAAAAGTGGTACTTACAACAGCTACACGGCGCTTATTCTTAAATAGTAAAATAAAAATGTTAAATAAGTAAAAAGGCATATAAATGTAATTTGTACTCAAGGAGAAAAACATGTCAGTTTAAGATCATAAATTAATTTTTTTTTTCACAAGTAATATCGCATCACCGAACTCAGATAACACGTCATAGCAATATGTTATATCACTTGGTTAATTTATAAACATTATATTCAATTTTTCCCTACTACCTCTTACCTTTTCTGCTTCTCTATTAAATTATTATCTAACTTAAGCTATAACATACCTACGCTTTCGAAATAAAGTGAGTGTTCATGAACGAACATAACCGCTTACTTTTGAATAACACCTAGCTTTTGCTGAAATTCATACATTTTTGCACTCCATTGGCATTTGATATAGCATGTTTACTAGCAATTTATAAATCGGCAAGTGATTTACAAAAGCGATATGGAACATTCCAGTAGGTCAAAGAGGCCCCATATAATTAGGAATTAATTTGACTGGTTAAAAATTCTATAAATAGACCATTGTGTGCGCTATGTCAAGGCAAGAGGAAAAACTATTTGTGTCCCATTATACCAAATGTACTGAGCATGGCTTTTCAACGCACCATTGTATTTATAGTTTTTTTTAGGGCTGTCACGTGATAGACTATTCGAGGCTATACTCTTTTGATACAGCTTACATATTAACCATACCAATATTATAACGTTGAAGAGTTTTTGTTTCTTTGTTTGAATGAGCTAATCTTAGGAAACTTCTGGTTCGATTTTAAAAATGTTTTCATTTACACATTCCATTTACCGAAGGAAGTAATCATTACTTTACGACCAATATATAATAATGTGCTGCGATTTAAAATATCGCAAATAAAGAAGAAAAACTATTCGAATTCCAATGTACACATCGATTTGCGGGCAACAGCTATCAATGGTATAAACCTACCTAGGACCCCTTCTTTGGTACGCAACTGGACTCAATCTCTAGCCTTTCTCATCCAACTGCTTTCGACTACCCCTAAAAAAGTATATCAATATATTTTTTACTAATTCCAATGTTTACGTATCGAATCGACAGCCTCTTGTTTCACATCTGGCTCGTCGCCCATTCCACCACGCGAGCTGTCATAAAATGATTAACACTTGCAACCCTAAAGGCGTTGCGTAACAGAAACATTCAAATTAATAAAATTAGTTATTGAACTCGAGATGTTATGAGTAATGTAAGTTCGCGTTACGTGACTCTTGGCAGAGTTTCGGACGAGCCTCTACTAATCGTATTGAATACTTTTATTAAATGTTCGTCATGTTTTTACTATGTTTATGTCCATCAATCCATTCACATATGGTTTATTTTTCAGAAGTTCTCTCCTGTGCTTTTACACAGGTCTTTGTCCTTCATGCCAGCCTATTTCTTGAACCTTAAAAGCCTAATGGAGGTTTTTGTGGTAGGTAACTTTATAAACTAACATGTGCTGATATTCATTCGATAAAGAGTAACATCAGTATTATCATCAGCCAATATGCCAATATAAGTCCTATTGCAGAGTACGGGCATTCTCTGAGAGGGTATACGCCATTTTAATCCACCACGCTAGCTTAGTACGGGTTAGCGGAGTAGTCATCTACAAAGTCCTAAGAAATTTAGTTGTACAGGTCAGGTACAGGTATCCTCGCCAGGATTTCCATCACCGTTAAGTGATAATTCATTATAAATACAGGGCAACAGGCGAACTCTTTTTTAGGTGGGACTTTACTAAGTCACACGTAAAAACTATAGACAAAAACGACACTTTTCGTAAAATTCCGAATCATGGTGGAGATGAGGCGTCGGTCCGTCAATTGTTCCCGCCGCGGTAACTCACTCACTATGCAAATGAGCTCATTATGCGAACGCTTTTTGTCCTCGCCGGCCAATATGCAAAGTGATTTCGGTAACCGATTAGACGTCGACCGGTCGGCGCGCGGACGCAGCGGAATTCTCGCACGATTTCAGGACGCCGTTTTGCTGCGTTCAGGCTTCTGGATGTCAATGACGTTGGGGTTTTGTTTTATCTAATCAACTCTGGGATGAATATAGGCGCAAGCTTCTTAAAATTTGTTACTAAATACTGATTATTAAGCCTAAATCATCTCCATGGCCCGTGCCCAGCTGTGAAACGTATATAGGCTATTGATGATGATGATGATAATAACTGTTTATTAAAATTCCTGGAACCTTTTTAAACCGTTAAGGAATGCCCTCATAGCCGTCTAGCGATATTTAAATTTTTGACAGAATCTATGGGTATTGATAAATGTTCACTAGATTTTCGCTAATGTCTATTGAAATTAGTTTAATCATTGTTCTATTACCGTAAAAGTAGGAAGTTAAAATTAAAAGGACTTTCTTTAACCCATCGGTCAAATACTAGCAATTGTTGCGCTGCTTAATGCTGTGTACTAAACATTATAATTGAATTAAAAGGTCGTACACCCCGCGGTACCTAATGTTTAACTCATTACGCCAGGTCAGTGTAGCCAATAGCCATGTTCTCTGTATATTCATAGGGTTCTCCAAAACGATAGTAATAATAGATTTCCCACTTTATCCGCAGCTAATTTGGCTTGACATGAAAAATTAAATAGATAAATAAGTATATCCAACAATCACATACATAGTTCTGCTTCCGAACTACTCGGTCTCACAAACACCCAAACCCGAAATAAATATTTATGGATCACTCAAACATTTGCTTCGGTGTGGGGATCAAACTCGCGGCCTGTCGTTTCGCAAGCTGATATCTAGCCTACTGTCAACATGATTACATTTTTGTTAATTTAAAAATGTCTCGTCACTAGTATTCCCCAGCTTTACAAGTCACTCCAGAAAGCGAGATAAAAAGCTTCGCAATTTTGATTTCTTTTCTCAATATCTTTTGAGGCCCTATTAAAAACGTTAGTAAATATTGACAACCCATTACCAAGATTCCTTTACAACTGAAAGTCATTTGGAGTTAGTCATGGACAAATCAGTTGTTAATGAGTGTTCGTGTATGTGGTCGCAGGTAGAATTGCCACCCATCTAAAATTCAGCGAACTCATGAATGGACGGTAACTGTACCGTACCTACCATATTAGCGAACCTTATGACGTTCACATACCAACTGGCACATATTATTGCTTATAGTACTCATAATTGTGCCCAAATATGAATGGACTGCTTACAAATTAGTCGAAGGTTGTTATACAAGACACATACAACTACACTGAATTATTTTAATCTATCTATTTACTGTATAACTGATGTGATTGCCTGTTTGGCAACGTTGAACAAGCGTTCGCGATGTTATTTAAAAGTTATGGATTCGATTTCCAGATATGGGAGAGTATATGGGTTATGATGGTTAGGTTTCCGCCTAACAAAACAGCATTAGACTCGACTTCAGTTACATAGGACCTTAAACAAACTGCCTACCTCTCTAGGGAGTCTCTCTCTTCCCTTGCCCTATTCCCAGTTTTATTTGGGGTCGGCGCAGCATGTTTTGTCCCCTCTGACATCCCTACCAGCCGTTGTGTCTCTCATGTACTCTATCCGTCTTTTCTCTATCCTACAGAGGTAGGACAGGTAGAGACCTGTCCATCCTTCAACTTTCTTGCTCAATACTTTTTCCCAACGTATGATTCATCCCTTCTTATAACATGTCCATACCACGGCAGACGGTCTACCTCTCTAGGGATACTGACATGAATACACTCATGTTCATAGTACATCAAACAAGGAAAACATAATTATTATTCTGTGACACTAGTAATACAAGCTACGTGCTGTTGCCACCCACGGCCGCCGCTTTGTATTCCTAGGTTCACGTGAATGGTCTGCAGTATCATATAAGGATACGCTTGAAACTATCGAAATTATTCACTTGGCTATCGATGACGTCATACCGTTGCTTTTTCTCCTGAAGCCAAGGTGACATGTGTTGTGCCACCGACGAAAAAGGTGCAAATAATTGTGCTTATGCAAATCCATCGACAGTTTAGAACAATGAACTTCGTTAGTGGAGTCTTTTGCAAGCAAATTTTTTATGGTGGCAATGTGACCGCTGTGGCACATGATGTTGAAAAGAAGGTTTTAATAGTGCCTAGTGACTTGCAGATTAAGACCATTTCGTAGTCGCGTTTAAACAATCTCGGGTGCAAGGTGCGTTTTAAATAAGGTAGAATCTATTATAGTTTTACACAGCAAAATAAAACACTGTCCTAATACTATAGACATTTAAATCATATTTTTTTATTAATAAAAAGCTAACTTCCATAACATATACATAACATATTTGCTGATCAGACAAATATGTCGCGATGGAGGGGTCACGTTAATTATATGTTAAACTATTATCTATGGGCTAATTCCATAGAGTATGCAGCAGTGACATACATCTAAGCCAAATATAGTGAATACCATGGTATAATTACGAATGCAATCGGAACTGGTCAATTAGTTCTCATTTTACACTCCAACGACGTCCCCCAAAACGTTCTGCGGCAATTACTTGCTCAATTCACTCGCATCCACACGCAAATACTAATACTAGTCCAATTTAATTAAATAATATAATTAGATAAACTAATATTACTGCTTATTCCTATTGTATTAAACACTTATAACAGAATAAACGAATGTATAATAAATTTTATTATCAAATATTTCGTAATATTTAACTGATAGCCTAAATAAATTAACGGAGAGGTGGTACAGGCAAATCTTATTTCGCTACCAAAAGTTGATAAGCGAGTCGGAAATCCTTCGATAAACTCCATGCCCCGTCCAATATGCAGTAATGTTACGTGCCTACATGTCACGCCCTTATGGCGACGGCTACGTGAGACTCAGGCCGTTATTAAAAAGATCCGATGACACTTCGAAAAGATCGAAAATACCCAATGATTTTTAACCCTCATCTTATAAATATAGGGTTGGTTTTTGCGCAAAAACTGCACGGAACGTAACAAGAACGCGACGGCTAGAACATTTAAGCACTATTTTAGAAAACATATTGAGTGGGAGGCTTTAATGCTTTATTTTGACACGGGAATTTGTCGTATTTGAATCTTGGAAAATTAACTATATAATTTTTCTTCCGTAAAGAGATCGAAGGTATCATTTGTATCAAAAGACAGGTAACTTATAGAAAGAAACCCCTATTGCTGGTAACATCTTTTATGCCTCTAGAAAACATTATTTTAAATCGATTGCACTGATAGTAATAAACTTACTTCTAAGTTTTTCCCAAAAATTCTACCGCTTTGGCTGTTTTTTTTTTTTTTTGTATTTTGTATAACACACCGTGGCACGGATACCTTCAGACCATGCTTTCGAAGGCGTGTTTTAACAATTATTATTTTAATTAAAATTGATTTGCATTGCTTTGTACATTTGTTGATTTAGAAACAAAACAGAACATCCAGACTAGAACAACTTTTTAATCCGAAACAATGATCACTGAGGTATTTTGACATAATAATTATTACCTTAAGAATCATTTTGCTATGATCTTCGTTTATTATTCCTCCCTCCTTCCTATCATGCACGCTGGCTCCCAAATGACATGGCATCAAACAGCATGTCGATACGTGCGCCGCATAAAGTGCACCCACAACGAGCGATGTCAAGTCATTAGGATTCAATGTCGACATCGACATATGTCGAGCGAAAGTGTCAGGGCATACGTTATGCGTTTGGGAAAGTCTTTAACTGTACACCATAGAAACGGGCCGGGGAATCATAAGGTTACAATGCTATTATAAGTATTCCCTTAGACCTTGGGAATGCCATAGACACAAGAGAAATCTTCATTTGTTTCTGATGATTTCTAGAACTGATAGTGATCTGCAGTGGACAAAGGGACACGCAAATAGGTTTGAGGTAGTTGCTGCTACAGGCTAACAGATGAATGACGGAAGTTACAGAAAGTTACAGAAAAATTGCGTGAGATTGTTTAAAAATTATGGGAGATGGTTAACATGGATAAGGTTTCAAAATTCGTAATGATTAGTCGCCAAATTACGCCCCACATGGTTGTAACTGATGACCAGTTAATGAAGCCTTTTACTCTACGATTGTACCAAAAAGGTGGTTAACGATGCAAGACGCTTTGGTAGTCTTGAAAAGGAAAGAATACAAAAAGGGCTGGCCATTAACAACGCGGGCTTCTTCTGCACGTACAGCCATCTGTTCGTCTGGTACGTTTACGGCGGAATGCACTTTTACCTCGTTATCGGTCGCGATACGCCGTCCCGGTGGCTCGACACCTTTAGGACGTGTTTCACAAGAGCCGTAACGCGTTCTCGGAATAAATTTTACTTTCCTTTATCAGTACTCATCATTGGCAGAAGTGGATTCGATGAACTTTGAACTTATGATCGTTATGGACTAAGGCTCGACCGAGATCTCGGTCTCGGTCTCGGTCTCGGCATTCTCGGCTACAAATCCTGCCGAGAAATTTGTCTCGGTTCTCGGCTGTTTCTAGCCGAGATTCTCGGTCATAACCGAGACTGTAACTTTTTTCAAATCGGCATTAAAATTTTACCGCGCGTGGCCACGCGTAAATATAGTACAAGCTCGGTAATCAAAGAAATGCTAATATTTTTGAGTATTGGTTTTTGTCACCTTATAAGTTGCTTAGTGCTTAAGTCTGCAATATTTTTTTTTTAACTGCGCCGCCTACTAGTTAAGCAAGTGAACAACTGTTTAAGAGGCTGGTCAATTTTATGTCGAGGGACATGTAGTAGTAGTAGCGTATTAAAAAAATTAACAGTATTAAAAAAATCACGCTTTGTCTATTCTCGGTCTCGGTTCTCGGTCTCGGCCGAGACTTTATTTTATTCTCGGTCTCGGTCTCGGTCTCGGCCGAGAACAAAAAATCCATCTCGGTCGAGCCTTATTATGGACGTATGAAGGGACAATTTTGTACAGCATTTCCTTTCTCGCGCGGTCGTTAGTATAATATTTCAATGTAGAAACAATACAAGCTTTTAAAAGAAAAAATAAAACAAATACATTTGATCGATCGATTTTCCATCAAACAAAAAACTTCTAATAATTCCGTATCATAGAAACAACCAAAAGGTTTTCACGAAGTACATTTTTTCTTGTTCAGTAGCCAATTACCATTCAACAATCCTCATTACTATAAACACGATCACAACAAATTGAACAAGTACCGATTTCCGATAGGTCAAACCAAAAAAGCAACCAGAAGCAACGGCCGTGTCAAATTCCACGATGATGTTTGTGCATAAAAAAAAAATCTGGAAACGTTTCTTTGGCGGTCGATCGCAAGCGAGTCAGTGAACCGATCAGCGGGAAAAAAACTTCGGGAGTCCCGGTGCTAAATATAACGCGAGTCGACAATTGCAATCATTGTTTTGTTGTTTACAAATTACAATGAATCGTGTACACCACGGTGCCTACTGTGAAAATCGAGAGTAGTTCCTGGGTAACAACGGCCAACTTTTAAAATTAACCAATGAGAATTATTTATTTCAAAGCGTCACTTCTAAACTTCAATCCGATTTGTCTATTATCGGGATCGATCTGGAGATATCATCAAGGCGTTTTTTTATCTAATAAGAACTACATAGCTTAAAATAATTTTACGTCATTCTACAATTTAGTATTTTTTCAAATGATTTTGTATTATCAATAGCCACATACTACTGTGGGACATAATATTTCCCAAGATCCAGAGCAACCTGTTGAGAGCTGTCTGCATTCAGCGACGTCCCGCGACCTTTGAAACCTTTTGTTCCATTCCGCGTGTGGTACAGGAATGCACACATGGTTGTAAACACTGAAAAAGCAGCAACTATGTTTTGGAATCGAGCTCTGTTGTTGCTTCGTTTCCAAGACGCCTGGGTCACAATTAGCTGTTGCCAAGCAGTTCATGTATACAGGGAAATTCCTAGTTTTATGGCTTTGGACTAGAATTCATGTAGATTGATGTCCAATGATCTCAATGCATATACAATGTTGACAGCACCATGCGCATCTTAAGAGAGTTAAAGGTTTTCTCACGTTAGGTTTCACATCTGGAGGAATTGTAGTAAATTATATCAAACCATATTCTAATAGTGAAAGTGTGTGTGATTCCCGTTGATTTATTTTTAGAACCATGATGCAAAAGGACAAGCCCAAAACCAAGTACAAATAATTCGAGAATCGCTTTATCACCGTCTTTTTACGGTAAAGTCCAAACCACGGCACACATTGTACAAATTTGCCAAGTTTCGTGTTTAATAAAGAGGCAAACATTTGCTCCAAAATCGCTAAATCACTATCCTAATCAATTAAGAATGTTACAGAAACCCCCCCTACTATTAGAGATAATAATGATATTTAAATAACCACAATTTTCCCAACAAACATACCAAATGGGATACAATAAAAAGCAAATACATACATCTGCTACATAAGGTCTTTCCTATTACGTGCTAAGTTGAACATTGTGATTGTGTAACAATGGTATTTGGGAGTACACCGAGCAATATCACACCATGGGTTTTCCCACAAGGATATGCCTACAGTACAAAAATATATTGATAACGTGAATTTACGTACGCATCCTGTCCTGTGTTTGAATGCCTATCAATATCCTATGACGTATTACATTAAAATGATTAAACCTTAAGCCTCTACCTTATTATTACGAAATTTACGGGATTAGCATGATGTACATGAACAGGTGACCAAGAACAGAATTGAACTACTAAAAGTAGATGGACAATCCTGGAAACGCCAAAGAAGAGATGGTAGGAGTGCGTGAGAGAAGATTTAAAAGAAAAAGGGGCGAATGAAGATATAAGGGCTAATAGGATATTTAAAGGATAAAACATACTGATCCTATTTCAAGTAAAATTTGGAACAGGAGAGAATAATAACAATGAACGGAATTAAAAGCCCATCCCTTGGTCTTCAAATAACATGGCAACCCGTAGATATTGAATTAGGACATTAATTTTTTTTTATTCATCACACTGGTAACATACTATAGAATTTGCTTATTAAAATAAAACTATAGGCAACACCTTATTTCGACCCGAAAATGAGAATGAAGACGATCAATCGCATGAAGAGGCGTAAACCGCTGGTTCAAGGAAGTAGTCTTAGATCAAACATGAACATCATTTTAATTTATATTCCTAAGTAAATATGAGTATTCCATGAAACTGCTCTAACTTAGTGGAATTAAATTAACTTCTGTTATATACCCGAAGCTAAATAAATTTCCGAACTGATTCATATTAGTACGCAAAAAAACACAATTATCCGTAGTATTCAAGATTCTTGTGATAACATCAGTATATTATCCTGCTAAATTGAATTGATTACACGAAGTTCGCACAAAAACATCACAATGCGAGCGTGAGAAACAAATTCTAAATATGGAACTGCTATTCATCTTGTTTGGATTACATTATTATTATCTATGTGCGTGACAGCTTAGTTTAGCGTATAGGCTGCTTACGTTATCGGGTTCGAATCCGTAGCATAAATCTTACTTTTCCAAACTATATCATAGCTTATCCTTACGATAAATAAAAACCTGATTATTTTTTTTTTACAATAAAACAGTTGCAACGAAGTAACATTCATATTAATAATTCGTTTTCAAATCAAGCTACTGTAAATATTTTAACTTGCAAAAACTTGGATGACGGATAGAGGCAACTTTTTGGCCCGCGAAAATATTACGACCCCACGGAATTACAAAACACGGACATCGGACAAGTCTCTTGTTGCTTATTAATCACACGTTTAATTTGTCCAGAGCCAAAATTTTAGGATTAACACAATTTTCGTTTCATTCAAAAAATAAAATTGCCAAGTTTGCCTCGACGTCGTCAATCTTTTTTACGTGGATGCTAGAGAAAAATTATGAGAACGTGTACATTTGTATATACGCTAGTATCCCCGAAAAGGTAGGTATCTCACTATGGCGGGGATGCTATTGCAGACTTGACACAGATTTACAAACACAATTACACGACAGCCCCGTGGAGCAGTCGCAAAACAAGAGTCGGCGGGTTCGATTCCCGCACCGAAACAAATTTTTGAGTGATCCACAAATATTTGTTTCGAGTCTGAATGTTCATATGAAAAGTCTCGTAGTTTCTGATACTACAAGAATCGTATTGTGTGATATCAGTACTATCCACATATGACTGTTGGTTTTATTTATTTACATTTCCCAGAAACGTGGCAAGCCATTAATATTTACCATAAAAATAGGCAGATATTTTTAAAGCGGAACAAAACGAAGAGCGTTAATCCTCGACGGAACTTTCACCTGCAGTTAGCACACTACAATGAGCGACAAGTGTCGACGCGGTAAGTATTTTCCACCGAAATTATGTGCCGTCGACGCTTACCGTAAATACGTACATGCTTTTTATTTAATACACCACTGCATGAAATGTAAAAATCTTGTGCATTGTCAACACCTGAAGTGGTTAGCGAACTTGTATTTTTGCCTACACGATTTGTTTTATGTCCCGTGTAGTAGAGATAAGCTTACCGTAAAAGAATAAGACTACATAGATAATAAGTTCCTAAAAAAATCAAGATTTTAACATTCCTCGCGATTTTTTCTGCGCCGTCAAAGTACAGGATAATCCTTAATATACTATTTATTACTTCTTCGTTTGTAATAAACTCGGACAAAATGGCATACATTTAAAAGCTGCATTGACAACAGTCCCTTGAAAATGATTTGCTCGAATAATTCCGCATTAGTTACCGATGTATAAAATTGCAACGGGGTTGCGTTGATGATCACACGCGTGGCGTACGAGCGGTCACAAAGGCTCGTGTTTCTATAAATGTCGCCGGGAGCCGTTGTGTCAACGACAGGTTGTGTAAACGGACGCCCACACGACAATTGGCGTTCCTGAGGGTAATAATATTGCCGACAATTGTTCCCAGTGTGGAATTAAAACAACTTCTATCTATGTGTTTTGCATTCGAATCTCCCGAAAGGTGAGGGAATTTGGCAAAACATATGCATAACGATATCCGCAAGGTGGCTGGCAGCGGTTGGATGAGGAGAGCCGAAGATCGAGCCCAGTGGCGTGCCATAAGAGAGGCCTATGTCCAGCAGTGGACGAATTAAGGGCTGTTGATGATGATGATGATGATGATATGCATAAATTTTCGACATTGAATTACCACGTATATTAACTGTGAAGGAAAACATCGTCAGATAACCTGAACACCTAAGGTTTTGGGAATTTCTTTGCTGTATAGTGCGCCAAACCGCACTAGGCCAACCTTGTCGACTAAAGCCCAAACGCTCTCAGTTGTAGAGGAGGACCGTGCCCAACAGTGAGACGCAAATATAAAGGATGATGATGATGATGAATATCATCCCTCGGCGATTAACACACTAATGATGGCAATATAAACAGACTCTTACGGTATATTTGTATGTGTCTCTACGTCGCAATTTAGGGTCTCTATGTTGTAAGTATAATAAAAAACGAAAATAAATAAACATAAGGCTCTCCCGTTGGTCTTGCGACATAGGTGTGCGGTATTAAACCGAAGGTCTTGGAATCCACTATTATGTCGGGGAGTGTTATTGGCTAAACAAAATTCTCAGATGCAACACAGAAGAATTGCAGCAAGCAAAGCGATGATGCATAACAACCAGGGATGTTATGGAGCTCCGTAACCGTAACCGAAACAATCGGATATCCGAAATAAAAAAATATCCGTAACAGTATCCGTATCCGATTTAAAATTTCGGATAGTTCCGGATAGGGGCGGAGTCTAAATAAAATGACACGTTTCGATAGGTTTTTGTTTCACCGCTCGCGCGCCACGTGAATCTAGCAGTTTGTTTGTCATTTCTTGTCATTAACAACACATACCGGTAAACATGGGATTAGTGAGAGAAATTAAGATGGATGAAGTTAAGAATGCTCTGAATGGAATGAAGAATGGAAAGGCGGTTGGGCCAGATGGAATACCAGTAGAGGTATGGAAGGTCTTACAAGTAGTTGGGTGGAAGTGGCTGACTTTGTTCTTCAATAAGTTGTTGCAGGACGGCACGATACCCGATGAATGGTGCTACAGCTATTTGGTGCCGATTTTTAACAATAAGGGGGACGTGCAAGATTGCAACAATTATCGGGGGATAAAGTTAATGTCACACACTATGAAAGTATGGGAGAGAATAATTGAGCGACGACTGAGAGAGAAGTGTGAGGTCTCACGGAACCAGTTCGGTTTTATGCTTGGCCGTAGGACAATGGATGCCATTTTTGCAATTCGCCAACTGTGCGAAAAATACAGAAGAGCACACAAAAACTTGCATATGGCATTCATTGACCTCGAAAAGGCTTATGATCGGGTTCCGCGTGAAGTTGTATGGTGGGCCCTTAAGAAGAAATGTGTGCCTGAGAAGTACCTGCAGTTGATCCGGGCCATGTACTGCATCTGCGGTACTCAATCGGTAATCAAGTCCGAACTGCGGTCGGTTTTACGGCCAGTTTCGATGTCGCTGTTGGTGTGCATCTAGAGTCGGCTCTTAGCCCTTACCTCTTCCTGTTGATTATGGATGCCGTTACGGCAGGTATACAGGAAGAGGCACCCTGGTCCATGCTATTTGCTGACGACATCTTGCTGGTGTCAGAAAGTGGCCACGAGGTGCAGAACAGACTGGAGGTGTGGCGGCATAGACTTGAAAATGTTGGCCTTAAAGTCAGCAAAACCAAAACATATAGTTTTGCGACTACGGCGGTCTTTCAAGTTCTGTGTCCGTCACACTAGGTGGAATACCGGTACCAGTCTGTTCCGAATTCCGCTCACTCACTTTTGCAAAGCGACGGAGACATAGACCGGGACGTAAAGCAGAGAATCAACTCAGGGTGGATGAAATGACGACAGGTCTCATCCACAATATGTGACCCCAGAATGCCCCTCAAATTGAAGGGCAGAATATACAAGTCCATTATAAGACCTGTCGTACTGTATGGATCAGAGTGTTGGGCAACGAAAAAGACGCATGAAAGACGACTGCATGCAGCAGAAATGTGAATGTTGCGATGGATGTGTGGTATAACACGGAGTGACAGAGTGAGGAATTAATACGTTAGGGGAAGTCTGAAAGTAGCTCCTGTGATAGAAAAGATGAAAGGAAACCGTCTGTCGTGGTATGGGCACATTAAGAGAAGGGATGAATCATATGTAGGAAAAAAGGTGATGGTTATGAAAGTGGATGGGTGGGCGGGCCGAGGAAGGCCAAAAATGAGATGGATGGATTGCGTGACTGAAGATATGAAAAAGAAAGGGGTGAATGTAGACATGACGGCTGACAGGGATTTGCGGAAGGAGAAAACATACTGCGCCGACCCCAAGGAATAAATTGGGACCAGGGCAGGGGAATGATGATGATAACAACATATCTAGTTAGTATTTTATTTTAAAGTTTATACTTAGCTTAAAATTATCCTTAAGTCTTGTGATATTATGCGACCAAAGTCAAGTTTCATTTGGACATTTTTTAATCAAATAAATGCAGAATACGCAAAATGTAAACAATGCGATAGAAACTTTTCTCGGAAAGGAGGAGGTAGCACTACTTCATTGAAACTTCATCTCAAAACAAAACACAGTGAATAGATAACTATTTGTGTTTATAATTTACTTCAATCTAATATCCGTAACCGAAACTATCCGAAACTAACGGATAATCCGAAATAATTTCATATCCGTAACCGAATCCGAAACCGATATAATTTTATTCCCATATCCGTATCCGTAACCGGATCCGAAATATCATATCCGGAACATCTCTAATAACAACCCCTGTTAACGCTTTAGTGTCTACATACTCCAAATTACATATGTGAACATCGGCATTGGATTAGAAACCGGTATACCACTACGTCTAACGTACCGTAGGAGAACGATGGTGAAAACACATGAGTCACAATTCCCTGAAGTGTTGATACTACGAACGATACTAGCGTAAACACGTGCGCTCAATCAAACTGGACACCATATCAAAAAACACCATCACACGCGCAATACTTCGTGTGACTCAATTTGCTACTCATCGTCTTGTTTTTAGTGGAATGGCTACCAGCACTCGAGATAATATAGATGCTTCGTTCGATTTCCGAATCAGCAGGTGTTATATTAATTTGGAAATTCTTAGTAGAGTCTGAAGATTTACCAGAAGTAAAATACTATAGATACATGAGTCCAAAATGTCGGCTTGCGTATGTATGCAAAAAATATACCTTCATTTTTTTCTGAATAAGGCTTGCATTAAATCAGAATCATAATGAAAAAAAATATCTATCCTTTAAGACTAATACTTTCTCTGAGTGAAAGTCGTTAAAACTGCGAATATTAGGCAGGTCAATAATAATAATTATTTGAAAAATTTTAATCTTTTTATAGACACCCGGCATACTTGAAATGCTTTAGGTTGCTATTAGCTTACTTAAAATCGTCAAGAGAATTTACATAGGTGGTAATGAATAAATGCACCAATCGTCACCATTGAAAAGTCCAACTCCCCCACTGGCATTATGAGATCCGCGGCTAATTATATAAAGTAACATTGACGTTCGCGTATCGATCCTCTATAAATAGTTAAATGACAGAGCTAACTTGGAGTCGCCGTTGTATTTTAGGACGTAACACAACCTGTGCATGCATATAATTAACTACGTCATTAAATGACGTCACTCGCTAAAATCGACACATCGGTTCAGCAACGCGCGATCGGATTAAACACATGTTGTATTGACTTTTGTCCTTTTGGAATAATTTTGCTAATGAGAGCATATTCTGTTAAAAAAAAGACGTAGGCTGCAGCTGCATAGTTGGGACTCACGCTATGTTGACTTAACAGCCCATATACGTGCTTCAGTACAACTAAGAGATGTTTTGCTTTAGTCCACCACGCTGGCCTAGTGTGAATCTGCGGACTACACGCCTAAGGACTTTTTAAGTGTTTTTTTAGGTATGCCAGGTTGCCTCTCAATGTTTTCCTACTCGGTTTAAGTACGTGATAGCTCATTGTGAATGCACATATAACTTCGAAATTCAGAGATGTGTGCCTGGGGTTTTAACCAGCATCCGATGAGATTTTGACTAGACCGCGAGCCTGAACTTCTATTACAATTGGGATAGTGCTATTTATCTAATTTATTAATTGTGTGGCATTTCAGTCCTGAAATATTACGCCCTAATTCTTGTGTATTGTTTTTGGTTAAGCCCGACACAGTAAGTTCAGAGACACAAAACCTGTTCCTTCCAATGACTAACGTTATAGACAGACGAGGCAATAAGGCATCTCTTCTCTTAAAATATAGTGAATGTCACTGTCACTGTTTTACTTCTGTCAAAGGCATTCAGTTCGTCCGCAATTAACCCGTTCAATTTTTATTCCCCGTGATTTAAAGTGAACATTTAATATGGCACAGGATTTTTTGGCTCATAGTTTTCAGAATCGACCTTCTGTCATTAGATCTTCTGTAAATTGGATCCACATTTGAAGCTTAAATTTTAATCGTTATTTTGATACAATGGATCTGTCATTTAATTATTTCAAAACGGACAAACTACGGCATGCGTTTTTGTATTCGAAAATCATATATCGTGTCAAAAGTTCTTAAGACAAACGATAGCATAATTGAAAGCTAATAACCTGAAGACTATACATTGACATGGCTTTTTTCTCTAAGATGCAATAGTGGAGAAGCCATATGAGAAATACAGGTATATGATTAATACCAGGCAAGTGCGAGTCGACGTTGAGCACCGACAGTTCCGCCATACAAGGTCGATTTTCATTGTATTTGTTTACCTTTAGTTATTCATTCCAATTTTGAACGTTTCGTTAATTTTTACTATGTATATTTTATAAACATAAGCCTTATGGTCACCCTGAGGCCTACTCTGTGATGGCGAATTTTTAGATCTAAGAAATTAATATGGCAAAGAGTCAAGTATGAGTAATAGGTTTCGTCGCTTATTGTTCTTGTGCAACTAACACACACACACATACTTTCTTATGTAATATAAAATTCATTGCTTTTTATACTACACATTTTTATTAGGATACAGTATTAGTACGTCCTCTAAAATTAAATAACGTTTTGAACCATTCAGGGTTATAATCTTTTAGATTATAGATATATAGGTTTCTAACAGAAACTAGAACTAACGAGCCTTAATTATAAGTTTTTATTGAGTGTTGTATTATCGATGCGAGGTTCGTACGCGGATCCCTTAAAAGTTGCATTGAATGTAAAACACAAGTATTTGCATTGCAAAATTTATTGTATTTAAATGTTATCACCATACAGATAACTTTCAACTACATGTCGGAAAAGAATATTTCGAATTGATTCTATACTTTTTCCGAACGTTTGGACTGTCACAAGGAAAACTAGGATGTGAAAATTCAGTACGTGATAATCTGAAATGTATTTAAGGATGTAGGAACTATATTTGGGTTGATGTGAATTTTAGTAAAAGAAAATATTGAATTACTTTTGTTAAGTTTATTTTAACCTTTACTCTTAATACTATCCCATTCATGTCATTGCTTAGAAAAGATAATTTGTAGCAACAGGACCGACATTTCTTTTGGATTTACTTTCCTTGGTTTTCAAAATATTTTTTTATTTCTTGTATTAAGTAACATCATAAGATGAGAAAAAGAAAAGCTTCTAAATACCTGGTTCCTCATTATCATTAATTCGTAGTCCTACGACCGCAACAAGAATATGTCTGAATTTTACGATCCGATAATATTGTGCAAACAGAGCATCTTAGTAACCATAACACCATTATTATCAAATCAAACCATGGAACATATTAAGGTATCAAACTGGTAGTAAAGCACCTATTCTATAATTCCCAAACAGTTCATAAATTGTTGAGTTAACTTGGCTATTTAGTACAAAGTGGAACACATTAGGCGCCAGGAAGACAGGACGTAAATACCTTAGGGACAACACGCTTACACTACTATCAATATACGTCGAGTTTTAGGGGAGAGATAAAGTAGCTCATTACCGGTAGATAACGTTTTCACAGTTATTTGTGTCAGACGGGTCTGGGTTCGTTACTGAATCATCACTGTACATGGCATTTGTAAATGAATGGACGACAACGAATGATATATTTTTGTTTGATACTATCAGTATTTGAAGAATGTATAATAGTCTATTCTACACCTAATTATGGCTGAAGTAGCTTGTGAAATTCAGCGCAAGATAGTGATTCGACAACTATCTTCTAATTCAAAGTAAATTACAATTTCAAGAAAGAAATTAATGGATAAAAGATTTCATATCCAGGTTTCTCGCAGTCTTTAAGAGATCTTCATAAATCACTGCAATCAGAATTACTCTAGGTAAACGTTATGGAAATTTTGGATGTCCAGCAGTGGAAATTTTGTGGTTACTGATGATGATTAAATTCAGATTTGAAAATAACTCCTCAAAATAAGCACAACACAAGAAGATTAATCAAAAACTTTAGTTATAACATGAGACTATTATAAAACCAAGTGATTTCACGCCTATCAGAATATGTATGAAGCGACAATATTAATTTATTAAAACATAAAAAAGTAAATTTTACAATAAGCCAAATTACGTGTATCTGGCGGTGATAACCTGAATATGGACAGAAATATTCCGCTATAGTATTTATTTAGATTTAGTTTTTATCAGTTACTTTGTTCACACGATACTATTAATAGTATGTTACAATTCAAAACTACGACTATAAAATTAATGCTGCTTTTTTTTTTAATGTTCTATCATTGCTTATGATACCGACTAGGTACTTCCTAGTTTTATTTATTTGTGTACACTGAACAAAAGATATTTTACATGTCACAATGGTGTAAAGTTTCGAGATTAATCTAACGTTAAACTGTTAAGCAGGCCAAAATATTTATTACGATTGGCAAGTTAAAATCAAATGTTAACACGGTCACTTTGTCGTGTCTGTATTATTTTTGTGGAGCTCAGCTCACGTGCAATTCGGTAGAAGAAAGGGACTTTTATATGCTTTCTTAAGCATCTACCTCCATAACTAAAATCATCTAAATCAGTTCAGCGGTTTAAGCGTGAAAGCTAACAGAGTTTCTTTCGCATTTATAATATCATTAGGGATTTTGGAGCGTTTTAAGACATTAACTTCAAGTCATACTACTGACTCAGATTTGAATCCTGGCTGTTACAAATTTTAAACATTGATTTGTTATTTATTTTCACAAAATTGCAAAGAAACTAGTTTTAAACCCACTATAACGTTGAAAATTGTCTCGAATCCCACTGCGATCAACAATTTTCTTTCCGATTAATTTAGTTGTGGTTTGGAGAGATGCAAGCGTCCCCCCGAGAATCGCCGAGTTTGTCACTTTGTGCAATTTAAGTGCGCGTGACTTTCATCTCAGTTCTCAGGAGTGGGTTATCAGTAGTGTGGAGTCAATACATTAAAATTTCATGCTTGTCTGAGAAACTTGGGTCCCTAAGTTTAAAATGCCGCAGCCAGCTAATATGTGTGTCATCTACAAACATTTTTTTGGTTCTGATTTTTTCTTCACGGCCTCCATCTTTACGGTCTCACATACACGCGGATCCGAAACAAATATTTGTAGATCCAGACATTTCGGTACAGGAGTCGAACCCGCGACGTCTCGATTTACAAGCTGGTCCCTAACTACGCCATGGGGATGCCAAAGTATATTAAAATATGTACTTTTAGGGGGCGGTTAAAACTTATAGGGAAAACATCGTTAATACACTGCAAAGTCCTATAATTCTCGACCGATTTTTTTAAGTTAAACTTGAGTAGACTAAAGTCTTATCGAAATCAGCTTATAGAAAAGATCGGCGCTCAATAGTGGGAAACTCATGGTCTGTTTTATAGGCAATTAGTACTATAAATTTGCAGCAGATTCAGAAGAATTTGGATCGTTTCATCCATACACATATTGAGTAATAGTACCCTAAACAACCAGCACGAGAAACTATGAGAATAGTTCTCATTCGTTGCATAATAAATAAAGCAAAGGACATTTGCATTATGATTAAAATTCTACTTTATGAATGCAATTTCGTATTCGAGTGTTAAACTTTGTGTGAATATTCATGGAACTCAGTTTTTGTACCATTACTAATACAAAATCGCATTTACAAGATCTTCGTATTCACAGAAATCTTGAATTGTAATATTGAATTTTGGAGCCTCAAACTTTGTGAAATAAAAGTATTGTATTTTTATATCATTTGAAGTTGTTACTTTATTTATTTTATGGTAAGTTCTGTTTAAAGAGTTATCAATATAAACTTCCCAATTTCAAATTCAAATAAAATATTTTTTATTTTAGATATATAATAATAATGCCTATAGAATAATGGTAGTGAATAATAAGGTACTTTTACGTAAAGTAATATTTTTTTTTAAGAATAATTATTTATCGGGATAAACAGTTTTTTTATTATTATAATGTGCATACGGCGATAATCGAAACGAACCAAAGAAAGCTCGCTTCGTAAACGCGGATTGAAGTTTCTTAGAATTTTTGAACTTCAATTTTACTAATATTTTATTCATAGAATATACCATTACTTAACGAACTTACTACATGATACTACATGATACTACGTGATACTACATGCAAAATAGAACTGAGACATTTATAGTACGAACGTTATAAACAACTATTATGATAGCTTCAGTGACGATAAACACACAAACTATGCTTCGGAAAGTCTAAGTAATATTGTCATTCGGGCCTGAGTTAGGGGCACTCACAGCTCAGTTCGTCGAAAATAGGCCAAGTGGTGAAAATAAATAGGAAAGGAGAAAAGGTCGGGATAACCCGAGGCACAAAGTTGGTTCAAGTTGGTGTGCACATATGGAAATATGGAGGTATTTCGATAATGTGTACATATCAATCTCCGGAAGTCACAAGGTATAGATTAATTTAATGGGAAATAAAAAGTCGTCTTTTATTTATTTCCTCGTAGTCTCGGGGCTCAAGTATGTGGTATGCGATGTGGAGTTACCAGGTTCGATAAGTAGCAGCACGGAAGACAGAAATGTGTTCGGAAAATGGCAAAAGGCTTGCTGCTGCAAATATAGCCCTAACAGAACGAAGAGTACGAAACAACGCAAAACGCTTATGATAATTTTCTTAGCCGTTGACTTCACTATACCCGGCGGTTATTTGGCATACATAAATCGGGCTATTCCCAGAATTCAAAAAGAAGAGGAAAGGGGAAATGTTGTGTTATTGAAATAAGACAAACTAGTAATTAAAGGACCCAACACCGTTTAAAATTTAAGAAAACTACTTCAACCGATATACGTAAAAAATAACGAACTATAAGTTCTATTAAAACTAACAGGACAAACACCTTCAAATTGATGCAAGTCCTATCAAACTCTGCCACTGATATAATTGAATAAAAACCAATACCATTTAACAACTTGTAATCGAATTATTCAATTTAAGTATATAAACCAAACACAAGAAATAGTGCAATTTCCCTCAAACCAACTATTCCCCATGGGGGATAGCGACCAAAACTACCAAAAAACATTTACAAAAGACCAAATCTATACTGTACCAACATAGTTGAAAATATATTATATGTATAGACATAATTGTAAAATTATAATTATTGTTTAAAATAAAGGCTTCATAATATAAATATTGGTTATTTTAAGTTGTTTTTTTATCTAGATTTTATTTTTTTCATAATTATATGAGTAAACAACTTTCAAAAACTTAAATTACAAAATCATTTTGAACACTTTGAGACAGCAGTCGGTGCATTACATTGAAGTGCTAAAAAAATTATTTTAACCTCTAATTCTACACCATTATCCTCACATGTGAAAGCGAAGGTGGTATTTATTGTTATACAGATAAATATTATTTATAAAATAATTGAAAGTTTTACCATGTAAGAATTATAGTTTTGTCTGTCTCCATTTGAAATAAAATGGTTTAAAATAATATTAAGTACTGTAGAATACAAATTATTACATTCAAGTATGTCTTGAGGTGCTAATTAATGGTCTGTGAAAGTTGTAAAATATTTAAGCCACACATTTGACTTTTAGAAATTATCAGTGTTAAATAGCAATAATTTGAAAAAATACAATTTTTAGGTGATTTAGTTTTGCCATAGGCCTAGGTCAACAGTGAAAGTGATTAGACCATCTCCACATCATATTGCACCTACTATGAGTAAGTATTTTTCTAAGACATAAAAACTTGGTTACAGAAGAACTTTTCCTCTACATAAAAACATCATAGAGTTAATTACTGAAAAGAGTCACTAAAGGGTGCTAAACACCTTTGGCTTTGCAATGTGATTCGGCCTGACAGTGTAGTTTCTTCCTCAAAACTTCAAATAAGCCTTTTGTATGTGCAATTCAAATTATTATGTGATAAAAAAAAAAAAAACAAAATTTCATAAACATTATGAATTATACTGGTTCCTAATGCCAAAAAAAAATATTACTCAAATCAATCATCCCCTCAACAAATATAACATAAAACACAAAATATTACGCTGTCTGAGAATTTAAGCAAAACCTTATAAAACTCCTATAAAATGGCAGAATAATATTTATAGCTATTGGTAAAACTAGTTCAAAAAGAGAAGCCTTCTTATTGTTCTAAAAAAGATAAACTAATGACAATATGAATTTATTTTAAAAAGCAATCACTTTTATTTTCTGAAAATATGAATGAATGATAAGTCAACAATTATATCCTCAAATCAATCATACTTTGCTTATACCTAAAAAATAAACAATGCACTTATCATTAATATCTTATGCAAGATAAGAATATGTATCGGTCTATAAACCCATGTTAATTTAAATATTACATTATGATAATAATCAGCATAATATGATTGTAGATTTGCTATCTTTGTATTTAATAACTTTATAAATTTAAAAACCAAGGTTTACAGTTTTTCTTTGTTTTATGTATATATTTTCAGTAATAAATTAATGGGGTATACATTTATTTTGTTTTAAAAAAGTTTATTTGAAAAGGAATGAATATAAATGTATGCACAGTTGTATGTTCATATTTACACCTAGAGCTGTTTAATGTACCTACTTATTCAGAAAAACCTACCCAAGGATTTCCAGATATACATATTACTGTGATTATGTGTTTCCACCTTTAAACTATGATTTTTTTTACGATACTAAAGATGTGATTATTATCTATTAAAATAAATAGGTTGTGTATAAAATGTGAAACATTTCCATGGCACCTTTTCGCTTATTGAGGCTTTTTAATACTTGAAAATAAAAAATATGATAAGATTATAAATAAAGAATATTGTATAATTGAAACAATGCCAATGTGAGGGTTTTAATGCAAGATCAATGATTTACAAATAATATATTGATCTCTATATAATTTATGGATTTAAATAACAAATAATTTTAACATTTTCGTCACAAGTTTACTTCAGATTAGGTGTTATAAAGTATTTTCATTTAGAAATGAATATTTGTAATAACATTGTTAATTTCTTTTAAGTATGTGTTTATGGTATGTTACTATGGCAAGCTTGAGAAAATAATTTTGTTACAAAAGATCTTCTTCATAGGATATTAACAAATCTTGAATATTATATTCTTGTATAAGGCCTATGACAATGGCAATAAAAGTGATGTAAAATTTTATGCAGTTTTATTAACTATCATTTTATTTACTTATAATAATATTGTTATTTTTCTCTAGGAAAGCTCTGAATGTTTCATGATGAGTATTTAGAGTAAATGACTTAAGTAGTTGATATACCATTAGAGTGTATATAAAATCTTCTTTCTACAGTTTCAATCAAAGATATATTTTATGTCCAATCAAGAATCATATAATACTGATTTTGAACATAGCTTTTAAATTTTGAAAGCTACAAATCTTTCATAATGATGGATTAGAATCATTATTTTATGTCATCTAAAAAAGATTACTGCAACTTCCATTTTAAAATACAGCAAAAGCAATGCAGTTACATTTTTTCTTAAGTTTTCTTTCTATCAAACCATAGTGAAACATGTTAGATTGTTACTAAGTCGTTAAAAAAATCTAGATAACTTTATTCACTGATAAATATTTTTAAATAATCTACTTGAAGCAGCCGAAAACACCTTTACAAATTCACTGTAAGCAAGACTGAAAAGGTTATGTAAATATAAAAGATTTTAAATTTGAGATGCAATGGTGTTGATAACAATACATATAGCCTTGTATTTTAACATTTAAGTCATATTTTTACCCGACAGGTGATTTTTTTGTACTTATTGACAAATAAGAATTATTCAACAGTAATAAAAGTACACAAAATAATCATGATTAAAAATCTTTGTAAATGTAACTAATTGAAGTACAGAGTAAATCCCTATGAAATATGCAGATCTTACGCTTGGTTTAATCCATTGACAATAAAATAAATGTAGTTTGTTTCATATATTAAAAACGCCCAAAAATTATTTTATAATGGCCAGTATACACTTCATATCTCTGGTAGTTTTTGATAGTGTTTAAATATAGTCTGTAATCATGTGCATCTGTCAACATTATTTTTGGTGCTGTACTATAGAAAATTTCTTTATGAAAATGCTTTAGTTTAGAAACTCTGACTTTTAAGATTAAAGAAGAATGTCCTTTTGTATGTTTGTATGATTTGGACTCTAATCTGACAGGTGCTCAATGTTTGCTCATAGTGACAAGGTTATCAAGCTGACATAAAAGCTGGCTGTCTCCAAGTATTCCTTTGCTACTACAAGTGGTTTGGGTTAAAAACACAGTGCAGAACTCACCAGCAGGTGGGCGTGGCGTTGTCCACCGTGTCCTGGTTGGCCTGCGAAGGAGACTCTGCTCCCCGCGCGCCACCCGCCACTGACGAAGCCGTGGTGTCGCTCTGCCCCCTCACTGCGCCCGCATCTCTCTCACCACGGACACACGACACGCACAGCTATTATCTCGACCTCACTGACACTAGTTGCATCTCTACCTGAAAACCACCACAGCACTTCACAGGGAGCACTCGCGGCGCGGCCTCACCCCCGAGCGCCTACTCGCGCCCGCCGCAGCCGCCCCGATATCACTGCACGGGATTATATCCAAGCGAAAAAATGGCAACCATTCGCACTAACGGCCCGAACCTGCTAGCACATCCACCATTTAACACCGTAATATTTATAAACTTTCACGGTATAATTATAGAACAGACGTTACTATTAACGTTTGAACATAAGTAAAAGCCGAGAAAATAATATTTATAAATAGCTTCGAATTATTTTGATACAAATCTATATCCGTCTATCACTGCATACACACCCCTCTTTCGAGTGGAGTGGATCCTCTTCTTTTTCTTTACAGTACGTTTTACATACGTTAATTAGCACGAATTGGTTAATAAGAGTACAATTAAATGACCTACACCCTGATAACTACAAAGACATTTTGTAGCAATGACAGCGGATCCGTATCGGCTTCACAGAACCTATAGAAAAAAATCAACATGTCGCCTCCTTTGATATTGCAAGGTGTTTTATCATTGAAACTTCAAAAATCGAGATAAAGGGGCGTGGTCTGACCGTATAAATAGTCGATTTTTAAAAGTATTTTTTCTCACGCTTAATAACAACTGGTCATTGTTTATGAGCCGCCTTAATTTCAAGATTGTCTGATAAAAGAAATTTTTAATCACTGAAGATTTAAATTACTACCACTTACAACTAGATCTAACTTTATAATTATAGATAAAATATTAATAATCAAGTACCCAACTCTAGATTTAATTTGTTAACTAATTAAATACATTCTTCCGCCATGTTACACATTTTACAGTATATTTTTTGTGCCCTTTTTTATATTTACATAGAATATAAGCCATATTTAAACGATAAAGTGAAGGTAAAATTAGCGGTATGTAATAATTCGACACAACGACCGCTAAATTAATTAATATATCTAGATATTTTAAGCCGATGCATTTCTTTGAATATATAAAAATGCGACTGTCAAAGTTGGTAATATAAAGAAACAAAGTGTAAACTATATTTTTATAAATTAGCATGTATGATAAATTTGAAGTAAACCGGCTAGACCAAATACCTAATTAATTTAAGACATGATAAATTAATTTTCCAAATACTAGTAACCCGGAATACGTAATAGAATCTATAGCGATAGAGTGCATATGACCAGCATCATTTTAGTAAGTTATTTGCTACGTCGGTAGTAACTTCGAGATGTCAGCTTACTAGTTTTAAATGTTTGTCGCTGTTTAGTAATCATAGACAACATCTATGATCCATAGTTTGGAAGTAAATGTCAAGCGTCGAAAAGGCGCGATTCTTGTTGAAGTAAATGTGGGCACTGTAAATTTTTATTTATCACATTAAAATAAAGCCTGCAAAAATCCTCTGAAACATGGCGAAACATAATAAGACTATTCACCTAATAGCTTCCAAATTAGGGCTTGGTGATGAAGATAAAGTTTTAAGGTAAAATAGAAAGTAATTTGAACTTCTTTTTAAAAGTTTTTAAAATATTAATAGCTTAATTTCACCAATGTATATTTCAGTAAAGCGGCAGAGTTTGAGCGTCTTCTACAAACAAAATCAATGGCTGGTAGTAATATGACTGATACAAGTAAGATTGTGATATGTTTGGAGTTGGCGGCTTCGATGTTCGGTGCGGAATTTGATGTTGTAAGTACGAAATCATAATCAGCCAATTTTGGTCCATTGCTCCACCGGGATCGGTCGAAGTTTATTAGTTTTTTTGTTTGATATTAAGAAAGTTCATCATCATTCTTTTGCCCTGCTCCCAATTTTTATTTGGGGTCGGCGCAGCCTGTTTTGTCCTTCCACACATCCCTATCAACCGTCATGTCTTCGGTCACGCCGTTCTCTTTCATATCTCCTCTCACGCACTCCATCCATGTTTTCTTTGGCCTTCCTCGGCTTGTCCATCCTTCAACTTTCATGCTCATTACTTTTTTACTAACATATGTTTCGTCCCTCCTCGTAATATGCCCATACCACGACAGACGGTGTCCTTTCAGCTTATCAATCACAGGAGCTACTAAATACATTACAACAGAAAGTACATAACAGTCTAATTAACCACTGTATGCTTTTTATTCATGTTAAATAATTTGTTGCAGAAAACAGCCATAAAATATTCAGGTCTAAAGCCAACCATGTACAATAATTGTAAGAAGATGGTCCAGAATTTGTTGGAGCTGAATGGGGATAGACTCACAACTAATATGCTGTGTGTTTCTCTGCAGTGCAGTAGTGTTCAAGAGCAGGCTGATAAGATACTAACTGATTACTGCAAATTGGCAAAAATGGTATTTTTTTTACATTAGTACAATATATTTGAACCAAAATTTCTTTAAATATTTTTGGTAAATGATAAAAGCTTTAAATTAATAATTAGATGTAATTGACACAAGTGTATTTCTATATAATATCATGTTTAAATAATAGCCATCTATTTTCCCGTTAGCAATAATTAATTTGAGAAGATTGTTAATATTTATTTTGCACCAGGCTAGCTTGGTGAATTAAGGCCTTAACCTTTGCACTTGAAGAGGTAGTCTGTGCAGTGTGCTATACAGTAGGATAAGCTGATAATGATTAATGTGACAATATTTATGTTTCAGGAAGTGGATATGAACCTACCCCAGTATGTGTGTATGGCAGTGTTCCATGCTTGCAGGTGTGTTGTATTTTTACTGCTTTGTAATTTAATATGCGAATCTATATTCATTTGTCTTTATATCTCTTTGGATATAAAAACATTTTTGTTTAATTGAGTTGTGAGGATTTGATATGGCTTATTAGCTAAGTGAAGAGTTGTATTCTATGTTCATATTTATGCAATTATAAGTAAGTATAAAGTTTTTATTGTCTTTTCAGACTCAACAAAGTCAAAGTTTCCAAAGCAAAGCTTATAGAAAAGTCTAGATTAAAACCTGCCCAGTGGGCTAAATTAGACACAGAATGGACAAAGTTTGTTGATGCCAATTTCACAGCTGTTAAAAGGAAGCGAGGAAGACAAGCCAAGAAAAGTGAGAACAATGGTAAGACACTTGTTGTTAACCTCTCAACATATATTGTTTGTGCTGTCACAAATGTTTCTCCATATTGATTTTATTCAGGTTTTAGAGACTAATGAAAAGTCATAACTAGTTCATTTCAGAAAACATTATTAAATATTCTGATCTGACAACACACTCAAACAAATGTTGGTTGTATTGCAGATATTTGTCTCAGTGCATAAATTAAAGATGTAGCATATTTGTTTCAACACTTGAAACTAATTAAAGTTTTCAATTGTTTCCAGATGAGAAGGAAGCAATGGAAATTGACACAAAGCAGATTGAAGATGAGCTGTCAGAACCACAAATAGAATCATACCAAGAATGGAGACAGAGGATGTTAGAGATGGCGTACAGAGAACTCCAAGAACTAGAAGCAGATACAAAGAGATATAGAGACATTAGCATGACGCCAAGGAGATCACCCAGAAAGACACCACAGAAATTTTCACCTTACAAAAGTCCAAAGAAGGGCAATGGTGTGAAATTACTCTTTCCTTTAGATTTATGATTTAGGCTTAGTTCGCCAGAAGTGCCTTGTTGTATGCCTTCAGTGATTCATATAAGACTTATCTTAATATATAATTCTTGGGTCTATGACCAAAAAAAAATATTACAACAAACATTTATAGCATAAACACTCTTGAACAGTGAAAAAAAAACGAATGTCATTTAATTTATACTGTTTCTCTTCATATCTATGCTCCAGTTTGTATTTTTCAAGTAATTCAAAGATAGAAAAGACTTTACAAAGCTTGTCTCTTCAATACGAAGGAAAATGGGTGAAGAGTTATTTTAAGCCATCAGAGGCTATAAGTATTTGTTTGTCAATATTTCGTCAGCTATGTTTTTTACTTTTTATTTAAAAAGGGTGGGCTTTATTGCCGTTTCTGCCGGCATATTGATACGATAATTTGTTAATTGACACACATTATATAATATTTTTGTCAACCTAGGTCAATCTGAACTAGAGCCCACAACTGCAGGTATTGGATACTAAAGCAGGACTGTATAGTAATAAATATAAAATTATGATTTTATCTGTTAAACTGTTAACTAAGTTTATTTATATAAAGACTTCAACATCAATAAGTATACTTTGGTTATAGCTTTCTGCATTTCTAATAATGTAAAACTTGTAGTAGAAACCATACGCTCCTACTAAAAAACGTTATTTAATATTACTTTTTGACATGGCAATAATTAAGTTATATTTTAATAATGTTGTACAATATTATCTTTTAAATAATAATTGAATTAATAAAATAAAGTATTTTACATAAAAGCCTTTGCTTTATTTGTCATTTAAATATTGTGTTTTTTTATTCTATACTAATGATAAAGTCAATGGGACAATCTACACAGCCATGCCTTTGAAAATGGCATTAATAATAATATTATTTTTAACAATTAAATTTTGCAACGCCAACACAACCGAAGTACCGCCGAAACAGACTAAACTAATCAACTCTACGAATGAAACAATATATTTTGACGACCCCAGTCGCCCCACGCTAGCTTACCCGACATCTTTGGGATTTTTATTCATTTCTACTACATTATTAATAGGAGTCATTGTCAGATCCATTATGCTGTGGTTGAAGTTATGTATTCCTTATAGAGTTATCATGTTTTTCCTCGGAGGCCTGGCTGGAATTTGTGCAAATCGCTACCCCAGCTTCAAGCCTTTAGTTTACATCTGCTACATCGATGTTGACATCATTCTTATCACCTTTCTTCCTATATTAATATTCAGTACTTCGTATAGCGTCGATTACCACTCTTTTTGGAGGAGTTTTCCCCAAATTTTGCTCGTTGGTGTCCCTGGAGCGCTGTTAACGGCTTTAATGGCAGCGTTCATGGCGTATTATTTAATAGAATCATCTTGGAGTTTCTCCACGGCTATGCTATTTGGAATCATATGTTCTCCCATTTACCCTATGGATGTTGTTAAGCAACTAAAGGAACTGTCTAAAGGGAAATATGTTAGTGTTTTGCTGCTGGGAGAAGGGTTAATCGGAGATGCAACGGTTATGATAGAATTCACAGCTGTTTTTGGATATTTAGCCATGGCATTGACTGAGGCTTCCCAAATATGCCTTTTGCTTCTAAGGTATGCAGGTGGGGGAATACTTTTAGGATTAGTAATGGGCAAAGTAATAGGTTTAGTACTGACTATAACTTATAATGACATGTTGTGTGCTGTTACTGCGACGGTATCTGGTGCGTACCTAACGTATTACGTAGGGGAGAAGTTCCTCTACGTTTCTGGGTTGCTAGGAACTGCTATTGCTGGCGTGCTGGTGTCTAACAAGAAGTCTACGGTGGCTACTGACGTGGAACAATTGGTAGCAAATTTCTGGACGATTATGGCGCACACTGCGAACACGCTGGTCTTCACAATGGTGGGAGTGGTGATCTTCGAGAAACTCAGCTACGTGATCAGCGTGAGACAAGTTTCGTTGGTTTTTGTGACGTATACCACTGTCTATTGCTCCAGGTATGTTTTGAATGGTATTTTTTAAATAAATTTTGATATTCAAAGCGATTTGGTGTGGTTTGTGCGATAAAATCGACCTCTTGACCGATGCACAAAGTATTATTGGTGCTAATCTTGACAGTAGATATTATTCGGTGTTATTCCGTAGTCATAAGTTTTGACTTCAAAATATTTAGTGATCGAAAATTGTTTATTTGGCCTCAGGCCCTGCACCTTCACCCTCTTTAACATTTTTAAACTTATGTTCCCGATAATATCCCAGGTTGATGGTATACTCGGTAATGACGCCACTCCTTCGTCACATTGGCTACGGGATGTCTTGGCAGCTCTCAATGGCGTGCGTGTGGGGTGGACTTCGAGGGCCACTATCGCTTTGCCTCGCTCTTATTGTGTTGGAGACTCCTGCTATGGCTGATGCCGGAGAGGTATATATCATTGTGAATACTCATTAACATTTGTCTATCTCACATCTAATCGCTGAATTATATTATGGGATGAATAGGTATCCAGTAAAATAACCCGAGGGGAACTAAGGGTTCCCCAACACGCTATAGGGCAGCGTGGTGGATTAAGGCCAAAACTCTCATAATTGTACCTAGAGGTGGCGTGTGCCCAGGCAATAGCAGGTTGTTGTTGTGTGGTATAGGTTAATGTTCATGATGATGCGGAACTTTACTTCGCTGCCTCTTGTTTCTGTTGTGCCTAATCAAATGCACTTCGAATTTTCGAACATTGCAGATATTTATAATACAAACTGCTGGGTTGGTGATCCTGTCACTTCTAATTAACGCTACAACTATGCAAAAAGTGTTAAAGATGTTAGGATTGGCAGAAATATCGTTGGCGAAGAAAGCGAACATGACGAACTGTGTCAAACGAATCATGATGACGCGGGATCGATGCATTTCTATGTTGAAAATGGATAAGTTTTTGGCTGATGCTAATTGGGACTTGGTTTTAGAAGGTGAGAGTTATAATAAACCAGACTATATCCACCGTTTTTTAAATAGTTTACAATATATTTCAGGAAGTTTATTGAGATTCTATTGTGTAGTTAATATCAGGTCATCAATCAATTATTCAGGTTAGACTTTCTATCAATTACTAAGATACTGTGTTTTGAATTGGTTTATACTAAGTTACTCAGGCATACCTAAATATGTATTTAGAGGACAATTTAGCACAAAAAAATAGATTTTTTAGCCTCATTTTGCTTTAGGTACAACAATAAAACACCCCTATCAGCTCCAAATATCCGGCCGTGATGAAGACAGCGAGGATGATACGTATATGGGATATCGGTATACAACATGTCCTGACTGCGAACGTGAGATACCTAATGAGCCTACGAAGAAAGAGTTTGCTGAAATGATGAGGTATATTTAATTTGTAAACGAGTTAGCAAAATGACCATGCGATTTCCCCAACGAGACAATTTTCGCGTAGTCTACAAATTTTTTGGGTGTGTTTGTGAGACCGAAAAGTTTTTCGCTGTTTCTGATACCTACAACACAATCTTTGTGTGGAATCAAAGCTATATATAAGTATCTAATTGTTTCGTGGTATTATTTTCAACATTATTTTATTATTTTCCCCCGGAACTTTATTTTAATTTACCATAAAACCCTGTGATGTTAACATTCAGAGAAGCTAACCAGCGTGTGCTCAAAGCGATGAAGATATCCTATTGGCGTCAGTATGAGCATGGTAAGATCAGTAAAGATGGAGTGCGGCTGCTGGTGCAAGCTGTGGAAGTGGCCGCCGACTCTGAACACGGCAGAGTGAATCTAGAGCAACTAGGATCTTTGTGGAGCCCTAAGGTAATATTACTTTATGATGTACCTTCTTTATATGCCGTCGTTATATTTTACTAGCTTTTGCCCGCGACTTTGTCTACGTAGATTATAGGGTTGGGTACAATAAGAAAAAAAATAGCCTATTTTACTCTACAGAGTTCGATTTATGTCCATACCAAAAATCATTAAAATCGATCAAATGATTTAGACGTGAAACCGTAAAAGACAAATTATAAAGTTTATGCAGTCGTTGATATGGTTTGTGGAGGTTTAAAAATGTTGTAAGAATACACATAGGTACCTACATAATTTAAGCATGTATACGTGTAAAAGGAGGTAGAAGTGTTTTAAGAAACATATTTTTTGCAAGGTTTTCTAATAAAAAGATTTTGCAGGAAAAGTAGTTACTTTGGTAGTGTAAAAGAGTGATTTCAAATCCAATCGAAGATTTAGACGCAGACAAATTATAAGGCGTTTTAGATATAAACATATTTACGACTTTTCTTTGAATAAATGCTTATAGAGAGTCTTTCGTTCAAGCCTCACGCGGTGAGACTGCGTCGTAAATTGGTGACTATGCTAAGTACTGAAGCTGGTAATGCCCAAGTGCCCAACGGGAGATGTCGACAGATCTGCCATGCTGTCGTCTCCAACGTGTGGTTTGATGTGTTCATCTACGTAATGATTTTGTGCAACACTCCCGTTATACTGTGCGAGGTTGCCTTGAAACCACCCGTTAGTCCAACCGTCGTGTATGCCATCAAGAGTTTGAATCTGTTAGTATTTTTATTAATAGGCTTTAAGAATTAATTTTAGATACACGTATTTAGTATTAATGTTTTTGTGTGTAAAAATGTTGCCTTATATACAATTATCAATATCTATGTTGCTATGCTGTGTATGTGCCGCTCGATGTAGAAGGTCTTTTTTTTTTTTTTCTCTTTATTATTTAAGGAGCTTACAATCAAACGATTATGCTAGCCCCATAGTACCCTTATATAATTACAGCAGAAAAAGAAATATTACATTTTTATTACAATGTAGAAGGTCTTGGGTTCGATATCCAGGTTGAATCTTTTTTTGGGTTTTTTCCATTAGGTAACTCTCAGCACTGTGTCTGGAACTGTGCCCAAAAAACGGCAATACAATATAGTCAGGTAAGCGAACCTAGCACCTCACGATTGAAACGACTTTTGTCACGGCGCAACGGTTTGTCAAGTCGAATAAACATACAATTCAACGTTTAAATTATTCACTTTATTTTTTAGTGTATCATTTCATTTAACATTTGTATTTAATTACAGATTTTTCTTCGTAATTTACGTTATGGAGATGATTCTCAAGATGATAGCTATGGGTTTTGTGGGATATTTCAAATCGCATTGGAATAAGTTGGATTTTTTTATCATAGTTATGGCGATGGGAGGTGAGGATATCTTCGTTTCTTTTACTTTATTGGTTTCTATATTTTTGGAAGATTAAAATGGTTATTTCTTTTTGGTGTTATGCTTCAGACTTAGTGTTGGACATAATAGACGCTTTAACGCCGTGGGATAAATGGCGCAATCTCAATTCAAGTGTGTTAACAGCAACCAAATTGTTGAGGATGCTGAGATTCCTTAGGCTTTGTAAATTGGCAAGGTATTTTAAATAATTATCGTCATCCAGGTGCAGTAGTGATGGCTTAGAAGTCGAGAATCTCGGCGGTCGCATTAATAGTAATTTCTTAGGTATGTAGTCCGCCAACCCGCAGTAGGCCAGCGTGGTGGACTATGGCCTAAATCCTTTCAGTTGTCGAGGAGTCCCGTGTGGGACGTATATAGGTTGATGATGAACAAGCTGTCAAATTTAATTAAACTTTATTAAATTATACATTTCCGAAGTTTCACATTTAATGTTATTTCATATTACATTTATTACAATGTGTTTTTAATGTAGTTTTATTTTTTTTCAGAGTGTCTGTTCCGAAAATAATGGCTTACATTGATCGTATGATCGATATACAGTTGGCGTTTGGGTATGATGTTGGAAAGGTAATGGAATCAGTTTGATTGCACTAATCATTATTATTATATGATTATAATTGCACACATACTTCTAATCCCATACTAAGTCCCATACAATACTTGTCTTGTGGGTATCAGACACTACACAAGATTGTTTCGTCCCATAAACACCCAGACCCGAAACAAATATTTGTGACACACTCAAACATTTGTTTCGTTTCACAAGCCAGTGTTTACCCAACTGCATTAAGACTGTCCTTCCAACGATTTGATAGATTCATGCTTGTGTTCCCAGGGTTTTGTTACAGGAGAACAAGAAGTGAGCAATCTCCTGCCTCAGTTAGTCGATAACAAAGTGATTCAAGAAACTTTGAACGCACGACTCGAGGCTGACCGGTGAGGATAACAATTCTTTAATTCTTATTCAACTGTTTTGTTATTATAAGTATTCAAGTGAATGGAATATCGTCGTTCGTCGTCATCAACCCATATACGCCCACTGCTGAGCACAGGTCTCCTCTACCATTGAGAGGGTTTAGGCCATAGTCCACCACGCTGGCCTACTGCGGGTTGGCGGACTACACACCTAAGAAATTCCTAAAAACTTTTAGGTGTGCAGGTTTCATCACGATGTTTTCCTTCACCGTTTAAGCAAGTGATAATTCAATTTTGAATACACACATAACTTCGAAAAGTCAGAGGTGTGTGCCTGGGGTTCGAACCCGCGACCACCGAGATTCTTGACCGCGCGTCTAAACCTCGAGGCCATCACAGCTTACATCATCAATATCACCAGAAGTTAATTGACAATCTAATATAATAAGTCGGTTGCATACGGTCGATGCACTTCTTTTGTGTTGGGTTTTTCTAGTACGGAACCTAGAAACGTATCCAATAATAGTAGTACAGCTATCTGTATAAAAGTTTTTTTTTAAGAGACTCTATTCACAATACTAGAGGAATAATCAGTATGTTGCCGGAGTTTGAGGAATATAGGCTCTTTTCTTGAAGGTCCCTAACTCGTAAAATAAAAATGCTTCTGATTGAAGTGTGGATACATCGTTTTTAACTTTTCGGGTAAATAGTTGAGTGTATGTATCAGAACTCTACCAGTTTTATATTCTAGGTTGACAGTGACTCGTCAGCTAGGCTTGCTGCAGCGCGATAGACCCTGGACTGCGATCACAGTAAAGACAAGACAGGCTACTACTTCCACACTGAATATCATGATGCTGGATGCTATGCAGTTGAAAGAAGAAGGTAATTTACTGTTATCTAGTCAAACGGCATTTGGTCTTTGTATTGATTGGTTTTATCCCCCAACGTAAAAAAAAGTTCTGTCATAAGTTGACGTCGATGTCTGTGTGTGTGTTTGTGGCATCGTAGCTCCTGAACGGATGGACCGATTTCGATGCGTTTTTTGTCATTTGAAAGCCAGTTTTCTTGCGGTGGTTCTTAGCTATATTTAGTATTTAAGCTTCTCAATAAGACCTTTATTAGACCTAAACTAAATACATTGGTAAATTGTGGTTCACTTATTTCTATATAACTTTTAAATTTTTAATAGAGATCTTTTATGTCGCTCAAATCAAATAAATCAAACTAAAAATACTGCACAAACTGTACATGCTTTTACAATAAATAAACCTAATATTTTCCAGGATTTTTGGACGAAATGGAATACCGTTTGCTGGTTGATGCTATACAAGAGAAAGTTCAAATGTGTCGACATAAAGGGAGTTTGGTAGCTCCCTCTTCACCTGAGGTTATTACTTTATTGAAATAAAATAAAATCCGCACTAGGCCAGCATGGTGGACTAAGGCCTAAAATCCTTCAAAGGTAGAGGAGGCCCGTGCCAAGCAGTGTAAATTATATCCTTTTTTTTCAATAACCTGTGCTGATGTAGAAAAAAAATTGTTGTCACAACCCGTATATCATTTACTGGTCACCATAAATTTATTATTTTGTCATACATATATTCCTTTCACATTACTGATATCTAGTTATTTAAAGGTTTACGCATCGAGCGTATTACAAGTAAGGAAGTGTTAATTAATCTCTTCAAGTTAATGAAGTTTACTATTTTGCGCAGACTCAACTGCGCGCCGTGTCGTGGTTACAAGGTAACGAGAGAGTGGCCGAATTCTTCCTTGAAAACTCACAGATATTCAATTACAATTTCAACGACATTTTAATATCGCGAGGTAACTATTAACTTGATTAAAAATTGCTAAATCAAAAATCATAATAATTGCTAATACAAAAAACTATGTGTAAGAGCTTATAAATCATCAATTTTATTTAAAGAAATATGTCTGTGTAAGTTGTTTATTGCAACTGCATAACTATGCATTGATTACTTTAGATTTATTTTGTTATATTTTGTGACCCAGGAATTAACTCCCTCAATTGTAGAGAAGGCCCATGACCAGAAGTAGGACATTTAGGGCTGATGATAATCATTTAAAAAGGTAAATGGAATGAACAGTAACAAATCTTACAAAAAACCATAGGAGACGAGCCCAAAGGCCTATACATCGTGGTGTCAGGACTGCTAGAAGCCAGTTACATTCCTCCAGACGATGAAATTGACGAAGCAATACCAAACTACGAGTTCTTCACTGATTTAAAATTTGCTGAACCAAGTCTCGATTATATTGTCTCTGGAAATGCAGTTGGCGTTCTTGGAGTAAGTTTTACTAAAGATCTCACTGCTTTAGTAAGTCCGTCAGTGGTTCAACTCATCTTTGTTGGCATGAGATAGCAAAGGCTCGATAAATATCCCGTAATTGAGAATATGATTTATAAAACTGAACCTTCATACTGGTATTATATACATACATTCATAGTGCACAGACGGGACTTCTCCAGAAGCCCAAAAGCCCAGCTTGCTTTACTATTCAGATCCGGCATTATATAACAATTGATGCATAGAACACTTGACTAAGACTAGAAAGAAATTGTCAGCATTTAGTATCGGGGTGCAAGAGTTTTATGAAACTTTTATCATTGGTCGTGTGATCTTAGTAGAATGAATGGATGACAGACAAGCGACGACACTCGTCCCTATACAAAATACTCTTCTTATTCACCTTTTAAACATTTTTTTCATTTGAAGGTGCTTACGAAACGCCCATACAGTTACACAGCGCGATGTGACTCTTCCGTGCAGGCATACTTCATTACGATGCCCATTATAAAAGAAGCGTTTAAACTCGCCCCACACCCGATTATGGGGTAATTATAATTAATGCTTTAATTACAATATTAACGCTCATATATAATACTCAGCCCTCATACTTTAGTTACGGGCCTTTTTTCAAGTTTTACGGTTTAGGCTTTAGGGCGTAGGCCAACATGCTTGATTAGTGCGGTTGGCTTACTACACACCCGCATTTATAGTCTTTTACAAATTTTGAAGTTTTCTTTGTTCCTCGTTCTTGATATTTTTATTTACTTTTATGAAGTTGAGTCATTAGCTTTCATGTTAAAATTATCGCGTGCATAAAATATTATCTCATGGCCAATATTATGTTTAGTACCTACATGTTACGTTTGTTTTAAAGTGCAACCTACTTCTTTAAGTACTAAAATAGTAAATAATGTTACGAAAAGGTTTGTATTTTTGCATCAAATACAGACAAAAAATACTTATCAGATTTAAATGACTTGGTATGAATATAAATTGATACTTCTGGAGTAACATAGACTACTTTTTTATAAAAAAAATATTATTGTAAGGTCGAGCCCAGTGGCGTGCCATAGGAGAGGCCTATGTCCAGCAGTGGACGTGAAAGGCTGGTGATGATGATGATGATGACGATGCGTCTTAAATATGTGATGTTTTACTAGATTAGAAGCGGCTATGTGGAGAGAGATAGGGATCAAGTTCTCGTTGATGGTGATGCCGTCAGTGCCAGCGTACCACAGCTGGCCGACAGAGAAACTTAGCATGAGGCTGGAACACTCGTTTGTGCCGTGTCTCAAAGCTTTTAAAGTAAGAAACCTGTACTGTCTCTGATCTTCTCCCTTGACCATAGATAAATAGAAATTGTAAGACTGTATTAAAAAGATACTGATTCGAATCCATTTACTTACGTTAACTAAAACAATTATATGATTACGTAGTCTAGCAAATTTGTTATTTTTAACCATCTATGCCAAAATTGAGATACATATGCCTTAAGTACGGTAGGAATAAAAAAAATACATTATCCTTACGGGGTTTCCGACATGTTTAATTCACGAAATTCATTTTTGATATTCCATGTAGGTACATAGGTACTTTCGATATCTTAGGAACCGATCATTTATACGGATTGAAGTTTAATTGTCTACGGAAGTGGTAAAATATAGTTAGTATAGGTCAAGTATTCATAAGTTGCCAAAATAGTAAACTTTGTCTGTGTATTCTATGATGAGCCTATTAGAAATACTTTTAATTAAGCTATTTCATATTTATCAACAACGATTGTCGTAGGTTTTCGTGGTTAACGAGTTGATGGAAGATATAATTTTATTGGATGGCATTTGTCAAGACATGGGGACTAGAGAGGTATTTCAACCGCCCTGTTACATACCGAGGTAAAAAATCTCCTAAAAAAATTTTTCTTCAATTTTCCGGTAAAAGAATGATGTGCCGACATTGACGTAGATAGTAGTAGACTTACGAATATCCTGCCAATTAAGGTCTTTGGCAACGAAATGCCCTTACGGGTTTTTGAGTCAATTATGCCAAAGCTATTTGCGTTTGTCCTTTATGTGTTCAATTTAAGTATAATCGCAAGCACAATGGTATTACATTCCTTTAAAGTTTAAACTGTTTCGGTCCTATTCAACGACATTTTTCTTTGTAACCAGGGGATCCATAAATATGCTATCTTTATCTTTCCTTCGCATTTTTACCTTTCGCCATTGTATATTGTCGAAACTGTAGAAAAATCTGTACTAAAATATGTCTAGGACGGTACACAGACTAATCTTCCCAAAGTCGTCCCAGCTAATGGTGAGTAAGGAGTGTCCGGAGACGAAGCTGCTGATAGTTCCAGCGAAGGACACCGACGAGTTTGACATCATGGAGGATGAGATTGACGATGTGCAGTGCGAATTGGTAAGTAATTTAGATCTTTAAATATAATGTTACTTCAACAAAGAACTTTAAAATTATTTGACAGCTCCGTGACGCAGTTGGCTAGACACCAGGTTTGGAAACGAGAGGTAGACGGTTCGATCCCCGCACCGAGAACACATGTTTGTGTGATCACACAAATATTTTCTTCGGGTCTGGGTGTTTCTTGAAAATCAATTCCAAAATGTTGTTTTCTATTGTTTACAGGTTGATGATAGTTTTGTATCTTATCCTTCTGATATTTTTCTTTCATCAGGTCTCCAACGCCTCCTCACGCTGTTTGTATCACAAAGTAGTCCGTAAACTGTCGTCCGATAGTCGTGGTCCTGCCCGGCGCTTGCGCGGCAAACGTCGTCGTCCCATGCGCAGAGTTAACTACAGGGAATCTGTGTGGGGGAACAAGATCTGTTAGTTTATAATACTTATTATTTTGTAAAGTAATTTTAATAAGATAAATTTACATGGATGAGGGTTGCTCAAGACAGGGGTGGCTGGCGCTTTCTTGGGGAGGCCTACGTTCAGCAGTGGACGGCGATAGGCTGCGTAATTCGTATAGTATATCATTTTATTCTAGGTAACTCGAGCAATATTAGAAGATGGTCAATAAAATTTAGAAAGAAAAACACTAACAGTAATTTGGGGCGTAAATACAACCTACCTATACTGGGGTGCTTGTGTGGTCAAAATAATGCTTTGGCTCGTGTTTTTATAAAGATACAAAATGGGAATCGAAAATATAAAGCAAAAGTTGAAAACAAGTGAAGTAGTGTTATTAAGTAGTCCATTAAATCATTCAGCTCAGACAGTAACCAGACCGATACACGTATGGATGAGTGATTGCCAGGGGCGGTAATAATAACACAGAAATTACAGTGATTATACATACTTATATTGTATCTTATATGTATGTGTACGACCTTCATACAAACTAATAACCTGAGGCCGAGTTGAGGTTATTTTGCGCTTTAGAAACATTTGAAAACGCAAAAACGCGTGTGTGTGACGGTCTCGTAGCCTCGGGGCACAAGTACCGTGCGTTCCTAGGTTCGATTCCCTAAAAGTTTAAGCGGTTAAGTGCTATTTTTTTTCATAAGAAAATTTTACTGTAACACAAAGTTTGGAGTTACCTACTCTTTTAAATTAATAAAAATTTTGACATGCCCAATAGCATACTTGGTGGCGCAAAGAATTTGCTGATATGATAATTTTTATACAAATATTTTGTTATTACAGCCGCGCCGATGTTGGCTTCTGGTGCGAGCGAGAAAGAGTTGAGCTCCAAATATTACAAGCCAAGTCTGGTCGATATGGTAAATAAAAGTAGCATTGTTATTTTAAAACTTATTGGGCATTGACAGCCTTATAAACGTTATTTATTTTAACTGCTAGTTGATAAATTGTTATTTATGTAAAGTCTTATTAAAGTGGACGATGTCGGACTTAGCCCAAATCAGCCCCAATTCTGTTCAAGGAAATCGATGCTCTGGCCCAGCATAGGACCTATGCCATAGGTATTCAGACCGTGATCGGAACCGGATCATTAAAAAAAAAACAATGTTATTTAAATGTACGATGTGGTTTGTAAGAATATTTCTGCAACTCATATTTTCGTATTTGAGATAAATTAAATATATGATAAATTGATGCTTTTTATTATTTATTTTTTTTGCAGCCTGAGAAACTCGAGTCACCGCGGCATAAAGGTATTTATTACTTTTTAAAAACTTTACCAACGAAATTAGATACGTTTAAATATCAATAACAGTAGAACATACTATCTCCATAGTAAGCAATTGTTTCTCACCTTAAATAAAAGTATTATTTCAACAGAAGTTAGACATCTGGATCAAAGGGGTGGAGCGGGACATCCCTCGTCTTTGTCTGCGGTGGCCAGTCAGCGGTTAGATTCAGAGCACGAGGTAAAAACAAACATTGGTTTTTAGAAGTAGATATAGGTACCTACTGTTCCTTATCCAAAGAGATATCAAGCAGAATAAACAGTAGCACGCAGTCTTCTTCATCGGCCTATATACGTCACACAGCACACTACTGGGCACGGGCCTCCTTTACCATTGAAATGGTTTAGGCCTTAGTCCACTACGCACACATAGTAGTTACTTATTGACAATAAGCAATAAAGCAGTGATGGCCTCGAGGCTTTAACGGTAAAGGAAAACATCGTGATGAAACCTGCACACCTAAAAGTTCTTAGGAATTTCTTAGGTGTGTAGTCCGCCAACCCGCACTAGGCCAGCGTGGCTATGGCCTAAACCCTCTCAATGGTAGAGGAGACCCGTGCTCAGCAGTGGGCGTATATGGGTTGATGAAGAAAAAGAATAAAAACAGACAGGCCTAAAGAAAGTAAATAGAATTGCAAAACTCTATCGTTTTAAATCAAAACATTTCCAACGACTTTTTGCAATGTTATTGTTAATCCTCTTCTAACTGATATCTTATTTGTCCTTCGGCAAAAGAAGGTGATCCCGATGGCCTGGGGTTGATCCCGAATGAGGCATACCAGGTTTTTTCTATCAAGAATTCTAGGGTCTTAAGAAATTAATTAAAGAATGGCAATAGGATCGCCCCTTGTTACGCGGGAACGTTTAGGTATCATTCGTAAGTTATATATTTGCTTTCACCTACCTAAGCGTGCGATTACCCTTTATATCTGACTACTTTTCTATGGGTATATGCGTGAGTTAAAATTGTTTGGGTGTTTTATTAAAATCAATCATTTATTACAACAGATTTACACGACGATGTTGTCGAAGAAAAAAAGCTCGTATGGAGTCCGCATATCAAAAGATTGAAAGCATTTATGGAGTAATGATTTTAAATTAACTTATTTTACTTGAGATATTTTATACTTTTTGTGTTATATATTTATGAAAATATCTTTATTTTACATAATAAAAAATCTTCAAAAATTGTTTGTGTCTTATTAATTTGGAGATGAAAAATTGGGTTTTAAAAATATAAACAAATCAATAATTTCACTTATTTAATAATAAAAAAAATCAAACTAAAAAGTACAAAATTACAATCTAAACATCGAAAATATTTCAACACTCTTTTTCACACAAAATATTTAAAATAATAACTATGTACGTGAATTCGTAAAATTTCCAAAAAGTACTTTATAAGTAAAACAAACATAAAATTTTTAGGAATGTTATTAAAATGCAACCGAATAAAATTGAAAACTATCTGTTTTAGCACCAAAATAGTCCACATAAAAGAACCCAACATTATTATATTGCTGTTTTAAAAACAGTCACAGTGTTTTAATCTCAATGAAATAAACTAGGCCTATAATTTCAAATATCAACAAAGATGACCATTCGTTCCTATTTTCATAATAATGTAGGTTCATAGTAGGGATGTTGCGAATATTCGCATCCGCATCCGCATATGCGGAACATTCGCATCGATTTGGACATCCGCATCCGCATCCGCATCCGCATAAATCGCTGCGGAGCTGATGCGGTTGCGGATGTGTAGCAGATCGCGAAAAGAAAGAAAGGGGTGAGGGGCGGCGAGGTGCGCGTGTCGGTCTCGAGTGTCGAGTGGTTGACCGCACGTGCTGATTGACCAATAGGAAAGCAATAACATTTTATACAAATCAACCAATCGATCAATTTTATACAGATCCGCATCCGCATCCGCATCCGCGGATGTGAGCCTCTTAAAATCCGCATCCGCATCCGCATCCGCGGATGTGAAAAAAATTGAATCCGCAACATCCCTAGTTCATAGCATAAATTATAAAATAGAAATCTATTTATACATATGAATTGTTTCCTTGAATAATAGTGAAATTGGAGGTTCCAATAAAACCCACCAAAATGAACCAGTATTGTCTCATTTGGCCATTGTTCATGTGAACGGCAAAACTGGAGGAAATCTACAAGTGTTGTGCCATGTTATTCATAGAAACTATATTAAATCTTAAATTAAACACAATACAAACCCAACAAAATTATTAGTCTTATTTTTAACTGGGTTTTTAGCAATAAGATAAGGCTTCAAATGTTTAATGTTAAATGCAAAATGAATACTTTTGTTTCCATGTTATTTCTTCACACTATCTCTTTAATAACTTTAGATGGCTTTTTTGGTAAAATTTTGAAATAGAAACTGATAAATAAAAAATGAATAAATTCTATGACACTGATTCAAAGCGAAAAACTAAAAAAATGTTTCCAAGAAAAAGAACTATGGTAATAATATATTGAAGCCTCAAACCCTTACAGACTTTTCTCTTCATTTTCACATTTTTTTTTTCTTAACCCTAATCCTTTAAAAGTAGTTTTTTTTCATATTTGAATTCATTTTCTAGCCAAGCCAGTTGGAGTGTTCAACACAATCCACAGATTTCATCAATAAAAGCTAAATGATTAGGTTGCTATAGCAAGACTATATTGTTTTAATAAATAAATTTGATGCTTATTTATAATACAAAATTCTCTTAATATACCAATCTAATCACCAGGCTTGCATATCTCAAGAGAATAAGTTACCAAATCAAAATAATCTTGCTACTTAGAATTTTTTTTTAAGTACCTAAAAATTACCAATTTATCTTTTTCAATCTTTCTCTTGACACATGCATAAATAATATTTATCTGCATTAGGCGCTAAAGTTCCGAATTAATGTCCAATAGCTAAGAAATATGAACTTAACAAATTATGACACCACCACAGCCAAATTTTATTTGGACAGGTGTATGTATTTTGTAGTATTTGTATTCTGATTGTTGGCAAGTGGAATCTTTTAGCCAGGTTGGAACTTTCTAGTATTAAATGCACCTAACACACATAAATACACCTAGAGTTGTTTATTAAGGTTGATAAACAAATTGATAACATATGATTTATAATCTTATCTCCAGCATTTTTAATTTTAAATTGTTGAAGTTATGAATCTTTGTTTTTATTGTTGCAAATGAATTGTGAAAGGCCTTAAGATTTTTTATTTATCAGACAAAAACAATTTCTGAACTTGATAAAGGGAATACACAGATAAAATTACTTGGTTATCTACATTTTTTAAATGCAAAGGACAAAAGCCACAAAACATGAAACATTGAAAAATGTAATAGATTGTCTATGGCCATCATACATTACTCCTAATAACATATGTAACATGCATATTCATTAACCTTAATAAATTCTAGATATGTTGTTATTATATTGATGATAGATTGGTCTACTTCCTGGGCTGTTGGATATGGGGGTTGGGTTTAACGTTAACATGTGCTGGAGGCTTAGGGCTATGGGCCACTTGAGCAGCTTCCGGAGTGAAGTCAGCGTTGCCCCTATTCGGTGCGCCAGAAATGGAGATTGGGTTGGACGGTACTGGCGATGGGCCGGAGAGGCCAGTCAAGTCTTCATTAGCAGACTCCTTGCTGTCTTTTGAATGTGGGACTTTGTGCTGAGTGATTCTCATTCCTCCAGCTTTGACTGTGAAGGATTGATAATTACATATAAAATTTGATTTTTACCAATATTTGTAGTGCAATATCAGATTATGAATCATTGAAAATAAAAACATAATGTGTTATCAAAAGTTGGCTAAGTAATTAAACATTATCAGAAAAATTTTTCAACAACAACAATGTTGGATAGGTAATTTTAACATAAATAAATTCAAAAACCTGTTTAAGATGTAACATTTTATGGATGATTAAAACATAAAAAACAAAATCATTTATCACAAGTTCAGTGAATAATTTAAAATATTATCAGTAAAATATAGTACAACAACAATTTTAACAAAGTAACATTAATAAACTTGTATTCCAAAACATTCTATGTTTAGGTATTTACATCAAAGTAGTCTTATTTTATTCATACTGAATAGTCTTACTGGGCAATCTTACTAGATCCTAATGGGAATAAAGAAAAAAAAAAGAAATTTAGAATGGAATGAAAAACCTGTTAAAGTATTGAGTACCAGACGTAATTTTCTTAACCAAAACAAATCGATTGACTTTTTAAATTTAGTGTTAGTTATCTGGTAGGAGATTTGCCCTTTTTATGAAAACTATTTTTTTTTTCAATAATGTATTACTTATTTAGCAAAACGGGAAGGACTTTACAATCTATACAATCGATTTCAGCGACGGGGAGGGGGGGAGGGGTGGGGGGAGGGTGGTAGATACCCCCCCTCGAAGGGGGGACTGCGGAACCTCATAGTTTTGTTTTTATGAATTTTTGAAAATTTTGAGGTTAGGTCTCAATTTGCAATGTATACAATAGATTTTGTTGCGGTTTCGCAATGATTGTAAAGGGGAAAGGCGAGGGGTAGATACCCTCCACCCCCCTCCCCCTTAAAGGGGGGGGGGGGGGCTCGAACGCTAATTTTATTTTAATTATTTTTTGAAAATTAGTTTTGAGCATACTAGTGACCATCTCTCCAATTTTCTTTTGCGTGATCATTAACCTTACCTGACCTAACCTACTCATTTGGTTTTCCACAGACATTTGTTTTTTGTTTGTGTTATCACAACTCTAACCTAACCTAACCTATTCATTTGTTTTCGACAGATATTTGTTTTCGTTTGTGTTATCACAGTTCTAACCTAACCTAACCTACTCATTTGTTTTCGACAGATATTTGTTTTCGTTTGTGTTATCACAGTTCTAACCTAACCTAACCTATTCATTTGTTTTCGACAGATATTTGTTTTCGTTTGTGTTATCACAGTTCTAACCTAACCTAACCTATTCATTTGTTTTCGACAGATATTTGTTTTCGTTTGTGTTATCACAGTTCTAACCTAACCTAACCTACTCATTTGTTTTCGACAGATATTTGTTTTCGTTTGTGTTATCACAGTTCTAACCTAACCTAACCTACTCATTTGTTTTCGACAGATAGTTGTTTTCGTTTGTGTTATCACAACTCTAACCTAACCTACACAATTACTTTTCATTTGGATTTGTTTTCTATGCGGGGGGCTCCGCCCCCCGTACCCCCCGTCTGGGGGGGCTCCGCCCCCCCCCCGCTACTCTAGTAAAAACAAAACAGCGTCGCGTCGTTAGTGTTACGTTTTGTTTCTCCTTTTTTTTTATTGAATGTCAAAACGATATTGTGGTAAAAATACTCCAAAAAAACTTTTACATACATTACGGTGTGTATTACAATAAAAATTAACTTAAAATATAAAAAAAATACAGTAAAACTATTTCAAGTGTTAAAAAAAAGTTTAAATCGAATAACGTAAGGAATAACAAAACGTCAAAAGTGTCAAAAGTGCGTTACGAAGCTAGAATACGCGTGTTTTCATACATTTTTAAGGAATTTCAAAAATTAATATCTCCAAAACTATGAGTTTCCGCAAGTTAAAATTTTAGAGGTAGACTAACATAAATAAGAACTATTCACCATAAAATTTTCAACTCTCAAATCGATTGTATAGATTGTACAGTTGAGCCGCAAAACGTGCAAGGAAACAAGTTTTCAACTACTTTATGCATTTATAAAACATTTTTTGATGAGGAAAACGTACTTGATACTAAGCTAAGAAAATATTTGCGTAGTCGACATAATTTGATCATGAAGGTCAAAAATGCTCAATAACCACGAATAAAAAACGGCTGAATCCAATTAAATAATCAATAATGAACACATTAGGCAAGCTCTATTAGTAAGGCATTCATCATATAATGACCTTGATAAACCGTTCTTTGTTTGACAACATAATATCAAAATAAACGAAGCGGAAAAGTGACGCCATAAATATGCAATACTTTATAGCTATGCATATTTTTCATAATAAATTAATATAAAAAACATACAAAACAAGTTTAAGTCGCTTCAATCCATAAATATTATCCATATGTTCTCGACTACACACAGAAAAAAAAAACGTAAATAAAAGACTTTTACATATTAAAATATTTCGTACCTGCAGGGGGATGGCCCGCTTTGAGTTGAGATGTTTCTTCCGTTGAAGACATTATTAGTTAAATTAATAAGAAAACTATATAAGATTGCCGGTAATCAGCTTAAAATGGCAACGTCACTCAAAAACCTACTTCGAACGTGTACAAAATGCAGGAGCGATAGGCAGAACGTCAGACTTTTAGTAAAGTACAGGTATTTGCATTATTCAGTTAGTCGATTACTCGACTATAGTTTTAACAATATTTATATTTATTTTAAAAGTATGTCAACTTTATTGATGTACTTTATGTATAAAATAATTTAAAAATTTAGACAGCTATAAAAAACACTAGTTGTTTCGAATATATTATGTGTGTAGTCTCCGCTAGTGCTTCATAAATTAACCGTTGTATTTATTATAGATGAATATATAATACAATGTCCTCAAATCATACGATGCTAAAATAGAATTCGTAGCTGATTAATGACGTATTAATACTTTCCTGAATACTTATGAAAGCGGTTATAGTCGATTACAATCACTACTTCAATGCGACATCTATAAATACTTAATGGAACTAAAGAGTTTTGGCGGGATGTTTGAATTTGTTTTGGCTATTAATCATTGCATATTGTAATATTTATTTTAAAATGAGATGGGCACAAAAGTTATTTACGGAAGGAAGTCTGATAATCAAGCAAATTTAGTACGTTTATTTTCGCCAATCTTAAGGGACTCATTCAGGTATGTTCATTATAATAATAAAAACGAAAATGAAAACACTATATTGAATCAGTTATCCAATTTTTATTACGCTGGCCTAGTGCCGGTTGGCGGACTACACACCTAAGAAATTCGTAAGAACTTTTTAAATGTGCAGGTTTCATGACGATGTTTTGTTAAAGCAAGTGATAATTCAATGCGAATACACACAAAACTTCTAAAAGTCAGAGGTGTATTCTTGAGTTCTTGGGTCTTTTTCTGGGTGGGTGGTTTTATTTTATTGTAAATTACAGTTAGTCATCCTTTATATTTACTAAGAAATAAAAAGGTACAAGTTTTGGATTTTCGACATATCGCACCTTAAAAACAAAAGTGGCATTATGCCAAAAACTTCAATTTTGAGATAAAGAGACATCTAGATTATGCAATAAACGCACTTCTAATGCAAAGACATACGTTCAAATAGTTCAGATAGTTTTGCCTAAAAGTAGGTAGTGTCAGTTTTTACTTTTAGGTTAAGTGACAACGTGCTAATTAAAATAACTACCTTAATTACTCGCATGTTTTCAATAATTAATTAAAGCTAGATAATCAAACTATTAGATAAAATTGATTACAGTGTTGTACTTCAGTTTTTTGCATTAAATATTGATCACAGTATTAGACGAAAACTTTTAAATGGCCATACTGGAAAAGTACTGATTTTGTATAACGCCACTTTTGTTTTCAAGGTGCGATATTTTCTTCAAAAGTGATACAAAAACAACGGTTATTTCCAAGCTTTTATTCTCAATCTCCTAGGCAGGATGACATCGGCGTCATCTCTTCCAGGTTTTATGATATCCTTCTGCAGTTCCATTATCATTCGAAGCATGAAGTTGACGACTTGGGAGCAGGTACCATCGCGGAGCTTAGGGAAGTCTTTGGATGGAAGACATTGGTTGTTGATAGTGATCGCTTGATGCGTAAGGGACGCGAGCAATCGTTTCAGGATTTCCACCTTCTTGTTAGCTGCTAGCGGGCGAAGGCGGATGATGAAGCGAAGTAGATACTCTAGCAGCATAATGTCTTCCTGCAATTGGAAATATTGATTGCATATTCATAGGTTTACTATGCTCCCTGAAAGGGTAGGCTGACGTGCATTTCTGTTTCTACGTTCAGTCGTATCCTAAAACGACGAGTGAGCCTATTGTTATTTTTCGGGCACATTTCCGAGTCCGTGCTGATACTGAGAATTTCGCAATGGAAAAACTTAATGACATTTTGCGCAACCCGGGAATCGAACCCGGGAATTCTAGGTTGAGCTGCAACATCATGAATCAGTTGAATATTGCTAATACGTATCAATTTAATAAACAGTCACATAGTACTGAAACTAAAGTAAGATGCACCAAGGAGACTATCAACGTCTAATTATAAATAATAATTGATAGCAATATTACTTTTTGATTTGAATACACATTTGTTTGTATACTCACCATTTGTAAAGCAAGTGCGCATGATTCCACGTTATATGCCCGGCCAACGATTATTGAGAGATCTTCTTTGTCAAGTACTGGCTGCTTTAAATTTTCGAACCATTCGAAAAGTAACCACGACAGTATTGCTGGGTCTTCCTAAAAGTATACAATAATCGTCTGACATATTACTGAGTTATCTTTTTTTATTACACGCAAAAAGTTTAAGGCCACATGACGAACAATTGTAAAAAAAAACACGTCTCCAAGGATGTAGTATTTCATAAATTATTTACATTGTGCAATTTTTACGACCTTGTAATAATGCGAATAATACATTCAAAATTTTTGGTATCTGTAGTTACTTACTTCTTCGTCAATCTTTAACATGGCTTCTCTCGTTTGATTTATTTCATTCCGTAATTGTTTCATATATTTCTGCCTTTCTTCTGGAAGACTCTGGTGGTCCGTGATAAAAGCCTGAAAAATATTTAAGTTCATTTCTTCGCAAGATCTGTTCGATATATTGATATCGAATATCGATATGATATCTATTATGTGAAAGTTCATATTATATTTGTGATTTCCCATTCTGTTAATTGTTCTAATATCCTGTTTTTTTCGCACCTTTACAAATCCATGATAATTGCATGCTAAGTAACTTAGAGTCGATGCGTTATCAGGGTCCTCAAGTTCATCACGATTCCCGTGCCCGGTTGCCAATAAGCCAATATAGGAGGGTCGCAATATGCCTAATTTTTTCAAACATAATCCTCATTCACTCCTTTTTCTTTCACACCCTGTTTTAAGCAATTTATTGATCTTTTCTTTGGCCTTCCTCCGTCCATCCTTCAACATTTATACTTATTACTTTTTATATCTACAGTGTCCTCAAGATCTATTTCTTTTTGTTACAAGAAAAATGCAGTGTTTTCTTTTTATGCAGTTTTCTTTTTGTTAAAAAAAAAACTTTTTGTTACGAGAGGCCGTGGTTTCGCTCCCCGTATCGAGATAAATGCTTGTGTGATCAACAAATATTTGTTTCGGATCTGGGTGTTCGTGAGACCCAGAATATAGGATTTGTAACCTAGTCTGTGTCAGAGCTATGTGTGTCACTGTTGGGTGTGTTTTATTTATTTAGTTATTCATACCTCGTGAACTCTCACGGCCGGGATACTACCATTACTGGAAGTACCAGTAAGCCTGCTCACCGTTTCCAAGTTCCTCTCAATGTCCTCATCTACAGGGTCTCGCCACTCCACCATCGGTAGCGTTGTTACTTGATCTGGTACGAGAATTTAATTATATACAAAAATAACCTTGAGCAAGCAATTATGAATTCTTAATAATGATACGTCATTGAAATTATTTGTAACGAATCGATGGTGTATTGAAGAGATTTATAATCAAGATGTTACTTCAGTTTTTTTAGGCTTCAACTTACCTATACATCAACGTTATTCACATCTGTAAACGTTTTTTTGCCAGTCACGTTTTAACTGCGGTGTGTAAAGTAATATTTGTCATCGCGATATGAAATAAATACTATAGTGTTACGCAGTTTTTTAAATATGCTCATCAACATATGAGTATTGAATTGAGTTGGCTGTTGATGATGATGATGATGTTGATGATATGAGTATGATGATGGGTGGAGTGTGTGAGAGGATATATGAAAGAGAAAGGGGTGACTGAAGACATGACGGCTGATAGGAATGTGTGGAAGGACAAAACATGCTGCGTCGACCCCAAATAAACATTGGGAGCAGGGCAAGAGAATGATGATGAGTACGCGAAAGTTAATTTGAATAAATGTAATAAATAGCTGGCCAAATTTTTAATTAAGGTTTAATGAACCATTAGTGAGTATATTATTATACAATTTCCTTTACCTATTGGCAAGATTTGTTCCGGAGTAGTAGGGTCTGGCGGTTTCCGTTGCCTCATCTGATACACCATAAAGGATTTGTAGAAAGCCCGATTCCTTACGCGAAAATCTAGGCCGATACTTTGGTGACATCCACACAGTTTGAGTAGACGTTCGCAGAGACAATACACGATCTGAAACGGAAAGCAACATTTTAAATAAAATTTGTACGTGTTTTTATAGTTGGAACATTGCAAAGTAGTGTTAAAAATATAATTGTTTTATTTTATGATCTGACAAAATTAAAATGATACACGTGTTTCAAAACTGGCTCGTGGTCTCGTGGCACAAGATATGACTGGCGGTCGAGAGAATTGGCGTTCAATTCCTAAGATTTTTTTTTTTCTATTAGGAATGAAGATTGGTTTATTAGATCGATTTCTGGTAAGAAGCTGGATATACAATTGTTTTGTGTTAGGATGTGAATGTGTCAAATTCTCGTATTTTTTGATGATCATGATACAACATAATTCTTACCTTGGGCAGTTGTCGGAAGGCTCTTTCGTCCGGCCCATGCAGTGTAGCTCGCTGTCTGTACAAGTACTGACGAAGGGTGAACTCAGCTGTTTTGTTGTCTTTCGTCAACATAAGAGGTTCCCTGAAAAAAAGATAATAAATTTAATTACTTTTATTAAGGAACCTGTTGCTTAAGCTGACCTAGGTAAGGTTTATGCCTAAGCCTGTATCTTAAGCGTATGTTGTAAAATAATCAAAGGTTTTCCACTTAAAATAACAACAATAAAAAACATGGCACATATAGGTTTGCCCTCTTCTACAAATGAGAGGGTTTAGAATGAATCTCGATACGCTAACCACAATATTAGAACTATTTTCAAACAACTTACCTAGAACTGAAAACCACAGTCTGTGGCAGTAGGTAGTGTTCGAACTGCTGCACACACAGGATTTGTCCCGAGGTCTGGACTGACCGGGGCCTCTTCTTCCTCACCAGGCGTATAGCATCATTGGCCCTCACTCGTAAAGAGTATACCAAGTAGCATGCTATTAGAACTCCGGTTCTCCCAAGACCTGGAAAAAATACCGTGACTACTAGTAGAAATACTTTTGAGAGTATAAATTATAAGAATAATGAAATATTGGTTAGGTAAACGGCTCACCTTTTCTATTACTACGTAAATACCCAATATCTTAGCTCGTGGTCAGAGATCGTAAAACAAAGTTAGGATGTTTTTAATGGTAAAAAGGATGGTAAATTAAGATTACAGACTAGTGCTAATCTTCTTGTAGGCGAACAATGAGAGGATTTAGGGTTATAATAAAGTAATAAATGTGAGTCATAGATGTAGTACTCTATGGTTTCACCTACTTAAAGATTAATTTTTCAATATTATAAATTATCCTATCTGTTTATCTGAGGTGCCAGCTTCATCCCCACCAATTTTCATTTAAGTTTATTCACTTTTGTGTAAAATATTAACAAACATCCATACATCCGCCTATATGAACTGCCGAAGAAGAAAATAATGTAACCCTATTTATGTAAAATTATTCTCATCACATCAAACGTTACCATTAATGATGGTATTACTATGCATATTACAAGTAAATTATACTAAAGTGTCTAGTAGGTCTTTAGTTCATGTATGCTTACTTAGTTGTCCTGATGACAATGATGGCTATTGATTGCTATTGATGAGAAGAACTATATCCTTAAGTATCGGTTAACAGCATTAAGCGTGGGTGAATAAAGGTCAGCTTTTTAACAATTGCATCAAAGATAAATTTTATTACACATTACTCTCAGATCTTATTTCTACTTTGGCAAATATTTGATCTAAAAACGAATTATTTGGATAATTGTTCTAACTAATGTTATCTTGCATAGATTTTATTCTAAGTTATATGAAGGAAATCTTTACTTTTCACCAGATGATCAAAAATGAATATGCCACTCTACGTAAAAACTAATACGTACCTAAAGCTGCGTTGCTCGCAATTCGCTTGTGATTATAATAATTCATTTTTCGGTCATCAGATAAAATAATACTACAAGCTTTCCACTTGTATTAAAAAGTTGATTCGTACCGTTTAATTAATGAATTGTCAAATTTAAGTGTTCAATTAAAAACTGATTAAAAAAGAAAAATAAATATTCTAAATTATCGCATTATTCCCAGACATTCAATTTTTTTTATTTATTGGGTAACTTTTGAATACTTTGCAAATTCGCTTGTTAACATTCTAATGGGATCAAGTAATTCATAAGTTCGAATTATTCACAAATTCCAACGATGTATAAGTATGTACCTAACAGTCATATACTTATATACTTCTAACTCTATATTCCACAAGTCATCAAAAATAATATGCAAGGGATATGAGAAATTACGGCCGATTTGGTCTAACGAATGTCAAACACCTAAAAACAAAATCATCATGTACGACCCTCGTGTTCCATATTAATTATAATAAATCTAATAAATTTCAATTTTAAATGAGTGCGAATTCCATTCGCATATGTTAGTAGTCGACCCCGACGGTGCAACAGTTACATAATAAAGGAAACGTATAATTAGGAAATATATAGATGCATCGACCGCCTTTTCATGTCAACATTATTAAATCTAACATCATGATTTTTTATGTAATACCTGAGGCTTGCGACCCCATATGTCGTGTTCTATAGAAAGTGTCGGGAAAAGTCAACTATATTTGTATACATACTTATGCGTGTATCGTCTAAGAAATAGACAGAAAAGCAATTCCATAATCACGTTATGTTAGGTATGTAAATTCTTATGTAATATGGGGCCATAACATTGCCGTTATTCGGTCACAAGTCCAAACTCCGTTATGAAAATATCGTATTAAAAAAAACAATGACACATTTCCTAGTAAGAGCCTACTCCTGGGGCCTCTATATAGCACAACATGCATTTTATTGCGTCCCAAGAAATAAACAGGACAGGTCGTGGAAAACATCTAGTATTATCAAACTCACAATTGTTTTAATTTTCCACATATTGAGGATAACATATTTGCGTATATTATAGAAATTTGCATAAGTTAGTTTAAAAGCTAAATCTAGATTCTAGCTAGTCTAGTTTTGTCATAAATCTGAATTGCATAACAAATACATCTTCATTTCGGAAGATTATGTGGCCTGATTTGTTAGTCGCGTATTTGTATACATGTTATTGCTTATCGAATATTTTTTATGTTATTGACATACGATAAAAATTACGATTATGTTCTAAAGTACACAATATAATTTGTTATCACGAATGTTTGTTGATATTGTTTTGTAAAAACTAGATATCATTCATTACAAGTAAATTAAAATACGTATACGCGCAGCTGTATTTCAGTTGTAAAGTTGCTAATATTGAAAATTTGCTTAATACCAGTTGAGCTTACAATCTGTAATGTTAAGATAAAACTAATTACAGGACAAACACGGCAATGGAACCCGATTCCGATTACTTAGATTGACGAAAAAACAATTCTATAATGTTTCTCGTTTTTTTCTAAGAAATAAATACTCGAACATAGAAGTAATTAATTCTGATTGCTCCTTGAGATTTTAATCTTACACGATGAAACAATGAAGTTATTGAAAGTGAAAATTTTAAATAGGTATTCACAAATAATTATATATTTTTTAATAATTGAAGTAAATTAATGTTATATTTTATTACAAAACAACTACAGCAACAATTAGGTTGTTGACAATTTTTAAACCGATAGTACAGTACCGAAAAGTCTAGTTATTTATTAATATAATATTTGTCTACACACGATAAGCACTCTAGGATACACTCACGTCCAAGTCTTTATCGAACACCGTTAGAGACTTATCAAGTTTCGTAACCATTATACTTTGGTTCCATATCCTTTCGGCAGCGTCCTCATTTGTTACTACCGAACTACGCGGAGGAACCAATTTACAATTGTCAAAGTAACCGCCAGTAATATTCTGCACTTCTTTAGACACACACAAATGTAGGGTAGTTTGTGCCCCTTCTTCTGGAGATCTCACTAAAGGACCGATTAAAAATTTTGCAGTTTTAAGCAGAAATTTCGGCAGTGGGAGGATATCAGTCCCCACAACTCCTGGATGCAGGGCATTCACAGTTACTCCGTCTGGCAGACGTTTGGCAAGGGCTTTGGTCCACAGCATAAGAAACATTTTACTGTTACAATAAACACGGAAGAAATTGGTATTAATTCCGTATATGTTGTTTAAATCTGCCCAAGAATATGCTGATGATGATACATTTACAATACGGCTTGGTCGGGTTGCTATCAGTTTATTCATGAGCAACATTGTTAAAAGAAATGGCCCATAGTAATTGGTTTGCATAATCATGTGAATGCCATCTTCTGTGACGTCGTTTCCGGAAATTATCGCGGCGTTGTTGATCAGAATGTCCAAACGATTGAATGTTCTGTTGAAATCATCGGCGAAATTTCTGACGTTGTTGAAATTCGACAGATCCAAATATCTGTATTCGACGTTGTAATTTCCTGTAGTCTTAATTATATCCGCAACGGCTTCTTCGGATCTTTGCTGGTTGCGGCAAGCGATGATAACTGTGGCCCCTCGTTTAGCCAGACCTCGAGCAGTTTCCAGGCCGATTCCTGCGTTTCCTCCAGTCAGAAGCACTATTTTACCGGTAAGTCTTTCCGTGGATGTGCAAAATACAATCTTGTTTTTCAACCACGTTTTCAACACCACGTAAATGGCAAAGTATAGTAATATAATTACTAGAACCACTAGAAGTATATGCAATAACACGGATATAAACACTTGTGTTGACATTGTAACAATTTTTTTCTATCGATATTTACGATACATTTTATTTTCCGAGAGTTATGAACGTGCTCGTCGCGCTTCGGTGGGTTGAATACTAAGTAATGATCGGAATAAAATAATTCAGATGACCCACTATCTAAATATAATCATGGTTATTTACGAGTGATATCTTTGGTATGGATCTAATGCCATCTAGCGGATCACATGTTAAGCATCGGATTAAAATAATATAAAAATAATAGCAATAAAAAATTAAGATACGAGTTCCGACAAACCGATTAATTATTGTTTTATAAAAACTCTTTGGCAGTGATGGCCTCGAGGTAAAAGCAGTGATGGCGTCGAGGTTTGGGCGCGCGGTCGAGAATCTTGACGGTCGCGGGTTCGAACCCCAGGCACACACCTCTGACTTTTCGAAGTTATGTGTGTATTCACATTGAATTATCACTCGCTTTAACGGTGAAGGAAAAACATCGTGATAAAACCTGCACACCTAAGAGTTCTTAGGAATTTCTTAGGTGTGTAGTCCGCCAACTCGCACTAGGTCAGCGTGGTGGACTATGGCCTTAACCCTCTCAACGGTAGAGGAGACCCGTGCTCAGCAGTGGGCGTATATGGGTTGATGAGGAAGAAAAATTCTTTTGCCCAAGTATTAATTTACTCTGTAAAGACTCTGTGAAGACGGAATTCTTTAAAAATAGTTTAAATAAATTCTAATCTTTACAAAGCATCGGCTTGAAATGAATCACCATAATATTCATGTCATAGCTGGTAGGTTTAGTTATGAATGCTCAGCCCGTACATTGCCGGTTTAATAGGAAGTCAGGGCAATTAATTGAACTTGCATCACTCAGCTCTTTAACCGAAGCGATTATACGACATTAATTCATCTAATAAAACTAGACGCTCAATTACTTAGCTAGTCTTCTTTGAGCCATTTACTTAGATATCGGTGGGATAGATGGACGGGAACTTTAAAATTATTAATTTATAGTCAGTGTGTGCCGTGGAATCAAGGGGGCCCGATTACGATTCCAAGTTCATACATGGATATTGGCTCAAAATTTTTAATTAGCAGCAAATATAAATCGGTGTTTTTATAATGAAAATAAAGTAACTTACTCGTATGTTCCTTTTTCGGTACTCATACGGAGGCCAAAGATTCATAGGAAATTTTGTACAAACTACGGAGATTTTGAAATTAAACAATACCCACGAAATAAATACATTTACAGGGTGCTTTCAGACCGTTATTGGAAACGAAGGCAGGTAATAGCTACGTTATACCTACAACCGAAATTAAATTCAAGCCTTAGCTTTACAGGCCTTAGCCTGTATACACGTTTTGAAAATAGAAAAACTCCGCACTATTGAGAATTTCTTTAGGGAAACAAAACACATTGCGATCCGACAATTGGACTCAGGATCTCTAGATCGCACGACATATCGCACGACGATTAGAAGGTATAATAAAATCTGAAAATTATAATTCAAATTCTTAACCAAAAAATATCTCGATATACTCAATCTATGTACATATGGGGCAAAGAGTAAGAGTCCGATAGGTATACCTAATTTATTAAGTAATATAATATGTACCTGCAATTGAAGTTCCTGTGTACACACGTACGTGAGTAAGAACCAAAAGTAAAGAAAATATTTCTAAATTTTCTATCCAATATTTGTTCTGTATCATTTTAGTCCCATATACATACCTCATTATAGTTTTTCAGAAGCATTTTTCAACATGAAAACCCAACTCCGAAGCCGTAGTCACAATTTAAATACATTAACCGAACCGAATCTTACAATTTAGAATCTTACACATCAAAGGATCACAAAAATATGTAAATAACCCTATAATACAATTATGCGCTCACCATATTTATTATCTCGACCTTCAACATAATTAAATACGTTTTCAAAACAAAATTTTACACTAACTGCGTCGTGTTCTCGCAGCACAAGTTCCGTCTAGAGGTCCTGGGTGCAATTGCCGGGTTGGGCAGTGTTATTGCGTTTTTCTATTAGGAAATACTTAGCACCACGGAGTCTCCAAATGAGCCCAAAAAAAGTTCACGTTAATAATAGGCTCGCCCCCTATTGCATGGGCAAAGACGTGAGGTTATACTTTCATTACTTTATCGCCCTCATCATCACCAGCCATACATCACATTATATTAAACTAGCGAACCGCCCCGGCTTCGCACGGGTGCAATGCTGATATTTAATGGATGTTATCATACATATGATCCAAGGAGGTAACGGAATGGTGTCCAAGGCAATACAAGAGAAAGAAAGGCAGACAACGTCGTCGATGGGAGGACGACTTCCGAAAAGTAGCAGGCATCACAGGGAGTCGAAAAGCTCAAGATCGCGTAGTATGGCAAACTCTAGGGGAGGCCTATGCTGGAAAGCAAGACAATCTTTGCGTACTGGTGTCAACAACAAGAACAACTAATCTTAATGTAGAATCCACTGTACTATGTAGAGATTGTTAAATAAAGGCTTTATTTATTTATTTATCATACATATAAACCTTCCTCTTCAATCACTCAATCTATTAAAAAAACCGCATCAAAATCCGTTGCGTAGTTTCAAAGATTTAAGCATACAAAGGGACATAGGGACAGAGAAAGCGACTTTGTTTTATACTATCGAGTGATTCCACGTTTGTTACATTGCAGGAAATTTATTCAGATGGCTTCATAATTAACCTTGTATGGTCAGTAAGGGTTTTGATTAAATTTGCATTCAATTTGAATATTTTTTTATTATAATTGAGTTTATTCACCTGAGTGTGAGTCTAAGACCTCGATGTACACTTTGTGAATTATTTATAGTCGATTGTTAATCATAAAGAATATGCCCAAAGAAAATATCTAACAGGATTTTAAAAAAGGAGTGTTAAGTTTCAGACTTTACATGCACCAATGAAGCCTAATGCAAAAAATAACACATTGTTTTTTATCGAAACGTTACAAATTTATTAACATGTAAAATTTATAATTTAGGGACAAACGCAAACTGTCATTCTTATATTCGTGAAAAAATAGGCAGAGTGATTTTCTGCAATCACAAATTGCCGGCGTGAATCGTGATTTAAAGTCCAACCAATTTTATTAGAGAATATGCACAATATTGCAATTTTCGGACTCAATATCGACAAAGCTGCTGAGAATTTTTTGATGGAATATCTGACCCCAAAATAAAAACCGAGCCTTTAGATTAGGGTTAGACTTCCTCCGTAGGGCCACTTAGGCAGTGAATAATTTACATGTGAATTTAGATCATTTTCAAATTAGGTAAGAAATAAGTCAACAATGCTTTTTACCTGTGCAATTGACATGAATTAAGTCAAAATGAAACAAAGACCAATAACGATTTTTCATAACATAATAGTAACACATTATACAACCATCATGAACTTTCAATAAAAAATTAAGAATATTAGGCGTTATGAAAAATACCTGAATAAAGATTTCATGTAATAAATAATTATAATTATAGAATACTTTTTATTTATACTTCCACAGACCTATATGTTTATGAATACCCAGAAATTAATGTAGATGAGATAAGTACTGTACGAACGGTATGGATATCTACTTTTTTATACAAAAAATTTCTTAACCGCTGGGGCATTTTTAAGATATGTCGTTAAAATTTATGATCCATATAATAAAAGTATTATAAAGAAAGTACATATTTTAAAATTGAAGTCGGTTTGATTTACATAAGATTTGAGATTAATTAAACTTCTTAAAGTAATTTATTTTATTTAAATTAAGCCCATTATTACAATTTATTGTTATTTATAGTACGGTCGAGAGAGTTAGTCAGTGATAGGCTCTTCTTCCAAATTTCTTCAACTAAATCGTCATTCTTTGCCACATCACCAACATCACGCTCTTTACAGTCTGTGAAATATAATCCTGAAACATTTTCTAATTCTTCTGAAACACAAAGGTGCAATGTAGTCTGGGCTCCTTCTTCGGCTGATTTGAAAAACACCATTAATATAATCTTAATGAGCATCCTCATCCAAGGACCAAGTCTTTTGAATATCTCAGTGTTGACAGCACCAGGATGTAGGCAGTTGACGGTAACGTTAGACGGTAGACGTTTAGCCAAGGCCTTCGTCCACAAAACGTCACAAAGTTTGCTATTGCTGTATCTTTGCAAATAATGATTCGTTGTAAGGCCGTTTACATTATCTGCTGTGACTTTACCATATTTATGCATAAACGAAGAGACTATTACTATTCGACTCGATTCCGATGCCATCAATTTGTCCAGCAACAGATTTGTCAACAAAAACGCCCCGAAATAATTTACTTGCATCACTACCTCAATGCCATCTTCAGTGGGACGTCTCTTTAGCCCAGCACATCCAGCATTGTTCACTAAAATATCTAGGCGATCGTATTTCCTGTTGAAATCTTCGGCGAATTTTCTAACGTTTCTAAACGTCGCGAGATCTAATTGTAGGAACTCAACTTTAGTGTTCCCTGTTGTTCTGATGATATCTTCGATGGCTTCCATAGATTTCTTCTCATCTCTGCTAGCGATGATTACTCTCGCACCCCGTCTGGCTAAATCTCTGGCTGTTTCCAGTCCTATGCCACAGTTTCCGCCAGTGACGAGCGCAGTTTTGCCGTGAAGTTTTGCTTTCGATTTGCACACACCTTTTATTGGTTCTATCCATAGTCTTAGTCCCAGTAATAAGGCAACGAACAGTCCTAATAAAAACACGAATGTAAAAAATAAATATTTAGCTAAAACGTACGCCACACTCAGTATTATGAACATTTCGATTGAATGATCGCACAATACTAACTGCGAAGTAGGCGGTGGCGGAATGAAGCCGGCTATGTATAAAAATAAATTGTTTGTAAAACGGGTTTTGGGCAAAGGTAAATTTGAAGTTGTTTTAAAATTTTAATGATTAATTTTACTCCGTAAATTAAGGCAACACCAATTATATTATTACATATTCGAGTCGTCAAACCGTGACAGCAGCTCGGTACGGGTTCGAATCCAAGACACACACTACTGATCTTTGAGGTCGTTTGATCCATTTATGGTCAAGATACGTCAATACTTTCTACGCCTACTGAGAGTTTAAGCTTAGCTTATGGATGAAAAGCTTACCTTCACTCTGTAGAGAAAGTGTGTATCAACTGTTTTTGTATTGTCTTGTAGGTTATCGAATTTAAAAGCTTACTTGGCAAATATGATTGGCAACAAAGCTTAAAAATCCGATAGTTGAGTAAGGGCTAGAAATGTGTGCAATCGAGAGGTACCGCATTCGATGCTAACGATAGGCAAAATATTAGTGAAATATCGATTTTGAACGTTCTCCGAAAACGGTAATAGGCATGCTGAATTCTGTTCCTATACCGACAAAGGCGTAATGAACTATGTCAGAATTATCAACTTCTTTACAACATAATTAACAAACACATAACAACTTTTTTTAGCAATCTTATCACGCTTCAAAACTAGCGTTGTATTAATTAACACTCGTAATTTTAAATGTTATCGCTAGGTGGCGTAAATTGTGATTAAATTTAAATAATAAAATAACCACAAGGTTTCAGGTGCTAAAAACTAGATGGCGTTTCGATCACTTTATTTGTAAAGGGCATCAGTTGTAAGTGCGAGAACATGAAGCAGACGTACACTGAACAGAATATATTATGTGACCAGCCAATGACAATAGCTTCGCTTTTTAATGCTGAAAAAAAAACATGTTTTTAAACACCTCTCTCTTCCCTTTAGGGGATACTGCCGTCACTAAGCAATGCGTAGTGTTTGCTTGACGTCAACACTCTCGGAAAAATACTATTTTCCAACGCAATCTGTTATTGTTATACCTATTGACGAATAATCTTGAATAAAGCACGCCTTTTAATTTGAAAGTGGCAAAAATTAGTACATCGACGACAAACTAAAAATAAATAAAAACGCATTGAAAAGGTCACATTTTTTTGAATTTTTTGGAAATTTTTGGTTCACTGGAACTTGAATAGGATGACATGTATATAGACATTTAAAGTTGGGGATATTTGACAGTATATTTTTTATTAATTGTAACAGAGTCCAAGTATATAGCACTTTAGCTTTAGGATCCCCCATCCCTCTTAAAATAAAGGCAACTAAGCGGTTTTATTTAAATTAATAAGAAAATGAATGTGTGTGTTAGGTAAAAAGGCCGGAGACATGAATAAACTTACAGCCTTGTAGCATTAGAGGAGCCGCCTATGTGTGGGAAAAGGAATATACTCATGTTACTATCATGAGGATGCCACAAGAATAGGATAGGATATCTTGTGATTCCTTTATAAGGTGAAATTAATTTCTAAGAACATGAAAGGTCATATAGCCAAGCAGTGATTGTTGGCCAAATTCCTTGTAATTAAGAAATAACAAAGAATATATTATAATAAAGAAACTTCTTAAGTGAAGACTCAAGAGATATTTATACAAATCACCTAACGGATGCGGACGTGTATGCTATTGTTTTAATGGTAGTTCAAATGACAGTCCATTAACATCACGTTACGTTTAGTCTCCGTACATCTAAGTAATTATTGGTTATTAAATATCACCATTAATGTAATAGTATGCTTTTAGTTCTATGTAATGAGCTCGTTCCGGATAAAAATACATTTTTTTTATATAGCCACCTAGCTTTACCCTATTTTTTGGTCACGGCAAATCAATTTAGGAGTCCCGGTATTAACGACGATACCCGCAATTCTTCATCCAAATAAATTGAAATTATATAAATGTGAATTGTGAACTTTTCACTACAAAAATTATTGACTCAAAATGGTTCCTATCATTAGATCTGCTGCGGAACTCTATTATTTAGGTATCTAATATGTAGTGGAAACATTGCATCTAAATTGTTAACAATTTTCACAGCACAAGCGCAGTCTCCGTGTCTATTCTGAGCCGTAAACATGTCGCTCATTATTTATACCTATGATCTATTGGTCAACGTAGCTTTTATCTTAATAATATTATCAATACTTGTAACGGTAATATTCTTAGGGCTACGATTATTGATAGAGCCAGTGAAAGGTGTTTGCAAATCCAAAGCTAAATTACACGGGAGAGTCGCGCTTGTAACTGGTGGAAATAATGGAATTGGCTTAGAAACTGCAAGAGATCTAGCCAGACGAGGAGCTAAAGTCATTATCGCTAGTAGAGACGTCAAAAAATCCGCTGAAGCAGTCAATGACATAATCAAAACAACAGGTAACCAAGAAGTGGAGTATAAACACTTGGACCTTTCTAAATTTAGCAGCGTCCGACAATTCGCAGAAGACTTTAACAAAACGTACGATCATTTACATATTTTGGTGAACAATGCTGGCTGTGCAGGGCTCAAAAACCGACCGAGCGAAGATGGCATCGACCTGGTAATGCAAGTGAATTATTTTGGACCGTTTCTTTTAACTAATCTATTGCTGGATAAACTGATAGCATCTAAGCCGAGTCGGATTGTTATTGTATCTTCTGTTTTACATCGTCTCGGCTACGTTACCGAAGATTCAATTGATGGCTTGAACAATAAATACTTTTGGAGAAGTTATTATAATAGTAAATTATGCGACGTTCTATGGACGAAAGCGCTGGCTAAAAGATTACCCCCTGGAGTAACAGTCAATGCTTTGCACCCAGGAATAGTGCAAACTGATATATACAAAAAAGCAGCGCTGTCGCTAGAGGGAATATTGATATTCCTTATAGGAGTATTCTTCAAGACGGTGGACGAGGGAATTCAAACAACAATGCATTTGTGTGTAGCTGAAGAATTGGAAGACGTAAGCGGATTATATTTTCAAGATTGTAAGACGTGCAACGTCAATTCTTTAGCCAAAGACGACGATCTCATCGAAAAAGTTTGGAATAGAAGCCTGTTGTTAACGATGTCTCCTGTTCCAAAAAAAATGTCTGAAAGCACTTTTTAGCGTGAATATAAAAACAGATTGTATTCTTTTCAAAGCGTGTAATAAAGTGCTTTTTGGATGTAGTTCACGCGTTTTTCTAACTCACCAACATGTTTTGTAATAAAATAAAATTAATCATTATTTTTATTATTGCAGCTGACTGGAGATGAATTTAAGTCTAGACATTAGTCTACTTAGTACTAATGTATTTATTACATACTACATAATAGATAGATTAACGTTTGGCATTATTATACTCTATATTATTGCCACATGTTAATCTATCTATTATGAAGCAAATTAAATGTGCTTAATCCAGTCTTAAAAGTGATAAGTCTTAAAAAAACACCTACAGTCAGTTCCGGCTCGGTCAAATTATTATAAGGTTTTTGAATTCGAAACTTCACACTATTATCACGGATATTGAAGTGAAACATATGCCGTGGGCTATATCTTTTCAGTATCATCTCATCATCAGGCTACAGACGTCTATAGCTGGAAATGGGCCTCCCCCAAATACTTTTAAAATGTTCTGTTGGAAGTGGCCTGCATCGAGCGGTTTCCGGTGGTTCAACTATATTTTTTATTTTGTTTAAAAAATCATGATAACGATGAAACGATACTTCGCGTGTTTAAGACAGAATCTCGGCGGTCGCGGCTTGAAATTCCATCTGAATTTTTCAAGTGTTTTCAAATGAAGAATCTATTAACCACCTACATTGCGTAGGAGAATAACATTAGTCTGTTCCTGTGAGAATCCTAGACTCCTGTAAATTTTCTACAGGAAATTTCTAAAGTGTGCGTATTCAGGCAATCTATCTACACTAGGAGCATGGGTGACCATTTGAGTCATGAAGAGGTTAATTATGACTTACATTTCTTATCAGCAATCTGAGCCCAAATCGCAGGGTTGGCGAAGTAAATTATCTCCTTCTGCCTATATTTAATCGAGACATGACGTCATTCAATCTGTTTATTTGTTTTTAAAAGATTGTCACTTCAACGTGATTTACGTGTATAGACTGAATCATAATAACATTTGCAAACAGTATGAAGTATGTATGTACTATGGATGGATGTCATGAATACAAAAAAATATAGTTTTCTCGTGATAATACATTAGGAATATAATATTTTATCGGACAAAAAGTAGTCTATAAACTTTGATTGCTTGTTACTTAAGCGGCTTTGGACGTCCATCAGTTACAAAGTCTTTGCCGCAAAGTCTGGACGTCGATACAGGCTGAATTTAACTTGCTTCTGAAGTTTTAGGGATTCAGATCATGTTATGTATGTTCACAAAATTTTAATAAACTCTTTTCATTTCGAAGTATGTCCAGCGGATTTATTCCAGTATTAAAATAATTAATACGATCCACAATTTACGTCTCTAAGCGGGAATGAAACTCGCGGACTCTCGTTTCAATGCTTGCTGTAAGAATCAGTGTTGAAATGAAATGAAATGAAATGAAATGAAATGAAATGAAATGAAATGAAATGAAATGAAATGAAATAATATTTATTGAATCCATAAAATGTCAAATACATCACTTAGATTCAGTCATTTCAAATTTTACCACCCTGTTCGGAAGGCAGTCATCACTAGAGAAGAACGGGCAAGAAACTCTAGTGTTGCTCTTTTCCAATCAAGAGATAGCTTACAATATTGTTACAAGGACTTAATTTCCCGAATTCGAGCAGCTCATTGATACAATATCAGAATTTTGTGTTGCATATTAGAACAGCATAGTCATCTTAAATGGAGAGACTGTCATCTAACCGAGTTAAAATTTCATGAATGGAAATAAGCAAATTAGGCAGACCAGTCCACACAAACAGCACCCGTTCACGAGTATGACGCATGTGCCAGCCATCGGCCTCCTCAACCATTTCATAGGGAAGTGACCGACCCGGCACACGACGCCGCCGTAAGCACAGACGTTTCAGCGAGCATGACATACCTAATTGCTTACAGATTACTAAAACAATAATTACGTACGTACAGCCATGTCCATTAAAGTAAACTCAGCCAAACCTGGGATTACAGTAACATTTTAATTATGCCCAGGCTTCGTTATCCTCCATATATTCTGATATTGTATAGTAGGCTTTGTTACATAGTTGTTTCTTAGTAGTTTCTTTAAATGTATGATACTTCAAAGCCTTAATATGACTAGGGACTTTATTGTAGAAGTGTACACAGTAACCCTTAAAAGATTTGCTGATCTTGTGGAGCCTGGTCTTATAAGTTACTAATTTATCTTTATTGCGTGTATTTCTATCATGTATGTCAGAATACTTTTTAAATTTATTAATATTCTTATGGACATACATAAGATTTGCGTGTATATATTGAGATGCTACTGTCAAAATACCAATTTCCTTAAACTTTTCTCTTAGAGAATGTCTAGAGCTAAGTGTGTATATGCATCTAATTGCTCTTGTTTGTAGTAAAAATATGGTATTTATGTCAGCGGCACCACCCCAGAGTAGAATTCCATAACTCATCAAACTATGAAAGTAAGCAAAATACACTAACTTAGCTGTATCAATGTCTGTCAACTGACGTATTTTGCTCACTGCAAAGACTGCTGCACTCAGTTTTTGAGCTAATACCGTTATGTGGGGACCCCATTGAAGTTTGGGGTCTAATGTGATTCCCAAAAACTTAGTATTATCCACAAGGCTCAGCTTATCTCCATTCATTAAAATGTTGGCATTGGGAAATTTTACATTAGGTGTTATAAACCTAATACATTTAGTTTTTTGACTATTTAATAATAGGTTATTAACATTAAACCAATGCACGATTTTAGTGAGAGTGCAGTTTACATCGTCAAGAGTGGATTGATTTCGTTTTACTTTAAATACTAAAGAAGTGTCGTCAGCAAACAGCACTACATCACAGTCGTCCCTTATGTAATAAGGCAAGTCATTAATATAAATCAAAAAAAGAAAGGGTCCAAGAATCGAGCCTTGTGGAACTCCCATAGTAACAACAGACCCAGGAGATCTTTTTCCATTTACATCAACAACCTGGATTCTATTACTTAAATAAGATTTAAACAACTCTAATGCCATGTCGTTAACTCCATAATGGCTTAATTTCCTGATAAGAATGTCGTGGTGAACACAATCAAATGCTTTGGATAGATCACAAAATACTCCTAAAGCATCCTGTGAGACCTCCCAAGCTTCAAAAATATTATGGATGAGTTCCACACCAGCATCGGTTGTGGAGCGACCCCGAGTAAAACCGAACTGGTTGCAATGAAGCAATTTATTCTTTAAAAAGTAATTTTCAATTTGTAACAACATAAGTTTTTCGAATATCTTACTAATAGAAGGTAGAATCGATATAGGTCTAAAGTTAGTTGGGTCGTCTTTGCTACCTGATTTAAACAGTGGAATAATTTTACTTAATTTCATTTTATCAGGAAATATGCCACTATTAACACACGAGTTAAAAATTATAGCTAGCTGGGGTGCTAATACATGTATTACTGAGTGTAGGATTTTTGTAGAAATTCCCCAGAAGTCACATGTATTTTTTATATTTATTAACTTAAACGTTTTAATAACATCTATACTATTAACACAATGGAATCTAAATGAATTCTCACTCCCAGGGACAGTTTTCTGTAGTAACTCACTAGCAACGGATGGAGAAGAGTTCAAGCTTCTACCTCCTGTTACCTCCGAAAATACCGGAATGATAGCTCGTTGTGACAAAAATGTGACGCCAGACTTTACTTAGTTTCCTTGGCCTTTGTCATTAGTTACATTCGTCACTTTTTCGTATGCATAGGTTTTTTTGCCTCGTTTTAAAATGAGATTTGTTGTCTTGTCTTCAATGTAAATTTTCTATGCTTTTTTTTGTTTCCTTCAAATTTACTAGCTATTTTTAAGAAATATGACGAGATATTTTTAGTAAAAATAATGCTACATTGTTATTCTACTTGTGTGTTCGAAACCGTTGACCTGATTTTCAAGTAATTTTAAACATACATAATCTCTTTGGAGATACAAGTCTAGATTTATTAGAATACATACAATATAATGTCGCGGCTATCTGGACTATACTGACTATGGAGCGCCAAATGCCACATCCAACACTTCTTTCGCTTCCTCAATGCCTGCCGTAATGCTCTCCATGCATGCACAACGTCTCTTTATGTAAGTCGTATCTCTGTATGTCTTAATATATCAACTGTGTTTATAGATGGGCAAGGAAGTCCTCAGCTGTCTTCACCACTTAATATATATTTTGTAATTTTGCAAACATCCAATCTTTAAAAGTAGCCAAACCATTTTAGCTTCCCCCTTTCAATTTTGGTCACTACATCGACACTCAAACGAGATTTTTCCCTTACCACACTATCCTTATATGTCTAGGTATTAAAATTCACTCATACATAGTTAAGTATTTTTTTTACAGAAAAGGTTTATTTATATAAAGCTGTATACCGAGGTTTCACTCGCGTGAATTTTTTTTAGGATATACGAGTATGTGCTACTATAGAGCGACAGGCTGTCGCCGACAGCTTCCTCTATACAAAAATTTATAAAATTATGTCCAATCTAGTGATTTGAGCGTGAAAAAGTAAGTAGCACAAATACTTAGGAACTTTCATTTATTATATTAAAGCGATTATTCTATAGATACCTGCATGACAATGTATCGCGACCCTTCCTTCTTGCAGCGCGAAAGACAGCACTTTCGCCATGTCGAGAAGACCACTCAGGCTCGCTTCTCCGTAATCGGGCCAGGCGAAGTTGTAGTAGTATACTGGGGGTAAATGGTAACAGTTTAATAATTACTCTTTACTTTATATGCAAAGGATATTTTATCGAAATACTGCTCAGATATCTTTAGGAAAAATATGAAACGGATTATAAGTAGTTATTATTTATTCTTTTTATCCTCGACAGGCTAGGCAGAAATGTATTTACACCTATTCCATTATTATTCTTAACAGGTACCCAATAATTTGCCCGACATGAAGTTAAACCTGCCACAAGAGAGAGTGATAAGGATTAGGTGTTAAGTTAAGGGTCATATTTCAAAATATCGTCATCATCAGGTAAATCATATCAATTGTCCGACTGCAGTCTTTCGTCTTAAGGATCAATGCTATGCGCGAAAGAAACGAAAAGATGATTCCTTTCGTATTGGGGTTGTCCATGTTGATCAGGCCACTCACTAGCTCGTTCCCATAAAGAACTCAATGAACTAAAAGCTAAAAATACCAACTGTCATTGGCCATGAAGATGGCTGGGTCGTAGGTGAATCCGGAGCTGGTGAGAGGCGGGCCGCAGCTGGCGTGCTCTCCAGGAGTCTGGAGGTTGATCACGGTGCGGATGCCCCAACTGAAAGTAAAGTAAATTAATATCCATGGTGAAGAAACCTTCGAATGGAGGCCACGTAGCGGAAAGTGCAGCGTAGAACGTCCACCCACATGGTGGTAAAGATAAAGATCGCGGATCGTCGCTGGATGCAGACTGCCTCTAACATATCACTGTTGAAAGGGGGTGAGGTCTATGTTCAGCAATGAATTTTATTCCTCGATGTGGGACTTCAGTAATAACAATGGAATGACGATCTGAGGCGATGGTTACAGCGTGATTTTTATTTGTTCCTTATCTATCTTTTTGTCCTGTAGTGTGCTATAGTTATATATTTAAGATGGCTCCGCGAGATGAAGGCAAATTCATATTTCATGGGGTTTCACCTTCTTATTGGAGCGCGAACGATGCTATGGTTGCTTGAATGAATCTGGTTTGTAAACGTGTATGTGAGTGCTGATGCAGAATATTCCTTGAGTTTACCCGTAATATAGAGTAATGAAATAAAATAAAATGACTAAATATTATCGTGAATGTACTAAGAGCCCAGAACTACATTTATCACCTGTGAAACTGTTGTATAATGTTTCTAGCAGCTATTGTGGCGGTGCTTGGGCGCGCCATCGCGAGTATGTCCTCTGTAACCCTGAATAAAACATATGTCATATTACATTTGAAGTTGTGTATAATAACAAAGGAAATCAATAGTTCAGCTCAGTTTTGTTCATGGAATATAGAGTAACATCATAAAATTGCCGCCAATTTTTTTTTAGCAAAGATAGGAGTTGAACACCTAAACAATATCTGATGAAACGAAATCTCTTGAAAGGGCCGCCTCTGCAGTTGGGAAGGCGTAGGCCTTAGTCCATCACGCTGGCCTAGTGCAGGTTGGCGGACTTTACACCTAATAAATACTTAAAACTTTTAGATGAGCAGGTTTCTTCACGATATTTTCCTTCACCGTTAAAGTAAGTGTTAAAATTCATTACGACTTCTGCTACCTGCTATTATTCGGGGTACCAGCCTTATTATGTAAGTAGTTACATGTAGATAAGTTTTTATCATATTTTAAGAAAGATTTAAAAGCAGTCTCTCCTTTATAACATGGAAAAAGATAAGATTTTATAGTTTAAAAAATTGCTAGCAAAAACCTTGTTGTCAGTCACGAAAATGTATTTATGCAAATTCATTTAATTACAATAATGTTGGTAATGGATTTTTTCAAGCATAATTTATGTAAGTGTGTATTTTAATGTGAAATTTGAATGCAATGTTATTAGGTCACTTGTAGGCACGTTTTGTTGTGAAAAATAGAAAAATTCTATAATATTAATTAGCATAAAGTGGAGTGGTCACGCGACTGACACATTTCTTTTAGTTTTTCATTCAAGGATATTATATTATTTCAACATCAGGCGATGGTAGCCATTAAATTTTATAGTCATTCTTTACGGTAATACGAATATGTATTTACTATTTAACGCTTATATTCTTTATGCCTCGTTGATCTTGATCTTGGGGAATATTTGTGCTTTATACAATCGAGACATGTAAAGTACAGTTTCCGGGCCGGGAAAACGTTCTTGGGTTTTTGCGTTAAGAAATTCTAAATAGCAGCACAGTGTCCGAAAATAGTTAGGTATACAAAATGGAGTTTGCTGAACAATTCTATGAGTTTGATTTCCTAAGTACGGATCATAGAATTAAATATATCGTGGTATAATGTGAAAATGGTTGGCGCTTTCTTGGGGAGGCCTACGTTCAGCAGTGGACGGTGATAGGCTGATTGATTGATTGATAATGTGAAAAATACAAATATTTGTCTATTCATAGTCAGGAAAACATAGGAACCAATCATCGAAAAAATAATATTTGTGCGCGCGGCAATCATTAGTGATGTGGGGGCGGATAGAGTGAAATATTAATGATTCTGGTGATTGTAGTTCGTGATTATATCACTGTTGTTGACGATACGTTACGATGGCATAGATTCTAATGTACTGACATTTTTTTTTAAGCATAAATACAAACACTCATGCTTGTATCCGCGAAGATGTAGAAGGTTTAGTAACCTCATATATTTCTATCTGATTTTGTGTTTTAAGTTCCATTGGATCACACTTCTATTTTTCGGTAAAGGAGTCTGTATTTGTGCCCGAAGAACGGCAATTGCTCTCCTAGGCAAAAAGTGTGTGCAGAAATAGTTATCTGCTCAACCCTCCGGGATCTACAGGAGTAACGCTATGTTTCTAATTTGTAGTATAAATATAATACTTACCAATCCGAGTACAACCCTTGTATAGCGGCTATTCGTTGCTGTGGCAGCTCGTACTTGCACCTCGAGCCGCCGCAGAACAGCGCACATTGCAGTGCGGCCGGCGTGCTGGTCCGAAGGCGCTCTCCTAAAGCGCTGTACAGCGCTGCAGGCGGATGATTGATCCTGCGCCGGGATTCTTTACTCCTGGAAGTAATTAATGGTCATCTAGCCGTACCTGAATTATTACGGTAATTGACTAGCCACTTAACATCAGGTGGTTCACAAGCTCGTTTGTCCCCTTCATCCATAACAAAAAAAAGGAATTAAGGCTAAATAAAAATATATTAGAAAACTCCTACGGGAAAATATTCTTTTGATGTATCGGTGTAAATACTAATTTTCGTCTAACGTCGGATTAGAACAGACTACGAAACATTTGTATGGCGTAGTGCTTCTGTTATATAAGAGTAAGGATGGGGTAAGGTTAAAAACTCTTCGGAGCATTACATTGTGACATCGATAGTGAAAGATACACAGAGAGGCTAGGTGTTACCCTATACCACTGTTCTAAAATAAAATAAATCTTTTATAGTAAAAAATCTTTTGCCTTATCTATGGCATATCTATTAAATATATTAATTAAGAAGTAAGAGTAAAATATGTTACTTTAACATAAACAAGAAACAACAATAGCTACATCTCATTTTACATCGTGGGGCTACAAAATATCGGCATCTTTTCATTTTATATTATAGAATCTCGTCCTACCAATAATAACAAATTCTGTCGATTTTTACTTAAAACAGAATTTGAACCAATATTTAAGATTCTGTTAAATTTAACCACCTGTCTAGAAAATGGAATCGGCGGTAATTTACAAAGTTAATGCTAGATTTTCGTCGACTTTTGTTGAACACTAATTTGGACATGTTGCCTTGTATTTTCGTGCGTTTATAGCGGAGGCTTCAGTCGTACTGGAGTAATTTGTGTTCTCGCATGTCGCATGTGGAAAACAAACAGCTTTTGATGGTGTACTGTTCGCAAAATAGTTTCTAAAATGCGATAAGTAAGTCTTAGTTTTACCTTTTTGGTATAGCAAACGAAAATGGTCAAGAATGTGCGTGTAATTATGTGAAAAATTATTACCTATGTTTACAAGTGAATTACCGCTAATTAATTAACATTATAATTTATTTTACAATCTTGTTGTTTTAATAAATGAATCCTCATTCTATGCTTCTGATCTCTGCACTCCGTTTAGAGGTTGTCTAGATGAAATTTCGATAGAGATTAGGTCGCCATTAATTGTCACGTAACTTTATCGTTGTGTAACTTATTTCTATTGTGTTATTTAATTGGTGTACCATAACACTTAGATCGGTACATAAATATTTTACTAGTATTTGACTAACAATACCTACTTAAATCCTCAGTAACAAGTCGACACTCTATCGATAACTCTGTCTATTTCTTTGTTTGTTTGATGCCCTAAGACTGAATTTGTATTTACTGAAGACTGGTTGTGTGGGATCGAATAGTCACTCTACTGTTTGATAGCCACGTTAAAGGTCTTGTATCTGGTTTAAGACCTATGTGATTTGTAATTATATTCAACGGTAGTATCGTCAGCTACATGATACCTCGTTTTCTTGTTATACACGAAGCTTCAACGGCAATAGAGCGTTTTCTTTAGGCTGATGAAAGTAATGGTTTTCCCAACCGTACTTCTAAAGCCAAACACACAAATGAGTACGGGTTCCACACAATATTCTGATGACAACTGTGATTAAAGATAACATGCCCCGCGCCACTACATTCGACACGACAACGGTAATAATAACACTTGGACTGTGTTTTTAAATGAGCGATGAGTTTTAGTGGCTGAAATCAAAATGGAGGTAAGGTTTTGACATAGATTTGTGAAGAAATGTCGTGATAAACCAAGAAACTGTTGTTTTTTGGTTATTATGCTAAGATATTTTTATATCTTTTTGCATGTGGAAGAGATCGAAGTTAGTGATAAAACCGCCTGATCTCAATTAATCCTAACTAGATTTAGTTTCATTTTTACAGTAATATTTAATAAAAAAAAGTCTTCATCGTACAAACATTATAGTTGCCTATGCCTATGTATGGGCCTATAAGTGTTCCATGACAAGAGATTTTGAATATATTCACAGTTTCAGTTCAGAGTTTGGATTTGATTGCAATAAATGATCTGGAATCTGAGGGTTAAAAGAGATGATGAAACATAATTATAGTTGCATCTATGCCAACTATTTTTGAGTTTATGAGAGTGGATAGATATATTGAAATATGTTTCGGTTAAATAAAGTTAATTATTTTAATCTCAGTGCTAATTAGTAACGATCCAACATTCCTAAAGGAAATTCACAGTGGAAAATAAATAATGAATAAACCAGGGGAATACCTTTTCCTTCTTCTGAAAATTTTCCTTTGTTTGTTTACAGTCCCTACGCAATTTATAATGAATTAAAACTATAGGTATCTATTCAAAAGCTAGCAGACGAGGCAATTTTTTTGTAAGAATTGATCCTTTGTTTTCGCAGTTAATTTAGAAATAAAAAACAAACTATCTTTTAACCCGATAGCAGTTTCACCGATTTTGTATATTTTTTGATTTTTAAACATCGTGGGTATCAGACATGCCTACAAAATGGTTTCGGGTCTAAAGCAAAGATATTGAAGATTATGACATGATGATCAACAAACATAAAAACAAATGAATGATGAAAATTATTGGCTACTTTATACAACACCATTCTTTATAATAAAGCATACTATTTCCTTCATGTGTTTATAGTACATTCATTGAAGTATTGTGAGTATTTGCATAGTAACCCACTGGGGGTTTATCAACTTATATAAACACTCAATAATTATATTTACGTGCGTGTTGACCTCCATTACATAAATTAGGCTTTAAAACAATGTCAACCCGTTTTAACACATTGTCGAAATATTTTTCTACTTTCTGCTGCATAGAAAATTAGATGGTTCCTTTGTAATACCTAGCATTTAGCATATAGGAGTTGTTTTTTATCTACGTCACACCAGCTGTCTTTAACGCCTTGTGTTAAGAGAAAGAGCCAATTTTAAGGTTCATCGTAAAGCACTACTACTACTAGTGACACTAACGAGTTTCCTGATGAAGTATCAAACTTGGTTTCCCTCAATCAATAGGAACACGGAGTCAAGAAAAATGCTATTGGCTCTCTCCTTTTATATCCTCAGGCTATCGCCGTCAACGGCCGAGACATTTACGTCTCGGAGGCGCACCGGGCGGCTGCGGTTGACGGTGGGCGCCTCTCGCCCGCGTACCGTGGTCGCCCCACTCGGCGCGGAGATGGCCACCGGGGGGTTTTGGTCGGTATGCCGGTTTAGGGATTTTGTTAGGGACCCAGCCCGGCATTAACATCTGCGCGGATATGACGTCGCCGCGCGCCGGGCTGGAAGACCGGTGACCCCGACATACACTTCCCGCCCCCCTCCCCCGGGCTGGCGGGAAGTAGAGCCATAAATAGCTTTCCCCCCGAGAACAAAAAAAAAAAAAAAAAAAAGGCTATCGCCGTCCACTGCTGAAAGTAGGCCTCCCCAAGAAAGCGCCAACCACCCCGATCTTGAGCAGGCCTCATCCGTCCGTTACCCGCCATCTTTCTCAAGTCGTCGGTGCATCATGCTGCAGGTCGTCCTATACTACGTCTGCCTAAGCGCAGTCTCCACTCCAACACTTGCTGCTCCACCGGCCGTCCGACCGTCGGCAGACATGGCCGGCCCATTTAGGCTTTAGCGTGCTAATCTTGTGGGCAATGTCAATGACTCCGGTTCTCTGGCATATGGTTCATTATTATCTCCTTTTAACGTGGTATTAATTCTAGCTTAAAAATTCTTCTTGTAGAAGTAGAAACGCAAAACTTCTACAACATATTTTGGCTTTGAAATGTAAGTGAATTAGGTCGTGTTTACTACGGGGGTAAGGGTTAACCTATTCCATCTTCTAGAGTTGCGTGCGTGGCCAGTAATTTATTATACAAGTGGAAATGTGTACAGATAAAAATATAATGTGGTTTGTGTCACGCGAAACTGTGCGTGAGTGCACGTTGATCGATAGATATAGTAACGGAACTACATTTTTAAATATGGGCCAATTTATTTTGAAGGGGTGCGTAAATAAGTTACGATTCCGTAAAATAATCTTTAAGCTTTTAATCATTATTTAACAAAATCAACTTGACATAATATATTGAGAATATATCTCTCGGCGGTCGCGGGTTCAAACCCCAGGCACACACCTCTGACTTTTCGAAAGTTATGTGTGTATTCAAATTGAATTATCACTTGCTTTAACGGTGAATGAAAACATCGTGATAAAACCTGCACACCTAAAAGTTCTTAGGAATTTCTTAGGTGTGTAGTCCGCCAACCCGCACTAGGCCACCGTGGTGGACTATGGCCTAAACCCTCTCAATGGTAGAGGAGACAGGTGCTCAGCAGTGGGCGTATATGGGTTGATGAAGAAGACGAAGATTATCCTGATCCCAAAATAAAAAATTATAAACTAGACATTACACAATTTAAGTGTAAGGCTTTTGAGCTTCTATGCAAGTACCGTCACTGCAGCTTGACCGATTTGAATGATTTTTGGTATGCACATATAAGTAGGAGTATGTGGAGTAAAACAGACAACAACTTATTTTCTTTCTGAACCCAACCCTACAGTTTACGCGGACGGAGCTGCGAGCAATAGTTTTTTCAATAACAAAAGGTGTAGATAATTGAAATCTAAATAAAAAATTTCTAACCTTATTATTTAGATTTCTATGGTGTAGATACATTTAATGTCTTTGCGCATCCCACGAAAACACAAAATTTTCCAGGACCAAAGTTAAGGAGCCTATGTGTTCATCCAAAAGTCACATTCAGTCACACAATGGGTCTAGCCGTTTAATAGTTAAGAAGTTACAAACATGCAACAATGGTCATAAAATTCTGCCTTTTTAATATTAGTGTGATAGGCGACGAAGTAGACCAAATGACATTTCACGTTGACGCGACATGGCGTTAGCGGGGGTGGTCTTGGCCTAAATATAGCGAAGTTTGTGAATAAAAAATAACCACCCACGTTTGACATGAAATAGCAATCTATTTCGATCTTGATGGTACAATTTATTTCTATGTATGACTTCTAACCTAAAAGCATTTTACTGAGCATGATAAATGCATTAAATAATAATTTGGAATATCACTGAATTGTTAGATGGAAAAGATCGTGGATAACCTGAGTTTCTAGAAGTTCTTCTAAGAGTTTATCATGTATGTAAAGTCTACAAACACCAATGAGGTCATATGAAAACATAAAAAAAGCTCCGGCATATAACAAATTAAAGATGATAATATCAAAGCATCAAAACCAAAATTTCAACGTAATTTCCCAGCAAAAAAACTTCGTTAAAATAGAAAAAAAAGTGTGTACAATTTAAATCCTTGAAAGAAAGTAGCTGATGAGGTCAACCGTGGGTTGAGCCCTGAATCGTTTCCTGGACTGTCGAGTGGTCACGACATTCTGAGAACGCACCGCTGCAATTACCAAGTTTATCGTAGCTTTACAACCTTATAGCCGCCCCTATTGCTTTATACTGGCTGCTTAAATCATATGCCTGGGCGATTTTGTTGTCACGACATATTTGAATTTTAAAAAGTAGACTGTAAAAGACATTTTAAAAACTCATTATTTTAGGAACGAACTGGTGTTAAATACATACTTTTCTTTTAACGACGAATTAATATATTTTGCTTGGTTGGAAAAAACAGGAAAAAACAAGTTTTTGTACTTTACAGATTCAATAAACTAAATTCATTTGTCATTGTGAACTTTTTCTTCCATTTTAATTTTACGATAAACAAAGGGCATTGAGTCAACGTTTACTTAATGTTTAAGTGTAACTGAATCGATAAAATTGTGCATGAATGCGTGCGATTGATAATCTCGGCGGTCGCGGGTTCGAACCCCAGGCACACACCTTCGACTTTTCGAAGTTATGTGTGTATTCATAGTGAATTATCTAAAACCTGCACACCTAAAAATACGTAGGAATTTCTTAGGTGTGTCCGTCAATGCGCACTAGGCCAGCGTGGCCTAAGCCCTCATTGTACAGGACCCCCTATAATACAGGAGGCCTATGCCTAAAAGTGTGACGTGTATGGGCTGATGTTGAGTATACTTCGGTATACATACCTCCCTGAGTTCCTGCCGTTGGCGGTGTGTTCTGGAGCGACCCGCCTGCGCATCCGCCGCCTGCACAGCCTCGCGCACACGTTCCGAGCAAATCCCCACCCCTTCCATAACGGACACTGGCTAGTCTCGTTTGCTTCACCGTTCATTGTTTAGCACTTATTTGAAAATGAGCTACAGTATTCTGTTACATTCGGGTTCAATGTCGAAGTCGACTGTAATTTAATTTAGTGATTGAACGAACCCTAATGAAAAAAAATGGTGAAATCGTTACAATTTCACTTCAAATCTGAAAAATTTGGGATAGACAGTCGAAAGTTTTATGGATGCTGTTATTAAATTCCCTACGTAATAAGTGATCAACAGCACTTAGTATTAGAAGAATTACCCTTAATTTTTCTCGACCCAAGAACCTAGAAGTTCTATTCCGCTCAGACCACACTTATGGCGTGGGCTTAATGAGAAAACTTTCAAATCAAACAATTTTTGTATCTTGTGGATATAAGTACTTTAATCCATTAACATTTTGGTAAATTAAAAAGGTATTTTTATCACATTTCCATTCGATAAAAAGCACAGAATACATATAATTAATATAGGACAAACCTTTTTAAAGTTAAAATTTTGAGTGCAATAGCTATGTCGATGCGTCGATAATGGATAGAACATGGAAATGAAATTAATATTTACGTCAAAACCTTTACTCATGTCATAAAGCAGAGTGCATTCCACCCCACTTTGTGAATTAAATAGTAGATATCGACCATAACTCTCACGGGCTGTATGTTGTTATCTATGTTATCAGTTTTTTACTATAGAAATCAAGGTAAATTGAATATCAAACCTACGTTCGAGATATTTCTGATGTCAGTGATGTTTATAGAAAATAATATAAATATTGTAAAATAGTTTAATACTGAAACTTAAACAAAGCAATTAGTCTTTTGTCAAGGAAGGAGAGATTTTAACAAATAACTTCAGGTGAATTTCAGTCAAAAATACATATTTATTGACGGATATATTTTAATTATATGCAGCTTTACATTTAGAGAATTACGACGATAAGTTTTACTAAACGATAAAATCAATACGTAAAAATATAAAACTCATTAAGTAGTTTTCCTTATTGAACATTGAGAAACAAAAATATGAAATCAGAATGTTGCATTTGACAAATATCTTTGTTGTAATCAACGCGTTTGTTAATGTTCGAAGTTTAACTCGCATTAATAGCTAAGTTATACGGACGCTACACTAATTACTAAAACTCCCACCACCTATTCTTGTATGACATTCATCACCATAATTAAGTGTGAAAAAAACAAAATAAAGTCCATAAATTTTCTGAATCTTAAATTCATAGACAAAAAAAGAAAACTTTTATTTTTAAATCGTTTCTTCGAAATTTCAACCAAACTTTTTTAGGGATTTTGTTTACGGTTATTTTGATATTTTCGAGAATAGTTTTAGTCGCGAGTTTTGTTATTTTCGCGCGCCGCTCTCCGTGGGGCGAGGGCTGCGAGCCTACTAAGCCGAACCAAGACTATATCGACTACACAACGCTAGGATACGAGTTTCGTGACTTCTAGTTGTAACAGTGAGCATGCATGAATAGATTTCTTCTGCATTTGAGAAGACTTTTTATTTGTTGCGTGCCAACTTCAGTGATACATACAGAAATGGATTAATTCTGCATTTTTTCGTGGTTTTTATTTAATATTTAAATACATAGTTTTGCAATATGTTTGAAACTTAACATTTGCATGAACAGTAAGAGAAACAAATACTGGATTTTATTGTAAAATACTACCCTTGTTCAATAAGGATTTTCATAACCAACTGCATTGATTTATAACATATTTCATCCCATTTACACGATATTTGACTATCTAGCTTGTATCGATTTCGTGAAAATAAAAAACGAATGTTCCATCGCTTTATATAAAACAATATTTACCGATTGATGTTTGATAACTAAACTAAATAAGTATTTCTTATAATTAGCGATTTTGTATCAATAAAAAGCAAATGTACAACTTCATTTAATTTATTTCATTACATTCGTCGACAAAGTTAGGTAATGCAGATCAACATTTAAGGAAACACGATACATCTTCATCTGCCAGCTTACTCAAGTGCTATGATTGGATGATTGCGTGGAACATCCGAGTTGAGTCTTGTATGGTTGTGCCTCCTTCGAAGACGTGTGTTCCTTCTGTATGTAGGCGAGTCCCGGAAAAGGTATTTTGGCCCAGTGACTGAATCGTACCTCAAGAATGGCGAAGGGTAGGTGCAAGACAAAGCGTTGTAGGCGTTAGGGCAGCAGATCTGATAGTATTTGCGACAATCGTAGTCGTCGCGACAGGTCGGGGATCGGTTTTGCACCTTCATCCTTGGCGGGCAGGTGGAAGCAACTGAAATAATAAAAAAAAATCTTTATTGATCAGGAAAAAATCTATTCTGTTCCTTGCATCTGTTACTGTACAGTACTTAAGTTTTTGGCATAAAAGTTTAGGTAGTGTTCAATGATAAAAGTAAATTATTAATCAAATAAATGGAGAAAAATGGGAGAAGTGTGGGTTATATTGTTATATGGTTATAATTATTATGTGACATATTTACCTAATGAAGCGGTTAGAAAATTATACTTTTAAATGTTGTTTTCAATATGTTTCTCGACTTACCGATCTCAGACACAGCGACGGCTATACAAAGAAACAAATATAGGTGATCTGAAAGTTAAAAATGAGGATAAAAAGCCGCTTAAAGCGCAATCGCCAAATTGTCTAGAAATATGCAAATGGACCGGCAAATTATATTTACTAGTAAAAAATTGATAAAAGTATTTCTTGCATTTTCTTACATTCACACTGAGCCGATATACTTATTCTCAGCCGAAAGACACATTATAGTATTGCAAGTTAAAGAAAAGCAAACAGTGATCTGTTTGTACAATGTACATATTTAAAAATTAAACTTGAAAGACAATCTAAAAATACATGAATGTATAATGCATAGTTCCTACTGAAAAAAAATCATAAATCCAAGGTCTTCAAATGAATGTGACTCATACAATCGGCATCTGCTAATCGTTTTATAAAACACTTTTCCTCTAATGTTATGTTAATAAATACCTTTAAAGTCCATTAGTACGCGATTTATAATGCCAACACTCAAATATTAATGTTCAAGTGTTATACTTCAGGGATTTACGAAATATTGTGGTGTAAATCACAGGAAAGTTGAATAAGACTAGAAAAGAAATGTCAGCATGCCAAATGTGCCGAACCTTCGACGGTACAAATGTATGCCGTTATAGTAAACCAGTAGCAATTCTTCCGTAGAAGCCCTATAATCCAGTAGACCTAACAAAATCCCGAATAATAACATTAACGCTTTAGATCTTAATTTTAAAAGCTATTTGATAATTCTGACTCCATAACAAACAATTATGAACTACACTTTACAGAATGATCGTGATAAGCTTTTGGTATTCTATGGAAGTACTGCTACTACTGTAAACAAATAGAAGGAGCCATGAAAAGATCACATTTTAAATTTATTCAAATGTCTTTAACTACTTAAGTAGCACTGCGTTTAAAATATCAATTACTCACTCATTTTTCCAATGTGCTATTTCACCCACCGTCTGGTCTCCCCAACACAATTCTTAGGACTGAATTCCATGAACCGCATAATACATATATAGCAGGATAAAATGAGTCACATGTTATCAGCGGTTATATCCTCAGGGTTTTGTATAGGAAAATTCTGAGGAGGTAATGTTCTGCCACTAGTTTGTTTAATTCTTTCTTAATTAATAGACCTATTTGCTAATTAAACGTGAATTTAAACGACCACCCCACAATCCCTTGCTTTTTATGCTATTTTAATTGCAGTGACCTATGTCCAATTTTGTTATTTTAGAATGTTTTTGTTATTCTATTCATCTGAAATCAAGATGTGATCAAAATCACATGTTACGTTTGAAAATTCAAAGCGACCCTGTTTTTAGTAAGTGTTCCAATTTCTTAGTACGCCTAACCACCAGATGAACTCTTAAGTCGCCTTTTGCTATGAAAACGTGATACCAATTGTATACGTTGCTAACATTCTGAGTTTCATTTTAACCTTAGTTTGTTGAACTGGAAATACTGTGTAAGGGTAGTTGAATCACGTGATATTGTTAAAGATAAGAACATATTAGATACAAGCTTTTCACGGTTCACGCCGATTAATTTCACCCAGAAGCCGTTTCCTATGTTACTTAGCAATAGCTGAAAAAAATCCTTTTTTAGTATCAATTAAAACCGTTCAGATTAATAGTAAACAAATTTAGTGTTGCTATTCGTAGTACAGTATAAGTTCTTGCATGAGCTAAGTAACTAAAATGGTTTCGTAGATGAAGAGGAATAAAAGGAATCCAAAGTATTGGCCTTTACTACGTTGTTACGTAGAAAACGTGAAATAGAGTTCTCTACCTAATGGCATGTGCTTGTCTGAGCCGACAACCGGTTCCAAAACTCAGCCAATGCGAGGCAGTGTAAATCAAGATCAGAAATAGGCATTTTTTTTCATTGATCAATCAGTGTGTGATTCATATTTATTCCGCAGTTGCATTTCAATAGTCATATTCTTATTGCATTTCACAATGTTTACATTTGTCTTGAAACGCGGTTTACGACTAGGTGTAATATAATAGGAGCTATCTTTTTAATTAATCTGTATTGTGATTTATGGGAATTTAGGACTGCAGGCTTGTGAGACAAGTCTGAAGTTGCATGACTGAATGTCAAGTAAAACATGATTGTAAAATCGTTTCCCGAAATTTTGCTTTAGGAACGACTTTAGCTCATTAAAACTAGTGAAATTTTATTGTGACAAGCTATTTGTGCCTTACCCACTAATTGGGAAAGTCAAAAACCCGGGAAGATTATCTCTCTCCCCTTCATATTCGCTTATGAAAATACACAGAACTTGGATTGGGAACTGTTCCGATAAATGAGGAGCCATGACCTCGGACTTATTTCCTGTCGACGTTGACATTGTTTTAATACGGGATAGCAATAATGACATACATAAAACTGGACTCACAGTAGGACCGGGACGAACAGCGGAAGACGAGCAGCTACCGGCAGCGGCGAGCGGGAATCACTGGCGACGATCGGTGGCTAGCGGCCACCAGTAGAGGCGAGCGGTGACGTTGGGAGACCTGCTTAGGTCTCTGGGGCACGGGACAGTCGCGCTATCCCGTGCGACTTCTCTGGACACAACATGACACGGCGGGACGATGGCGGCGATGGCGACGGCAGCGACCTTGAGTCGTGGCGCAGCGTAACGTATCGGCGAGCGGCGAGATACCTATAAAAAGGGCGAAGACTCGGTGGATGGTGATTTCGGTGTTGGAGACCGTGGGCAACGCGCGGGAGCCCGTATGACGGATCTGAAAGATCGTGAATAAGTTTCATGACGTCTGAACACTGGCTACAGAATTCTCAAGCGCATGTATGGCAACAATGAACGACCCGAGAATCCCACTTCTGACACCACTGTTACGGAGTGTGTGCAGAATCAGTTTAAAAAAAGCTTTTATTAAAGTTTATAATAAGTTTATTAAGTCCAAAATAGAAAGATTGCAAGGGCCTAGTGCTCACAACGAAGTCTAATATAGGTCTGTCTTAATGATGGCGATAACGGCAGAATGATGAAATCGACCTATGCATAGGATAAGGTTATATTTACAAAATCTCAACTTCTCTTTTTTCGCGATTTAGATTTAATTGGGGACACAATTATCTGTAACATTTTTTGTTCTTCGAACAACAACAGCAGTTTCGTTTCCGTAGTGTCGTTCTGTATGTAGGTACTAATGTAACAGTAAACCTGAGAAGGTATAATAGCGAAAAAGGAAGAGGCAGGATGGAAAAATAAACATACAGCAAGATACGGATTTGCTAAGCATCTTGGAACTCAAATGATAGTTGTGTCCGGGAATTTTGAAGATCCTCAATCTACCCAGAGAAGTTTCTCAAATAGGCTTTTGCTGCATCGGCATTCGTTATTTTATAAATAAAATTGTAAAATACAACCGTGCAATTAATATTTCCAACCGCAGATAAAGGGCAATGTACACCATTATTAATATTTTCCTGCACACCACAAGGAAAGTTCGATGACTAACAAAATACCTTTGGAGATAAAATAGTTATTCATAATAATGTCCTTCTGTTAAACTATGGTGATAGTTCGGTTTGTTTGGAAGCAAGAAATATCCAGGAAACTATCTCTATGATAAATACATCCGCACCATGATGGCGCGGGGTCTAAAACCTAAACCCTCTTAATGAGGCTCGCGCCCGACGGTGGGACATATTATGTATACAGGCTGATAATGATGATGATGATGATGAAATACACCTAAAATTAACATAGTTCTGAACGCACATTGACATGACAGTCTTGTGTCGTAGAAATCAGAAACTAACAGAGATTTTTCGATCTCATGACCGATATATTATGCTAAGTTACAACATTAATAGTGTGAGCATTTCAATATTTTGGTAGCGCTAAACATTAAAGTACTAACCAATCACTAAACAGTTGCAGAAAATACAATACGTAAACAAGTGTTACGCAATTCGGTTGTAAATAAAACACTTCATAGAATTCCAATGTACGTAAATTACAGTTTGTTAATATGAATTATTCTTGAATTATTTCCTTAAAAATTTTAGAACAAAATAAAATTTACATGTTTAATAACTGTCTGCTGCATATTCTCGTGGTACTGAGGACCCGGGTTCGATTCACAGGGCAGGGAAAGTCGTAGCTAGGTTTTTCTAATACGATATCCTCAGTAGTAATACGGAGTGATGAATTGTGCTCGAAAAAACAACATTGTTTAAATGAGTGTGCAGATATGGCCTACCTATGAATATATTATATGTATTTGTATACATTTGTTTTTGTGTATATTCGTGTTCCAATTTGATATTAATGTTTACGTCAAACAATGTTATTCAATAATAAATTTGTCAAATACCTCATAGATTTGTACTATATGTTATTGTATCTATTTCCTCTACAAATTGTTTAATTGTATTAAACTACAGCCAAAATCTTTGCCCTATTGGACGAGGGCTTCTATGAGGTCATAATAATATTGTTTTCAAAATGACGCCAAGTCATCGAAAATCACGGCGCATTTTTGACCTATTGAAAAAAAATCGTCCTTACCTATGGAACTAAAGTCTTCTATTTCATGAAAAAAATGATTTTTTTCACTATACATACCAATTATGTTTTTAAATTAAATCATATATACTTCGATGAAATATATATGTTTGTAAAACCTACTGCAGTATGGGCGCCTTTACATATTTGGGAAATCTAGTTATGGGACGATAAAATAAAAATGAACCAGAAAATATCATAAATTGTTATTCAAATTATATTCACGTTTCCTTATAATATCTGAAAGGTTTTCGCGGTTCCAATTAATTCGTTCATTATATTTATCATTTTATAAGGTTAATTTTACTGGTTTCATGCGAGAGGCTGGTAAATAGACAATAATCCTACTATTAGAGAACTGTTTTCAAATCTAAAAATGTTATTTTCCGCTAGTCCGTGATACTTGAAGGTTTTGTGACTTTGGCAAGATAAAATAAAAATCTTTAGAGATTTTCTACACGTACCAAGAAGATATTAATTTTAAAGAAGTTAGAAGCGCCTTTTCAAATTTTAATTGCACTGCACGAATCGGTACTTATTGCAATGAAATATCTTGTAGGCGCTCTAAACTAAATGTATAATAAAGTGTAAATAAATAAATAAAATAAGTAATTAATACATAAGCGCTGTATCCCATTGAAAGTGGTTCAGAATCACATATGACATCGGACCTAGTGGACGTGCTAGCTATTGAAACTAAGCTATGTTAGCTTTATTTAAAAAAACCGTCCCTAAAATGTCAAAATGTAACAGGGGCTATGAAACTACTGAAGTTAAAATGTTTAAGATAGTTTGCAACGGGATTAATTTTGTTATCATGAATGTGAATTTCCTAATCCCACTTTTAAAAAATATAAGAGAAATGTTGCAAATAAACGTGAAACGCTTTTGGGCTTCTATGGAAGTACCGCCACTGCTCATAGCATATTTACGGTAACAGAACATACAGCAAAGATATTTTGCTATTATAAACAGTCTAGCATTGACTATAGATGTCGCTAGTTGACGTAATCAGGCCGGCTTATTTATAGTTAAATATATTTATATGTGAATTGTATAATACAGAATACAGATCCCGTAACGCTCTAGAATCTAGATTTTCAATCAGACGGACACTGGTTATATCAAATTCTTCGGCTAACGCAGTTATCGAAGAAAATAAAGAATGTAATTCAAAAGTTTTTTAATAGAAAAATATTAAAAAAAATATATTAAAATGTTTAAATTTAGGCTCTGCTACATTTCATTCTCTTTGTAGACGGGTCCATCTTGCACACTTGTCCTGGACTGCATTTTACATTGTCGCAGTAAATTCCGGTGCCAGCTGTAATATTAAAAGTTGTGCATTAGTCTCTTTTAAACGCTCATAATATTTTCATTATTATCTCAGAGTTGTAGCGCCGTAAGGAACCGTAAGTAAGCCGTTTAAGGAACCCGAAGGGGACAGTGGTAGTTACAATACTATGAGGTAGGCGAAGTGAGAGTTTAGCTGGGTCCGCCGTCAAGACAACAGAATTGGTATTTATTTAAAAAAAATTATGTTATATCTGCTTGTTCCTCAAATAAGTTTGTGAATGTACGGGCTACACTCTAAGTGAACACGTTGGTCTAATACAGACTAGCTGATTTGTCATACTCAACTTTTTCCATCACCTTTTAAACACGATAAAATTTAATATAACGATAAATTCGTTTTACTAACGCTCTTAATCGCATTAGTAACAGATTATTAGCGATTTGGTGGCCATGACATTCCAGATTTTTCTTTGTAGTAACAACTTTAGTATGTAGTAGCGCTACAGGAACCAATATGTGATTTATAAATATAAAAAATTTTGAAAAGCCATATATGTCGGTGTCAATATATGTATTGACAGATCACGCACTCTGCAAGGGCTATTGTTAAAACATTGTGATGTTTAATAATTACTCAAAAGATGTACAACATTCCATTGTTGATAGTTGTGGATATGCCACTATGAGGGTTTCTGGGATATTTTTTTATTTATTACTTATTGAAAGGTCTCAATTTTTATATCATGTTTTGTTTTCAATTTTTTAATAAAGATTATTATGATAGCATGGGTGAGCACTATGGTTGAAAGTATGTAATAAGGCGTGAGTCCTCCACACATTCCTAGACCCCATATATTTTTTAACATGATATATAGTTTATATACTCACAATTAGAGTATTGGTGGGAGCCTCCGTTGCCACCAGCGCCACCATACGGCGCGGCCTCGGAACAAGACTTGGTGTTGCAGGAATTGGAGCAGCAAACCTTCCCCTGCTTACAGTCGTAGTCCTGGACGCATTTTGGACTGCAGCCGTATACTTTGGACGGCAGAGGACAGGCGCCGGCTGAAATATTTATAGATTTGTTTATGCTTTAAAAGACGACTTAAGTGCGGTGGCGACTGGCGGGTAACGGATGCATGAGGGATGCACAAGACTTGGCGCTTTCTTGGGGAGGTCTACGTTCAGCAGTGGACGGCGATAGGCTCAGTATATAAAAGATAGATTTTACATAGATTAACAACTCGTTATCAATACTCATATTTATATGAGAATTTACATAAATGGAATTAATAACAAAGAGGTGTAAATAACAAAATAAGTAGGTACTAATTAGTAAAATTTAAATAAATATTACAAATAGCGGCTTTATCTCTTCGACGATAGCTTTCACGCCACTGTTAGATGGACTGGAGAGATCAGAAGCATAATGTGGTTTGTTAAAAATTCTGATTTTTTAAAATGATGTAAGCATTTTAATATTTTTTGCCACTTTCTATGATTATAAAACAATTAACTAAGTACTTTCTTAAAGAAGAGACTTACCGGCTTCTGTGTAAGCGATCGTAAGTGCCACAGCAAAGAGAGTAAGCAATACTGTCATAGAACCTGAAAGCAGAATAAAAAGAATCAAGACATTGTTTAAGAGCTTTATTTATTAATGTACAGTCGAAACCGGATATAACGACACTGAAGGGACCTTATATTTCGGACGTTATATCCGATAGTTGTTATAAACGATAGTAATTACTTTATATAGAATGTGCCGGGACCTTACCATTCGGTTGTTATAACCGGTCCGTCGTTATAAGCGGTGTCGTTATAACAGGTTTTCACTGTATTTACATAGATAATGTAAAGGTGGGCTTATTGTCTGAGGCACTCTCATCCAGTCGAACCTTTGGATAGAAATTTAGTTGGCCATAAACAAAACAGATTTTTTTCGAGAGCACCTGTGCATTAATATTAATTCTAATTCATAATTCCATGTTTATAGCTATAGATTATTATAAACATATTAAATAATGCTTATTTAATCCATCAATCCATCTCGGTGGTCACTGACATTAACTTATCTTGACTCGTCTCTTAATGGCAAAACCTGTTATGTATCAATGACCTGAATCTTAAGCTGACGAGAGGACGTATATGTTCTGTGTTATCTATATATTCCCTGACTCTTTGTTATAGGGTAAAACCCCCAATCATTGGCACTCTACCAATTTATTGGCATGCTTCCGTTTTTTAAGAAAATTAAGATTTCATGTAGCCAAACTATAATTTTTTTAGTAGAAATTAAACAGTAGTATCTTTCTTTACTCAACTGACAACGAACACTTTTTATTTATTAAAATATAACGGCGCAATAGCCATTTGTTTGACAAGCCACGACCTGTGCGTCAAAAATATTCAAAATATTATTTTTTTACTAAGGTAAGAGCTATCAGAATCTTAACAAAAATTGCAAACCTGTTATGTTGTTCCTATATATATTCATTGTGTCCTATTGTTAAATATATTAACTGCCTTTTTTAAGCATTGCTTTACAATTTAATCGCCAACATTTAATTTTTTGTGGGGTGGCAACATTTGGTATGCGTAAAATCTATTTATCCATTTTATTGGCACTCATGCCAATATAAGGGTATTTAAAATAATTTGAATTTGTTAAAAAATATACATTGTTTGTCTCAAAATTTAATGTAAATTGCATTTAAAATATTTTCGAAAGTTTTAGGTACACCAATCCAAATGTTGACCCACTGCCAATTATGTAAAATCCATTCAATAGCACGGGTGTCAAACATTGGTTACAAAGGTGCCAATTATTATTATTTTCTCAGCCACAAGTAGTCAAGAGAAAAAAATAATAAAACATGTTTTAAGATTAACACAGAAGAGAACCTCCAAAAAGCTTTACACGAAGTATCAAATGGCATGACCTTAAAACTTTCTGCAAAAACCTCCAGCGTACCGCGGACTACCATACAATTCAGAATTAAACATCCTGACCACGGCTCTAAGAACGGTCCGTCTACAACTGACGAAGAAGAACTACTTTTTGTTGACTGGATAAAATTAGTAGCCAAAAAGGGTTTCCGAAGAGAAAAGAAGATTTGATAAAAAATTTCAAATTCAAACTTTCTTAAAACATTGTGATGAAACCTACACACCTAAAAATTTTTAGAAATTTCTTAGGTGTGTAGTCCGGGAACCTGCACAAGGCCACCGTGGTGGACTATGGCCTAAACCCGTTCAATGGTAGAGGAGGCCCGTGCTCAGCAGTGGAACGTATATGGACTGATGAGATTGATAAAGCGAAAAGTCACGCTTAAAAAAAAAGTTGTTCTACTCTTTTGTTTAAGCCTACAAGGTTTTTTATTTGTTTTCTTTTAATATTTTATGAAAAGTTTAAAACCATATTTAAAAATAAGTGGTACAACTGATATGCTATGTTCCTATACAAGTAAATGTTATTTTCCTTTCAACAAAGGCTTTTATTTTGTTTATTTCAAATTGTAATTGATACATATTATCTTTAAACAGGTATAGATATCGTAAATTACATTTTAAAGGACTTATAAGACCTAGCAGTAATTTTTTTGTTTTTTAAGAATAGTGACAATAATTGGTAATAATCACTGCCAATGAAAGGTTTGACTATGCCAGCAATTGGTATTTTAGGCACTTTTTTAAAAAGGTACACTTTATTAAATAAAACGATTTAATTTATTACTGACAAGTACTTTATAATATTCTCTAATGATTAGAAGATACATAGAAATACTTTTTTCTTTGTTTAAAAAATATTTTACATACAAATTTTACCGATTTTGTGAAGTAGCTGCTTAAAGTGCCAATAATTGGGTGGTTTACCCTATTATTTTACTGACACGGCAAAATGACAGGACTGATTCTGCTTTTAAGTACGGTTCTGTGCAACGGAACATGTAAAGGCGAGAAAATTTGTATTATAAATTTAACATAAAATATCAAAATAATCTCTTTCTATAATAAATTAAATGCATACCGCGTTTAATTGAGACACCTAAATATTCGTCAAACCTTTCCTTATAAAAAATATGTTATTAATTTATACCGCCTGTTTTAATTCTCTGAGCAATTCTTCATGAATGTTTTTTTATTGGTCCGGCCCATGGTAATTTTATATCAAGTACCCATGTATATACTTTCACAAGGTCCTACCATCTCCTTACCATAAACCATTCAAATTCAAGTACAGCGGAAAGAGATTCTAAAGCGAAACAGATACACAGATAGACTAAGTTATTTTCGCAATCACAGCATTAGTATGGTTTCTCAATGCCAATATTACTATTACGTGGAATATACTTGACTGTACAAGGAAAAATAAAAATGTGTAACCTCACAGAAACATCTGGCGAGTATATTTACTGAGTAGCATGATAACCGCATTAATTGTGTTCAATTTAATACTAAATAGGTATCTGCTTATTCATCGCGAGTACAAATCAGGATGTCTCCAATTTCAGCGTAACTCGAATACACGGATATATTTCATACGTAAGAAACCTTATTTTTTAAAGACTTATATCCTTATATGGTTGAGTAATAAGCAATTTAAGGTTATTTATTTATTTTTCCTGTGTTATTATCCATCTAAAGGTTGCCTGAAAGACATTGCCTAGAGCGATAAGTCGCCTCCTATTTCTTGTTATTTTTATTTTTTAACAAGAAAGTACATACATACATACATAAACTCACGCCTGTCTCCCATTAGGGTAGGCAGAGACTATAGAGCACCAAATGCCACGGTCCAAACATACCTCTTTCGCTTCCTCCACTGACATTATCCTCTTCATGCATGCACGTCGGTTTCGAGGACTCTTTACGTTACCCTTTTTAAATAAGTTACCTATATGGTCTTTGTAGGTACACCTGGGCCGTCCTCGACCGACTTCACCACTCACTCTCGCATAGTAAATCTCTTTCGTAACTCTACAACCATTCATCCTTTCAATGTGGCCAAACCATTTAAGCATCCCCTTTTCAATCTTGGTCACTACATCGACTTTCAATCCACATTTTTCCCTTATCGCGCTATTCCTCACTCTATCTACCAATTTCACTCCACACATGCTTCTCAGTGCTCTCATCTCAACCGCAAGAAAGTGTTAATAAATAATAAATAAGATATTATCATCATCATCATTAGCCCTACGTCGAAATGCTGGGCAAGAGCCTCCACTAACATTAAGGGGGTTTAGGTCTTAGTCCACAGCGCTGGCATATTGTGACTGTGAGTTTGCGGCCTACACTCCTAAGAAATTCCTAAGAACTTTTAAGTGCGCAGATTCCATCGTTAAGTTTTTTGTTAAAGTAGGTGATAATACATTTTTAATACACTCATAACTACGAAAAGTCAGAGGTGTATGCCTGGGGAGTAAACCTGCGACCGCAGAGATTTTCGACCGCGCGCTTGAAAATCGCCATCACTACGTCATTTAAAAACATTTGATAGAAGATAAAAATTACCATTTATTTTTAACCATTAATCATGTATGTCACAAACGTAAGTTTTTGCAATGGACATCGTTCGTAGACAGCTTGTCAATTTTAAGGCTGACAAAAAATCGCTTCGATCAGATAAATGTTACTGAGGTATCTTTTTAACTAATTACGATGATGAAATCATTAATCATCATTTGAACTCAGTTTTTTACTCCTTATTTATTGCTAGCAGTTGGTCCCTAGTCCGCTTCTGACTGGTTGCTGTCTGTTAAGTTTTGCAAATTACACGTAAAAGTAAATAAGGAAAAATGGACTATTATGCACCACCCACGTATTTGGAATTCACAATTCGTATTAACTCTGCGAAAATACTGGTAAGTACATTAATAAGACCTTTTAACATTGTTTTATTTGTATAGTTTTGCGGCTTTTGTAGTCTACGTTATTTTACACAGGCTGCTGTGTGGACGTCCCACATAACATAGGGAAATGCTGCTAATAGGTATATATTATTTGACAGCCCCCGTGGCGCAATTGGCTAGACACCAGCTTGCGAAACGAGAGGCCGCGGGTTCGATCCCCGCACCGAGACAAATGTTTGTGCGAACTATTAATTATTGGTTTCGGGTCTGGGTGTTTGTGAGATCGAAAAAATCTCTCGTAGTGTCTGATACCCACGTCACAGGTCTTGTAACCTAGTGTGGGGTCAGAGCTATGTATGTGACTGTTGGGTGTATTTATTTATTCAACAAGGCGGTCTAAATAACAATAATTTTACCATTGCGATTATATTACTTAATATTAGCTCTAGCCTCTAACTAAGGCAGGTTATAACCAAGGTGATTTAAAACCCCCTGGCGTTTTAAAAATCCCAATACAAAATGAAAAAAAAAAACAATTTCCTAACAACCCCATCCATATTACCTTTATATCACTGTAGCTATTACCTGCCTGAGTTTTCGGTCACGGTCATCTATACTAATATTATAAAGAGGTAAGGTTTGTGAGTTTGTATGTTTGTAAGTTTGTATGTTTGTGACGTTGTAGAAAGTAAACTCGCGATCTACTGAACCGATTTTGAAAATTCTTTTACCAATAGAAAGCTCCGTTCTTTCTGAGTGTCATAGGCTAATCATCATCAGTCCGAAAAATGATAAGACTTTTTTGTTGTAGCAGGATTTGCGAAGTAAGTCGGAGAAAAAACGGGCGAACGTAACCGTTTTTTGCAAACGCTGCCTTACCCATGGGAGATATATAGTTGAGTCCTAGAGAAAAGTTGTAGAGCTTGATAATATCTACAAAAAAGTCAGCGGTAGCATATGTCTAACTTTTAGGGTTAATTCACTAGAACCTCTTTTATGCTAACTAAATTTGTTATAAAATAAAGCATTGTTTGTGAAGGTATTTTTATAAAGATTATATTAATCCTTATCCAAATAAATGCGTTATTCAGTATAAGTATTAAATTTAAAAGAAATTTGCCCTTTACATCATTTGATTTCAATGAGTATCTTAGAAGATATCGCAGTTTCAAAATAATCATCAAGCGCGCAATAATTATGTACAAGGCGCCGACCGGCGCGTTACGGTTTCACGTTTAAATAATTTTACCAATTTGTATGATTTTTGGTATGGGCATAAATAGAACTTTAAGGAGTAAAATAGACTATAACTTATTATCTTTCTGAACTCAACCCTGTAGTCTACGCGGACGAAGTCGCGGGCAACAGCTATACCCAATATAAATACATTTATGCATACATGCCGTGTAAATTAAGTTGCAACGTTAGACACAGACAGGTTCCAAAACCTTGATAAAGCTTGTTTTATGTAATATTTTTGCTACACTTTAGTGATACTTTTTATTGAGCACCAGTTTTCTCTACAACTCAGAGGGGTTAGGCTTAAGTCGTTAAGGCCTAGTGCGGAATGGCGGATTACACACGTAAGAAATCTCTAAAAAAATTTAGGCGCTTAGATTCCATCACGGTGTTTTCCTTCACCGGTAAAGTACGTGACAATTTATTGTAGTTACACACATATCTTCTAAGAGTCAGTTGGTGTGTGTATGGAGTTTGAACCTAACAAACTTTTGAACGCTTTGACAGCCGACCGAGATTTAAATCCACTAGAGAAATACCATATTCCCGGCATATATTATTTCTTTTTAAACAACTGCTAGTGCTCTGTACTTTAAGATACTTCATAAAACTTCATTTAAAGGATTAAATCTTATTCTCATAACAGGTTTTCGATTAACAAGCCAGTACTGATTCACCCAAAAGAAAAAGTTGTTATACTTCAACAAGGTGTAAACAAACTCACCCATTTTAATACACTTTCTAGTACACACGCGCGTCGCTCTGTAGGTAGCGGCACACTGACCACGGCATTTAAACTTCTCACTGACTTAGTACGTCTCGTCATGCATACATACATAAATGTTTTGTATGGATTGTATGTGTGAATCATTCCTAGGCACTTGTTGATATAGTAGGTACACGTTAAGAGCTTTGATGTTGTTTTTAAATTTAAGGAATACTTTGGAATTCATTTAAAAAAAAATAGTTTCTCCTAAGGGAAAAACATAATCATACACCCACCCAGGAATTAAACCTAGGATGTTTCGGTAGTTCAGCACAATACATATTACTTACCTAAACTAAAAGTTACACTAGAAAATTTTTGTTTATCACATTACTACAACATATACCTATATCAACACGCAACGACCAAGATAATCTTTATATCTACTTGAACATTTTGCAGTCCGTCCTCGCAAAACTCCCATTCTAAATCCTTGGGCCGCAATTTCCCAGCTATTGTCACGAACAATACGACGTAAAACGAGTTTCCACGATTGTGGATTTAATTTAAAAATACGTATCTTGAAAACGGGTTTTTAAATAGATCTTTGTATTTGCGTCACTTTGCAGACCTAGATTATCCATGTTTAAACAACAATAGTGGTCAAACATGGCACTAAGTTTTTGTTTATATTCGCAAGAAAAAACACGACGAAAAACTTCTATCGATGAACATGGCGACCTGTCAAAATGTTTCTTACATAATATCTTTATCATAATTGAAATGTGCTTAAAAACTCCCTAAACGACGAAGCAAGTTGATATCTTTATAAACCATACGATACCATACGTATCTACCAGATTTATTGCAATATGAAATGTAAATTGTTAATTTGACTTTTAACCTTCAAAGTGCATCACAACTTCAATAAATATTCTGAAGTCATTTAAAACTATAATAATATTTGTACTGTACAAAAACCTTTTTATACATTTTCGTAGATGTATTTTTGTGTCGTGAAAAGCATAATCTGCCGCGACTTTATTCCTGAAACGGTGGGTAGAGATGTAATTCTATAATGTTTCGATCTACTAGAACCCTATTATACCAGTAGCGGTACATCCATAAAAGCCCAGAAGCTTAGCACGTTAATTGTGTAATGTCTATTTTATAAATGTTTATTGTGGTATCGGGATGTTTTCATTTATAAGTATGTCACATTGGTCAAATAAAGATTCAAAGCTTAAAGTTATTATTGAAAAACCGTCATTGCCCAATCAATACTAATGTTTTTGACGTTGCCATTATCTAGAATGCCACATATGAACGCATGCATCAAGTAATTTCGATGAATCTATTAGGCACACTTATTTTTTAATAAATAGTACCTACTCAGTTTCATACGAGGAAAATTATTCTTTGTAAAATTGATAGAGAGGGGGCGTCCCTAGACCCTAGAGGCAATTGCTTGTCGCGTTAAGGAAACAGTTTATTTATTACCCAAAAATAATTGTAGAGTAACAAGATATCTCATGACTTAAATTGGAGGATAAGTGCCGCTTCCATTATTCGCCCTGGAGAACTTTAGACCTGTAAGGGCTGCTGTGACTTGTAATAGTACCTACGTCCCACGGAGGGCATTGCACTGCAATGTCCCACCTTAAAAGACTAATACTCTGCGTAAAAAATAAAGTTATTGAAACAAATGGTAAGGAGAAATGTCTGTTACACTATACTGAATAGGTAGGTACATGGTAGGTACTGTTCGTAAAACGTTCTTTGATAATTTATTGGTGTGTATTTAACAATATTGTGTTGTTTAGTTGACGTCTCTTTGGTTTGTAGCGCCATCTCTTAGTACACCTCGATAACCACTTATCACAAATATTCACCGCTTTAAGTCCTTTTTTTAATAGATGGCATTATAAACATTAGTACCAATATTTATGCAAAATAATTGAATTTCTATATCTTGTACTTGTTAAAACAATAATTTAGCTTTAAATATATGTAAAATAAAAATAAACATATTTAGCAAGGTAATAACTTTATAGTGCATGAGTGACGTCTACCGGATAAATTGTGAACTATATTTGAAAATTTCGGTTTTGTTGATTGTCAAGCATTCAAGTATTCAACGGGTGATTTTTTGTTGAAATTGTTTATTTGCTATATTAATTGTGACTTTACGTGGTTTGCGTAATTAAAGACATTATTTATGGACAAAAGTATGTTAATTGTGTAATTTGTGATATAAATTTGTGTTTTATACTTTATCAACAATGGATCCTTTCACTCAAGTAAGTTAATTTATAACGATAACGGATTTCTATGATCTGAAGGTCACTAATAATTTTCAATAATGTGATTTTTAACGTATAATTCCAGCGTATGTTGGAAAGAGCGAAGGCTAGACAGGAGAAAATCGACCAAAAGCTTGCAAATTCTGGTCAAGCTGTACCAAAAAGAAAACCTTTATCAGAGAACATTAGTGTGATTAAAAATCAGTCTTCCCCTGTTAAATCACCGATTAAGCCGGCACGAGAGTCTATAACTTCGCCGCGGAAGTCTATAAAGTCTGAAACTCCAGTAAAACAAGGGAATAAAAGACAGAGTACGCAAAAAACTGAGCCTGCCGTGGTATCCTTAGTTCAGAAGCCACGAAATGACGTAGTGGTCACTAAAAAAGAGTTTAAAAGTCCAAAAAAAGGCAGTATTACTAGACGCAACTCTGATGTATCGGTTGAGATTAATATATCGCACAGAAATGACATTCAGATTGAAGTCCAAGTGGAAGAAAGAGATGCACCCATAAGCGTTGTGTATGATTCGCAAGCAGAACGAGGGAGCAACGTTATTATTACTGAAATTGAAGGTGAGAATATTATTGTGTTTTTTCAACATCACATGTGTACAATGTACATCTATTTCCCAATTAGATGATGGTAAAACAAGATTGTGAAACTTTTATTAAATAAACTTAAAGCTATTATTGTTTCTTATGTTGTTACTTATTGACCATCGCTGGATGCAGGCTGCCTCTGACAGGTCGCTGTGGAGGTCATTGGGGGAGGCTTGTGTTTAGCAGTAGACATCTTTCTGGTGATGGATAATGTTACTCAAATAAATAGGGATAACACCTTTACTTTTTTATCCCTAAGCTTTTAACTATGCTAAGCTATCAAATTGAAAAGTTAAATAAATTAAATAATATCAACTAGTGTTTAAGCATGATCTCTCATGTGTAACTGATAACAAATGTCACTCTAAAACGAAAAATTAATTAACACAAATCACAATAAACATGTTTTCCTTAAACAAATAAATATATTTTTACACCACTTACCGCACAACTGTTACTCATCCGTAAGATAAACAGTTCCACAAATCCATTAGTAAATTTTGTTTTTCACTAATTAAAACAAAGGTAATTATTGTTTAAGTTCAATATTACAGTCATTGGTTGTTGTGTTTTGTGTGTGGTCACTCTTGTTGTGATTTTGTGAAGTTTTTTGTTTGTGAATTATGTTTTTGGCTACTCCAGGTACATATATTTGTAATTTACAATGAATTCAATATGATTTAAGTATTATTTACTTTGCAGCAGTCAGCCGTCAATCATACAATTTATAAGTTTTTTCTTTAAATGATTCTGTTAATCTATAATTTGATGGTTATTCGTTATATGTTGTTAACATGTTTAAGCTTATATGGTGTTCACAAAATCATATACATTGAAAATAGATTTTGATGCAATTTGGCATACAGTTTAGTCCTTATAAAATTGTATGAAATCTAGCTGCTAGATGTAGCAACTATATTTTACTACTCTGATTCCATGTAGAGAAAGCTGTTTAGCCACACCAAAATACTTTCATTTACATGTAAATATTTTACCTAAAACTTAATATTTCAGACGACACATCCAAAAAGCTGGATATGATAACTTCTGGCGACATGTCTGAGCAGAAGGGAGACCGTGGAGCACTCAGGCACAACTTCAAGTCCCGATTAGATAGATTGGGAAATTTATATTCAGGTGATTGATTTAAATGATCTACTATTGATGTAAAAGATTTGAAAATTGTAGTCTTATAGTAAATTTAAGAACTTTTAATTGCACAATATGATACAAGTCTTAAATTTGATATTATTAGTGACTTTGCTGTTAAACGCATGACACACACCAATACCAATTAACAAATGCAATGTGTTCCATTTAAAACCTGTTTCATGCTCTACAATCATGTTGTCCCAGGTTTAATTTCCTGATTAGGCCAATTGAATTTTTTTATTAGCGATAGCATAACTGTGAAATCACAATTGGCGAGATATGGGTGCAGAAATTCACATCTGTCTACACCTTAAAGTTATACAGGTGTCAATGTGTGTATGTAAAAATAAGGACATGCGCAGTTACACTGCTTAATTAGGTAACAAGATATATGAGTACTTGTATATAATATGGCGGTATTTAATCGCGTACACTGCGTCGCTTGTCATGACAGTTTTTGTTCATTTTAAGATGCTTGAATATTGCACTTATTGCGTAGATAGAAGTAACTTGCTCATCCTGTTTCGATAATTTATTCAGATTGCATTTCAACCTCGAAAAGGAAGCGATAACGTAACGGTTTTGATGCCAATAATACGAGAATTATGTACATTTATCACATATATTCCACCCGCTACTATAACTTCTTTATTGAGCACAGAAGCTCAGCGAATCTAATCGTAAAAGTTAATCGGAAAACAGATATAGAGGAGGAATTGGAAACAAAGAGTTGTCCACTTCCCTCCACACAAATGGGGGAGACAAAATATTAAACTATAAGGTTTCACTCTGACATAAAAGATAAATACAATAGCCACGATGATTACAAAGACTGTGACATTAAAAAAAAGTCAGATAAAAAGCTTTTTCCTAACGACCACATGCATTTACATTTGTGTTCTTAGTTTTCTATCTCAGTTTTATGGTGTATATCCTTTATAATATTTGATGAATAAAATCTTGAATGATCTTTTTTCATTCCAGACAAACCGGAGTTGTCTTCGCCGATCCACCGCACGGAGTCTGAGTTCTCAGCGGCGACGCCCCCGGCAGCGCCCAGGGAGCCGCGACACAACGACGGCAAGAAGAAGTTCGGCAGGCTCGCCGCTCTAGCAGACCAGATCAACAACTGGGAGGACGATCTCTCGCATCATAACTTTGTAAGTGTTGTACTGGTATAGTAATGTTAGGATATGGAATGTAGTAGGCATGGTTTAAGTAATATTTAAACGTCCGGTTAATTACCGGGTGTACCCGGGTATCCATTTTAACTTCGTAGATAGAATTTCGATTTCATAACTTTTTCCCCAAAATTTAAGTTGTTTTAAACCTAATTCTTATTAAAAATGATTATAAAAAGGAAAGTTTTTGAGCAAGTGTAATGTAAGCAAGAAAAAAACATGGGGTGAAAAAATAAGGTGGGCGCTCGAAGTCACCAATACCGACTTTCTGAAAGCCAAATATAGACTGGAAAGCGCCACTATTACACTCATGAATGTCCGTATGTATGTTTAAAAGTGACATTTATAATTTCAGCATCCCGAACCAGTGAAAAAAGGTGCAAAGCCCGCCCAACCAAAGAACAAGCTTGAGGAATCCACGCTCGATGTATCGATCAACTCGTTCAAGGACATCAACAAAGCATTGCAGTCAGCCACCACCAAGTCTAATCAGGTTTTTTACTATTTACTACAAATTAAAAAAAAAATTGAATTGGAAGGAAAATAAGGGGTCTGAAGTCGCCTGGGGGCAATTTAGAACTCCGTGCTTTTTATGTATAAGGTGTTATGGGACTGACATGAACAAGGTCATTTAAAATCCTTTATCCTTTTTTAATGAATAAAAAAATCTTCCGTGAAGAAAAAAAGTTGAGTGAAACAGAGGCGTGAGACCATGTAAGTACGTAGGTACGAATTCTTGTCTAGGTGCGGAGATCGAAACCGCAGCCTCTCGTTTTACCAGCATGTGTTTAGCCACATTGGTTATTATTTTTTTATATAAATATATTTATATTTAAATTATTTTATTTTTACAGGCTAGAAAATTCATCAAACCGGGCTCCCCCAAGAAAGCGCCGGTGAACGAATGTCAGCGGCTAGAGAAGCAGATTGTAGCTGAGTTGGTGAGTACTTAGACAATAAGATTCACACTGTTATTAATGTGTCTCTTTACAGCAATATTGTTTTAAAAAACATTGTGTATAAAATTTCAATTTAATTTTGGTGAAGTTAGATATTTGAATTTTGAGTGGTTAATGATAAACTATAGGAAATATGAAAGGATATTGAAGTAAATAATAATTTGAAATAAATAAAAAATTATAGAAGAAAGGGTAAGTAAATATTTAATATTTTATTTAGAACGATTTATGATAAAGAAAGTCTTATTATGTTTCACTGCATTTTTAACAGTGTGTGTTTTTTTGTGTAATTCAAAGTTACCCCATTTCGCCTTGTTCAATTACTTTTTGCCGACTTGAATCCCAATTTTAAAAGTTCATACGATCATTTTTTGTTGAAAAAGAAATTTAAAAACTTGTAAAGTATATTTTTACACGGTTTGGTAGTTTCCCTAAATTTCAATTAATTTATTGAGTCTTAAACAGAAATAAAACATGAAATTTCATATATTGTTATACTATATGCAGTCTATTACTATTACCAAAACTATTTTTACTATTATTTTGTTGAAATGCAGTGAAACGTATCTGTAAACGTTATTAACTGTAAACAAAAGCACTCCCCCTGCGACTAACAAACCTCAGCTTCCTACGATTGGTTCCGTGGTGTGGGTAATTGTTTTATACTATGGAGGAGGAGAGGATTGGGTTAGGCCAGCACCGTGGCTAAGGAACTGCAATAAAAATATAGCCTAGCAAAGTTTTTTGACTGACTTTTTGACGATGAACTAAATGAATTAGAAAAATTATTTATCTAAAGAAATAAAATAGACAATAAATATAGACGATATTTAAATAAAAAAAATTGTATCCTTAATCTTTTTGTGATTACTCTTATTTTGTCATTTTCTAAGACTGTCTGCTAAAATGCATCAATGTTATTGAGGAGACCTCGTTACATATTTTGTACTCCCATATACGTCATCAAGTCACAGACTTTCGTGTCCAATAGAGTTTTAGGGGAGACCTATTTATAGTAAAACTACAAACTATGTAATTTATTAATTAGGGTAAATTAGAAGTATATTAAGTAGTAAAGCAACAGTACCTTAGTTGCGGTGCTGTATATGCTGTGCGTGTTGCATCATGCGGTTTCGAGATCGAAGCGTGACCCAAAATGCTGCGTAAACATGAGCGGTTTGTGTCTATTAACGTGCGTATAAACAGTTTTTGGGAACTGTAACGTTTGTTTGTAATGCGGCGCGAAACAATACAAGGGATATGTGTAACTGGGATGTGTAAATTTTTTGTTTTAGAACTATGTAGCTTCATTGTTAATGGTGCGAGGAAATGAAAAAGTTTTTTTATTAAATTGAAATACTACTTAATTTTTAGTTATCATTAACAGCCGATTTAGCTCTCATTACTGGGCACGGTGCTCCTTTACAACTGCTCTCAGTTGTGGATCGCGGACCACAAACCTAAGAAATTCGTCACAAGTTTTAAGTGTGCAATTTTATTAGCGACGTTTTCTTTCACCGTTGAAGTACTTAGTAAATGTTTATTATATTAACACGGCTAATAGATGGCGTTGTATTTGTTCGTGATTACGATGAATGCCCAATAAAGTACCGAATACTGAACAATGCAAATCTACTGTCACTAGACAGACTTATGCCGGCATAATAAAACGCCGGAAAACATACCCCAACTTATATGTAGGTATCTGACACAAAAATGGAAGCTTAAATTGTCAAACCAACGCTAATACGCAGTGATATCATAACCCAATGAGTTCTATATTAGCGAATGTAATAACAGCGGTCGAACACTAAATCAATTCCTTCCGCGATTCTCAAGCACGTGGATGGAACGTAAACACATCGCCACTACGGCGCTGTCGAATTTGCGTACGTAACAGCGTGGTTATAGCCGCAGGACGACCTTTGCATGGCGGCTGGCGGTTTTAGTACGAGGAAAACTGTTGAGTCGCTGTTGATTTGTTAATATTTTTAGTAAGGCGAAAATTGGTGTTTGTGTTTCCAGTTAAGAAGACTGTGTTCATTTTTGCATATCTTGCAGAAAAAAACAAAAATATAAACTAAAAAATACGGTGCCAGAATTATCCATGTTGGCGGTCGTATCGTTTAACCTACTGTGACAATATTGGTAGCGCACATACACATTGTTGAATCGACGAATATTTGCTTGCCATCGAAAGTTTAGGATCTTTACTACAGATCGCTTATAGTTTAACATCTCGCCTTTTACGTACTTGCCAAGTTGGATTATGTTATTACTGAGAATTTAAATATTATGTAATTTAACAAAGGTTTATAATGGTTTAAAATTTAGTATACATAGAAAAGTAAACAGATTTGTTCTGTTATTCAGTGCAGTATCATTATCAGCCCATATACGTGCTGCTGCGGGGCACGGGCCTCCTCTACAACTGAGAGAGTTTAGGCCTTAGTCCACAACGCTAGTTTAGTATTTACATTTAATGAGAAACGATTATGATTTTCTGGAATCATTTGACGGAATTTTTGTTGCCTTTGCGAAAAGTTATTTATACAGGCCAATGCTGAACTCTGTGCTACATTTAGATTTCTGTGATGTAGGATTAAGTTAGCAAATATAATGTACAGTTTTATAAGGAAATTATTACTTATGGAAATTTTGTGCTTGGCACATTTATTGAAATCGGTGGTCCGGTTTGCCTCTCGCTGCATCTGAGTCAATGTCGTATGTAAGCACGTGACTTGGCAATATCGCGGCGGATTAACTGAATCCTTGCTTTTATCAATTCAACTTATACATTCTGTAGATATTCATACTAGAAACTCCTCGAATAACTGTTTTCATACGAATCTCGACAAATTTTGAGATACCTGGCCTTCTATCGTCCCACTGCTGGGTTCAAAAGTCCTTTAAAATAGGGAAGGGTTAGGAATGAAACCACCGTGCTAGAGAACTAGAGAAACCAAAGAAATCCCTTGAACAGTCTGATTTTATTGATTTGATTGGTTTGGACCTATAACCGCCGACATGCCTTTTTTTTATCCAGAACAAAAATGTAAATTAATATATATTTTTTAATAATTGATGAATAAGTAAATTTTACCATAAAAAATAATTATAATCCTCGGAATTGGGTATAAAGGCCCTTTTCGCTCGTGCATCGAATATAGGTACCTTTATAGTAAGGCTATAGTACGCATAGGACCTAACTGCCAGCGAAACCTGGTGCAGAAATAAATCAGCCTATTCCATTAAGAATACAGACATGGAAACCTATGAACGTATGCTCTTATTTTAAAACCCACAATTTTTTACTATAAAGAACACCTTTCTGTGAGACGGACACGAAACTAAGATAAATTATAACTCGACCGTAGATAACAGAAGTAATAACATTCGCCACTGCACAATATACGAGAAGAGAAAGCAGCATTTCAAAAGTCCATAAACATAAAATATTTCATGGGGTATTCTTTTAAAGCATACGTTTTGAAGTCGCGATCGTAAAGGCGTCGAGCGCTCCGCCGCGTCTCATTTTACGATATATTTGAAACATTTACGACTGCATTTGAGACGGCAGGGTTCGTGTATGCGGGTGGCCCTGCGGAAGGAATCGCTGCCCGAATTTCACGAGCCAAGGTCGAAAAGTTAGGGGACACGCACACCCACACTTCGAAATCGATCGGAGACGAGATACGAGAGATAGAGAGATAAGTGCTTCGATTTTGATCTCTCATTTGGTTATTTATGAGCCGCGTGTGGCATTGTTGAAGGTGTTTTGTGGATAAAGACCGTGATCAAAGGTTATTCAGGTATTGATGGTTTTTCTGTATTGTCTGTATACCCCCTGTATGACAGCTTAAGTGCTTTATTAATCCGTGATTTTGTTAATTTAATGTTGTTTTAATAACTTACACAGAAAGTTTATTTAATATAATGTGAAAGATATGCATAAATTAAAATAAGTTATGGTGTAAGGTATAAGGACCTTAGCGTATAAAAGACATAAAGTTAAATCACAAAGTTGAATATGATCCTTTTAGATGTTTAAGTCAACCACCACTACTGATTTGCAATAAACTGACTTAGTAATAGTTTTTATTGTCATAGTAGAACTGCATGCATAGACTGTGAACTATGATGTCATTTGATCGATTTTATGTGAGATTTTCTGTAAGAGCTTAATAGAACTGTCAGTATAGTGCTAGAAGCATACAGAAGCATACAGAAATGAAAATGTCCCACTGTAAATACATCCTTAACCGAACATTCCACACCTCCTCGCCATTTCGCTCAATAATGACGTTGTTGTATGCGCGAGCGCGTTTCCTTTGTTTTGTTTTATCGAAACATATTTTTTAAATTCCTTTTTTATATAGAAAAAGGTTGAATGTGGCCACAGGCTTTTGTTTGTTTTTTTTCTCTTCCGAGTGCCATTCAAGCCAGCACTTCAATTTCGAAGGGTAATAAAATCGAGCGTATGTAGGCGATTCAGTGGTTTTTGGTTTGTTGTTACATTCGGTTTTTTTATTGGTTTGCTCGGGGATTTTTTATATTGACAGGTTAAATGCTAGTACATTTTTTTATTTGTTGGAAATGTGATAGCAAAAATACAATGTCATTAATGTCTTCTTCTTCTTCTTCATCAACCCATATACGCCCACTGCTGAGCACAGGTCTCCTCTACCATTGAGAGGGTTTAGGCCATAGTCCGCCACGCTGGCCTAGTGCGGGTTGGCGGACTACACACCTAAGAAATTCCTAAGAACTCTTAGGTGTGCAGGTTTTATCACGATGTTTTCCTTCACCGTTAAAGCAAGTGATAATTCAATGTGAATACACACATAACTTCGAAAAGTCAGAGGTGTGTGCCTGGGGTTCGAACCCGCGACCACCGAGATTCTCGACCGCACGCCCAAACCTCGAGGCCATCACTGTCAGACAGAAAATATCACGGTGATATAGTTATAAGTCACGATATCCGCAAGGTGGCTGGCAGCGGTTAGATGAGGAGAGCCGAAGATCGAGCCCAGTGGCGTGCCATAAGAGAGGCCTATGACCAGCAGTGGACGAATTAAGGGCTGTTGTTGATGATGATAGGTAACTTTAGTGCGGTTTTTTGCTAACACTATTCTTTCATGTCATATTTTTCATTGCTGTTCTGTCCCTATAGGTCGTATTTATGAGGATATATAGCCTATAGCCTGCTCTATGAATGGGCTATTCAACACAAAATATTATTTTAAATCTAATTTCCTGAGGTAGGCGCGTCTAACCATACAAATTCTTAGTTTATAAATAATGTTTAAGTATAATGAGTAAAGAATAATGATAGCTGTAAGGACACGTTTTATCTCCATAAACGCCTGTAAATAATGGGATTTGAATAAATAGTTTTAACTCCCTGTTTCCATTTGAATGGGTCATTTTCTTCGAAGATGCATGTTTAACGATAGCTTTCATACATTCCTGGGCTGCGATAATCTGTAATGTATATCGGTCATCAGGTGGTTACGAATATTTAATTTAAAACTTATTTTTAAACGAAAATCATAATAATATCTGATATTTCTAAAGAGATTTTTTTCTTTTAAATACAATGTGTATTAGGCAATTTCATGACTATTAATTTAAGTTTAACAAATCATTCCTCTAAATCTCGCCTAAATTCCAAAAGGATATCTTCCACAAAAAAAAGAACGCAAATATTGCTATTAGAATTGCAGATTAAATCCTAAACACTTATTCATTACTCATATTATTATCACGAGTACTATTCTCAATCTGCTATCGAACCTTCGACTAATGCTATGTTTCTACCTCTCCGCTGCGTGGCAATCAACATGTGGTAACGACGATGCGTAACACGATAGATTCACTTTCTATGCAAGCCGGTGTGACGGTCAAGGGCGTCTAAAATTACGGCCACCATACTCGTTCTGTATTCAACACCACGCATGGTATGGGATTTTGTCGTTTAAAGTTCGTTTTAGACTTCAACTGACTGGCTTTATTAAAAAAATTCAAGTAAGTATTAGCCGTCTTGGATTTTATTCAGGCTTGGGAAAAGATATGGAAAATGTGTGTAAATATTATGGTGACAACGATTATTTATTAATTGCTTTTTTAACACATACATTAAAATCAATTTTAACTGAAAACCTATTGTGACATGATTTACACATGACACCTTCGTGTGCATAGCATTCTTCTTTTCAAGTAAGATAGCAAAGTGAGAAGATCGCAGTTAATGATCGTAAAATTAAAATGGTAATAAGAACAATATAACACATGAAGCATCCATAAAGTTTGTGCTAATTCTACTTCGTTTTATTATCTTATCTCTGAAAGTGCGGAAGAAATTGTGAAACATGACAATATAAAGATAATATCGCGCAATAGTATGTATCCATCTGAAAGCATCATTGCATAAGTTTTTTGCAAGCACAGTAGCTTCAAACTTAATAATAAAACTTGCATGATTCACAAGCGGAATTGTAAGAAAGCGCACTACAACAGGAGATAAATCAACTGTCAGTGACGCAATACTACATAAGTCATAGACAACACTTTAGTTGTCGTTAGTATTGTTGCATTCGTTTCCTTGGTGTGTTTGCATAAACTCCGGATGAGTTCGTATTGTCCAGTCCTTACCGTGAAGATGGCTCTATTATGTATGTGTGATAAAAACGGTTCTTTAGGAAAATTGTAGGTTTTTGAATGAGCTTACATCCTATTCATTTAAAATTGAGGGTTATTGTGCATTTTCATGTATTGCTGTAGTTCAAATTTAGATTTGTTCTACTTAAAAGAGAATAATGCTTGTTTGTACGATTTAATAATCTAAAAATTCTTGTGGAGACTTATAGGTTTTATTTACTGTTAAATTGAAGGAAGTGTATTCAAAACAATGTGCTTCCGACCATGACATCGGTCTTGAGACAAGCGATAGATTTATAACAAGACTGTTGCATTAAATCAAACTTTGGTAGTCAGACAAAAATTTACTGAGTGTAAGAACTTCAACAATTGTTTAAATTTGAACCTGTTATTTTGGCATTACAAATATAATTTTATTCGGATTTATCAATTACTGTGCGCAGTCTTAATTACCTTGTTCAATAGAGGTATGTAAGAACAAGTTGTCTGCCAATCAAAATTTTTAAGCAAATATCGAGTATTCTAACGTTCCTTATATAGGACCATCGTAATGAGACTCGATTTCCGTTTTGAGTAAACTGGTTGCTACTGGCTCCGTTAGCTTACAATTTTGTCGGTATACATATGTATATTGTAATATCTAGAGGTTAAACTTCTATTATATACAGTTGCTTGCTTTGGCTATTATGATTTTTTTTAAGTGATGAATAGGCCATATGTGTTAGTCATGATAGGATAATTTCATTATTCCTTAGAACTGAAAACTTAGTAGAAGCGTTACGTAGGTATATAAGGAAGTTAAAGAAATTTTCGATAGTAAAGGTTGTTGACTGTTACTTGATAGAAAGATTGGTTATACAGAAATTTAGGCGACCTCACGTAAAGGGTGATAAACTAAAAAATCCTGCAGCCTGTGATTTGATTTCATTGTCCGTAAGCATAGAACAGCAGTGATGGCCTCGAGGTTTGGGCGCGCGGTCGAGAATCTCGGCGGTCGCGGGTTCGAACCCCAGGCACACACCTCTGACTTTTCGAAGTTATGTGTGTATTCACATTGAATTATCACTTGCTTTAACGGTGAAGGAAAACATCGTGATGAAACCTGCACACCTAAGAGTTCTTAGGAATTTCTTAGGTGTGTAGTCCGCCAACCCGCACTAGGCCAGCGTGGTGGACTATGGCCTAAACCCTCTCAATGATAGAGGAGACCCGTGCTCAGCAGTGGGCGTGTATGGGTTGATGAAGAAGAAGAAGAAGAAGCATAGAACCATTTTTCATCAGAAAAATAATAAAACTTTAACATTAATAACAAAGGGATATTGTTTTATTGTTCATATAAATATGAACAATGCACGTAATAACTTCCGTTATAATATTTTCTTTGTCCATATGTAACTGCCATGCATAAATTGTTAAAAAATACAATACTAGATGATCATAGTAAACTGAATTGACCATCCAAAATATTTTAAACCGACACATTAGCTTAATTTCGGCCTTTCCAGCTGAATTGGCAAAGAATTAAGGATTCCATCGCAAAGTAAAAACACTTTATCATCATCATGATCAGCCTTTATTACGTCCACCGTTGGACATAGGCCTCTCCTGTGGCACGCCACTGGGCTCGATCTTCGGCTCTCCTCATCCAACCGCTGCCAGCCATTATATCGTATATCGATATCCGATATCGTCATTCGTCACCCCACCTAGCCAGAGGGCGCCCTACACTACGTTTGCCGAGCCGTGAAACACTTAGCTGACAAAATAAATTCGTTGTACTCGTTTTATCGCATCTCAAAATGAAGGTATAAACAATCGGAAACGATTATTGCTAATGTTTTAGTTTGTATCTGGTTACATGGGTGTCGAGTCGAAAAAAGGGACCGTTTATATGTTCACTGAATGAATGTAATTGGAACACGATTGTAACACGATATTGTGTGTGTCACACACTGTTGTGCTATAAAGATCCTATTTTAATGTCTGTTTTAACTGCCTCTTACTAAGTGATAAGCAGAGGTGTTTGCCTACACCAACATTTCGCCAGATAATATATATCGAGTTCGCATTTCCAGAATCTGTAGCTGAACTACAGCAACGATAGCTTAACTACGGCCTTTGCAATCCCGCTTTCCTTACTAGATTTGTTATTATTGTTTGCACTGTGTTAAAGCCATTGCAGTGACTTATCTAATGAGGTTTGTCCTGAGATTATGCACATAAAAGACTAACAAACATACAGGATTGAGACTCCTGCCCGCAGACATGATGTGTATTATTTTTCTCGCTGGTTTATTTTTCTAAGACTACATTGAATTGTAAACTATAAAAATACCACAAAACTTGTGCAATAATAGTGGTCTATAACCGTCGCCAGAATCGATAAGAACTAATATTTCCGAATAGAATTCAAAATGATTAAAATGAATTTAATCAAATCCGTCGTTAATCGTCATGGGGGTCATGAGGTTACCTTTAAAATCTGCATAAAACCGTGTAAAAATGTCAATTGCACCATTGTTACGCCACAAAATTTTCTATAACATAATCCTGCCAAGTTGAATGGTCTTGAGAGCCGCCTGAGACGGCGGTGCCTTCCCACCTCTCGTTCCGGTCAGGTTGCAGTTTGTTGAACTTGTGTTTTTGCGGATCATTTACCGGTAGTCGGAGAAGACCGGGGGGTCTTTTATCACAAATTTCTTTGTACGGGTGCATTGAACTTTAGTCTGTTTTTTTCCGTGAAACTGAATATGATAAATGGCCTATATAGTGCGTGTGGGGTCTCGTGACTGAGCTTAGTATTGATGAAAGCGTGGTGGCGGGTTTGAACCCCAAACAATTATATTTTTGCATTTTATATTAGGTGAGAGTAATGGTGTAAGAAAAGGCAAAGTTAGTTTTTACTCATATTTTTAATCCTCACATAAAATACACAAAAACATGTCACAAAATTTTCTACGTAAAAAGTGAGGGTAATTCGTTCCTTAATAAAGCACATTAGAATTTCGGCGTTTTAAGATGTCATTGGCATTTGGAACATGGGGCATGTCTATCATAATTTCGGATAGGGCCACTAACTTAAGTAGACGGAATTGGTTAATAGACATGAGACAATTTAAATAGAGTATTCTATGCTACCAACCTTTTTGTACATAGTCTTTTAAGTAAGTCAATTCTATATTTGAAATATTCTGACACAAATACGCGCCAATGGGGTAACTTTGCAATTTAAAAATATGTACATAGTACACAACTGTTTGTGCGTAGTACATTACAATAATCTCCGTGAGTTACCTACTACTTGAGTTCAAATTACTGTTATTATGAAGGCGGTTCTGTTTTTTGAGTCGAGTAAAGCATTAATAGGGTTTTTCAGTTTAATTACACCCAACATTCGTATGCATAATTCTGGCCCTAAACTAAGATTAAGGCTTGTTTCATGGGTGTCAGAAACTACGAGAGACATTTCGGTCTCAAGCACCTATATACAAACGAATTTGTGGATCACACAATCATCCTGGGTGCAAGGTACGACCTACGGTCTTTCGATTCCCAAGCTGGTGGCTAACCAATTGCCCCACGGGCTGTCTAATAATTGTGACCACCTATTCTATGCTCCCGATCTCTCTAGTCCATGTAACGGTTGCCTGGAAAAAATCGCCGACACCGATAATGCCGCCATATGTGTCACGACCTTATTTAGAGTTACTAATACCTATGTTGTTTTTATTATATGGTGTACAATAAAGAATAAATAATGTCTGACATACTTAAAGGGAGTTAAGCAGTAAAGTCAGCTGCAACTTCCTATCTGCATTAACTACCAGAATTACCATATTTGATATAGAGTACTTGTGGTCTCATATCTTCTTCAAATACGGTGCATATAATTCCATATAAGAAGTCAACAAACGAAGCGCTTAGCAAGAGTTTATCGTAATAATGTTCTATGTAAGTGACGTAGCTTATTAATCGACAGCGAAAGTAATCTAACATGCGGTTGAGACGGCTGTTAATCTCGAACCGTCGGCCCGCGCCAGTCCAAACACTGCAACCGGGTCACTGGTGCTCGGATTATAATTAATCACTTCCCAATTTGTGTCATTAGTGGAGATAATATGGCTTCGGTTACGTTGTGCTGTTTGTACAGGATATAGAATATGTGTTAATTATACACAGGGTTTGTAATAAGTTGCTAAAATTCATCATCTTTTTATTAATGGTTTATTATGTTTTGTTGAATGATGATGTAAAACAGGCCATGAGCAAATTAAGCACAACAATGTGTTGGCATACGGCAGATGTGTCAAATGATAATATAATGTATCGTTTCCTCAATCATTAACGGCAAAGTGACGTAAACATACGTAACGCTGGCACTACGGCGTCAAAATATAATTATCAGCTGTGTCCGCGGCATGTGTGGGCCGCGGGCCGGGCCGCCACGCTCGCGACTCGCCGCCTGTTAGTTGTACACAAGACGCCGACTGCGGCTCACGGTCCACGCGCGTCCCTCGCAACAAACAAACAAAACGCACAACGGAACGTCACACGTCCATTCAACCCGCTCACACCGCTTATTATACGATCTCATTAATTTTTGCGCAACGCCCATGATGCAACACCGTCTAGCTCCCAGATCAGTCGCCTAACTTATCCGAACAAACCGCACTGCACCGTGTAAAAGTGCAGCGGCACACAAAATGCACGCACGTGTTCACCCCGCACATTTCGGCGGCGTCGCCCAATCGTAGGAGGGCGAGGGGTATCGGCGCGTCTCCGCGAGCCAATCGCGGCTCGTGTACGACTTCGCATCGACGGCAACCGGCGATCCCGTCCGACAGGAGCCGAAGCGCGCATCGACTACCCCCAGTGCCGATTCAGCCCCCAACATGGCCGCTATGGTGGCGACGCCGGCCCATCCGCCTGTAGCTAAAAAACCATCGATAAAAAAATACCGCGCGCCCACGCCGCCCAGTAAGGTCTACACGGACGACGAGTGTGAAAGTGAAAAAGACAAAGAGAACAATGACTTTCAGCAGGAGGATGACAGTTGTGTACAAACAAAGCCGAAACCGGCCGATGACCCGGCGCAGGACAAGGGTTCGCCGGCTGTGAAAAAGTTCGCGCCCAAATTGAACGGAAATGTTGATCGGAGTTCAGTGTTGTCTAAAGCGGCTATGTTCGAAGCCGGCAGCCCCAAAACTAAGGAGAAGGACCCGGCTGAAATGTCACTTCGCGAACGCAAAGCGCTGTTCGAGAAGAATAAAGGTGCAGCTATCGTGCCAAAGGCTCCCTTCGGACTGGCACCCTCCGTGAAAACACTGCACGGGGACAATAAAGGTGAGTGACTTTTTTTTTATATTACCAACGTTTGCCAACAATAGGGTATTGTGTTGATGAAAAACATACGGACCAGTCTTTTGTATACGAAACTAGTATACCTCCATCGTAATTTTGTACTAATTGTTTTTTTTTTTGGTGAGTAATTGAGAAAAGCCGGGTCACGGACTCCCGCAAGTCAGATGTCGCGTGTTCGACAAATATTGGTTTTCGATCGGGGAGGGTCGGAGGTTTATTCGTTAATGACCTGAGATCTTTTGTAGAATTTAGTAATCATTCGTTTCAAATTATGTGACTTGGTTTTTTAAAATTATGTTTATACAATTGTTACAACGTTCAGTAATTGTGCTTACACAACAAAGTGCTTAAGTTACACGATTTAAAAAATATATATTTTTTGAACAGGCATGAGTAAACCAGTTTTCTTAGTAATATGGAATGCATATTTTCCTTAAATGTTTATCATATGTATGTTATTCGTATTGGAATAACTAATGAAAGGTAGCCAGAGGGGCTTTTAGTGTACATTTATGTTCGCCCAAGCGGCCCTTCACACGAATATCTAAGACGCAACTTTGCTAATACGCTTGAAACCGCATGTACAAAGACAAATTCAGGAACGCTTCACAAATACATACTCAAAATGTGAGCTGGCTTGGGCTCTTTACGATGTGTTTCACATGTTTTGAAATCGATATCTTATTAACATGATGAGGAGGTAATTGGAAATACTGAGAAAACATACTCCTTGCAGAAATTGTATTCTCAGAAATAGATCTTTTTCCGTGGATGCTGAACTAATATAACGACTCCAGTTGTTCTATTTTTTACATCTATTTCTTATGCTATAATGCGGTCACTACCACGTTTATTACATTCGCCAAGCATATTCAGTTAATAACATAACAATATTTTCTCGGAATAATCACGCTGCGAGCGTAAATGGTAGTACCGAGTCTAATGGTTCCCAGGAACACGATCCTAGCTAGTAATGCCGCAGAACTAATGTAAACAAAGATTGCTTTAGACACAATAAAACGTGACATATCTACTCTCTTTATAATGAGTGAAACGGATTGCAGAAATTGCGGTCTCAGGTGCCAACCTGATATGGTTTTACGTTTAGGAATATATTATACAGGGTGTATTTAGACCGTGATCGAAAACTGAGGCAGGTAATAGCGAGGGTGATCACAAACACAATGGCGATATTAAAAATCCCGATAAAAAATAAAAATTTTGACGTTTTCCATACAACCATCGGTGTTAAAAGTGTGTGCTTTGTATGGAAAAGTTCGAAAATTTTATTTTTTGTCTGGATTTTCTTTAATTCCAGGGGGTTTGTAATCACTACCTGCCTCAGTTTTCGATCACGGTCTAAATACACCCTGTATATATATATTTTAAAAGCATCAAGGGAGTCTAGTCTTTTTGCTACAATTAATAAATTTTTCTTTGTTATTGTAGTTTAGTAGCTAGTCAAATATGAATTTTACTCATAAAGATAGAACGCGAGACCAATGGTTCAATACAGAAATGTTTTCGCCGATACTTGTGGTGCAGGTGTCAAATAACAACACGACGTCATACAAACATTAAAACCACAAAATGGAATAAATAGGTCACTTTGAATGGTTGTATATTATGTTGGTGTTTTGGTTTCGTAATGTGTGGTAATCAGTTTTGATGATAATTCCGTATTATGTTAATTTTTTTAGCTTATTTTCATAACAGCTCAAAAAATTACGTTCAAATATTAAAAGAAAAGTGAGATTAAAGAACATTGACGAAATTCCCGATCTAATAGCGTAATAATTGTTTTTTTAAACATTCATTTCAAAAAGCTTTTTAAGGCCATCTTTTAATCTTATCATACAAAAACAATGACGTACATTAAGTTATCTCACGCTCTAGAATCACTTACTTTTTGTTTTGGTATCATTTATGTTAATTTAATATATCCGGAGTGTTTTCGAATATAAGATGATAACTTTCAATATATCTGAGTCGATAGATTGCTTTTACTTTATTTCATTTTAAAGTAAAACGCAAAGACTGACCAACTGTTATTTCTATGGCCATAAATATCTCTAATTTTAAAATAAAAATCAAATAAAGAAAATTATGGAAGCGTTAACCCCTTACTGTAGAGTAACTTACATTTGGGAAACACTTCTCGTTGATCGATCGCATTCTTCCCCTCCGAATTACCTTGAGGTGTAAAAGCATACTACCACCTTACCCAACAGATGTTTGACAGGCCCCCATTACCCTGGTCGTTTCATGTCCCCTCGGGCTAAGAATACTGAACAACTGTTCAAATAACACAAATATTATTTGGTAGTTTCTATCATTTCTAAGAAAGTTTTTATAAGATGGGTTTAATTATACACTTTCCTATAGGTCTTTGTGCCTTGATCATCAAATCAACCCAAGATTATATTAAAATTACATAAAACTAAGTAGGTATTTTTGTTTTGTTTCCAATACGCCAAACTGACGTAAGATAAGTAAATTTGATACTAAAAGGAAGCCATTGAAAAAAGGTAATGCGCGTCAAGTTTAACACATGAAGAATTTAAATTTGACAATCTGTTCCGTTATTCCGTCCTGAATTATATTATATCACGATTTGAATATCTGTTCAGGTTATTTATATTCAATCGGATTTCTACTTTAGTTTACACGACTTTTAAACATTTATAAGTGGACAATTTATTTATAAAGCTTGAATCTTTTTCTACTACAGTAAATTGATACTCGTTTTAACGGTTAGTATAGTCAATAATGTGCGACAATTTGAAAAGCAAATTAATCGCAAATGTTATATTTTGGAGGATAATCCAAGTTTTATTACTAAAATTTGATCCTGCAACACGCGACACTCTTAAGAAAATCTTCCACACCAATCTTGAATTTGAGGGGCTTAATACATGAAAGTGTCTACCGCGCCACATATCGTGAAGATACCTTAGTACAAATATTCATAGATTAGACTTAAGAGGTTGAATGGTTATAATTAGAGATGCGCCGAGTTACACTTTTGCCGAGTAACGAGTACCGAGTTTTACTCGGTTCAATTTTTTTTCAACCGAGTACTCGGCCGAGTAACTCGGTTCAATTAAATTTCCAATTCGCGCGTGGTACATTAGAATTTAAATAGCCTGTTTTCGGAGGCCGGTAACGTCTACGAAGAATAGAGGAATAGGCTGTTACCAGAACGTGCAGCGAGGCTTGTGTTCCTGCATCATAACTTCATCATCAACTCATATACGCCCACTGCTGAGCACGGGTCTCCTCTCCCATTGAGAGGGTTTAGGCCATAGTCCACCACGCTGCCCTAGTGCGAGTTGACGGACTACACACCTAAGAAATTCCTAAGAACTCTAAGGTGTGCAGGTTTCATCACGATGTTTTCCTTCACCGTTAAAGCAAGTGATAATTCAATGTGGAATACACACATAACTTCGAAAAGTCAGAGGTGTGTGCCTGGGGTTCGAACCCGCGACCGTCGAGATTTTCGACCGCGCGCCCAAACCTCGAGGCCATCACTGCATCATAACTTAGCTTTATCCAATTTTAAATATTAATTATTTTTATTATGTACTATAATTTTGATTTTATTAATTGAGATTTTCAAAGATTTCCTAAATTACTAAATATTTTTTGATTAACACAGTTGTTTGCGAAATGACGTAAAATAATATTTATTGAATCTTTAAAATGTTTAATACATCGCTTAAATTCAGTCATTTCAAATTTTACCACCCTGTTCACGACCTTGCTAAGGTCGCGGGACGTCGCTGGCTGCAGGAGGCTTCCGACCAAACCCGGTGGAAGTCATTGGGGGAGGCCTATGTCCAGCAGTGGACTTCCATTGGCTAATGATGATGATGATGACTGTTGTTTAAATTATATCTACCGAAATATATTGCATTTCTTAAACAGAGTATACTCGGCATTCAAACCGAGTTATTCGGCCGAGTACGAGTATCAAAAAACCCGCCGAGTACGCCGAGTACCGAGTATCAACCGAGTACTCGGCCCATCTCTAGTTATAATCCTTGAACTTTTTATACTGTTCGGTTGGGCAATGTGCTCTATGACGCATGTCTTGTCTGTTACGATGTTTTGTAGCGTTCTAAGAGAATGAAAGTGTAGCATCACAGGTATATTAAATTGCGCAAAAGTTGACAGTTCTTAAGACGTAAGTTTAAACTGATGAGTCGAAAACTCTTTAACAATTGAAAATAGTACTTTTTGTAAACTTTCTAGCGCTTTCTTTTTTCTTTTGTACACACATAAGATAAACTACGTGGCTTAACTTGTAGAAAAGAGATGTCTATAAAATCAGAAACGTGATCTTAATTGGTCCATAATTACCGCAGCTACCGTCCGCTTGGCAGCACTGATGTCGTGACAAAAACTATTAATCGCTCAACTAAATACCTAAGGATTGTAGATTTCGATTATTTAACAAACATTTGCCTTGCAATTTAAAAGCATGCATTGATTATATGTATATTTGTTGAAAACAAAACATTTTCACGTGTAGTTGAATCATCACCCTTTGTCTAATTTATATGTTTACAACAGTAGGACAAAGAGACTTCTCAAGGATCTGTTAATAAATGCTGTCATGGAGTTTCAACTTACGAGAATCTGTAACTATGATTATAACACTATATATACAAGCGTTTTTGTCGCTGGATGTAATTTGGTCGATCCCAGAACATCAAATGTCACCGTACTAGGTTTTTCGTCTTATCAGATTGGATATAAACATCTAGCGTTTGCATATATTAAAATAGATTTTATTGAAATCTTTATCTCCATAACCAATTTGATGTGCCAGTTTGCGCTTAACGTGACTTTTATTAATAAAAAAATAATAATATACATAAAACTAGATTCGTTTGCGATGCAAATTAATGGTTCCAGGTTTTTGTGATGTTTTTTATTGCAACGTTCGAGACTGTTTAATACGTTAAATGATTGGTTGTAACGTGTCAGAGGTAGACTAAGATCTAAGGTTATCGACCTTCGATAGGTCACAATCGTTTATGTGATACGGATGTAGATGCAAACGAAGAACAAGTTATTTAGATATGATAGGTATAAAACCGTATTGTACATGGACCATGGCCCTGGCTTTATGCGGATTGCATGTCTTCCCATAACGTAGAATTGCGTATGAAATTTCAAAGGTATTCTTTACTTACTTGGCTATGAATGCACGCTTTATTTGGAAACCTGCTTCAAGCTATTATAGATAACAGTTTTGTCAAAAAAATGCTATCACATAATTTTATCAACCTAATCGGGGATATTAATTTGCTTAACACTCTCCTCTCGCTCTCCCACTGTAGCTCTGGATATAGTCGAATTATCCTACAAGAACTTACTGTCGTATAAATTTTAATGCAATTTTCCGCATTCATTGTATGGGACATTGAAAATAACAGAATCCATGAAGTAATATTTACCTGGTAAAGCCCAGACAATGAGGAAATAACACGGTTTAATACTCCCAACTTGTTCAATTTAATTATTGTTCTTACAGTATGCATTTTTTCTGTCTTTAGCAGTGGAAAAAGCCCAAATACCGGATACAAACTGTTCATTATTGGAAAGCATAGTAAATAGAGTTTCGTTTCATTTAATCAAATGTCAAGGAAGTCATAGTAATAGAGAAAGAGACCGTTGTGAAAAATCGTTGTCATACAATAGACGATGTTCAAAATTAGTAGAAACGAGGAAAAATAAAACACCAAGACTAATGAGAATACCATTAAAAAGATCTACAGTAGTTTTATTTTCAAATTACTATTTTCTAAATTAAAAAGTCGATAATAATGTCTCATGAATGTGATTAATAAAGATCTCTTTAATCGGAGAAATTTTTTCAACAAGGTGGAAGTAAAAGTTAGAGTTAGTCGTGTGGGCGTTTACAATCAGGCCCATAGCCTGCAGTGGGTGGATACACTTGATAAGATAGATAGATTAGATACACATTAACAAGCTAATGTGGGATCGGATGTAGTGTACAGCTAAACCGTACTGTGCACGAAACCAGAAGCGTCAATAATGATCATGAAATAGATAGAATCTGCTTCTGGATTTAACTCGTTAAGAATAATTATGACAGCTTTAGAATCAATGTTTGCTGTTCTCATAATTCAAATTTTAATAGTGCCAGGCATGTTATTTCTTTATAGCTCCTCCCGATCTTTATACTATAGGATTTTTTGTGGAAATTATTTATTTGGGGGCCCAAGGCCTAATTTTCTTTTAATTCCCAATATATTGGCATTTGTTGTCATAAGCCTGTAACGACGATTATGTGAGCAGCACAATGAAGCTATCCATGAGGGTGATGAAACATTAGTCTCGTTTGAAATGGAACGGCTCATCTACGAAGCATCTTAATTGTCATGTCAGTGCATAATTATAAGGTTGCATGTTTTAAAAACATAGTATTTGTAAAGCAAACTGACGGTAGGTTTTTAAACCAATACGAATAAATTACTCACCACGGATAGATCTGCGCAGATACGAGTTTTTCTTGAACAAGAATTTAGTAAATGATATTTGCTTAGAAAATGGATTAGTGCAGTGCACGCAGATTACTTTTTCAGCACTTACATAACAACCTTTTGTTGGGAATAGGGCTCAGATAAATATTCAGAGCTTTATGTAAAAAGGAGGCCCGCTTCCTATTTTGACTAGTAATAATGATATTAAAAATGCTTCTGAATCTTACAAATAATGTTTTTACTTATCATTACCTCATTTAAATTACTTAAAATTGTAACATTATATAAATTTAAAAGTACTAGGAAATCATAATTAGGCAGTGATTGTTCAATATTGAAGTGTGCGAATGACGCAATCATTAAACATTTTTCCTTTTAAAATGTGGCGCAACACGTAGCCAACGAAGACTTTAATTCCAGGTAACTTTGTGACTAAAGGGAAATTTATTTAAGTGCTACATAATATATGTTTAAACATACATTCTTTACTTGATTGGGTTCATAATCAGGATTTTCTATAAAAGAGTGCAGTCATGTCAGAACGCGAAGAATTCATCATAAAAGCATTTCGAGGAAGCGGATATAAGAACTAGCCTCTGTGAAGCAGTTGATTAGACAACGTACGAATCTTTTATGCATACAGGATAAAATTTGCCTAATAATTATTTAATTATTCGTGTTACTAATGCTAATCCCCCAACAAGGTGGTCCGATAACCTTGTCAAGGTCGCGGGACGTCGCTGGCTGCAGGAAGCTTCCGACCGTTCCCGGTGGAAGTCATTGGGAGAGGCCTATGTCCAGCAGTGGACCACTATTGGCTGACAATGATGATTACTAATACTATGTTCCCATGTATCTCTGTACCAGAAAAGATTTAGCTTATAAAATGTTAATAAAATAATCCAAAAACTCATCTTCGCATTATTGTAATAGGATTGCCGGAAATGTAACGCTAGACTCACTTTGCCAGAAATAAAATATCTTTCTCACGCATTTGAAAGGCAATACATGATCTACTTAAACAGCTAAATGTCCAAATGACTCAACGATTAAACAAATCGAGCAAAACATTGGGACAAGTTGAAAATCCGTTGTATTATTAGCATGCCGTGTTTACGTATTCATTTTGCACATCCTTCCATATACATTAACGGTTCGCCAAAAGTACTGTTTGGTTAGTTAACGCAATTTGCCCGTTTGTATGTCACCAGGCTTATAATATTTTGACACGGTTTCTTTATTGGTCAATTTGAGGCGGGTTTTATTTTAAACTTTTAGTGGGCTAAGTATAGCGGCTCCTGAATTATGTTATAGGAGTTCCAAAATATTTTAACATCTGTATTGAAATTAAGGAGGTATAACACTATTTAATCTGGTGAAGACCATGTCAGCGGCTACGGATTTAAATCCTCGCAACGCTTTGAAATTTTCGATATTTTCATCTTCGAAGATTGAATTTGCCGAATTGGGACTTGATTTGTAGCTTATACGATTTCAATAACAAAGGAGGTACACGCAAAGCAGTGGTTATTGAAATTAAAAGTATACATGACATTATTATAATTTTGTTATCATTAAATTAATTCAAGTCATCACTCCTTGAAAAAGAAATTACAGTGGCTTTACAATTACACAATTCTGTTTTGATTTATTAATTTTTAGCAAAACGATTTGCCAAAAAGCTTGAACTTCTTGAAATTAATAATCATTTCGAAAATTTTAGCTTCCTCCTTTCCTTGAGTAATCCAGTTTTATAGTGTGGTTTTAACAATCAAGATATTTTTATGAGACAGCTTCGGTTCCTTTGAGCCGGCTTCAAATAATACGTGTAAGGCTTTTATGTCTTGTCCTTTGTTCCATAATGGGAGATGCTAATAAACTTTTTGATGTTCAGATGAATATCAATATGTTCTCTTTAAGTATTCAAGTCACTTGGAGAACTCACTTAAGTTAGTTTTATACTAGGGTTGAAAGTGTGTTGCTGGTATTAAATATGAATATAAACGATGTTGGTGGTAGAGAAATCAAAAACAAAGATTGATTAATAAAATTGTCTCTTTCTCTATTATAATAACGTTATATGTACATAAAAAAGTTATCTGAATTTTTACGGTAAATGACCCAAGTTATTCTAAAAACAACGGTTTTAAAATTACCGTCCATTGACACTGGTAATGATGAGCAATACTGAATTGCAAATAATCATGATTAATTGGTAGGTTTTGTATGTCTAGTGGAATTTTAAAGCTGTTTGTTCTGGCACGGCAAAATTATACCAAAAATAGTATAGATATTAAAAACCCAAAAAATAAATAAAAGGTGATACAGTATCAGATATTAAAGTGAAGTTACAGTACACTAAATAAAACTAATTACTCCAGTTAAGCTTGCCCTTAAATAAAGGGTCGTCGTTCGTCATTTCTTTGCTCGGAAATTTTAATATTTTTATTAAAAAAAAAAAAGTCTACGGCAATCTAATCTACTCTTAACTGATCCCTAACAAAAGTATATTGTATATTTAAAAACTGCTTTCTTCCAGTCGTGTTGGTAACAATACAGTCGCGGAGGTCGATGCATACAACCCAAGTTCGGAACCGTTACACCGCGAAATGTCGTCAAGCCGGTCCCGATTTCAATTGTCGAATAGCTCTAAGAAAGGATGAAGGATTACCATCGCTGTCCAGTAACTATTCCACGCATATTGTTTTTTTTATCAACTATGTCGATTGTACAGGTTCTTGTTATCGGATCTCGTCATTTGCGCCTTCTATGACTACACTACGCTAGCCATCAGATGGCAGTGTCAGTTTCTTTGCCGTATCAAAACAAAACCGGTAAAAATGGTACTTTTATTTTGAAGTATATAAAGCTATTCTAAGGATTCTTGTGTTCCTAATACCCGGTTTCGCCCGGAAAGAATGTCGTGAAAAGCATTCTGCGCTGGTTTGACTCATAAGTAAACATGAATAGGGAAACTAATATTGTCAAAAATTGGTTCGCAATATGTGACCTTTCGTCCTATAAAACCGATTGCTCCTAGTTTAATAAATAATAGAACTCCAGCAGCTCGATTCAGCTTCACTCAACCGTAAGAGTCAAACCAAATGATCTTCAAAACATGGCTTAGCAGCAACAAGTGCCCTTCCCTCCTACCATTATTGGTTTGAATGTGTCACTAGATCAACATAGTGACTTGTCCACTTCCCATGCGCTAATAACCTACAATCGTGTGTTCCGTATTTTGTCGTAGATTCCGCCGCTGAAATGACGTATCATTACCGAAATTACCAAGACAACTGTTAGTTATGATGACCGTATTCAAAAGTACAGTAACCTCATTCTGTTGCTTGATATTCAGTTTAAACTTAGCAAATTTTATTTGGCTTTCATTTATTTTCTCCCTCTCTCCGTTCTGGTTGAAGAAAAACCTTACATGAGAGACGTAACTCCAGTAGTGGACGTGAAAAAGGCTATTGATAATGACGATTCCGATTTTGCATGTGTCCCAATAATAAATCTTTAGGAGATTTATAGACATTTAAAAGATATGCTGCATCCGAATTTAACATAGGAGAAACGAGAAGCTGAAGTATAAGTACTTGTCTGTCCAAGGTTCTTTGCCTTCTGGAATAACATCGCTATGTAACTATGAATCAGGAAATCAAATCATGCGTAAACACACAGTTTCTATAAGGACGTGCTAAACGACTCGGATGATGTTATGAGTAGAATCTCGGGCGAAATTATCGCAGTATTTTATCAAGGCGAACGAGTTGCTAACCTTGACTCGCAGACGCTCCCTTGTCAAAGGGTTTTTGAGTCACGGTTACTTTGACGATTTTGTTTATTTAATTTAAGGTGCCTTATTGGACAACAAAAAAACAAAAATATCATAAAATGAAACTTAAAATAATGCTAATTGTGCCATTAAGGGTGGTCTTATCGCTATTAGTGAGCTTTGCTAGACAACTACGAAAATTGTAGTTTACAAAAAGAAAGTTTAGTTTGTTATAATTTTAATACATTCGCCTATTTATTTTTGTTTTATTTGAGGTAAGTAATATGAGCGTCTTAAGTTCTGATACTATTATTACATATTTCTACAATGGATAGACAGTTGACGTAAAATGATAAGCCAATTCATTCATCAAAATTATATTGACAAATATGTGGACAGATAAAATGAGAGGCGTTGATACAGGCGAGAAGTCATAACGCAATTATTGATATTAAATATTATACAAGCAATTGTTATCAATAGTTATGCTGAAGTGCTTAGGGCAAGAAATTTGTGAGATTCCTTATTGTCTGCCTGTTTCCGAACGGGAAACGAACTTTTCTCGGACAAGATTTGCTATTCTTCTTGTTTCCTTATCATTTCCTTGTTCGAGATAATCATATTACGTATCTATTTAAAGGTTCGTGGTCTCGCGGTACAAGTATGTGCCGTGCGATCTAGAGGTCCTGGGTTCGATTCCCGGGTCGGGCTAAGTGTTATTAGGTTTTTCCATTAGGAAATTCTCAGTAGCAGCACGGAGTCTGGAAATGTGCCCGAAAAACGGCAATAGGCTCGCCCCCTATTACGTGGGACTGATACATACCTGGCGAAATGTGGGTGCAGAAATGCATCTCTGCCTACCCCTTCAGGGAATATAGGCGTGAGGTATGTATGTATGTATGTATGTTTTTATTATCCGTTTCGCCGATGGCGTGAATCTAAACAGTTTCTATGCACCAAAGATTGTTTGACCGCAATTGTCACGGTAGCTATATCCATTATCACAGATTGAGAGTTCGCTTCGGTTATTTAACGTCCCTATTGCATTGGCAGGCTGCGTTTGACGGTATCGAAAGTATTGTTGCATAGTTGTTGCAATCAGTTATTGCAATTGACAGCGTGAATATTGAAGTCGTCTAATATACTTTAAAGAGTATGGCATATAATACCTTACGCATATATAAACTGCTAGGCTGTTGATTATACATAAGTCAGAAACTGAATGCAAAGAAAACGTCCAATCGCAGGGATATTATTTTTTTAAAAATTCCTGTAAATAATAATAAATATAAAAGGATCATTAAACTTTCCCACATATAACATAATATGTGGGAAAATAATTCGTTTACTATGTCAATTGGAAAAGAGCGTGTATAGAAGCTTTGGCTAAAAAAACAGGATGCCACAAGTCGTAACAGTAAATTTGTTTACGAAACAAGTGACTTAATAAAGCAGCATTCAAGCGAAAAGATTCGCGTCCAAAATTAATAGAACTCAATACAATCACGAACAGCTGCGATGGTAAAGCCCATCGGTGCGTGTAATGATGGCGACGACAAAGACCGCTGAAACGCGGGAGTGGCGCTTAGGACTGCGCTTATTCTAGTACCGTAGAGTTGTGAACTTCGATGGTATAATTTTCTGAGTCAAACTTGTCGTACTGAGATTGTAGGGACCTATATTTTATAAAGGCTTTTCAATTACCCAGTTTCACAAATAGGCGTAGTAAACGGACAGTTGTCGTTTTAAATATGTTGTATTATTGAGAAAATTTTGGATAAAATGAAGGGACTGTTAGTGTCTACATTTTTAAACAAATCGTAGAAACCAAGACCAAATAAATAAAAGCTTTAAAAGCTCCCAAGGCAGAAAGAGGTATTTCAATGCAAAATTTTTAAGGTCTCCTTTTAATTATAATTAAATAATTATCAGTAAGAGAGATTGTGGCCAAGTTTATAACAAAATAAAAAAATACTCAATGGTAAATTGAATTTTGTTTTTATCAAGATATTATTTATGACACATATAAAACTTAAAAGCAAAAAAAATATATATCTTTTTAAATTAAATTGAAGCTATAAACAATCTCGCAATTACTGTCATCGATTTATTATATATCAGTTATCGATAGTATCCGCCTTTGCTATAACCATTGCGCGTTAAGTATATTACGTGATTGAGCCATCGATAGCAAGTCGTGAGGGTCTAATAATCGCCCGTACGGAAGCTCGTATCGAGAGGTGGCGGCCGGTATAGATGACGATTCGCTCGGTTGGCCACTACGGTGTGCGCACGCGCAAAACGCTGCGCCGTCGATGACGAAAAATTAAAAATAAATTAAAAAAAAAAACATAAATCGTGATCCGTCGAACGGCGTCCGCGATAGAACCTCAGTGATCGTTCACTTCGTTGAATTTTTGTGTGGATAAAAATACCAATAGACAGTGGAATTTTGCCTTCAAATATTTAATATTGAGTAAGTTTTTATATTTATTATTTACATACTTTTAGTTTTTTATTCAAGAGGTCTAATTTTTTACGTTTAATATTTAATTTAAATTCAACGGTGAAGGAAAACATCGTGATGAAACCTGCACACCTAAGAGTTCTTAGGAATTTCTTAGGTGTGTAGTCCGCCAACCCGCACTAGGCCAGCGTGGTGGACTATGGCCTAAACCCTCTCAATGGTAGAGGAGACCCGTGCTCAGCAGTGGGCGTATATGGGTTGATGATGAATGATGAATGAATTTAATTTAAATACAATTGTATTTTTATTTTAAGCTACACTATTTCACATTGATATTGCTAAATAATTAAAAGTAATTACATTGTAATATAATCGCAGACATGTTGTGAGAAATCCTCATTTTCATATTCGTATAATTTAATTATGAATAAATTTTGCGAAAACATTGTACGCTTCAATATTGAGTTTTCTCTTCGGTGAGCTTAATTCATTGCAATGATACCATTAAATGGACACACTAACCTAAAAAAATACCTAGGAAATATAAAATCTTATTTCATTACAATATTCAATACCGTACAGAAGTATCCAAAAGTCGTAAGGAATATTTTCCGGGGGCTTCCACCACTTAACTTCCAGTTAATATTTCCAATGATGCGACGATAACTTAAAGAATAAGTAACAAAACGCCAATGGTGTCGAAACATGGTCGAGTTTCTTTTTCCAATGAAAAAGAGCACTTTTGCGTAATTTCGCAAAACGCTTGCAAAGATAACAGAGTTTTGCAACTGAACAAATTGTCGCCGTCAAAGTTTATTGCTCCAAGACAATGCCTTGACGGTTGAGCAACATCCTTTATAAGAGAAAATGTATAATATGGTGTTAGCTTAATAATCCATACTAATATTGTAAACTAACTTATGTCAGTCTCTAATGCTTTCACGCCTAAAACACGAGGCTAATTTGTATGCTATTATAAATTAGATTGCAAGGAAGGAAATGTACCCAAAACAATTATCATTATAACAAAGCATCACTAGCACGCATGGTATGGGAGAATAGAATGGAAACCTAGAAAAATATATGTTTGCACATGAATCTATCAATGTCTAGACTATTGTTCTACTACAGTATGATCTTGATTTTATCATCTCTTTCTGTTACGGTCTTGGATTCTAAACATATTCTTCTTCTTTCTATTATGTCCTCATTCAGGTCACAACTAACGAATTCGTATGACAAATCATTTGCAAAAAAAAATATGTATCAGCATCCTTATAATGTGAAGTATATCCGTCGTCCTTGAAAATAAACATAATTTTGAACTTGTAATGAAGTATTATAACAAAATATATGTGCAAATACGTCCGTCTGTTTGCATAATTATCCCCTTTACATGTACACCACGCGCTACAGGTACACCGATCAAAACTGATTTATGTATGCAATAAATTACTTTTATGTCATTTATGTCCGCATAGTATGGTGGAACAAAACGATGTTATCGCATGCCTTGATGATGCCGCTTCGTCTCGCGTTTTGATGCTTGTGTTATTATCACCTTTATTATTGAGAACGTAGATTAGAATTCACCAATATAGAGATTACTATTTAGATACTAGCAGACTTAAATACACCTAACAGTCACATACATAGTCCTGACCCCACACTAAGATACGAGTCTTGTGTCGTGGGTACCAGAAACTACGAGAGACTTTTCGGTCTCACAAACACCCAGACCCGACACATATATTTGTGGATCACACAAACATTTGTCTCGGTGCGGGGATCGAACCCGCGGCCGCTCGTTTCGCAAGCTGGTGTCTAGCCAACTGCGCCACGGGGTTGTCTGTCCATGGATATTTGACTGTCAATAGAAAAAAATTGGACATAGACTGCTGTGAACGTTTAATGTATAGTATAGGCTTTTATTGAAAGCTTTTCGGGAAATCTGCGGGAAGCAGTTTGCATTATGCATTAAGCGGGTGAACGTCCAGTGTTGTCATACCAATATGAAATGTAATTTTAAGAAATCGGCGTGATAATTGTATTTTCACGTGGACAGGAACAAATGGCAAAATTGGTAACTGGTACAAATTAGCATAACTAGTTGGAACGGTAAATATTTACACTGACTATACTAGCGAAATTTTTATCTGTTATCGATGCCCCGCTTTCATTCTGAGGCTAAGAAAAACATCGTGTTTCAGGTTAGGTGAAGTTTTGTTTTCCATTATCTAAATAATCTTGAGGCAATAACCGTAGCTGGTTCAATGGGAACCACTTTATCTTGGGTATAAAATCTAATCCTGGTTCATTTACGAGATTAGATCGTGTTTGTAGTTTGTGAACAGCTCATCAAAAAATCATATATTCAAAAAGATCTAAAAAAATATCCATATTACTACTGTCGGGATTTGAGCTTTTGTATTATAAATAATAATGTCTACACAATAAAAAAACTTTTTGTAAGTATAATTTCTGACTTTCTTCCTCGACTTGAAAGGCAATTACTACGAATACAGCATTCGTCATAAGACTTACAATTTCACTGATACACTTATTTATATCCGGACATGAGTCATCGTTTAAAGTCAACTAAACTTTGTGGTAGCAAAGGTTTGCCGGAGAAACACAAGAAAATGTGATAGTAATTTTATTCGCAAAAAAAAAATACATATTATAAACACTTTTATCGTACCTAGGGTAGTTGTTTTGTGTAACAAATGTATGCATGATAAAGGAAGCTTTGATGGTTAGTTCAACATAATAAATCAGCAAAAGGGCGGTTTTATTTTATTCATTTTTATAAAGTTGCTTTATCTTCAGTGTTTGTTTAATAAAATGTTTTTGAATAAGTAATTTTAAGATGTTCATAATCCGAATCTAATGTCTTCACCCGGCTATATAATTTATGTAATTTTAAGATGACTCATACATAAAACTTTGTATGGGAGTTAATATGCAATTCAGTGGGTACGGGTTTCCTCTTACTTAATGTGAAAGCGAACGTAAGTTCTTACCCCTAGTTATATTGGACTTCACTAAAGGTATTGAAAATTAAATGAAGTTTTTTTTTACGAAGTTTTCGTAATTCTTAGCTCGACGATGTAGTAGAGTCAGCGAAAATACATGAAACGTTGAAATTATATCAACTGATTGTGAATACTTCTTGCAAATAATAATTGACGCACACGGAACCCCGCATAAAGCCTGTTGCTTCTTTCCAGCTGTTCTTGTACCAATATTATTAGAGGTCATTTCGGAAATTTCATTATGACTCTAAAATAAAGGCTGGTCTTCACTTTAATAAATAAATTTGATAGTGAATTTGATCCTATGAAACTTTTTACTAATTACATTGTTAGTTGATTTTTTTTGTTACTTTTAGTAAACACGGAGGATATTGGATAAAGCTAAGTAGTTTTTGCAAAGGTTCGTAATAAAAAGTATTAATGAGTCTTAAACGGTTTCTACGAATTTACAAAAAAAATAAACACTCATGCTCTATATCCACAACAATTTATTACCCAACTCTCACATAAATCTTCAAGTCCACGCACTCAATCATAAACCTTGTTCAATATAACACCTTTAATTAAATCGCACATACAAATCCGTACAATTTAATCCATAAAAGGCGTACAAATGGAGACAGTAACTCTGACCCGCACGACAGATGTCGGCCCAAGGTTCGACCTCGACAGTTAAACCGCCATCGGAACGATTTGCCGATATGTTATTACTACATACAAACCCGTACTATAACACAGAAACGTCAGCTGACGAATTAAATGTCGGTTTTAGTGGTATTTTTCGATGCGGGCTGTATTTAGCCATTTGGTCGATGTTCTTTTCTTTGCTCTTGCTATGAAAGTGGACTTATTTGGAGAATACTACTGGGAAATTTAATTTAACTCATTAAGCAATAATATATAAATATTTCTGTAAATAGTATATAATTCAGTTAAACTTTATTAATAAATTTAACGATTTACATACTGTTGGGCAAAAAAAAATTAACTTATACGAGTTGGCTCGTCCTCATATTATGAAACATGTATGAAAGCTTCGGATTAAATTAAATTTGTGAATATAATAATATGTGATGCAGACGCAACATACAATATTTCTTAGAATTTATATTCAACCTAATATGAAATAGTAAGTTTAAATGTAGCAGTAATGTAAAAGTAAGTCTTCGTGCCTAGTCCGTTGAGCAATTTGGATAAGTCTTTGCACAGATCAGAAAAATATTAAGGATAAAAATATAAGGTATTTTTGTAAAATAATCGTTGAAGAAATATAACTAGGTAAATAATAGAATACATATCTTTTTATTGTATTGTGTTATAAATCAATTTGAATGTTGACTCAACAAATAAATTTAAAAGATCGTTTATTCCTGTCAAGTGATCCGATGTTTTCAGTAAATCTAATTTTGCCGATCAAAAGAAAACGTTTTATCATGCTCACGGTTTTTGTTACTCAACTCGGAACTAGTCTGCATTGCTACGTCTGACGTACAGATATCGACAGAAGTTTTCTTATTTCTTCTCTTCAACTAGTCCATCGGTAGATTAAATAAAATATTATTTTTAAAGTCCCTTGTATTTATACGACTAGAAAATATTAATAAAATATTATACAAGTCCCTAAGTTTCAGAATTATAATTATTAATCGATGGGTAGTGAAGTATGTTACTTGCTGATCCGCATGTCATACTATATTAAGTAGTAATTGCGGATCCATTAACAGCTGACCATTACTTAGCCTTATCTCTGATAGATTAATAATGTAATTTGGCACAATCTTAATACTAATCGTCGTTAAAGCAAGTGCATTTACGTCCAAGCTAAAACTGGTTATCCAAGTGTTCACCAAATATATTTTCAAATGGTGACCACAGAGCGACCCAGCCGTACGCCAGACGACTTCCCCCCTTACTCTCAAAATGGTCCAGTGAACGATCATCGATTCGCCATAACCAGTTTGTGCCAAGTTTGCGTAGTTCGTTGCACCGAATAACCACCGCACATGCTAGATGAATCGGAACAAGTATTGAACATTCCGAAAGGATTAATATATTTTTAGATGAGCTTAAAAAATGTGGAAATAATTAAAAAAGAAATTATTCAGTTTGTAGCGGCTGCTGTAAAAACATTAGTGCACAAAATTCTTCGAGCTAGTTGAGAAATCGATGTTTAAATACTATGTATTAATTTATTAACCTGACTTTACCACCTTACATAGAGAATTTTTTGTTCGTATGCGTTGTTTTTTTATATGCCCAAAATAATATGATAAAATTAAATAGGTGGCAAAGACAAGAAAGTTCATAAATGGACACATAACTTTGAATTGGCCATACTGGCATAATCATTTTACGGCGAAAATATCTTTGTTTTTTGTTACTTATTCCATACAGGTCTACATTGCCTCTACAGTGCCCGTATACAGAATCTTTCAAAGCATAAACTAGTTTACAGAGAAATCATAAATAATAATTATTTTTCTTGTTGTATTCCAATTACGAAAGCGGTCCCAGGACGCAATTTAATTATCCACCTACAACAGTTTAACACGCGACTGTATCACACAAAAACCCTTCATTGTTGGCAAACGTGGTCACGAGATCGTCGACCCCTGAATAAAATTATTATCTTTTGCAGACAAGCCGAAACCTCTGACCAGCAAAAACACAACGCCAACAAAGAACTCGAGGAGCAATTCAAAAGATAGCATACCAGAGGATAATGTCAGTCAGAGTTCAGTAGGCGGAGGCATTAAGGATAAATTGGCAGCGTTGTTCAGTAAAGAACAGACGATCAGCGAATCGACCATTGCTAATAAGTTCAAGCAGGAGAAAGAGAAAGACATGGAGATGTTGCAGAACAGATTCCCTTTTAAGGTATGGACTTTTTATTATACACCCGAGAGATTTAAGAAATAGGTTAGATATTTGTTTTATAAAAAACTAATTATGCATATACAAGATCTTCCTTGGTATTTACATACGTCCAACTGCTCAGTACGAGCCTTTTCTTGGATTGAATAAAATTTTGCTTATTTAATTACGCTCGCCTTGTGAGGTTTAGTTTGTATGAAATTTATATTTTTTGCATTTTAATGCAGTAGAATTCTCAGGGATCTATTTATGGTGCGCATGTCTGCAAATCAAGCATTTTTATCTAAAACAATTTATTCCCAGTACTAAAACTCGTTACATATTCCATAGTGACAAAAAATTCCGCAACACAATCTCGTTCTTGTCCGTACCATACTACCGTAAACAGCATTCCTTGAGTTTACACACGAGACCCGTCCGTCTGTGCGTTATCCATTATTAGACATGTAAGCACACGCTCAACCCTTCCCTTGAGTTATTCTCGGCACCAGATAACCTTTTTACTTCTATTACAATACGGTGACAAATGTTTAAGAGTTTTTGTTTGATTGATAAAAAAGTAATGGCCCGGTCTATTTGTGGTTGATTTTTTTGTCTTGTCATGGTAAATAGTTTTCTTGATAAAGATTCCGAACTCAATTCTAAAGACAGATCTGTTGTATTAGGTAAATGTAATGTAGTCATTGAGCTGTGATTACTGATTGGCGTTCCGTCTATTAAGTTCTGCTTTCTAAGCTTCCGTGATTATGGGTTGGAGTTGCATACATATCAATTTATTTAAGGTATAGATTCCTTTTAGGAGAGGCCTATGTCCAGCAGTGGACGAATTAAAGGCTGTTGATGATGATGATGATAATAGATTCCTTTTTGCTTCAAACTGATAATGCTAAAAATTGTGCTTTCTATAAAACCCTAGTAGCCCCTGATAGATTGGAACCTAATCCTATGGTTTAATGTGTATAGATCTCTTCTACAGGTAAATCCTGATTATCAATATGAAGTTTAAAATGTGTATCGTAAAAAAGTAGAATCATCACGTAAATCAAAGATGAAATCAGTAAAACAGTAACTGTCACGTTTTCCCTTTGTTCTTCAAGAACAAACACACTGTTCAGCTAATACAGAACATTATCCCCATTGTGCGAAACTGGTCCGTTCGTGATTGCCGAGGTGCACGCTCTGACAAAAGTCTGCACCGCACGTTTATAGGTCAAGTAGAACCGAGTGGAGACGCGATGTGACGTAACCAACGCGAACCAGTGTTAATTACCACAAGGCTTATGTTGGAAATTTCATGTTAATTACTACCAATAGTATACAGGTGTATTCAGACCGTGATCAGAGTTAAGTTAGTTAAGGTGATTACAAACCCCCTGGCTTTAAAAAAAATCTTGACAAAAAAAATATTTCTAGACGAACAGATGCAGGGTGGGTCCAAAGTAGCACTTAAACAGCATGTCGTTTTTTTAATGCTTTATGGGGTTTTATAGTTATTTTCAATGAAAAAATAGTCTGGCTTATACGAAATATAAAAATATTTTTTCTAGCTTCAATCTGGTACACAACCTCGTCTGATTGTGGTCCAAAGATCGCTAATGCCCCAAATATAAAATTATATTGTTATATTGCCTTAAACCTTAGATACATTGTGTTTAATTTGAAACAAACACACTAAAAAGTGATATTTTTCAGGCACCAACAAAACCCCAAAATCCCGACAACAATGACTCGGACGATGACCAAAGCGATCATGATCCCTCGGAGAAGGCACCGCTCATGGGCAGCACTATGAGCTTGTCGCAAAGTAATAAAAAGCCCGAAATAATATCCAACGTACCCAAAGTGACGTTTGACGAAAAGGCCAAAACAGCCCCGAATGAAGACAAGGACACTGAGAAAGAAACTGACAGGGTTGTTGGCTCACAACCTGTTAAGAGAAGAAGTTAGTATCATCTTATTATTAAATATGGTAAAATTACAAAATACTGACCGTTGATTTTCATCAAACAAGCTGAGAATCATTACATTGGACAGTGGTTACAAAATTACCCTATACTTCCAATTGTCTTAATTTCAACATAACAAGTTATTCATTAGATTCTAAAACTAGTTTTTTTAAATGTAACTTAAAATCGGTCTACTTATTTTATTTGTAACACAATAGCAAAATGTTATTAATAGTAATTCTTTTGTTAAACTATATGAATCTATTGTCCATTCAAAATATGTTTCCGACATAAATTCTGTATTGTATATTTATATTCCGTTTTCACTTATTACAAAACCATTTTTCACACATTCTGCCCACTGTATTTTGACAATGGTATGCTAAAACTGATATTTATGCGTGAAACTACGGTGTTACGTCATCAACAGGAGGCTATGGGAAATCATATTTTCTATGCCCCCACACTTAACGTTGATAATTTTTGGGTGATGTAACTAATTTTAAAGTACCAATATTTTTTTGTTTGCCAAAACAATTTTAAGCTTTCTTATTCTTCCTATTAAGTATCACCTCAATATACATACACATATTTTTTTATTTCTATATTAGCTTACGAAGCTTTTGTCCAATTTTTCACGTCATCTGTTCATGTAAAAACATTTCAGCACTGGTGTTTATTTATTCGTCGTATGTACCTACATAGATATGACATCGATAAATTTTCCCACATCATTTAATTGCCTATTGAATCTATTTACACTTAATCATGACCTGGAAATTTATAAAGGCACGCGAAACAAATTCATCCAATCTATGCATAGCAATTAACGCATCATGTTTTCAAATGCTTAGTTATAATCTTTATAATCCGACGTTTAGTTTTTGTGTACTTAAGTCGGAGCAGGGGTCACGGTCTCGCATTGTGATAATGTACGTGCAAGTCGCGTGGGTGCCCGTCAAGTCTGTTGTTTGAACAGTTCCGTACATGTGTAGTCACAGGCGGCGTTTCCACCACACACTCTTTGCCTTACAGTTTCCTGTTGATCGTGTTTTATTGTAATTTCCTTATGAGTTGCTTCAGTGAATGATTAGACATAGATTTTGGATTGACTAGTTTTTTTTTTTTTCCGTAATGAAATTTTCATTGACACCTTCTAATTTCGAAAGGGGTTGCGTAATGAAAACAAAGGTTTTTTTTTTTTTTTTTTTTAAACGCCTTAGCAGGCAGACGAGCAGACGGCCCGCCTGATGGAAAGCGGTCACCGCCGCTCATGGACTTGGCAATGCCAGGGGCACAGCCACGCCGCTGCCTACCGTGAGGAGAATACTCTTTTTAAGCCTCGTTTGAAGAAGGCCATGTCATAGCGCTCGGGGAACACCGAGGCAGGGAGTTCATTCCAGAGCTTGCACGTACGTGGTAAAAATGACCTCTGGAAACGCACCGTACGCGTACGGTACGTCTCCAGGTGATATGGATGAACTCCACTGCGGTGACGGGTGGTGCGATGGTAGAACGGCGATGCCAGTACCAACCCGAACAGTTCCTCGGAGCATTCCCCATGGAACAGCCGGTAGAACACACAAAGAGACCCAAAGTCTCTCCGCAGTCCTAACGGCTGTAGTTTCTCCGTGAGATTGGGATCATCGACGATGCGAACGGCCCGTCGCTGTAAGGAGTCAAGTGGGTCGAGCTGGTATTTTGGGGCACCTGCCCAGAGATGCGAGCAGTACTCCACGTGGGGCCGGATTTGCGCCTTGTAGAGCAACAATCTGTGACCCGACGCGAAGTACTCGCCAATTTGGCTTTGTCCTCCAAATGACTCCTAAACTGGACTAAGCTCGAAATTTCAACGCCGAGGATCCCAATACTCTCGGAGATCTGGAGAGATACTCCTTGGAACTGTGGCGCTATGACGAATGGATCCTTCTTCGCAGTGAACGCGCAAACTTGTGTCCTATTTCATAACATGAACGCAAATGTAAATGAAATCTTCTGCTAATTCCTTCGGAAATAAGTTTATCTCTGAAAAGGGTTGTCCTCTCTACATAGATATAGAATATTTTTGTCAAGCTTAGTTTCGAGTATACACGAATGTATTTCCAACAGGCATACATGTAGTCTTCTGGGATCACTGATCTCGTTGCGAGCGCGAAATTTCGCCGAAACGACGTGACATGATATTTATCTTGGCGGAAATTAATCTTTTAGTGGGAATGCATTTTTTAGTAATGTTAGTGTAATATATACTAAATAGTGTATTAAATAAACAACCACTGGCCTGTGCAACCCTGTTTTGTGCAACAAAATTATGTGCCATGAACCAGATTCAAGCTCACAAGACAACCTCAACTGTAGCTGGATAGCCTATATTAAATTCTCAAACATTCCTATCCGTACAGACAGATCACCAACCCAGATAACATACCGCGGAGCATTTAATATAGCGTTAATAGAATTAACTAGACAAGCCTTCAGAGATGGTATGCAAAGTTGTTCGGCCCCATTTTTTGCCTGGCTCCGAGGAGTGTTGACGAGGTCACTGACATTGTATGAGATCCTTTGTCCGACACATGTATGTAAATAACGTGCTTAATGTCATCCTGTTTGATATTTATTCTTTGAAGAATGTCAAAGAGTATCCGACTGACATTGGAAAGTCGTAATGCTTTAAAAAAAATTATGAACTTAAAGGTTAAAGGGTTGAAAGGATTATTGTGTCTCCAATTAACAGCTTTCTTAGTATAAGTATTTAAAATCAACAATTTATATCTTGTTAACAAATTTTAGATTCTAAGTGTGGGATTAGCGTGTTCATTTGATTAAGTATTGAATTTTGCATCTCACGGAATTGCTAGATGAGTCAGACTAAAATTAATCAGCATGTTTTAGATGCATAGTCATGATTCAAAAGCAAACGTCGAGCTTTACACTGTGCGATAATCTTGGTCTTGACGTTGTTGGTACAGCACTAAGCCACGACACTCTTGAATGCTGCATTAATGAGGATAAATAGCTTGCATATCATAGGAAAGACATCACTTTGACAGCTGATTTTAATAAATGCTTCGATTTTATTGTGTAGGATTAACTCCACGATATTTTATAAATACTATTATGTTTTTCTAAAGATATTGAACTTAGTTAAATGTTGACTCGAAGTTCGTTAAACTTGGTCATCGGTCGCATATGTATTAATACTTCAGTAATTCAGTGCATCGTCTAAAATGACATATTATGTCTTTTTATTTGAAGAATACCGCTTTTATTACGACTCGGCACTCTGTGAACCTGCTGTAAAAGATCAATAGAAATATGATTGAACGAGATGTCAACTTTATAACAGTTATAAACTTAAATGCTACATTAGACAGCTCTGAGAAAAGATTAACATTTACTTATTTAGACTTTGACAAAAACACAACATTAATATTAATCGCATCTTTCGTACATATATTATTATCGTTGTAATGTATAAGAAAGTGCTTTATAAATAAAATATTCTGTTTCAGGTTCGCAAGACTCTCCGGTAGTATTGTCAGTACTCGACGACGTTAAAAGGATAAAAGTGAACAACAAAAAGGAACCACAGACAAACGGGCACACGAACGGAGCGGTGGTCCAACAACCTGGGCTGTATCCACACTTGTCCGACATAGAAACGGACCATTCTAACAGCCAGGAGGAATACTCCGACTGCGGAGGATCAAGGTGTGGACACTACGCCTTAGAATGCGTGTTCTTCTTCTTGTGTATATGAGGGTTTACAGGTGTAGCTGAAATTGGTGTGACTCTCAAAATGGCCGACAGCATCCATCTTGTTTTGGCGGGATGTGAAGATAATAACGGACAACTATGGACATATTTGTTTTTGAATATAATTGGTTTCCAGATATAAATAGTGACAAGGTTTCTATTGAACTACGCAAATATTCAGTTGGATTTAGTTGTTTGAATAACTTCTTGGCAGTTTTGACAGCAGTCAATCTGTGTTGCCACTGTTGTAAATAGTAGATAATAATAAAGATGTGATTAATCGCCCTGTCAGTGAAAAAAAAAAATTAATTTAAGATATTATTTAGTTATATACAAGTTGTTTTTATTTATGTACTAAGCTTATTAGCTTACTATTATAATCGGATTGTCAATTTCAATCGTTTCCTAAATAGGGTGACGTGTCATTTGATAGAAGGACAGAAAAATAAGGAACAAATACGGCACATAAGACTTTTCGAAAACAGGAAATCTGTATTCCGATATTGTCTCTGTGAGATCGCATGTAATTATATTGGCAGGTTACATGGTCTAGGCTATTACTGTAACCTAGGCTAATGATAGTCATTAGAACGGATCTAGAACAATAATTTGCTGTCATGCGGGCTGATGTACCCATATTTAAGTATGTCGAGGCGATTTATATTGCACGGCACATTAGCTTATCCATTAAACAATTCGCCATAGTTTTATGATGAAATTCGTCCAAATTTTAGTATTTTAACGACATTTATTGAGTAACAGACAACTTTTGTAGTCTTTTTCTGTGCCTTATGTCTGAATGGAAATTTTCTAAGTGATGTCTGGGTTTGATATAATAGGGCGTATCTAAGGTCTAAACCTATCTATAGACGAAGGCTTTTTGTGGCGAATAGATGCCGTACAATTTAGATGCCTATAATTAATTGTGGTATTCGGATTTCTGAACGTATAAATTTTCTATATTGCGCTTTTTGCATTTGTATAAAAAAATCTATGGACTCATTTTGCGTGAAATGTCTGTTTTTGACTGACTGTGATGAGAAAAAATGTCGTGTGTAATCGTGCGGTTGACTTATATTAATAATTCAAAAATTGGATACAATTTTTGTGGTTGTGACTATCGGTACTGACGAAAAACGAACATTGTAAAAATGAAAATGGATCACGTTCTTATTGTTTCCTTGAGCAAAACTTTTGATTATCATAAATCTCATTTTAAGTTTAAACTCATACGTCATAAAATAATCCTTTTATTTTCGCCAACTTTCTAGTGTATCTACTTTTAATCCTAAAATACCTAAACAAGGAACTTTACAAAATATATTTAAAAATAAGTGCGCACACAAACCCTTTTCGCTTCGGTAACTTCCCCGGTGCATCGCAAACGCAGTCAAAAACGGAACCCCGTGTTTCTCAGAACACAAAATGAATAAACAATGCGTAATCGATACGTGACTGTCATTTATATTGTCAATTTTATACAATATAATGTTTTACACCGATAAAACATGCATATACACACATTACATACATTCTAAACGCCGAGGCTTGGCGGTTCGTCGACTGAGAGACGATACACAGTGGATTTGATTCGCTTATCGAACCCGCTTAGGTAATTTCAAACGGAAATCAAAAAGCAAAATTAGATTTGATTTTCTGTTTGATTCAAGGCAGCAATGGATTACAGAACTTGATGAAATACATTTTTGAATGTGATAGGTCAAAACATTGGTTGATGTTGTGGGCAAAATACCTCTTGAATGATTTCTTAATTATACATGTTCCAAGTTCGGGTATTTTAGGAGTTAGAGATCTACTTTCTATATCACACGTGGTGCAACAACAAGGATTATATTTGTGATTATTGAGTGAATTATTGAATGAAAATTTAGTGCCTCATTTTAACAATTGGAGCGAATTTAATAAAGAATATCATTAATTATACAAAAATGAAGTAGTTATTATACGTGTGCCAATTGTTTGTGGTATATTATGTATAATGCTAAAATTAAAAAAAAAACCGTAGTATTTCTACGAACGTTTAATTAATGGCTTGTGAACTGTGTTGTAAATATATTGCTGTGTGTGTATTTATACAAGATGCATCGATTTAAAAATTGCGATGTATTTCTTCGCTACTTAATAATCGATATACGAAATGATACTTTTACCGACAACACTATAACGAACTCAACCTTGACACTGACACCATTATAACCAGTTGTAAACGACTGTTACAAAGTGTAGTAATTACATTGCGCGGTGACTATGAACAAGTTGAAAACATACACATTAGTGAAATGTTATGTTACATCAATATTTTGGGTAATGTTTTATGCAATAAAGGAAATGGCGTGTTCATGAACGGAAGTTGTTTAAGATACACAAAATGTATCTTGTTTTTTTATTGAGGAAACGATTTCGGTTTTTTGAAAATGTTGATCTGATTTTTTGAGGATGTTGTTTTTGTGCCAAACGATTTTGTAGCTTAAAATATGGCGATGTTCGTGTACTGAAATGAAAAAATGGGAGATTGTTTTTATAAAAAAATGTACTGCTCGGTTTCTTGTGAGAAAAATGAAAGTCCACTAATATAAACTCCATCCGACTTCACTTTCATACGACCTGATTAGCTTCACAAGATGCACTCGCTACAGACGTCCTGAAAGTAAGCTGACACTTAATTACAAATGAGACTATCTAGTCTCACGTTACATAATAATTTGCAACGTAAAACCGTGCCGTTGACATCGTAACGAAAGCGTCCGGTCCTACAACTTCTCACATTACACTACCAAGTCATCATTCTCCTGCCCTGATCCCAATTCTTGTTTGGGGTCGGCGCAGCATGTTTTGTCCTTCCTTTCTGTGTGGAAGGACAAAACATGCTGCAGAAGAGTTTTGGCAGATGTTTTACGGCCGGCCGCCTGCCTGACGCCAACCCTCCTACAACCAACCAAGTAATAACATCATTACTCTATGAGAAATTTCACTATTAGGATCAAAAATTTCATTGCAAATTGTTAATATTATAAACGGTAATTTTATTTTAAAATACGCTCGGTTATTACAATGAAATATATTAAGATCAACTTACAAATCTATTAACAGTCCCATAACGCATTTGGCTAGATACCAGCATGTGAAATGAGAGGCCGCGCGTTCAATCCCCGCGCTGAAACAAATGTTTGTTTGATTCACAAATATTTATTTCGGGTCTGGGTGTTTGTGAGACGGAAAGTCTATCGTAGTTTCTCATGCCTACGATACAGAACTTCTACCCTCGTGTGGGGTCAAAACTATTGTACATGACTGTTGGGTGTAAATCTAGAAATACATCCTAATTGATTAAAGAAAACCTGTACTGATATACTTTTTGAGATCATTTGAGCTTGTAATTCCAACCACGCTGGGTATGTTGCAATACTGGCAATGATACGTCGATGATAACCTAGGACACAAATGATAGACGTGTTCTATTAACACGATAAAGGCGCAGAGTCAATAATTACATTTTAATTTTCGAATCTTGTTTTTCGAGATTTGATTATAATTCCTGAATTCAATTATAAATGGATATTCAAACGAAGACAAATAGAATATGAAACAAAGATTGTACTAAGTATCAATAGAAATGAAAAAAAAACTATAAATTATGATGTTACGTGTTACTTTGCCTTTCGGGTTGTCAATAAAATTGCCATTTTAGACTTTCGTAAGTCGCCCTTGCATCTTCAATCGCATTGAGATTAAGCTTTGCAATATGGACACTCGATACTTACTACCACTAAAAACAGCGTAAATAAATAAAATTACGTTATAAAATATAAGACTGTAACTTGCCTACTTAGTTTTAGTGCTAGATGTTACATTTCATTTTGTATATCTATATATGTAAGTTTTACACTTTCCTACTTAAACGTATGAGTACAATTCGTTCGTAGTGCGTTAGACGTAGGTTTAATTACTAAGCGTTGATTGAAACCTTCCATTTCTAATACAGAAAATAATTATCAGTATGAACTTCGATTGAAAAGTGAAAATATAACACTGTTGTATTACTTATATTACAGTCTGTCATAAATAAGCTATAATAAGGACATTTAGTTACAATGTGATTACACAGTGAATCATCACTTACTTTTCGGAGAAGAAGGAGATCTGCACACTTCTTAATAGTCCGCCAGCCTGTACTAGAGCAGTGTGCAGAACTAAGGCTCAAAACGAATAGAATTTTTATTGATCTTCTGATAGAAACACTACAAATATTCACTCTCAATATACATAGATATTTATACTTCATGTTGTTGAAATGCAGTTGCCTTTTGCCATTTAATAATGAATCATTGTATTTAAAAATCAAATGCTATAGCAGAAATTATTAAAACCTAGATACCTTACAAGAAATCAGTAGAAAAAAGTCTTTTATGTAAGGGAGTTTTAATAAGCTATCAAGATTTAACAAATTGGTCCTTTCAAAATATATCAGAATATATTGTTAATGAACTGACGTTTTCAGAAATATTATTCTTATTTAATGTTCACAATAAGTAATGTATAAATTGTTTCTTTAAAAAAATATGTAAATATCCTAAAATCAGGTACATGGTGTAATTCTTTTAATTATGTGAAAAATAAAAAAAATAAGTAATAATAATAATTTTGTAGTATATATGTTACTTGATTTTTGGGTATTAATTATAATATTTTTGAATATCGACTTTTTGGTTGTTTAAAGTAAACTGTGGATTATCAAAAACAGAATTTGACCTATTCACGCATAAATCTAAAAGCATAAGATAATATATCTTAAGAATATTCTCTTTAAAAAAATATATAAAAGAAAAAATTGTTAATTGTCTGAACTTATTCGTGGATGGGCTAATTCGTAATAACCAGTTTATTTTACGTTTATTAATTGTATTTCTTAAGCATAATGTAGTGTTATTTATTATAAAATTAAAGCCTTTGAATCAAGAATACAATTGAAAGTTTTGTATGGAAACTTTTTCTGTACAACCTCTTAAATACAAAAAAAACTTATGTTTCTACTTTCTCGTTTCCAAAGGCGCACATGTAATTAACATAAAACTTTCTTTTCAGGTCATAATTTGAAAATTTCGTTGACTGTGATAACATAGAAGATTTTTTTAAATATTTTTTATGTAAAATTAAAACTATTAAGATACGAATTTGGTATTTTATTTCCTGCGTTTTGTTTTCAGTGATCTCAGTATGCTTATGAATATAAAAATGGAAAAGCAATAATTTGTTGAAATTCGAGACCCAATTTTCCACAATGCAACAATATTTGCTTATTTCCTAAATCCTACGTTTCATAATTACAAACTCGAAAGTATTGACTAGAAATCAAATTAAAAGCGAATTACATGGAAAAATTTTAAAAAGAGGTTTTCTCACATTTCAAAAAAGAAACAAAACTACGTGCATGCATGAAAAGGATAATGCCAGAATAATATGAATAGAATTTAGAACTCTGTCTACCCTAACCAGGCGTGGGTTTATTATTATTTTTTTTTATATGAATAGTACAACTCAAAATCGAATAATATGTCTCTAGTGGATAACTATGTATAGAACTTCTCCAGTTTCAATGTATAATGAATCCTTGTGGTAATTTCTGATTTTATAAATTTGCTAGGTATTAATGAGAAAATATCGATATTGGAGAAGTAACTATTGTAATTTTTCATAAGCCGTCTTAGAAGCGCACGCATCCCTGCGTTGGTGCGGCAATACGACATAGCGAATGACGGCCGTGCGCGCACCCCTCGGGGTATAACACTTCTAGGAACAAAGTAGCTGATTTTATTGGTTATATCTGTACAATCATATCTGTTGTTACAAATGTCATATAGAAATTTGGTTTCGACATACAAACGTCTACATTTTAAACTTGAAAATTTACAATCGTGCGTTAGTAAGTTATTCATTCCAAAACATCGGTAATTCATAGCTCCGAGAAACTTGGACTGGATCCTTTCCAGAATATTATCATACTTTTTATAATGTGATATTCATGTGACTAGTCCCATTTTGCAGGAAAGATCTACCAACCAATAAACGTATGAACACGTAGATCCTCTACGCCTTTGAGAGTTTAGGCTTTAGTCCACTACGCTGACTTATTTTGGAATGGACTAGATTATTGAAATATACGCAGAACCTAAAAAAAAAGTTAGTGTTTTGTTTTATTTTGAACCCGCGAAAAATAAGATTTTAACTAGACCGCAGGTCTTAATCTCAAGAAGACAGATAGGGATTAAATAAAATGTTAATTGCATCGGTATAGAGACTTGCCGAGAATCCCTGTTCGGTATTTGGGACTCCGTGCATACCAGTTGCAACGAATGGTATCAGGTAGAATAGTGACTATTCAAAAAAACATTATGCCTCTAGATCAGTGGCGGTACTTCCATAGAAGCCCGAAAGCCCGACTTGCCTTACATAGTTCCGAATAACGAACTTAACGATTGTTTATTTATAAAATAACGCTATAAACGTGAATGTGAGTACTAACCGGTAGGTATTTATTAGTCCTACGTACCAAAAAAAATATGCTGCTACTAAATAAACATTTGGGCTTGCCTTAGTTTGACACCCTAGGCACGCCACTGCTCTAGATGAATATGCAACGTGATTAAACATATTTCCCGAGATTAACGTTATTTTTGCAAGAATATAATTAAAAATTTTAATAGTAACTATTTATTATTTAGACAGCCCCCGTGGCGCAGTTGGCTAGACACCAGCTTGCGAAACGAGAGGCCGCGGGTTCGAACCCCGCACCGAGACAAATGTTTGTGTGAACCACAAATATTTGTTTCGGGTCTGGGTGTTTGTGAGACCGAAAAAAGTCTCTCTTAGTGTCTGATACCCACGATACAGGTCTTGTAACCTAGTGTTGGGTCAGAGCTATGTATGTGACTGTTGGGTGTATTTATTTATTTATTTCCTAAAGTTGCAATGAGCAATAAGAATACATTTTGTTTTATTGGAATAGCTCACTGTAGTGAACAAGCTTAATTCCTAAAGTTATACTATGCACAAAAATAAGGCAAAAAGTAACTCAAGTTATCGGGCAATTACCATCGCGATAGGAAGAATCATATTAGTATATTTTTTTATTAAAACAAAACAAACGATTGATCTCATTCAAGTAGTAATCGACCTATGCATCGAATAAAGTTATATGTGCTTTTGCACAACTTCTCTTTCTCAGCGATTTAAACTTAATTGGGCACAAAATTATCAGTAAATTTTTATGTTCTTCCAATAACAACAAAATTTATGATCATTATTACTTTACTAGTGCAATATATAAACAATTTTAACTCTATTATAGACATAAAAAGTACTTTGGTGTTATAGTCATAAGTAACCTTACCTAATCGATGCGTAGGTCGAATTTGATGTAATATACAGCAGTCCATTCCAGCTCAATATTTTTAATATCTGGGCATACATAACACTACAATATCTTTCTATTGCCATATTTAAGTCCATAAATACGTAAAATCACGGCTGTAACACTAAAAACGTTGGCTTATTATACGTTACGATTTATTGAACATATTAAACTTCGTAATCCCACGGCATAGTGGCATAGACCCACGTGTAGTGCGGGCGTGCAGTAATGCATACTATAGAACACACACAGCAAACAATAATTAAGAAGTCTTTATTTAGGACAGTAAAATAATGTTTATTGAAATAATAAATTGCCTATTTAACTTCACGGGGTACTACTGCACAAAAATGAGCAGAGTGAGAACGTAAATTTGATTTCAAGAAAATATCATGCTTAATCTTATTTGTTATTTTTATTATTTTTCGCAAAACCATAGCTGACAAAACTTGTATATCCTTCTCTCAGTAGCGTGCCTAGGGTGTCAAACTAAGGCAAGCCCAAATGTTTATTTAGTAGCAGCATATTTTTTTTGGTACGTAGGACTAATAAATACCTACCGGTTAGTACTCACATTTACGTTTATAGCGTTATTTTATAAATAAACAATCGTTAAGTTCGTTATTCGGGACTATGTAAGGCAAGTCGGGCTTTCGGGCTTCTATGGAAGTACCAAAGTCAAAGTCAAAGTCAAAGTCAAATCTCCTTTATTCAAATAGACTTTTACAAGTTCTTTTGAATCGTCATTTTTTAACACTTTTTTATACTGTTTTTTTTTAAACTAGTGCCGCTTCGAAACGTGTTATCGCTGTGGAGAAGAAACGGCAAGAAACTCCCTCAGCAACACGACATGTCATTTTTTTTTCTTTTTAATAAATTACAATTATAATCTAAAAATTAGATTACAATCTAATAATATTGTTTACAATTTAATGTCACATGGATACAAAATGCAGCAACATAACCTCCGATCAATTTACTTACTCCCAGGGGTTTTTATCTTCAATAAAATCAGAAATTTTATAATAACCTTTTCTATACAGTTTACCTTTAATCAATTTTTTAAACTTTTCTAAGGGAAGCTCCCTAATCCCCTTCGGGAGTTTGTTGTAAAAGCGTATACCTAGCCCCATAAAGGAGTTATTAATTTTCCGGAGACGAGTTACATGTTGAACAAGATTACATTTGTTCCTAGTATTTTTTTTATGTACATTACATATTTTTTTAAATTTCTCAAGATTTTTTTGAACGTACAATAGATTTTCGTATATAAACTGAGAAGTGACGGTAAGAATATTTATTTCCTTAAATTTTTCCTTAAGTGAAGCCCTGGGACCTAAATTGTAAATAGCCCTAATGGCTCTTTTTTGCAAAACAAATATAGTATTAATGTCCGCAGCAGCTCCCCACAAAAGAATACCATACGACATGAGACTATGGAAATAGCTAAAATAAACCATTCTTGCCGTTTCCTCATCAGTCAGACGTCTGATTTTTTTCACTGCATAAGCCGCTGAACTTAATTTGCCTGCCAATTGTTGAATGTGCGGTCCCCACTGGAGTTTTGCGTCCACCGTAATGCCCAGAAATTTGGTTAACGCAACAGGATCCAGTTCTTCACCGTTAATTTGTACAGTGGTTTTTAATTGTTTAACATTGGGCATTGTGAATTTTAAACATTTAGTTTTTTTTGCATTTAACACTAGATTATTACTATCAAACCACTGCACAACTTTACTAAGTGCATTGTTTACTTCGTCAAAATTATCAACACGTCTTTTAACATTAAATATTAAAGATGTATCATCCGCAAACAATACTATATCGGTTTTATTCCCTACGTAGTAAGGTAAGTCATTTATATAAACGAGAAACAAAAAAGGTCCAAGAATTGAACCCTGTGGCACTCCCATGGTGACCGACGAACCCGGAGAAAGTTTTCCATTGATGTCGACCCTCTGAATTCTGTTATTCAAATAAGATGTCACAAGACTGAGGGCTCCGTTTTTAATGCCATAATGGTGAAGTTTCCTGACAAGAATGTCATGACTGACACAGTCAAAAGCTTTGGACAAGTCGCAAAAAATGCCAATAGCATTCCGCGACTCCTCCCAAGCCATGAACACGGTTTTTAAAAGTTCAACTCCTGCATCGATAGTTGATCTACCCTTAGTAAATCCAAACTGTTTCCGATGAAGTAAGTTATTTTTATTGAAAAAGTTCAGTAATTGATTAAGTATAATTTTTTCAAATAACTTACTAAGAGTTGGTAAAACAGAAACAGGTCGGAAATTTGAAGGGTTTGTGGTGTCACCAGATTTAAAAATTGGTATTACTTTACTAAGCTTCATCAAGTCAGGAAACACTCCAGATGCAACGCAATGATTGAACACAGCTGCCATGTGGGGTGCTATAATATTGATAATAGAGGATATAGTAACTACTGACATTCCCCACAAATCTTTAGTCCTTTTTTTATTAATTTCTTTAAAAGCCTTAAGAATATCAAAATGACTAATCGCTGTGAATTCAAACACCGCGTCACATTTAGGAACATTATCTTCAAGAAGTAACACAGCAGACCTAGAAGACGACTGAAGATGTTGAGTAGTTACTATTGGGATATTGGTAAAAAATCTTTCAAATTCAGTGGCCACTTCAGTGTCTTTTGAAACTGTTTTATTATTAATTTCAATACTAAATTCTCTATGGTGTGCCGCGTTTCTACCCGATTCAGAATTGATAATGTTCCAAGTGGCTTGAATTACATTTGTGGCAGATTTTATTTTATTCTTAAGATATATTGATTTTGCAGCAGAACATACTCGTTTGAAAACCTTAGAATATAATTTTACATAGGTAATAAATGCCGAATTTTGATTATACTTTCTTTCAGCATACAAGTCGTACAATTTATTTCGACTTTTAAATATACCAGTAGTTGCCCACTCACTAAATGTCAGACGGTTCTTCAACTTAATTGTTTTTGGTTTAAAAATTTTATTATGTTCCAAATTTATATGACCAAATAAGGAGTCAAAAATTTTGTTAGGATCTTTATGAGAGGACAACCTAGGTAGATTTTGTTCCACATTTGTTTTAAAATAATTTAAGCGGCTAGCGGTAATAGGAACAAATGTAATACTTACGCTTGATTCTTTACATGTTTTCATAGGTAAAGTCACCATCTGGCCACAGTGATCAGAATCTAAATTATTAATTATAAAACTTTCATTAACTTCAACATTAGTAAAAATATTATCAATACATGTTGCACTTGTGGCAGTAATTCTTGTAGGCTCAAAGAAGACATTATTCATGTTATATGATTTAAAAAGGTTTATTAAGTTTATTGTTGCCTGAGAGTTTTCTAGAATGTTTATATTAAAGTCTCCACAAATAATCACCCCTTTATTTGCATAAGATATCTTGTGCAAAGCATCTTCCATAATTTCCATAAATGATATAAGCAATGCACAAGGAGGCCTGTATACACTTAGAACAATAAACTGATCAGATTCAATACAGGCTATTTCTGCAACACGTTCAACAGAAAGTCTCACTATATCAATTCTTTCTTTAAATTTTATTAATTTATTCACAATTATTAAGGAGCCCCCATGAATGATATTTGTTCTGTTGAATGTGCTAGCAACAATATGGTTATCAAAGTTAAAAATCACCTGATGGGACTGAAGCCAATGTTCAGTTAAGCACAATATATCAACCTTATTTGCATTTAAAAATAGTTCTACTTCTAGTTCTTTATTAATTAAACCTTGAATATTTTGATGAACCAATTTAATAGTCTGCTTATTATTGCTACAATCTATATCCAATTCACTAATATAGCCAGAGTTTGTCTCTGTTGTCTTATGAACTAATTTAAATGCAATGTCTTAATATTCAGATTGCTATAATCTGAATTTTTATTAATCTGCTCAATAGAGCATAGTCTAGTAGCCAAGTTATTGGCTGATACCCTAATATAATATGATAGCACATCTGCTATCTGTCGCTTTATATATAAAGGGAGATAATAGTTATCTCTAGTCTTAAAATTAAATTTACTAACATACTTGTTAGTGTCAATAACATGGAATTTATCATTTTTATTGCACATTAAGTGCATTGTTAAATTTAACTTATATCTAGTATTGTTTTCCTCCGCCGGCAAGTTTTTATTATAGGGTAATGTAAACAAAGTGATCTGTTTTAAATTTAATGAACAAAGTTTTTCATAGAATAACAATAATTTACTTTTGTTGAGATTACCCCTATTGCCAATGAAAATAATTAATTCCGTCTCAGAGTCTAACTTCTTATCATTAATTATGTTCTTGGCTATGTCTACATAAGACATGTTTGGCATACAATTATTTAACAACTTATGCCCCCTTTCTAAACTAACCAAAGCTCCCAAGTTCTTACCCATTTCATCGCTGTACATAATTACATTATTACTTCCATTGTATGGAAGTTCCTGTCCATTGGAGTTATTGGCTGCTAGGTTGTGTTGTGGCCTGCTACATAAAGAAGATCTATTAGATAGATTGAGAGAATGAACATTCATAGACTTTGGATCACTAAAGCCATTGCAATTACACATATAATTGTGGTTTTGCAACGACTCAAAGCGATCTGCATTATATTTACATAGATCTATTAAATTAGTTAAAGCCGATGAATGCTCTTCAATCTCTCTTTGAGCATTTTCATACTTATTTGTCATAGAGATTAGGGACGACTGAAGTTTCTCCAATTCTAAATTAACCGCCACTGCCTTCTCTCAATTCTACACCTTTCGGGGATACAGAAGCAAGTGTTCGTATGTATTGACAATAATACAAGTTATTATTACAGTATCTCCATTAAAGTAGGAAAAAAGTGAATCTAGCGTCTCATGCTGTAAGCTAATAGGATCAAAACTTATAGAATAATCAAAAAACGCCTGTAATTCAAATTTTATGCCACCATACGTAATCGATACTTATATTAGCCATTTTATGGCATGGGGGAGGAATTTGAGGATACATCAACGTAGAAATAATACAATTTTTAATGTTACTATAATAACCTCCCCTAATCCTTTGATTGTTTCAAATGATTTACAAGAGCATACTGAGATCAAACAAAACAAATCGTAGGAAGTAAATGCACATAATTTTATTCTGCATTGTAATACCAACAATTTGAATCTTAAAGCTTATTTATTCTAATTACAGCGTTGAAGAACCGGTCGAGAGTGGAAATGATAATCTAAACAAATCAGACAATTGGGCTGAAACGTCATTTGGAAGGGAAATTATGAGCGTGAGTATCTATGCCTTCATAGAGCTTTCCATGTCCATTTCAGGGATTTTTTGTGGATAATCCTTTGTCTCAGTTTTAATAAGGTGAAATATTACATTATTTGGTGTAATATACCAACCAAACCTATGCATTTATAGATGGTAATATAAAGATTTAGAAATATTTTGTTATTCCTTAGGTTTAGGTTTAGGCCTTAGCCCAGTACCTACATTAATAAAGAAAAATGTATGTTACCTCCCGACTTACTGTTCACAATCTGTTAACTCAAGATGTGTTCCATACAGGTCTAAATATTACCAATAACTGAAGCCGTAAAAACGTGGAATTTAAAGAGCCTATTTGATGTCATTCCACAGGTTGTGAAGAAAAACAACACGAGCTACAAGAAAGCGGTGCGCGAAAGCAGCGGCTCCGAGAGTTCTGAAGGCGCTTGTGACAGCGAGCTGGACGATATGCTGGACGAGGCTCTCAATGAAGAGGCCGAGGGACCCACTCCGCCTAAGGTGAACAAGGTATAATACTAACTAGATGTACAAAATATCAACCCACGATAGGAGACTTCGAAATTATAAAAGAATATATCAAATAATCTACAAAATATTATATCCATAAATGAAGAAATAGGTTTAAAGTAGTAGAAGGGACCGCTAATGGAGTATTGTTAATACAATAATTCGTACAATTTTCCGCAACTTACACAAAGTCAAAGTCAAATCTCCTTTATTCAAATAGACTTTTACAAGCGCTTTTGAATCGTCATTTTTATGCTATTTTTAAAACTAGTACACGTACGAGTATTCTATCTTTGACCGCTTAAATTTTGCAAAAGTAGTCGTCACAGCCTTTTCCTATGTCCAATACATAAAAAAATTAGAACCCAATAAAAAAAACATCTCAGCCCACGAAGACACGTATGCCCATCTAAAATTTACGTAGTTCCTATAAGCCAATACGGAGAGTCCCTCCACGTTAAAGGGAACTCCTCAAATCCAATGCTAGTACGGTTTGCAGCCAGGCATCATGTCCTCATCAAGTTTCGTGTACCAGGAGAAGTCGCAGTTCACGTCTCCGCTGAAGGCGCAGCCGGCCCGCCTCGACAAGGGCAGCGAGCTGGTCCACAGCGTCAGCTTCTATAGACGCATGCAGAATGCTGTGAGTACTAAAAAATATTTCTTTTTTTATAATATGTCACATAACTCTGAACCCATACTTGGTTTCAAGTCCTATTTTGTGGGTATCAAAAACTATGAGAGACGTCTCTCTCACAAAAATCCGGATCCGAAATATAAGTGGATCTCTCAAACATTTCTCTCGGTGTTTAGACTTATAGATATACATATATATTTTTGCCTGTGTTTCTCTGTTGGGGTTACGCATGTGTCACTGTGGAGTGTGGTGGTATATGTGACTATGTGCTGGCAAGGATACGAGGCCTCGCTATTATTTAAGTAATCTGTAACAGATAATAACAGAAAATCGGATATATTAACCATTGTTTTAGCATCATTTTAGGTCATATTAATTTTCCTTCTACTACAATGATAGGTCAAAATTAAAATACAATTAGGAAACAACATGACAGCAAAATTTTCATGAAATTAATTTGAAAATGTTCGTATATATTTCATGTAAATTTCTATAATAAGAAATGTAAATACCCAAATAATTTCGTCAATATTCCTCATCTAGTCATCTACCCCGTCGACGCCGATGCGTGTGATAAGACACTCGTCCCCGGAGCGCGAAATTCCCGCCACTCCGAACGAGCCGCCCGCTGCCGTGGTCACAGTACGGCAACGCATCAAGGAGCTGCAGAACGAAATATCTAAGCAACAGACTGTTATATCGCAGGTGAGAACTTTAACATACAAAAAATATGTCTTGATGTTTACCTTCTTATTGCTTTCATATAAAAAATTTTAAACACTCTAAACATCCCACCATCTTTCTCATATTTTCTTTATTTTAGCTGTTTCTTTAAATACAAATCGTAATATTAGTAGCAATTATAAGGAGAATCTTATTTTGAACACATAATTGAGTAATTGTGGTTATTATATAGTTTAACTTATTTTTATTTGACAGGCAAGTCAAGCACTGAATTTGTGCGCGGCCACGATAGAATTCAGCGGATCCACTGAACAAGCTGAAGGGGAGAGACTATTGTTGCTTGCGAGTAAGTAATCTTACAAAATACCATGCTTATAATGACAGTAAGCGAACAGTCAAACATCCCTTTGAAGTATTATAGTCAAAAGTTGCTTTTATTCACTATTGACTTATTTCTAAATATTTGTGCTTGTAAAGTAAATCTATGTTGAAACATTGTGATATTTTTAGTAACGATATTTCCATCGAAGCCTAAAATTGGTATTTTGGCTTGGCCTATAAAAATCCGGTTGATAATCTTTAAGCTTTAAAATCTTTATTAAACGAAAGCAGGTTGACCCGTAACTAAAAACACCCTGACTCAACAATAAAAATTATAAACTTGATAATACACAACTAACACTTTTGGGTTTCTACGGAAATATCGCTGCAGATATTCGCATCGAAACAGATGTTATGATGTTTGATATTTTATCAGCTACTTGCATTACTAAAGGACGTATCAGATTCTAAACGCTGGTCGTAAGTAAATCTTTGACAAGCCACTTTTAACTTTTTTTCTTACACTCCCCTTTCTCCCCAGCCCATAGACGGCAGGCGTGCGTGCACGAGCTGCAGCGGCTGCAGGTGGAGGGCGCGGGCCCGGCCGCCACCGCCGGCATGGCGTCGCTGCACGTCAACGGACTCACCGTGCCGCTGCGCAGGGACTACGTGCGGCAACTTAATGCCGGTAAATCTTCTTCTTCTTCATCAACCCATAACCACCCAATGCTGTGCACGGGTCTCCTCTACCTTTGAGAGGATTTAGTCCATAGTCCACCACGCTGGCCTAGTGCGGGTTGGCGGACTACACACCTAAGAAATTAAATATATCTTATTTACTACTTACATATACAGGCTGTATTCAGACCGTGATCGGAAACTAAGGCAGGTACTAGCTGAGGTGATTACAAACTCAGTGTTGTTTAAGAAAATCCCGACAAAAATATAAAAATTTTCGTTTTCCATACAAACTTCATACATTTAATACCAATGGTTGTATGGGAACGGTTAATGTTTTTTTTTTTCGAATTTTTTTTAGTACCAGGGGGTTTGTAATCATATTAGATATTGCGTAATCATATTTGATATTGCCTGCCTCAGTTTCTGATCATGGTCTGTATATACCCTATTTCCTCCAGAAATGGATGTACTTCCATTGTAGAACCAAAGATTTGCTACAACTTGAACGTTTGCTCATAATATTTAGAGATTGTGTACAAAAATATTATTATCCACGCCAGAACAGAAACGCAAATAACATTAACTGTCCACGTAAGTAATAAGTCCCCCGGGCCGCAGACGGCGCGCTGGGCCACCACGCCGTGTGCCTGCTCAAGTGCCGCGACCGCGTGCTCGCCACCAGCATGCAGCTCACGCAGCCCACCGCCAACATGCTGCACTTCCCCGACGAGATACGGATGCTGGGACTCACTAGCGATTTCAAGGTATACAGATACAGATCATTTTGTTTGTTATGGGGTGTCGCAGGATAAATACTTGGGATATAGAGGTCCCTAAGTTCAGTTCACTGGGCTGGTATAATGTTGTTGGGTTTTCCATTACGAAATAAATCATATACAATAATAATAAATTAGTGTATTTGACAGTCACATACATAGCTCTGACCCCACACTACGTTACAAGTAGTAGTGGTGTGTCAAAGGCTCTATCTAAAGTGTGAAATTTTGTAGGTGACGGTGGAAGTGTACCTACTTCAAGCTTCTAAAGAAGTGTTGCCGCATGATGTCAAATACCATATTACAAGCAAAAAGGTGAGTTGTTACAACACGCATACATATATCCAATCTCCTTTATCACTTATTTATGGGTTGTCTCTTAAAAATCGTCTTGAGTTATGAGACCGCTAATTGTATTTAATTTTATTTGTGTATTTTGTTCTTTATTAATTTTATTATAATAAATACACCCAACAGTCACACACATAGTCCTGACTCCACATTAAAATACGAGTATTGTCGTGGGTATCAGAAACTACCATACATTTTCCATCTCACAGACACCCAGACCCAAAACAAATACTTATGGATCCCACAAACACCAGTGCGGGGATCGAACCCGCGGCTACTAGTTTCGCGAGCTGGTGTCTAGCCAACTGCGCCACGGGGCTGTCAAAATACACCAGTGTGTGATGAGTTGTAATAACCGTTGTCTCAGTCGAGCTCCAAGCTGCTGACCCCGAAGTCGAAGGTCTCCGAGCTGAAGGCGCCGCGCGTGGCCAGCCCGGGCGGGCCGCACTCGGTGCGCACGCCGCAGTTCCAGCACCACGGCTACTGCATCTTCGCGCTGCCGCAGGCCACCAGGAAGAGCTTCACGCTCAACAAGGTAGCCCGCCGCTTGTTTCCCCCTATGTAGTCAGGTTCCTTCTCATTCTTTTTGAATAGTCTAGAAGAAAGTGATAAATAAATAAGAGAATTAGTGATTTGTAATGTTTATCTATAATAATAGTAATTAAAGAGTCCTGGACGAAGAGTGTGTGAATGTCAGTATATGATCATGAATAAACGGGTATTTTTTTATAAAATTTAAGTTTGATAGATTATAACTTGTAGTCTTGTATTGGATTAATAACAAAAAAAGTACTCTATTTTTGCTGTAGTTGTTCGTAACTGTTGTAAATATTGTAAGTAATGTTCAAAAATACTATCCCTGCAAATATTCAAATTGAAATTCTAATTTTTGAATACTGAGAAAATGTCATGAATTCGACTATTTATGTCAGTAATACAAGTTAAGTGTAGTTTTATGTGATAAGAAAAGTACGTGTATGTTTTTATTCCAAATTGAAACCCCATTCCCTCCAGGTGTGCGGCGGCAGTCCGCTCGAGGGCGTGCTGCAGCTGGAGATCACAGCCCGCGTGCGCGTGCCCCCGCCCGCGCCGCACGCCGCCTTCCTCACGGCGTTCGACGACGTGTCGGGGCTGGGCGCGTGGCACCGGCGCTGGTTCCGCCTGCACGCGCCCCGCCTGCAGTACTGGAAGTACCCCGACGACGTGCACAAGAAGGTGACACTATATATAATACTCACCCCCGTATTGATGAATGTGGGCCACCCCAATAGAGAGCCAACCATCCCAGTGCTGAGCAACCCTCATCCATCCGCTACCCGCCACCAAAGTCAATACATACATAATCGAAAACATACATGAAATAAACTCACGCGAGTATTTCCTGATGGGAGTAGGTAGGAGTGCATTTCTACACCCACATTTCGCCAGGTATATATCTTCTTCTCTTCTTCTTCATCAACCCATATACGCCCACTGCTGAGCACGGGTCTCCTCTACCATTGAGAGGGTTTAGGCCATAGTCCGCCACGCTGGCCTAGTGCGGGTTGGCGGACTGCACACCTAAGAAATTCCTAAGAACTTTTTAGGTGTGCAGGTTTCATCACGATGTTTTCCTTCACCGTTAAAGCAAGTGATAATTCAATTTGAATACACACATAACTTCGAAAAGTCAGAGGTGTGTGCCTGGGGTTCGAACCCGCGACCGCCGAGATTCTCGACCGCGCGCCCAAACCTCGAGGCCATCACTGCTTACATATCAGTATAGGTATATAGGTATAGGTAGTATAGGTATATATCAGTCCCACGTTATCGGGGGCGAGCCTCGAAAACTAAGGTAGGTAATAGCTCCCGTGAATGGGAGCCCTCATCCATCCGTTACTCGCCACCGCACTCAAGTCGTCGGGCGTTCGTGCTGCAGGACTTCTCAGAATAGGTCTGCCTAGGCGCAGTCTGTCTCTAAACGAAACAACTTCAAAAAATAATCTCGGTGGTCGCGGGTTCGAACCCCAGGCACACACCTCTGACTTTTCGAAGTTATGTGTGTATTCACATTGAATTATCACTTGCTTTAACGGTGAAGGAAAACATCGTGATGAAACCTGCACACCTAAAAGTTCTTAGGAATTTCTTAGGTGTGTAGTCCGCCAACCCGCACTAGGCCAGCGTGGACTATGGCCTAAACCCTCTCAATGGTAGAGGAGACCCGTGCTCAGCAGTGGGCGTATATGGGTTGATGAAGAAGAAGAAGAAAAAGAAAAATAATATGTACCCAAGAAGGTACCGCTACACTAATCATACGTTGTATAAAAGCCGATTATTAATGAGTTATCAAAATATAGTATCACTTGTATGTCTTTGCTCTTCGGAACCGGTTAGATTTTTTTTCACAATATTAGAAATTGCTTAATACAATTTACATTACTAATTACACTCAAATAAGAATTCACGCAAAACACTTAAATATCCATTCCTTTCCATTTCAGATGCCAATCGGCGACATAGACCTGTCAACAGTGGTCTCAGAGAAAGTAATTCGCGCCCCACGAGACCTCTGCGCCAGACCCAATACCATACTCCTGGAGTCAGCCATACCTGCCGGCCTTATCGTCCCCGACAACGGCTCCCTAGTCTACGTGAAGAAATCCGACGGAACCGTAGTGAGGAGACATCTTCTAGCAGCAGATACGCCGAAAGACCGCGACATGTGGCTCGACTGCCTCAACAAAGCCTTGGAATATGTCAGATGCTGCACCACGGACGATGAATAGTTTTAAAACGATGTAGAAAGTATGGAAAAAAGTTTGGATGCCAGTTAGTATTATGTTGTGTACTTAAGGTAATACCGGGTGTTTTGGCAAGTTGTGGTGTGATGATAAACATACTATTTGGTAGCTTGATAGTTTATGGTTATAAAGCGCAGTTCACGGTGCATATCTGAATGTAATAGATATTTTTTGCAATAGAAATATGATTTGAATTGGTTGTCCAAATAGTCTAAATAGGCATATTTATATCGATTTATAGATTCAGTCGGGAATGCCTTATGGATGTTGCATATTTCCATTAACTTAAATGTTTTCAATGCATTGCAAATAGCATTAAAAATACGTCATATCCTTTATCATACTGTATACAAATATTAAAAACTGGTGCCTAGTAGGAATGTCATGCTAGATCTCTCACACGCTCCCACGTAGACAAAAATGACGTCACAACGTCTATACTCCTTCCTTTTCTAATATGCGAAATACAAATATATCACTTTTCTATGAAATATGTAGTTGTCTTGAAATAAATGCATGCGTCATTAAATATATACCTATATCTAAATTCTCTAAACTTCTGTATAGTGTCTTCTGTCTTAAAGAATTTGGCACAGTATATTCTTTGGCATCAGTAACCAAAAATATTATGTGTAATGCACGACGTATAATTAGTTACCGCAAAAGGGACCAATTTTGCTAGGGGCATGTTTTATTGTATTTAATCAACTTTTCAATTATGTGTTGTAAATATATTTCCATTTTCCACAATGATAATGTAATATGTTGAACAGAGTGTAAGGCAATCGCTGTTTTAAATAAAGTATTATTTCATCTGTAATTTTCCTGCAAAAAAAACTATAAAAGGTTATTTTTACTATTTTTTTTAATAGTGCAATGTAAAGCTCAGAAAACATTCTTCTTCTTCTTCTTCATCAACCCATATACGCCCACTGCTGAGCACGGGTCTCCTCTACCATTGAGAGGGTTTAGGCCATAGTCCACCACGCTGGCCTAGTGCGGGTTGGCGGACTACACACCTAAGAAATTCCTAAGAACTTTTAGGTGTGCAGGTTTCATCACGATGTTTTCCTTCACCGTTAAAGCAAGTGATAATTCAATGTGAATACACACATAACTTCGAAAAGTCAGAGGTGTGTGCCTGGGGTTCGAACCCGCGACCGCCGAGATTCTCGACCGCGCGCCTAAACCTCGAGGCCATCACTGCTTAATTAGAAAACATTGCATTTAATAAATAACCACTTTATTAAATACTTATATTTTTAATATGTAACCTACACCAGAATTTATATTTCTGCATCAAAGCGTAATTTCTAATAATGTAATATATTACATATAGTCAGAAATCATGTTAAAAATAATATATGATTTACATTGCGGTTTCAATAAAAATGAGACAAAACGCACTAAACCTTACACTCTGTGAAAAAGCAACTTTTCCTGATTTTAATTTTGGTATGACTGACTTAGCTTTAATTATTGATGTGTGTTCTTTTTAGAATTTTAGTAAAGTAACACTTAATTTAGTACTCCGACTACTAACACTTGCGAATATTTTTAGAAATCTATTAAGTTTAGGGTACTGTCTCCAATTTTGAATGAAATTTGATGTATAAAAAAGTCAATATTTTTTTTTCTCTGGCACATGTTAGCTATTATACTGTATTTGCAGGCAAATGCAGGATTAGGTTATTTTGTAATGTTGTGTTTGTAATGGGTTAAAAAATCCTGCATGTGATTAAATAATATCCTAAAGATTACAGAAATTCGTCTATAAATAGTGACATTTTAAAGCTAAACAATAACCTACCTTAGCTACCCTATCTTAATTCATTCAAATAATTTTAATATACCTAATTTAAGTTTGTGTAATGTTTGCTCTTAACAATGCTACCAATAACAAAATTATTAGGTTCACTTACTCAAAAGGTGCCATTATGTCGATAATGTTTTAATTTTAATTCAACTTGGGCAGTTATTTATGCTACTTTATATTAACGGAATAGTCGTTTGGGCATAGCTATTTTCTGTTTCCAAAATTGAGATAATTTTCTGAAATTATGTGCCCTTATAAATAAAAAATAATTTTTCAAATGGCAATTTTAAATGAATACCAACTTACTATAGGATTTTTAGCTATATGAACGCCAATATTTTTAACGTTCACCATATAATGAGTGCTTAATATTTTTAAGATATGAAATATATTGTTTTAAAGAAATTTACTCATCACATATTTCAATTAGTATAATAAATTCCATTATAAGATATTTTAATCTATAATTTCTTCTAAAAGATTAAGACATGTTGCTTAATTCTCAATATATTATTTACAGATAATTTTAACGATTGGATGAATGTGAATATTGTATCCCACCAAAAATATATAATTTATAAAATGATTTCATTTGTTATAAATCACCACTTCTAAATATGGGTAATGTGAATGCACATTGCTCTAATTGGAGGTACAAAAATATGTTGTTATAATAAGTGTTCACTTTTAAATACACTTCATTTTTTTAAATAATGGGTATATAAGACTTTCTCATCAAAAATGTATAATTTCCAAATTGTTTTCGGTGACAATCGATACTGTCTAACATCGATTAAACAAATCCATTTTACGGATTTAATCTAATTGCCATCTCTACTTTGCAGGATTTCTATAAAAAGATTTGTTGACATCGGCATTGAATGAAATTTACGAAAATTATGACCCATGTTTAGTGAACACTTAGCTTAACTTCATTCAAATCACAAGCTTTAAACATTAACAATTGACTAACTTAGAAGTAGTTTTGCAATAACATTGTAGTGGTATATTATGGTATACTTGTATATAAAATCAAATTAATCTTGCAATAAAATGTATAAATAATTATTTTGTTTTTTTTTTTTAACGGACTTGGTATGCTTTTGACCCCTAAGAATCGTAGCCATGAATTTAAAACTTAAAGAATTTAGCTTTTTGTGATATGCAAATGTGTTTTAACTTTAATCCTGACTTTTTTTTACTAAAGTTTAACATGGGAGTCGTGATGGCCTCAATGCTTGAGCGCTCGGTCGAGTATATCTCGGCGGTCGCTAGTTCTAATCCCAGGCATACATCTCAGACTTTTTGCAGTTATGTGTGTTTATTCATAATGATCTATCATGAACCTTAATGGTAAATAAAAACATCGCGCAAATGTAAAAGTTCTAAGAAACTTCTTAGGTATGCAATCCGCCAACCGGCACGAATCCTAAGTGGACTAAAGCTTAAATCCTCTCAGTTGTAGAGAAGTCCCGCGCCCAGCAGTTGGTAGTTCATATATGGTCTTATAATGGTGGGCAAAAAGTTAAAAGAAAATAAAATGCGAAATATTGATTTAATCTGCTTTAATCATATTTATATATACATGCTTAAAGCTATTACCTAGATTGGGGCAAGATTGTCGCGCATTCCTACCCTTAAGTCTACAGTATTTTATCACTAATTACACAGTTCATTAAATGAAATACATTTAATCTGTGGACATAACACCCCATATAGAAATTATACCCCATCGGAATTATAATCCCAGCCCATTATATGAAGTATTTTCCACAGCACGAAGTAAAAAATAACATGTAATTTTTTAAATAATAAATAAAGAAAATTCAGTAAATATTTTTCATCACATTTTTTTTCAATTATGAGCTGTCATTTGTTTCGTTGGGAGAATCTGTTATGAATGATTTGAGTATTGTCTGATCCGTTTAACTGACATTAAATCATACTATCTTTTGAAATTACCTTAACAGTTTTAAAGGAATCGTTACGGTTTTTCTTTAAACAGATTATTTGTTCTTTAAAACAGATAAAAGAAAAAAATATTAACAAAATTATTATTGAACTTATTTCCGTATCGATTAGCGATGTTTGAATTTTAACGGCTTTCTTTACAATGGTTGGTCTGGCAGTGGAATTATTCGTCGTCGTACAAAAGCTGTTTCTCTGCAGCATCTTGATTCTTTCCCAAGTCTGAAGACAGGGCCTGCTTCAATTCGAGCTGCCAACAAATTGAACATTTTTACTATTACCAATTATAGTAATGAAAATGGAGTATAAAAATGACATTGAAATTAGATATGTGCTACAATGGAGAGCTTTCTATATTAGAATGTCGGTTTCGTAACGACTGCCTCCATCGGTCAAAACTTTGAAATCCGTGATTGTAGTTGAATGTAAATTAAAAAAAAGATGACAGTAATGAGTAAAAGCAATAGGTACTAACTACGAAGTGGCGACAGAGCCTGGTGAACTGCGAGCAGTCCATCGCGAGCCGGGGCGCGGGCGCGGCGCGCTTGCCGCCCGTCCAGTCGCGGCTGAACGTGATCTGCGCTGAAACCACCGCCGCCAGCGCGCACACACCCACCAACACCACGTACCTGGACAACGACAAATTAACTATTATTGCTAAATATAATATCATTGAAATTACTACTTTTTGACAGCCCCGTGGTGCAGTTGGCTAGACACCAACTTGCGAAACGAGAGGCCGCGGGTTCGATCCCCGCACTGAGAGAAATGTTTGTGTGATCCACAAATATTTGTTTTAGGTCTAGGTGTACGTGACACCGAAAAGTCTCTCCTACTTTCTGATACCCACGACACAAGACTTGTATAATGTGGGGTCAGAACTATGCATGTGTTTGCTACAAACGTTACCTATTATAGATTTTTTCGTTCGAATTAAAAAGTGCATAAAAATGTGTTAATTTAGTTTAATATATGAAGAGATTTTTCTAAGGAACTCGTGGTAACTGAATTAAAGAGAGTTTCTAATTATCCCAGGTTTGAACTGACAATAATCGATTCTACCTCAGGTAGAGGGTCATTGCATTGGTCATTTGAATTACGCAAATGGGATGTCTAAATAGCTATCTACCATGGCACACACTTAGGGTAGAAGACAATCAGCATTTAGTTAAAACATCGATCTGTATAACACGAATAGAAAATGACATTTAAAAAAATTACAGTTTATTTAACACTATATTGGTAACCCATATCAAAATGACTGTCGGCCGAAGAGACCCGATATGCAAATTTCAATATGCATACATTTTTTTCTGTCAAACATTGAAAGTAAGAAAATAATTTATGCACGGCGGAACCAAATAGCTGTAATTACGATAGTCAAAAATGATGAATCAAGAAAGTAAAATAAAGTGTTTCATTAACCATACCTCTCTTTTAAATATGTATAGTTCGCTATTACAACACCGAAAAACAGTCTTGTAGCACCAAACTTCCCCACAGAGACATTGCATTAAAAATGTTTACTTAAAAATTTAAATTTTCACTTAAAAAAATACCTAAAACTATTTTAGAACTAACGAATAAAAACTCAAAATGAACGTTAATTTTTAAGAATAAGGACTACCCCTTATTTAAAAAAGTTTAAAATATTCCGAAAAAATTTATACAACCCACTAATCATTCAAAATCATTACCTTAAAGACACCATATCACTAGTTTTTAGTTTTCTAACTTGTTAACACTTGTAGTTCTTCTCGTGTAAACCGAAAGGATATGTCTTTAAAAAATCCCGCGCTGCTCTTTTATAGAGAGCAAAACCCGCGCATGTCTCCCACACACGCAGGAGCCTAAAGGTTCACGTTTTAAAAGATACATCCAGCTTAGTTTTATTGTGTGCTATTGGGATTTCAAGACCGGTGTTGGGGTTTGAATAATATACGGTATATTTTATATATTAAAATGAAAAAGCATATATAGTTCTCAATACTAAGACGCAAGCATTTTTGTAGCCATCAATGAATATTTGGGTGTTTTTGGTGTCAGAAATATCTATGCATATTATGTCTATTTCACACTCTTTTCGGTTCGTTTTACAGCCAACTTTTAAGATGTGATTTCATTTAAGTACTGTTCGATATTGTTTAATGTAATAATGGGACTGACATGTCCATAACTGAAAAATGTCCCTTAATTAAATAAAGAGAAAAAAAAGATGTAATTTGAAAAAAACAAAGCGCAAATGAAATAAGTGCAAAAGCACATTTTTTCAAATTAAATACTTTTATCTCTATCAAAGATTTTTAAGCATAATTCATTTACTTTTGTTATCAAATGAATTAAACGTAATAATATTTCTTAAGATGTGAATTATAAATTCTCTTTGCTAGGCAATCATTTTAATTATAAATAAGTATTGAAGTACTTTGTTCTGCAATGTTTACAATTGGTATAAGAGCATTAATAAATCAAAAGGCGCTACTTTTATTTTAACTCTATAGTATACAGTCTAAGAAGTGATGGCTTTAAGGTTCAGGCAAGCGGGCGAGAATCTCGGCGTCGCGGCTTCAAACCCCTCTGACAAGGCTTTGACTATTCGAAACTATGTTTGGATTCATAATGAGTGATCAACAAATTATCAAACAAACTTAAACGTTCTTAGACCTTTTTTAGTTACGTATAGGTACTGCCAACCCGCACTGGGTTGGGCTGATGATGAGGAGGTAAAACATTCTACGATTTTTTTAGATAAAAACGACTTTCCTTCATTCTTAAACTGTAATATGAGACTATTAACGAGATCTCCAATGTTGTGAATGTTCTACTTGGAAGGTTTCTTATAACGTTACTAGGTTCTTATAACCTACAGTCACACCAAATCCCAGAAGGGCTAGGACGAAGACTATCCTCACGTTTCGACTAGCTGTTATTGTTCTAGCCGTTTATTTGGTTCATCCGAGAATCCGTTGTGTTAAGGAGACTTTGCTAAGAAGAAACTCAAGTAAATACACTTTGCCTAAGCCGAGATTCGCTCTTACTGCACACCACAGACCTACACTACAGGTCTAACGAGGCGAACTATAATAATGCCTATTAATGTTTAAAAGGTGATGAGTCTGTGTTTTTGAACGCGCTAATCTTAGCAACTGCTAGTCCGATTTGAAAAATTCATCTATAGCTAGATAGCCTATATTTTGAGAAACTCTATAAGTTATCTATCATCATGCCACGAAAAATAGAAGCAGAACAGCAATTTAAAATGTGGATAAAACGGGGAACTAATACGGCCTCGATGGATGGCCTCGGGGTTTGGGCGCGCGGTCGAGAATCTCGGCGGTCGCGGGTTCGAACCCCAGGCACACACCTCTGACTTTTCGAAGTTATGTGTGTATTCACATTGAATTATCACTAGCTTTAACGGTGAAAGAAAACATCGTGATGAAACCTGCACACCTAAGAGTTCTTAGGAATTTCTTAGGTGTGTAGTCCGCCAACCCGCACTAGGCCAGCGTGGTGGACTATGGCCTAAACCCTCTCAATGGTAGAGGAGACCCGTGCTCAGCAGTGGGCGTATATGGGTTGATGATGAATACTCCTTTCGAATTCTAGTGTTTCGTATACGCGAGCAACTACTAGAAGACAAATAAATTAATCAAATGAAGATGTAAATATGCATACTTGTTTTCCTTCGATACGTACTTTAAAGATAAAAGTCTAAACCTTAATCAATGTATTAGTACATTTATGCGTGTTTTTTCCTTGAATAATCGGAAATAACACATCCCCGTGTAGAAAGCGAAAGACCCTGGCCAGTTATAAACAACAATGAGTGCTGAGTGCTCTAGCGTAGATAAGAGGCGCCTTGATATGGAACAAATCACTCGGCACTCGTAAAGACATTATTAAACAAGAGAAAGATTTTTTTATGTATCGGTTAGGTTATCATATTGCAGCTAAATGGTTATGCGGTTTCAATTAAAATAACAAATATAATTTACTCAAAGTTTTCGTTTTTCTCTTTTTTCGTTTTCTATTATCCATCCTATGGTTGTTTGGAGGAAATTGCCTAGAGCGATAAGACCGTTTATTTTTTATTTTTCCCCATATAATTTTGTTTAATGAAGAATGTGTTAATAAATAAATGAAAAAGATAGCAGTATATCTGGATGATGATCGCTTCTAATAGGCATTGGAGGAAAATTCTAATGAAAACACGCAGTAACATTACTAGAACTCCCTGCTTCGGTGTTCCCCGAGCGCTATGACATGGTCTTCTTCAAACGAGGCTTAAAAAAAGCATTTTCCTCACGGTAGGCAGCGGCGTGGCTGTGCCCCTGGCATTGCCAATTTCTTGAGCGACGGTGACCGCTTACCATCAGGCGGGTCGTCTGCTCGTCTGTCTGCTAAGGCAATGAAAAAAAAAGAGAACTGGTAATCGAATTCTTATCCTTTCGATTGTACACGCTAAAACGTAGCTGCTGTCTACCCCCTACGGTATAGAGGCGACAATATATTCCACGTTTATTTGCAGTATACGATGTAAAATCAAAGAAACCATTTCTCTTTATCGCGTTATGTTAGTTTATTTAAAGATTACTTCCCAATAACTGAATTGTGAAATTACTCGTTGAAATGTTTCTTGCTATTTTCTTGAAGTCAAATGAAACAAAAAAACTATTCATATAACAGAATTGTTATGATCTTGAGAAGTGTAGGAAGAGACTACAAATGACGGTCAGATGAGAAGCTACGATGAGGTCCTATTATAGATAATTTTGAAAGGAAACCGTCTGTCGTATCACGTTTGGTTATATTATTAGAAGGGATTAATCATATGTTAGTAAAAAAATAGTATGAAAGTTGAAGTATTGACAAGCAGAGGAAGACCGCAGAAAATATGGATGGATTGCGTGAGAGGAGATACGAAAGAAAAAGGGTTGATTGAAGTCGTAACGGATGATAGGAATGTTTTCTCAAAAAAAATTGAAACAGGGTAGGGGAATCATGATGAAAAGCTATGATTACAATGTACATAAGGCAATTCAAAGATTCCCGTATTAATTCCCTAAATGGATGAAGCCAAAATCAATCTCAAAACTGAACCAATATTTACGATCCTAAAATTATTCCTTTGATAAAAATATTCAGATTACATAGCTATAAAGCATTATCCCACTTTGTCCCCATTTCGCTACATTCGCACAAATAATTTGACATAAATATTGAACAGTATGGACTATAGATAGACCTTGTGTTCCTTTGTATCATACAAAGGGGATATTGAAGAATAAACACAATACGCTGGAACATCTCAAAGGGGTTCTTGGACATTTGTATTTCTTTGATCTATGAGTTTTACATACAGAAATGTTCACAATAACCGCGGGAGCCGCCAGGTGGCGCTGCTTAGTTCACCTTTGTGCGCTATTTGTGAATTTTTCCAATAAATGCGGTACGGATCCAGATGCGATTGAAAGAGGGAATAAGACCTAGGATTAAGTACAGATATATAATATATTTGAACGGGGTACTTCCTTACTGGTTATAGCCCTGCATTAATTTAAATCTTGAAGTCTACGCATGCTGTCGAGTGAAATCTCAGCGGTCGCAAGTTCAATCCCTAAGCACGCACCTCTAATTTTTCTTACTTACGTGTCTTATTTAGACCATCATTCGTACTTTTGAATGCTTTATTAAAATTGTGCGTGTGTACAATAAACAAATAAACAATTTCAATGAATCCAGCTTCAGAGCGAATTTTGACCGCATTTCTTTGGTTTGAACATTTCAATAATTGCTTCTAATTTCTTCTGCTTTTAAGTAATTACACAGCCTCCGAAAATATCTTTATTGTAATGTCAAATGTTATACAAGACGTTATGCCATGCCACTATCGTCATCGCGTGTTTAATTACATGATAACAATACATTATGTTCTTATTTTGAAACGATAAAGTTTTTAAACAAATTATATTGTTCTGCAGGAGATAGTTTACGCTCCCTATCTAAACAACGTCATACCTATTTATTATAACATATGAATATGTACGTTTAAATACACTAACTGGTATTTTTAAAATTTAGGTCTATGTTTCATCAATAAAGTATTTGAAATTGAATACGTTTTGTCTTTAGAATAGTCTTTAATGTTTGAGCACGCATTGGAAAATACTTATGTCTATCTCATCATCATCATCTGCCTATTCTGGGCACGGGCTCCTCTAGAGAGTGCAGGTTTGCGGACTCTTATCTAAACCCAAGAAATTCCTATGGACTTTTAACTAATTGATAATTCCTTGCGAATCACACACAATCAAAAAATATGTGTATCTAACAAATCTATTTTGTATAATATGCTTCACAATGACAGTAAACAGATCTGTGAAACAGTTATCTTGATAACGTTCTATCAACTATTAAATTGCGTTGTACAATATCCTTGAAATGTGTCGACAACAAGTGACAATTTTGATAATTCCTGCGGAAATTGACGTTTGATAATTTAACCCAGAAACATAGCAGCTCGAAAGATTATGATTAAGCAAAATGTTTATATCCTTCTGACATTGAAAAGTTTAGATTGCTAGATTACGAACATCTATTTGTTTTTGAAGACATTGCATAGAAACTAGATAATTTATATAGATACAAATATATTGTTTTTCTAATTTATCTGGGACTGAACGGAAAACTACTAACTCTTTCGAATTGTCTTTTGTCGAAGTATTGAAAATATAATTCATATTTCAAGCAGTTTTTATTTCAATATTCGCAAAGACAAAGAAATTATTTAATTTGAAGACATTTTCTGTTTTAAAGCGCAAACCATCTTTCTATTTGCAATCTTCAATACGAATTACTATATAAATTAATAAAATAAAAAGCACCTTGACTTATATAAACAAAGAACAGTATTTTCGATCTGATCACTACGTTTTGTTGATACACGAATGTTTAATAACCCTTGTAATATTTCCGGGAGATAATATTTTGCAAAATAATTGATATGATATTATGATTAAATGAATAAACAACCATTTAAATACTTATTACAGTGTTGTTATCATTAATACGGATTAATATTTGTCTAGACACTATTAACAAATTAAGTTATGTCTGTTCATAGGTCAAAGTGTGTGTTTTCTCTAATTTTTATTAAGTGTAGATTCGCACAGAAATATTATATAAATATTCTCTCTAATCTGCAATAAGTTTTTTTCCTATTTAAAAACAAATGCGGGAAAAAATTATTGCAGAAATAAATCCTCTTACATACCTATCCCTAAATTTATTCTTTTATTATAATACAGGAACTCTTACAGCATAATTTCGTTGTCTACAGTCGAAGTTCCTTACTTAAGGAGTGAAGTTAATATTTTAGTTTGACAGTTCTCGTCATCATCACACTGTGGCGGTCTACTGTTAGGCCTATGAACATTTAAATTATTATTCTATTGGTAATTAATATCCTTTATACGGTCCATTGTTATATAATTTTGACACTCGCAAGAGAAAAAGCTAGATAGCTTTAATCCCCATAGATTCAAGGTAAATTTAGCATAAAGCAATATTAAAGTTAACTGCTTCTATACTGCCTAATATAGCTGTAGAAATTTTGCTCGATACAAATTCGTCAATAAAAAACGCAATGAAAACTGAACCATAATTTTTCCGTGAAATATGAGAATCTGAAAAAAAACACAAATCGACAATATTTGCTTAACTTAAGTATTAGCGATTTAGTTAACAAGGCTAGCTCACTGAAATAGGATAGACCATGTAATTAGAGTCGATTGTTTTATTTTACCAATTAGGTATATGTTTTTAGTGCAACATTTACGATTGTTAAAATAACAGGAACCTATTTGAAGTATACAAAAACGTATGGGAATCATTACATTCTTAATTATCATAAATTCCTTGAGTCCTCGCTTTGACAATAATACCTTTATCACTTTTGTTTCATTCTTCACATATTTTCTATAGCAATGTGTAACTAATATCAAATTTAAAACAGCTGTAATCTTAATTACAGAATGTAATTTATACAACAAAAGTTTTAAAATAAAACGTCTTATCAATGTTTAAATTTTTAATCGTCGAATTTGTGGTTAGCATGATCCTAATGGCATGGCATAGCAGTTCTTAACATTTTTTCATAAAATGCAAGGCAATCGGTCATACATCCAATATAATAAATGCATTAAAACCTTGACCCACCGAATGTCGCTCTCTTTGGCATCATCGCAAATCTAAAATCCGTATCGGCCACCCTTAGCGTGCCGTGTGGACAGTGCACGATTGCCGCCAACCGTTACTGCACGTCGCTCAGAAAATAATCTTTAATAAATCGCTCGCTACGTCCCAGTAAGCGCAATCGAGTTTTCACCGCGTTCCGGATACTTCGAGGTAAGTTTTTTTTTTCTAAACAGTACGGTTTAGTCCAGTGACATTTGTTTTTTTTATTATTGTTATGTCATGTGTGTTATTTTTGTAATGCCAAAGGCCGGTAGTATTCTTCTAGTTTTATTTTTTTGTTTTATGTTGCGATAATATTTTACGGTACTCTGCCATTGGCAAGCCTTGAATTTATCAGATATTTTATTAACTTTGAATAAAAGTGTGTATTTTTTTTATTTCCTTGTAATGACGCATAAGACACACCCACAATGTTTATCCGTCGTCAAACACAATGAAGACTGCGTTTGATTTAGATAATCGGACGTTGTAGCGTTGATTTGTAATATATCTGTTTGCATTGCGCTTGAGCATCAGAAGTCTTAAATCTTTTACAGGTAATTGCACCTAAAGACTATTAGCGTTTTTGACGTTTTGGCAACGTAATTTGAAAACGAAAGATCGGCGAGGGTAGGTTAAATAAAATGTGTGGGGGTACAATGTACCACATAACTTTATTATTTTGATGTATCAGTCTAATCCTAAAACGTATTTATATGACAATTCAGACTAGAGGTACTATTAACAAAACCCACGCCTTTTCAATATTTTTTAAAACTCTTCTAGGTGATATACACCATACAGGAAAGAAAAAAGTTAAAAATAGAACAACCTATTTACTTTTTATAACTTTATTTAATACTTCATTTGACGTTACGTTTTGTTCATGCACTAAGCGATTAAACACAACGCGGGGTATATATTTGCTTTGCCGTTATTGTTATCAGCTTGTTTTGATTATATTAATGATAGCGTACATCGTCATTAATTATGCAAATACTATTGTCAGTATTTACATACATGCGCTTTGGTTTTAGAAGGGGTAGGCGTATACATGGTATTTTTATATTCCTGATTCGTTACTCAATATTCGACCCAATATATTTTGTCTCAAGCCTTTAGCTGTTTATTATCCAGGCGGTAAAATCAAATGCCTTGTTGCACGGTCCTCAACTCACATCTGGTAGCACTCAATTCGCAGCCGAAGATTTAACTGAGAATAATTTATATACCTATTGCAAATTTTTAACCTTTTTCTTCTGATTTTTCTAATCGTGTTTCAACTGAGCATAAATTCATACAGTTATAAGTAATAAAATAAAAAAATCAACAGTTTTTTTAATGAACCAGTGCGTTTGAAGAGAAGATCGAAATAACGGATAATGTGCTTTAAAAAAAATGCCTATAATAACAAATAGTTTTATTTACTCGTGCAAGATGTTTCTCGACGTGTTTTCCGAGATGTGTTATCGATCGGGAAGCCCTGTTGTGGCCTTTACACTGTCTATCGTCTCCATGCTCTAATGACGTATCGATACAATACTTTGTTGATGTTGCGTCATATCATGTTACAATTAGTCTCATCATCATTATTAGCACGGCCCTCCTCTACCATTGAGGGGGTCTTGGCCTTAGTCCACCACGCTGGCCTAGTGCGGATTGGTGGACTACACACCCAAGAATTTCCTAAGAACTTTCGAAGTGTGCAGGTTTCATCACGATCAAAAAAGTCTCTTACGTATTACTCATTGTGGATACTCGTATTGAGTTATGTACACCTGTCCTTTAGAAGGGTAGACAGAGGCTAAAAAGCACTATGAGTACTTACTTTAACGTTCCTTTCTTGCTTATGTCTACTAATTTGGGGACTTGTGATTGCTAAACCCTGATGATTCTTTTTCGAAGATCTTATGTTTAATGATAAAATAGACGGCCCCGTGGCGCAGTTAGCTAGAGACCAGCTTGCAAAACGAAAGGCGGGTTCGATCCCCGCACCGCAATAAATGTTTATGTGATTCACAAATCGACCTATGCGCAGAATAAAGTTATATGTGCTTTTCCACAACTTCACTTTCTCAGCGATTTAAACTTAATTGGGCACAAAATTATCAGTAACTTTTTTTGTTCTTCAAGCAACAACAAAATTTATGACTATTATTACTTAACAATTTTAACTCTATTATTGACATAAAAAGTACTTTGGTGTTATAGTCATAAGTAATCTTATTCTATGCATAGGTCGAAATATCTGTTTCGGGTTTGGGTGTCTGTAAGACTGAAAAAGTCTTTCGTAGTCTCTGTTGCCCACGACACAAGTATTGTAACGTAGGGTGAGACCTATGTAAATGACTGTTGGGTGTATTTATTTATTATTAAACGCAGTGATGGTCTCGCGGTTTAGGCGCATGGTCGAGAAATTCAACGGTCGCGAGTTCACACCTCAGGTGTGTAACTGACTCCTGAGGTGTGTACCTCTGGCTTTCAAGTGGTTTGAAATGAAATTTCATTAACTTAAAAGTTCTCCACAAGATTATTCAATTGCGTTTCCAGCAAAAGGTATTGCTCTCAGCACATAGGACTATGACGCAACTATAAAGAAAACCCGTAGCAATTATCAAGCCTTACATGGATTGACATATGATCATATAATGTTACTGCCCCTATGGTTTAGTTGTACGAACAAGTGCAGTAAAACTAGTACAAAAAAGTTTCCAGGGTATATTTCTAGGACGACTAAAGTGTGATTAGAGATTTCTATTACAATTTTTTCAGCATGGAGTTTGGAAATGTGACCCATATAGGCAATATTGTCAAGATCAACCCATTACGCGGGACTTGTTACCCTACATGGCACAGTTAACTAAAAGCCAGGTTGTGAAACGAGAGACTGCGGGCTCGATTCTCAATTTATTAAGACAAATGTATGTGTGGTTGATAAAGATTTGTTTCGGGTCTGAGTGTTTATGAGAGGGAAAAATCTCTCGCAGTTTCTGATATCCACGACACAGGACTATGGCCTAAACCCTCTCAAGTGTAGAGGAGACCCGTGCTCAGCAGTGGGCGTATATGGGTTGATTAAGATTAGTGTGAGATCAAATTTACATATATCTGAGACTTGGAACACAGCGTGATGGGTTGCAGAAATGTCCTTTAGCCAATCCTTTTGAGAACGAGCTTGGTATGTTTGGTATTTAAATAAATTGTATACCATAGTGATTGTATACCAAATATCGCATCTAAATGAAAATAATTCGATTGAACAAGCAACACTCGTTATCGGCATTTTAATGAGTTTCATTGTGGAATGTTACTTAATGACTCTCGTTCCAACCACTCGATATTAAGGTCGTTACTTGTTTATGTCTCCGAGTGATTTCTTCCTAGAAATATGCCTAGTCTTTGGTGATTACATATTGAGATAAACTGAATTAATAATAATAAATAAATACACCCAACAGTCACATACATAGTTCTGACCCCACACTAAGATTCAAATCTTGTGTCGTGGGTATCAGATAATACGGGAAAATTTTCGGTCTTGCAAACACCCAGACCTGAAACAAGTATTTGTGGAACACACAATATATTTGTTCCGGTGCGGGGATCGAACCCGCGGTCTATCGTTTCGTAAGCTGTGAGCCGGAATTGATTAAGACATTCTTTCAAGAATAGTTAAAATTAGAGTTAGCTGCTGTAAAAACACACATTTTTTGGCAAAAACAATTTTGGCATCCCTTCTAATGACTTTACACAGGTTATTGAACGTGGTCAATGATTGTCGAGGAAACAGAAGAATCATTGAGAATGTTCACTCTTTTACTCGACGGTCGCAGGATTTACTGTCATTACTCAAACTTCAAACACAAAATTGAAGGTTAAAATACCTTATGACCATAAAGAAAGTGTTCTTTTAATAAATTCCTAAAGTTTTCATTCGTCCCTTCATAGTCCATTCGGATTCTTGTATTCTCAATAGTAACACCACTTAAGCTCCAGAAAGACTATTGGCGAATTGTGTGTCAAAATTTGTAAAAAGAAGATTTTTTCAGAAATTTCTTCTTTAATATTATGAAATATTTTGCTAGCTAGATCACACCCCCCGTGTTATTTATTACCTTTATCACCATTTTCAATATCAAAATTTCATCACAAACCTTCGATAAAATCTGACACAATTTAATATATCGGCACGATAATCTATAACAATCAATGCCAAGCGCGTTATGATAGCCAATGTCTTCTTTCCCGAGTTCACACGTCACGTTGCGAACAAGACAATGCAGCAAAACACACGATTAGATATGACGTGTGGTGTGCAACGACCTTAACGTTTATTATTAGGAATCGATAACGAATGTTATTGTAAAAAATAGAAAATATGACAATAAAAATATGTCTATTCTAAATAAAAGAACGCCTTAAGTGTATTTGCGTTTTTGATAAATACAATAGCGGTTATCTATCCGTAGGCGCAGGTACGGATCGTCTTTTTACACCCCCACGCAATAAATATTCTTTCTAAATCCCACGTAAAGGGCAAATCCTATTTATTGAGCACATTTCTATGCCCATATTGACAATTTCCTGAAGAAAAGTTTGTGTAGGAATCCGAGAAGTGCGGTACACTTAGTTGTTCCCTAAGTTTCTATCTACCTCCAAACCAAAAATCATATGAAACGCTGCATTTTTATCTTTTTAAGCGATTGCATAGTTTACAAATGTAAGAAACTTTCATCCAAAGATCGTCCTGACCACTCGAAAGTAAATATTTTTATAATTGCCAAAGAATATTTTTTTCAATTTTAAATGTAATCGTCTAAGCAATGTTTGTATATAAGTCAGGCTTAAGTTTCCTCTCATAAAAATTTAATAAATTTAATCCTTAAATAGGAGCTCATATCGATTCATTCGCCACCTATGAGTTATGAGGTCAACAATGAAGGCTGATAATTTATACTAACCAACATAGATGGCACTAGTAGTGTTATATTTATTAAATTCCTGAGTTGTACAAAATGGTTGATGTTTGCATTGAAATTATTCGCCAGTAAATAATTTTAAAAAATGGGTGCCTAAAGACAAAACAAAGATTATCGACCAAATATGTTATTTATTAAAAATAAAAATTATTTATTTAATAGTGCATTATGAGGTAAATAAAAAAATGACAAGAATTTTTTATTCAGCTTCACGCCTTTTTAAATATTCTCATTAATAATGAATATATTTAAAATTCCCGCCTACCCAGTAGGTCAGCGTGGTGGACTTAGGCCTAAACCTTCTCAATGCTCAAGGCCCGTGCCCAGTAATGGGACATATATGGGCGTATATAATAATTATATTTCAAATTTATAATATTAATTACAATTTTATTTTGTTTCAGTTCCTACGATAAAGGTTTTTAGCAATCATTCCTCCAAAATGGTGTTTTTCTTCAAACAAGTTACAAAAAGGTAAGTTTAAGCTACGTTCAAAATATTTCGCAAAAAATATTAGCATATTTCATTACTTTTTACTGGAATTGTCTAAAATATCTAAATTCAAATTTGACACCCCGCCATTTTTATTTCAAGGTTAAATTGCTTACTAAACAATTACATATCAAAACGTAATATTAAGCTTATAATAACCTATAACTAAAGCGAATAATTTATGCAATAAAACAATACGTGACACATTATAATTATAATATGTATGTAAGGTTTACACAAGCGTGTGATATCGTATCTGTGGAGGCAAAGGTCGCAACACGGATCGGAGGCGCGGTCTCACACCCCTGTTTCATCATCGCAATCATTTGATAATAGACATTTTTTAACAATAATATTATTGTTAGAACGCTTGACGACAATTAAGTAATTTGGTTACGATTTTCCAGAATTTTGGGGGCGCTTTTTTATTATTTTTTATTTATTTAGTTTATATTATTCTTTTATGATTTCCAGCATATGATAAATACCCACACTTCATAGTCACAGTCAAAATACTCTTAATTCAAATAGATTTCACAAGCTCTTTGAATCGTTAATTTTAAACTACTTATTGTCCTTTAAGATCGTATTGCATATGAGCCCATTCTTTGTAGGTACGTTGTTTTTTGATAGATCTGCCTCATTTGTCCGTCAACTGGATGTTTACATTCATCACCATTTACAAAACAAAATCCGAACGTATTCGTGTCGTCACAAAAATAATCGCTTCAAAACAACTCAAGTAACTCCCACAGCAACACAAATATAGATTACATGTTGTAGCATTTAAAATGTTACTGTAATCTGTTGCCATAACATATTGTTTTAGAACAATTTAATCCCAAGCCTTATCATATGTCTAATATAAACAAATATTTTTTTGTAATTTTGCTAATAAATCAATCCTAATCCTTAATCATTACAAATGCGAAAATAAGTTTCTATTTTTTACGCTCACGCCGAAAAGCTGAATAGATATTTGTAACTTTCGGTATGTACCTACATAAACAGAAACCTTGGAGACATTTATAGGTACCATTAAATTAAGAAACATGAACTCCATATAATAGCAATAATTATAACCTATAAAACCACAAAAAGCCGCGCATCTTGAGTGGTCATTACTAGTTTGGTGACGTTTGACATTCGGCCGACATTCCACGTCGGTCAGCGCGACCAGCCCAGCCGGAGGTGTGTCGGGCTGGTTTGTGCAACCTTGATAATGTCAACACGTTTTATTTTTTAATTAATATGCCAATGGTGTTGAAGCATAGACAAAATTACATTTTATAAAAGAAGACGATTATGGAAACGGTTAAAATGAATTAAATTTACAGAAAGAAAAAGTTATTTTTCGCTATTGTTGGATCCATTTTCTTTTTTATTAGCGGACTTCAAAACAGGAGAAGGTTATCAATTCGTTTGTATTTTTTTTATATTTGTTATAGTTAACTACGTTTGAATACTAACATTCTAATGGAAACATTTTCTTTGACTGAAGAAATGTAGGTACATTTTTAGGAATTATCATAAGTAAGATTTTTTCCTCCTTTAACCAACTATTTATAAAGTATTTCAAGTACTGTATTGTACTTTAGTCAAGTATGAATCGATAGTAATAAACTGGACTTTCCCGACTTCAACGTAATAATATCATATTTCAAATATCGCCCATTTATGAAGGCAGAATGTCAAAACAATAATAAATATCTAGCGTTTAGGTATTCGCTGCTAAAAGTGGATTACAACATTTAAGACCCGCCGAATTATTAAAGCCTTTTTTCCTTCAAACCATATTTGGAATAACATACTCGAACAAATCTATCGATGAGGTCACAGTTCTATAATATTTAAATCACTAACAAACCGCTCAAATGTAAATTTCTGGCAAGTTATTCCAAACGATAAAAACTCGAATAATAATTCAGCAGCACATTATCTCAATAATTGAGTTTGTTATTGTCACGTCTGTTTTCACCGATTTATCTTGAAGCCGTGTGAACTTGACATATCTAGATTATGTTTTAGTTTTACCACCTTTTGACTTTAATGGACGATATGCCAAGATTTTACGAATAATACAATCTATTTTATAGACGCCAACTTTTTAGGAGAAGTCCATAGATTAAGCATAAGCATACCTGATTGTATGTTAGGACCAGTGGAAAGTAAAAATAAAGAAGTCCATAACGATATTCTTTTCTATTTGTTAATGGTCTACATTTGGCTCAGTTTGATCAATTTTCTTTCTTCATCTCAAATTAAGAAAGAGACACCCATTCTCATGTTTCTAAAGCATTTCATATGGCTTCAAAGCGGGTTTCGGCCACCAAATGTGTTTAGATTATATGGCTGAGATACGGAAGTCTGCAGACTCCACTCTTAGATTCACGTTCTAATGAAAAGTGTAGGCTACATTTGTCATGTCTATTTGTGATTTAAAATGTAGGTACCTATCCTTGAAAAAAAAGAAAAGATTATGTACAAATGTTATGGTTAAGTATTAACAATCATGTGTGATATTCTGATTCTGTATCAGGACTGACTCGTGTAATTCTCGATATATTTGCCCTAGTTTCAAATTAATAAAAATATCGTGGTAAATAATATATTTTCCATTCAGTATAGGCATTACGTATAGTGTAACATGCAAGTATATAAATACCACGTAATAAATACATTATCAATTATGTGTTTTTGCAAAGATGTCTCAACCCGGTTGTTTACTACTTAAATTCGTAATATCTCAGTTTATCTTTCCCGGAACGTTAAAAAGCCAAGGAAATTTAAAAAGCATAATAAACTTCCGACTTCATTTTAGGACTTCACTTTAAAACTAAATACTGCTTTAGTTATTATCATTATATCTATAGCATGAAATGGTTTACCAAGGCATTAAAATACTCGGTGAAATTAAAAATTGATTTATTGATTACCTGAGTTTTTTAAGATCCCTGCAGTTTATTCCTAGGTTTGAATTATTCTACTGTTAGGATTTTTTTTGGGAACCAAGGATTTTCGAAATATTACTTAGCCTGTCGCCGTCCACAGCTGAACGAAGGCCTCCCCAAGAAAGCGCCAACCATCCCGGTCTTGAGCAGCCCTCATCCATCCGTTACCCGCCACCTTTCTTAAATCGTAGATCCATCGTGCTGGAGGACGTCCCACACTACGTCTACCTAAGCGCTAACTCCACTCCAACACTTGTCTGCTTTAAAATATATATTGATTACTTGATATACTTTTTTAGCGAACCAATTGGTGTTGAAATCTTTACTACCCCTTCGCGAAGACTGTAGACTGTAGTGCCTATAATGGGATAACACTGGTGAGTGTGTTCTAAAACGTCGAAGAAAGCAAGTAATAATCTTGTTTGGGCACATATCGGTGACCCGCGACAGATCTTAGTGCCGTCCAATATCACTACGTAAGCGATTCTCCTCAATCGATTGTTATTGCAATCTGTTTGTTGACACACATCGTTTTATTTATGTATTCGATATTGTGGTACATTTCCACGATGTGTATCGTAAACAATATTATTTACATTTGAAAACATGGAATGAAAACCGAGTGTGTCTAATGAAGTGACTTAGTCACAAATAATAGTTGCATGATAAATATGTTGTACGTCTGACGGTCGGAGCCAGCTGTGTATAGTCAATATATTAAAAAAATAAAACTCTCACATACCCACACGCTTGTAGGCAAAGCTGCATATCTGAACCCACATTTCCTCAGTTATGTTTTCGTACCACGTAATAGAGGCCGACCCTATTTTCGTGTACATTTCCACATTCCGTGCTGCTACTGAGAATTTTCTAATGAAAAAACCAAATAACACTGCCCGACCCGGGAAACGAATCTAGGAGCTCTAAGTCGCATAGCATATTCGTAGGTATTTGTACCGTGAGACAGCATTAATTATTGAAAGTCTTATCAGCATATTAACATAATATGTTCTTAAATAAATAAAGAATCCTTTAATCTTACAATGACAATGAATAAAACAAATATATAAGTATTAGGATAAAACGGCTATTGATAACCTGATTGATCCTCTTTTAAGATCTTAATCCAGTAATTAAGGATAACAAAGTAATTAAAGATGATCATGTGTATTGAGAATCTTCACATGATTTAAATGATTTGATAGATACGTCAGACCTTATACATCTCACACATAACACAGAGTAAACAGACAGTGGTTAGAACAATGTTTTTTTTAATTTTTGTTCATGATTTTTAGCCTCAAAATGTTTGTAAAAACTGCACCTAACCTGTATTAGTTTTTCTCTTTTGTGTCTTTAAACGCTTCAACTTTCCATTATTTCTTTATTAAATATAGATTTTCATGGTTTTATCTTTTAAAATTAAAAAATCCCATACAAACTGTCAACCTCTATTTCAACCTCTTCATCCCTTTTTTTCGCAATAAAAATCGCCTATATCCTTTCTCAGGGTCTAAAGATTGTCCATGCCAAATTTCATCAAAATCTGTTGAGAGGTTTCAGCGGGAAAGCGCAACAGACAGAGTTACTTTCGCATTTATAATATTAGTAGGGATAGTAGAGATTAAATTTGTGCTTCAAAATCCAGTACTAAAACTAATGATATTATTCTCATTAAATCTACTCGTACTTGTAGTGGACACGTCAATAACATTCTCTACGTACTTTGCTGTTTACATCAATCACTGCTTTGTGCAACAGCTGTGCAATAGCAGCAAGGCGTTGCATGATAAAATGCCTTTTACAACTACAAGAACCTCTGTGTTATTTCAAGAATTATTTCAAGAGAACATGGTGTATACAAAGAGTTTTGATGCGCTGGTGACGCGGTCAGTCTTTATGATCAGTTGACTTTTTTATGGTCTTCTCAAATTGCTTTGTACAAATCGCTATAACTCAGCCTATCGTAGGAAGGGCTTTGTAACAAGGCTTTAGCTTTCCGATAAAACTTTAGGTTCCATATTTAAGTTTCCTATAAAAAGGAAACTAAGCTAGACTTTAAATTTTCTCATCGAAAAATTATTTAACTGTAAAATTTAAAAAACGGTCTGTAACATTAAATTTAAGGACACTATTGCAGTCGTGTTACCAAAAAAAATATCTTATAATAATATATCTGTATTTCAAATCCCATCACTAAATTTGACAAGGGCTTAGAAAAAAAAACAAAAGAAAAGTGTTTTTACACGTGGACGCAATAAAAAACAAATGTCTAACGTCATACGCCGATCACTTCCTCGTGTGGGCGACAAAGGATTCGATCCCCATTCACCGCAGTGGCCTTCGTTGACCGGTCTCACAGGTGCCGCCGACGCGGGATGCAAATGTTCCAACTCGCATTTACGAGATCCCTACTGTATATATTAATATTTCAAAGTTCTATGTTTGTTTTCATTTTATCATAAAATTTTCCTCAACGTTTCAAATTTGCAAGCAATGTACAATTTCCTATGAAATAATCGAATAAATATATCTAGCAGTCTTATTCTTGTCCTAAGAGACTCGTCTTTAAAAATAACAAAACTCTTGTTAGCGTGGGTATAAAAAATACGACAGTTTACAGTAAATATGTAAACTCGAAAATTATTCGTGGGTCAAAAATTATGTCAAAAAATCATTTCGTAAAAAAATCACAATGAATTCGGCAAGTACCTACTAGATGGCGTTTTTAACATAAAGCTGGTCACACGAAAACTATTATATTGCAATTATTTACATACCCTCATTGAAGCGCAAAATTACTTTGCAATGCTAATTGCATCATAATCGCTAGAATTATTAATTGGACAAACAAACATTAAATATGAAAATACATCTCGTTTGATAGTTGTGATATTAAAACGCTAATTACAAAGATATAATTAATTACAAGTATTGATAACAGCGCCACAATCTAAATACCGGACTTAGGACTCGAAGTGAACTCATGACCTAAACTATTGTCAATACAGGAACAGATGTGGTCATCCTCGGTATATAGTCCACTTCGCTAACATTTCTACTACTTAGTTTAGTAAATTATACGATACTTCCTAATACTTACACAATTATTGCCTTGTTCCATTTATCACGACAAAACACAATTGTAATACAAGCATTGGTTTGCAAAATACATACTAGTTGGTTAGCTTGTAAACTAAGAAAAGTTCTTAAAAGTTATTCCGTTATAGTTGTCTATGAAAAATAATTTATTCAATTTTATTCGTAAAAACGTTCTATAATTTTGGTAAATGAGAAAAATCTTCGAATTTACTGTTTAAAAATAAGATATTATTTTGCCGATCGAATTTATTATGCCAATGTCTAAGCAAAAATTTTAATAACTTATTCTATCTTACCAATTATTCTAATTACTTACGATATAAAATCCGGAAGACAATTAAATATGTCAAACACTAAATTAGTACATATTTACTTTTGGTTTTCGATGGTAATAAACATAACCAGCTATTCCTGTTACGCAATTAATTGTATTTAAGACATTTAAGAATATTAGTGTATATATGGCGCCAATTTAAAGTAGTTTTTACTTATTTTTAATATATAGGGGAAACTGGGGACACTTGATCCTTACGGGAGACTAGGGACACTAAATTTACAAAGCAACCAAGTGCAATTAAAAGATTTAGAGTGGCTAAACGGGTAGTTTATAGTACCCTCCAACTTTTTAATAGTGGTACAGCTGCCAGATTTGACACTTTTTGCAGGTAGCGCACGATGTGTGATTTGTGTTGCTGAAACTTTTTTTTCGTAAGTTTTAATTTAAAATTTTATGTTTATTTAGAAAAGATGTTCACGAGGTTGTACGGCTTTAATACAATAATTATCCATGTTTCTAGCCTTTAGTAACAGAGAAAAGTGTTAATCTTTTAATACTTTTATATATTGTATGTTTTTTAACCTAAGTGCTGTTGGGTACACATGGCCCTTGGTAATAGGGGACACTTGATCCTCAATGTTACTATGGGATCAAGTGCCTCGAATTTACAAAACAAGAGAAGGTGCACGAAATAGAGCTCAATCGATAAACAAATATTTGGCGTTGGCTATGAATGATGTTATTGTTCGTAAAAGTTGTAGGAGTACGGTAAAAGAGTACCGAATAGTTAGTTACTAAAAAAATATTCATTGCACATAAATTTGATTATAGCAATCTTGAACATATTTTTAGTATTTATTTCTTGTAATGGTATCATATCGACCCTAAATTCGGGAGATATTCCCAAGGATTAAGTGTTCTAGATGGGGAGGATCAAGTCGTACATATATAGGGGGCAGTAGATACATTTCCCTATCCGTACTTATAGTGGATTTATAACTAAATTAATACACTGAGATCGTTGGGTATCACACATAGTATAGCCAAATAACCAACAAATTTAAAATCCGTTTAATGTTAAGAAAATGAGGGTTGAAAAACAAAAGGGGGGATCAAGTGTCCCCAGTTTCCCCTACATCTCCCTAGAACTATTCTTAATTTTTTTCATAAAGTAAAATATAATATGATCTTACTCATTGCACTCTTTTACCCTTTTTTATAATAAAGAAGTTTATATAATAAAGACATTTAAAATTATGTAATAAGTCCCTTGTGTCAAGAACCATGGCTAAACCTCTATCGGTCCAGAAAAGCTAAGAAACGTCTTACCCATATTTATGTATGTCAAGTAAAAACGTCTCCTAAAACTGTCTGATGAATGTGTTCCTTTGTATTAAATTTGCATAAATACAAACAACACTTTCTTTTAGAGATTGACTCATAAAAAGCATTAAAAATACATCGTGATAATTTTGCACTCATGTTTGATATTAACCCATTACAGCATAAAGTTTATTATAGCAATTACATTGACTTACTTATGATATATTGGTTATTTAGGGTCCAATTAATAATTTAGCAAGAAAAACAAAACGATTTATATAACATTTTTGATTTTATGGCCTGTCCGATATATCGGACGCTATGCACTGCGGCCCCTTACACTACATTAGGATGGTATAAACATATATCAAGAAAACTGTTAATTAAAACATTTTAATAGTTTAAAAAATAATAATAAACTTAGACCTGCATGTTATGATAACAAGCCGTGGTAGTTTATAGAAAATTAGGGTGTAGCCCTATAGGCAACGACGCATTTTAGACATTTGAATTTAGCTTTTTCTTCGTATTGATCTGACCCGCGGCGTTCTGTGTTTTATTGTAGGCAAAATGGAATGCTCTTTACTGTCACATTTTCTTTTACGTAAATTCGAAACAGCTTGATCTCACTTATCCACACCGCCTAATATGTTTGTAATAGCTAGCAACCAGCGGGGGTTATATACAGACCTTTTCCCATTAGACTAGCAAAAATCGGTGTTCAAAGCACAATTTTTATAGATCGTTGCTACCCTGACCACATTGTTGTCGTTTCAGCGACAGACAATACATCGTCAGATCCTATAACATTGCCGGCAGCCCCGTTCTTCTCGTTAAAATTTCTGAACATATTTTAGCGACAATTTTCTACCCGATTGTACCGTATTGTGCCAGTTGCCTAATTTACGAACCCTCGCAGATGCTGCATCAACGAACGATGTGGAAAAGTTATCAAAATAAACCTTTACAATGACTTTCAGCAGTAATCGTCGTTTCCGATATATCGGAAATTTTAGATTAGCATCACGGCATCATTAGACTTTTCATTTCCCTAATCCATTACCTAATCACTCTGTCCAATAGGTGGATCAATATAAATAAAATTTTCAACATGTCATCCACATCCTTGCTTTATAAAGTTTCTAAAATCTCATGCGCGTTCAAGTTGTACAAAGAAATAAACACACACCTTAGACGCCGCTATGCATAGCGTCCGATAAATCGGACACCAACAAAAACACACACATAATTGGCAATCTAACATTTGTCACAATAAAATACTATTCTGTTTGCATAGAGACATAATTTATGAACAAAACAAAATCATTTCTAATCAATTATGATAAATAATAATAAAATTAAGCGTGTAAACAAGTTACGGTCTCTTCGAAACAGTCTGACCGCGAGCAGTCATTTTTGAAAATGAGAAATAACTGTCAACATTTCATTCCGTCATTAAAAACAATTTTGTCAGTATAAAATAGCACTATTGAAGTATAATTTCAAAACAAAAAACAATTAAATAAACAATTTTAAATACCTTTACTATCCAATTTAGTGACGTCCGATTTATCGGACGTTATGCTGTAATGGGTTAATATCGAGTATAAAACAAAATACAAAGTCATTCCAAAACTTCCATTAACAAAAAGCAACAGGCAATTTCCATGCTTATTCGACCTCGTAGTAATCTCGAGACAATGTCTTGTTAAAATCGCCCAAATCGTAATAAAAGAAGACCCGGATAGCAAAGACCTTTGATTTTGACTCCCTGACTCTGTTATCATTTGATACGAACGGTTATAACTGGATGGGTCGGCCCCGAACTGTCGACACACTTCCTTGAAACATCATAATTAAATTATTCGTATTAATTATAATAACAAAGCCTCGTGATCTAGCATGAGTCTTGCTATAGATGGGTTCAATCCCTGAGAAGTGAAGTGTTATTGGGTAATTTACAAGGAAATTTTATGAGCAGGAAGGAGTCTCGAAATATGTCCGAAAATAGTAGTAGACTGTGACTGAAACGTAATTTGGGAAAAAGGGTGCAGAAAAACACCTCTGGGTTATTCACCATGATCATCAACCCATAGACGTCCCACTGCTGGGCACGGGTCTCCTCTATAATTTAGAGGGTTTAGGCCCTGGGTTATTATTAAGTTATTATTATTTGACAGCCCCTATGGTGCAGTTGGCGAGACGTCAGCTTGTAAAGCGAAAGGCCGCGGGTTCAATCCTCGCATCGACATAAGTACTTATGTGTGTGACCCACAAATTTTTTATGTTTGTGAAAACATAAGATCTAATGTGGGATCAGAAATTTGCAAACCAAATGTTAATGTGTTTGTAAACAAGTACTTGTCGTTACGTAAGGCTACTTGTAATGCCAATTACTCGTGCCAATAATAAAAAATGTGTTACTAAACCAATTGGACGCGGAACCAAAAGTATTAATAGGTTGGTATAAATAGGTTCTAACGCTCACTACTTCTAACCGTCTTGGTCAATAGACGATGTCTCATGTTTAATCATTTTAATGTCTATTTTCTCTTTTTTAATTTATGATTCGCACTTTTTTATTGTCTATTAACGATTTTTCGGTGGTATGATTGCCATTTTTTTCTTATATTTAAAAAAATATAAAAATGAACAAAGTAACATGCGTAGTTTATTTATTTCGTAGTTTTTAAAGTATTCTCTAAAATTATAGTCATTCTGATTCCCCTCTTCTATATTTAAGGAAAAGAAATACTGCTTTTACTACTATGAAAAATTTCACTAGTAGGTACTTTATTGACGTCGCCTAAAGCATTAAATAAGTTGAGAAACCTAAAGGACATGACGTTCTAAGTACCGCACACTAACTGACCCTAACACATAAAAATCTGACGCAATCGTGCTGTGAACCTTGCACCGACTGATGTAACACCATTCTAAATTACATTTTCCAAAATATCTGCTACAAACAAAGATTTTGCAGCGTTTGTTTAAAAACAATGAGATTCATTTGTAAAACATGTTGTGATTACGTAGATATACGCGGATTTCAATACGTAAAGACACACCCGTCGCGTCGGCCAATGGCGGACCGCCATTGCGGCGCTCCTCTGCCTATAAATATACGAAGCGGCGCGATAATTCAAACACTAGGCTTTTAGTCCTGTCCAAGCACGGTTAAATGGGTGATAGATTAAACACAATAGCATATTATAGGTGGCTGATATATCTGTTCAGTTTTAGTAATTCAGTAATTTGATCTTCGCTAGAATTTATTTTTAAATTTTTTGGAAAGTATTAAATTATTTAATTAAAATGTTGCATTTAAAGACAATCCCAGAAGACTATGTCAGGAAGGCTGCACAGTAAGTTTTATTTTTTTTTATTCTATTCTTTTTTTTGTAATAACGCGGGTTCTAAATTTCATTTCATAATTTTGTCACTTGTCAATATGAGCATTAAAACTCGATTTAAAAAATTTTAAATAATTTATTTTTGCTAATAATAGCATTCCTTTAAAAATAATAATAAACTTTTGTTTGAACAATATTTGTAACGTTGATTACTAATTACGTCACGTGTTTCAATATGGATTCGGTACAATGATTCCACTTACGATTTATCCTTCATAAACCACTTAAGGTGTTAATCCAACAATACATTAACATTTATATGTACGTACGTAAGTAGGTATAATGTTCTATTCTGAGATAATTAGAAACATTAAACCAAGCAACTTTATTTTTTTTAGTATTTTTAAAAAATTATAATATTATTTCATTAATTTACAATCTAATTCATAATAATACTATCCTTAAATGTCAACTTAACCTTCTTGTAATGCATATTTAGAACCATTTAAATATACACAAAACAGATTTTCTTACCATCAAAGATTAATGTCAAATATCGGTTATAATTTTGGTCAAAAAGATGATCGGTTTAGAAATGATATTAATATCAAATACCAATATGGAATTTCCACAGAAAAACATAAATCTTACCGAAAAATATAAAAAAAGAACAGCATTCTCGTCTTTTTATTTTCATTAACAGCCCTATGGCGCAGTTGACGAAACACCAGCTTGGGAAATTAGAGACGGGTGCGATCCCCGCTACAAAATAAATGTTTGAAATTCACAAAGATTTGTTTTGGATCTGCGTGTTTTTGAGACCGTAAAGTCTCTCGTAGTCGCTGATACCCACGACGCAAGATTTGTATCTTTGTATAGGATTAGAACGATGTATGAAACTGAAGTGTGTTTTTATTTACTATTCTTGTATCCTTCGGTATATTTCGGTATACTCACAGTATTATTTTTTGTAGGTTTAAAAAAGACCTTTGACATTTTTCTAATAGCTTTCGTCAAAAGCCTTTCCACGCAATATTTTGTTATCATTACGCATGCAATAAATTATTGACGCGACCTAATCTCATAAGTGCGGATTTAGTTCACAGTTCGTTTTGTGTCTAGGTTAATGTAATGATAACAAACATAAGCCTATGACAATTATGCGGTGATAAGTTGCGTCATTACGTTAGAACCGGTTATATCAGTTGGTACCGGTCATTTGTACACGATATTAAAAGTTTATTTAACGTTTTAATTTATGTAACAAAAACTCAGCACATAGCCTCAACTTTTCGTTGAGATTCATATTATATCGTGAGTATCAATAACTAGAAGTAATATTTTATCTATATTAAATAAATTCTGAGCTAAAAAAACATAGGGAATACAGTGGATTCAAAACTAATATTTTTATATATGCAAAATTCTGCGTCTTTTCAATGTTTATTTCTATTGTCATAATTAGGAATTCAATATTGAGTGTGACACAGAATGCATTCCCGATTGAGTTGTTGAACTTCGAAACCAAAGACTTAAAGATTAGCAAAAGTAAATAAAATATAAGTATCAGAATCACAAAACGATTTAAATAATTTATGTTTAATTTTATGAGTTTGAAAACAACTCCGTTAAACCAGCTGTTCTTTCAAATTAAGCATGAAATAATTTTCATGAATAAAAAATATTTACTTAGTTATATGAGATATTCAAGATACATATATTCCGAGAAACCTATTATTCATAACATTCTGAAAAACGATAGATAGGGCGCTAATTATATTACTCAAAACATCGTCTAAAAGATAAAATAGTCAAATATATGCAACATTATTGCCCTTCGGCTATCTCCAACCTAATATCAGAAGTAGGTTATCATTGGTTATCAAAATCCGTGTCTTTGATCAACCTGTTGCAATAATTTGATCGTATTAATAAGGGGTGTGTCTTGCTTTGTTGTGTTACGTCACAAAGAATCTTTACCGTAGAGTACCAGGGGCAAATTTGGACGCTTCTTTTCTTTAAACATTTCTTAGTTAAAAAGCAGTCCAAATTTTGCGAAATGTCGGGCAAAATACTTTCGTATATTTTAGATTGAATTTTATAACATTTCACATACAGAATTTATCTTCAATTTTGTTTATATTATTATGAATTTACGAATTCTTTTATACCATTTTTTTTCTTTTGATGTAGATGTGCACAAGTAGCCCTGGGGTGCAGTCGCGCCGTGCACCAACCGGCGGTCCGAGGAGCCTCCAAAACCAACCTTCAACTCGCCACACTAACGCCTAAGGTAATTAATAAAACATAATATAAAAACAAATATAATTGTAGCAAAATGTGGTGACATACTCTATAAGCACAGGCTGAATGAAACACATACATTTAAAGGAGTAGGCAGATATGCATTTCTGCAACCACATTCCGCCAGTATACACAAAGTGGTCCCGGAATACTTTTTTCTTGACTATTCAGAAACTTTTTACTTAAATCGATCACCATCGTGTTGAATCTAAGACCGAACCACCATCAAAACATGAGATTAGAAACATAGAGAACGCCTTTCTGGTTTCTATGGTCCTATATCGTATGGTCCTATATCCTTAAGTCTAAACCTTCTCAATAGTTAAGGAGACGCGTGCTCAACAGTGAGACGTGTATAAGTTGATGACGAATTCCTAATAATATTTTAGGTTCGTGCGTTCGTGGAGCGCAGCGCCGCTCTCTGTCAGCCCGACCACGTCCATGTATGCGATGGTTCTGATGCTGAAGCCACTGCCTTACTCCAACTTATGCAGCAACAGGGAACTGTCAAGAAACTGCCCAAATATGACAACTGGTAAGTACATTACATAAGGCTCCCAAAATATCGTAAAGGAACCTGCAGTTTTTAAGAACTTCTTTGGTGTGTAGTCCATCAAACTGCTTTAGGTGCAGAACTGGTATAGTAACTGGTGTAGAAGGCCCGTGCCCAGTGACCTATGTGGGCTGATATAGCAAAGCTCTCGCACGTTGATTATAATTTATATAATACAAAAATAATTTATGTACAATGAAATAAAGTCCAGTAGGGGTTCAATCGAAGCCTTATTAATACAGAAAATTTGCGTTTATTTACAACATTAAGTGTTCTCCTTTATATAGCATATTTACTAGTCTTTGGCTTCTTATTAAAGCAAAAACATATACATACACAGGTTTTGCTTCCTAGGTAAAATATCAGTACAAAATTTTTTTTATTAAAGTTTTAATCTAGAACTGCGACGCAAATCTTGCCAATATAAAACAGTTTATAGACAAATAATGAAAGTACGAGGAACCAAACATGTTTAGAATGCGCATTGCAAGGTCGCCGGATCATTTAACGCACTGTTTTGATTCAAACTTAGACGTACTTGTCTACGATTTAAGGAAAATACTAAATTACGAATAAAATTATTGTTTCTTGGCTATCTAAAAATGTCTTTGTGCCAATGAAGAGTAGAATAGTCAAGTCCTTGGTACTTTTCATATCAATAAATTAAATATGATTATCTAATATGCTCAAACAGATTAGTGTACGGGTTACAATCGAGACATGTCGAATCCTGTTTCCGACCGTGTGTTATTGGGCTTGAGGATAATTCTGCACCTTGAAAATGTAGGTTCCCTCTCTTGGGACTGGAGACACAGCTGGCAATGATTATTTTAAAGATTGTTTTGCCATATACAAGTGTTCTACCAAAGGTTAGACGTATATTTATAACCAATTATGTTGTTTAACGGTAAAAGAAATTTGTTAGGAATCCTACACACCTTAAAGTTCTGAGGAATTTCTTAGGTGTGTAGTCCGCCAACCCTTACTAGGTCAGCGTGGTGGATTGACTTGAACCCTCTCAGTGGTACACGAGCCTCATGCTCAGCTGTAGGACGTATATAGGTTACTGACGAAGGAATTTCGTTTCATTCATATATTTCTCCTCTAGCTGGCTAACCCGCACGGACCCAGCCGATGTAGCTCGCGTGGAGTCCCGAACCTTCATCTGCGCTGAGCAGGAGAAACAGGTGGTCCCAGCTGCAAGGGCTGGACAGAAATCCGCACTCGGGAACTACATCTCCCCTCCAGATTACGAGAAGGCCGTAGTCGAGAGATTCCCAGGATGTATGAGGGGTGAGTTAAACAAGTCCTCACTAGGTTAGGTGGTGGACTTAGGCCTAAACCCTCTCAATGGTAGGGAAGGTCCATGTAAAGCAATGGGGCGTATATGACCTGATGATGATGATGATCAGTACACATAACACTTTAATACATACATGCAGCTATAATTTTGACTCGATACTAAGATCCAAGTCTTGTGTTATGATAAATTTTAACAGACTCTCTAGTCACGTGAGATTTTAAATGAGGAAGTAACTTCATTTGTTTTTTTATGGCTGTAGTAATATTCCATATTTGCTAAAGATATAACATAAGAAGATATAACAGAAAAAAGATAAGTACTTTTAATAAACGTCCATTTAAATCGTATGTAAAACATAAAAATGATAACGTGAACAGGCAGTAAGTTTCTGATACCCACGATACAAGAATTGTATCTAAGTGTGGGTTCAGTGTGGTATGAATGTGGCTACTATTTACAATTAATATTTCTTGCTATATAACAGGAAAAGTATACAATATTTAGTGACACAGAAACAAATTATAATATATAATAAATAAATAATTCTTGGCTTCGATGTAAGCAAACATGAATAAGATGATGCGGAAAAATTTTATTAGACAGTTTATTTGTTAGGGAAACTATTTAGTATTTGTTGGAGGCAAATAATTAAATCCCTCAAACTTTGATTGTCACATCTAATACTACTTTAACAACAGCAACTTAACGCTTTTTTATGTTAAGGAAATAAAATAATTTCATCTGTCATCATCGTAAATCTTTCGGATAGGTAGTATCTATTTGTTGATTAAGGATTTATCTTCAAAAAACATAGAATTAATAACTTTATTACTGACAAATGTATTTACATTAATGATACAAATCAGTGAAGGATTAGAACAAAAATTCCTTAATTTACGACCTCCTCTTTTCAACATTTAGCTATTTGTAAAGCATTGCATGACGATATTTTTTTCAATAATAGTTGTAAGTGGTACATATAAGCAATAAGAAAATATTTTTGGTTTAGGTCGCACCATGTACGTGATTCCATTCTCCATGGGTCCTGTGGGCTCGCCGTTGTCCAAAATCGGAGTAGAGGTCACGGACTCACCTTACGTCGTGTATTCTATGAGGGTCATGACTAGAATTGGTAAGTTTAATATATCAAGTAGAATTTGTTGTCTTTTTTCACAATGTATCTAGAATTAAGTTTGCTTAGAAAATTTTTGTTTCATTTCTCAAAATGTAATTATCCCTACTTTTGTCACATTATGGCATTTACCTATTATTTTTTTCATAATTCCAATGTGTGTATTTAGAGACTAAAATACCAGACCAAATTCGTTTTCGTGGCTGATTTCTACGTCATCTATTTTTGAAATAAAATCTATTATAAAACTTCCTAGATTATCTGTTCCAAGTTATAGACTACCTACAACTTTAACAAGTCTTTATTCTTAGTCATAATTTAAAATCCCCGGCCTATATCCGTTAATATCAATCTCTTTCACCTGCCACCTTCTTTAACATCATCCATTCGTTCATCCAGGAGCGAAGGTTCTAGAAGTCCTGCGTCAGGACGAGCAGTTCGTCCGCTGCCTGCACTCCGTTGGCGTAGGGGGCGGCACCCCGGGCTGGCCCTGCGACCCCCGCGGGACCATCATACTGCACAAACCGGCTGACAACGAGATCATCAGCTATGGTCAGTGGTATAGCTATTATCTATTTACTGTAGGTTACGATGGAACTGATATACCATTGTTGGTTACAAGTCTCTAAATAAACTTACAAACAAAAACAATATATATATTTACTAATTAAATTGAAACAAAGTTTGAATTAAAGTAAGATAGCTGAACTGAAGGTCTAGTAAAAACTTATTAATTGTATGCTAAGAAAATCCCTTTTTCTTATATGAACAACTGTGCTCAAACCAATCGCTCATAGTCTACAGATCGATGGAGATATTTTTATTGTCATCCACGAGGAAAAAACGCAAAGTTGCTGGTTTAAGTAAAATACTGTTATTTTGGAAAACGGTTTTTTTAGTCTCATTTATAAGAAGATAAAGAATATTTTGATTCTGATCAATGAACATATAAGTGACTTTCAGTAATATCTTTTGTAATGTAAAGAATGCTTGCTTTACTACCCAGGTTTGGTAAGAATTAGTATTAACATCTCTACTTGATATGTGTAACAGGCAGTGGGTATGGCGGCAACAGTCTGTTGGGCAAGAAATGCTTCGCATTGCGTCTGGGCTCGGTGATCGCCCGACGAGAAGGATGGCTGGCGGAGCATATGCTGGTAAGTGTACTCAAAATTATTTTATGTAAGTTATATAGAAAGTAAATACTGTTGTTTCTGTAACACGTATATGATGATTTTGTGAAATTTTATTCCATGGCTTCCATGGAAGCCCAAAAGTGTTAGATGTTCAATGTCAAATTACTCTTGTTGAAATAAGAATTAAAGCTTAAATATACACACCATATTCAGAAAACTGACCAATTAGGATTTTATGACCGCTGTCCACTGGTATAGATGATACCGACAGTAAATTAAGTGAAAAAGTACATTTGACATAAATACTATCTATATTTACAGAAATAGGTATTTGTATTTGCAGAAATTTATGTTCTGGTTTTAATAACGATTTTATGTTTTAAATATTATCAAAATTAATTCTACAGTAATTTATATTACCTCTGAAACCATAAAATTCTCAATTCCTACCATCCCACCAGATCGTAGGCATCACGAACCCTGAAGGCAGGAAGCGGTACATCGCGGCCGCGTTCCCCTCGGCCTGCGGGAAGACCAACCTGGCGATGATGACCCCCTCCCTCCCCGGGTACAAGGTGGAGTGCGTGGGAGACGACATCGCCTGGATGAAGTTCGATAAGAACGGAGTACTGAGGGCTATCAACCCAGAGAACGGGTTCTTTGGAGTCGCTCCTGGTGAGTGGGAATTTTATGGAAATCTGGCGATAGTTACCTAGGAAACTAAAGTAATGAAGGTCTAGTCTATGCTGGTCTACATTGATTTGATTAGCATGATCAATAAGTTCCAAATAATAACAAGAAACAAATGATAATGGTTAAAATCTTAGTGTACACAATATAAACCCCCTGGCGTTAAAGAGAATCCCGACAAAAGATAAAAAAAAAATACGTTTTCCATACAAACCACGTACATTTAAAACCGATGGTCGTATGTTACTATTGGGCTATTTTTCCCTAAAAGTGCCCTAATTATAACCATACTTTCATCCACAGGCACATCATCCTCCACCAACCCTATAGCAATGGCGACAGTATTCAAGAACACGGTGTTCACGAACGTGGCGGAGACGAGCGACGGCGGCGTGTGGTGGGAGGGCATGGGCCCCGCGCCGCAGTCCCTCACCGACTGGAAGGGACAGCCCTGGGACCCCAGCAAGAAGACCCCGGCTGCACACCCTAATTCTAGGTTAGAATGCTTTTTCTGGCATTGGAAAAAGACCATGCAAATGAAAGTTAAAGAAGACTATAGTCTTTTGTTCGTTAAAGTCGGCAAAATTATTCCGGATCCATATTAATAAGATATACTATGATATAGAAAAAAATTATCTAACAAAAGTTTCTTGTGCCATGCCAACCCGCACAAGGCTAGCGTAGTGGACTATGGCCTAAACCCTAAAATTGTAAAGGACGCCTGGCTGTGGGATGTTTATGGGCTGGTAATGTAACGTCACCAGTTATGGACACAATCTTGGTCGATTTTCTAAAACAATATCACTAAATACAAAAGGTTCCTAAATAAATTATAAATTTAACTGTTCTATTCCACCAGGTTCTGCACGCCAGCAGAGCAGTGCCCAATCATAGACAGCGAATGGGAGAGCTCGGAAGGAGTCCCGATATCCGCCATCTTGTTGGGAGGGCGAAGGCCTGCCGGAGTCCCTCTTGTAGTGGAATCTAGGGACTGGCAACACGGCGTGTTTATGGGCGCCTCTATGCGGTCTGAGGCCACGGCTGCTGCTGAACACAGTGTAAGTAGAGCTAAATCGACACGCTTTAAGTGACAATAGGGATTTCTGGAAGGGTGAATGTTGATGTTTAGAAATGTAGTAGAAATCAGTGTTTTGTGATAGTGGAGACATGTTGGGTCTATAGTAGGAATGTCATGTCTCCCTTGTTATTGTTGTAATAACTTATGGGTAGTGACCTCACTGTTGTTATTTTTTATGTCGACAAAACAGTTAAGCCTGTATTTGTTGAAGAACCAATAATTATACAATAATTGTAAAAATGGACCTAAAGCCTAAGGCATTCTCTGAAAGTCGAACCTTAAACACAATATAGCTGACAGAAAAAAAATATTTGAGGATAAAGGTTTAGGAAATACAATATGAAGAATACTATGTTTACACATAAAAACCTACATAAAAGTATTTTATCTAAACAGGGCAAGGTAGTGATGCACGACCCGTTCGCGATGCGTCCGTTCTTCGGGTACAACTTCGGCGAGTACCTGCGGCACTGGCTGGCGATGCCGCAGCCCGCCCGCCGCATGCCCAAGATCTTCCACGTCAACTGGTTCCGGAAGGATGAACAGGTAATTGGACTAGTAATGGACATAAAAAAAATCATAGAGTAGTTAAATCAAATTAAAAAATATATAACCAAATATGAGCGAATGTGTTGGTTTTGTGGTAATAATAGGTTTAAAGTTCATGTTTTGTTGCCCAAGTTGGGCATTGTTATTGAGTTTTTCCGTTAAGAATATGTCAGTTCAGTATAGACTTAAAATGTACTTAAAAACGGCAAGAAGCTCTCCTTTATTTCAGATGTAATTTTTTAATTTGTAAACATATTTGATAATAATCTAAGTTTCAACTTAAACCTTACTTATCATCATTATCATCATCAGCTCTTATACTTCCCACTACTGGACATAGGCCTTCTCTACCATTGACTGACTTAGCCCTTTGTCCACCTCGCTGGCCTAGTGCCATCATCATTCATGATATTTTTTCCAACACGCTGACCTAGAGCGAGTTATCATTTTTTAATAACGCTAGTAACATCAATGTTAAATTTCAAGGGTAAGTTCCTCTGGCCCGGCTTCGGCGAGAACTCCCGCGTGCTGGACTGGATCCTGCGGCGCTGCGACGGCGAGCCATGCCACGAGGAGACGCCGCTCGGGTTCATACCGCGCGACGGAGCCCTAAACACCAGCAACCTCGAGGATATCAACATGAACGAACTATTCAGTATTCCCAAGGACTTCTGGATGCAAGAGGTAGGTCACAGATTATAAATTTATAATTGATGTGTCCATCACTGGTGCATTGAAGGATTTGACAATTTTATTAGACCGATACCGGGAATCGTCTAGTTTTTATTTTAATATGGTTTTCCGTATCTATAATAAGTAGTATGAAAAAAAGCTGTAATAATTTTCAAATATCCTTCTACTGGACACAGTTGTTAGGTTCGGGTTAGCGCTATTAAATGCCTAAAATGTTTCAAAGTAAATTTGTTAAATTACGCTCTATAACTTACCTTGTAGTGCTGTGCTTGATTCTGGGTTCGACTAAAGCATTTAGCAGTAGTAGGGGACCTTGAACTGTTTAGAATAGACTACCTGTTTGAGTACTTTATGTCCAATTATAATGCGATGCTTATTTTGTTCTTTTTGTCTCTCCCCAGGCTGACGCTATTGAGAAATACTTCAAGGAGGAAGTTGGAGATGATTTGCCCGCGGAAATGTGGGAAGAACTGAACAAACTTAGGAAAAACATTCAGCAGTCCTAAACAATATACCAAAGATACTACTAAGTAATATTAATACATTTTACTTATAACAGCTTTAGAAATTGTTAAACATATTTACAAAAAAAGCATAGACATAGGTTATGAAAAAAGTAAATTACAACGAAAAATTATAAGACATTCCAAAAGTGAACTCATTCTATGCAGCTGTTAGTAAACCGCCATGTTTTAACTATAGATTATAAAAGATGTTTTTTTTTTTCATTTTGATATATTCAAATCAAAAGAAAATAAAAAAGCAATTTTAATAAATACTTTATCGATATTGTGCTGAAACGAATTTGAAATGCAAAGGCTGTGTTAGGTTAAGAAATCCTACTTAATTATTTTTCAAAAATAGGAACGTAATAGAGATATAAAAATAATCTCTTATCCGCAATTTATAAAAAAAGATTGTTTTCCAGTGTAGATAACCAGTAGGTTTATTTTGTTACGCCTATTATTGAAGAATAATTTCACAAACACTATATAATAATATAATGTAAACAAATTATTATTTATGATCATGTCCTAAGATGTACTTATACTTTTACTTATAAAATAATTTTATTCATATTTTACTTATATCTATATTTTGTAGATTTTTTACTTTATTCATCATGAAGTTAAGTAAATATTTAAAATAATACATAATTACACTAATTTATTGAATTTTTAAGACTACCGACAGATCATTAAATAATATTTTGTTCACATTATTTGTCAATAAAAAAATGCAGCAAAAAAACTTAGCAGTAAATAGGTTAAGATTGTATATAAGATAATAATATTTTATTAATATGTATTTGTATTTTATACATAAAATATATCTCAATTTTATTACTAAACACATTGTTTTGTTTAAAACAACTTGATAACCTCCCCTTTTTTGAATTTGGTGAAAAAGTACATAGGGATTTTATCACTATATTTATTACCTTTGTTTTACTTCAAACGTTTCCGTAATCTTAAAGATGCAGATGGGTGCTGATATTTATGGTGCTAAGTAAAACAAATTTTTTAATGCATTCTTCTTTAATATACTTAACCAACGTAGTTCAATCTCAGAAAAATTAAACGATCTAAAATTTTGATTCCTGTTGCAGGCCATTACATGGCTGGAATAAGTATTTTTTTTTATTTCAAAATAGGGTAATCTTCCAGTCATTGGACACTTAACGATCATTTTAAGGTTTTTAATAGTTTCTGAAGTCGTTTAAAAAGATCCTTATTAAAATTATTGTTATTATATTACTTTAATATGCATATTTTTATAATAAGTTCTTAAAAACTACATTTAACATAAAAAACGCGAAAACATCCTAATTAAAAAAGACGAGAAAAAATATATAGTCATTGGACAGAATTTTTATTGTTGGACAGCATCAACTAGTCAATGGACAGCACTTTAATGATCTCTTATATCATCAGAATGGTCAATGAAATCTGGTTTTAAAGGGAAGTGAAGAACTAAAAATTGTTTGTAATTATATTTATAGGAAAATTATTAATAATAACATATATTCTTATATCTTAAAATATTTTTTTAATCACATTTCGAAACAAAACTTGTATTAATCAGTCTTACCGAATCTATCTTCAGTAATCAGTTAAATTAATAACGTTCTTTTTTCTTTTGTTCGATTATCATATCAAACAATGTTTGAGTATTGTCACCACTATCTTCTTCACTCATCATCATCATCACTATCTATCTTTCAGAGCTGAGATCCAGAGTGTCGTTATTATCTTCTTTATAGCAATGATGGCATACGAAAAGATCAATCCTTGTATCTTCAGGCACGTGTTCTTGATGCTTTGCTGGTATACATTTTACGTGAAATATCACCGAACACATATCACATACCACTCGATTTGATGACTTAGTCGACCTACAGCATATCATGCACATATTTGTCAAAACAGCTTGAGAACTTCTGTTAGTATTCTTTTTTGTTTTCTCTATTTTTTCCTTTTTTTTGTAGTTCAGTTTCTTCCTTTTTCTTCTTTTTCTCTTCTTTTACTTTGGTCTCTAACACCTGTCCATTAATTAGATTTTTAATAAAACAACATCGAATCATTGGACAGCACATTACAACCTAAAAAATATGTTTAAAGGCGCCAATTCCTATTAAATACTTCACAAAAGACGATAATACTTTACTGTGCAAACGACTAAGCATTTAGAATTGACGGTATGAAAATTAATTGTTAAAAACTTTGTAGATAAACTTACCAAATTCTTTATTTTTCACTAGAAACCACGCCGATTGTGAGGACGCCACGGAAAGTAAATATTTTCAAGCTACTAGTGCCTTCTATTACAATTGTTTTGAACTATTATGTAATGTCAAAAACCAGATATTAAAGAGATCAGTTGCAGTGTTCCTGTTTTCGAAGAAACCTTAATAAATACAGTTTTATTGTGTTCTGTCCAATGACTAGTAGTGTCCAATGACTGGAAGATTACTCTACGCTTCTCAATTTTTTGTACGTTTTGTTGACTATATTTCAAATTTTTAATTCATATGCTTCGCCGAGAACACTCTGACGCCATCTTGTGTCGAAGCCCGCGCGTATTTCGTTAGCAAAGCGTTTACGTTCAATTTTTCTGTTGCGTAGCATCTGTAAATAAACGTAATATTATGAATAATAGTCTTTCTTAATATCAATAATAATACTTTATAGAGTCCCATTTTTGGGATGAAATGTAAAATTTTAGTTTTGTTAAAGGCCTGATAATGACTGGTAGCTTCAGAAAACATATTTCAATAATCCCTCTTTAGGTACCTACATATTAACTATGACACTACACGTAGGAGTAAATTCCAACATTTTAATTTGAGGAAGTTTTAGGATCAGGATTACTTTTTTATACTGATTTAAATTATTCATGGACCCCAATCGCAACATTTTCTTACCAATTTACCTATAGCCAATGCCAATAAACAGAGACCTACTTCTACTAAAATAATCCACATGAAAAACATTAAGAACTTACTCTATATACGGTGATATCTGATCGACAGTCCACTTGGGTTTAGTTTGGAATAGAATCTTGAACCTCTCATTGATATCCTCTGGTAAATCACTATCAGCAAATCCCCACACAACTTGTGGCGTGCTTGATTTGTCTATAAGAGCTATACCTGCCAACATTGATTCCTGGAAGATAGAAAAAGAAAAAAATTGATACGCTTAAAAAATGGGAGGTTTAGGCACACCATCGAGAATTTTGGTGGTCGTTATTTCAGGTCAGGCACAAACCTCTGCTTTTCGAAGTTGTGTGTGAATTCACAATGAATTATCACGGTGAAAGAAAACATCGTTAGGAAACCTACACTTTAAAAGTTATTAGGATTTTTTTAAATGTGTAGTCCGCTAACCTGCACTAGGCCAACGTCGCTGACTAAGGCCTACACCCCGTCAATGGTAGAGGAAACCCGTGCCCAGCAAAACGTATATGGACTGATGATGACTATTTAAATTTTACTTACATCCGTTATCATCCCTTCAGGCACTGAATCCGTCCAAGCCTGCAGGAACTCTGCTAAATTAAATTTCCCCGAACTCTTTAATAACACTCTCGCTAAGAACCTACACACTTTATCCTCCTTATATTTGTAGTATTGGATCCCATCTTCGACTACACCTTCTACTGTGTAAAAACGAAACATCGCTTCAAGTATGGAAGGCGGAAGTATTGTACTCAGACTTTCCAATGTAATCTCTTTAGATATTTTATCCAAAGACCATGAGTTCTCTTCAATCAAATCGAGCATGTACGATAGGACACGAAATTCATAATCGAAATCCAATAATCGATAATAATCGTCGATTTTAATCGCTTGTATCTTCTCTAGCTCTAGATCAAGCTCGTGTTTAGAAGCTTGTATCTGATCGCACAGAGCATCGTAACTTAACAATTTCGCTTTATCGATTTTGTATTCCAACTCTGCACCTTCGTATAATGTTTTTTCTAGCAATTTCCGCAGTTTAGACAGCCTTGGTTTACACGGCTTTAGCTCGTAATACGTAAAAAAAGTTTTAATTATATCCTTATGTTCTATTTTCCTTGGATCTTTTCCTTCGTCTGATTCTGTTGATTTGTTAAGGCTTGTATTCGATTTATCGAAGGAGGAGTCTGAATCTTCCATGGAATTGTTTTGTACAGTCTCGTCTAGGCCAGTGGAGGCAGCGAATAGTAAATCCGGTACTAAGAGTATACTGTTGGATGTTTCTGCTTCTTTTACATCGTATGTTTTGTTGTTCGTACATAGTACTACGTTTTCTTCTGGATCCCCTACACAGAAAAACATTAATTTATTTAAATCTTGAAAAATAAAACCTTTTTTGTAGTAAAAATATTAATTATTACATAGAACCAAGAGCAACAAGCGTGGAAAAGAAATTAAAATTAGAAGATATCGTTAATCATGTGTAGTCACTTAAATATTCAACTTGAAGATCACCAAACCAACCTTTAAAAACTAATTCATTGCCAGCTTCGATTTCTTTTAGAAGAGTGTCATCCAACAACATAAGTCTGAGATTATCATTTTGTTTATCAGCACCAGGGAACCTTAACACCTGTGTTATTTCAGTCAATTCAGATTCGTGCAATTTAGCCGTTTTAATTATTTTCCTTGCATCTTCTGGTGTTCTAACTGGTCTGAAAAATATTTAAAACAAATAAATAACACTGTATATACGTCGGGCGGTTGGTCGGTTGTGGATTTATGCTTCTTAATTATTAATGTTGTTGAGTTCTTTATGTTTATCGAAGAAAGCAATTAAAGTATGAAGAAAATAAAATAATCCTTGTCCTACTGCATAAATGCGGCTCTAGGTTGTGATCAGTTCATTAATTTGTTAATTTTTTTCTTATAATTTATAAATTACATACAATATTTTTGACAATAACTTAAACCTGAAATAAAATAATCGTACCTACAATTTAAATGAAAAGGAATAAAAAGCAATCATAAACAACATCTAATGGCGCATAGCGTTTACATTGTCTATGCATAAACATGACATTGACGTCCGATTGAACTTCGATTTACAGAAATTCGCTGCGTGATTTCTAAATCACGTTATTTAGTTTTAGATTAGTTAATTTAGTTGTTGTGTTCAAAAATGTCTCTATTTGGTGATATATTGCAAAAAAATGAAGAGAAGAGGAGTCAACAGAGCGCGGGCCTCTCCCCGTATCTTAATTTCGACCCAAACTACATACCGAAAATGCAGCCAGAATTCTTGTACCCCGACGATAGCCACATGGCCTCAACAGCCCGAAGATCGAATGTAGCTCTTCCGATCATTGGAATGTCCTTTATGACCGGATCAGGTATTATTTTTTCTTATGATGAAATAATAACCTTAAAATATTTTACATAACTAAGCCCTTCATATCTCGAGCATGATTTTTTATAACATTATGACATAAACCATTTTACTTCTTCTCTGTGAATTTTGAATTAAAATTTATTTAAAATCGAAGTTAATGTCCCTACACACACAGTTTTTTTTCTTATAAGAATGAGTATGTATAATGTCAAGGCTACATAGCATGTTAATAGACTACTTAAAACACTAATCTGTAATCATATAAAAATAATGTATTCTATAAATTAGTATAAAATAGCACCAAAGAAATATTTGGAAGTAATATATGGTTTATTTACAAAACATGGAAGCACTTTGAATACTGCTGAGATTGTTTACCTTTTTCTTTTTTGATGTGAAATTAATAGCTTCTATTAATTTCTTTACACCATTTTTTTTTTAAATAGTAGTAAACATTAACACAGGAATACAATTTTTTAATACGTAAGAATTTCATTAAAATTTATTCATGGATTAAATAATAATACAGTCGAAACCGGATATAACGACACTGAAGGGACCTTATATTTCGGACGTTATATCCGATAGTTGTTATAAACGATAGTAATTACTTTATATAGAATGTGCCGGGACCTTACCATTCGGTTGTTATAACCGGTCCGTCGTTATAAGCGGTGTCGTTATAACAGGTTTTCACTGTATATAGAAATTTTAAAGACAAAAAATTTAGTCACTAAATATATTACAACATCATATTTACAATACGATTTTAAACAGAAAAGAAAAAGTATTCAAGATATGGGCTTAATGCCAAATGCATCTTCAATTATAAATAGCATATTAATTTATACAACTGTTTCAATAATAGACTTTCTCAAAGAAAGCAGACAAAGCTATAATATTATTTAACTATTAGATCCTAATAGATTAGCCTGGACTGAACTGGCTTGCCTATTAGATCCTTATAGGAAAAATGGTAAGAATTTGCCATACATTTTGTAGCAAAATAATTTAAATTCACATAACATCTGAAACAAGGTTTGTAAAATTGTGTTTATCCATTGTTATTAAAATCCTAACATGTTGCTTCACCTCTCCACAACTAAGGACACATTTGCTTAGCCATGCCAATAATATTGATGTCTATATATTTTTATGTATTTTCAGGTCTGGGTGGTGTGACTGGATTATACAAAGGGCTTAGAGCGACAACATTAGCAGGACAAGTAGGGAAAGTGAGGAGGACTCAAATAGTCAACTATGTTATGAAACAAGGTCAGTAAATGTTCAGATATAACAAATTTAACTTAAATATTATTTACACTGTAGTTCCACAAATTTAAAAAATAGTATTTCTTAATTTGTGTACACATAAATTGTGTGTTTGTAAGTGGCCATGTTTACTTTTTGGCTTATGGATAAAAAAGATATTAGTAATCATTCCAAGCAAGTAAATATTCTTGCACTCTACTTGCCAATGATTTTCATGATAGTAATTTTGCCTTTTTCTATGTAATATGTAGTAAATATCTACTTAAAATCTTTTTAGACTTCTCTATGACAAAATTGACTTGTTGTCTTGCTGCATATGTGCATTGTGCATGTTGTAAAAGACAAAAAGTAAAGACTGTCTTTATCTAGACTCCATATAAGGAAATTCTCATTGTTTGAGCACCCCAACATTCTAAGAATTAAACTTTAAGTATAGCCTATTGCTATACCTTATCATGGCAAAGTGTGGGTGCAAGAATGCACTTTTTGTTACCCTTCCAGGAATTCATGTGTTTTATGTATGCACCTGAAGAGGTATGATATACCAGAGTGACAAAAGCTTTAGTTATGTAAAATAATTTTGAAATTGTCTATGTATCATCAATAACAATTTGTTTGTTCCAGGTACAACAACTGGCTGCACATTAGGCATCATCGCATCTTTTTACTCATGTATAGCACTCGGCGTCACATGGTTACGCGATAAAGAGGACACAGCCAACACATTCATAGCAGCTGCAACCACTGGAGTCATCTACAAGAGCACCTCAGGCCTTCGTTCCATGGGCCTTGGCGCTGTCGTGGGACTCTCTCTAGCCGGCGTATACACACTAGTTACAGACAATGATAACATATGGAGCAAAGCACGATACAACAGATTGTGATCTGAATACACCGCCTAAAGGAGTTATGTATATAGACTGTTATGTTAGTTTTTATGTTACTGCAATCAGCGCCAAAGGATCTGTTAAGCACATGGGACGTTATGGGCCATGTCCTACGTGACTTAGGGATTTGTTGCTGTCCTGTCGCGAGACCATGTTCTCCCCGTGTCGAGCCAGGAGCACCGTGATAAGCGTTAAAAATAAAATGGTTTTTGAAAAATTAAAACTGTTTATTTCATTTCGTTACAGTGCGTTGTTTGTACAATGTTCTGTATATACAAGTTTTAGATATAGACATTCATGGCGACGACGTAGAATATACTAAGGTTCGCAAGTTCTACAATTTCATATTGGATCCAATGTCGTTATGAAGGCTTTCGAGTAATATAAATGAGGAGGCATACGAGAAAACCACCTCAATATTTACGTAATTGGAGGAAGTCATTATGCTTTCACAAGTGTTCATTCGCAACGCGTCGCACATTAAAATTACTACCGGCGATACAATGTCACTTGTAGTAAATAAGTATTGAGCAAACGGTTCACGGAGGAAAACAATTTCTTATATATAATTAAATGGGGTGCCTTTTAATTTATAATTTTGACATTGTTTATCCAATTTGGCACAACCATTATTTACATTATACACTGGCGTTTAAAAATTTATAACACAACAATTTATACTTGCCACGACAGAAAGATATACATTTTCGAAATGTTGCATTTTTTTACTATCGCACGTACTTCGACCCGAAATCACCTTAATTTTGTAAGTAATTTTGTTCTTTACAAAGTATAAACTTGTGTTCATATATTTTTTACGAAACAAAATATAGGTTACATGAACGGTAACCGATAAGTGAGTTAGCAGTATCGAGGTAAATGAAAAAAATCAACAGTTAGTTAGTCTTCGCAAACAACTCGAAATGATAACAGCATTATCTTTATGCTATAATACACAACTTATCTAACCAACAATACAACCAACGTACCTATAGGTAGATAATAAGGTAGCTTTTAAAAATATTAAAATATATCAAATGGATGGATTATTTGTGAATAAATACTATATGAAACCTTTGGAGCTGGAATATGAGCGTAGATGTTTTTTTCTGAAAAAATTACTGTTAATTGGCGAGTTTCCCATTCGAGGTCAGCATTTCTCGGAAGACAAGTCTTTTTACAGGTTGACTTAAATCTTAAAAAATAAAAATTATAGACTTTACGACGCCTCTTTATTATTTTATAAATGTATTGATTGCACTGCGCTACTGCCTCATAATATTCTTATCATTATAACGCACTCGCGCATCATATGAATTATGAAGATAACATTCATGAGATAATTTTTCTTTTAAGTGCGTAGGCATAAATAATACATTTACAAAAATATTTATCGTATATTTAAACAAGTTATTCACAAATACTCCAGCTTCCAGTAGCTTAGATATTGAGATTCCATATAATGAAATATTTATGCACCTGAAAAAACTAAAATTTTCCGAAAATATATTTAGTAACTGGACATTTTACAGTGACATTAACATACAAATTAAAAATAACAATACTATCCATAAAAACGAACGTTGCGTATATTAGAAAAGATTTTTAAGCTGGAATATGTTTATTTTTAGTTATGATCAATATTACGCATGCGCTTAGCTTGATGCTTTAAGTGACGTCGATCTTTCGAGATCACAACGGCGAAAGCGGGGCAATGCGAAGTATGGAAGAGATTACACATTTCCAAGCTTCCACAGAGCACGCATTATAAAATTAAATCATCTAATCCAATATTTCATCGTAGCGTTTTTATGAATGGCATTACAAGCTTAACATTATATTTACAGAACAATCGACAATTCTATAATATCATTGTAGGTACACTAAAACAAAAATAGTCATTTCGCTTATAATAAATCTAGATTTAGTATATTTACAGTCGCAAGTTTATATGGCCCTAGTTTGTTGTACATTGTTAGTTACCAGCGTCTTTGCTATTCTATTGTTTACGAACATAAACATTGTCGAGATTGTTTAACACAAACATTTCGATTGCAAACATTTCTATAAATAAATAAATCTTTGATGAAATTAAGTGTTCGTTTGCAACAAATACAATATTATGAACTCATTATCAATACATAAATTGTCTATTACAGTATATCTATGATCTGCAATCTGTCTGCATTTTATTTATTGCTTCATTTTATAAACCTGTAACTCTGCCAAGTCGCTATAAGCTGGTAAATAAATTCTTATAGTAGTTCTTATGTTGAAATTAAAAAAAAACTTGGTTGATTAATGCCATGAAAAGCAATTTGCGGTTAAATAATATCTTTATATCGACTAAAGGTAATCCCTTTCATTATATTTTAAATAACAGTTGGTACCTACTAAAATAGGAAATGTTAAAAACCAAATTATTTGACGACAAGGTAATTGGTCGAGATTAAAGTGGAAGAGACGAAAGGTATTTTAAATCACTTTTACCAACATGATATGATACTCAATATTAAAGGTAAAAAATAACTTTATTTTGAATTAGCGCAGGAACAAAACGATCGGTTTAACCATGGTTTACGAAAATCTTATACGAGTAGTCAGCGTAATCCTAATCGTCTAAATAGTAAATGATTATCTTTTATCTTTTGTCTTGTTCATAATTTTCATATAATGATAAGAGTGTGATTGATGCCAATAACTATACAAAAGCAAACAAATTACAGTCATACAGTTTGGGAAGAATATAAATTGACAATCATTATCGTCCCTGCGATGTCGTTTAATGTGGTAACCTTTTTTCCCCAACGCAACAGGCCATGACTAAATAATAACATGTAATTTTTTATTTTATCGTAAGCATTGCTGTACATTGTACAATAATACTTAAGAACATAGGAAAGTTTCAGATTGGTTTTTGTATTCTCATTCACTATTATTTGCTGGTAAATAACTCTGTTGTTAAGTTGTTGCATATGCGCTGTGTATAATAAAAGGTTACCACTAAAAACAAAATTACTATCTACTTTATATTTTTTTGTATATCTAAGGTGCATTAAAATCTGGTAAATTACAAGTGATATTAATTAGGCCAGACTGACGACGAAATATTTGTTCAATGACAATTTATTTCCGTATTGTTTTTCCATTTCGTGTACTAAGAATTTAACCATGATCAATTTGTTATTACTGTTGAAGATTCCATCACTGGAAATTTTAAAAATGCCCAGTGTGTATTCTCTCAACATTTCAGTCTAGACCATTTAGGGAAATTTTAAATAGTCTTCAAAGGGATTACAACTAAAATTTCCTTTCTATCATGAGCAATCTAACTTCGTATGCAACTATCCTTTCCTATTCCTTAAATTAGTTTATTTGAGGGTATTTTAAAGGGTGGTGTGACAAAGTTGCAGTTCTTAGTTTTGTTAGAAATCATAAAGGCATAAACTGGTTTGATTACATAAGAAAACAAGTCACTTCATCTGACAAATAATATGGTAATGTAGTCAGCAATAATTTTGTTACTAACAACGTTAACAATACATTTACAGTATGATGTCAACAAATTTAACATTTTTTCAACATTACTTGAAAAACCCACAATATTCTGTCATGAAAAAACTACATTTAGTAGATATATTTAAAGTAATAATAATTGATCATCTTCATTGCCCATATTATTTGCAACATATTGATGTACAGACTGTTATAGTTTCCTATACAAATAATCCTTATCATTAAGCTATAAATAACTAATTAACTCACATACATTCAACACAGCGAGTAAAACTAATCTGAATTCTGCAGTCGCTGCTGCATCCTCTTAGTTTTGAGGCGCAGCAATTTTTATGTCACAATGCGGCATTTAGTATGGATTTCATATCTTCTGGTAATATACAATTCAAATCTTCTAATTGACGAGCTAATAGTGTCCTAGTGTTTCCTGCTACTGGTGGGTTACTCTTTAAAACCTCCCGTAACTTAAGCACCATGTCTACAATTTCAACTTCCTTCTTTCCAATTGACCATTTCTTCAAATCACTTTCAGCTAAAGCTTCTAACTGCAATGCATGCAGCTTGTTTGTTAAGCTACTATGTCTTTCATGGAACCATGCGCTAAAATTAGGAGTTCTAAAGAAGTTTCTGTATAGACCAATCCAATCTCCTTTAATTCCTGTGGTTAACTGTGGCCCTGATTGCTGAAGTGTGGCAAAGAAATCTTCTGGGTTGAAAGGGTTTGGTATTGGAGGCGCTCTAAATGGAGATATATTCTTCTGTAATGGCATTAATGAAGCCATGTACCTTTCCAAAGGAATCATAAAGCTTTGAGTCAACTCAAGAAGATGCCTTTTCACCATTGCTGTTTGAACTTCTGACGGGCGATCAGTTCTTATGCCATTATGAAGTTTCTTTATAATAGCTTTATCTTTTTCTAAAAATGCCTTGTACTGAGTGTACACTCCTGGTGCTGTATCCAACAACTTAATATTTCCAACTTTTCTTAGCTTTGTTTTTATTGATGTGGAATCACCAAGCTTTATGGTGTGCGGCCAGTGTTGTAATGTTTTTGTGAAGAATGGATTAGTCACACCCAGAATTACGCAAGGTGGGTTGTACTGCTTTCTAGTAAATTCTTTAAACTCACTGTCATGTATTGTGAAATATGGTCTGTATTCTGCACAGTATGGTAAAGGTTGAATGAGGTATGTCAATGCTTGTACCAGGGCAGAGCACTCAGTAGGTGAACTGGCCATTATAACAATTGGTTCAGCAGTCAATACCAACTCCCATAATAAATGCAAATGAGATATAACGCTGGATAAAGCATCAAACACATTCACATCCTGTATAGAAACTAAAACATGAGGTATGTTAGGTGAATGGACTTGCTTTGCAATATCTGACCTTGTAATCTTGCCGGTTTGTTGGTTTGGAATGTATGACTGGAACACAGTACCAAGGACAGGCAATATAACATTCTGACCAGCGTCTAGGACTGGCCACCTGTTAATGTCATGACAAGCTGCTTCCAAACTACTCTCCCCATCTTCAAAGTGCTTGGGGGCAATCAGCTGTATGACTTTGTAGAATAAATTGATAAATGGCAGTCTGGTGAGAAGAATTATGCTCTTTTGAAAGTAACCCCGGGGTAGTGAAGGGTCCTTGACCTGCCGGAAATACACGAAGCCCCAGTAGTGCGTAGAATCTGCGCGTAATGTGGGCACGCTTTCTTCGTTGTAAGCTAATTGTCGTGACGTCAATGGCATGCGAGATCGAAGACGCACGTGGAATTGTGTGTCACCCATACACCCTGAGTTGGAGTCGGGGAATGCCAAATAACAAATGTTGCATTTTTCTTGATCTGTCAACATCACTCCTGGAGGATATACACTCTCCATAGCCTGTCCGAGCTCTAGATCGAATGTGACCACACAAACACAGTGCAACCAATCCGAAAACCTACCCCAAGCCGCTTGGAACTCTCGATCTTGCTCGACAAGTTCCCCACAGTTTGGTAATCCACAAGCCATGATTATTTTTATAACAAACACTTCAAAATTAACACATTTTCACTTGAACTATTTAATTCAGCGCATGTTATCATTGTTTACAATATAAAATGACGTTCCAACACATTTTTTGTATTTTAATAACGATAAAAACATCCGAGCTCACGCAAGACGTCCTCGCAACAGCTGTTACGCACAACATGGCTGCGCGCGCCAAAACAAAAGTTACTGATTTTACTAACTTCTTTAACTAATAAGATTTGTATAAAATGTTTTACATTTAATGTCACCACTTACCTGGAGTCCATATTTGTGTGATTATGTGAATTATTTAATGAATTATTCGCCGGGTTATAATATATAAAAAAAAAAAAACACAATTCTTTACTTCCCACATTCCACTTTGATGTTCCATTTCACGCAGCGCTTGTATAGATTAACAAGCGTTTTATTGCATCTAGCCGGTTGAATAATAATTGTAGGTAAATGTTTTAGTATTTGTGAATACTGCCATATGGATTAAAAAATTAGGATGATAAATGTCTATCATTGAGAATATAGAAGAAAAGCACTTTCTATTGGCATTATGTTTATTAATGTAAACGAAATACAGGCTCAAACAAGGGCAGCCAATATGACGGCCCGCTTCACTTTTACAGCTATATTACATTATTCAATACTCAATCACATTTTATATATTAACTAAATACACCAAAACTGGATTCTATATGAATAACAATAAAAAAAAGTTTCTACAACATCCACTCGATAATTTGCATAACTCACAGAACAATTTGTACCACTTCACGCCTCTTTGATTAAATTTAATAAGGCTGAGCTACAGGTACAGATTGAAGCCGTTTTGGCACGGAAAACACGGTAAAAGATTAATTTTCAAAGTTTCTATATAGGCAACAAGGTTTAGGCGAGCCAGTGGCACAAATTGTTTGAAAACTTACATTCTCACGGTTATTGTTTCATGTATATTATCAATCTTACTCGTAATATAATCTTTAATTATTGTAAATATAATACTTTTTATTGAAATATGCAAATGTTTAAACTTAAAAACACGTACAACTGTTAAATAAATAAAGTAGGGTAGTCATACAAATACCAATCCTTCTTGATTTGCTGTCGAATTTGGATTCATTTTTTACCTGCATGATTATGATTTGTTAAAGATGGATGAATGTTTCTTTTCGTAACTCATGAAAATCACAATTTCCTTGGTATTGTCCGTCCTTAGTATTGTAGGCATCTATGTGGCTAAAACTTTGAAGATTGGATAGTCATAGAATTGCATTCCTCCCATTTTATTATATTGCATTGAAACACTTTTAAAAGTAACGTCACGTAACGACAATTTTTATCAGGCAACAGGCAGATGACATGGAGATAACTAGTTAATCTTGGGCCCAAAGACGTGGGGTAAAATTCCTCATCGTTGAAGACCTGGTTGTCACTAATGGGATATTATAAAGTAATATTGTACTATATACTCCGTATACTTGAAGCTTTTGCAAGGCCGTATTAGTATAAATTTTGCGTATCCATTAAAAGGAAACAATTGGTATCTGAATAATTAAAAAAATAAGCAGAAAAATTGGAGGAATATGTAATTATGTTAAAATGTATCGTTATTGACTAACACAAATTTATTTTTGGTAGTGTATCAAAAAAATTTTACAATTATTTTAAAATAAGTTAATACATACCAATAATAAATAAAACAAGAACTGAGCATGAATACAGCAATGGGAATTGATTTTGTGATGGAAATATACTAAAATGTTTCAGACGCCGAAGTAAATTAAATCTTACGAAGATCAAGTTTGCATTATACGGTCCCATTACATGTTTAAATATATTCTAATATTTGAAATAAAATTAAGAGAAAATATACAACACTACATATTGTTCAAAAATGTACATCTAATAATTCAACAAAAATGTAAAAAAATATGATTTCTAAACGACACACTTTCATACACCCAACGGTAAGAGGAAAAGTTCAAAATATATTTATAAATAGGTGGTAAAATTTACAACTGATATAGAGAAAGATTTTATTTCAATAGCTAATTACATCCACTTTATGATTGTTAAGCAAATAATAAATAATTTTGAGGTTGAATAAACACGCACCAATTTTTAAGGCGTAAATGTCTCGACTTCTTTGAAATTGCCAAAAAACATAAAAGTTAATAAGTTTACATTGAATACTTAATGAACTTTTACAAACATGTGATTTAATTAATTAATCATTAAAATCTGCAGAAGCTACAAGTCGTAACAAGTGCGCTACAAAAAAAAATAATAGAGAAAAAAAAACACAAAATCATCTAAACATTTATATGAACAATTGAGTACACCAACACAAGTTTATGTGTGCAAACATCTAAAACATCATGTTACAGTGCGAAAATTTAAGTATAAAATATCTATTAAAGTACTACAATAAGTATAAATAGCATTTTACAAAATAATAAAAATTATAATTATCTAATTGCACAGACCGTGATTATAGAGGCAAATTCAGCAGTTCTCGAGTGAAGACTCCTTAATAGTTAAGAAAATACTTGTTTTCATGAATAATATTTAAATAGTTTATTGAATGACAGATAAAGGACAATTCCACAGAATGTCTTTTCTCTGAAAGTTGATATATTTTCACTTCATAAATGATTTCAATACATTTTCTATGTTTATTGTAAGACACTTACAGATTGAAAAAGTACCTGAGAGGTAGGTAAGCAAGCAAATAAAATAATGAATCATGGCTGGCAGTGTATCTAATTGAACATTCATACAACTTTATCAATTAAACTTTTAATATTACTAAATAGGGTAGAATTACATTAAATAAAATTTGGGGGACAAGTCCCAATCCTTAATGATTAAGCTGCCAACTTATAATGATATGGGAATATTATGGGTACTCTTCATTGATATGGCAGATGAGATAAACACAATAAGTACACTTCATTTTGAAGATAAAAAAATTGACTACACAACATGTTATGCTACATAAAGTGTGTGTCATAATAAAAAATTCTAATAAAGAATATTATATTATCTAATGGGATAGCCAGATGCTTTTACACTAAATACAAAAATAAGTTGAATACACATAAAACAATTTTGTATTGTCACAGTGCTCAAAACTATCAAGATATTAATAATTGGACTTTACACCCCTCAGATACAATACTCTATAATACCTAAATATGGCTTGAACACTTAATACGTTTTGAAGTCTAGATTACATGGTTGAAACGCTACATATGAGACAAAATAACACAATAGATTTACTGTTGCTTCCACCATGCAACACTGAAATTAAAAATATATCTAGGGACGAAATTATAAATAAAATTTATTTTTTTAGTCTTTTATCACTAAATAAAATTGAATCATTCTGTCAGACATCCAGCCTGGTTTTTACAAACTCAAAATCATTGCATATTGTGAATTAAATTATTAAAATTATATGGAATTAATAATAACCTTTGTCTAAGTATTTGCCTACCGTAAGTTCACGTTTCTCCGAGTGCTAATTTCTTCAGTACAAGCGTCTGACTCTTAAATTAGGCAGTTGTAACTTCAACTTCAGTCTAGTTGATTATATTGTAGTCTGCTCAAAGTAATAATCATTTAAATACCATTAGTATAGGGAATAAATTAGACCTATGAAATAGACACACACAAATAAAATTTTGTAATTAATATTTTACCAAAAAACTTTAGTTACTGAATATTATGGACCACAGAATAACTTATAGTGAGATCAAAACATTTTTATAAATTAGCATTATTTTTAACCTGTTAAGAAAAATAATATAACGGTAATATTTATACCTATTAAAACCTTTTCATAAAGATGAATCTGAAGATTAACTTACAACTTCTTGGAGATATTGCGATAAGCCAAAAGACGCCGTACCGAAGAAATTGATATTCATATAAAATCCATCGATTTGTCGAACGAGTCTCAACTCAGTTCTCATACGCATGCAAACTAAACATCCGCAACCAATGTTATGAATGCACGTTCGTACAAATTATTGATAAATAAAACGTGTGCGCCATTTATCGTGCACGGATATATGTGCAGTACAAAACGATTTGACGCGTCAAGGTGAACTCAAAGACGTTTTTCAATAAATAATTCTTTTAATTCCGAATTTTTGTTGAATCACTATATACCCCAGTATCGGACAAGCATATCGAAATAAATGGCAAACTAAATTAAGTACTCTCCATTGACCAATACATCTTATTTTACCGATATTGCAAAACATACTACAAGCGATAAAATAAAGTAAAATGTAATTACAATGCGAGATACAAAATTAAGTTTTCCGTTGGACATGTACTAAAAATAATGCACTTATCTTTAAAGCTGGCTGTTGTAGGAACAAAGAAAATATTGTCTATAAATATTGTGTATTTATGTGTAATGCCTCGTTATCCGTAACACGGGTACGCAACAAACGTGCATTCACCAACTAAAACGACCAACGTAAGTAAAACAATCTAATGCGCCTGTCGCGCCTATTGCCATGTCGAGTTGCTAGCAACGTTCGTATTCTGTTGCGCGAACGTGCTCGGGAACTGACCTAAATTTAAACCGCCGAACTGTTGCTGCAACTGTTGCGACTGTTGTTGCTGGTTGAAGAATTGGTTATTCGCGAACTGTTGTTGCATGGGTTGCTGTAACGGTTGCTGCATCGGTGTCCCGAACGGTTGTTGGAACTGTTGCGGGAATTGGTTATATTGTTGCATACCGTTTTGTACAGGTACATTGTTGTAAGTGGGGGCGGGGAATCCACTGAACTGATACGTTACGGGCTGTGGTTGGAATTGATTGCCTATGGGTGGTGTTTGACTGTAAAGTGCTAATATACTGTCCTTAGTGAGTTTTGACTTTTCTTTCTCCGTGGGCGCTGCTTGTTTGAAGAAATTCTCTTCTTCAGTCTTGAGATCTGGCTTGGGTTCCTCTGGCTTGGGGGCTTCGGCCGGCTTTTCCTGGGGTGCTGAGAAGAAGCTGGAGAATATGTCGTCGTTATTTGAGGGTTTTGTTTCGGGTTTTCCGGTGTCGAGTCCGAGAAGATCAGCCGAGCCGTTTGATGTTTTGCTAGTGTCTGGTTGTGCGGTGGGGGGAGTGCTTCTGCCGAGTTTCGGACTGACTGACGACTTCGGCTTCGGCAAGCTCGGTATTACATCCGATTTCTGAAAAGAGCGAAAGTTAAATATATATTTTAAAATTATTCTTTAATTTTTACTGCACCATATTGTGAAAAAATATGGCCTGGTAAAGATGAGTACACATTGTAAATATTGTACGGTCGTCTGGGAGAGATCACTGTTACCGATAAGACCGCTGATTTATGTCACCTGCTTGTATTTACTTTTTAAGGTTTACTCTGTACATGTTGTGTCTAAATAAAGTGTTATTATTATATTAACCTTAAATTGAATTAAGGAAAATACTCAGTCACTCACTAGTATAACAAAAGGTTATTTTTAAAAAGAATTGCGATATTTAATAATTCCTTTTAACAATCTATGAGTGATACTACTTACGTTGTATTTCTTATCGCTGGTAGTGGGCGCAGGCAACGGCCCTAAGCTCGATGTCGTGGACTTCTTTTTCCGTTTCTGCCTTTCAATTTCCTCGTCTATTTCTTTATCCCTGTAATTATTAAAGTGGCTTATTATATTCCAATATTATATTGTAAGAGTGGGGATTTGACTGTACGCATTCATTTTTCGACTTTCGAAGTGTAAGTAGACTAAGTTGCTTCATTTTAATATTTGACCTTTATAATTTTTTAGGAGGTTAGTGTAAAGTAGTATCCATGTATAAGTTTACATGATTGAGAGACCGAAAAGTCTCTCGTTGTTTCTCATACACAAAGCCCAAAGCATATATCTTAGTGTAGAGTTGGAATTATGTAGTAGACAAGTTATCACAGTACTGACCAATTGACTTTGGGTAAAGGCGGCGGCACCCACTCCTTGGCGATGTATTTCTTCTGCTCGTACTTGGCGCGTATGAACGCCTCGAGAGAAGAATCGTTCTGCGGCCGGCGGAACGAATCTGGCAAGTTCGCTTCGTAAACCGCACGGGCGCGAGAATTACCCATCTGTTGGAGAGATACCTGGAAATTGGAAGTGGGTGGGTTTTAGTTTGGAACAGAGCATGTATTTAATAGCATTGCGTGTAGGAACGATTTCATTGGTTTATCCTTTTTCTTAAATGTTGCTTGGCCGAATAATTGTTAGTAGGGTGTATAGATGGGGCATTTAAAGTAGCTAAGGGTACTTTTGTATGACAATATGACCGCGTGTAATGGGTACAGAATTTTAAAATAAACTATGATAAAATTAATAGCTTGATTTAATATTTCTGAGTATTAAGAGTTTATAAATAAATAAACAATAAAAGTCTCATGACATGAGAATCAGCAGCTAGAAGAGATTTTTCCTTCTCACAAACGCACAGACCCAAAACATTTTTTTGAGGATCATACAAAAAATTGTGTCGATGCGGGGATCAAACCCGCAGCTTTAGGCTACGCAAGCTGGTATTTTGCCTGGTTCACGAGGCTACCAACCTTCATGTTAATTGCTGTCAATACTAAGTTAAGGTCCGCTAAGCCGCAATAGGCCAGCGTGGTGGACTATGGCCTAAACTCTCTCAATGGTAGAGGAGACCCGTGCCCAGCCGTGGGACGTATATGGTTTGATGATGACTAAGCTAAGACGTGAAAGATCATAAACTTACGACTTGCTCCGGCGTCCAAGAGTCCAGGTTGACACTCTTCACTTTGGAGATGTGCACGCCGAGGTTACGGTGGATCCCAGCGCACCTGATGCACAGGAATATGCCTAGGTTCCATGACGCCCATCTAGGACCTAAAAAGGATAAAAATAGGAGATTCAGTTACAGTTTATATTGTTTATTTTAAATCTTTTGTTTACATCTTGAGAAGACCTGCACGTCTGATAGTGCTTAGAAATTTCTTAGTTGAGAAACCTGCAAACTCGCCTTAGGGCAGTATAGTGGACTAATGCCTAAACCCTCTCAGTTGTAGAGAAGGCCTATCCCCTGAAATGCGATGCATAAGGGCTGATGATAGTGATTATGGTTTAGATTAGAGATGGAAATAATAACGTTTGTGTCATTGGGTAAAATTTAACGCATGTATCTTTTAAGATTTGGGCGTATTTATTTTGCTTTATTGTACACCATAAAGATAGAAACAACATTTTTATGGGTCAAAACGTAATAATGTAGTGCCACAAACCGCGGCCTTATCGCTATAGGCGATTTCTTCCAGGCAACCGTTAAATGGACTAGAGAGATCAGAGACCGTGTGGGTGGTCATATCTTTAGTGAATTTAAAAATGTGAAATATTGATGTACGCAAAAATTTCAAAATAATAGCAATAATTAAAATAATCAAAATAATAGCGTATGTGAGTATTCAAAATTAATAGGTAATTTTTGACGGTAAAAGTTTTCTTATCTACTTCGAATATAAAATAAACAAACATTTATCCTTGTGCAGAAGCAGTGCTTAGCTACGAACGCCAAATAGTAAAAACAGTTTTAATGGGGAATATACCTTAGATTCTGATGACTAAGACATAAAACTTTCAACTTAGCATGAGGTTTGGGTGTGGAATATTTCAGCTGGATTCTATTAATCAAATGCGTACTAAAATAACTAAATACTTTTATCTTCTATTAATTTTAACCTAACTTTATGTTCTTTATTTATTTATGTAATTTTATTTATATCTATTCTTGATTTTTCTTTTCTGTTTTTTTTTTTTACAATTCTGCTGATAACTACCAGAACTACCATTCAATCCAGTAGCGTAGGTTGTCTGGAAGAGATCGCAGCTAGCGATAAGACCGCCTATTGTGCCTATATTGTCTTAGTCTTTAACTTCATAACTTTTCAATTATAGTTATGTATAGTGTACAAAACACGTGTACGTCCGCCAACCCGCATTAGGCCAGCGTGGTGGACTATGGCCTAAAACCCTCTCAATGGTAGAGGAGACCCGTGCTCAGCAGTGGGCGTATATGGGTTGATGAAGATAGTGTACAAAAAAGGATATAAATAAATTAAATAACTTAAATTGTTAATACTAGTTATTCCTACCCACATTGGGGTATTACACACATAAACGTAGCTAATGAGTTTGGTGAACCAAATAAATAAACAACTTAGTGAATTACTAATTCACTTAGCTTTAATACGATTAATTTACCAAAGTATTTCTGCATGATTAAACGAACAATTTTCTCTATTTTAACTGTGTTGCAGTCAATAACTTGCTTATCAAACTTTTCGTGCAAATCGCTATTTTTATTACTTTGATACCGAAGTAATGTAGATTATACGAATTTTTTTTCTACATACAAGTATGTGCTGTGCAGTTCTAGACTGCATTGTCTTGGGTTCGAATCCCCGTTGTAGGGTCAGGAAGTGTTATCGGTTTTCCCAATAGGGAGTTCTCAATTGCAACACGGAGTCTGGAAATATGCCTGGAAAACGCCAATAGGCTCACCCCCTATTACGTGGGACCGATTCCTAGAGAAATGTCAGTGCCGTAATGCAGCACTGCCTACCTTCTAGATTTCACTTAAAGACATATCTATCTTTACAAATTATTGTCTTTTTTCACAAACGTCATACATAATTTACAATCAGACCATAAGAATTATTAGTTATCGAAACTAATGAAATTAAATAATCTGCGATACAAAAGGAAATTATTACCATTAAACACGAATCGCTGGTCATACGATGTCTGAACGAATAAGTCGGAATAATTGAATCGAATGCACGCACTGCATGCATTTTGTTCTAATGTATTTATTTTGATGCTAGAAATTTTCCATTTTTTGTCTACTCATGATTATATGGGTCAATCAACTTTTAAATGTACCATCAATGATAGATTTTATATATCATTTTTTTTTTCTTAAATTTGTATATTTTATACGTATTTGTTGTTGATAATTATTTATATTTAAGGAATTCAAATAGAGCAGAACAATTTATGGTAAATTTTACTCAAAAATTCACATGACTGTAGTTAAGATAGTCCCTTGGACATTTAAAAATTCAGTCAAATTGTTAATTTACTTTTAAATATTAGAATCATATTTGAAAAACCTTACTGTTCTTTTAAAGTAAAAATGACGATAATCTGTCTTTAGGAGATAAGAAAAAAGTGGTTGTCCAGTGGACATAGACGTTTGTCCATAGGAAATACTCGGGTGTCCAAAGGGGACTCTATGATGAAAATCGCATGTATTTCTTCTTTTATGTAATAAAAAAACAACTATTTGAAAATAATTATCAGTATTAGAAGAGAAAATATTGAATAATTCAGACAACGATCTTGGATGTCCAAGGGACTAGTGGTGATATTTATTAGTCTTTCCGCTCCCTGGTAATAAATAATAATATTTTGAATTAGGTCTTACGCACAGTAAAAAATATACATTAAATTGAATATATTCCACTTTAATTTACTACAATATATAAAATACAAAAGTTTTTGTGCTGGTTGTCCAGTGGACACACAATAAAGCCACGCTCTTTTTCAAAATACACTCGGTCGACTGGCGCCGCGGAAAAGATGAAATCAAAATCGAGGCTGGATGAATGTTGTCACGAAATAAATCGACTTGAGTTCCAAGCAGTAGTCACGCCATAAATGTTTGGATTTTGGAACTTTTTTACCGTTGTCCGGTGGAAGTCAGAATAATAAAATATAATAGGGACTAAAATAAACATGCAAAAAGGTCGTTAAGGTTTTAAAGCAAACAAAATCTATTTACTAACATCATAGTAGATATTGTAATTAATAATTATGTTTCATTGTAATGGATTGCCATATATAATTTTTTTGGAAAAATTAATGTTTCATTGTACTAACCTACTGGGGGACAAATTTACATAGTACTGATAGGACAGATAAAAGTTGATTGACCCATATGTTTCTCTATATACAGTATAGATCCTGGATAAACCATATTTTGGAGCCTAAAATTAACAGTCTTAATGCGAGTAATGCAAACCAGATTGCAATATTGACTCAGTTGTTTCAGTCTAATCGAAGTAAACATGTTATTACATAAACACAAGGATAAATAAAATATTAATTACAAGGTTTAAAATTACTTTTGTATAGTATATTACTCGAATACCTTTGTAGGCGTGTATTAATGTTATTATATTTATATTTAAGTATTTAGTAGTATTTACCGCGCATTGACAGGGAAAACTGGAGACCCCGACATATCCTTTTCGGCGCTCACCGAAGTATCGAACGGGGGGCTTATATTCTTTGCATCCACACATACTTATGCATTAAATAATTATATGCTAGGGCCTAGGCAATAGACGAACAACAAATTACAGTAGTCCAAACACATTTTCAAACTTTTATTGCTACTTAATATATTTTTATTTTTTTAACAACTGTCCGAACTATCTCTTCGAGCCATGTCTCGATCTCACAATAATCCAAAGAACTACTTAAGATTTCATGCTTTTGTTTTTATTGTTGATGTGTTGCAGGTATTAAGACCATACATACTTAAAAATTTTAACTTCCTCATCAGGCATTTGTAGGAAGCCTTATCAATAATCCAATAAATCATCATAGAATATTCCAGAGGTAACACAAGATAATGATAAAAAAGATATGCGGTATAAAACTATGATGACATGAAGAATGCCTTCGTGCCGGTTTCGAACCGGCACCCTCTTGTTTCCTAACAAGTTACTCGACCCTCGACAACGCAATACAGGATATGGATTAAAAAAGAAAATAGCAAGTATATTTCCCTTCTATTGTAAGGAACAAACTGTTTAGCAATGATTGCAAATAATTACTAATCAGTCAGTAATAATGAAAAATTGTAATATTGACATCAACAAATACAGATACTGGGAAAACTTGGTTGGAGTTAAATTTACTTTTGATACACATCTTATGGTCCAAATCATTTCCCCCAACAGACCCCTGATCGATTTCGAGGCTTTTCTCGTACGACTAGGGGCCCTGGTAGAAGAATGCCAACCCTGCCCTGTGATTGTCGCCGGCGATTTCAATGCCAAGTCATTGGCCTGGGGATCGTCGGTGGCGAACGCGCGGGGCCGGGTCCTGGAGGAATGGGCGATTGTGCAAGGTCTCTGTGTTCTCAATCGAGGTTCTGTGAACACGTGTGTGAGGCATAATGGCGGCTCGATTGTCGATGTCTCTTTCGCGAGCCCAGCCGTCGCCAACCGTGTTCGGGGCTGGAGAGTTTTAGTTGGCGCGGAGACTATGTCAGACCATCGTTACATCAGGTTTGATGTCTCCGCGTCTCGCGTTCTCCAGCCCGGCGTAAGAACAAATACCTCGATTGGGGACAGCCCGCGATGGGCAGTGAAACGGCTTGATAAAGAGGCCCTGGAGCTGGCTGCCCGGGTCCAGGCATGGCTTCCCGTGCCAACCTCACCGGTGCGGGTTGAGGAAGAAGTGGAATGGTTCGGGGCGGCTTTGACGCAAATCTGCGACGCAGCTATGCCCCGGGCTCGCCACCTTCCTATGCGACGGCAGGTATACTGGTGGTCGGCGGACCTTTCTCAATTAAGAAACAACTGCATGGTGGCGCGTCGCCGGCTATCCAGACACCGTCGCAGGCGAGCTCGCCCGGAGGGTCATGCGGATGCGGAGCGGGTGCTTCATGGCCTCTTTAAACAAGCCAAAAAGGCGCTACGGGTGGCTATACTGAGGGCAAAAGTCACTGCACGCAAGGAGTTCATCGGGACTTTGGATCGTGATCCTTGGGGGCGGCCATACCGGTTAGCATTTAACAAATTGCGCCCACCGGCGCCCCCACTCACCCAAACTCTCCGACCAGAGCTCCTGAGTGAGGTGGTCACTGCCCTCTTTCCAACCACCCGGGATTTCACTCCTCCACCGATGCCACCACGGCCGTGGTCGGTGAGAAACGGATTGTTGGTGGCATCACATACCAATTCGGCAGGGGATACCTCGGAGATTCCAATTCCAGGCGTTACGCCTGAGGAGCTTCAGGCAGCAGTACTGCGGCTGCGGAGGAAAAACACCGCCCCGGGACTCGACGGCATCCCAGGACGTGTGTGGGTTTTAGTCGCCGAGTACCTGGGTGAGAGGCTCCGCAGTCTCTTCTCCGCGTGTCTTGAGCAGGGCATCTTCCCGTCGCGTTGGAAGACTGGGAAGATGGTCCTGCTGAGAAAAAATGAGCGTCCCGCAGAGTCACCATCGGCCTACCGGCCCATAGTGCTGCTTGACGAGGTCGCCAAGCTCTTTGAGCGTATCATTCATGCGCGCCTCGTCGAGCATCTGGAGAGGGTCGGTCCGGACCTGGCATCGTGCCAATACGGGTTTCGGAAAGGCCGATCAACTGTGACCGCAATTATGCGAGTGAAGACGCACGCGGAGGAGGCAGTAGCCCAGGGCAAATGCGTGGTGGCGGTGTCACTCGACATCGCCAACGCTTTTAACACATTGCCCTGGCCCTGCATAAATGAAGCTCTTCGGTACCACGTAGTGCCGCCCTATCTCCGGCGCCTGGTGCACTCATACCTTTCCAACAGGGACGTAGTGTATCCGGGCGCCGATGGGTGGCACCGTAGAGCAATGTCGTGCGGTGTCCCACAGGGGTCGGTCTTAGGACCGCTCCTGTGGAACATCGGGTACGACTGGGTGCTCCGTGGTGCCAATCTCCGGGGTGTCGGCGTAGTTTGTTACGCCGACGACACGCTGGTGACAGCATGTGCCGGGACCTTTCCAGAGGCCGTCAACCTTGCCACGTTAGGCACTAGCCACGTGGTGAGGAGGATCCGGCGGCTCGGCCTCGCGGTGGCTCTTCAGAAGTCCGAGGCTATGTGCTTCCACGGGCCTCGAAGAAAGCCACCTGCAGGGGCCAGTCTGACGGTGGAGGGCGTAGAAATCCCCATCGGCTCCACGATGAAATATCTTGGTGTCGTATTAGACAGCCGGTGGAATTTCTGCGCCCATTTTGGCAGACTAAGGCCGAAATTAATTAGGGCAGCAGGTGCCTTGTCTACTCTGCTGCCCAATCTCGAAGGTCCCGGCGTCCCTTGCCGAAGATTGTTCGCGGGAGTCGTGCGGTCAATGGCCCTATACGGTTGCCCCGTTTGGGCCGAGTCCCTGAACAAACGCTGTGTGACCCTTCTGCGGCAACCGCAGCGGGTAGTTGCGCAGCGTATGATTAGGGGCTACCGCACGATTTCCCACGAGGCGGCCTGTGTGTTGGCCGGTTTCCTTCCCTGGGATCTTGACGCCAAGGCCCTCTCATCAGTTTACCACTGGCGAGAGGAGGCGTCTCGACGAGGGGAACGACCGGCCCCAAGAGAGTTGGAGGCCACAAGGGCCTCCCTACGCTTGGCCGCCGTGGAGGAGTGGCGTTCTCGGCTGGTCAGTCCGAGTGCTGGGGTGTGGACCGTCGCGGCAGTGCGCCCTGTCCTCAACCAGTGGTTGGACAGGCGCCACGGCGTGATGACGTTCCGCCTGTCACAGGTTCTGTCGGGACATGGTTGTTTTGGCTGGTTCCTGTGGCGGGTGGCCAAAAAAGAAGAGACCGCCAAGTGTCACCACTGTGACAACTGTCCGGAGGATACAGCCCAGCACACTCTATCGGGCTGTCCAGCCTGGGACGAAGAACGAAGCGCACTCCGCGCAGCCATTGGAGTGGACCTCTCACTGTCGGCCGTGATTCCCTCCATGGTCGAGAGTCAGAGGTCGTGGCAGGCGATGCTCTCCTTTTGTGAGACCGTAATGTCTCAAAAGGAGAGCGCGGGGCGGGTTCGTGAGCAGAACGATCCCGCCCGCCGCCGCCGCCAGCAAAGAAGGAGACGCCGGGTGACCGAGTTCGGCTGATCCGGCGTCCCCACCCTGTGGATTGGGGGTGTAAGAATTCCGCCACGGTATCCCCTACCTGTCGTAAGAGGCGACTAACAGGGGAAACTGGGGTTGCTGGGCGTACTGCGGGGGCGGTACCCTATGATAGCAACCCCGAGATTGGCGGCAGAGGGCGTGGCCTCTTAACTGTCGCGGACGTTCACAAAAGGTGAACGTCCAAATCGAGTAAGTGGAGGGCATACCAAGCCCTCCCAATTTGGAGGGGTCCATAACTGGACGGTGCGCTGGGCGGCAGCGGATCATTTAGGGCACCTCTGCCCTGAGATGCCGTAAAAACGCCCTAAATGCGCGTGATGGTCACCGAGAGGTTTTAGTCGGTATGCTGGCGTAGCCAGAGACCCCGACATACCCCTCAGGGCCTCCCCCGAGGTACCGAACAGGGGAGCTTAAGGTGCTTTCCTCTCGTAAAAAAAAAAAAAAAAAAAAAAAAAAAAATGGTCCAAATCAGTGGCAACATAGTTAATTCTGCTGAGGTAATGTTTTTCTGATTCTAGTGATTAGATACAGAGGATTTTATTCAGCAAGGATAATATATAAATTCATGAGACACCCTTGCAAACCCTGGGCACATATGTTTTTAGTTATTTCTACATTTAATATGAATAATAACATTTTTAAAGGATAAAACTAAGGTCCTGAGGCAATTCTGAGGTGTATAGTCTTTTTTTTTTTATCACGAGAGGAAAGCGCCTTAAGCTCCCCTGTTCGGTACCTCGGGGCAGGCCGTAAGGGGTATGTCGGGGTCACTGGCGCCAACCTCACTGGCTCAGAGTGGTGTATGACCTAACCTGCTCAGTTGTAGAGATAGCTGGTGCACAGCAGTGGGACATATACCCCCTTATTAATAAACTAAGAATAGCGTCGGAATAACTTTACTCCAAGACTTACGCATAGATTAGGCAATTTTGGTATTAATAAACTAGGAGTAAGGATGGTGTTAACTAAACCACACTTACTCCCGGTGTAAAAGTTACACCGCGGAGGCCCCTGGTTTAACGCTGGAATAAGCATAGATTAGTATTGTTATTCCGACTTCCATTGACATTTATGACGAAATGGTATATATTAAATTTAACGTAAACATATTTTCATGTTTGTTTAGTGTTCGTTCGAGTATTTCCTAGTGTCTGATTTTGTAATTATTGTGGGATAAAATGAATAGAAATTATTTAATTGACGATTTGAGAATGATAGAAGAAATTGACGATTATTGAAATGGTGAAAAATGATTTGGCTGGAGATGCAAGATGAGGCTTTATACCACCTCACTTGAAAGTTTTAGCTGCAATAAGGACTTGGGCTCGTGAAGAGGTAAGTAAACTAAACTATTATAAGGCTTGATCCCTGCCCTATTGGTAATAATTTCTAGCTTGAAGTGTGTTAATAGCCAAGTTTGAGTTCAATTGAATAAAAAATTTAATATAATGCTATCAGACTTTTACATGTGAATGTGTAAACAGATGTAAATATACTACTTAATTATATATTCATACATAAAACTTCTATCCTATTTAAAAAAATGGATATAGATAGTAGGTACAACCAGCTTAGAAAATTTTATCTTGGCTTTGTGTTACAAAGATTTAAGAATAGAATCTTTGTTGTCTAGTAAATTTTGAATCCATACCACTTATCTATTTTACAGATTCAAGATGATGCAGGAGATCTGAGTGGGTATAGTCAGCCAACAATATCCCTTGTGTGCAAACAAGTTGCTTTAAAAATAATTGGACACAGGGGTCAATGGATAAAAATGTCTACCTCCATCAGTGAACAAAACAGTGTAATTGCTGATTTTTATGTAATATCTGGCTTTAGACAAGTTATAGGGACTATTGATTGTACACATATTCGCATCCCAAAAATTTCAGGAGATATTGGACAATACAGGAAAGGATACAGTTCAATAAATGTGCAAGTTAGTTTTTGTTTCTGCTCCTGAAGCATATTACTATTGAAAGGTTTCTACCACACAACATTTTGTAGAATTTTATGATACCAAAGTGATTTTGTGTACATTGTTACAAATTGTCTCAAATGCAAATTTAGAGATTATGGATATAGTTGCATACTGGCAAGGCAGCACACATGACTCCAGGATATTCAATGAGTCTCAGTTGAAACAAAGATTTGAAGGAGGAGAATTTAAGGGAAGACTATTGGGAGATTCAGGTTATGCCTGTGCTCCTTACCTATTTACTCCAATATTGCATCCAACTAATAACAAAGAAACGACCAAGCTCATAAACATACTCATAATACTGTTGAAAGGTGTTTTGGAGTATGGAAGCAGCAATTCCAGTGTCTTATTAGAGTGTTCACAACCAAGTTAGATAATACTATATTGTATATTGTTGCATTAGCAGTAATGTGTAATATTGCTCTGCGGAAACAAGATTTACTCCCAGAACCAAAAGAGCGGAATGTTCCAGTAACACAGGCATTTAATAATACACTCAGAGGAAATGTTGCAAGGGCAGCATTTATTAATGATTTTTTTTATTTTATAATACTTCAGTGTGGGTCTAAAATAAAGAATTGAGAAAAAAGAATAATTTTTAGTATTTTATTTAATTAAAAAAATATATGGTGATACCACAAAATAATTTTTAATTGATTTAAATTTCTTTCAACTCTTGTGACTTTCTTATTTCTAATTTTTCCCTTTCCTCGTTTTGCCCCGGCATCATTTGTTAATAACAATTATGGTATGAAGAATACAGTATTAAACAATACGGTACTGATATTCTTGCCGTAATACATTTTATGACTCGCAGATGTTTTCTGGTTAAACGTTTGCAGCCACATCTAAGAATTAAAACAATGCAAGTTTAAATAAAGTTAAAATGCAAATCAAAGTAAATATTAGAAATTAAATCTCAGTTGGCGTGTTGTTATAGTCACATAATAATCTGCTAACTAATAAAAAATACCACAAATCCACGCATGCATCAATACATAAACATTCGCTTGTAAGTTGTGATAGGTCCACTGCCTATTGTTTTGAATTGTAATGGACAAAAAAAAGTCAAATGTCAAAATTTACTATAAGTATATGTGTCTTTTTATTCGACCCGGTCATTTTGTTCATTCTTTTTGCTTTTAATATCTGTGGGCTGCCATAATATACCCCTTAGTCTCAGTGTAAGGATGGTATTGTTACTCCGAACCTACTTCGTGTTTATTAATACCGTTTTTGACACGTAGCTATTCCGACACTAAACTCGGTTTAACTATTCCCGGTGTAACTATGGAATAAGAGAGGAATAAGCGATTTTTATTAATAAGACCGATAAAGTTTTATTATAATGATGAGTTTAACTTTCGTTTTTCTTTTTTAAAACTTAGGTTCACTATGTCAGTACCCTATTTTGGCATAATTCTTGTCAACAAATTAACAATAGTTATAGTTTGTGGGGGGAATTTACAACACACTTCATAATCAATACTGGTTGCAATAAATCTCATTAGAATAAACATGTCATAGAATACAAGGCCATAGTTATGTTTGCAACTATTAATTTTATCATTGTACCAATGCTTATGTGGCATGTTTTAGCATACCATCTAATTAGAAATTGAGAAGCATTTTTTGCAGCTTGTTCATTTATTAATCTTGTTTAATGAGGATAGAGTAATTAGTAGTTTCCTTTTTATAACCACCTTTGATAAGTCTGAATGTTATGTCTATATTTCAGTGTAAAAAATATCTAGTAATAAGGGGTATAGCATTATAGTCACCAATGTGTGAATTATAATATGAAAATGCATAAAGATATGAGGACCTAGCCTTTATTTTTCCACCTTATGACCCTTGCCTGTCCATTGACCTAGCTTGATTTTGATTGATTGCTGACCATTGACCTAGCGGATTAAGTGCAATCAAGACAAGAAATTTGACTCCCATGTTACACTTTTCATTTTTAAAAATGTGTATTTACAATACATGTACTTTAATACCAAAGAAATGATCAGGCATATACATAATAGTTTGTCTTATGGAACTTCCTAGGTATGTGTATGTCTGCCAAACCATTCCAGACTAGAAGGGTGAAATGACATAACATATTTGATTTTAGAAGAGGCCTATGCCCAGTAGTGGAATTTATAAGTAATTCCAATTAGCAACAAATACATTAACAACATGAATATGTATTCTCCATTTAATTTAACTTTTGAATATTAACATTCATGTATGTATTCTCCATTTAATTTAACTTTTGAATATTAACATTCATGTAACATTCCTTTAGCTCCTGTTTAACCAAACATTAGGCTCAAATCAAATTTTACTTTGTCTAAATATCTTCATTTTAAATCCAATAAACATATTAACAAAACGCACACACACAATGGGTGCAAATAAATATAGTAAATACCTTGAATGTCATGTTAAATAAAGTTATGAATACTACAATAGTTGACAATGAATTTTAAAAGGTTAAATAACAAGACAGAGTAAGTACATTTGTAAATTATTTTAGCATGCATATATTATCCTCAGTAAAAGGAATGTGGGTCGTGGGTGCATCATATTGCAATTTAAAAATGAAACAATGTATTTAAAATTATTGATAATTATATGTTTTACTGGGACAGCAAAGTAACATCACAGGCAACTGATACTGAGTGCAGTATTGTCTAATAGGCTGCTGATATGCAGAAAATATAGCAATTATCTTTCAACAGTTGACATAATGGCTAGTCTGTCAGATACTGACAGATAAGAAAATAAAAACATATACTAAGGCCTAAGCAAAATCTCCAAGAAGAAATTAAATTATCAGTATCATATTATGTTGTAATCACAATCATAAATAATCATATTGTAAATCTATACTATTATAATAAAGAGGAAAGGTTTGTATTTTTGGATTTTTGGATTTTTGTATTTTTGTATGTTTGTTACGAATAAACTCAAAAAGTACTGAACCGATTTGGATGATTTTTGGTATGGAGATAGATGGGACTCACCGAAGTAACATAGGATACTTTTTATCCCGGAAAATGTTGTATTCCCGTGGGATTGGGTATAAAACGCTATATTTATTTTACGCTGTCACGCCTAAACCATTTGACCGATTTTTATGATTTTTGGTTTGAACATAAGTAAGATCCTATGAAGTAACATGAACAACATTTTATCCCGGGAATATGTAGGGTTCCTGTGGGATGAGCATATACTGTAACACAAAAGTAACATTGCCTGTGTAATGCTTTCACGCCTAAACCAGTTGACCGATTTAAATGATTTTTGGTATGGAGTTAGATGGGACCCACCGAAGTAACACAGGATACTTTTTATCCCGGAAAGCGTAGTATTCCCGAGGGATTGGGTATTTAACCCTATATTTTTCTTTCGCTTTCACGCTGAAACTATTCGACCAATTTTTATGATTCTTGGTATGATCATAAATGAAATCCTATGAAGTAACATGAACAACATTTTATCCCGGGAATATGTAGGGTTCCTGTGGGATGAGCATATATTCTAACGCGAAAATGACACTGCCTATGTAATGCTTTCACGCCTAAACCTTTTGACCGATTTGAATGATTTTTGGTATGGAGATAGGTAGGGCCCACCGAAGTAACACAGGATCCTTATTATCCCGGAAAATGTAGTATTCCCGTGGGAACGGGTATTTCTGGACCTACTGAACCGATTTGAATGATTTTTGGTATGGAGATAGGTAGGGCCCACCGAAGTAACACAGGATCCTTATTATCCCGGAAAATGTAGTATTCCCGTGGGAACGGGTATTTCTGGACCTACTGAACCGATTTGAATGATTTTTGGTATGGAGATAGGTAGGGCCAACTGAAGTAACATAGGATACATTTTATCCCGGAAAATGTAGTATTCCCGTGGGAATGGGTATTTCTAGATCTACTGAACAGATTTGAATGATTTTTGGTATGGAGATGGGTAGGGCCCACAGAAGTAACACAGGATACATTTTATCCCGGAAAATGTAGTATTCCCGTGGGAATCGGTATTTCTTGATCTACTGAACCGATTTGAATGGTATTTGGTATGGAGATAGGTAGCACCCACCAAAGTAACATAGGATACTTTATGCCGGAAAATGTAGTATATCCGTGGGAATCGCTATATTCAAGATCTACTGAATCAATTTGAATGAATTTTGGTATAGAGATAGGTAGGTCCCCCCAAATTAACATGATATACTTTTATCCTGGAAAATGTGTTCCTGTGGGTATGGGTACCTACATGTTATAATTGCTAGAGTAACTCTGTAAATCTGTTACGGTTTCACGCCTAAACCATTGGACTAAGTTATATAATTTTAGGTATGAACATAAATAGGACCCTGTGAAGTAATAATTAAATGTTCCCGTGGAATAAACATGTTATAAATGCAGAATGTTATAAGCAGTGATGGCATCGAGGTTTGGGCGCGCGGTCGAGAATCTCGGCGGTCGCAGGTTCGAACCCCAGGCACACACCTCTGACTTTTCGCAGTTATGTGTGTATTCAAATTGAATTATCACTTGCTTTAACGGTGAAGGAAAACATCGTGATGATACCAGCACACCTAAAAGTTCTTTGGAATTTCTTAGGTGTGTAGTCCGCCAACCCGCACTAGGCCAGCGTGGTGGACTATGGCCTAAACTCCCTCAATGTGCTCAGCAGTGGGCGTATATGGGTTGATGAAGAAGAAGAAGAAGAAATGCGGAAATAGCTTTTTCAAAGTAAAACTTTTTTTGGACACTTATGAGAAGAAATAAAGATTCACGTATTATCTTCCTGCACTCAGCCCTAAAGTCTACGCAGACGGAGTCGCGGGCAAAAGCTAGTATAATATGAAGTAATAAAATTTTAACATATCAAACCTTCTCCAAAAAGGTTATTGTCAATGGTTTGTGAAAAAATTAGCACAAAAAGAACTAAGAAGAACATAAATTATTTTTTATTTATAAGTACCCACATTCAGTTACAAAAAGTAGTGTCATTTACACTGGGTATTGAAAAATATAAGTTATGTAATTATATGTATTCTATTTATCTCATTACCTAATACACTAATAAAAGTAATAAATGAAGATTCTAATTGCAATGTGCCAAATAAATTTTAAATTCTAATATCTTATCACAGTAATTTACATGAAAGCTTTCAATGATAAATTGTCAATACATACTGAACTGAAATTTTATATTAGGGGTTCAACATAATACAATAGTTTAGTAATATTTTGCCCTGTATTAGTTACTAATTAAGAAAAAAAATCCTTTTATATTTATTTAATGATAACAAATATCACAGATAAACTAATGTAAATTGCATTTATAATTTGAATTACAATGACTACCCCAATATTTAACATTGCCATTTCTGTATAAAAAGTGTAGAAATCACTTAACACTAATCTAGGTTTTTAGGTGTCAGGGTTAGAGATCTAACTTCTACCTTGTCTTTGCTTGAAGGTATTTTTTTATTTAAATAAGTGAAAGGAACAAACATTGAGTAATCATATTGTGTGGACAGAATAATTAACTATTTTTCATAATGTTACATAAATAATATATGTCTATGTCCATACCACAAGTAAACAAGGAATGCAAATTACATTAATTACTAATACATAGGCTCTAATAAAATAAATAATTTGGCTATATTGTGAGTCATTGGTCTCCTCCTTCAGACTCGAAAAATAGTTCAAAGACCTCGCTATTACCATAATTTGGTCTGAAAATACGATGTTATGTCGTGTTTGAGTTAAAACAAAGGCTTTATGTTATTTCATTCTCATGGAAATGACAAAAACAATTTTTAAAATAAGAATAAAACTGCACGTACCTTTTGCATCACAGTCAACACAATATTTATTGTCCTCGTCCTTCAGCATCTGCATCAATATATTTTGACATCGGTCTTGGATTTGTTTAGCACGATCCTTTTCACTTTTTGAAGTCATCTCTGTGAAATATATTTAGTAAACGAAACGAAATACAATGAAAATGGGTGGAATGCTTGTTTGTTGAAGGAAAGAGAGACCATAGAGGCGATATGACAGCGTTTGATGAGGTGTAGGTATTTGTCATTTGTAATTGTCTTTGGATTATCGATATGTTTTAAAATTATTTTTTAAATATGCAATAAAGACATGCAGACTTATTTGTACGCTAATAATCAAGATTTTGAAACTTTGTTTAGTTGAAATGGTGTAATATGCTCTACGGCAATGATAAATGCTTTTGAATGAATTGTTGTTTTTTTTTTTTTTACATAATAATAAACGATCAAAGACAGAACGTCAACATCAACATTGTCATAGTTGTCATTTCACTGCTGTGTTTCTGTCATTGCCAAAATTTGCAATACTTTGTTTTGAATTAGAGTTTTATATTTATCGTAAAAAACGTAGCTGTACTTTCACTATTCAGCAATAAATATATTGTTGACGTATATTACATTCGCAGAAAGTCAAAGATATTATAGTGTGTGAATTAGTCGTAAATTGTGATGCGTTAAAAGACTTGCACTTTTAAATTTTTTGATCACAATGGGTAATCAACTCGTTGGTGTAGCTCCATCACAGATATATCCTGTAGAACACTACCTTAGTGACCATGTAGATTTAACATTCGATCAGAGGTGAGTTACAAACAAAAACAAAGCCTTTAATGTTTACTTTACTTTAGCATTATCACAATGTCTTTCTCCATTACACAATAGTATCTAATATATTTATAAATCTTCAGTATTTTCAGCCATCAGTAAATACCAATATAAACGCGACATATTCAACATATTTTTTTCTTTATCTTTAACCTTTTTGTTTACAAGTTTTTATTTTTTCTTGTCTTTAGAACTTGAAGAATAAATAATCTGAAATTGAATAAAAGCTCCATCACAAATCGATTAGCTTCCAGATCCATTAAACAACAAATATCATACAATCTGCATATTAATTATTCATGAATTGAATATCCTTGCTATTAATTGTTTTCTATTCACAGCCTTGGCTCAACAAGATTCCTGAAAGTGGCAAGAGCCCGTTCCCGCGAAGGTCTTGTTGTTGTGAAAGTTTTTGCTGTACATGACCCATCACTGCCATTAGCTGAACACAAAGAGAGGATTCTCAAAATCAAGGAGCAATTGGTCTCGGCATTTAATTGTTTGCCATTTCAAAGAGTTATTGTGAGTGTTTAATTATTAACAGTATTGCTTTATAATTTCCTATATCTATGGGGACAAAAAGCTTCTTTACTTCTGGCAATGTAATTCTACAATGTCAATTTTTTGTTATATTTGAAAAAAGTTACAAAAATATTTATGTTTATATAGTATCAAAGGATAAAGACAAGGACAACTTGAACCAGGCCTGTGTTGGACTAAGGCTTAAATCCACTATGTTGTAGACTTAGCTTGTGTTCAGCAGTGATATGTATCTCGGCTAATATAACCATGAATATCCTTTTATTTATATTACTAGCGACCTGCCCCGGCTTCACACGGGAGCAATGCTGATATTTAATGGATGTTATCATACATATAAACCTTCCTCTTCAATCACTATCTATTAAAAAATACCACATCAAAATCTGTTGCATAGTTTCAAAGATTTAAGCATACAAAAGGACAGAGAAAGCGACTTTGTTTTATACTAGGTAGTGATTATTAGATACATATATGTGATGAACCATCTAAATTTTCAGTTGACAGATAAAGCGGGTCTACTGATGCGTGAATACTGCAAGTGCAGTGTATATGACCGCATGTCCACAAGGCCATTTTTGACCACATTGGAAAAGAAATGGATCACATTTCAAGTTCTGTATGCATTACACAGGATGCATAAAATTGGAATCTGTCATGGTGATATCAAGGTTAGTAATACATTTTTATTTTATCTTGTTCTTCTTGGTAATGATCAAAAGAATTTTGTAAAAGTGAGGCAAAATATATCCATAATTTCAAACAGAGGCATAATGAGTACTTACAATTAGCTTTAGTCTTGAAGAACATTACAACCTATGCATAGAACAAGGTAAATAACTATAAATAACTATAACACCAAAGTACTTTATATGTCTTTATAGAGTTAAACTTGTTTATATATTGCACTAATAATAATCATAACTTTTGTTGTTGTGTGAAGAACAAAAAACATTATTGATAATTTTGTGCCCAATTAAGTTAAAATCACTGAGAAAGAGAAGTTAAGAGTTTGCAAATATAACATTATTCTGCGCATAGGTTGATTATATTTCAAGCCATTTCTTGATTAAAAATGAGGAGTTTGGTGAAAAAAATTGCCAATGGCAGCCATAAAGATGACAGACAAAGCATGGTCTATAGAAAAGTATTTATTTGTCTAACAATTCTTTGCTAAAAGCTACATATATATCTTCAACATAAATTGTCAATTAACCCTTTTAAAACTGTTTGTTTTAATCTGATAACAGTAGATAGATTAAGGTTTATCTGTGTGTTTATATTTGTATAGATAAGAATATAAAGAGAATACATAAATCAGTTTGCAGGATCTTAGAAAAAGAGCCTGTCAAAAAAAGTTCAGCCTAAGATGAATATGTTTTAGATTTTTCCCATTTATATATTTTATGCCTATTTGTCTTGCAGAATATGGACCTTCCAATCAATGTCCCAAGTTGAATTTCTGGGTTGAGCAACATTTTTTTTCACTAAATTCACAGCACTAACAAGGAATGTATATATGTACCCAAAGAATGACAATACTGTTACTATTTTATGGTAATAAAAAAATAGCCTAAGCTATTACACCTTCGTTGTAACAGGCATTAATTTGTGTATATATTATTCCCAGTTAGAGAACATAATGGTGACGTCATGGCTGTGGGTGCTGCTCACAGACATAGCATCGTTCAAGCCGACGTTCCTGCCAGACGACAACCCAGCGGACTTCAGCTACTTCTTCGATACGTCTCGAAGGAGGCTGTGCTACGTCGCCCCTGAGAGATTCGTCAGAGCACCGGATCCACACAGCAGATCTGGGGTGAGTTCTATAAATTATTAGCATAGAGGTCCACGTCAGTTGGGTCGCAATTTTATATCCCATGGTCATACCATGGGAAAACATTTCTCTGATATAGAAAAAGGCTATGTTATTTCCCAGAGTCTCATTTATGACTGTAAAGAAAATCACTCAAATCAGCCGCTTTTGCGTTGAATCATACCAATGTAAAAAAATCCTCGATATTATAAAAGATTTTTATACTACATTAATTAAAAAAATATTACAATTGATGATAAAAATTTCTATACCAGCCGCAATACTGTAATTACATACAACAGCACTTTGTCAATATAAAAAAAAATTACGAAAAAAAATGCCACTTAATTCTATTGTATGATTCCAGGGCGACGATAAGTCAGGTGGTCTGTTGCTCAGTGAGTCTCCATGTAAAGTGGGCGAGTTGGTGCCCAGCATGGATATTTTCTCAGCCGGGTATGTTGAAGCTAGGAAATAAGTTTTATATACAGTTCGTTAAGTTAAACCACTTTCATGTCAAACAAGAAAACAATCACTACATAGTATAAAACAAAGTCGCTTTCTCTGTCCCTATGTCCCTTTGTATGCTTAAATCTTTGAAACTACGCAACGGATTTTGATGCGGTTTTTTTTAATAGATAGAGTGATTGAAGAGGAAGGTTTATATGTATGATAACATCCATTAAATATCAGCATTGCACCCGTGCGAAGCCGGGGCGGGTCGCTAGTTACTCATATAATTATTTTTATAATGTTCTAAGGCATAGCCAAATTAACCTCCTCCTTATCCTTGGAAAGGTGAAAGAAACTGATTGTCTTTACTCATGATTACTCTGCTTTTAGTCGTCTACGTAATAGTGTAGACATATTGTCTATTTGTACACACATTTTCACACTCCCAAGGTTTTCCGGAAACACCAGCTGACAGAAGAACCTATCTCGAAACCTTACGCATATGCCCCTTCTCTTATGCCGGAACCAATTAGGCATTCTTTCAATACGCTTAAGTATTTATTCACAATCATTATTTGATATTACTATCAGTTATACAGGGTGGATGCGCACGAGAGGCATTAAATTAAACTACGTGTACTTTAAGTCCTTAGTATTAATTCTTCACGACACAAAAATTTGTAATACCAAAAATGAGATTTTGTTTGTTTCAAACAAACTAAATGCCATTAAAATAAAAGTAAAACGCAACCACCTTTATAAATAATTTTCACTGACCTTCAAATTGGCATCGTTGCGCGAGGCGAGTGCAATCGTCTGTCTCTTTCACGCGCGGGATGTTTTGTTATGATAGAAAGAGACAAATAACTCGTAGTGCGTTTGAATAGGTTTTGTGACCCTAGTTAAGGTGATTCACCTATGCGTTCGGCGTAATCAGCTGTTATAAAGATACATCGTGTTTAAATTGCACAAAAACTTAAAAAAATGTTTATGATTAAACTACTGCTCCTATTTGATTGATTTTGAGCACAGAGCTTGAAAATAGTATATTATGCAGTTTAAAAAAAGCCTCTCGTGCGCATCCACCCTGTATTAGACAGCCCCGTGGCGCAGCCAAGAAACCAGTTTGCTAAACGAGAGGCCGCGAGTTCCCCTCCGATACACAAATATTTGTCCCAGGGTGATTGCGAAACCGAAGTCTCTCATAGCATATTTGTACGTGTAGTTGTGCCCTCCTGGAGCTATGGAACGACGGCACCCCAGCCCTGGACCTCCCCGGTCTCCTGGCGTACCGTAACGGGGAGGAGCGCCCCCCCACCATGACTTTAGGGGAGGGATGCGAGCCAGCGCTCAGAGATCTGCTCCACTCCATGACCGAGAGGAACCCCAAGGAACGACGCAGTGCTGAACTGTACCTCGATGAGGCTAGGGGAAAGTGAGTATTATAGGTAATGTTTTTTTCATACTTTCATCATTAGCCCGTATACGTTTTGGTACGAGCCTCCTCTACCATTAGGAGGGTTTAGGCCATAGTGTTCGCTGGCCTAGAGCGGGTTAGCAAACAACACACCTAAGAAATTTACTATGGTTGACTTTTTAAGTCGTAAAAATGGTCTTGTTTCATTGTAAAAATTTTCACACAAGTATAGATAACTTTAAAGTACCTACCCATATGTAATGTTCTATACAATTTATGTTTTCAGATTGTTCCCAGAATATTTCTACTCGTTCCTCCAATCGTACATGCTGATATTCTCAGCCCAGCCGATACTTCCGCCAGACGAGAAAATCCTTCGCATACACCAAGACATAAGGAACATTATAAAGATATTCACACAGCCGTCAGATGCCAAAAACTACAAGGATTTAGTAGAGGAGACCACAGAGCACACAAACGTGGACATAGACAATTTAAAAGATGGTTTTAAAGTTTTAAATGTCAATGTGAATGACTTCGATGATGAGCCTGATGATAAGCCTGATGACCCTGAACTAGGCCCCGATAGTGAGGGGCTGATATTGATTACGTCATTAGTGACGTCATGTATACGAGGATTGCATCATTGTACGTCAAAATTGTATACGTTGGAGATACTGCAGTTGTTGTGCGAGAATTCTAGTTCAGAGACTATTCTGGATCGAATTTTGCCGTATATTGTAAGTATTGAATAGTTTTATAGAATAGATACCAGCTTGTAAAGTAACGTCGCAAGATCGATTCTCGCACTGAGGGAAATTTTTGTGTGATTAAAAAATATTTGGTTCAGATATGGTTGTTTACAACAGATTCATTCGTATATTTACTTATTGATGATGATGAATCTCCATCATTAGGCAGTTCTTAGGTGCCCCATACACCTTCAATAATATTGCACAATATTCTGATTGTACAATATTATTGAACGTGTAGGGATAATATTGAAGCATTGCGCCGTGATTGAACAAAAGATTGAGGGAGCTTAATTTTTATTGAACAATATTTTTTTATTGCGCTGTGTAGGGTTAATATTTCGCAATATATTTCTTTTTTTTTCTTTTCAACAAAATCACCAGCGTGGCTGCCGCCAAAACTTCGTCGTCAGACATGTTGCTCGCACGAAAATATTGATCAGAGTGGTTTATCAATTTTGTTGACAGAATTAATTGAACGTCTGGAATCAGAGGGGGTGTTCAATATTATTGAACAATAAAAATATTGTGCAATATTATTTTAGGTGTATGGGGCCCCTTATGGGCAATTTTCTTGGGTTTAAAATTTACAAAGTACATACCTACTACGTATATACAAATACATACAAAGTATATAAAATTTTACTTTTTATGTTATGACTGGCCATAAAAAAAACTTTACACTCCTACTCCCTCCTCCCCCGCTCCGTAGATCCACCTATCGCACGACAGCGTCAGTCGCGTGCGCGCTCGCGGCGTGTGCGCATGTGCGCGAGCGCTGCGTCGCGTGCGCCGCCTGCCGCTCGGCGACTGCAACGTATTTCCGGAGTACGTGCTGCCGGAGCTAGCGCCGCGAGCAACGGACCCCGCCGTGCCCGTGCGCATCGCGTATGCTAATAATATTGGTAGGATATTTTGTTTATTAGTTTTTATTGTATTGTAAATTATGTACTTGAAAAAAAAAAGAAATTTTGGCCTATTTTTCTTTCTTTTTTTATTTTATTGTAGCAATACATACTGATACCATCGTTCCTATGCGCATTGCCGTATATTTCATCAGCCCATATACGTCACACTTTTGTTTTTTTTCTTTTTTTTTTACCCATTTTACCATTTTATTTTTTCTTTTTTTTTTACCGTTTAGGCCTTAGTCAACCACGGTGACCTAGTGCGGGTTGCCGGACTACACACCTAAGAACTTGTTAGGGATGCAGGTTTCTTCATTACCTATCATTGTGTTGTAAAGTACTTAGAAAAAAGTCATTCTCGGCTATTTTCCTTTCCGTATTGATATATGTAGTTTTTCGCAATAAATAATCTATATTTAGTTCGCCATACTTTACTAAGCCAGCGTGGTGGATTACGGCCTAAACTCACTCAATGGAAGAGGAGGCCCTTGTTCAGGCCGTATATGGACTGATGATGCTCATGATGTGTGTAGATGCGTTAGCAAGATACGATTTTTCTTTACAGCCAAACTTGCTGAAACAGCTGTCAGATTCCTAGATCAGACGCAGAACATGATAGACAAGGAAGCCGCTAATATTAACTACGAGACGGAATTATCTGCTTTACACGAAATGGTAAGAATTCAGACAAAATATATTATGTTGACGGTATAGGATTTTGGTCCTTAAAACCGGTTTTGTGTAGTAAAAAAATTTTGATACTTGCCACTGTGATATGATTTTTCGTTTTAATTTAATTTTTGTATATTTTTCAAGTGTTGTATTGAATGTAACATCTTGCAGGTACGATCTACGGTATCTTACCTTTTGACGGATTCCCAAGCCGTTGTCAAAAGGGCATTAGTTGAGAATGGAATTACGAAATTGTGCATTTTCTTTGGAAAACAGAAAGGTAAACCAAGTGGTGTTTATAATATTATAGTACTAAAGTTGGACGAACGAATTACTTGGAATTAAAAACATTATTGGCAATACATGAGAAATAATGATTTAGGAGCGCGCTCGAAGATCTCGGCCTTTGCCGGTTCAAACCTTTGACTTTTGGAAGCCATGTGTGTATTAACAATTTGCGCGCGACTCCGTCCGCGTAGACTACAGGGTTGAGTTCAGAAAGAAAATAAGAAATAGTCTATTTACTCCTCAGAGTCCTGTCCTATTTAGGTCCATACCAAAAGCCATACAAATTGGTCAAATTGTTTACACGTGAAACCGTAACGCGTCGATTGGCGCCTTGTGTATCATTATTGCGCGCTTGATCATTATTTTGAAACTGCGATATCTTTTAAGATACTCATTAGAATCACATGATGTAAAGGTCAAATTTATTTTATATTAAATACTTGTAATGAATAACGTTTTTATTTAGATAAGGATTAATATCATCTTTATAAAACACCCTCACAAATAATGCTTTATTTTTAAATAAATTTGTTTAAGATAAAAAACGTTATAGTTAGCTAACCTTAAAAGATAGACATATGCTGTCGCGGACTTTTTTTTAGAACTTTTAAAGGGGAACAATTCTGTCATACATTATTTTAGCGAAACATTAACCGTTTCTCCAGCGCACGCAGCAGAAGCTCACAAAAAGGAAAAAATGTTCCCGATTTTGAAACATTCTTTATTGCTGCTCCGCTCCTATTGGTCGCAGCGTGATGTTATATAGCCTATAACCTTCCTCGATAAATGTGCTATCTAACAGTGAAATAATTTTTCAAATCGGACCAGTAGTTCCTGAGATCCTAGCGTTCAAACAAACAAACAAACAAACTCTTCAGCTTTATAATATTAGTATAGATTAATTATCATTATTTTAACGGTGAAGGAAAGCATCGTGATGAAACATGCACATGTAAAATTTCTTAGGGATTCCTTAGACCTGTAGCTTGGCAAACAGCACTATGTCAGTGTGGTGGACTATCGCCTAAGCTCTCTCAGTTGTAGAGGAGGCCTGTGCCCAGAGTCCTGTGGGACGAATATGACCTAATGATGATGTGCCTGGCAGTGGAAAATATATGGGCTGAAAATAATGATGAAACCAACCCAAACTGGACTAATGTGTTGGACTTAGGCCTCAACCCTCTCAATGGTGGAGGAGGCCCGTGCCCGTCATACTGACTAAAATCTCTCCATGGCTCTCTTGCGCATTTTGGGCGGTCTTTAATTGTTTCCCGTTGCCACCTAGCGCTCTATCTAAAAGTGGAGTCGTCTGGGGTGCCCGCACTGGGCTCTTTTTTTTGAGACGTATGAATGTATGTGATATGTATGTATGTATGTAGCGAACGACGTGATTCTGTCGCACATGGTGACGTTCCTGAACGACAAGGAGGAGGCGGCGCTGCGCGGGTGCTTCTTCGAGCGCGTGGTGGGCGTGGCCGCGTACGTGGGCCACCACGCCGCGCCCATACTGCTGCCGCTGCTGCAGCAGGTACACCCTCACCCTCCACGGCACACAGACACTTGCTACTGTATACCACGTACGTGGGCCACCACGCCGCGCCCATACTGCTGCCGCTGCTGCAGCAGGTACACCCTCACCCTCCACGGCACACAGACACTTGCTACTGTATACCGCGTACGTGGGCCACCACGCCGCGCCCATACTGCTGCCGCTGCTGCAGCAGGTACACCCTCACCCTCCACGGCACACAGACACTTGCTACTGTATACCACGTACGTGGGCCACCACGCCGCGCCCATACTGCTGCCGCTGCTGCAGCAGGTACACCCTCACCCTCCACGGCACACAGACACTTGCTACTGTATACCACGTACGTGGGCCACCACGCCGCGCCCATACTGCTGCCGCTGCTGCAGCAGGTACACCCTCACCCTCCACGGCACACAGACACTTGCTACTGTATACCGCGTACGTGGGCCACCACGCCGCGCCCATACTGCTGCCGCTGCTGCAGCAGGTACACCCTCACCCTCCACGGCACACAGACACTTGCTACTGTATACCGCGTACGTGGGCCACCACGCCGCGCCCATACTGCTGCCGCTGCTGCAGCAGGTACACCCTCACCCTCCACGGCACACAGACACTTGCTACTGTACGTCCAGGAGGTGTCATATTGTAAAACAGATATTCATTCATACGATCACTTTTTTTGTCATCATTGTCATCATCATCATCATAAACCCTTATACATACATCCCACTGTTACAAAACATTGTAAAACACAAAAGCATAATAAGCACCCGCCATTATCTCATGTACAATGTACATGTACATGTTGAAAATATTGTATAATTGATATAGAACTTTAAAACAAATGTAATAAGGTGCATATTTGTCTGCCTGCAGGGCCTGACGGACCCGTCGGAGTGGATAATCGCGAAGGCCCTGCGCGCGACCACCAGCCTGGCCGAGCTGGGGCTGCTGCCCAAGCAGGCGCTGTGCGACCTCGTCGCCGAGAGCGCCGTCTGCCTCGCGCATCCTAATCTATGGGTCGGTCATACATACACACGTACTTATACATACGCACATACAAACACACACACATTTAATTTTTCATAACATTTTTTTTATAATAAATACTGCCAACAGTCACATACCCCACATTAAGATACAAATCTTGTGTAGTGGGTAATACAGGCACCTTCACCTGGAATAAATATTTATAAATCACACAAACATTTGTTACGGAGTGGGAATCGAATCCATACATAAACAGTGTGTATGTATTACACACACATACAAGTCTTATATTGTATTACAAGCTACGAGAGACTTTTACACTTGTACAAAAAAAAATATTCACAACACCATAATATTATAACAATTGGTTACAGATTCGTCACGAGGTGTGCGGCCTCATATCCTGCGTGGCGAGTCTTCTGAACCCAATCGACGTTAACTGCAAAGTACTGCCGCTTGTCTGGCCGCACCTTAAACATAAACTGATACAAGTAAGTACAATAAATACATTAATAATTCTTCCTATAGTTAGTTTTTTAAGCTCTCCTAAAAATTCCTTTTTTTAAGGGTATCCTTGTACTACTTTTACAAGCCTATCTGGTGTTATTTATATCTTCTTCTTCTTCTTCAACAACCCATATACGCCCACTGCTGAGCACGGGTCTCCTCTACCATTGAGAGGGTTTAGGCCATAGTCCACCACGCTGGCCTAGTGCGGGTTGGCGGACTACACACCTAAGAAATTCCTAAGAACTTTTTAGGTGTGCAGGTTTCATCACGATGTTTTCCTTCACCGTTAAAGCAAGTGATAAATCATTTTGAATACACACATAACTTCGAAAAGTCAGAGGTGTGTGCCTGGGTTCGAACCCGCGACAGCCGAGATTCTTGACCGCGCGCCTAAACCTCGAGGCCATCACTGCTTTTTATATATGTATATCTCTGTTATTTATATATTGAAAAAAAAATTACAATGACTTACCTATTTCGTTCCTTATTTTTGTTACTAAATGCCGTTACTGTGCCCTGATGTATGACGACAATATTGTTAAAAAAATGAATTATATGAAAAATATTTATATGTCTATAATATTGTGTTTGCAGGTAGAAAGAGCAGAACTCCTACTGGAAAGCCTGGCAGATCCGATACCTAGGAAAGTTCTAGACGCCGTGCTAAGGCATGGCGATGTCGATAGACTAGTCCAGACTTTGAGAGAAAGGAGGAACACTAGATTAAAGGTATTGTATTAAAAAAATACTGTTCCATACTGTTATTATCTATGTTCATAATGTAATTATGATGAAGAAGTTGTGACCTGTGAGATACTTGACCGCCATGACTACTGTGCACATAATTTTGACATAAATATATTTTTTTATAGGTAAAACAAGGCACTATGCCGCAATATTCAGAAATGGGACAGCAACTTCGAAATCTGTTTCGAAGACTCGCGTCAGATGGTGAGTGTTATATTGGTATTAATGTTATATTAGACAAATTATAGAGAAAAAGATTGGTGATTGTTGACGTTTTCGGTGGGCATGATTATATATAAAAGTGCACTATTTTTCATAACTAAAATTTTTATTCTAGTTTGTTTTTATAAATTAATACTGCCATATGTTTCAAAAATAAACATGTTGTTTTTAAATAGATTTGTAATAAACTTGTTTAAATTATCGTTAGTCCCAAGATATCAATCATTAAATATAAATTTGTTTAAATATATTAAATTCCTTTCCTCCAGGCATGACAGAACACGTGGAGAATCAACTATTGGCGATGAGCGCTCATCTCATCAAAATACAAAGTTCTTCTACACAGGTCAGTCTACTATTTCCAGTTTACCGTATTCAGCCGTTTGCCGCTAGATGTCACTATAACGTTAAAAGGTTAAATAATAATTCTGCTGACACCTGATGCATTACGGTTTAGAAATATTGTGACTACGATCTTTGCTCACCTCTGTGATGCCAAATTGAAGGTTTTCTTTCTAAATTTAAGGGGGAAAATTCATATAGAGATTATTAGGGGAGGAGGTTTTTAGGTTAGTTATAAAATTTCATTGGGTGAGTGAGGGCTAAAATCTGCTGTGGCGGGTCAAAGCCCAGGCAAGAACCATCCCGTATCCCTCCGTTTCCAGTTTTTCCGTTTTAATCGCTGATGTATTTTATTCCTATTCCAGCATATAACAGACGCGCCGGGTCGTCTATCCTTATCCAACACTGGGATATCTCGCTCAGTACAACTCGACTCAAATGTAGGCGATACGATGCAGCACAATACAGCTAAATTGTATTCCTCTACACAAACAAGGTATAACCGCCGTTATAATAATTAAGAGGTAGAAGTGATTGTAGAAACTAGTATAGCTTGTTTTTTTTTAATACAATTCCTTACGTTATGCTTTAAATAGTATTTTTATTCGATAAACGTTAAAACGTTTTACTTGTACCTAAGATCGAATTCAGGATGTTTAAAATGCAAGTCCCGTTGATGACTCGAGATCAACAAGTCAATAGTCATGAGAGTCCCATAAGGCCCTTGCCCAGCAGTGGGACGTATATGATATAGCTGTCTATATCTATATTCTTGTATATTGCAGACGGACTCACAAGACGTCGGTGAGCCACGAGAGCCACATGAACACGGAATGGCAGCACATGTTCGGACAGTCACAAGACCAACATTCAAGAGGTAACAACTTAATACTACTGGAAGTATTTTCATAAAAGCCGAAAAGCCCAAATAATTGTATTTAGTCTTTACATAATTATACAATAGAAGCAAATTCACATATAAATGAGAATATCCTGATTCCAAAAACGATTGCATATAGATTGACATTTTCTTAACACTAATTTTCCCTGATCTCACTTTGTACAATAACGAGGTAAAAGAAAGAGAAAATTTTACGTTTGTTTTTTTTTTTTCATAATACAAAATTCATTCCATTCACTCCCCACCCATTCCATTCACTCACCGCTCATTCCATTCACTCACCATTCGTTCGCTCCAGTGTCGGAGTGCGTGTCCCAGACGGGCGCGTCCTCTGCCAGCGTGGCGGCGTCGCAGTGCACGTCGGTGCAGCCACTCCACTCGCACATGGGGCACAGCGCCAGCTACGTGCAGTGTAAATAATACTTTTTAATATATTTTCACGGTTACGTATATAAGGGGTCATACCCCATAAGTAAGACTTTGCTGTCCTTCAGCTACCAGGCTGCTTTTTAAAGTAACTGCATGTAATACATAGCATCCCACGGTTATGGAACAGTGGTCTTGATTTTTTTTTTGTCAGTAATTATATATTTTTTTTAAGATTTTTTACTTTAATTTGTACTTTGTGACTGAAGACATGACGGCTGACAGAGATATTTGGAAGGAAAAAACATACTGCGCCGACCCCAAATACATTTGGGAAAAGGGCAAGTGGATGATAATGAATTTGTATTTTTAAGTATTTTTTATTAACCTGTATTACATATATTTTTTTAAAAGATTATCTCTTTGCAGACAGCATGGCTCCGTGTCGCGTTGAGTTGAGAGATCTGACGGCACGCATGCAACAGAAGTTCCAGAAATCATTGAGGTATTTCTATTAAATTTCGACTTTTTAATAAGCTAAATGACAGCAACATGATTCTAATATACATTATAATATATTGACTATTTAATTATTTAAAACGATATTTAAATTTCTCATGCCATCGTCCAGTAGTGGACATGAAAGGCTGGTGATGATGATGATGATATAAATTTGCCTAGTGGCTAGGTAGGCTAAGAATGTGATAGCTTTAGGCACGCGGTCGTGGCACACACCACTGACTTTCGAAGTTATTTATACATTTGTATTCAAAATAGATCTATTTAATGTCGCTTTTTAACAATAATTCTAAAGAAGTTTTCACTCCAAAAATATTTTGATTTAACACAGGAGTCATGACAACATGGACGACAGCAGCGAAGATGTGATCCCGCCGCCGTCATGGCGACCCGGCACGCAGCTTCTAGCTTATCTACACGAACACAAGTGAGTTATATACATGTTAAACTACCCACACCTTGTGGAGACAGGTATGAGATATTTCTACCGATTGGAGACTGTAATAGACCGCACTGTATGTAAATCTGTCCCCTAAATCGAACTAGCACCTATTGGCCCATTGATTTTCGACAGCCCCGTGGCGTAGTTGGGTAGACACCAGCTTGCGAAACGAGGTGCTGCGGGTTCGATCCCCGCACTGAGACAAATGTTTGTGTGATCCACTGATATTTGTTTCGGGTGTAGGTGTTTGTGAGAGCGAAAAGTCTCTCGTAGTTTGTGATACCCACGACACAAGACTCGTATCTTAATGTGGGGCCGGAACCATGTGTGTGACTGTTGGATGTATTTCACATCACATCATCAATCCATACATACGTCTCACTATTGGGCACGGGTCTCCTCTACCATTGAGAAGGTTTAGGGCATAGTCCACCACGCTGGCCTAGTGCGGGTTGGCGGACTACACACCTAAGAAATTGCTAAGAACTTTTTGGGTGTCCATGCTTCCTTACTTCCTCATGTTTTTCTTCAGTGTTAAAGCAAGTGATAATTCAATATGCATACACATATAACTTCGAAGAGTCCGAGGTGGTGTATCCATTGTTCCACGGTCCATATGTCTAGGGCCCGTGTGAACGAGCTGGTGACCCTCCCGGCGCAGCGGCACCTGTTCGCGTCGTGCTCCAACGACGGCACCGTGCGCCTGTGGGACGCCGCGCGCCTGCAGGGACACGCGCACGTCAACAGGTATACTTGGACTAGCTGGGGCAAAGTAAGGGGTTTTTAGATATGTCTACAGTAGCTACTGGGTCATATTGTGGTTTGAAGTTATTAGCTGACCCAAAGAGAAGAGATCAGCGATATGTACAGTAGTGCCATCTATCGGTATATATTGGCATTTGGAAGCACATAGAACCCATTGGAAAATACTGGTTGTATTCAGACCGTGGGCTAACTAAGGCAGGTAATAGCTTAGGTGATGAAAAACCCCGTGGAATAAAAAAAAAATTATAAAAAATGAAAAGAAACTCAAGGGGAATTGTAACCACCTTAGCTTTTACCTGCCTTAGTTTCTAATCACGGTCTGAATATACCCTGTATACAGTGGCGTGCCTAGGGTGTCAAACTAAGGCAAGCCCAAATGTTTATTTAGTAGCAGCATATTTTTTTTGGTACGTAGGACTAATAAATACCTACCGGTTAGTACTCACATTCACGTTTATAGCGTTATTTTATAAATAAACAATCGTTAAGTTCGTTATTCGGAACTATGTAAGGCAAGTCGGGCTTTGGGGCTTCTATGGAAGTACCGCCACTGCCTGTATACTAACTGGCCCGGCAGACGTCGTCTAGCCCGGAAAAGCTTCAAGCGATATGTCGACAGCAGCACCCCCTACCGGCTCATGCACGAGAACTTAGATCACACGGTCAAATACATAGTTTACGATTGTATTAAGGGCATACAGACAAACATGGTTATAATGACGTTAATGATGATTATGATGGTGATAATGACGGTGGTGATGATGATGATGCCGATGATAATGGTTATTGTGATGATGATGATGGTGATGATTATGATGGCAGTGATGACGATGATGATGTATCCCGCAGGTCGAAGTGCATGTACAACCGCAGCGCGGGCCCGGTGCAGTCGCTGGTGTGGTGCGAGGGCGGACAGTCGCTCGCCGCCGCCACGCACGAGGGGTCCATATTCGTGCTCAGGTAATGTTATCTATACTAATATTATAAAGCTGAAGAGTTTGTTTGTTTGTTTGTTTGTTTGTTTGTTTGTTTGTTTGTTTGTTTGAACGCTAGGATCTCAGGAACTACTGGTCCGATTTGAAAAATTCTTTCACTGTTAGATAGCACATTTATCGAGGAAGGCTATAGGCTATATAACATCACGCTACGACGAATAGGAGCGGAGCAGCAATAAAGAATGTTTCAAAATCGGGGACATTTTTTTCTTTTTGTGATCTTCCGCTGCGTGCGCTGCGGAAACGGTTAAAGTTTCGCTAAAATAATGTATGAGAGAAATGTTCCTCTTTTAAAGTTCTAAAAAAAAGTCCGCAACAGCATATGTCTATTTTTTAAGGTTGGCTCACTATAACGTTTTTTATCCTAGCCAAATTTATTTTAAAATAAAGTTTTATTTGTGAAGGTGTTTTTATAAATATCATATTAATCTTTATCCAAATAAATACGTTATTCATTACAAGTATTTAATTTTAAATAAAATTACCCTTTACATCATTTGATTTCACTGAGTATCTTAGAAGATATTACAGGTTTAAAATATTGATCAAGTGCGCAATAATGATCCACAAGGCGCCGATCGACGCGTTTCGGTTTCACGTTTGAACAATTTGACCGAATTGTATGATCCCCGGCACGGAGATAAATAGGACTCAGAGAAGTAAAATAGACTCCAACTTATTTTCCTTCTGAACTCAACCCTGTAGTCTACGCGGACGGAGTCGCGAGCAATTTAAAATAAATTTGGTCAGAATAAAAAACGTTATAGTGAGCCAACCTTAAAAGATAGACATATGCTGTCGCGGACTTTTTTTTATAATTTTTAAAGGGGAACAATTCTGTTAGACATTATTTTAGCGTAGCTTTAACCGTTTCTGCAGCGTACGCAGCGGAAGCTCACAAAAAGGAAAAAGGTAACCGATTTTGAAACATTCTTTGTTGCTGCTCCGCTCCTATTGGCCGTAGCGTGATGATATATAGCCTATAACCTCCCTCGATAAATGTGCTATCTAACAGTGAAAGAATTTTTTAAATCGGACCAGTAGTTCCTGAGATCCTAGCGTTCAAACAAACAAACAAACAAACTCTTCAGCTTTATAATATTAGTATAGATGTGAAAGTAACTCTGTCTGTCTGTCTGTCTGTTACGCTTTCACGTAAAAACTACTGAATGGATTTTAATGAAACTTTACAATAATATAGCTTATATACCAGGATAGAACATAGGATACTTTTTATCCCGAAAAATGTAGTATTCCCGTGGGAATGGGTATTTCGTGATCTAACCAAGCGATTTGAATGAAATTTGGTATAGAGAGAGGTAGAGCTCACAGAATTAACATGGGATAGTTTTAGCCCGGAAAATGGAGTATTCCCGTGGGAATGGGTATTTCTGGATCTACCAAACCGATTTGAATAATTTTTGGTATAGAGGTAGGTAGGGCTCACAGAATTAACATGGGATTTTATCCTGGAAAATGTAATCCCGTGGGATAAACATCTTATAAATGCAAAAATCGCTCTGCACTTAATCCTAGAGTCTACGCGGATGGAGTCGCGGGCAAAAGCTAGTACTAAATAATTACGGTAATTCAAACAAATTCTCTATGGAATACTAGCACCGCTGTATAATCCTACTACTATTATAAAGGCGAAAGTTTGTAAGTATGGATGTATGGATGTTTGTTACTCTTTCACGTAAAAACTACTGAATGGATTTTAATGAAACTTTACAATAATATAGCTTATACATCAGGATAAAACATAGGATACTTTTTATCCCGGAAAATGTAGTATTCCCGTGGGAATGAGTATTTCTGGATCTACCAAAGCGATTTGAATGAAATTTGGTATAGAGAGAGGTAGAGCTCACATAATTCACATGGAATAGTTTTTATCCTGGAAAATGAAGTATTCCCGTGGGAATGGGTATTTCTGCATCTACCAAACCGATTTTTGGTATGTGTATAAATAGGACTCTGAGATGTAAAATAGACTATAAATTATTTTCTATCTAAACTCAACCCTGTAGTCTACGCGGATGAAGTCGCGGGCAACAGCTAGTAGAAAATAAATCTAAAGAACCAGCTTCAAGTTCTTAGGATTTTTTAGGACCGCCAACCAACACTTTGTCAGCGTGGTGGACTAACGCTCTTCTTAGCTTTAGAAAATAGTGTCAAGATGTAGGAAGTAAATGGATTCGATGGTGATGATTTCAATTTTATTTAAGTAGCCACAATTAGGCTGTCTCTTATTGACAGCCTTGTGGGGCAGTTGGGTAAACTCCAATTTAAAATAATTAGCCGCAGCTTCGATCCCCTCTTGAGAATAGAGAGTTTGTAGAGTTCTTGATAATAGACATTAAATCCAATATTTCTTAGTATTTTTATTCTAAATTGTTATTTATATTTTAAACATTTTCCATTTTAAATATTTTTTATTTGTGAATAATTTTGCATGCACATTTTTATAGAAACTGTAAGTCGAACAAGCAAGAAATAAAAGAAGTTTTTTTTATTTATTTATTTATGTGAGACTATTTGAAAGCGAAAAGTCGTCCGTAATTTGTGTCGTATGAATTGGCTGAAGATGAGATGATGGTATATCCCAGGGTGGAGAGCGGCTCGTCCCGCATGACGCTGTCGCAGTGCCGGCAGCTGGAGGGCGGCGCGGAGGGCGAGGGGGTGTCGCTGGCGTGCGCGGGGGGGGTGCACGCCGCCGTCATCTCGTACGCCACGCGCGCCGCCACCGTCGTCGGCTGGGACCTACGGGCGCCCGGTATGTAGACTAACGGGGTATATTATAACGGGATGGAAAAAATAAAACAAAATATCTATAACATAACGGGATATTAAAAAATGTTTTTTGTTTACTACTGATATTTAAAAAAATAACGTTTTATACCATAACGTGAAAAGAAAAAAACACATTTATTTTTGTATACCACATGAAAGAAAACGTTAAACATTTTTGTCGAGTAATATCTCCTTGGGAATTTTTACGCTTTATATTATACTAGCGACCCGCCCCGGCTTCGCACGGGTGCAATGCTGATATTTAATGGATGTTATCATACATATAAACCTTCCTCTTCAATCACTCTATCTATTAAAAAAACCGCATCAAAATCCGTTGCGTAGTTTCAAAGATTTAAGCATACAAAGGGACATAGGGACAGAGAAAGCGACTTTGTTTTGTACTATGTAGTGAAGTTGTGACGGTCTCGAGGTTTGGATATGTGGTTGAGTACGTACGTAATGTTTGAGAATTGTTTGACTACCCTACACCAACACCTTATAACTTCGCAGGCAACGCGTGGAAGCTGCAAGGTGACCTGAAGCAGGGCGTGTTCACGTGCCTGTACGCGAACAGCTGCGGGTACATCGCCGTGGGCACGTCCAGCGGCGCCGTGTGCGTGTGGGACCTGCGCTTCCAGCTGCCCATCACCGCCGTCAGGCATCCCAACTGTACGTACACGATACTTGCATATATCACTTAAGTTATAAAATTGTGGAATTAAAAAAATATATCGTCACTTAAATTCTGACACTGTGGAAGTACAAAAAAATGTGAGCCGTCACGGGTCGCCTGGCAGATGTGAAACATCGACATTATTTTGTAAAAGTAATTAAGAAAAACATTCGTGCGCTTCACGCCATCAGATGATTTTCAAATATAATTCTGTCAGTTTTAATAAATTTATTCTCTAAGCATTTGTTTTAATGCATTAATTTCAATAATAATGAAATTAAAATTAGTAATTAATTTTAAAACAATGAAATTTATGTGAATTTTAATCTACCAAGAAAGTAGATTTTAATTAACTGGCGCTCAAAACACACCAAATATACGCGTGCTTAATGCACATTATAAAAATGTACTAGTAACTAGGCTATCAGAAGACACGAAGAAATAAACGTACACGGGTCGAAGTCTCTAATAAAACGGCCGCCCTACTCCGTCCTTGCAGTAATTATTGCGCGTCGGCACAGAGACTTCATGATGATTTTCATGAAGAAATTCTCTTAGCCTTATTGAAAATGTACCAGGCTACCAAAAGACACAAGGAAATAAAGTTATCACCAAAAAGTCTCTAATACAACGGCCGCCCACTATTCAAATGCCAACTGTTAGCGAACAGGTCGCGAGCATTGTGCGCGGGACAATGCCGGACCTTACATCTGCATGCGCTATGGGCGCCTAGTACTTGTGAGTGTTGAAGGGAGATTTTTATGTGTATTTTTTTGAGAAAAGTTTTCAGTCGTTATGGGAGCCCGGTACTTGTGATTGTCCAACAAAAGATTCTAGTACTGATAGATTGAAGGGAAGATTTTTGTATTGTGATTTTTTTGAGATAGCTCTGCAGTTGTTATGGGAACCTGGTACTTGTGATTACTTGTTACAGCGAAGATTTTTTTTTTAGAAAAATCGCCACGGCGGCATGCGTTGCCACGCCAGAAATCGGTTTTACGTGCGGCTATAGATGTTTACATCAAAAAAAAACTTTTCAGGAGAAGAAACCGTTCCTTTGTATATCGCGATAATAGGGGTGGCGGATAACGGATGGCTGAGGGCTGCTCAAGAGCGGGATGGTTGGCACTTTCTTGGGGAGGCCTACGTTCCGTTCTACGTTCGTTAAGGCGATAGGCTGAGTATACATATGTATATAATCGTTGTGTTGTTCCAGCGGAGCGCGTCCGTCGCCTGGTCGGATTCGGCGGGTCCCGCGTGTGGGCGGTGGGGTCTCGCGACGCGGGCGCGTGGTGCCTCGAGTCCACGCAGCGCACGCACGCGCTGTGGCCCTGCACCAACGCGCCGCAGCCGCTGCACTACGCGCCGCCCGTCTGTACCATACATACATACACACACGTGATACAAACTTATATACATACATACATTTACTTACATACATGTCATAGATATGTACGGACATAATGTACATAGGAGCATGCATACATACATACATACAAGATGTATTCAGACCGTGATCGTAAACTAAGACAGGTAATAGCTTGGGCGATCACAAACCCAATAGCGTTAACAAAATCCGACAAGAGATATTTATTTTTATATTTTCCATACAAACAACATACATTTAATACCGATGGTTGTATGGAAATCTTAAAAAAATGTTTCGGGACTTTTTTATGCCAGGGGGCTTTTAATTACTGTAGCCACTATTTGCCTTAGTTTCCGATGACGAGCTGAATATACCCTTGTACGTAATATCGTACCCTAATTATTATACAACTACAGAGAAGCGTTCGAAAACCTTGATGGCCGAGGGTCCAAACCCCAGGCACACATACCTTTGAGTTTTCGAAGTTATGTGTGTATTCAGAATAAATTATCACTTGCTTTAACGGTAAAGGAAAATGTGAATGAAATCTGCACACCTAAAAAATATTTTAAAGTCTCTTAGTCTTAGTTTCAACTTCTTCTGCAAACTTTCAGACAGGATCATATGTATTTGATTATCAGCAGGCATCCCACTACATAAGCGCGGCGTACTGCGGCACCCGAGAAGGTTCTAGATTCCTGATAACGGGCGGGTCGGACCAGAGACTCCGGTACTGGGACCTGGAGCACCCTGAGGACTCGTACATACTGGTCCACGCGCCCGCCGACCATCTCAGGCACACGCCTAACGCTGTTAAATACAGGTATGGGATGATGTTACTATTATTTATTTCAAGAGTGGGCTCTTGGGCACGGACTTCCTCTAGCATTAGGAGGCTTTAGTCCACAACGCCAACATAATTTAATTTGTAAAATTATAGTAATTTAACATGTTTATTTATATTAATAAAAATAAATAGTAAATACTCTAGAACGAACTTTCGTTTCTTTAGGCTAAGTTAGTATTTATTTTATAGTTTTGATACCAATTTTTCGAGCGTGCCTTCCATATACCTTTAAGAATGTATTAGAAATGATTTTCTTTAATTATCCAACATTTTTTTTTTTTTTTTTTTTTCATTTTGATACCTTTAAAAAATAACCTTACTAAACTAAAAACAACTCCCAACAGGAGCAGAATAATAGACGGCACAACAGTCATCCAAGAGTGTTGCAAGCTGAACCCGAGCACTCCCACAATCATAGAAGACAATGTGTACAGAACCGTAGAGTCTAGAAGTTTCTACCACACCGCTCCCATCACAGATATCACCCTAGTGGAAGGGGCGAAGCCCTACCTAGTCAGTTCGGCTGCTGATGGAGTCATTAATGTGTGGAAATAACCAAGGGACATGCTGGTGACAACTGGAATGTAACGGACCCCCAGTAATGTAAGGGCATGACTGGAAATATTGATGGGGTAAATGTAGGTGCATTTTAAAGTCATGGTTTATTAGGTCTGTTTTAAGTACCCTTGGAAAGCCTTCTAGGATCTTATCCTGGTATCCTGGACACCTAAAATTTCATAAAAAAATAAAATCTAGGATACCTTCATGGATGAAAAAGGGAGAGAAAACGAGGATCGAGTAAGGCGTTATGGGGTTTTTCCATTACGAAACTTTCTATAGCACGGAAATGAAAATAATCTCTCCTTTTATTACCTGGAAACAATTGGCTATATATGAATATAGAAATGCACCTCTGCTTACCCCTTTAAGTGAAATACAAGCATTAGTGCATATGTATTATTTTGAGTTGTGCCCTTATATTATTGGGGGTCGTCATCAATAGGAAGATAATATAAAAGTTTTATTACTTGTTATAATTCTGTATTACATGGATAGTCTTTCATCTTGCAAATATTTTTAAAATTATTTAGCGCCAAAATTAGACATTTTGTATAACCTGTCAAACTTCCCGCTCATTTTTATAGATAACCTCAATTAATGACAGGTGTAGATCTTGTTAATCATTATGCAATCTTAGATATCTAGATATTATTAACAATTTTATAATATACCCCAATAATATACTGCCCCATGCATAATTTTTTCGTGCCTTACCTTAAGATTTTATAAGAGAGTAAATCAATAGTATGAATGTATACATTTTCTGAATTATTATAAAATGCATACAGGTCAGATAGTTAAGTGCTTATTTTTTGCATCATATTGCACGAAAACCTGTTTTTTTTATTTTTAATGATAGCACAAGCCACTTCTCATTTGAAGTGCTGCCATCTTTAAAAGTCATTGTGCTTATGTAAAATGTTTATGTTTAAGGTCTTATAATTCAAAGACTCATTATTTTCCCTAAATTGCTTTGTCAAAAAAATCTAGTTATTGATATTTTAATTAGTTGTTAAAATTTTAGTTTATATCATCAGATATCAGTAATCAGAAGTAAAACTAATTGAAGCGAAACAGAACGATTTTTTAGTTTCTTTTTCTCTGGAACCCAAACTCCATAACAGGTTTTTTTGAAAAAATACCGCTCAATTGTTGTATGTTCTTTTTATGCATCAATTTTATATGCTGAGTATATGTCATTGAATAGAACAAAGGGTTGTTAGATATTATTGCTAGTACAATATTACTTAGAATGTGTATTTGCTGAGTATGTGTTCATAGCTTTGTGGTTTAGCTTGTATAAGAAGTACATTTTCAATACGGTTAATGCTACACATGTCAGCAATTTTGTTTAAAAAATCCATCCATAATTGTTATTGTTTTTTGGTGTTTTCTTAGAAGTAGTTTTCCATTGGTTACAAGGAAATGCTGCCTTCTATCATAAGCATTGGTTCTGTTAATATCAGTTTGGTTTTATAACTGGGAAAAATTGTAACTAATTGTATGATTGTTTATAATATGCAGATTTAAAAGTGCACATTATAAAATGCAATACTATATTAATAAACCTTTACCACTCAACACAACGTGAATTTGATAAAAGAAAGGTAATATATTAGCCAATTTTCAAAAAGGACAAGCTTGTAATATTTTTGTTAATATACGGTAGAATTTACAACACTGCATACTTCGCTCATAGTAAATAATATTGCGCCATCTCTTGACAGTAATCTGGAACTAATTATTGATTACATGAACTGCTGACAGAGGGCGCTATTTATGGACTACCGTCAAAATAAATATTAGTTAAGATATTAGATTGAAATTTATATATGATCTGTGATTATTTAAAATACATTATGTATAAATATATAAAGCTTTCCGAGTGAAAGACGAGTCGTTGTAGTGACTGATTGTTATGTTCCCTTTTTATTTTTCCATAGATTCAGCTTATTTAATATTGTAAATAGATTAAGATATTTTTATATTAAACGCATTACTCGTTCTTTGGCTTTTTATTTATATCAAAATAACCTAAACTTTATTTCCCTTCTTAAGAATATTGTGGTCTGGAGTTCTTAGCGGTCCCGGTGTACGCTTGGCATGCCCGCTCAGAACGGACCTGCTTTAGAAATTTTGAATGCTAATCCCCTTTTCATCCTAAATCAACGTTTAAATTGGATTTTTTTACAAAAACAAACATACCTCACGCCTATATTCCCCGAAGGGGTAGGCAGAGATGCATTTCTGCACCCACATTTCGCCAGGTATGTTTCAGTCCCACGTAATAGGGGGCGAGCCTATTGCCGTTTTTCCCGCAAATTTCCAGACTCCGTGCTGCTACTGAGAATTTCCTAATGGAAAAACCCAATAACACTTTGCCCGACCCGGGAATCGAACCCAGGACCTCTAGACCGTACGGCACATACTTGTACCGCAAGGCCACGAGGCAGTCTATACAAAGATATTATCATGTTTTAGTTGGGGTAGAGTCCAAATTTCTGCGATGGCGAGTTTAAGACCACTCAGGGAATAAATTTTATGTTTGCAACATAGTGATGTCTTTAATTTTTTTAATGAATAACGTTGCTTCCTCAATATTAAAAGCATGAGTCATAACATAATTTATGCAAACTTAAATGACACTAGATCAGTCACGAGTTTTTGTTACTAAGTGCATTTGAAATGTTTTGTGCAAGAAACCTGACCTCGTGCAAATGATTGCCGTTATTACAACTTACGTAACAGATATTCAGAATAAAAAACATGTTCATAAGAAACAGATATTTGACTCATAAATGGAATAATTTCATGCTTGCATTTGATTGTATGAAGGAAAATGCATTTCTGTACTCACGGTTCGATGGCCTATACGTAATACGGTCGAGAATCTCAGGGGTGCGGGATCATAACCTGGGCACGCACCTCTTACTTTTCAAATGCATACTCATAATAAATATCAAGTTCTTTAACTTTGAAGGAAAATCGTGAAAAAACCTGCACATAAAATAGTTAATTAAAAATACAAATTTATATCTGTTTTTTCTTTGACATCGATAACATTTTTATCAGCTCGCCTTTTGGCATATGCCTTCACAGCTTATCATTTTTTTCTCGTGGCTTTTATTACTCCAGTACTTTTTTGGCTCTTTTCAGATCACTCCGCGATTTATGTTCTTTGAGTTTTATATCGATATAGATTACTTTCTGTGCCTTTATGAGAGTATTTAATTTAAATTTATTAAGTACTTATAGAATTTTAAACCAATTACTAAAATATTAAAAATGGATTCAAAACCCAAACTAATAAATATTAGCCTATTTTAAAATGTAGATTTGCGTTAAACTATGGGTAATTTATGACATTGGCTCACTACTTCCAATTCGTCATACATTTACGCAATTACCGAACATAATTACTACTCTTGTGCACTTACACTAAGACGTTATTAGCACGACCCATCGTAAAAAAATCCATTTGAACGTATCAGCTTATTTGCAATAAAAATGTATTGTTTTTCTTACATGCCGCTGTCATAGCTTAGTTCTATGTGTGCGTACGGTAGAAGGTAAATGCATTCACTGACCGGTGCGGCGGCCGCGGCAGTCTACCAATAAATTGCGCTGTGTGAACTTGCTTCCTTTGCTCACGAAAGGATTAAAAAGTTCCGAATATTACTGCTTGAAGGTATGTCTGTTTGTTATTAAACCTTTTTAGTAACCTGTATTTACTCTTATCAATTATATTAAATAAGTAATAGTTTTACATTATAAAAGACAGGACGGTTTGTACTAGTTTAACGATTTTTTTTGTCTTAGGATATTGCACACATATTTCGGGCTGTGTTTTATTAACTTACATGCTGATATGTGCTGTTTGCTTTCTTCTGTTATCTTTTCAGCCGGGATTAATATTTTAGATTTTCTTTCCTATTATACGCTTGTTTAAGACTAGTAAAAGTATCGTGTTGATTAAATATCTTATAGGCGAAAAATAAATATCAAAAAAGAAATGTTCGAATTTTAACATTAGCAGTTTAAAGGGTTGTTGAATCTCATAGGCGGTTTAAGCAACTTGTAATCTGTTTGTGTCCTCTTGTCTTAGTGATATATTGAAAATGCGGATGCATAAAATATTCAAAGTTCGTTGAGCAGCAAAGATTTAAGATTCAATTATTAAAGTAGTTGAATATTGAAATTCAAAATTATATCAAAATGGCAATCATTGTATTTTTTAAATTTTGTGGCAATTTCAACAAAGAGATCAGATATTAGGAATAAAACTTATTCTTTCTTTTGAAACCATAGACACAGATATTTTTCGGGTAATGATCCAAACTATCTCAAGCTGTAGAGGAGTCTCGTGGCCAACAGTGGGGCCTTGTCTTTTATTTTATCTGAGATTTTTAATTAGAAAAATTGAAATAGCAATTTAGAAATGTGCGCGTAGCATGGCAACAGGTTCGCCTTTATTCCTATATATTTCGTGAGACTTAAAATATGGTAAAATGTAAGCTTAATTGCATATTTGCCTACAAAAAAAGCGGAACGTAGTTGCCGAATTAAATATATGCCTACAAGAAATTAGATTGATGTATGTACCTCATATAAGATGCTTTCTAGGGAATTACAGTAGATATCCTTATGTTAGGTAAAATTTTAAGTCCCAGGTATTTTTTGTATATTTTCTAGTAGATAATTCTAGTATTATATCATAATTATGTCCCATTATGTAAGAAACGGCAATTTGTACAAAATTGTCCACACTAACGGTTAGAAATTACACGTAAGTACTTATAAATGTAATGACCATGTAAAGAACAGATCCAAATTGCTATATTCTTTCTAACACATCCTTTATTTAATGCTCATCAGCAACTTGTATGTAATCGTCTCGTGGTCTCCTGATACAGGTGTCTGATCTCGACATCCTGGGTTCGATTCAATGTGTGTAGTGATGGCCTCGAGGTTATACCTCGCGCGGCTGAGAATCTCGGCAGTCGCGGGTTCTAACTCCAGGCACACCTCTGACTTTTCGAAGTTAAATATGTATTCACATTGAATTATCACTTGCTTTAACGGCGAGGGAAAACATCGTGATAAAATCTGCACACCTAAAAATTCGGTTTACATATCGCGCACAAAGTATTATTAGTTTTTTTATTATAAAATTCTCAGTGGCAGTACGGATCCTGGAATTGTGTCCGATAATAAACAATGGGCCCACCAACTTTTACGTGGGACTGCAAATGTGAAAAATTTAGTTCAATCAATGTAATAAATTTGCTCCTGATAACGGTCTTTCGGGAATCATCATAAGGACACAGAACTTCGATTAAATATGACTTAAGTAAAGTATTTTGTAGCGTGTGGGGACTGAAAATATGCAGATGGCAATGTTTAACTAATTATTTATTTATTTACACTCTTTGAAATAAAAAAAAATGTATAGAGAAACTGAACTAAATATAAAAAAACAACATGCGGTTTTATTGCTCTTGGCAATTACAGAAAATTTTAGGATTAATTATAGATGAGGAAAAATAAAGATGGTAGCATAAGTTATGTAGAAATGAAACGTAGGAAAAAAATGGATTATTTCGATAGTCAGGTCAAAAATAGGCGTGCATTCCGAAGTCCAGAGTTAATTTTTTAGTCTAAAATCAGTGAAAAGTAATGATTTCAAACATATGGATGTCATCACATTCAAATTTCAGATTTTCAAATGTTTTCTTTGTGCAGTTTTGTGTTCTTATGTAAGAACAATCAAGACTCGCTGCCACATACTTGTAAGAAAAACTAAAAGATAACTCAACAATCCCCTCCTCCTATAATTGTAAAGCAGGGTGTTACAAAACTACCGTAACGCCGAAAGGAGGTTAAATGGGGCTTTATAACGAGTCCAGTCACAATATTTAAGAAATATAGTAACGTTTTATAACATACTCCTAATCAATAAATAAATGTTATCTATTATTTTCACTGATGTGCAAACCCTATTCCAGTATTACCATTTCTACTTAATTCGCGGCATGTTCTATCGACTAGAGCTAGACGATTTGAAATAGACAACATACATATGGGTCATACACAAAACGTGTTATAAAAATATTCAAAATAAAATGTCGTCGATTTTTTTTCAAATCAGTCTCATTTATTAAGTAATCATTCAAGTAATTAGAAATTAATGAAAATTCAGATCGTTATTCAGATTTCAGCAAGTTATTTGACTTAATTTTTTTTACGTCTACAGAAAGAGCATCTAATTTAGCTCTAGCTCTTCGCATGCTAAGTTTTTTCTATCCAAGACGAAGTATTTTCTTCTCCTCGTCAGTTAATTGGGTTCTAGAATGACTGGATCGAGACATTGTACCTGTAACCCAAGCATGCTAAGCTCCCCCCCACATTTAGCAAGAAAATAAGTCAAGCTCCGTTTTCGGGTGCCGAAACCAATAAGGCAGTATTTAAATCATGTTATCTCAACCTGCCCGTTTGATTGGCCAACATTGTAGCTCTGTTAGCATAGAAAACCGATAAAATGTTATTTTTTGGACATGTTGTGGACATTTATGTTCACAGGAAAGATGTCCACAGGAGAGATATTTCAAACTAAAATCAAAGCATCCATTTTACTTTTAAGGTTTGAAAAACAACAAAGGAAACTCTTAAAATACTCCTCAAAACGCATATCGGCGCAATATTTATTAAAATTTAAAATTATTACTTACCAAATTACATCCCGAACAGGAAAGACGCACTGAGCTTTGACAAAAACACTTAATTTTATTTTAAAACTTCGTAAACTATGAATGGCACGTGAAGCTGTACTAACAAGAACTCCAACGATTGGCGGCTATCCAGTTTTGTTAATAAAAAAAATATTCGATACATGGCGGCTTTGTTAGAAATTAAAATTTGGTTGATTTTTAGGTCCACCAAAAAGACTTAAATCCGTATAACAGCATGTTTATTGAAAATAAAAAAATATATCCTGCGCAATTATAAACAATTATCTAATAAAAATAATATTCATTATATATCACGTAAAAGCAACAGTAATGATTTAATAAATATGTACAAAATAATTAACTACATCTATCCAAACACTAATACCCCGATTCTGAACAGTCCACACGAAGAGACTTTTGAAACATTTTAATTATTTTTTTTAATAAAGAAATATCATTTCATAGCTTGAAGTATTATGAGTAAACAGAAAAGTAACAATGATTTAACTAAAAGATAAAAGTCTTCAGTTACTGTCATAAATTTTTAAGTTATTTTATCCGAACGCCCAAATGTGTATGACCCATATATTTTTTTCCAACTTGTAGTTTTTTGCAGCCAATACTTGGTTCTAGTCTTGATATGGCAAAGACTTATGGATGAAAATAGAAAAACTATCAAAGCAGACATTAGGTAGTAAAGGTACATAGGCCTTTGTGATAAATAATCTGGTACCCTAACATGACAGCTTACTAAGGTTAACAATATTTTTGGCTTAGATAATTAATTATATTTTTTACGGGGTATTACCCGTAAAACCCGTATAATAACACTTGCAAGTGTGTTGTATTGTAGGTTCAGTGTACACCCTGTTAGTATCAGCTCGGCAGTACTTGTTCGATATATAAGGGTAGATGCCTGATGGTAACAGATTTTTGCCAATCAACACAACAATTTGACTACACTTAATGCCACATAGCAGGTTATAAAATATAGTTTTAATTTGTTAATAGACAAAGTGACGTTCGGAAATCTGCGATCATATTCTTATTCTATTGACTTTTTAAGCACGTGATTAAAGCCATTGCTTGAGCTACCGAGCTTATCATTTTTATGTTTAAAAAACAAAAAGACAATTCTGTCAATAATATTTTTCGTTTTACGCAAATGATGGGTTGAAGTCGTTATCTCTGCGGGGGGTGACGCAAAGACGGTAACTATAATAAAACTTTTCGTCATAACAATTGCTATAATTGGATAGATAATATCGTACGATATAACAATTATGGAAAAATTGGAGTGTCCAGCCGTTTGTTTTAGTTTACATATACAGATAGGTAACTTAAGTTATCGTTATCGTTATGTCCGTTAACAACTTATTTTTAAATAAATTTTCCTCTTTATTAATAACCTATTTTTAAATTAAAGGCAGCTGTAAAGTCATCAGCTCTTAACACTATCTTTAATAAACCTTTTTTGATATTTGTACGATCATCACAAATTTTGTTATTTAGATTGTGAGGGGACAAAGAAAAAGTACTTTATAAAATCTACCTACTTTTGTATCCTGAATCTATGTCCAATATAAGGAACATTTTCAAGTTCATTTTTTGTTAGTCTAACGAAGTATTCTGTACTGTATTTAGGTTCATTACAGAATACTTCAATAGACTAAGGACTGAGGAGGGATGGCCTCAAGGTTTAGGCGGGCAGTGGAGAATCACAAATTCCAACACAGGCACATTCGTATTCAAAATGAACCATCACTTAAATTAACGATGAAGGGAAACATCGCGAGGAAACCTGCACTCCTAATATTTTCTAGGAATTTCTTGGATGTGCAGTCCACTAACCCGCAATATGTCTCAGTTGTAGAGGAGTTGCCTAGCAGTGAGATGTTGTAAACTAAATTGATTTGTAAACTAAAAGTTTAAACTTGCATTATATTTAAGTTCGTGATTGTTCCTTGACTTATTAACTGTGGAATTATTTAAATCGATCAATAGTTGCGCGATTACAGGAATAAGTTTATTTAAACTTCCTCCTTCTACCAGCTGTTCTAACTCCCACGTTAGGGAACTAGTCAATTGTCGTATATTGGCCCCGTGCAGGTCATAGTGTTGCCACTAAAATATCCGAAAACCCATTAATAAATTACATTAATTATAGAGATACACAAATTAGTTAATTGTGTTTTTGAGAAGTGTAAATTAGAAGCAGATGGTTCGTAAATACATAATGTTTTTGTCTAATGAGTAATTTATTAATGAATGTAAAGATAAGTTTATACTCGGCCTATCGCCGTCCACTGCTGAACGTAGGCCTCCCCAAGTAAGCGCCAAGATAAGTTTGACTAAAAATATTATGTATAGATATCGGTTCTTTATTTGTTCCAATGCTGTAAACAAAATTCCTCCCCTATCGATATGACCTACAAAATGCTATATTTTTTCTAAATTACTTTTTATTTACTCATTTTTTAATGTTATTAATTATACAATAGGTATTTCATAATCTGCTTATACAGGGTGTATTTAGACCGTGATCGAAAACTGAGGCAGGTAATAGCGATAGTGATTACAAACCCCCTGGCATTAAAGAAAATCCCGACAAAAAATAAAATTTTCGAAGTTTTCCATACAAAGCACATACTTTTAACACCGATGGTTGTATGGAAAACGTCAAAATTTTTATTTTTTGTCGGGATTTTTAATATCGCCACTGGGTTTGTGATCACCCTCGCTATTACCTGCCTCAGTTTTCGATCACGGTCTAAATACACCCTGTATAAGAAGGTTATGAAATCACATCTCTCACTGCTGGTCAAGGGAATCCTCTATACACTTGGACTACTAAGACTATACAAAAAGTAATAAAAGAACCAAAATCTGAGTTCTGTATCTTTACTTTACTTTTTATCTAGGATTACTCTGATATTTATTGAATCCCCGTGTTCTTCAGATTTACCAAGGCAGCTATATATCATGGATGTTTTTCATAGAAGCGTTTCTACAGAATTATCGCTAGCAGCGGAATTTTTCCGGTAACGCGAACAATAGTAGTTATTCCGCGTATCATAACTTCGTACTACACACATTGTTTATGATTTTAAAAATGTAGAATTCTATGAAATGAGTTGATTTGCACAAACAATTATTACATGGATAACCTAATTTAAAATTTAATTTTTAATTTAAAGATAAAATTGAACATATATGTACTGACTCACAATGATGTTGTCAGAGAAGCTTTAATCTTGTCCAAGTTTCGCTAATCCAATTTTAAGTCTTTAGAAAATGAGAATATTGGTGTTATTACTGTATTTTTCTGTACCTGTAAATCAGGTGCCCCTAAATATCTCAAATCTCGTATCGTGAGACTAAGAGGTAGTCATATTATTTTGTAATGTCGGTGTAGACATAACGCATGTTCTCGCGGTAAGCTATCATTTAAATGGCATGGTAATAATTAAAATACGTGTTTATTCGGGTCAAAAACGCGTGCCTCAGGTCGCTTTATTAAGGCGTATAAATAATAGAAAAGGTCTACTGTCTATGGGAACGAATGTATGTCAAGTCATGTAATCTATACTAATATTATAAAGCTGAAGAGTTTGTTTGTTTGTTTGTTTGTTTGTTTGTTTGTTTGTTTGTTTGTTTGAACGCTAGGATCTCAGGAACTACTGGTCCGATTTGAAAAATTCTTTCACTGTTAGATAGCACATTTATCGAGGAAGGTTATAGGCTATATATCATCACGCTACGACCAATAGGAGCGGAGCAGCAATAAAGAATGTTTCAAAAACGGGGACTTTTTTCCTTTTTGTGAGCTTCCGCTGCGTACGCTGCAGAAACGGTTAAAGTTTCGCTAAAATAATGTATGACAGAATTGTTCCCCTTTAAAAGTTCTAAAAATAAGTCCGCGACAGCATATGTCTATCTTTTAAGGTTGGCTCACTATAACGTTTTTTATTCTAACCAAATTTATTTTAAATAAAGCATTATTTGTGAAGGTGTTTTTACAAACATGATGTTAATCCTTATCCAAATAAATACGTTATTCATTACAAGTATTTAATACAATATATAATACATCCATTAGTCTCATACAAAGTTTTGACCCCATTCTAGGTTAAAAGTCATGTGTCGTGGATATCAGAAACTATGAAAGACATTTCGATCTCAAACATCCAGACCCGAAACAAATATTTGTGGATCACACAAAGGTTTGTCTCGATGCGATGATCGAACCACTGGCTCCCCGCAAGTTAGAGGCTAGCAAACTGCGCCACAGGGCTATCAAATATTTGGGTACGTTTTAGCGAAAATTTTACCAGATAAAAAAGTACCTAAACATCGCAATAGTATTTAAATAGATATTTTACTGCCGTCCCTTTGGGGTCTTTACATTTATTTACTACTTTATTGTACACATAGATGAAAACTATTAAGTACATACAGTTGACTGAGTTAATACAACAGGCGGTTTATTCTTACGAGGCAATCTCTTATAGTCAACCAAGAATGGAGATGTAAGAAGAGAAATCAAAGTCGTATCTGCACAAAGGTGAGTTTAAACAAAGATAAGAAACAAATAGAGCAAAAAACACTTAATATTATTTTTATTCAAGTAATCTTTTACGATGTCTTATTAATAGCTAGTTAGTAGTTTATATCTTCATCATCATTTCATCAACCCATATATGCCCACTGCTGAGCACGGGTCTCCTCTACCATTGAGAGGGTTTTAGGCCATAGTCCGCCACGCTGGCCTAGTGCGGGTTGGCGGACTACACACCTAAGAAATTCCTAAGAACTCTTAGATGTGCAGGTTTTATTACGATGTTATCCTTCACCGTTAAAGCAAGTGATAAAGAAGTAGTAGCTAAACCCCTGTAGTAACAAAAAATATGATAATACAAACATATTTATAGCATCAACGTTACTAGGTGGATATTTGATTGTAAAGCAATACTGTACACAGGTTGATTGTAATGATATAAAATTATTTTTCATTATCAGCCCTTTTTGGACCTCCTCTACATCTGAGAGGATTTAGGCCTTAGTCCACCCCGCTTGCCTAGTTCGGGTTGGCAGACTACATGTCTAAGAAATTCCTAAGAACTCTCAGGTGTGCAGGTTTCATCACGATGTTTTCTTTTACCGGTAAATTAAATGATGATTAACAGTAAATACAATGATATATCAAGATTCGCAATTTCAAGATTTCTTGCCCGTTCTTCTATAGTGATGACTGCCTTCCGAACAGGTTGGTACACTAAATTTTGAATATTATTTCATTAAATTTAAGAATATTTCAATAAATATTATTTCATTTCAGAAGTCCTGATAGCAGTAAAAATATGTTGATCAAATAGCTGGTTATGTTAAATAGAAATACACAATGATTTAGCAGATTTTATTAACAAAATGAACACGGATACAAAGCGTTTATGTTTTTTTGGTAACTGGTTTTGTTACACAATGCGTACCTACTTACTTTTGGCTAGTAACATGCGACAAAAAAGATTGCTCGGAAGCACATGCTCGCACCTCTGACATTTGATGTATAATTCAAATAAAAGACTATCGATCTTTGCAATGAGGACTAAAAACATCGTCAAAAGGCTTACATGAAACGTAGAAGCAAAGTCAATATTACATGATAAAATAGAAGCTTGACAAAAAAATCCAGTAATTTACCAATAACTCAATCCCATACATCTTGTTTAGTTTCTATCACGATCTCGCCAGTAAATTTTACTTTGTCTAGCCCTCTTTTAGTGTTATAAGTAATTTCAAATGTCCAGTACAATTAGAAAACTCGTTATCACTTCTAATCTTTGAACGAAAGGTATTTTACTTTTTAATTTATGTTTTTTCCGACCCTAAAATTGAATTCGAGAAGTTTGATTTGTACAGCGACCATTTATATGAGGAAAAAACGAAGTGATCTAATACAATCACTCATAGAGACAACATACAGCATGCTATTAGGTATATAAAATATTTAATTAAACAAATCGCAATAACAAAACTTCAAATAATAACTTTACAGCGTGTATTTAGACCATGATCCGAAACCAAGGCAGATAATAGCCACGGTGATCACAAACCCATTGGCGTTAAAAACTCCCGATAAAAATTAAAAATTGACGTTTTCAAACCGCATACATTTAATACCAACGATCGTATGTAAAACGTAGCTATTATCGGCCTTAGTTTAAGATAAGGGTCTGAATACACTCTGTATACCTAGTTTTGTCTTGAGTATCAATTTATTCTCCAAATAACAACTATTTAATTATTAAGTCAGTTAATAACAACTGCTTTTCTATTTGTTATTGATGAATCGAATCAACGCAATCATGTTTTTATTTTTTATAAATGGCACAATAACTTGTTGCCTAGGCCTGATTATGGAAAGCATTCGTTGATAATATTATATTTGTTTACATGTTGACACTACATCGGGCTCTTTCATCACCGAATATTTGTGTACACAGTAGTGATGTGCCATCAGCCCGGATAGATTTTATCCGCCACGCAAATATGTCTCAATTATATTTCAAATTAAACTAAGTATTGTAATACTTTTATCAGATTCAAAAATTAGTTATAAACTAATAACTATTTAAATGAAGAGTAATAAAATCTTACTATTTAAAAAAAAAAATATTTGTTTCCCTTCTATTCACAGAAACCACAGAGTTTTGGTATTACGCATATCATCTATAAATCTAAAAAAAAGCAATAACAATTGATTTTAACTCGAGCGAAACCAAGTAACGAATAAATTAAGTAAATAAGGGTGTCGTGTGTTTCGGTTAATATAAACAACTGCAGGCATTCAATCAGTGTGCCTTTGCCGTGCCATAAAAAAATATAATTTATCCGCATAATATATCCCTTCCCACCACTAATAGCGGACCAAAATAAAGTGAGCGATCGAGTCAACCACGCCACAGTGTGTCAAGGGCTGCCTTTAGTACAAACGTGCATATACAAACTTTTTGCTCGTGCTGTTAAATAATACGAATTATTTACTTCCTCGTTCAGTGTGATTAAAAAAAAAACTGCGCTGTTAAGGTAGGTGTTCGTGATAACTAGCTATTTATTACTACGTACATGCGAAAGTAACAGTTTGTGATTCATAGATGATTTGTTTGTTTTATTTCTCTTTGATAAATGTTGTTTTATAATTAATAAGTTGTAGTGAAACTATTTATATATTATTTTATTATTTGAGAAGTGCGTTAAATTTCACTAGTTTATTTTTATGCTATATATTTTTTTCTTTTGCATTCTTTTTTTATTCTGTAGGATGCACGCGTAATCTATTAGCATGATTGTATTTACAACCGCGCAATTTTCAATTGTTGTTAATATGGATACAAGATTAAAATATCTGAATTAGGAAATTTTGCAGTAAAATAGACATTTTTACATAAATACCACTGAATATGTGTTTTCTAGTGTCGACATTTCCGGTAAAAAATCAATAATATCCATCATTTAAATTTATATTTTGTATACAGTGGAATGGCTTTCAAAATGTATCACTATCGTCAAAAAAGAAAACAAATACCTATTTACATAAAATTAAACACTTATTTATTTTGTTTCAATTTATAATTTAGTGAAATTGCTGCAGAAAGAACAATTAAATAGTTTTTGTGGAAAAGTAGGTATTACTTAGGATTTATTTTTTTCCAATAACATCTATTCGCCAGTTTTCATAAACCTTACATAAATAAGGTATCATAAAAAAAAAATCGACATTTCAACGGCGTACACGATTTAACTAATATGAGGAAATCATTATAACTGGAATCTATTTGATTATGTTAATTCGCATTGGACGTAAACAATTTGCGCAGTAAAACGATACGCAGAACAGTTCATATTACATAGACGAAGTAATTACTCATAGACCTAGAATAAGACTAAAAAGGAAATGTCAGCATACCTAGCGTGCCGAACCTACGATTATACTATCATAGTTTTGACACGCCTGCTTAATAATTCGGGTTGCTTGTAATATTATCATTTTAAAAATGTGTGACACCAAATAGCAACGCATCATTTTTGTTTGAAATTTACATCATTGCTTGAGTGATCTTAGTAAAAAGAATAAGTAACAGACAAGCGGCGACACTCGTCCCCATACAAAATACTGGCTATTTTCCTTTTAATCTTATTCAGTTGTTCTTCTATTATCTATGATTGTTGCTGCTGCGTTACTGCACATGCATACTAATTGAAACGTGCATTTCACAGATAATTACCAGCAGGATGCCGGAAGCGCAGAATAAAATACAAGGTCAGTAGTATTTGTTTTCATTATGTAATAAATCTTCAATATGAATGGATGACACGGGACTAACATCTACATATCTGTATCAAGCAGAATAAAATATTAAAATACGGAAAATGGTTCTGATTCCATGGTTAGATACAACACTATTTTTGTGGGACTTTTCGAGCTTCATCCAAACTCGAAACGAATATTTGTGGATAGTATCGTTGTGAGATCGACTAGTTATCCCCCGTTTTATTCAATTTTTTATGGTACCAACATAATTTTCGTACTTAGTAAGTTTACCAAACCTAAGTTTGTCTCTCGAATTGAAGATAGTGTTCTTTGTTGGCCTAACCGACATCCAATTCCTATTTAATCTCTTTTTAATCTCGTCCGGCTGCAATGCGGATGTAGTCTTTGCCTAATTCTTAGGAAATCGGTAAAGAATTAATTATAAATATTTTAATTTTCATATTAACCTTCACCTCAGTTTTAGCCTGAACTTTGGTCTTAGTAAAAATCTACTTCGCTTCATCATCATTCTAAACAAGCAATGCAAGACAGAGGCCTCCTCTACAAACTTCCACAGCTTTCTCTCGGAAGCGGCCAGCATCCAGCGGCTTCCCTAAATAACCATCGCTTTACAAAAAACGTAAATTTCCAGACAATCCAAAAATCCTCTCGGGCCGGGTGCTGACGAACTCGCCCAACGCGGTGCTGTCGAAGAGCCTTTACAACCGGTACAACGACCTACCGATCCCTGATGACAAGATCCTCGCCACATACATATGGGTGGACGGCACTGGAGAATATGTACGGTGCAAGGACAGGACACTCAACTTCATACCCAAAGCACCTAAAGGTAAGACCATTTTCTGATTAAACTGATGAAGACAATCTTTATCCCCAAATGACTCGTCTGCTTTTAATGTTCAAATTCGTATATAACAATTAACAAACATAAAAAACATACAGACGAATTGATAACCTCTTCCTTTTTTGAAATCGGTTAAAAATGGTAAAATTTTCCTTTTCTCAATGCACCCTATGAATTTTGATTGCAATTATGCTTTTACTAATAGTTGGATAAATATAGATGTTAAAGATTTTTGAGTTAAACGTAACAAATAAATCGGCCGATAGCCACATACATAATTCTGACCCCACACTACGATACAAGTCCTGTGTCGTGTGTATAATAGACTACGAGAAGTTTTTTCGGTCTAACAAACACTCAGACCTGAAAAAAAATTGTGATCGAACCCGCAGCAGAGGCTCGAAAAACGAGAGCCATTTGTAAGCTGGTGTCTGGCCAACTGCACCACGGGCTATGAAATAAAAATCATCAAAATCGTTAGGTCTTTCGAGTCCCACTAGATATAAACATATCGCACTAGTATTACAATAGTGTTGTAACTCAAAATACATCGAAATTGACATAACACTATAATTAAACGTAAAATTTAATTACTCACAAGTCATTAAAACTGTCATTGGAATAATGCAGAAAATGAATAAGTTATGACGTGTTAAGACATTATCCATGACTGACCGGTAGTCTAACCCTCCATCCCAATATTGTGTCATCTTTAGTTGCGACCAATAGTGATCGAAAAAGTGCAGGCCGCTTGTTGCATTATTTCGAGTTCCAACGTTATTACTGGATCAGGTATGTAAAATTCATAGTTTTATTTTGAATTAATACAGTATTGTTGATTTACACTTGACATGGTTTTGTTCTTATTTTTAGTTAATACACTATTACTGATTTACACAAGCTTTAATAAAAATAATATTTCTACTTAAGACACTATAATTGACTAAGTTAGTAATTTTTGACATAATACAGTTTTGTTGAATTATAACTTCAAATCGATTTTTTGCATGGTCTATATATTTATTAATAATAATATTTACTTTAAGTTACAGTATTACTTACAATTCGATCGAATGTGTATCAGTTTAATGCAAATAAAGCTTATTAACTTTTTTATTTAAAAAATTAGAGTTACTACACTCTTTGTGACAAGCATCAGGTTGGGAGGTGGGTAGGAATGTATTTAACAAAATAAATATTTATTTAATTTGCAGGTTTAGTACCTATCCATCGAGGGCCACCAGTAGAAGGCAAATGACGAACTTTGTGTGAATTCATCACCGTCATTATTGTCACAGGTGAATAAAAACGATCAAACTGCTGTCCAGGTAGAAGACATTGATACTACGAAAGTGCAATCGACACTTTCGACACCGTCATCATCTACAGTTCATTCAGTACTTTAACAAATCGACGTAAACAGTTCCCCGAGTATGATTGCAATGAAAAGAAATATTACATTTCACCCATCCACTAAGACCAGAGCGACGATGTTGATTCCCATCATGATCCACATTTCGTTCCTAATTCACCAAGAAAGGAATATAGGGTAGATTGCTAAGAGGTCAAATAACAAAATGTCCAGGTAGCTCTTTTTCTGGAAGCTCTTCTTCAAGCGGCATGGATGATAGAGTTGTGAATAATGTGAGTCGCGTTGCTGGAACCAGTGGGCTGACTATTGAATCAAATATTTCATCGGAATAGCAAAACAATAATACCTGGGGCAGGAAGAGATGGAGAGGATACATAATGTTGAGACCTGGAAAATGCAGGTTAAATTGTTGTGTAAAAATAAACGAGACATCAAGACAAGATTTTGTTTGCTAAAAATTGATTAAAAACAAAATTTTAATTATAAATAGTGTAGTTTATCAAGATTAGGTAAGACTGTTTTTGTCTTGAAAGGTTTATGTTATTTTACAAAATGTTTCAATTTGTTTTTAAGTAGGTATAGGTAGACAAGCATTAGTTTTAGTACACTATATTTCAATTATCATAGCTAAAAAGAATAATCTGGTTTTATTTAATAATATCCTAACCAAAAAAATAAAGAGATCGTATTAAATGGTATATTTTACTACCATTTACTCGGAATTCGTTTTCGATTTATTGTTGTAATGCCAAAAAGTGAGTTTAAAACGTAAAGAAAATGACTTATTCAAACTGTCGTAACACAAAATATTTCAACAATAATGACGTAATTAAAAATAATATTTCATTTTGAACATTGTGCTTGGAAAAATACTGTCTTAACTCAAAATTCGTTAATAATTTCCCTATTATTATTATTTTTTAAAAAATTTAAAAAGGTAATGCCTTCAATTTCATTCCAAAAACACATAAAACATTCATTATATTCGTACCTATTACAGAAAGTGACAAATTAGTTTTTCGTTGATTCTGAAAAATCGTCTTTTTTGAGTTACAACACTATTGTAATACTAGTGCGATATATTATGTGCCACTAGAAATACCTATGTATTCCATACTAAAATTTTTCTCGTTATTATTATTACTTTAGTGGCTTGTTCCAACATAATAGATTGATAAACACTTCACCCTCTTTTGCGACGCTCAGTCGAGTAATCACTCCAAGACTGGCCCAAATATAATTAATTGACTCCCTAAAGATCGATATTTGTATCAAATAACACAGGCAGAAGTAATAAAGGTATTGCGGAGTTATTGGTTTTCCATTAGATCTGGGAATTTGCCAGAAAAACATTAATATTACGGTCATGAAAGACAACTGAGTAATGATGGCCACGAGGTTTAGTTACGCGATCTAGAATCAAGATTCAAACTTCAGCACACTTTAACTTTTCCTTTTAGTTATGTGAGGTTCACAAGGAATTATTACTTAATTTAACGGTGAAGGGAAACATTGTGATAAAAATGCCACTTTCCACTTTTCTTGTTAAAATCTGTAAGAAAAAATTGTCTAGGTTTTATCAAGTTCCACTCAAAAATAATTAATTAAATTGACTTAGAAATTTAGACTTGAAAGACAATACAAAAACTATATACTTTTGTTTTAATAAAAACAAGCCTGCCCGCATCGGATTATGCAACTAAATGATTGAACCCATAGACCTTATAGTTCACGCCCTACATAATAAGATGATAAACATTTTGTCATATTGCAATAATCTTGATTTGTGTATAGAATATTTAAATTTTTAATGGTGTATGAAACTGCTCTGTGGATTTATACGATTTTTGGTAGTATGTATGTATACCTCAGTGGTATTTCTATAGAGGTTCAAAAGCCCAGTTTACTTAACAAAAATTTGAATAAGCTTTAAATCTTTCTTTAACAAACGCAATTAGACATATCAATGAGAATATCCTGAACCCACAAAAGCCTTAAATCGCGTGTCGCAACTCAATTTCTCTACCGTAAAAAGTCAAGAGATCGATGTAATACGAAATCGATTATTCAGTCCCTAATAAACGGACCTTTATAATTTTGTTTCCTTTTTAGAAGTAAAACCTGAAAAATCAGCGCGTTCGAAGCGGAGAATAACCCCTAATCAATTATGAAACTCTATTAGTATGTTTTATCTATATTATTAGCTAGCAAATACGCATAAGCTTGTATCCGGGTATGATAAAACGGAACAATGTAAATACGAGTAATAAGTAAACAATGTAATGTAAATATCGCCCTGACCTAATTTGTATAGCGTTGGCAGACACATCTCAAGTTGATACTTCTCTTTCTACTGGAATCTTCAATAGATCTCAAGTGTCATCTTCGAGTATAGGCACGTTGTAGTCAGTCCCGAATCCCGATTGAGATAAAAATGGGCTGGATCAAATGGTGTAGTAGATACTACTGTCCCAAGCAATATTTTGCAGTCTTTGGAACCCCATGTTTTTCCATTAGGAAATTCTCAGTAGCAGCACGGAGTCTGGAAATGTGCCCGAAAAACGGCCATAGGCTCGCCCCCTATTACGTGGGACTGATACCTGTGATGGCCTCGAGGTATGGGCGCGCGGTCGAGAATCTCGGCGGTCGCGGGTTCGAACCCCAGGCACACACCTCTGACTTTTCGAAGTTATGTGTGTATTCACATTGAATTATCACTTGCTTTAACGGTGAAGGAAAACATCGTGATAAAACCTGCACATCTAAGAGTTCTTAGGAATTTCTTAGGTGTGTAGTCCGCCAACCCGCACTAGGCCAGCGTGGCGGACTATAGCCTAAACCCTCTCAATGGTAGAGGAGACCCGTGCCCAGCAGTGGGCGTATATGGGTTGATGAAGATACATACCTGGCGAAATGTGGGTGCAGAAATGCATCTCAGCCTACCCCTTCGGGGAATATAGGCGTGAGGTGTGTGTGTTGTGTTTAGGAACTCCATTTGTGGGTTAGATTAGTTTGGAATACATTCTTCATCAACCCATATACGACGCCCACTGCTGAGCACTGGTCTCCTCTACCATTGAGAGGGTTTTAGGCCATAGTCCACCACGCTGGCCTAGTGCGGGTTGGCGGACTACACACCTAAGAAATTCCTAAGAACTTTTAGGTGTGCAGGTTTTATCACGATGTTTTCCTTCACCGTTAAAGCAAGTGATAATTCAATGTGAATACACACATAACTTCGAAAAGTCAGAGGTGTGTGCCTGGGGTTCGAACCCGCGACCGCCGAGATTCTCGACCGCGCGCCAAAACCTCGAGGTAGGGCTCGACCGAGATGGATTTTTTGTTCTCGGCCGAGACCGAGACCGAGAATAAAATAAAGTCTCGGCCGAGACCGAGAACCGAGACCGAGAATAGACAAAGCGTGATTTTTTTATACTGTTAATTTTTTTAATACGCTACTACTACTACATGTCCCTCGACATAAAATTGACCAGCTCTCCTAAACAGTTGTTCACTTGCTTAACTAGGAGGCGGCGCGGTTAAAAAAATATTTGTTGCAGGCTTAAGCACTAATAGTCCATTGAAATGTTACATGAGCTTTGCATTTCTTAGAGGACGCAATTTTATTTTTGGGATGTGTTTGGGAGGTCAATAAAAGCTTAACCTCAAGTTTGTGGGGTTGCCACCCTTGTCCCACGGCCGCTATTTTGAAAAAACGGGTGAAAACACTTTGTTTGCGATATCTCTGAAACTATGCGTCTCACAGAAAATTTGTAAAGACATAATTTGTAGCTAATTATTTTGCCTACAAATATGTTTATATGACATTTTGCCCTAAATTAAAAATTAAAGAAGTTATAAGCAAAAAAGTGAGAAAATATTTATAAAAGTTTTCTTTTTTGCTCTATAACTTTTTTTTATACATTTTACCAAAAAATTGCATCAGACCAATCTTGTAGATTATCTCCTAACAAAATAAATTCCCTGTATTTTTTCAAATTTAATTCATTTAAAACGCTGTTACACTTCAAAGTTGAACTGGTTTGTCAATGCTCATGAGAATCCGGTTGAAACGAAATGTGTAACTTATTTTTTCTTTATTTTTTATTGTAAATTCTTACAATTTTTTTTATTAAATTCGTACAATTTTACTTATTTATTACTAAAAAAAATATTCCTAAAAAACGTGCCTATAAGAGTTTAAGCGCGTTTTTTTTTACGTTGTATCCCCAGTAGTTCTACTCCACGAACATCTTGCTTATAAGGTTAGCTTGCTTCTCTAACCGACTTTTTTTCGATGGTCCAGGCTGTGGCCCAGAGTGTAAATCAACGTCAAACGTAAAATTTTGAGGAATGACAGGAATTAAAATTGGAGTTATAGTTGGCAGTTCATCTTCAAATTCATTTTCTTTCATTAACTTTGATATTTCCATAATGTTGCTGCATGTTTCATCAGAACAATGGAGGCATACTGTAGAGCATATCAGGCCTTCTTTTCTGCAGCCACACATACTTCTGTGGTTTATTCACACACATAAGATCGGGGGGTGCTGGAGGCTTGGAAGCTTGTATTGGCTTCCGAATGTTTGCATGCTTTTTCCATCCCCTATCTTCAGAGAATTTTGATATCTTCCGAGCAAATTAAATGAATTTTTAGTCACTATCTTAGGAAATCATTTGTATCGCAAGTCGTCTAGTAAGTCGTCTTTATTACCGCCGTATAAAGCTATGAATTAACGTTCACCAACAAGACTGAGCAATGATGGATCCACTTTCTAACTCAAGAATAGCGCGGTACCGCTAGCTAATTCAGGATGTTTCTCCACAATTTTTATGTATTAAAATTTCTCCATATTATAGGCTGCTAATGTATCACATCTAGAAAGTTAAATTTAAATAAACTAAATTCGGTAAGTTCTATGATACAGAAGACACAGCCTGCACAGCCTGGACCATCGAAAAAAAGTCGATTAGAGAAGCAAGCTAACCTTATAAGCAAAATGTTCGTGGAGTAGGCCTACTGGGGATACAACGTAAAAAAAAAACGCGCTTAAACTCTTATAGGCACGTTTTTTAGGAATATTTTTTTTAGTAATCTCTTCTTCTCTCTTCATCAACCCATATACGCCCACTGCTGAGCACGGGTCTCCTCTACCATTGAGAGGGTTTAGGCCATAGTCCACCACGCTGGCCTAGTGCGGGTTGGCGGATTACTCTCCTAAGAAATTCCTAAGAACTCTTAGATGTGCAGGTTTTATCACGATGTTTTCCTTCACCGTTAAAGCAAGTGATGATTCAATGTGAATACACACATAACTTCGAAAAGTCAGAGGTGTGTGCCTGGGGTTCGAAACCGCGACCGCCGAGATTCTCGACCGCGCGCCCATACCTCGAGGCCATCACTGATTCATCATTTTTAGTAATAAGTAAAATTGTACGAATTTAATAAAAAAAATTGTAAGAATTTACAATAAAAATAAAGAAAAAATAAGTTACACATTTCGTTTCAACCGGATTCTCATGAGCATTGACAAACCAGATCAACTTTGAAGTGTAACAGCGTTTTAAATGAATTAAATTTGAAAAAATACAGGGAAATTTTTTTGTCAGGAGATAATCTACAAGATTGGTCTGATGCAATTTTTTGGTAAAATGTATAAAAAAAAGAGCAAAAAAGAAAATTTTATAAATATTTTCTCACTTTTTTGCTTATAACTTCTTTAATTTTTAATTTAGGGCAAAATGTCATATAAACATATTTGTAGGCAAAATAATTTGCTACAAATTATGTTTTTACAAATTTTCTGTGAGACGCATAGTTTCAGAGATATCGCAAACAAAGTGTTTTCACCCGTTTTTTCAAAATGGCGGCCGTGGGACAAGGGTGGCAACCCCACAAACTTGAGGTTAAGCTTCTATTGACCTCCCAAACATATCCCAAAAATAAAATTGCGTCCTCTAAGAAATGCAATATTCGGCCCTGTAACATTTCAATGGACTATAAGCAACTTATAAGGTGACAAAAACCAATACTCAAAAATATTAGCATTTCTTTGATTACCGAGCTTGTACTATATTTACGCGTGGCCACGCGCGGTAAAATTTTAATGCCGATTCGAAAAAAGTTACAGTCTCGGTTATGACCGAGAATCTCGGCTAGAAACAGCCGAGAACCGAGACAAAATTCTCGGTAGGATTTATAGCCGAGAATGCCGAGACCGAGACCGAGACCGAGACCGAGATCTCGGTCGAGCCTTACCTCGAGGCCATCACTGCTTTCCTACTATTACTTTGGAATACATTAGTCATCAGGATTTCGGTCTTATACTCATCATGATGTTCACAATTTCGTATTTTCGTAAAACATTAGACTTCAAACGTATTATTTTAACACGTTTTTCATTGATGCTCCGTTCCCATTAGCCTTAGCGTAATGATATCGAGCTTATAAAGTGATTCACATTAAAGGATTAAAGAAACTCTTCAGTTTTATAATATTAACGTAGATAAAATCCGCCTTATGGATGGGCCCCATGTAAGTGTGTCACGTTCCAGAATTAGCTTATGTAGATACGGTTATTCGTGTCATCTAGAGAAATAGCCCTATAAAATTCTCAAGATTTCAATAATTCCACACTATATTAGGATTGCACAGCATACGTACCTACATACGTAGATACGTAACCTTACGCCTGTATTCCTCGAAGGGATAGGCAGATATGTATAGGTACGTAACAGGAGGCGAGCCTATTGCCGTTTTTCGGACACAAAATTGCACAGCATTTACCATGAAATACGCAGTCCCTATCCCACCACACACCTGCCACGGCAACTCCTGTGCAGCATAGTATTAGCATGCTAGCATTAACAGCACGCACAGATTTGACACCGAGCTCTGAAACTCAGCGATTTGGAAACAAAGACTGTCCGATTCCCTCCACAGCAAAACATGAGACAAACGATAAAATATGAGGAAGATGTACTGTAAAAATCCTCACCATTCCACAATTTTAAAGCTCAAAGTTCAACTTGTCTATGGACGTAAGCTAATATCGATCGACCTATATACGAGCTATAACTTAGGACACTGCGCGATGTTAATGACCTATTTCAAGTAAGACGTTCCAGCTTTGTTGTAAATCAGAAGGTATAATTAGCTGTATTATTTGTCCATAAACCGAAAGAAAGAGAAATATTAGAACTACGACCATATGTGATACACTACATGCAGGAATAGAGACAAAGGAAAATAAGTCAAGTTTGTAGAATTTCTGTTGTACTTCCTCGATCAAGCAGGTTTTTAATTCTGCAGCTTGACAGCCCCGTAGTGTGGTTGGCTAGACACTAGCTTGAAAAATGTAAAGCTTCGGGTTCGATCCTCGCACCTAGGCGAAGGTTTGTGTGATCCACAAATATTTGTTTCGGATCTGGATACTTCATCCTTAGGCAAATACGAAGCAGCGGCATTTAGAACCCCTACAACACGATTTATTATAACCCCATTCAGGATATATCCAATTGAAAAAGTGTTGCAAATCAACTGATGACCTGTGTGATAGAGTGCCTGCAGAGGATATTTGCAATTTTCTCGTCACAGATAACGTGCTTCCTACTCAGCGAAATTGATAGATAAGTCGGATATCATTGTCTGAAGCCAGCATGTGTAGCCAATTCGAATTGTCTGGGGGATAAAGCATGCTAAATTATTAAGAAGAAATTTGTATTTTTTTAAATGAATAAACTCGACAACTTAAACAATTTAAACAATTTTTTGGTATAGATTTAGACGGTTTCATTTAAAGAATTTAGGCTTTATGTATAAAATTCATACGTTCATTTGAATTTTGTCTAATAAAATCGTATTTGCAATTGGAAGTTTCCATGGCTGACATAACCAGATTTAGTTCGCTTAGTTGGCAAACTAGCAATTACGTAGCAAGTTCAAGGCTACTCCTCCAATAAATATTTACATGAATTCAATTAAAATGATTCCGATCATTATGTAATGAATCTTTAAGCATTTAAATAAATCCTGACGTAAGGTCAGGGTTAAATTAAGTTACAATTTTTGTATCTTTTATCACAATACCAGAGATCGAAGAATTGTTTATTAAGCATCAAATCTTTGGCGTATCGCTTCACCAAATATCTTCCATATTACGCATAACATCAGACCTTTACAACTGTTTAGTATTTACTACTCATATCTTAGCATGTCCTTATTAAGAATTCCCGGTACTTCATAGTTTTCTCGTCAGTAAATTAATTTATACAGAACATGACGTGTCTATTATACTGGGTGTAAACAGGGTCATCGAAAACTAATGCATAATATTAAAAAATCAAAATAGTTATTTTATTTTCAATTTTTTAATTGTAACTCCGTAACCATTACCGTTTTTTTCAATCACAGTCTGTATAAAAAAAAAAACACGAACCAAATATCACAGTACCAAAGTGCAGTGTTTCTAGTTATGCACGCGTATGGCGTCCTCTAATTTCATGCTATTAATAGCTGGTTGGGGGAATTTATAGTGCTTCGATACAATTATATGCACTCGCCGATACGACACTAATTGCCCCACTGGGATCCTCTGCGATCGCAACTTGTTGATTACTACGAGTAAATGAAATTTAAATTAAATGAAGCTGTAGTTTTAATTACTTCATTCATTAAAATAGAAGCTAGTGACTATTTGAATCAATTCTAACATTGAATATATAATTGAACGTTTACCATAACATAATTGTCCTTTCTGAAATATTATTTGCTTATCTAAAACCCGAACTTGTTAGTAAATGACTGTGCAGTATTTACGAATACTAAAATTTTCCGATACATTTCGCAACGCTCGTAAATTTAAAATATAAATTTTATATGTATTGGCTCGGTTAAGTAATCGTACTCGCTTTTAGTGGTAATTGCAATGCGGTTAAACTCCAAATTTATCGTTGATTTATTTATTATTCGACAATATAATCCCTCTTTTATGTAGGCCATTTTACCCGATTTACACTTACAGCCAATATTTTTTACATTTACATTGGGATTTCTTCTTCATCGTGCGCAAGAAAAAATCTATATACAGACAGCCAGGCTTAGGCTCAGGTACTTTCATAAAAGTCCAAAAGCGTTACACGTTAATTGTGGAATTTCTAGTTTGTAATCAGAGGTGGATAATCACATTTGCCGCCAGTAGGCAACCTAAATATTCCGCCCCTACAGACTAAAAAAATCTTGCTACTTTTTAACAATTCCGCAAGTGCGCCTCTTTGAACCCTCGCGCCCCTAGCCATGTGCCTTGGTCGCCTTTAGGATAATCCGCCTCTGTTTGTAATTGTTTATTGTGGGGTAAGATTATTCTCATTTATATGTTAAATTGTTTTTGTTGCGTAAAAATTTAACGTCCAAAGTTTATTATTATTTGAAAAGGACACTAGATTTATGAACTTCTACGGAAGTACCGCCACTGGCTCAGATATTTATTTGTTGATATAAAAAAAACACGCTTTAAAATGAAACTTCGTAAATTTCATGCAAATTCAGTCCAATTTATTCAGCAAAATCAAGCAACTTTTTAATCTCTTGTTTCAGAACTGCCAGTATGGAATTTCGACGGTAGTTCGACGGGACAAGCCGACAGAACTAACTCCGACGTGTTTTTGAAACCGCAGGCCATTTACAAAGACCCATTCAGACGTGGCAACCACATCCTCGTCATGTGCGACACTTATAAATCGAATATGGATCCTACAGGTTAGTGCTTCGTTAGACCGTAGTGTAGAGCCTCCGTTATGGTTGAGTTTAGGCCGAAGTCCATTATGTCCTATTTTATGTACTTCTTTTATTCTTTCATTAAATCAATACAATTGAGTTAACGGTCACTTTGATCTTGGTTTCTTTATAATGTGATCTCTAAAAGCAAAAAATATTTTTTTTTGAAAGATATTCTCAATTTAATCAGTGCGTGGTACTAACATTTCCTCCACGCATGATCAAGCTTTGTTTTTGCTCTTAACTGCCAGATTTTATCCCTCAGAATTTTATTTTATTTATGGACTAAGTAGATAAATTAATGCAAACATCTCCGTCTTCTTCTCAGACACAAACCACCGCATAAAATGCGCGGAGGCGCACGAGAAGTGCAAAGACCAGGAGCCATGGTTCGGCATTGAACAGGAGTACATTCTCTTGGACTCAGACCTGCGCCCGTTCGGCTGGCCCCCGGGCGGCTACCCTCCCCCACAGGGCCCCTACTACTGCGGAGTGGGCGCCAACAAAGTCTTCGCTAGGGATCTCGTGGAAGCTCATTATAAGTAAGTTTTTTGAGCTTGTCATGATGTGTGAGAGGACAAAGTCGCGAAATGTCCTTAGTATAACAGATTTGAATTTCAATAGCAATAATAATTGTATTAAAAAAAACATTAACCTTTTGAACGCCATTGTCGGCTATAGCCGACATGCAACGCCGTGCACTCTACGCCACGGTCGTCTATAGCCGACATTAAAGTAGCATTATTATTTAACGATAAATTTGTTCAATAAATGAGTTTTTGTCTATCATATCTTATTTATTGAAGTAACAAGGATATAATAATTCATATATACCTTAAACCTACCTATAAATATTTATTATATGTGAGAAATCCATGAGAGAAAAGATGCCAAAAAAAAGTCTGTATTGGATGGACTCCAGGCGCCATTGTCGGCAAGAGCCGACCGCTAGTGTTGTGCTAATTTTTTATAAATAATAAGCAAACTGTGCGCTAATATACGAAGTAAATATAAAATTTTTGTATTATTTCATAAAACAAATATCATATTATATTTATAATAAAATAAACAACTCATTATTGATTAATTAATTGAAGAATTATTTAAAATTCTTTACCTACTTCCTATACAATCGATAGTCCTAGAGTACAGTGTGCCCATTCTTATTTTATTGTCTTTTATGACTGTCCTTTACGCCACGGTCGGCATTAGACGACTCACTTAGTCGCTGTCCGCGTACGAGTACTCAAATAAAGCTGTCCTGTGTTCGTGTCGTTCTTTTGTGAAATACCATCCCCATTTCGGGGTATTTATCTGGCGCCTGACGTTTCGGCGAAGGTGACGGCGACTATGTAGATTATTAAACATTTTGTATTTGTCCCAAATTGATTTATTTAACACAATATAAGACGGAGACTCTTCTAAACCCATACTTTAACCGCCATTTGGCAAACAAATATTTTTGTCATAGTTATCTTCTTTCCCAAACAACAACAATCCGTCCGCAAACAGTGTATTTCAAATTAAATTAATTTTTTTTACGACATCAATTGGTATACACTTTTATGATTTAATATTACACTCGTGTATTCTTTGTAATAGTAACAAAGAAGTAACAAAAATAAAAGATTTATGATATTTTTTTTTGCAAAAGCGGCTTTTACTAAAGTATTTCTTACAATACAACCATCGCATCGAAACATATTGTAAGTAAAATAAGTAATTGTCTTTAATGTAGTTCCTAAAATAATCCTTGACGGATTAATATTTTATTTAATTTTTGATGCTAATACATAATATCGTGCACCGTGCCGCGCGCGTCCCCTCTCTATAATGAACCGCGAGCATGTATGAAAACACCGTGTCGACTACGCCAATGTCGGCTAGAGCCGACAACATCTATTGAGTAGTGCTGGGGTAATGTTACTGTGTAATATTTTTGACTAATGTATTTATCTTCAAGAAACATCGTTGTAAGCCATAGTATTTGCTATGTAAAATTACTAGTTTGATGTGGGCTTAAAAAAAACTTCATTTCTAATATGTTGGTAGATTTATGCACATTATTTTTATTAGAAAATAAAACGTTATCGACATGCGATTCCCATCCTTATATTTTTTTAGGTATTTATTGCAGTTTTGAGGGCTTGGCGTGGGGGACACGGCGAGTGTTTTTATGCGTGGCGGTCAAAAGGTTAAGAAAATCTATTAATTACTAAAAAAATATTTAATAAAAATAGTATTAGAAGGCGTTTCGCTTTGATAGGCACAAACTTATTCGCTAGACACTCGATTCTGGTTTTATTTCTTGTATCACATCGTCCATGAAAATTGTAATTGTTTTCCAAAAAAATAAACAACTACGCATGATAAACAAAATAAACAGATTCCGAATAGAAACAAATAAAAATACCACTTCAATTCGACAAATCGCTGAAACCAAATTACACGAAACCCGTAATTTTATTAACGCTCCTCATTAGTAAATGTTGGTTTGTTTGCGAATGAATGCTTCTGAACAAATACTTCAACAAATTATGCTAATTACCGTTAGCATTTAACTGGTAATCACTGGGGAGTATCGTTTTATTTCGTCATTCATAACTAGTCCACCTTTTATTTCTGGCAAAATAAACTCTTCATACTATAAGTGTGGATAGTACTTCATTAAGAACAATAAATTATTTGTTGGATATTAGACATAAGACAACAGTGTTTCAATAATTGTTTTACTTCTGCGTACTTATGATATCAAGACACTTCTTTACATTACGATTATAGGATAAAACATTTTTTAAATTTTACGAGGCCTTAATAGTACTTAAATCACATCAAGAAACCAGCAATTCTTTACATTCCACCAAGCTCATCTAAAATTGTACCACAAAAACCAATTTTTTTTTTCATTTCAGATGTTGCCTATATGCCGGCATTCCCATTGCTGGAACCAATGCAGAAGCCATGCCTTCTCAATGGGAGTTCCAGGTTGGGCCCTCAGTGGGGGTGGCAGCGGGAGACGACCTCTGGGTGGCGAGGTACATCCTGCACCGACTGGCCGAGGAGTTTGGGGTGATCGTGACCTTCGACCCGAAGCCGGTGAGCGACTGGAACGGCTCCGGCGCACACCACAACTTCTCCACCAAGAAGATGAGGGAACCTAACGGTATTATGTGAGTACTGGGTTATTCTTTGTGTATTCTTCAGTGTGTAGTCTCCCAACCCGCACTAGGCCAGCGTGGTGGACTTAGGCCTAAATCATCTCAATAATAGAAGAGGCCCGTGCTCAGCAGTGGACGTATATGGGCTGATGATGGTTGTTTGTGATAAGGAAATGTAGTGCTTATTCATTAAAATTTTCGAGAAATCGTCGTCAGTCTACTTACGCTTTACTGCTGGGCACGGACGTATTCCTCAGCTGTGAGGACTAAGGCCTTCGTCCGACACGCTGGTCTACGTAATTTATAATAATTAATTGGGATTACATACTAATTTTGAAAAGTGAGAGATGTGTGCTGGGGCTTTCACTTGCAACCGCCAAGATTCTCGAGGACATCACTTCTCTTTATCGCCTTCCTACAATTTATGTTGAACATTCTACGCTACTTATAATGTCTACTTTGCCTAATTTATTGTCATATTCCCGTGTGCAGTGAGATCGAGCGCGCGATCGAGAAGCTGTCCCGCGTGCACATGCGCCACATCAAGGTGTACGACCCGCGCGGCGGCAAGGACAACGAGCGCAGGCTCACCGGCCTGCACGAGACCGCCAGCATCAACGACTTCAGCGCCGGTACGTCATACATACATACATACATACACATACATACGTCATACATACACATACATACATCCTTTGAGTCTTGAAAGAGCCAAAGTTGAGTGCATACTTCCATAGAAATCTAATTACTTTATCGTCATTTCTGCAATTCCATGTGGCCTGCTGTGTTTCGAGCCACATTGTTGCTGTTTTTGGCATATTAACAGATTCCGTGATTGCTATAAAATTCTGGTGGAATAACTTAGATTGACCAATGATTAAAACTCGCACCCTCTGTTCCATTTCCATATATGATGATCATATAATAAAAGTGCTGGTTATATGTAAACTAGAGCATGATAATGAACGCAGTATTATATTTCAATAAAAAAATATATATACTAAGTACATGGTCGAAAACACTATTAACAATGTTTCAATCAACCTACTACTTCAGGCGTGGCCAGTCGCGGCAGCAGTATCAGAATACCCCGCATCGTGTCGGAGAACAAGTGCGGGTACCTGGAGGATCGCCGCCCGGCGTCCAACTGCGACCCCTACGCCGTCACCGACGCGCTCATGCGCACCTGCATACTCGACGAATAAACACATGGCTGGTTTTACGAAACACATATTGGAAAATTTAAAAAAGAACACTAAAATTCAACAAAATTATTCGCAATAACCTTGGTACATTTCAAATTCTTTGATAGCGCCATCTACCGAAAGTAATCGTAAAATTCTGTAGTATGCATGAACAAACTAACGAAATCCAATTATTTTCCAATTTTCTAGTCTGTATAAGTATAGAAAAATTTCAATAACACAAATATCTCAATTCTTCGAGACTAATTCACATAACAATTATATAAAATTTAAAAGCCGTAAGTTCATTTGCTTGAATTATTTTAATTTAATAAAATCGATTGTGTGTGTGTAAGAAATAACTTAGAAAGTTTCATACACATGTTTCGTAAACAGCCAATTAATTCCACATAGGATAAATTGTATTGTATCATTAATATGAAAATTACTATAAAAATAGTGTTTTTAAGCAAAATTAGGGTTTCTAATATTTTAAGTGTATTTTAACTACATTTTAGCTGTAGTTTCTAATTTTTATTTATTTTGTAAGATGTACTTCTTCCGAGTATTTGTATGTTATATAAACGATTGATTTCAAATGTAGTTTTATTTCATCCCACTATAAAGTGTTTTATATAAAAAAAATAGTTTATTCATTTCTAATAGAAATGTAAATACCTTGTGGACGCTAAAAAATTAAACCCATCCATTTTTTTCTTTCAGTTGATGGCTTCGCACTTCTTGTGCATTTAGCCAATGTAATTTGATTTTTTTTTATATAAGATTTTTAACTAAATAAAGAACACACTAGGTAAAAATCATAATATTTATTTATAAATTCATTCCATAAATCCATAATTTGAGCTTATGATTGTCATTATACTGTAAAACAGTATTTAAATATGTCCAATTACATTCTATCATAAGAATAGCCAGCACAACATTCGCTTGAATACATTTGTGAACCAAGATTAGTATTGCCTACGAAGAATATTTTAAATTCGAATATTACTCTAACAAACCCAAAGAGGTTGAATAAGAAAAAAGGCTGAACTCTCTTTCTAGTTTAACCTAACATTTTAGGATACTAGTTTTAAATTTAAATCTTTAATTCTACATTGGGTGTTCAAACAAGTCATAATTTTTTTAAAAGGTTATTGTTGCTACATTGTAATATTCAATTATTTTTTTAATATTCAGTGGAAAACAATAGGCTCTGCATTAGCACTGTCTTTCCAAACACAAGTCTTCATTCACAAAACAATATTCGTGCAAAACAGAATCCATCACTATTTTTTTGTTCACATTGCACACACCATAAAACCTTATTTCTAAACTTATCTATAATTGTCTATAGTTTTATTTGCTATCTTTGCTATCCTTATCATCCGGGATATCTTCTAGTAGCTTGTTCAGGTCAATTCCATCGAATTTTGGGTTCTGCGCATTAGACGCATGGGCTAGGAACAACTCTTTCAGGAATTGCAACTCTTTTGTTAGTGTCTTCACTTTTTCCTCCAGCATTTGGTTTTCAGCTTTTAATTTGCTGACTCGTGTGAATGTCTCTTGTGTCCGTTGCTTAGACTTGAACCTGCTTTTCTTTACTGCCTGTGAACAAAAATATGATCTATTGGTAAGAAACTTGTTTTAATGAGAGATTAATCTTGTTTATCTACAAGATCTTGAATTATACAGATATTGCCATCACCACTTTCAATCATCTAGAGGTGATAACAAACAATTTTTAGATGATTTAAATATTTTGTGAGTTGAACCAGCTGTCTCTTGTTTCACTAGGCTGCGTCTAGTCAACTAGCTCTAGCACATGGATGCTGTAGATATCTTACATTGGTTAATTTATTATAATGTCATTAAAATTAATAGTTCACTACAAAGTTAGCTACAACCAAAATTTTTATGTCTCTCACCTCATTATTCCTGTCCCTTTTCCGCCGGTAATCATCGTCCTCGTCATCAGCGTCACTGACCCCACGTCTCCCGCGTTTAACAGGAGGCATGTCGTACAAGTTCTCTTCTAATATCATCAAAATGTTTTAACAACCAGACATGCACAAGCAAGTCTCAATGTTTAATTATTGGTGGTTCTGTAAAAATAAAAATCTTAAATCAGCATAACACTCAGCCTATTTATTTGATGTCTGCAAAATTATACTATTGAATTATATTATATGCTGATGGAATTTTTGTTATTTCAATTGTCAAATTGACCTATGCGCAGAATAAAGTTCTATGTGCTTTTGCACACCTTCTCCTTCTCAGCGATTTAAACTAAATTGGGCACAAAATTTTCAGTACCTTTTTATGTTCTTCAAACAACAACAAAATTTATGATCATTATTACTTCACTAGTGCAATATATAAACAATTTTAAGTCTATTGTAGACATAAAAAGTACTTTGGTGTTATAGTCATAAGTAACTTTATTCTATGCATAGGTCGAAATTGGCTTGTTTGTAGTTCTGTTTTGATTAGTGTTATAGCCGTAAACCTGTCAGTTATAGGTTGTCTACAACCACCTAATTGATTTCTTGACAATTTTTGTGTGTGTATGTGTTAATATTTTTGTACCACCTAATGTGACACATTTAAGAAATGTGATAAGCTGATTGTATGTCATTACTATACTTGTAAAATCAAAATTTGTCAAATAAATAACTTACAAAATGAGGTAGAAATACTGATAAAACTTTTACCACAATTTAAATCATTATGAAGCATCATGAAAACATACTTTATAAATATAAATATTTATAAACATTGATGAGTCACTGTGTAAGTCCAGAGAGCAAACATATCTTTTTCCTCAAACAGTTTTAAGATAAACTTTTCCTCTTGTATAATTACTTTCAAATACCATGTTGAAAAAATAACATAATGTCCTTTTTAATATGTCTCGATGATTAATTTTGACATTGTATTTACTCATGATATATTACTACAGCTGTCTTAACTTATGACAAACTTATTATACACTTTTACACATTGTTTTGTAAATTTCAGTGAATACTGTACATGGAGTTTTTATTTACACTTAAACCAAAATATTGTTACCCCATAATTTTTTATCTTTAGTTTTAACATTTAATTTTAAAATTTATTCACATCACACAGGGTGAAAAAAACATGCCCATGTAATGGACACTGTCTTAGCAATGTTTGACCAATTAATGTGCAGTAGTGTTATATCAAAATATACACTGCACCAAAGGCCTATCTTGGAGATTGATATCAATGCATCCAATATCTTATCTTTAATTTAGGTCACATAAAGTACTCACTAGAGTTATTGATAGGATCTTAACTTTAAAAGGGACATTCCAATTTGATAAACTTTACTTAGTAAGTCAATATAAACTAAAAAAATACATGTAAAAGATTAATTTCACTATTCTTGCACAATGTTGTATAGTTATTTGCGAAAAATTACATACAAATTGCACAAGATTTAGTTAATGTCAACAGTACAATGAACCTGCAGCATATTTTTGGAACTACCTTGTTATCAAGTAGTGAAAAAGACACAAATATGGAATAAAAATGTGTATTATCTGTATTTACTTACCAGAAAATGATTTTAATAAAGCACTTGATATCACTTTATTGCGCTTCTGATCAATTTACTAAATAGTAACGACAGAAACTTGATAAATCTTGCAAAAATAACTTATAATTCCGCTAATCTTTTAGTAGTTTCCGATAAGAGGTTAATTTGGTCCTTACAAGATGACTGGCCGCGATAAACTAAGCGGGAAAGTCATCAGCGAGCCCACACGCTGCGAGAATACGCAATGCAAACCAAGTATTGTGATATTTACACATAACAACAAAACTATGACGCAATGATTATTTTCAACCAGTCATTATCTGATGCAACATATTGGAGCATACTTACCAAAAATGGAATTGGTTTTCTCAGTATTAAACACACATTTAGGATGATATTTGCTTTAATTAATTCAGTTTAGGAAAATAAAAACAAAAAATAACAGGACTAATTACGTCAAAACAATTCTGACATTGACAATTCGTTGACGTCATAAGTACGTGATACGGTTGCCGCGTTCGGAAGCAATGAACGGGAACTGATTTGCTTTCCTACCTATCATAGTATCAATTTTATAATAATAATCGATCATAGTTTATAGACTTGAGTGATTAGAATGTACGTAGGAAATATTATTGACGCATTTATAAAATAGTTTATGTTTATAATCAGACATCATATTGCAAATTATTCAATAATTTTCCCGCCTTGATCGTTGATATAGTTATCGCGAATTATTTACTTTAAGGAGGATATAACATACTTTTTAAAAATATGAGTAAAATTTCATTCGACTGAAAGTAAATCTTATATGTTCATTATATGGTTAAAACCATTTATATGTTATTTTAAGAAAAATGATTTCAGTGAGCCCCTTATTAATTTAACAAGAGACTAAGAAAACGTTCGTTATTAGTTTTTAACTTCACCAAATGATTTATAGAATATTTTTGGGTTTGAAATACTCATATATGATACTACGGAGTGTATATTTAAGTACCTTACGTGTTTTTTTATTTGCTGTTTCATATATCTAAGTATGACAGGGAAAGGTCAAGGAACAAATAAAACAATACTATCAGACCACAATATATTTCTTCCATCACGATAAACTTCTAACAATGTACGTAAATCTTATTTACACAATAAATGAAAGCATCGAATGCTAAAAACTCTAATACTGTAACACTAATTGTCTTACATCGTTCATCTACGTATCGGATTAAACAATACATTCACTTCAAAATTTATTAAAAACGGTACACGCTCATTACAAAGTACAGTAACTCCTAGCTATTGATATATGTATAAAAACGAAAATATTTGTAACATATTGGCTGAATTGTTAAATAATGCCGTATCTATATCGTAGCCTCAAATTTGATACTTTGCATTCTATTTCATTAAAGAACTATGGAATGCTGTAAATTAATTTCTTACAATTTTTAAATAGTATTAATGGTTATGATTGTATTTGAGATGTAAGGACTATGTAGATGTAGCCTACGATTTATTTTAATATATTGCGTTACTGACTTATTTGCTCAACACCTGATTATTAATCAAACACACACTAGTAAAAATAAAACAATTCCACATCATCATTAAAAACTGATAAAATATAATTATTAGACCATTGATTTCATCACGCCACAGCATCGACAACAAACATTTTTCCACAATTAAAATAAATGCAAAAGAGAAAACCTATCATGACAACATCTCAGTTAATACATTTTCTACCATATCACAGAATTTCTAATCAAAGTCAGAAACAAACGACAGTCTTTTAGAACAAGAAAATAGGTCTTCCAACAAGAATTAATAAATATGAAAGATTTCAAAAAGAATAGAATTTAATTTAGGCCTGTTCCACAACCTAAAATTCACTTGAATTAAAAAAGAACAAAATAAACATTTTTTTTTATTAAATGCATGTTTTGTAGTTTGTTGATTGTCATAAGAAATGATCAAAAACTGAAAGTATTTTAAGAAATAGTGAAATTAAAGAGGAAAAATTGTTAATCTGTAAGGTTATAAGATTGTCTTTGCCTATTTTAATAGCATAACTTTAAAAAGTAAAACAGTGTAACTTTATAAAAGATATGAACACTTTGAAAAGCCGAAACGAGTTAACTATAATTTATAGAGAACTATTCTAACAACTGTCCCTATTCTAAGAATAACTGAGATTAAACTTGACTGTATTTACACATTATGAATAAATTGTTGCGTATCGGAATTATGGTTAAACATTATGCATAATGACACAAAATATATTATTTCGTTTCTTTATATTGTCTTTAAGTATTCGTATCAATGTACTTTAAAAGTCACGCCATTTTTATTTCTTATTAATGAGTAATGACCCTGAGAAATTTTTGAAGCCAATAAAAATAGTAAAGAAAACTAAGTTACTTAAAAAATAACATTAAGACAGCTTTCTATAGTTTTAGGATTCATCGATTGAAACATTTTATAAATATGTGTAAAATGAGAAATAAGAAACTTTTTTCCTGAAGCAATTAAAATAAAGTAAATTTAAACAAAGTTTGAAGTTGCTATTTTTAATGGCTTCAAAAACCTTTATATGATTTCAATTCCTTTGTTACTCAACGCTGCAATAACAATGCATTTGACATTCCTTTATTACACCCCAACAGTATTAGTTAATGGTTGACAACTGTGTTTCAACAGTTATCAGTTATATTTGGCACAACATAAATATATCACCTAAAATTGATCCATTTTGTGCTCCCGAATCACAATGACACGTTAAACCTTAAAAACTATTATAATTAACTATAATATAAATAATTTTAGATAAATACACACTTGAAAATATTTTACCGGTATAAATAAAAATGACAAATCCATAAAACAGGAACATTTCTTTTCTATATATTTTATCTTGATGGTTTCTACTGGATATTGTGAAAGATTTCTTTTTAAAGATATGTACAAATATAAACAATCGAATTTGATCAATTAATTGTACGTTTCATTTACCTTGTAACACTGACCTTCCTCAAAGAACTGTAAACTTTTTAAACATTTTTAAATTTCATTTTTTTTAAATCATTTTTAAAACTTCTTAATCATCTTTAATTTTCGTGGATCGATTTAGAGATTGTCTTATGTAATTGTGTTTTAACTCTGCGCTGGAATAATCAATATGTGATAAGGGCTTGCGACAATCTGTAATGTAATTTACATAGACCAAATGCCTTTTACAAGATATAAAAAAATATTCAAGAATGAAGTCCATTAAAAATATTTTATACTACAACAATAGCACTAGGTAGCTAGCACATTTTTAAATTTTATGAGTCTGATTTTTTATAAAGTCAGAACAGAACAGTTCGTTTCCAATAAAATAGTTAAATAAAATGTAACAGTTTATATAACATTTAAAAAAAACAACTGATTACTTTGTAAATGTTTTTTTTTTTAAGTTTCAAAGACAACAACCAGTAGAAACCTCAATTTTTTATAATAATAATAGTTTTCCGATTTGAAAATAATTTTGATCGCTCTAAGTCTAAGCTCGCGAATTGTACATTGTTTTTGAGACAAAAATACTTTATCACTTACATTTCAAATTTTCAAATACTCGCGTCTAACGTCTTAAGATCGAAAATATATTTTAATTTGAAATAACAAATAATATGATTATGCCATGAGCAAAATTCTTATATATTTTAAACAAGGTTATACTTGATAAATTCTAAACTCAATTCAGTATACACGAACATTTTTTATACTGTCCTGACGTCACAATACATGAGTTTGGCAATACCTGACAGTGTGACCAACATTTTTAAAATAAAGTTAAACTTTTTTATCGACTCAATGAAAGAAGTCGTAAGTATTCCAGAAAGCGTATTATAAAGTTTAATTTAAATTTGGAATAAGTTTAAGTTTTAAATATTAGAATCGTATAGGCTAATGAACTGTCGCTTACGGTGTCTAGCAGTCGTCGGCGAGGACGCGCCGTTACCATATTATTATCATCGCGGAGACGTTCACTTTGTAATTTCCATTACATTTAATCAGGCTGGCACGGGTATGTACCGATGTAACAGTAGCTAGCTATCAATGCAGTAATTTTTACTAGCATTTCATTTTAGATTTTTGGGATAAAGTTTGTTAAGAAATGTGCTTACTATTTATTGAAATTCTTCTCATAAATATTTAAAACAGGTATTCAATTTCTTTCGTTACATTAATTTCGACACGAAATTGCTAAATTTTACCCGAGCTCCATTCAAAAAGATTTTAACTTCTTAAAAAATTTTTTAATCTTCTTGATTCATACCTAAAATAAAGGCTTTCTTTATTATATTTTGTTTCCGTGCGTGAAACTAGACAATATTACTTAATGAGTACATATCCCGTGCCACCAATGTTCATTATATCTTAGGTACTTAACTAACTTTAATAGTTGAGAAACATGTCCTATTCGTTTAGAACTACGAAGAATTTTACTGAGCAAAATTTTGGTTCTCTTTTCCTTCCCAGAGCAATAAATGGTAAGATACCGAGTTTATCGATTCATAATAAATGCAGAAAAAAAAATGTCAGTTAAGTAATTTAGTGAATGAGCAATTCATTATCAAAAAGATCTGTATTCAATTATTTCTAAGTCAACCAAAATCGAAGGTAATGAAGGTGACTACATTACAGTTCACTATAGACAAGTTAACAATTTATTTTTAATTCGACCAAATAATACTAATGTTGATTCCTTTAATCCAAATTTTATCATTACTATCATTCTTTTGTATCGTCATATCCAGTCAAAAATTCTTTTAAAACGCGCAATCGTAAAGATTTTTTGCTTTACATTGCCGTTTATGAAATATCGAATTTAAAAACATAATATCTTACCATTTATTTTCACTGCAAGGAGCGTCAATGTATAGAAAAAAATATTGTGCTTAGAGCCTCTATCCGTTTGGACTTTTCAAATCCCGCTAATTTCGCATACTTAAGGCAGTAGTTAGAAATTGAGGTAGTCCCGTAATTTGTGGACCTTTCTTCCTTAGCCTTTTAGAGATGGGATTTTTTGTGCTTTTGTTTGATGATGACATGATTACTTATTATCGGCAGTTAAAAGTAAGTAAGTAATTTGTTTTAATGGTATAACACAGTCGAAATTACCTGATGAGAATTTCAAGGCAATTTCCGCCACTAGGTCTGCTGTCCTTATGTTTATCTTCAATAGTGGTATAAATGCCTATTACAGGAAATCTATCCTTTCTGTAGGTATTTTTTCTCATTGTTTGGTTTTAGTCTATAAATTCGATTATTAAATAATGAACGGATTGTGCCACTTAAGTTTTTATGGGAAAACTATGTCTTGTTCATTTTTCTTTCGTAATACAAATATTTTTTGCTGTTTTATCATATTTTAATTTAATGGTGCACTATTGGCACACAGTGCAAACTCTTCTATTAAAACGTTTAATTGAATACAAATCGATATACATGAATAATCCCATCTCTAATACAAACTTTTATCGATAATTCGCAGAGTAATTATATCTATCAAGCGTATTGTCTGCCAAATGCTACGTTCGCTTCAACTGTCAACTTTCTACGTACTTAACTAAGGAAATACGAATTAGATATTAAATTTAATTAATCCTTCAGATAACGCGACATTTCGCACACGAATTAAAGTATGCAACTAATCACTACAACCAAAATTATCGATGGTGGTTCAAGGCATTCGAAGATTTCAAGAAACAGGTCCTAATTTTTTAAAAACGACATATAGGGACTATACTGTCATTCGATTTAAATATCGATATAAAATCGACTTGCGAGAAGCGACTACAATTATCGATACAATCGATTGACACCGGATTGAGGAGACTAGAGTTGGCCACTGTTTTGCATCTACGTTCATTGTTATCTAGTTGGATTCGATTCCACGCATAACATAAAAATATTTATTAATATGTGGTACAAAACCAAGCCGCGTTAAATGAAGGATTGTAGTTATCCTCACAACATATCGATAGAGTAAAGGGTTGTTTCACTGCGGCTGCTGCATTTGTGTCTTCCTGCACTGGCACAGCCACTTGATGATTCGTGCGTTGCGCTCCACGACGCTAGGGGGCTCCGTGTTGCGGTAGATCTGTTTCTGCACCCCTGGACCTTGCACCTGGAAGGGTGAAAATAAAATATAATTAACGATGACTCCATGTATGAAATTGAATATTTATGGTATCATATCAGGGTCTTTTTGCTGTTTTATAAGAGAGATCGTGGCGCAGTACCATAGACACCAGCTTGCAAATTGAAAGCGTATTCGATCCCGGCACGGGGGAAAATGTTAATGTTATTGACAAATACATTTTTCGGATTAGGGTGTTAGAGCAACCTGTCTGTACTCCGTCGTAGTTTCTGATACCCACAACACAAGACTTAATGAGGGGTTAGAACTATGAATGTGGGGGGAACTATGAATGTGACTGTTGGCTGCGTATTTAATAAAATTATTAAGAAATTAACAAATGATTTGAATCTATATCAAAAAAGACTTTTTTTTAACAATATGAATTGATTTATGTTGCCCCTTTACAGGGATAGAAATCGACAAATTAAAGTTTGTGAGTAATCCAAATAACTATTTTTTATCGAGTCTCGACATTTATATATAGATACTAAGTACTCCACTATATCTTACCGTGTAATCAGCCGCAGCAGCCAGCTGGTTGGAGTCGACAGTGGATGCCGAGGAGAAGAACACGGGGCTGTCTGGCGGCGCGGCGCGGATGACGGCGTCGTACTGTCTTGGCTCGAGGCCCAGCCGCTCGAAGAAGTGCTGCAGGCGCGCCGCCTCCGAGCCGGGGCTGCCGCACTCCGAGCCCTCGCACGGCGCCGACGCCACCGACCGCCTGTATCTTACACGCGCTTTGTATTGTACGGCGCTGGGGATTGCCGATATACAAGGTGTATCCAGACCGTGATCGGAAACAAAGCCAGGTGATAGCTGAGATGATTACAAACCCACTGGCATTGAAGAAGGTCCCGACAAAAAATAAAAATTTTGACGCCTACCATAAAAACCATTTAATACGGATGGTTGTATGAAAAACGTCATCATTCATACAAATTCAATCATCGGTATTAAATGTATGCGGTTTGTATGGTAGGCGTCAAAATTTTTAGGGCCTGCCTTAGTTTCCGTTCATTGTCTAAATACACTGTATAAAGATAACTGAGATATATGATTCAAATGCCAATTTAACTTAACGAGTAATAAAGTGTATTACCTGTCGGAGATGTCTGACTTGGACCGCAGTATGGGTCTGGGGCGGCGCTGCTTGTAGCGCAGGCAGCGCTGCCGCTTGAACGTGCCCAGCGGGGACGTCACCTCCTCCGGCTGACATATCTGTGACGTATTTTATTAACCATTAACTTAGATACAACTTATGTATAAAAAGCATGGGCTTTGAGTAGAATGTGCTGATAATGATGGCGTCCACATTTAGGTTAAACCTCAGGCAAGCACATCTGACTTTTCAAAGTATGATGATGATGTTGATGAAGGTGATGGTGATGATGATCATGATGATAATGATGACGATGATGAAATCAAATCTATATTGAGTCTATGCCACTGAAGTCTAAGGGAATTTGTCTCACCTGAGAGGCGTTCACGTACTCCTGTTTGTCGTCGATGCGCGGCCGCATGCGTATCTCCTGGTACTGCGGCTGCTTGCTGATCAGCTCCGTGTTGGGTTCGTGGTATCTGCAAAACGATATTTTATTATGCCTATTATATTCATGCCGCCATGATTGTATCAAGTAAAAAAAACAGGTAGTGTTATTTATTTACATAAACTAAATTCCTTTTTTTGTTATTTCAGCATAATATAAAAATGTATATATTTTCCACTTCAAATTATACTTTCGTCTGATGATTTCTGAATACAAGCTTGAAGTCATTGTTGTATAGCGATACAAACATGTGCCAATCTAGAGCTCCTGGATTCGGCGAGAAAATTCTCAGTGGCAAATGAAAAAAAAGCAAATGAGAAAGAAAAGGAAGAAAACCCTGTGTAAATGAGGAGTTGGGTATGAGTACCTGGAATATTCCCTAGTGTTGGAGTACTCCTTGCGGCCCACGTTGAGGCACTTGATGGGCGCCTTGTACGAGCAGTCGTAGTCGTAGAGCGGCGGCTCGTCCTGGAACTGCGGGGGAGGGGCGCTCGCCTGCACACGTGGGACATTTCAGGGTATTAATAAATAGGTTTTGATTTACATCTATAGTACAAATCTTGCTACTTATATTTTAGTGATATAAGAACAGTTTTTAATCTACTATAGTAGATATCCAAACGTGAAACTGGATCTTATTACTAAGACTGCACTGTTCGTTTGTGCGTAGGTCCGTCAGTTGAAATTTTAACAGGTATCACTTGGCCGTTTTCATAGATTTTTATAAGATGTCCTTGGACGAACGGTATATTTTAAATTCATAGAACACTTGTCGAGTCGACTATCTGACTGTAAAAAGACTGTCAAAACGGGGTTGTTACATCATCAAAGTGACACACACCTGGAAGTGTATCCCGACGCGCGGCTGCGGCGGGTAGTGCGCGTGCGCGTGCGGCGGGTGCGCGGGGGGCAGGTGCGGGGGGTGCGGCGGGGGGTGCGCCAACACCACCAGCGCCTCCGGGTCCGCGCCGTCCTGGAACTGCGGCGGCGCCGACACGTAGCACTCCATCTCGCCGCCGTACTCCAGCAGGTACGAGTTGTACCGGCTGTGGGGGGAGATACTCCTTGTTATTGTATGTAAGTAGGCTTATGATTGATAAGCATGCAGTAGAGTAGGACGTACATGGGCTGAGGATTACATAAAATGATGTCGAGGAATGAGTGTGGTAGTCATCGCTAATGATAGACCACTAGACTTGCTTCCTGTAGGATAGTTAATTAGGGGAGGGGGGGTTGTTAATATGCTGTATATGTGTGTGTATGTGTGTAGTACCTGGCGTGTTCGTGGTCGTGCTGCGTGGAGGAGCCGGAGTCGGTGCGGTGCTGGTGCGCGTGCGGCGGCGCGCTGCGCTGCGTGTAGTGCCCCGACGAGCCGCCCGAGTCGCGCGCGAACGACGACCCGCACCGGCTGACAATTACACCAAACATATTATACTCAGGGTAACGCCGTCCTGCAAGGGGGCGTTAGAGGGGCCGCTGGGCGGGCTGCGGGGGCAGCACGTCCTCACTGAAAGTGACCCCGAAAGGGGCGGCGGCACTGTTGCCTGTGTACGTCGCGGGCGCCCACCCACAACCGGGGCGCCTGAACCAAGGTAGTGGGGGTGCAACTGTGTCCCCTGTAACTCCGAGACGGCCGAGACAAGTACGACTCGGAGGCGCATCGGGCGGCTGTGGATAACGGTGGGCGCATCTCGCTCACATACCATGGTCGCCCAACTTGGCGCGAAGATGGCCACCGGGAGGTTTTATGCCGGTTTAGGGATTTCGTTAGGGCCCGGCACTAACATCTGCGCGGACATGACGTCGCCGCGCGCCGGGCTGGAAGACCGGAGATCCCGATATACACTTCCCGCGCCCATTCCCCCAGGTCTAGCGGGAAGTAGAGCCATAAACAGCTTTCCCCTCGATAACAAATAAAAAAAAATCTATCGCCATCCACTGCTGAACGTAGGCCCTCCCAGAGAAAGCGCCAACAATCCCGCTCTTGAGCGGCCCTTATCCATCCGTTATCCGCCATCGCACTCAAGTCGTCGGCCCATCAAAAATAATTTTAATACTTGTATAAAAAAAAATTGTCTGTCGGTACGTCCTTAATAGAATCGATAATAATCCATTTCATCGTGTGATGATCTTTAACATTAAGCTGTTGTGCATGAACTTCTGAGTTGGTACAACAATTTTTCTACAGATGGCGCTACTGTCATTCGAACTCCCCTTAAAACGGCTGGACCGATTGGGATGAAATTTTCTATGAGTATTCCAATGGTGATGATTTCAAAATGCAACTGGAGCAACCAGGACGATTTCTATCTGGGTCAGCTTTTTACAAATCTACATTTAGTGATAAGGATCAAAATGGAGTTAATTAATGAGGGTAAAATAATTTCATTATTACCTGTTGTACGACTGGTAGTTGTCCTCCCCAGGCGATGGATGCTCCGAGAACGCCTCACACGACGATATCAGAGAAGAGTGGTTAGACCTGACGACAAAAGAGGATAATTAGACTAAGATCGCTTTGAGTCGATAAGACTGTCGATTATCCACTGTATTGGAAGTTGTTTATTGTATTTTTATTTATTTGTTGAAAATGTATTAAAACAATTACATTGAATTAAACCAAACTGCTGCGAAATATTAACGGCATTTTTGAAATATTTATCTAACGCAGTTTCCATTGATAGGCACGGGCCTCCTATGCTACTGAGAGGATTTAGTCCACCACTCTAGCTTAGGGCACACTTGATGACTGAGATGCTTCATAAAGGACCTAGAATAATGGGAAATAGGCAGCACGGAAAATTTATCTTAATTCCATACCTAGTTCCCTTAGAAGAACAGGAGGCGGTTCGCTGGTGGCTGGAGTATCGACGGCGGCGCGGCGAGCGCCCGATTGTGTCCGTACGACCCTCGGGAACACTGCAATTTGATACTTATGTAGTACACTCAAAGCATAGTTAACCTTGATAATATAATGTAGATTAGAGGATCTACCACGAAATGTCTTTGTTTAAAGTCAAGTTGGATTATGACGCTGTAATGCTGACTTATGACCCCGTGAAGTTGCCTTATGACCTTGTCAAGCTGGTTTAAGACCTTTTGAATATCCATAACGACTGTGTCAATTGACTTCATAAGACAATAGTGATATGCTTTCAGAATTCTTATACTATTAAAAAGTGAGAATCAGAATTTAACGATGGAACTCTTATTAATACATAAAAATGTAAAAGCAATATTTGTACATAATATACGTACTGTTCGGTGTAGCATCGCGCCTGCGTGTGGAGATCGGGAAGGGATTTGTGACTGTTGATGTTCGGGCAACTTTCGTCTTCACGCATGCTCGGCTGAGAGTGCGAGTTCGATCTGGAAATAGAAAAAAAAATGTAGTTTGAATTCCTCCGAATACCTAATTTTACTTATGGATAAAGTTGACATAGTTACATAAACAAAAGTTACATATAAAATATATTTAATGTTTATAAGAAAAAAAAGAAGAGAAAAAAAGAGAAGGAAATGGGCATGCGCACTCCTTTGTGCTCCTAGTATGTGATACTGACGATAGGTCTACACTGTGTCTTAGATACGCTAAAAAAAAATAACCGGCTAATGGCTATAAGAACTCCTACAGTAGTTTTACCCCTACAGTAATATCCGAAACGTAACTCTCTTTCTATCATTACTGACTTTGACTTACTAACGACTTTACTACGTAATGAACGTAATGCTTTTGTGTTTGTATGGTAGTAGAGGCACTGGGTGGTAGTTACCTGGTGTACCTGGGCGCGGAGTGCGCGTACTGCGCGGGCGGGCTGATGGGCTGCGTGTCGGGGGGCGAGCCGCCCGCCGCGCCCGCCGCGCCCGCCGGCTCCGGCAGCTCCATGTGCGACGGACTCGACTGCGAACTCGCTGCCGACACACACACTGCAGTACTATACCGTAGTGATCGGTGCATAGCTTATAAACTAAACATGGTCGGGTGGTATTTATAGCCAATTTCATATGAACTTTGTGAGAGTTTCAAAACTAGGCATGAAAAAATCTATATTATAAATCAGACCGTGATTCAAAACGAAGGCAGTTAATAGCGATGGCGATCACAAAACCATCGGTATTAAATGTATGTGGTTTCTATGGAATGCGTCAAAATTTTTATTTTTTTGTCGGGATTTTTTTTAATACCAATAGATTTGTATTGATCAACGTAGCTATTACCTGCCTTCTTTTTTGATATCGGTCTGAATACACACTATACCACATACACACCACTAATAAACTATACCTGGGGTCGCCAGATGGCGGACCACCGACCCATTTTGTTCGAAGCCCAAAAACACAACAATGTAACAAAATACCTTTGCTATTTCTTTAATAACTTATCAAAATGTGTGAGCCACGATGGTCATCACATTTGTTTAAACGGATCCCATATGATAGTAATTGGTGACCCCTGTACTATTGCACCATAGTCATCAATACCTAGCTATCAATTCTCTGGCCGGGCGATATTTTTAGTCAATTTCATATGAACCTTGTGAGAAGTTTAAAATTCTCACATCAAGCGAAAACAAGCAATCTTCAGCCCATATACGTCTTACTGCTGGGCACAAGTTTCCTCCATAATAGAGAAGGTTAAGGCCATAGTCCACTATACTGCCCTAGTGCGGGTTGGCGGACTACACACCTGAGAAAATCTTTTAGGTGTGCAGATTTCCTCAAGATGCCTTCATCGTTAAAGTACGTGATAATTCATAAGAAATGCACATTTAACCTCGACTACTTGAATGTTTCTAATATAGAATAATACTCACGTATCGAATATGCGTTTTTGATGACGACCTCATTTGGCCTCTGTCGCGGTATCACAAAGGACTCCGGAAAGAAGACCCGCGCGTCCCCGAAACTCAGCGGGCGGTTCAACTTCTCCCGGTCTTCGGACTTCTGCGCCTTCGACCCGGAAGTACCGGAAGAAGAAGTACCGGAGAACGTCCCGGAGAAGTTCCCGGAGTTGTGCTGGGAGCGCGGCACGTCCCGCTCGTATGAGTCCTTCATGCGTCTCGTCTCGGCGTATATTTTGTGCGCTGCAAATCATAAAAAGAAAATCATAACATCAGCATTGAGTGACGTAGATATTAGCTAGGAGAAAAGGCTATGTAAAGTTGCCATTACTTGGGAATTGGGGTTCAAAGTAGCAAAACTAGCAAAACATTCGTATTTTACGACTACATCATGAAAGGTTAATCTATATATATAAAAATGAATTGCTGTTCGTTAGTCTCGCTAAAACTCGAGAACGGCTGGACCGATTTGGCTAATTTTAGTCTTGAAATATTCGTTGAAGTCCAGGGAAGGTTTAAAAGGTAAAAAAAAATCAAATAATTGCCGGGAAATCCCTCAAAACAGCCCTTTTCTATTTCCCATACAAATGTTTTATAAATAATATCGAGAGTCAATTTGTAATTTATTACCGCTGCATAAAGTTCAAATTCGCGTGCGCGTTGGAGAATCTTATATCGCGTTCCGTAACAACTAACTTCAGTTGTTGATCTGTCAGATTATGTTTTTATTTTTTTGTATTTTACCTTTTTTATATTTGACAATAGATTTGAGAACCAAAATATAATATGTCAATCCATCCTGTCGCACTTCAGAATACGGAAAAAATTATAACGATATTGTGTTACGATATCTGTGAGTGCATCCTTCTATCTTTGTGGCTACGTGCGCGAGAACTTTCTTTACTTTGGTAATCCTTTGTGGTAGTGACTTTGTGCTTTATAATTTACGATGCCGAGGAGAAGACGACCTGACTTAGGAAGTCAATCAAATTTACGAAGAGCTACCTCACGTGCTAACCGCACTGATGACCAGAGAAAGAGAATTAAAATACAGACACAGAAAGGAAGATTGTTCATTTTTATATAAACAGATTGTACAAATTGATTTATCCATTTTTGTAATAAATATTCTCTTCCTTTTCCAATGCGTTTCATTCTACTATAATTTTATTTGGCTTTTTACCATTTGTAAAGGCTTTAGCCTTGGTTTAATTACTGAGCCCTCAGTTGTAAATTGTAAACCAGGCACATCTAAGGAGATAATAATTAGGCTTTTTATATTTTACACAACAAATAGTTCTGAACGCTGACATAAATGTTTGACAACCAACAAATATGTCAATCCCTATTAATGAGTGACACTATTCTTCATTTTTAAAATGTAAAATATGCAATTATTCGAATATTGTAGATATATGTTGTCGATTCGAAACCTTTATTTAAATCCGTTCTTTAATTTGAGGGAACAATTACCCGCATTGAAGGGATAAATATTTAACGTTTGACAGGACATTACATAGAACAGTTTATATGGGAAATGAAATTCCTGTTTTTATCATATTGCCCGCAATTTTTCCATATTTTATCACCATTTAAACTTTCCCTGGACTTCAACAAATATTTCAAGACTAAAATTAGCCAAATCGGTCCAGCCGTTCTCGAGTTTTAGTGAAACTAACGAACAGCAATTCATTTTTATATTATAGACGGATCCGATTTGTTTGTTTTAAAATCATTTTATACAAAAGTTTAGGTCTTTCATTTATCGTTTTGGCAGAACAAAGTCTGCCGGGTCAGCTAGTAATGTTCTAAATAATACTCAGTATCTTGTACCTTCTGTGGTATAGGCTGCTCAAGTAAACAGTAATAGTTGACACTTACTACGGTAGTCTTGTTGTGGACTAAGGCCCTAACCCTCTCAATGTAGAAGAGGCCCGTGCCCTGCAGTGGAACGTATATGGGCTGATAACTACGGTAGTTTAAAGATAGGCACGGATTTCCTCTATAACAGGGGGCTTAGATCTTTATCGTGTTCGTACAGCAAAGAGGTTAAGTCTTTCTCTCACCAACAAGATACTATATACACTCACGCGTAGCAAAAGCAGGCGAGTACACGTTCTCCCTGCTGTCGGAGTGGTCGAGCAGTCTCCGCAGCGTGTTCTGCAGACCCTCGCCGGCGCTCACCGCGCGACGGCCGCTGCTCACACTCCTTGTTGTTGCGTCTGCAGAGTGTTACTGGGTTGAATGTTTGTACCAGGGTACCAAGACTCATCAGGAGATCTCTCAAGAGACCTCTCAAAGAATCTCTTAAGGAACATGTTTTGGAATTTGATGGGTCATACGAAGTAGGAAAGGTTCAGGGAGGAAAAGAGAAAGATTAACTATGTCAGTTCTCAAATCACAAATAAAACTATGTTCTGGGAATAAATGAAAATTAATGATTTTTTTATTATTTTTGTATCATTAAGCATTTTTGATTATGAGAATTTATAAGATACGGAATTGTCGCTACGCACTCCATCGATTCCTTAAAATTAATAATTTAGATTTATTTTACACAAATAAACTAAAAAAAGTGAAATTTGAATCAAAATTTTGCAATGAACAAATTGACGGTATAAAAGACAAACTAAATTACAAAATAAAGAAATGCAAGTAAACACTTACAAGGATTACAACACGCATCATTATTGAGAGTCCCGGAGCTGATCAGATGACAACCGCCGGCGGCGATCGCCTGGCCTAGTCCACTGCTCATCTGCAAAGAAGATCGTTTCCTAATTATCACAATGTTATACACCAAAACATATGTTACTGTTAAAAATCAAATTTTGAAAGACTTTATTTGTATTTTTGGTACTTTTAATTATTGAGGTGGAGGAAGCTGCTACTGGAAGAATACAACCAGAGTAATTTGATTGCATTTAATTTCAGTCAAGTCGCCTGTCTTTTGATTACGTTTTGATTACAAAAGAACAGACAAGAATCTTCACGGTGCCCTTTTCAAATACATTGATAACATACCAGTACAAACCATTATTTTGATCTGAACGAGAGCCCCTTTTAATATTATCATCGTCATCTTACATACGTCCTCCTACTGGGAACATGCATCCACTACTATGATGTTTAAGCCTTATCTTTCACCGTGAGTAATTCACTTACCCGTAAAGGCAGCTCCTGTTTCCGATCCAGTACAGTCTCTGACTTGACGTAGAACGCCTTGGTCTCAGCCAGCAGCTCCACCGCCGACTTGCGTTTCTGTTGCGGCTGCGGCATCAGGGAGCGAGGGGCCGCCATGCCGTCCTTCTTGCGGGGCAGCTTGAAGCTCGCGAACAACGAGTCTGCTAGCCTGCGCCTGGAAGTAGAAAGAAGATATAATCAGACAAAGGACACACTAGGGTAATAGTAGCAAAAAAAATAAAAAATTATCTAACTCTTGTTCACCAGGACCGACAATAGCTTAACAAAAATGACACGGAACAGTTTGACCTGATACTAATCATCGAGCATGTTAAAGCAAAGAGAATGATATGAGGTGTCACTTGTATCGGTACATTGCAAGAAAGATAAACCTTTTGAAACGTTGAGAAATCCTTAACAGATTTATGTAGGCTATTTCTAACTTCTGAAGTCACTATTCATGAAGTAATTGACAAAACGACACACTCTATCAAATCGATCAGAGCAAAATAATCATCGCGACAACTAGTCATTCTTAACTGACACCACACTTGAATCCAATCCACAGCTATAGCAATTTCATCAGCTACCATCAAGCTTGCATCTAACTTCTCTCATCTTTTCTTTATTGTTGCTTTGTCTTGTTGTGTGTGTACAAATAAAGTTTATTTCTATTCTATTCTCACCTAGGAGGGGACTCGAAGGAGCGCGAATAGGAGGCTGAGGCGGCGGCGCCCTCGAACTTCTTCCGCACCTCCTCGACCTTGGACCAGCCCGACTCGACGTTGAGCCGGCGCGCTAGCGGCACGGTTTGTGCCGCATGTTTGGTCAGCTCCTCCCGCGTCCGCTTCACCGACACCTCAGGGATGAAGTCCCGGTGCCGCTGGCCGCGCGCCTCGTGGCATCGCTCTATGAACTGCTGCCGGCGCAGCTGGAGCGTGGCTGTGTGGCTTTCGTCCTCGTCGTCCAGGCACCGAGAGTATCTGGACAAAGGAGGTTTATTAGTAGTTGTTAGGACGTACTGGCAGGTAATAAAATGTTATTGATAAAAAAGAAATTGTACCCAATATACCAAAGGTAAGGGCTAGCCTATATTGGGACCTGTCAATACCAAAAAACATACGTATACCTACGTTTTCATAAAAAATATTTAATTTCATTCCAATATCTACTATAAATTTAAATTTAGTTTTATTTAGTTTGTCTGGTGTTCTTGACTTTTTAATAACGGTGAAAAATACCATGCCCTTTACAAATAGAAACAAATAGAAACAAATAGCAAACGAAATAACAGACATTCTCAGAATACAAAATATTACATAGTTTCTCTGAATTCTCCATTTGATATTAAGCATCTGTAAACATATTAGGCAATATTCAATTTAGATATAGCCCGTTTCGTGAGTTGATAACGAAAAAAACTGCCAACGGCTTACCCCGCTTAAAGTTTGGAAAATAATACAAGTAAGCCCACTCCTTACCTAGCGGGCTGCGCCAAATGCGGCCTGCAGGGCTGGTAGCAGGAAAGCGCCGCCATGTCGCCGGGACCGCCGGGTGTGGTCGCGCCGCTCGCTCGCCGCGCTCATCATTCGCGACGCCGATGCCCGCCGCTACTCGCCGCCGCTCGACACAACACGATTCAATTGCCGATCGGATTTATCTGTAACAAGGAGACTGGAATAAGTGTCGGCTGAACATCTATTCAGCATATCTATTCATCATTCATTTCAGACCGGGGTAATAATCTGTGGGCAGGTGGCAAAGGAGGTTAACTGCTTCTTATAAATTAGTCCTTCCTAATTTTGGATTTATTCAGAAATCAGTTTTATTATTTAACTGACTACAACACAATAGGTACCTAATCGGAAATAGTAATATACACGACACCGACACACCTCTATTAAGGCTTTCAAAGATGTACGCATAAGAAAGTTATTTACGAATCAAATTGAAAAAGCTGACATAATAATAAAAGTAACAACACGTTACTATGGTTTACGGGCACAATTATTAAAATTAATGTAATAACTTGATTTCCATACATTCTCCCCGGTTACATCTCCAAAATGTCTCTGCACTCCAGATCAGTATTTTAGCACCTTTCTCCGTATCACAAAGTAAATAATTCGTACTATTCGGTCGCACGCCGATCTCACTTTCACTGCGACTCGACTTCGACATTGCGTAACAAGCCATCCTTAGGCCGCGGTAAATACTATTAATGTACGTAATAAATGCTAATTTATAGAAAGTCCTGGTGGGAATCATACTCGGGAACGCATTATATAAAATATAGTTTAAACTGCGCGCGGACGCCTTGTTATGGGAATGAAACCAAATAGTGTTACGATTGGTACAATTTTTTATCTGAATCTGATAGATGTACTTGAAATCTTTATATTTGAATTGTAAATAATATGAAATCATAAAAAGATGACGAAATTACATCGCTTAGTTATTTTTTAAATATTTAATTGTATTCCAAAACTACGGCTATGATCCGAAAATCACTACTTCATCTTTCATTTTTGCACTCTTTTACGATTTTTTGTACAAAATAAAAGCAACACTACTTATTGAATGAATCTCTTTAGCGCTTGTCTAAATATATTTTTGTTGCTTTAGCATATTTAGTATATTTCCGATGTTCATTCATTACATTCTCCATTCACCAATACCCTAACGTTAACGCTCGCGTTTAATCGCAACTAAAACAATGGAGCACAGGTGAGTGAACCGATTGAGTCGCGATCCACATTCGACGCGCGTACGCGTTTACGTTGGCTAATTTGGATAGCACCCATAATAGGAGACTTCCGCGAATGAATTAAGCCTACAATGGGTCCGCATTGACCTCGCCGTGAAGTAACGAGGTTATTAAACTGTTTTACAGGTCAAATTAATGAGGGACAGTGTTCTATGACACATAATATTATGAAAAGAGAGATCAAAATGAAATTAATCATTAGCTCATACTCTCATAGGTGGGCACCGACCTTCTTTACAACTGAGAAGGGTTAAGCTACTAAAGGCCAAATTCAGAAAGCGTGGACTGCACCCCTAATAAATTCATGAGAACTTTTAAGTGTGCAGATTTCCTTATGATGTTTTCTATCACCGTTCATGAAGTGTTATAATACATAAAACTTCGAAAAGTGAAAGATGGGCTCTTTCAAATCCATGGCTACTTTAATAGTACTTTGTATAAAGAGATTTATGCAAACATTTTTAAACAATGTTCATGTCTTACATTGTCAATGATCGTTTCCGATATGGGTTTGTGTGAGTCCAAAGAGATCTCGCTATGTATCTAATATCCACGACAGCTTTATTTCTTAGTGTGGCGTCAAAACTATGTGTTCAACTGTTGGGTGTATCTATTATACTTATGTAGTAATATTATATAAGTTTCTATTCCCAAGGTATTGAAAGGGATGTTGGCATGCCAGTGACAAACGCATTGAAGTCATTAGCTGGCACCATTCAGTGAAATTACTCTCGACAATGGTAGACTTTCCCAACACATTATTTCATAATAACATAGTGATACGCCTGCATCACACTTCCTAGCTTTTACTGACCTAAGGACGGCAACCGACTGTATTGTATTGGTGTAGTCGAAAGAAATTTGTATGTAATTGAATTGTTTTTTAAACTTCTAAGTACTATGTAAAAATAATATAACAATATATATTTTTTTAAATCTTCTTCTTCTTCATCAACCAATATACGCTCACTGCTGAGCCGGGTCTCCTCTGCCATTGAGAGGGTTTAGGCCATAGTCCACCACGCTGGTCTAGTGCGGGTTGGCGGACTGCACACCTAAGAAATTCCTAAGAACTTTTAGGTGTGCAGGGTTTATCACGATGTTTTCCTATACCTACCGTTAAAGCAAGTGATAATTCAATTTGAATACACACATAATTTCGAAAAGTCAGAAGTGTGTGCCTGGGGTTCGAACCTGCGACGGCCGAGATTCTCGACCGCGCGCCTAAACCTCAAGGCCATCACTGCTTTTTATTTTTTTATTTCATTTTTTTAATTTTTTTAAATAATATGCCAATAACTGAAAAACCGATAACGTTAAAATCAAGTAAGTAAAAAGTGATATAGCATCTCAACGAACTAGAGAGATAAGTAATCGCCAGCATATAAAAATAAATCGTTATAATGGATATATGAATGCTTCTTTCTTTCTTCTTTTTTCTTTCTTTCTGCTTATTCACTTTTTTGCGTGTTCATTGGGTAAAAATAAAATATAGATAAAATTATGATGGTATAAGTGTTATTTAAACTGTGGCAAAGTACCAAACTTTCGCATCCACAAGCGGTGATTGTTTAACGCATAACGAGTTTTTTTCTTCATCGAAAGTGAAGTGACACAGCATATTCAGTATCTTGTTTGTATGGTTTGCAATTATTATGCGTTCACTGATTTTTTGTGGGAGTATTCTAATACTTCGATCGAATGACCTATACTGAGGGCTACCAGCAAATAAATCGCAGCTATACGGTTTAGTATTTTCAATTATACAAAATTATATCGCATTATACATAACCATTGCACCATATGCAGCTCATGTTTTTTTTTTTAGGATAACAGTTAATCAAATGATCGGAAAATGAGCCCTCCAAAATAGTTCTTGTTTTTTTTTTTAGGATGATAAATGCACAAATTATTGATAAAATGTGAACATATGCCTTTGTATCGTATTATACAAAGTGGTCCTGGATACAATACCCCATCTGATCATACAAGATTTGTATCCAATTATACAATTTGGCAGCCCTGCCTATACTAGTACTCTACAGTCTACACTATTATACTGATGACTTTTTTTGGTGGTGCTAGTCTTAGGACTAATGGTTCGAATTGAAAAAATACTTTTGTGTTAAATAGATTTTTTTTTGTTTAATCCATTTTATCTATATTTTCTCTTAGTGGTTTTTATTATTATTTCATCATTTTCATTTTTCGTTAACCTTCTCTTCTATGAATGTGTATCTAAAGTTTAAGTGGAAATTGTTTTGATTTTTGAATAACAAACTGATTATAAATTTACAGTTGTAATTTTTCTCCATGTTTCCATAATTAATAAATAAAATATAAAAACGATCAATAGAACCGTAGTATCAATATGAAAAACGCGGCAAATATATTCCTTTTGGAGTCTGAAGTTTCTCATTATAAGCGTACTCAGAAGAGCATACCGAGTCGCAATTATTAATTACTCAATACGTGTGAGTGTGCTTACCTTATACAGGGTGTATTTAGACCGTGATCGAAAACTGAACCAGGTAATAGCGAGGGTGATCACAAACCCAATGGCGATATTAAAAATCGCGACAAAAAATAAAAATTTTGACATTTTCCATACAACCATCGGTGTTAAAAGTATTTGGTTTGTATGGAAAACCTCAAAAATTTTATTGTTTGTCGGGATTTTCTTTAATGCCAGGGGGTTTGTAATCACTATCGCTATTACCTGCCTCAGTTTTCGATCACGATCTAAATATACCTGTATATATCCGGGTACCTACTAACAGGCGAACATAACTGTTACGACTGTGGTGAGACTGTTGTAAGCATACTTTCTCACGTATCTGTCGTTGTTTGTGTTGACAGGGATGAAACAGTGACGTTTAACTTAATTCCTTAATTATTGGTTCTCAAGAATAGTATGCTTTTATTAGGGAATTCATTGACTCAATTATCCTTTATAAGACCTAGGAGATACACCCGACATCTTACGCACCATGTAGTCTGTACTTCGCAGGACTTCTCAATGGTAGACAATGTCCGTGCCGAGCAGTGGGCTGACGATAGTATAATTTGGGTAGAAAAATTGTATGGGGAAACCAGTATACCTAAAAGGACTTTAGGATTTCTTGGATGTCCATCCGCCAACCCGCACTAGGTCAACGTGGCGAACTCCGGCCTAACCCTAACAGTCGCGGGGAAGATTCTTGCTTAGCAGTGGGATGTATGTGGACCCATGAAGATGATAAATATTTTATTAGGAATACATCATCAGGAAACTGGTACACCTGAAATTCCTTAGGAGCTTCTTACCTTTGTGGAGTCCACCATCCTACATTACGTCAGCGTGGTCGACTAAGGCCTCAACCCTCTCAGTTGTAGAGGAGGCCTGTACTAAGCTATAACCTATGACAGCCCCGTGGCGCAGTTGGCTAGACACCAGGCTAGAAACAAATGTTTGTGTGATCCACAAATATTTGTTTCGGGTCTGGGTGTTTGTGAGACCGAAAAGTCTCTCGTAGTTTCTGATACCCACGGCACAAGACTCGGATCTTAGTGTGGGGTCAGGACTATGTGTGTGATTGTTGGGTGTATTTATTATTTATAACCGCTTGAAACGAAAGAAACCACGACGATGGAACAATCCGTCATTGTGTCTATCGCTTGAGAGTAGCCGATTGTTGTTATAATTTCGCGTAATAAACATAATTACACATTACTGTGTTCGCGGGGATAAAAACAGGTTGAACGCAAGTACTTTCATTTTTCCCCACCCGAGCTGACTTTCTAGTTTAGACGAGTTCAATGGAGTTTTATATGTTGTGTTAATGATTTTTTTGTTTGCTATATATGTATTGTAAACTATGTGTGGCCTGGAAAGAGGCAATATGGAGTTTCTAGCCCGTTGTTATTTCGACCTATGCATAGAATAAGGTTACTTATGACTATAACACCAAAGTACTTTTTATGTCCATAATAGAGTTAAAATTGTTTATATATTGCACTAGTGAAGTAATAACAATCATAAATTGTGTTGTTGTTTAAAGAACAAAAAAATTTACTGATAATTTTGTGCCCAATTAAGTTTAAATCGCTGAGAAAGAGAAGTTGTGCAAAAGCACATATAACTTTATTCTGCGCATAGGGCGATTTAGTGATGACTGTCTTCTGAACTGGGTAGTACTATTTTGAAATAATTGAATCTAAGTGATATACATACTTGAAATTTTACATACATAACCTTACCCCTGTTTTCCCCAAAAGGGTAGGTAGGGGTACATTTCTTATATTTCAACAGGTATGTATCACTCCATGTACCTTGAGATCACGAGGCAGTCGATTTCTTATTCCTTTAAATTAATTGAATCTTAGTAGGTACTGCTGATACAAAGGCTATTCATATTACATTACAATATGCATTTCCATCGCTGAATCGGTTAATATATTCCCAGTAATAGACACTAGTGTCAATTGACCATAAATAAGCAATGCAAGCGACACACTAGCCGACCATTACGAAACATTCGGTTACCGTTTACGATGATGCATCAAATATGTTTTTGCAAATATTGCAGAATAGTATACTATGTGATTACATGCAGGGTGTAAAAAGGCCGTAAGCGAAAACTAAGACAAAAGTTGTGGTTATTAGTTATTACAAATACGTTCTCGTTGACAGAATCCCGAAAAAAAAAAATATTTTGACGTTTTCCTAATCGTCATCATTATCAACCCATATACATCCCTTTGGTGGGGACGGGACTCCTCTACCATTGAGATTTAGTCCTTAGTTCGTCACGCTGGCCTAGTACGGGTTGGCAGACTACACACCTAAGCAATTCCTAAGAATTTTTAAATGTGCAGGCTTCATTGCGATGTTTTCCTTCACCGTTAAAGTAAGTTATAATTCATTTTGAATACACACATATCTTCGAAAAGTCAGAGGTGTGTGGTTAGACCCGCGACCGCCGAGATTCTCAACCGCATCCCAAACTTCGAGGCCATCACTATTTCAATCAATCATATCAGCTCAGTCAAAGCTGTCAGTCGTTAACCTGCCCAATAAACTGAGATAAACATAAAACAACTCATGAATATTGTCAAATCGTGACTTGAAATTTCGTAACCAATCCATAAATAATTCACGACAAAGCCCACTGTTCGATTACAAAGAACGCCATAAACAAACCCAAATTGACATGGACAATTATTGTTTTCTTTTCTAGAGTCGTAACTTAGACTACCGATTTTATTTGTTCGATTTTGAAGAATGGTAAAACTATGTAATTTGTTTTTCTGTAATCCGCTAGGTCAAAGATTTCACGTCTTGAACGTTAGTTTTCCTAGACTCTCTTTATGTCTAACACCTTAGTACAAAAAGCTTAAACCTCGAGGCCATCACTGCTTCATTACCTCTCATCAGCCCATATATATGTCCCACTGCTGGGCACGGGCCTCCTCTATCAATGAGAGGATTTAGGCCTTAGTCCACCACGCTGGCCTAGTGCGGGTTGGCGGACTACACACCTAAGAAATTCCTAAGAACTTTTAGGTGTGCAGGTTTCATCACGATGTTTTCCTCCACCGTTAAAGCAAGTGATAATTCATCGTGAATACATAGATAACTTCAAAAAGTTAAATTGTGTGCCTAGGGTTTGAATTCGCGACCGCCGAGATTCTCTACCGCGCGCAAACCTCCCGACCATCACTGCCTCATTACCTAATCTATGTAAACTTGAAGGAAGTTAATACTTCCTTGTCCCACAACCTTGTGCTAATTACGGAGGTCTATTGTTCCCAATTCTGGGTTCGCGTCCAGCGCCGCGGATAACAACTGTTTGTTCGCGACGTCTTGCCGGGAATTAATGCTCGTCTCTTTTGTCACTGTATTTTTATCTCGGCTTTTTTAGATTTGATAAATGAAGGCCGATTTTTAAAAGAGGTTTGGCATTAACAGACTTATATTTGGGAGAAGGTTTGTGTTTGTATGAAAACATTATAAAGCCATTGAGTTTGTTTGTTTTTTTTTTTGGTCTTTTATAATATCACGAATATAATAAAAAAAGTTCGGTCGCGGGTTCGAACCCCAGGCACACATCTCTGACTTTTCGAAGTTATGTGTGTATTCACATTGAATTATCACTTGCTTTAACGGCGAAGGAAAACATCGTGATGAAACCTGCACACCTAAAAGTTCTTAGGATTTCTTAGGTGTGTAGTCCGCCAACCCGTACTAGGCCAGCGTGGTGGACTATGGCCTAAAACCTTCTCAATGGTAGAGGAGACCCGTGCTCAGCAGTGGGCGTATATGGGTTGATGAAGAAGAAGAAGAATAAAAAAAATTGTTAACTAATATACAAAACTAACCGCTAGGTATATTAAAAAAAATGTAAAATACACATAATAATCTCAAAACGTAATATGCAACCATAACGATAAAGAAATTATCGGAATCGTATCGAATTGAAATACCTTATTATATGTTAAATACCGATACAACCAGTACTTTACATTCACGAATACTGTAGTGAGAAAAATAACGATTTTAATCCGGATATAAATGTAATTTTAAAGTAGGGCAAGTACGATAATATTAACAGTACAATTGTATAATCATTTGTATCATTATAATCATAAACCCATATACCTCCAACAAATAACTGCTTTAGGTCTTAGTCCTTAGATAATCATGCCTCTATTATGACATATAAAAATATCCTGAATGGAATCCTCAACCCAGCAGACGCTTTACAGCTGATGAATATTAAGACATTTTATTGATCCATGTCAAGTAAAGATTTACTCAGCAGAGAAATAAGACACACCTGAGAAATTCCTTAGCACTTTTTAAGAGTGCAGGTTTCATCACGATGTTCTTAACAGTATGTTAGTGAAGATTATAAAACATTCGCATCTCCACCACATTATCACAGCCCATTCCACTTCAATAACATCGATTCGTTCGAATTCGGCACGGACGTCACGTGCTCGAGCCGAATTCTCGACACAATAACAAGCAACGAGCTCAGCGGAACCCATTAACAAGATAATGAAAGCTAAAAGCTTACGCAGTAAAGTTACCGTTAAACAGATGTTTTCATAAAGTCAGGTTAGTGTTTGGGACTATCTATTGAAGTTACTATACAGGGTGTATTTAGACCGTGATCGAAAACTGAGGCAGGTAATAGCGATAGTAATTACAAACCCCCTGGCATTAAAGAAAATCCCGACAAAAAATAAAATTTATGAGGTTTTCCATACAAACCACATACTTTTAACAGCAATGGTTGTATGGAAAACGTCAAAATTTTTATTTTTTGTTGGGATTTTTAATATCGCCACTGGGTTTGTGATCACCCTCGCTATTACCTACCTCAGTTTTCGATCACGGTCTAAATACACCCTGTATATAAAAAAATAATAATGATTGATTAATTGTCGAATCTGACATGCGATAGGTATAGAAGTCCTGACTCCGGAACCACGACCGAGAAACGGCTGTAGTCTTGCCATCTAATAAGTAAGATGGAAATGCAATGTCTGTGTGTCTATGTGTTTGAGTAAAATAAGGTATTCTAGTCTAGAATAACACATAGACAGCTTTTTTGCGGGAAAAATCTCCTGGCAACATTTGATTCCAAACATTTGACAAAAAAATGTTTATACTTAGGAATAAATATATTTATTTAAACACAAGAACTATTTACCATTATTACTATCATCTTAAGCATATACAAACAGTCGATTGTTTTCCGAGAAAGTTGTTATATCTGTACGCTTGTTTGCTCTTGATAAATAAATCAGCGGCGATGCGCACTTGGTTAGACATTAGCTTGCGAAACAAGAGGCTACGGGTTCGATCTCCACCATGTGATCAATTCTTTTATGACTAAAAAGATCTAATTTAATATGACAGGGATTACAGCATATTACACCACGCTGGCCTAGTGTGGTTTGGCTTACTATACACTTTTTTTTTAAGAATTTCCCGGTGTGCACGATGATTTCTTTCACCGTTCAAGTACATAAAGTACACACATATAGGCCATAGCTAAGAAAATTCTCTGCTGTGTCTGGTGTTTAAGCCCGCGACCGCCTAGATCCTCAACTGCCATCAGCATTGTTGGGCACGGGCCTCTTCTTCTATCGAGAGGGTCTAGGCCTTAGTCTACTACGCTGGCTTGGTGCCGGTTGTTAATGTATTTTAATATACCATATTGAAGCAGTGATGGCCTCGAGGTTTAGGCGCGCGGTCGAGAATCTCGTCGGTCGCGGGTTCGAACCCCAGGCACACACCTCTGACTTTTCGAAGTTATGTGTGTATTCAAATTGAATTATCACTTGCTTTAACGGTGAAGGAAAACATCGTGATGAAACCTGCACACCTAAAAGTTCTTAAGAATTTCTTAGGTGTGCAGTCCGCCAACCCGCACTAGGCCAGCGTGGTGGACTATGGCCTAAACCCTCTCGATGGTAGAGGAGACCCGTGCTCAGCAGTGGGCGTATATGGGTTGATGAAGAAGAAAGAAGATACCATATTGAATTATAATTTTCCCTTGCATAATGAGGGTTGGTTGTTCCTCTCTTCAGACCGTTCGTGTCACCCTCTCACTGCGGAAAGCACTTGTTTACCCCGAAGGCAAGGGCTGGGAGCGGCGCATATAGTATGCACCCCATACTTGAGTATGGAGATTATCTGCCATTGCATATTCGGTTTATGTAGCGGCATATTAATATGCACGGTCGGGTTGAAGATCGACGGACGCGCGTTCAAACCCTGGGCACAGATTTCTGAATTTTCGTAATTATAGGTTAACGGCGAGGGACAAAATCTTAGGAGTTTTTTAGGTTTGTAAAAATATTATCAAAATTAACTCAGCCATCTAGGAGAGGAATTGTAACGGACAAAACGTAAACAAAAAGTCACACATATACACTCCCGACTTGGAAATAGAACCCGAGAAACACCGGTAGCAGGGGCTAATTTATACTCTACTACCAACTAGCCAAACTAACTTGCATCCAAAAACAAATATTGCATTAAGATCCAAGAACCTACGCATAAAATCGTAACCATAAATCATTCAACACTCAAAAATAGACATTCATATATTCAAATGTAGAACTAGAAAAAAAAACACTACACCGGGTTTTTCAAACGTCGAATACGTTCCACCAAGTGGTCGGCATTACGGATTCCTTTTAAATAAAGTAATTTTTTCGGCGTTTTTAATTGAAGTGGCCGACCGCCGTGGTGGGCGGAAGAGGAAAATTAACAAACTGATTTTCTTTTTTGCAAAAAGTGAGCCCGAACGGCGAAAATAGGGCGGAAATATGGATGCGCCGGCGGGAAAACGGGGAATTTAAATATTACGCGACGGTGTAAACATTTTCTCCGAGTAAATAAATTATGCATTAAATTAGTCGAGAGGATTTCGGACTCAGAAGTCTGGGTATTTTATTTTTATTTTTTTTATTTCAAGCACACTAGCCAGCATCAACGCGGGTTAAGCGATTCATTTATTCTTACTTACTTACTTCATCAACCCATATACGCCCACTGCTGAGCACGGGTCTCCTCTACCATTGAGAGGGTTTAGGCCATAGTCCACCACGCTGGCCTAGTGCGGGTTGGCGGACTACACACCTAAGAAATTTCTAAGAACTTTTTAGGTGTGCAGGTTTTATCACGATGTTTTCCTTCACCGTTAAAGCAAGTGATTATTCAATGTGAATACACACATAACTTCGAAAAGTCATAGGTGTGTGCCTGGGGTTCGAACCCGCGACCGCCGAGATTCTCGACCGCGCGCCTAAACCTCGAGGCCATCACTGCTTTCATTCATTCATCACTGCATTCATTTATTAAATAACTTAAACTAAATATTATTTTCTATAATTATATCTTTACAAACGGTGAAGGCACGTTTCGATATGGTATATTTTATATTTCGACGATGAAATATGCGAGCGTTTTTCCATTTTTAAAGCACAATTTCTAGACTCAGAATGGTACTTAGAATATAATTACATAAAAACTGATCATATTTCCCAAACCGCGAGACTAATAAGACCTACAATCATTCAAGGAAAACCATATTTGTTGTATTACCTATGTCGCTAAAATGATTTTGATGAATTTTGGTTTAGAGATAGATGTCATGTCAAACATCAAACCGATTACATAGGTTACAAACACTAATGATACCTAAAACACTACACACAAGTCTAAATAGTCTACATATCCTTCACACTTAAGTTTCTTTCTTTAGGATTACTTAAATGATTTTGGTCACAGGCCCGGTACTTTTTTAATAACCCCTATCCTTAACGAATTATACATTAAAGACACATAAACAAATTAATATTTTTTTTATTCAAAAAATCACTCCCAAATCCTTTCATCCATACAAATAATATTGAACTTTCTCACGTACAAGAACAATACACCAGCTGTCGTGTTTGATTGGCGATAGCATTATATGCGCTCGCTTTATCGCCTGCTGCTGATTAAACACCAGGCCGATAAACCAACTCAAACATGCTACATAATGAGAACAACTCTAAGAGCAGAGATTGTGTACACAAATTTATTATTGGATAGGAATTTCGATAATTAAGAAGATAATTGGGTCTCTTTTTTTAATTCATACAAGAGTGTATTCCTACACCCATATTTCGCCAGATGTGTACTAGTTCTACGTCGCTAGAGACATTCAAGACTCCGTGGTGCTACTGAGAAGTATCCAAATGGAAAAGCCCAATGACACTGCTCAACCAGGACATCGAAGCCAGAACCTCTAGAGTCTAGATCATTGTTTGATGGGTGCATATTTAATTTAGTACTAAGAAAGTTTTTATAAATTACGAAATACCCTTTAGGATGCTATTAGTAAGCCGGACAGGCGAGCGAGGGAATTATTCCGATGATAACATTAATATATTGATTGTCGGTGTAACAGATATTTAGATCCGACACAAAAATTAAAGTGTTACCCAAACGAAAAACTGCAAACTGGCATCAAAATCTCAAACAGGTATGGATACCTACGTATAACAAACTACTAATTAAAAGATATGATAACAATTCATAAACACATTTTAAACACTACTTTAGTTTAAATCACTGTAATATCTAGTTATTAGAACCTAGCCTTCCTACAAGACAGGATAAGCTAAAACAAGTCTAGACCCAAACACAGGATGTTAATAGACCCGGTGGATACAGGCAGTTGTCCCGGAAAAGCTTAGTCTTAATTATAACTAGTAATACTACTGGTTGTGAAGTGACAAAATTTATGATAAGGGAGTATGACTATGCAAATCTGTGATAGCTTAATCAGAAAAGGACTTGAATTATGCAAGTTCTGGCTTTAAGACGTGTAAGCGTTAGTTTATTTTTTAAATTGAATACAGCAAAATGTTATGTAAACACTAAATGGCAAGTATGTAATCAAGAAATATTTGTCTTAAGAGTCCTAAGTCCTGTGTTTGTGGGACCGAAAGTCTCTCGTAATTTCTGATACTTGGGTATTAGACACAAGTCTCATATCTCAGTGTGATGTCAGGACTATGTAGATAGATAGACTGTTGGTTGTATTGATTTATTTAAATTATTGTTTTGCTAATATAAATATATAGTTGACTTTTATTTATTTATTTATTTATTTATTTATTTATGCTTTATATACTAATCGTGTGTAAACGCGGACTTAATGCCCAAGGCATTATCTACCAGTCAACCTTTGGGTGGTGCAGAGATACACTTTTGTTTATATCAAAAGGAACTCCTACAGACTTCTATTATATTAGTGATACATAAGAATCCGGTTCATTACACCGCCGCTAAATAACCTCGCATCACCAACGCCCCAACAGTCCAGCATGACAGATATAGAACTGTCGCATCGATAACCACAAATAGCCACTTCCCGTTCCAATGATAGAATGTGTATGATATCCATAGTTGCATACTTTTTCCTGTATCACTGTGTGTTGGCGTTGGTGTAAATACTGATTATACTGACAGCCCCGTGGCGCAATTGGCTAGAAACCAGCTTGCGAAACGAGCAGCCGCGGGTTCGATCCCACCACACATGTGTGAACCACAAATATTTGTTTCGGGTCTGGGTGTTTGTGAGACCGAAAAGTCTCTCGTAGTTTCTGATACCCACGACACAAGACTCGTATCTTAATGCGGGGTCAGAACTATGTGTGTGGCTGTTGGGTGTATTTATTTATTTATATTTACATTTTCGTAATATGCGAGGTGTATTCGGATTGTGATCGGAAACTAAGGTACTTATTAGTTAAAGTGATAACAATTACATAACAAAGAAAATCCAGACGAAAAAATCACGTTTTCTTAACAAACACACGGCTAAGATTTATGCCTTTGTTAGGAAAACATACTAAATATTACCGAGAATGAAAATGTATTGACTAAACCTGCGACATGTCTGTGAAATTTAAAAAAATAACCGAACATATTCGGAGACATAAAACTTTTTCTTTTATTTTAGCCGTTCCAGTTGCCATGCTGTCTATTTATGGGCAACATTTTTTATTACGTAATTGGGGAGATTTTAGAGTTGACGTAAAGAAAGTCTGGAAAGATTGTCAAATTTTGTTTGTATTATGTTATTTGTCCTCTGTTGGACATAGGCCTCTTCTATAGCACGCCACTAGGCTCGATCTTCGGCTCTCCTCATCCAACCGCTGCCAGCCACTGCGCGGATATCGCCACCCACCTAGCCAGAGCCTATGTCCAACAGTGGACGAATAAAGGCTGATGATGATGATGATGATGATGTTATTTGTACATAATCTTAGTTAAACATAAGTATGTATGTATTTGTAAGGAAAACGTCAAATTTTAATCTACTTGTCGAGATTTTTTTTACGCTAATTGGTAAAAGCAGTGATGGCCTCGAGGTTTGGGCGCACGGTCGAGAATCTCGGCGGTCGCGGGTTCGAACCCCAGGCACACACCTCTGACTTTTCGAAGTTATGTGTGTATTCACATTGAATTATCACTTGCTTTAACGGTGAAGAAAAACATCGTGATGAAACCTGCACACCTAAGAGTTCTTCGGAATTGCTTAGGTGTGTAGTCCACCAACCCGCACTAGGCCAGCGTGGTGGACTATGGCCTAAACCCTCTCAATGGTAGAGGAGACCCGTGCTCAGCAGTGGGCGTATATGGGTTGATGAAGAAAAGTGGGTTCGCAATCACCGTAGGTATTACATGCCTTAGTTTTCGATCACGGTCTCAATACACTCTGTATACCTATCTTAGTTCATATATCACCATCATCATCTGATCATCAGCCCATACATTTCTACCGCTGGACACGGTACTAGACACTGGTAGAGAAGGCTCTACCATTGAGAGGGTTTAGGGCTTAGTCCACCTCGCTTATTTCGGGCATTTTCTTCGGTAATTACAGCTACTTAACATTAAAATTAAAGTCTTTTGTGCCTTAATGCTTTAGTGTCCCAACGGTGCGTGTTGTGACGACACGTTGATTGCAATGTCAGCTTGTGTAATGGTGGAAAGTGGAATACGGACGACGCAATATGCGAACTACTCTTATAGATTTCATTAAACAAAGTCTTTAGTTTTACCAAGTATTTTTTAGTATCACAAGTCACAACATACCAACCATGAATAACCATTACATTCATCAAAGGTAGATTGACAGAGAATGCCTATGGTATTAAATCTCCTTTAAAGCTGATATCGATTATGACAAGTTTATCTCGATACTTTATTTCGTATCACTATTAATAACCTAACGCCTGTCTCCCCGAAGGGATAGGCAGAGGTCCTACGGATTATCATAATCGTATGCCCATATACGTCCCATAGCTGGGCACGGGCCTCTTCTTCTGTTGGGAGGGATTAGGCTTTAGTCCACCACGCTGGCCTAGTGCGGGTTTACATCTGCGGATTATGAGGCACTCAAATTACCCCGCTGTTGACCGTTAAAAAAAAAACTTTTCGGGCAAGGATTTGTTCCATCTGGCTGTATGGCAATTCTTCCATAGCCTTCATTAATGCATTTTAAAAAAAGTAAAAAATGCTCTCACAAAACATGACATGTTGCACGCTCGTCACGACTGTGGAGAATTAAAAAGAAAGATTTGTAAAGGTCAACCGCCATTTTGGACGTGACACCGGCCGATGCACAAGTACCGTTGGCCAAAAATCTTGACGAGCGCATGAGACAGGGCCGCATTCAGATATAACAATGAGGGGCGATGGCCCACTTTAATTTTGGATGTTTTTATTTAACACAGTAAATTCAATTAACTAATTACGACATACTGCTATGTAGTTGCTGATGAGGCAAAAAGAAAATCCAAGAAATTCGTAATGTAATTATAAATTTCCTTAGTTTAGAAAAAAAGAAATAAATAAACACCCAAAATATAAACACTGTTTAGTGTTTTGCTTCACAAAAAAATATTTTACCGATTTCCTAGTACTTACGAATTCTAAATTAAACTAATTATCAAAATAATTATCTTAAGCGTAAATATATAAATACAAAATAATTTTCCATTTCATTTTTTTATGATTGCGTTTAGAATTGATCTAGCCTAGTAAAATAAATATTTTTAAACGTAGTCTCTCACTTCCTTCCTTCCATCCTTTAATTTTATTCTGACAAAAGTAGTCTCTCACATTTTTTCATCAATTACCCCAAGTAAGAACTATATGAACGTAAACAAAACATCTCTTCCCATAAGATTGATTTTAAAAGAATTTAATAAACTTAAATTCGTCTCTGGTTAGTTTCGGGCTCCGAAGACGCGGCGGCTCATTAATGCAAAAAGCAGTAGAACAAAAATATAATTATGTGTACCTACACACTGACTTGAAATGCGTATGAAAAATGTGTTAGTGCAACTGCGTTGTCTTCGTAATGTCGGGCACGAAAACCTTAAGAGCGTATAAACACCGCGCGGCTCGCCGAGTTTAGGTAAATGCGACGAGTATCGATACAGCGACGAGCGCGCGCGCCGGTTCATACTTATTACTCAAAATATCAAATAAAATGAAATGAAATCATAATTATTGAATATGTATAGTGTCAAATACATTACTTAGATTAATTCCTTTTAAAGTTTAATTGATCACATGTTCGTAAAGCAGAGATAATAGCAAAAATATTTACGACGCAAATTTCGATGGCGTAGCGCAGAGCGATACGTCCTCTCCTTGGAAGGCCTTGCGGCGGTGTGATTTGCACTGGCTTGGGCCCGGCGTTTTATAGCACATTTTAAAATATTCATAAAAAAATAAAGAAATAAAATTTCTTCAAAACAAAAATTGTACGTTTTCAAGTACACGTTTTTTTATTAAGGAAAGTTGTTATTTTGTTAAATTGAGTATTGTACAGGGGTAAAAAAAATGCTACAGTAACAGTAATTTCCCAATATTTTGAATGCCTTAATTTTTTTTTTACTTGAATATGCAATCTAAATCTTAAAATGTTTTTAACTAACTATTTGCTTGGGGATATACACAATTCAATAAAATTTTATTTTGATTAAATATATTTTGAATTAATTCGAATTGTGAGCGTCGAAAATGACTCTAAAAGTGAATTTATGACAATCTTAGCTCAGTTATCTTGTTATTTATTAAAGTTTACGCAAAAATCTTAAAATGTTCTTAACTAACTTTTTAGATGACAATATTCCCTATAATAATTGGTAATTAAGGTATTTGTACGATGGGTCTTTCATCAATATTAAGGGCTTCGAAAAGTACTGTTTTTGCCGAAATATGTATAAACCCTCTTAACGAGTAATAAAACAATACTACTGGCGAAGCGTGTGTATTTGTGCTTACTCCAACTGTCATCATCATCATAATTCTTATCATCATCATCATCAGCCATACCTTCCATTGCTTGGTACGGGTCTCCTCTACCACTGACCGATTTAAGCCTTAGTCCACCACGCTGCCGTAGTAAGGATTGGCAGACTTCACACCTAAGAAATTTCTAAGAACTTTTTAGGTGTGCAGGTTCCATCACGATGTTTTCCTTCATCGTAAACGTAAGTGAGAAATCATTTAATCATTAATTTAATTTGCATTTTTGAAATCGTCTATCAACTGCCACTCGTCAAGAGTTTAGAATGTAGACGATGAAACGTCAGCCATTATTCGCGAAAACGAAAGTATCATTGTTGTACAGTTCGATCTAGTAATCTACTTTCAAGTTCACTTTAGCGCCTGAAATGCGCATAATTTGCTCATCTCTGATCTCATAGCCTAAATTTGAGTCTAAATTACTTTTATTTATATAAAAGAGTGTCGTTTTTTATCTCTTGGTAGTTGTCGTTCTAGTTATTGTACAAATATAATGTAGATATTTGTTTATTGTTATCATTCAATTGTAACTGAAGCTTGTACCCAGAAACACTCAAATATAGGATTATATGACTTTATGCTTGTTATATACAATAAGTTAATAACAAGTTCAGCAAGGCAGCCAAATCTACACCTATTACGATGCAGGCTGATTAACTGTTTTTCTATGATGTATGTTTGTATGTTTTTGTCGGTATTTTGTTTTACAGATCTTTGAAAAAATACCCCAAATTTTTTATACATTCCTCGATCCACTTGCGCACACGACTGTCGCGTCCGATATTTATTCACTCCACAACGCGTCGGTGCGTTCACACCACACGACTACAAGTGTCGCTCTCTATTTACACGTTTTACAATACCTCACGACAAACGGCGGTGCTTTTGTCCACCCAAGACACTTGTATACATTTTAAAAATAGTTCTCTTGCCCCTAACAATAGGTTCGGATGGTAGTGTTAAGAAATTTTTGTTGAGCTGTGTCCATACTTAATTTGTACATAAATGGAGGCTAAAAGGGTATCGTCTGAATTATATACGTTCCACTGCTCGATATAGCCCTCTTCTACAGCATCTAGAGACCTTCGTTCATGACGTCATAGTGCGGGTTGCCGGACCACACTGAAGTAATTCTTAAGAACTTTATTTAGGTTTCCTCACGTTTTCTTTCACGGTTAAAGTAAGTGATAACTAATAATGCATTGTTTGTCTGAATATGTATACCAAAAGAACATCAGGGTGAACCTCAGTTGACACAAGTCATTCGCAAATTTGCATTAAATTACGACCTTATTTTTTTATACACATTTACGCCACAGACCCCGATAGAGAATTCATCATTATCCCTAGTGCTAGGAATAGTTGAATATTTCCCAATTACATTTTTTTTCTTACAGACTTTTAATTGATCAACATTAACATAATATGTTTACTCTACTTATATAAAGGACAGTAATTAGAGGCGAACTTCAATCTCTTGGTTATTTTTTAGCATCAATATGTTCCTAACCTCTGTAACTATTACTTGCCTTATGATCACGGTCTGTTTATCCCGTACATCAAAACTACAGCACAAACCCCGCATTCGACCAAGGAGTTGTCATTCGCACGTTGATCGAGATGGCCGATATCGTCCCTTCTCACCGCCCATTCATCGGTCACAAAGGGCCGGTAATCTATGGGACGGATGTCCGTCTAGACGGTGGCGACGGCTGATACCACCGGACACTGCACTGGGTTTATTTGTAGGAAAAAATACGAGATTGAAGTATAATTTTGACTTATTCGCAGTAACATGCATAGTAAATTTATAAATATAACACGCTTGTATCGTGTTGGTGATAAAGAGATACAATCTGATCCCAAATCTTGACCATTGTGTTAAAAAGTAATACCACTTTACAGGGTTCGGAAATCGATTCTAGGGTCTTTAGATCAGATAGGACCCTTTTGTCCAATGACACCATGAATCATTCCCTCATTTTTTAATTTTTAGGAACAATTTTCTGCTTTAAGTGTACAATATCATAAAGAGGTAAAGTTTGTGAGTTTGGTTCTACTGAACCGATTTTCAAAATTATTATTATGTTGAACGGTTCATCGATGAAGTCAATTTTCCATCAAAGCTCGACCAATATAAGCAAAGCACCAACACAAATGCGGAACCGAAAAAAAATCCTTTTGACCACAAAAGTTAAATCATAGTTTCGAAGGCAACAACAGCTCTTTATTCCTATATTCCAAGCTAGTACTAAATAAATCTAGAATATCCCGACATGATGAATCCCACACCAATCACTGGTTGACAAACGGGTTGCCGTGTGCCGACGAGGTGTGACGTGTGGTGGCGCGGCGTGGGAACGCTTCCACACCCACCACTCTCCCAGAAACGTGCCACCGCAACTTACACAAAAAGATACTGTAACTCTATATCACATGTCGATTTTTGCATTGATTTTTTGGATTTTTTTCATGAGGTTGATATTTATATTGTTTTTGTCATCAGAGCCAGAACTACAATAGTTTTCACATCATGGGTGCAAAAATGCTTTGCTTAACTTCGAGGAATACGGGCGTGAGGTTTTGCATGAATGTACATCATCGGCTATATGAGACGCACCGGTGTGGACGGGCCTCATCTACAACTGAGAGGGTTTAGGCCACAGTCTAGCAGTTTGGCCTAGTGCAGATTGGCGGACTACAGACTTATAAAACTGCTAATCTTTAGTAGTGCAGGGTTCATCACGATATATTCCTTAACCATTAATGTGAGTGACAATTCTATGTAAATACACACACAAACTTCGAAATCGTTCGTATTTGCATGGGGTTTTATTTCGCGACCATCGAGTTTCTCGACCGCGCGTCTTAACCACTATAATTTCTCCACTATCCTGGGGTCTCGGCTAACACATCGAGTGATACATTCTCTGCATTATGTCGAGTGGTACATAGTATAGTCGGGGTAAGAAAAGGTGCGTCATCTTATATTTTCGTGTGCTCATTATGAGCGATAATATGACATATTGCGTCGCATTTTCATTATAAATCGCATCTAGAAAAAAGTACTACAAAAGCAAAAGGTAATAAAGTAAATAAGAGTCTACAACTTGACAAAGGAATACATTTGAAAACTAACGAAGGTTTTCTTACCCTGACTGTACATACTACATTCCCATAGATACAGTTAGCAGAAACAGCTCAATCGCAGGACGGTTGAGTTCGTCAAGTGTCCTTGACACAATACGGTGCGACTGCCGTATTAGAGCGGTGGGATTGCGTTATTGGCAAACATGATACTGTTACTCGCGACTGTAAGGGTTTTCGGACGACTGGATATAGAGTTACATGAGTGACTGGCGCAGTTGGTTTGAGTTTTGGGTGTGGAACGAAAGGTTGCGGGTTCTGTTTAACATTTTCATGGTGACCGTAAATGTACATGCATACATAAACTCACGCCTGTCTCCCGTTCGGGTAGGCAGAGAATATAGAGCGCCAAATGCCACGGTCTAAACATACCTCTTGCGCTTCCTCCGCTAACATTACCTATCTTCTTTATGCACTATCGGGTGAAAAACAATAGCAGCCCTTCCATTTGAATTTTATATCATCAGTGTGATGTGACAAGCGGCGACATTCGCCCCAAAACACAATTTCCCTTCTAATTCTATTCAGCTGTTTTTGCATGTACAGGTCTTGTATATAGCTGAAACCCTCAAGTGCTAAATCAACGAGATACAATTACATTTCTTCCCACACACCCGAAAAGCTTTTAGCCCAAAACGGGCCTGCCCACTCACGCCCACCGCTCTGTCGTAACTGCTCTCGCGCTAAATTGGTAATTGTCTTAACATGATACAAGTTTTATTTGAATACTTTAGTTTGTTTTTTAACGTATGAATGGACCTTCTCTACAACTGACCCTGGCTTAGTCCACTATGCTGGCCTAGGGCGGGTTTTTGGATTACGCATACATTTGATCTACGTCATTGTCGAAACTTGCGTCGTATGATCAAGAAGTTCCTAGTTTAATTACGTTTTTCATAATGGAATACTCAGTAGCAGTACGGAGTCTAGTAATATGTCCCGAAAACGGCCACATAGAAGTGGGACACAAAACAATTTTTTAAAACGTGAGTACAGAAATGCACATCAGTGTGTGAGTTTTTTTTTATAATATAGAGACATTCATATATCAGGTGCCGTAATACCTACTATTAGCGCATAAACCGGTTAACGAAATTTGAAAACATCATTTTTATTACCAGTATAAATACCTTATAATTTGTAAATCATTTCGGTGGCTATGCAGGCGGAGGATGTCTGCTATTTGTCAATGTTACCACGAAACCACTGTCGTAAATTTAATTAATGCGATAGACGAGTCAAATGGACCGAACTCGGCAGTGTGACATAATTAGCAGATTATTTTATTATTTTTGAATCTTAACTAGTACTTGCGAATTATTATATCCATTCATACATTTTATGTCCACCAAACCGCATTAGGCCAACGCGGTGGACTGAGACCTAACCCCGGGAGGCCCGTGCTCTGCAATGGGAATACATTTTATAAAAGTTCTTATCGATGTTTTGCTACTCAAACTAGGCTCCCAGATCAAATTTAGTAAATTTTAAAGCAACTGCATCTAAGTAATGTATCTGACATTTCATAGATTCAATAAATATCATTCCATACGACATTACACTGCACAATGAAAGCACTATAAACAGCAGCATCCTGTGCCGTTTACTGCCCAATAAAACGACAAGACGAGAACAGAATCCCACACATAAAACGCATTGGGTCTACTTAACCTATTTGACAAGAGTATGATCAAACGGGGCACAATCAGTGGCTGTACAGAAGTGATCTGTATTGATCAGCATAGGGTGTGATCAGTGTCACAGCGGTCGTTGACCTCCATGCATACATTTGATGCTCTTGAATTGAACTGTGTTTTACTATCAGTCGCACATGGCTAGAGTATTTATGTTATGTTTGTATGATATTTCACTGAAGCTAGGATTTCCGGTAGGGGTGAGTAGTGGTACATTCTGCACCCAAATTTCTCGGGGCCACCCTCAAGGCTGTTATAACTTATTTAATAATAAAAAATACAGCAAAAATAAATGTTCTTTGCTAGTCATTGAAATTTCCACGAAAGATGCTCATATACATCCCAATCCCTACTTTATAGTAGTTAAGCAATGATTGCCCCCACGTTAAGACCTTAGACTTTTCGAAATGATGTACATATATTTACATAGAATTATTACGTAGTTTAACGGCATAGCAAAACATCGTTAGGAAATCTGAACACCTAAAAATTCTTAGGAATTTCTTAGGTGTGTAGTCCGCCAAGCTGTATTAGACCAGCGTGGCGAACTAAAATCTAAACCCTTAGGGCTTATACGGGTTGATCATGAAGATGAACCTAGTGCATGTATATACGAATGATACCATCCAAATAGAGCATTAGGTTCTTATACCAGCGTGCTTGCAAAACTTGAGGACAACATCGCAAAATTGTTCAACATAATTGCCTACTACCACAAATCAATTCAAACAATAGCTACACAGTGAAATTATGTAGTCATAAATCTAGGAGGGCGATAAGCGCCTCATAAGTATTCCGAGCGCGATTCCACTTATAACAGAGTGCAACAGACGCGAGCGACATATCAATAGCATGCACATTAGACACGATTCATTAATAGTTCACTGGGAAGGGTAACAACCTGACGAAATAATTGCGATGTTCGTCTATCATCATCGTAGCTTGGGCCTCCCATCGAAAATCAGCTTTACAATAGGGAAAGAGTGGAAGGTACCTTCGCTGGAATTGCTCCAGAGAATTACTTTTTATTTTATTACTTATTTTGTTTATTTAAAACGTTATACACATATAAATTGAACTTAGGAGTACAGTATACAAATCAAGCGCAAGTCGCAACCGAGGATGGAGACGAGTGAAGAGCAATAATTTTTTATTTGTTATTGTTTTTATCCGGTTTTATTGATATTTTGTTAGCAATAAATACTTCTTTCTTTCTTATTCTCTTTTAGAAGGGGTTTTATATTCCTATAAGTAATTTGAGGCGAGCCTTTTGCATATACAGAATTGATATTTAGAACTTCCGTAAGCTCAGCATGTGTATGGGCTGATGATAAGCGACTAGGATTTGAACCCGTAACCGACGACCATAAAGCGCTCCTTTAATTCTACCACAACTATACCTATATAACTTTATCGATATTGCCTTTGGCAACTTCGGAACGAAACATGAAACAGATTTTCTGTTTGTCGCAAAATATTTACAAGGAAAAAATATTTTCCATATTTGCTTTGATCAAATGCGAAGTATGTAAGCTGTACAAAACTTGTCGAAAATTCTCAGAATCCGACATAAATCGTCTCCTTACAACGTAATATTAAGCCGCATAGAAACAGTATTTACCCGTATATTCCACATCTTCGTATTTATTTGTGTATATTATTTAGGAGGTTTTCCTTTAGTATTAGAATAAGTAATAATAATACACGCATAATTTGGAAAGTCATAGGTGTGTGCCTGGGATTTCAACCTGCGACCGCAGAGATTGTCTACCGCGCGCCTAAATCCCTTGACCATTACTACTACAAAAAACATCCTGAGGAAACTTGGGTGGAGCTTTTCACTAGAGATTCGAACTTATCTTCGACACTGGTTTAGTTTGGGTTGGAAAATACTTTAAATGACCTTGAAAATCAGCAAGGTATTCACCCGTTTTTACAAGGCACTTAAAACACTAGTGGTGCCTTGTGGGTCTAGAAAGCATCCCTGTCCACCCCTTTGGAGATACACGCATAAGTATTTGCGTCTCAATATCTGGTACCTATACATCATCATATTCTGCCCATATACGTCCCACTGATGGTCACGGGTCTCCTATTCAACTGACAAGGCTTAGCCTTTAATCCACCACGCTGGCCTAGTGCGGATTGCCGGAAACACCTAAGAAATTATTAAAATCTTTAAGGTGTGCAGGTATGATCACAATGTTTTTCTTTACCGTTTAAATAAGTGATAATTGCGAAAACATTTTACTTAGAAAAGTCAGAGGTATGTCTGGTATACACAGTACTATATTTGATTATCTATTTTTCTTTCTTTATATCCCTCTTAAATATACAACGAGGGGCGACTGCGAAGTAAGCAAAGTAGGGACAATACTCTTTACTCCCTTAACAAAAAGCAGGGTAATTTCGACTGATGGATTTTTAATAGGGCGTCAGTCAGACTGGGGTTAGGCTGAATGCATGCCTTGTTTACTAAAGCTTTTGAATTGGAAAATGTAATTACATTGTGATTAAAAGTCTGAACGAAAATCCTTTAGCTACAGAATAGATTGTTTTAGATGTTCATTTGAAAATGCATTGAGCTATCAAAGTTGTAGTAAAACTAGCTCTAATAAAAGTCCCAAGTCCGCTTACTTGCTCGGAAATCGGAATAACCTAAACAGCGGAGTTCTACCACTGTTTTAAATTAATTCACATCTACTGTAGATCAATAGGCTCACCTAAACTTTCATTATTCTTACTAGCTCTTTTTCAAATTGGACCAGTAGTTCCTGAGATTAGTGGGTTCAAAAAAATAAACAAAATCTTCGGCTTTTTAATTGAATAACGATATACACAACTAAGTTAACAGAACCATCTACGAGACGTTAAAAACCTATCACTCATCGACAGCCCCGTGGCGCAGTTGGCTAGACACCAGCTTGCGGAACGACCGGCCGCGGGTTCGATCCCCGCACCGAGACAAATGTTTGTGTGATCCACAAATACATATACAATTGTTTCGGGTCTGGGTGTTAGTGAGACCGAAAAGTCTCTCGTAGTTTCTGATACCCACGACACAAGACTCGTATCTTAGTGTGGGGTCAGGACTATGTGTATGACTGTTGGGTGTGTATTTACTTATAATTAGCAAAACGCCTACCTAGAACACCCCACCCACCCCTTTCAGTCTCCCAAGCGTGTACACAAAAAGAAAACCTATTCATTGCTTATAGGAAATTACAAAACAACCCTTTCATAACAACTGCAGTGCAAAAATCATCCGCCATTGACGCGGGCGCCATTCATTGGCAGTGTTTGTGAGGCTCGACTATGCATCGGGGCTGGACAATAGCAGTGACGTAGCAATAGCAGAGTGACGTCATTAAGTGGGACGAGGGGGCGAGAAGAATACCGACACGCGCCCACGTCAGCAAACATCGGACTTGTCCACGGTCAGTTGTCAGCTGCCGTTGAAGATGTTTGAAATGGCTCTTTGTAGTTCCTTCCATCTTTAACAATGTAGCTGGAGCTGCTGTATTCTGGTGTTATTGCAATTGCAAGTTTGTAAAGTATTGTTATGCTAATCCAGAAATTCATCAGCCATGTGCTATGTTATATTAGGACTTGTTCTGGCGTGATTGAGTAACAAATTTTGGGTTCTCATTTATACTATATAGAAAGGGATTCTATCCATGAAAAAGTAGAAATGAGAAAAACCATTTTTTGTAAACCTCCTTTTTTAAAGCGTCTTAGTAGACCTCAGAATGTAGATGGGAGTCCATGTTAAGTCCTTTTCTATGCCAAACCATACATGAAATCATTTAAAGCGTTTTTGTAAGCATAATTAATTAACACAATTAAACATTAGGGCAACTGACTGTTTGACAAATAAATCAAGAATATTATAACGAGCTATACTGATGAGAGGTCAAGGACAAAGGTCAAGTTCAAATGGCAATATAAAGGTCAAAGTGGAAGCTCGTCCGGGCACTAGCTCACTTCCCACGCACGTCGGACGGAGCTCATGCAAAATGGATATCATATTTAATGAGGAGAATTTTACCCTTCACGAAAGGTAATCTATAAATAGCTTGGTATTTTACTTTTATATTTTTAGGCGGATTGTGATAATTTGTATAAGGTTAATTGGTAGAGACCCGGACTAGGCTACAGTGGTAGCCTACGCCTAAACCCCCTTAGTTGCAGGGAAGGCCAAGCGTAAATGGACTGATCATGATGACAAACGTGCTGAAATATCGCAACCAAAAAAATGCCGATTTTCCCAAACGTACCTTTCGAACCTACGACACACAATCCGCAAGACCAAAGACAAGATATAATTAGTTTATTATGAAACCTGCACACCTGAAAGTTCTTAGGAATTTCTTAGGTGTGTAGTCCGTCAACCATCACTAGGCCAGCGTGGCGGACTATGGCCTTAACCCTTTCCGTTGTAGAAGTGACACGTATCCAGAAGTTGGACGTATATGGGCTGATGATGATGATGATGCTGACGGTGGTGATGACGACGATGATGATCATGAAGATGATGAAAATTCACGACAATCGGTGTTTAAATCGTCTTAACTATCGGTGGTAACTTAGCGCAGAGGCAATATCGTAAAAGGTCAATCCGAGGTGCGACTCCTGCCAGTTGAAAAAAATATCGGTAGTAAGGCTATCAGTGTCAAAAGGGCGGATACGTCCATCCAGTCCATTCAAAACAATACGTACAATAGCAAAACAATATAAAGTAATGCAAGCGACCTCGAACCGCCGACGGACATTACGCACGGTCTGCGAGGGCATTCTGTTTCTTATTTGCAGACATTGACACACTTGGACCCTACTTCTTTTCTACCCGCCCTTGGGTCTACTAGTTTGTTTAGGTGATGTATTGTAACCTGTAACTATGTGTTAAAGTATTTTAAGAAGTTGCTGATTAATTTTATGATATAATATTTATTTATTCCAAAATGCTGTGTTAAAATAAAAGTAATTCTTAAAATCCATGCCATATTACATAATAAATGTGTATAAGTTTTCACACTAGGCAGTGCCTGTATCGTGAGATGTTCTTGATCTTGCAATTGGTTCAATAATTTTGCTACTTATTTACGCCCTCGCTTCACCAGCTATTTTGCAAATCCTACCGAAATAGAAGACAAGTCTGTTGCTGGTTCTGATACATTTTCAGACTAAGGTATTGGGAATGCTTTATACCCCAAAAACATAATTTTTCGCCTCGAGAATCGACGAGACCTTTTTTTCTAGTTGCACATTACAGTCTCGAATCTAACAAGGTAATTCAAATAAAATCTAAGTATACTAATTATATCAATATAGACTACATGTCTGTAACGCTTTCACGCCTACTCAGCCCAAGCATTCCAGATATTTCTACACGATGATGTACATTTTTCAGCTCATATTTTTCCCAACTTCACTGTCATGCAAAACCTGCATAATACTGATATGCCGAGCTATCAATCGAGCGGGAGCGAGTCGTGGGAGATCTTGACATCCTTACTGAAGCATTGTTTGCGACGGTGCTACGTCATCGGGGCTATCGGAACATCGCTGTATCGAGACTGGCGGCATTAAATTATCCCGCTGAATCTTGACTATAAAGCTGTATCTGAGCTGCATTTCTTCCGCAACTTAGTCTTCTTAATATGGTTTGTAAATGGAAGGTAAGGAGCTTCGTCTTCTTGGGTAGAATCGGGTATAGAAATGTAATGTGTCAGGGAGATGTCAGGATAGCCATTCTATTGTATTGTTTAAGGACATTTTCAAGTCTTATTGAGGTGAATTTTTACTAGTTTTTGTGGGATGGGATACCATACCTAACATATTCATACATAGACTGACTGATTATTCGAGTTTTTTTTTCCATTTACGTAAAAAACTGCACACTAATTAATTCAACTAAGTATGATAAACTTTAGTAATAATAATAAAGTAGTAATAAAGTATAAGTAATAAAGAAAATATCGCGCCGAGGAAGAATTGGTGCGACCCGTTTATAACACAAGGAAGATTAACTTTTACAATGAAACTTCCACTTGCGATAATTTTCAATAAAGTTACTATGAAGTTTAATAAGTCAAAACCAAGCATTCAAACGACAAAAACCTACATTTAAAAGTAAAACACCCATCAATTCGACTATAGCAGGAGACGTTTCACGAGACACGCGGGCAGAAGCGTCATGCGACATTAAACCGGGACAAAAGCACAGTATAAAGATACAACGGTACCCGATCAATTTATGTAGGGACGTAAAAACACATTGATTCTTCGACAACTTTTGTATAGGTATCGGGGGAAGTTTTTGGGCGAATGGAGCATAAGATATATAGGTTAGTTGATGACAGGATTTGACGACAACCGTGTCATGTTATGTATATATGGCAACGCCTTTCCTCTGACTGGAATAAGGCCTAAAAAACCCTCTAATTGGTAGAGAACGCCCATGTTCAGCTGTGGGCTCAGGATAATCTCATTTATATGTCGAAATGCTATTGTCAAATAAATATTTAAAGCATGAGCATTATAATTCAGAATTATATAAGGCAGGTTGGGCTTTTGAGCTTGTATTAAACTATCACCACTGAATAGAGGTAACCTTTTCTTATTACCCCAGGCAAGGTTGTAACAAATATACGAGCTAGGTACAAAATACTGTAATATAATGTTACTAAGTAATTTTCCTCACCGCAATGCTGTGACTTATTCCACTGATTACGTGTGTGTAACCCAACACGACGACATATCGACCCATTCGAGGAATATTAAAAAACGTAATGTTTATTCGCAGGAAAAAATCAACGCTTTGTTTGTGTACGAAAAGAGTTTGTAGTCCATTAATAAATTTACATTTAAATTTTAAACCATTAATTGCACATATGATGAATCACACAGAATAAATATGAAGTAAAAAATCTTGAGAAAGAGACCCCACAACTTGGAAAAACTCAACAAGAAAATAATACACATTATGATTATTTTTAAAGTAACAATTTAATATTCACAATCACAATGGACAGCAGAATCATTTGGATATGATCACTACATAACACTCCCATCAAAATTGCTTCCCATTTGTCAGAAAGAATAAGTGATATTCCACCCCTCTCTTGCTAAATAGTCTTACGTAATAAACAACCCCTGACATAAAGTCAATATAAATACAACACATCAATTACTAAAATAAGTCCTCCTACAAATTGCAGGTGAGTACTACATACTCTCGACAATTCCCGGGTTGATAATCAGGAACAAAGGATGGGGTATAAAAAATACAATAGACGAGGGCGACGACCCCGAGAGCCGACGGGTAGGAAATGGCTGATATGAGCAAAAAATCTCACAACCAGCCGCCGAGTAATCGATTTTAACGCACGAACCGCTCCTGCGATAAACCATAGACTACGCTTTATCATTTTTAACAGGGTTAACGCGGAGGTTTTATGCTAAATGATTATGTAAGGTTTATGCAACCTCCATGCTGTAATTTGGATTGGAGACGACTAATTATAATGAAGGCAGATAATAATGTTCATTTCTCAACGAAATAACGGTAAACAGATACAAAGATACTCGCCCCTATATACCAACAGGGATAAAGAGCGTTTAATTCATTTCACATAGGCCAGGGCTTCCCAAACTGTGCGTCGCGACGCCCTGGGGCGTCGCAGCAACATCCGAGGGGCGTCGCGAGGCGATCGGCAAACATTCGCTGTCCGTATTTTTCTGATAACCTCATATTACGCTAACTACTGCTGTTTTTATTTCCAGTAAAGTAGGTAGTTTTGATGATGGGGGGGGAGGTGCGTCGCAAGAAAAATAATAATTCTGTAGGGCGTCATAGTGTAAATAAGTTTGGGAACCCCTGACCTAGGCTTTTCAATTTCCACGTAATAAGGGGGAGGGGTTATAACCGTTTTGATGAAATTTTTATTTGAAGCGCAATGATTTTACGGGCGTAAAAAGGGAAAAGTGAAAAAAGTATATACCGAATGTATCCACATAAATTATTTAATTTTTTGATAAAAACCACATGATAAAATTTAGTATTTTTTAAATTTGCCGCCAAAAGACAGGCGCGACATGTATATTATTATGTTACATTGCTGATAGTCAGAGCTCAGAATTTACTTCTTACCGCCATTCATCTAGGACATATTCGTGAAGTCCCTATTACGAGAATTGCACAATCGCATGTATAAACACAATATTTGCAACCGAGTCGATCGCAAGCGTGACAACTCAATATAAAAACTACTTAGAACTAAGTCACAAATTCACGATACACCGCGAATGTTTGCACGTAACGTCAGCGAGCGATGACCTCGGACGTAAAGCTGCAGTTTGGGGCAAAAACTAGATTTCCTAGATGTAGATATGGTGTGGTGATTAGACGGGGGCCCCTGTTTGTCACACAGCATATGTCTTCGTTTGTTTTTTAGTTTGTTAAAAAAAATCCGTGTGCGTCTGTTGAATATGAAAATGTAAAAGCGAATCTTTGTAATTCAATGTATCAAAAAATTTATGTTTTGCCTATATATCGGTAAGAATAGGTATGGATGCATTTTTATGCCTTATTTACCAGCGTGGGATCAAAACTAATTATGTGAGTGAACAAGTAGATTGAAAAAAATCGTCTGGACTTGTCCACTTTCTGATACAATCGGTGGACATTTTTTACAATTTCATAAATATAAAGTAATACAAGTATACGGTACATTTCGGTCGATAGATGTGCGTGTTCATCCGCCGTCTGCTAGGATTACGCCCATGAATCATCTCTAAGGGCAGACGGCACCAACGACGACGCCTTGTCGTCAAGCTATTTGTCACAGACAAGTTTTACGGAGATATAAAATGTATGGGTTTATTTTAGTATATTTTTAAGAATAAAGAAAGATACTCAAACTTAACATAGGTCAAATTTTGATGCAATGTTCAGAAATTAAACAATCCCTCCCGTCTTTTATAAATTCATAGCTTTAAAAAAACTTTTTTAAGCCTCTCAATTACACATACACAATGTGGCTATTCAAAAGTAAATGAGACTTTTAAGCGTAGCATATTCACATATTTGTAGGCTCACATGAGATTTTTTTTTTTTTTTTTTTTTTTTTTTTTTTTTTTTTTTTTTTTTTTTTTTTTGTTTTAGTTTTTAGTTGTCATGGTTTCTATTTCTGTTTTTTTTTTAAGTAAAGTGTATATGCTGGTGGGTGGTGCAGAGATTGAAGAATTGCATCGAGTGGTACGTCATTTATACATACAATATTATACTTATTTTTAATATTACTTCTCACGTATTTATTTATTTGTTTTATTATTATTTTATATATATACTTTACTTACATATTTATATAACATACTTACCTATTTATCAAATGATTTCTGACAGTGATTCTTATTATACAGCCAATAACTCTGATGATTCGTGCAGCAATTGCAGTTTAAATTCTATGACTGATGGACTCAATGATTTTTTAAGTAAAACTTTCAATCCATCTAACGGCATATTTCTTAATGTTTGTCATATTAATGCCCAGAGCGTTCCGAGCCACTATAGCGAGCTGACAGAAACGTTCACAGACGTCAACGTGCATGCCATCCTCATCTCTGAGACATGGCTCAAACCTCAGCTCCTTTCTACCACCTACCCGCTTTTTGGTTTCACTCTGATTCGAAATGACCGCGTTGTCAGGAGGGGAGGTGGTGTTGCTATTTATCTTCGCTCAAATCTCACCTACACCGTAATAGCTGCCTCCTCTTCTGACGGTCATGACAGTGTGGAATATCTTTTTCTTGAGGTTTGTGTCCGGGGAGTTAAAATTTTGTTTGGTGTTGTCTACTGTCCCCCCTCCCTAGACTATTTCTCCAGTTTCGAATCGATTCTGGAATCTTTAGGGTCTGAATATGCACACCACATCATCATGGGAGATTTTAACACCAATCTCCTTGAACATAAATCCTGCCGATCCCATAAACTGCTTAATATAATTGAGTCAGCCAGTTTGCATGTTTTGCCACTGCAGCCGACTCACCATAACCCTGATGGTAATGACACCTGGCTAGATCTTATCCTCACCTCTGATCCTTCCCTAGTTCCTTGTCATGGTCAGCATCTCGCCCCCGGTTTTTCGCATCATGACCTCATATACATGTCCTACGCCCTAAAACCTCCCAAATTCCCCACCAAAGTTTTGCACATGCGTTGCTTTGGACGCATGGACACAGACCAACTTTGTCAGGATGCTGCAAAATTAAACTGGGACTCAATATTCGCAGCTTCAACTGTCGACGATAAAATAAAATTTTTTAATGATATCGTCCTGACACTTTTTGACATCCATGCACCACTAAAACCAGTGAAGTTTAAAAGACCTCCGGCTCCCTGGATGACGAGTGAGATTCGGATGGCGATGAGACGCAGAGATCAAGCATACCGTAAGTATCGAAAAGACCGTTCAGATGAGAAGTGGAGTCAATATAAGACTGCAAGGAATCGGTGTAACCAGATGATACGCAACGCCAAACGCCACCATATTCTCAGTAATATTTCCTGTTCATCATCCGCCGATATTTGGAAGTTTCTCAGAACTTTTGGAGTTGGGAAACGAAAAAATACCGAAATTCAGAAGACCTTTGATTTGGACGCTATCAACCGTTTTTTCACCACATGTAATTTGATAGACGGACAAGTCAAACGTCAAGCGCTGGATTACTTGGCAGGGCTTCCACGCCCTAATACTAACCCTTTCACTTTTTCTCCAGTGGCATCGGTTGAGATTAAGAAGACAATCCTCTCCATCAAATCCAATGCCATGGGCTGCGACAACATCAGCCGCCGCATGATCATGGCAATCCTCGACTATATCCTCACACCACTCACACATATAGTCAACTTTTCTTTTAGCGCTGGTATTTTTCCAACTTCTTGGAAAAAAGCCTACATTATCCCTCTTCCTAAAGTTCCAAACCCTACACTTCCCAGTCACTTTCGTCCTATTTCCATTCTCCCATTCTTGTCCAAGGTGCTAGAAGCGTGCGCCCACAAGCAAGTGTCCAGGTTTGTTTATCAAAATAATTTGATAAGCACACTTCAATCTGGTTTCAGACCTGGCCACAGCACCACGTCCGCTCTCCTCAAAGTGACTGGCGATATTAGAGCAGCCATTGAGGATACCAAAGTCACTGTGTTGGCTTTGGTTGACTTTTCGAACGCTTTTAATACCGTCAGTCACGACATCCTTCTCTCTATCCTTTCCCATCTTATGATCTCACCCGTTGCTCTGGATTGGTTCTCAACGTATCTTCGTGGACGCCAGCAGTCGGTGCGCCTCGATACAACCATGTCAAAATGGAGTGAGCTTGACTCTGGTGTTCCACAAGGTGGTATTCTTTCTCCTTTATTATTCTCAGTTTTTATAAATCTCATAACCCACGGACTTCAGTGTTCGTATCATCTGTATGCCGATGACTTGCAGCTGTATGCACAGGCTCCAGCTGATTCCATCTCTGTTGCAATAGATCTTGTCAACAGAGACCTGGAATATATAAGAAGGTGGTCTGTAGATTTTGGCCTTGCTGTGAATCCCACTAAATGTCAAAGTATTGTTATTGGTAGCCAACGGGTTATACGCACTTTGGACTCAGCAACTATTCCACCAGTAATATTCGACGGCAAGGTTATAAACCTGTGCGCCACTGTCAAAGATCTCGGGCTTCACATTGATAATTCACTAAGCTGGCAGCCCCAAGTGACCTATATTTGCCATAAAGTCACTGGTATGCTCCGCGTTCTCTATCGCCTGAAGAACTTTCTCCCATCTAAAACCAAGGCAATGCTTGTGCAAGCTTTGATCCTACCCATAATCGACTATGGTGATGTGTGCTATTTCGACCTGAATGCAGACCTCCTCAATAAACTTGACCGGCTTCTCAATAACTGCATTCGATTCGTATTTAATCTCCGTAAATTCGATCATGTGTCCTCCTATCGCGCGCAGCTCAAGTGGTTGCCAATTCGGCAGCGTCGTGAGCTGCGAGCACTTCTAACTTTATTCTCTATTCTTACGTCATCTACTGCACCTTCGTATCTATCCGACTTCTTTCATTATTTACATGCTAACCACGTTAAAAATCTCCGTTCTAAAAATAATCTCCTCCTTCTCTGTCCTTCTCACACTTCTAGTCTGGTTCACTCGTCTTTCCTCGTTCAGTCTTGTCTTCTATGGAATGCTCTCCCTCTAGAGATGAGGATGTGCAAGACTCGTGAAACGTTTAAGGCAAAGGTTCGCGAATTGCTGTTAAAGAGAATCTCAGAATCTTGATAATAGTATATTTGTATGTATTATGGTATGTTGGTATATGTATATTTATATGTATCGATTATTATTACAATTAATTCTTTACTTCTAATGTATGTATTTATAATATTATATATATATATATATATATATATATATATATATATATATATATATATATATATATATATATATATGTATGTATATATTTTGTGTGTCTTTATAATTTATTTTATTTGCACACCTGCTGCGTATTATCTCTGCATCACCCAAGGTTCGACTGGTAGAGAATGCCATCGGCATTAAGTCCACCTTTACAAAAATTGTAAAAAGTGTAAATAAATAAATAAATAAATAAATTTGTTTCACGACGAAAATAAATTTCTTAGGCTTTAATTTTTTCTATTTTTCTACTTTTATAGACAACAAATACTTGTTTATCCTAAAAACTTTTTTCAATATCGAAGAACCCACGCAAATGAAACTGTTTTACTATATATCTATGTACCTATATGAAATTGACAGTATACAGTTGAGATAGCATAGGAATTGTCGACAGCATCGTCGGCGTCCACTTAACGATCTGTTTACGATTGGCTGCAGGAAGCCACATCGCACTTGAACTACGGGGCGGCTGCGATTGAACTAAATATATACTTTGTTTTATTATCACTTGATTGAGAGTGCTCGGCGTACAGCGTGATACAATGAGGTGCTTGGCTTTGGGCATTTTCAAATATTATCTTCAAAGTAGTGACGGCATTGGGGTTGAGGCACGCGGTCGATAATTTCGGCGGTTGGGGACTTAATCCCCAGTACTTTCAACTTTTTAGAGTTATGTGCGTATTCAAAAATATCACATGCTTTAACGGAGAAAAAAACCATCGTGCGGAAACCAAACCCAAGTTACACCTCGAACTTATATGTATAAAAATCGTCTGTCAGCATAAAACCTTATAAGCAAATCTACCAATCTAGAAATCAAACCCACGACCTTAACCTCTAGTCGCACACCCTTCAAACAATCTACAAAATTGTACAGATATCACGTACACTTGCGAACCTAGTCTAACCTACGATAGTTGTGTAGGAATCAATAGCCGCTACGCCGGCAACTAACGGTCACATGTAATTTATTCGATACGATTGATCCGACAAGGACTCGACTTGTGTTACAGCTTGTTTTTATTAGCGCTATAAACACGACATACAAAGGCAATTATTGTGAGGACAGTATTTGACCAAATAATTGTGTTTGGGGCTGTTCAAGGTAAATTTATTAAATGATATTATAACTGTCTGGTGTGGTTGTAAAGGTAAGTGTCGTGTGATCTATAGGACTTGACTCGGGCAGGTTATTATTGGGATTTACCATTAGGAAATTCTCAGTAACACGGAGACTGGCCTGATATTACGTGGGACTGATACATACCTGGCGAAATGTAAGGGCAGAATTGCACCTCTGCTTATGCCTTAGGGGAATACAGACGTTAGGTTATGTATGTATGAATGATATGATTAAAGAAAAACCGTCCATTCCTGTTTACCCCACTTTACGTTCTACTACTGAGCACGAGTGAAGACCCGTAAGACTAGAAGTAGTCTATTGCAGATTTACATACTACACTTAGCTAATAAATATTACTTTGAGTTTACAAGGAAAACTCAAAGTTATGTTTTTTCCTGAATACTTTCCATACACATAGCTTTATAATATTAGATAACGCTGTGATTTATCTCAACGTTCTGGCAGGTCTTTTCCGTTCTTCTATACTTACATTAAAAAAGTAAAACACCTTTATAATCAATGAAACAATATTACAGCAAAATGAAGCATGCAGTCACTTTCAAGGCTAAATGTTAAGTAAAACCTTCATAATTACCCAGTAAAGCAATTAATGAGACTCATTGAACCTCCAAGCGCTACGGAACATTGGGGTAATTATTCATTTATTAATTCAGTTTTGCACCGGTAATGCAATATCGGAACCGAGCCGAGGCCGATACTGTATCGGTGTCGCGACCAACAATGTATGATTATAGCACCGCTTTATTTCATACTGTGACATCTAAAGCTTTATACTTAACATAAATACATAAACTCACGCCTGTCTCCCGCTAGGGTAGGCAGAGACTATATAGTGCAAATGTCACGGTCCGAAAACACCTCTTTCGCTTCCTCCACTGACATTATCCTCTTCATGCATGCACGTTGATTTCGAAAACTCTTGGACGCAGCTTCTGTACCTACACTGCACCAACTGTTTTGTGTCCTACGTAATAGGAGAACCTATTTCCGTTCCTTCGGAATATTTCCAGACTGAGAATTTCAAGAGACCGAGATTGCCTCTCATTTCCTCTAAAGGAATAGGTCAATGAACCAAGCAAGACTAAGAATGTTTTGTTTGTAAAATATATAAATATTGTGTATTAAACAGGGTTTATTCTGTACAAATAGAATATTATTGTTATTTAAAAATAACACAAATTACGTAGCAACATTACTTAACGACTTTAAAAATTTTAATTAACGTAAGTAATAATTAAATTAAATTATTATATAAAACTTTACGTAACGTACTTTTCATGGTTGTTAATTCGACCTATGCAAAGAATAAGGTCATTTAGGACTATAACACCAAAGTACTTTTTATGTCTAAAATGGACTTAAACTTGTTTATATATTACTCCATAATAATGATCATAAGTTTTGTTGTTGTTTGAAGAACATAAAAATTTACTGATAATTTCGTGCCTAATTAAGTTTAAATCGCTGAGAAAGAGAAGTTGTGCAAAAGCACATATAACTTTATTCTGCGTATAGGTCGAATTATATTATATTAAGGTAAATAAGTATTGCATAATTTTATTTAAACTTTTGTACCATTTTTATACATAATAATTTAAAAAGGATCTTTTAGTTGGTTATCATTTAATATTAAGGCTACTTATTATTACTACGAGTACGAAAATATTTTAGGAGTAACTATAACAACCCAGAAGGAATTGTTTTGGGTACATACGTAACTATGGTCCACGTAGTCAGTAAACATAACATGAGCTTTCCTTGCTTCGAGGATATTGGCTCCCATACAAAGAATACAAAGTTAAAACAAAATTGTGCCACTTTTAACAAAAAGGGCCTAGCAACAAATTAATATCAGCAACTTTACCGCGTTGAGAAAAATGCCTTAATCTAGCGTCGTGCTGTCTGCAGCTTCTTCAAACAATTGTTTAGCTGAAAACGAAGCTACAGTCGATATTATAACACCAACTTATAATAAATTTACTAATTAGTTCCAATGGAGCGTTGGCCAAACTAATTTTAGTTGGGTAAACATTTAATTGATTCTGTCAAAATCCTCTGTAACCATTTAATCTCGCCGTTGCAAATCTAATTGCTAGGTTAGTATGTTTCGATAACTTTAAATAAGAGAAAATAACTCCGTAATACTATGAATTTTACGCCTATGACGTATTGAGAAAGAAATAATTTATTAGACAAACAATGGTTTTGTCTGAATATTTTGTAGGGCTCAAATCTTAGGGTTACAAATTAAAACTAAACATTAAATGCGATCTATTTATGTAACTACGTCATTAGTATTAAACCTTAGGTTCTAAGTAGTTTCTTACGATTATTTTTCATTTCTCATCTATCCTTTCTATATGACCATCCTATGGTAGTCTCTAAAAGATCCCCTTGATTTTCCCTCTGTGTTTTTTATTCTATCCATTTTCTCCATAATAAACGTACAAAATGTTTAAATAAAATAAATAAGATAATATTATTTTTATTGGTTTCAAACAAATTCCCCAGTTTTAGTATATGTTGCTCCTAAGTTTTTTTGTATCACAGTCCCACCAATTCTTCTCAGTTCATAGATGGTGTGTGAGCTATAAACAAACCTGTGTTCCCATTGTGGGATTCATTAGAAACTGTGTATTAACACGAACAAAATTACCGCCAGGAAGGGAACTAATTACTCCAAAATGGAGGTTCGAAGGTCGCCCGAAAATATACTGGGATTTTAGTTATTTTAACCCTGCATTGTTTATTGGACTAACTGGAGCTTGGGTGGTATAGGATGTTGATATTTGCATTCGCAGGGATAATGATATAAGCGTAAATTATAAAACTAAGGCAACTCTTGCAAGTCTGTACCGGGCTAAGCCGGTATATTATCTTTAACAGCGAAGGAAAATATCAAAAGACAAAAGTTTCATATAAGGAATTTCTTATATACTTAAAATCTACCAATCAGCTCCAGGTCTTACAGCTGGACTAAGATCAAACCCTTTTAATTATGAAGTAAAGAAAAGTTCATATAGGTACTAACACAAATAGATACAAACACGGTATAATACATCATATTATACACATTACACAATCACCAAAACTTTTACTCCATAATGAGGGTAGTAACAAAAAAATCCCAATTTATGTGATGACGTCACAAAAACAAAAGACAACGGCCAATTTCTTGCACTTTCGTGTGTTGTCTATTGTGTGCAAGTATATCACGTTCGCGCCCGCCTCGTGGTCACCACAGCGTGAACGGTCGATGCAACCGCTCGTACGGGCTCCGGTGACCACGCAACACTATATTACCCGGACATATGTTACTCTACACTGCAGGGAAGTGAAGGTTAGGAAATGTACTTGCGTTTTGTTTCTTGTATGATATAGTTTTTATACTTTTCAATTGAGGTGACAAAAGACTTGATTTTAAGGGCACGCAATACGCGGTATTAATTTATACCATTAGACACATATTAACCCTCTCAGTACATTGTTATCAGTCACTAAAGGAAAAAATCATCATCATAAGCGTAATCGGATTTATACAGCATTTCGTAACGACAACGGACGAGTTTATCATTCCAAGCAATAAAATTTAAGAGCAAATCAATTAAATTCGCAAATAGGATTTTACCCTGTATATAAGAATTAATAAGATTTTAACTGTACTATACATACTTTCTGCATTTGTCTCTATTATAACATTAATGCAAAACGAAAAAAGTAGTTTTCAAACACTCAATACACAATCCGTCATATTCCCAAATAATGGTCACCGTTTACCCGGCACGGTCTAGTGCACAACGAGACGTATGGTCATAGCACCCGGCTACCTCAATACCAACCATATGGACTGACTTCGTGCAGTAATGAACAAAAACGAACGAAGAAATACGTTAAGAAAGTTGGGAGATTAAAAAAAGGGAATGCTTAGTGATTAGTCTATAATAGGTACCGTAAAAAATAAGACCCTTTGGAGTACAGAAAAGGTTTCCTTGCGTTAAAATATAAATCAAAACGTTTTTATTGTCCTATTCCATCTGACTACCACAGCAAATCATTGACATCGGAATCGATAGTGGGTCTAAGGGATAGCTAATACAACAATATATTCAATATTTCTTAATGAACTTGCTTACTCCAGCATTTTGTCTAAATCGAGGTAAAAAAATTCTTGAACGCTTTTCCTTAACTAAGGCCACAACCAGGCCTCCCTTTTTAATTACTGAAAATTTAAACCCACAAGATTAATGACTATAACGAGGATACAGCAGGGAACTCTCCTTTTTGCAAAACTCCTTTGAAAAATCCTACGACCCTATTACCACAGCACATTCTGAAACGCAACCACAATTCAGCGTAGGATATTTAAGCGTACATTACCTCATTGTTTCAGCTCTTAATTGCAAGACTTAATTGCGAACGAGCATCGAATGCGAACAAAGCTATTAAGCCACGTAAAAAGCGATAAGGACTTCTAATTGGTAACTGCGGGTAGTGGAAAAAAGTCGAGTTCTATTGTGTCGATTGTATATTCAACGACAATAGGGTAACTTTTACATTATATTTTATGCTCCACAGTCATTCTTGAGCTTATTCTGATCCTACAAATGCTACAGAGATTAATGCAATAGACTTGAAATATTTATTATTTAAGGACAAGGTTTAAAAAGTAATTCTATTAAAGATCACCTCTATTGTATGTTTAAAGATATAAAAGCTCTTTAGAGGAAGTTGTCAAACATGCGGATTTCTTGTTTTTTCCTGGAACGCTAAAGTATTATCTTCATAAGCCCATATACGTACCACAGCTGGGCACGGACCCCCTCCATAGTCGATGTTTCCTCGCGATGTTTTCCTTCACGATTAAAGTAAGCGATATTCATTATAATAGGTTCTCGACCATGTATAAAGTATCATATTTACTACAAATTCAAAAAACTTCAAAAGCAAAGAAGTCATCCTCCGTAAAATAAACTGAGGTATCACATACTCAAATCAGATAGTAAACCCGCAATGTAAAGCGTACACGAAACAAGTGTCATTGAACTCTAGCGTCAGGTTTTTTTTGCTAGGATTCTTGTTTAGTTATTAAAACAGTATTAAAAACAAGTTCCATAAATAATTCTTATATATTTCAAGATGTATTGCTAACAACTTTTGTTTTCATCGCGTTTGATAGTATTTAAAAAAATCCTTATTCAACCGAATAAAAATATTTCGCTAATTTTTTGGCGATCAGCCACCATAGCCAGTTCAAAGATACTTTTATAATTAGATGATTTGTTGAAAGTAGTATACCTAAACATATTTTTAACTTTGTTTACTAGAAGGGGAATCTTAAATATATTTAGTAACTTAATTATCCTTTTCAAACTTTACAAAATATATAAATGTGGACTTACCTCTTTTTTCTTTGCGGTGCACAAACGTCTGAAAACAACATAAAGAATATTAATTTTATACCAAAAGTGCGTTCTTTAAAAAATCTTCTCACAAGATTACGTAGGGTAGTTGTTATTGTTGATAACATTATGTGCTTAAATCATAAATTGGAAGTCATATCACTTTAACGATAACTTATTTTGGAATGTATTTGTCCTTCTGGATTATACCGAATATAATCGAATAACGAGCATACAACTTCGATTTGCTTCAGTTACCATCTAAGTGTTTAAACTAAAAATCTTCTCAACTATTTTTTTTGTTAGTTATATCTATGTTTAAAATAAAAACACGCTCAAACCCCACACTAAAATAATAGTCCTAAAGTGAAAACTAAGAGACCCTTTTAGGTCCCACAAACCCAAAACATCCAACACATCAACAAACATTTGTCTCGCTACGAGGATAGAACCCACAGCCTCTTGTTTCGCAATCTGCCTCCTACACGACTGTCAAGGTTTTCACGTAAAATCCGTATACACTAAACCATTGAACACGGATCATAATCCTGTCTAAAATATCTAGAACACTGGTATGTTTAGCCGCATCGTGAATTTGCTGGAGTCTGCGCCCGACGCGTGGTGTCATTAACTCGTACACATCATTAGTGATTTCACGCGACACTCGCCGGCACACTTCTACGGCACCGTTTCTAATAACTATGGTATTGTTTACTCCAGTATGTAGTGTAGTTTCAGCTGGAGTGATCCTACTGTCGCCACACAGTCATGAAGCTATGAAAATTTGACTTTAGGAGTGAATGTAGTCGTTCTAAATATTGCCTTATAGCTAATCTAGCTAGCCAACAAGATTGAATTACAAGTATATCTCACTACTGGGCCACCTCAACAAACTAGAGAGTTTAAACTTTAGTCCACCACACTGGCCTAGTGTTAAAATTCTAAAATTTAGATTTTTTTTTTGTGAGGATTTCGACCGCTAAAATTCTCGACTGGGCGCTTAAATTTCGACATTACTACTTATTGGGCTTAAAAGTGCAATTAATTAATATATGATAAAACGCCAGTAGGTATTATATAAAGTTGAGCTACTCTGTAATTTTCATTTTCTTTAAAAAAACTGTAATAGAAGTTGAAGATATTGGTAAAACAGGAATAATGTGGATAACTCTGGAAAAATCTCTCGTCATATTTATGTCTATACAAGAAAATGGTAGTAGCATTAATTTAAAGGTTTACTAAGTAAATATTTACATCAAGTGTCAATAGGCAAAAATTGTTCATTAAAATTATAATTAAAATCACATATACCCGAAACTACTCAATGTAGCTTTTAATAATTCATGCGATATTAGCGGTCAACGACACGCGAGTTGGCATTAAGTATCACGGTTTCATATTCCCAGTTTACGAAATATGATATCATTAAAATTATAAGTAAAATAATATATATCATGTTTTACAATTCGCCTTACTTGGGAATTAATTGAACATTTTCAATCTCGTTTTCTCTAAGGTTACAAGTCACTTAAAAAACAGACTGACAGATGATTGAGTAGAAGTTAAATTAACTCACTTTTAAGAGTAAGGTTGCTAGTGTAGCATTCTAGACCAACTTATTAAAAAACCATTCATTTTTATCCTAACAAGCTTTACTCAGCATTACATATTTCTTTGGGGCTCAGTTATAATCTCCATGAAAGAGTTGACTAAACACCAGCTTCTGAAACGATGGGCTTCTTGTTCAATACCCATAAGGAGACAAATGATTCACAAATATTTCAAACTGTGTGTTACGAGTGCGAGAAGTCTCTCGTAGTGTCTGATACATTGAAAGACATCCACAGCTGGATATAGGCCTCCCCCAAAGACTTCCAAAGTGCTCTCAGAAGCAGCCTATATCCAGCGACTTATAGCAATATTCACTAAGTAATTTTAACTTTAATACACAAAATTATACCTACAACCTCAATTCCAGTTTTCTATGAATCACAAAATGTAAAAACGCGATTGGCGAGCGATAACAAGGCATCGACGATACAAAAAGCGCACGCGAAGCGTTTACCGGCCGCGCGTGACGACTCACAACCGTTGCATCTGGGCTGAGTTGCGCAATTAATTCTATTGCTCGCCAATTGTATGGCAAATCTCAGTTTGCTACGTTATTTACATTTTTATATAGAATTGTGTTCTTACTCGATGGAATCTTAGAAATTCTCAGTTGTAGCACGGAGTCATGAAATATGCCTGATATTGTAGGTGTATTAAATATTACTCTTTCACCTTGCTAAGATGCAAACGTAATTGTGGTAACGTCATATCATTCTCAGCCTATATATCTCCCACTGCTAGGCTCGGGCATCTTCTACAACTGAGAAGGTTTTAGACATAAGTCCACCACGCTGGTCTAGTGCGGGTTGGCAAACTACACACCTAAGGAATTCCTAAGATCAGCGTTCAGGTTTCTTCCTCACAATGATTTCCATCACGGTTAAAGTATGTGGTGGGTATAATTAGGTGATAATTTATTGTGAATAGATTGACGTAAGCAGTGATGGCCTCGAGGTTTGGGCGCCCGGTCGAGAATATCGGCGGTCGCGGGTTCGAACCCCAGGCACACACCTCTGACTTTTCGAAGTTATGTGTGTATTCACATTGAATTATCACTTGCTTTAACGGTGAAGGAAAACATCGTGATGAAACCTGCACACGTAAGAGTTCTTAGGAATTTCTTAGGTGTGTAGTCCGCCAACCCGCACTAGGCCAGCGTGGTGGACTATAGCCTAAATCCTCTCAAGTGTAGAGGAGACCTGTGCTCAGCAGTGGGCGTACATGGGTTGATGAAGTATGTATAATTGTATTTAATTGCAAGTTTTTGCGTATTCCTAATACATAAACAAGTTTTCAAACTTATAGAAAACCTTATATAGTATATCAGACTCTACTATAGAGTAAAAGTTCAATTAAAATAATTGTACAAAAGATTATATACATCGACCGAGTTGGCTAGCTACCATCTTCCTGATCGAATGTCTAGCCAAATGTCACTGTTACATATACCAAAGGGTTGGGACTTGGGACATAGCTCTTACGCTAACTGCATACTTCAGGTCATTGAGAGAAGGCTTACATAGTCTATATATATAAAAGAAAGTCGTGTTAGTTACACCACTTATAACTCAAGAACGGCAGAACAGATTTGGCTGAAAATTGGTAGGGAGGTAGCTTAGAGCCAGGAGACGGACATAGGATACTTTTTATCCCGTTCGATAGCGTTCCCGTGGGACTTTTCATTGTTTTCTTTATCCATACAAAAGTTTCGTTTTAATAATTAAGTCAATTTAAACTTTAATACAATACAATAAAGTTTAAATCGTAGTGGAGGAGTTCTATGTTATAAAAATGAATTGCTCGATGTGTTCCTAAGCGCAAATCTCGAGAACAGCTGAACCGATTTCGCTAATTCTTTTTTTATAATATTCCTTGAAGTACGAGGATTGTTCTTACGGAGAGATACATTTTAATAATTGCCTGAAAAGGTCTAAAAATAATACTTTTCTATATTCCCATACAAAAGGTTCGTAATGATACTTAAGTCATTTTGAACTTTAACACCATACAAAATTTCCTGTCATTTAATGGTCATCCCGTCGATGCAGTTAGAGGCCCCCTCAAATAAAAGAACTTATTAAAATAAGCATTTTGAATCGACAATATGTATCTATAACATTCGAATTATTGCGTATTTTAGATGTTAAAAATGCAGAATTCTCATGACAATGGATTGACATTTTTTGGCTGTCAAATATTAAGGCGTTCAGAAATTTATTTTGTGTAACAAATCTCCTTGGTAGTGCCTAATATTTTATTTTTTATTATGCTTGAATATCTAAAATATTCTAAATCTCCATCAAGAAATATTAATAAATGGTCAGGGGATGCCTTTTCCATTGATCTAGCCAGTCATGGAACAGGGCTATGAGTTCGCGACCTCGGCCCCCCGAGCTGTTGGAGTCTCCCACTATTTCCTTATCCGGGACTGTGGCATCCTTACCATCAGGCCAAAAATCGTTACCTGCAATATCCTGTACCCAAACACACGCTATCTCTACCCCTTTACCAAAAGAACGAAAGCCCCAAGGAGAGTTGGTGTCAGACAGGCGGGCGGCCGTAAAACATTTGCCAAAACATTTATACAGTATGTATAATAAGAAAGGTGACAGGGCCTAGGCCGTCCCCCGTAGCCGACGCGCAGGGGCAGCACCCGGTTCCTATGAGAAATGGGCAAGGTTTGTTACACCAGCCCGGGCGCGGGCAACGTAAGACACTAGCCCGGGAAATGAGATTGAGGTATGCAAGTTGGAATGTAGGTACGACAAATGGTAGGTCAAGGGAAAAAAAAAATGGTCAACGACGAAGACTTACGAAAGACAACTGCATGCAGCAAAGTGGTATAACACGGAGTGACAGAGTCAGAAATGAATACTTTAGGGTAAGTCTGAAAGTAGCTCCTGTGATAGCAAAGATGAAAGGAAACCGTCTGTCATGGTATGGGCACATTAAGAGAAGGAATTAATCATATGTAGGAAAAAAAAGTGATGAACATGAAAGTGGATGGATGGGCGAGCCGAGGAAGGCCAAAAAAGAGATGGATGGAGTGCGTGGCTGAAGATATGAAAAAGAAAGGGGTGAATGAAAACATGACGGCTGACAGGGATGTGTGGAAAAAGAAGAGATACTGCGCCGACCCCAAGTAATTAATTGGGACCAGGGCAAGGGGATGATGATATACCTAAGTAATTAAAAATTAAATTCTGTTAATAAGTAACAAGACATTCATTGACTGGTAGGGCGATACGAAGTTTGCCGGGACAGCTAGTGAATATATAAATAAATATACCGGACATACATAGTTCTAATCCCGCACTAAGATACAAGTCTTGTGTCGTGGGTATCAGAAACTACGAGACACTTTTCGGTCTCACAAACACCCAGACACGAAACAAATTTTTGTAGATCCCACAAACTCTTTAAGAAGGCAATTGGCTTCATTATTATTCAAAATTTCGTCAAGACAAATATATATACAATATGTTAATAACACATTAGACCGTACTGCAATACCAATGTGCATTACGTAATAGAATTAATCCGCACGGTTAGTGAATAACAGCCATTTGCAATCACTCCACGACAGAATCTTGTTGGATACAGTTATGAGACATTCATTGAGCGAATCTACTGAGGATAGAAGGTTATTTAGGTCAGAGAATGTTACATGATGCCGCCGCATAAATTAGTCTATAATTTGTACTGGCTGTCTAAGTATCTACGACTTAGATAATATTTAAGTAAAGTTAACTTTATTCAATTTCGTATGCAGAACATTAAACTTTAAAAGGAATATTATTCCCCGGATTTGGCACATTGCTGCTCCGCTCCTATTAATCGTAGCGCGTTGATATGTAGCCTATAGTCTTCCTCGATAAATGGGCTGTCCAAAACTTAAAGAATTTATCAAATCGGACTAGTAGTTCCTGAGATAAGCGCGTTAAAACAAAACATACTCTTCAAGTTTATAATATTTGTATAGATTTACATAAAATGTACATAGCTACAGTATTCTCGATTCTCCATGCTGGATAGTTGTTCCCGCGTAATATTTATGCGTTCGTGACGTCCAAGTTTCAACATGCCGTGTCAAAGCTATGACCTACATAACATGTTCTAAGCGTTTACTCATTTTAGACGGACAATTTCTTTTTAACTGACTTCAAAAAAAGGAGGAAGTTTTTAATTCATCTGCATTTTTTGTTTGTTACCACAGAGCTTTTGTTTACATTAAAAAAAGATCGAAAGATTTTCAGTTGAGAATAATAAATGTACACAATTCAACATTAAATAAGATTGCTTTGAGCATTCATAGCCTAAACAAATGCCACAAAATATCTAATAACGTATCTCTGTGGTCAGAAATGCTTTGGGCGCGAACCTACGAATGAAACAGCACGTGCCTTATCAGCTAGTTACTAGGCCATCATACGTATAATAATCAATCAAAAAACACATCTACAATCTCCTAGTTCCGGCACCACAGACCGCAGAAGCGTAATACGTTGAATCGCTTTAATACGTGATTTCTTTGCTGAATGGCGAATCAACGCGTATCAGATAAATGGAGATATTTATAAAAGTGAGGCGTCAACCGGGCGGTATTTTATGAAAAAAAAAGTAGGTTATATAAGTATTACTAATAAAATACTAAGCAGTGATGGCCTCGAGGTTTGAACTCGCGGTCGTGAATCTCGGCGGTCGCGGGTTCGAACCCCAGGCACACACCTCTGACTTTTCGAAGTTATGTGTGTATTCACATTGAATTATCACTTGCTTTAACGGTGAAGGATAACATCGTGATGAAACCTGCACACTTAAATGTTCTTAGAAATTTCTTAGGTGTGTAGTCCGCCAACCCGCACTAGGCCAGCGTGGTGGACTATGGTCTAAACCCGACCGTATGGTAGAGGAGACCCGTGCTCAGCAGTGGGCGTATATGGGTTGATGAAGAAGAAGAAAAAAAATACTAAAACAGGTTCAGCAGTTTTCAAGTTTTTCTCCACCAAAAAATTTTAAAAACAATCAAATCGATTTTCTTTGTAAGATTATAAACATGACTTGCATTTTCTTGAAATAGAAACGAAACGAACTACATTCGTGTAAGACGTGGAGCATGACCTTAGCCGGGGTTACAAAGCTCCCAATAATAGTGTCCTTAGCCGGATTCAAGAGAATTCGATCTGATATTTTAGGCGTAAATTCCTAAAACGCCTATTCTATTTGCCTTTAAAAACATTAGAAACCATTTTTCAACCACAAAAACATGATTCAACCACATTTATGATTTGAATATTGCGAGAAATGTCTCCCGTAATTTTTATGTTTAGTCCATTTTTTTTCCTTTCTGTGGGGGTGTATACCACGTGGCAATTGAATGCCTCATTACTTCACACTTTTAACTAATAATACCGCCAACATCTGCATTCTGCATTCACACATACAGCAATACTCAGGCTGACACGTTCTCAACACGTGGTGCATACAAGGGGGGTCGCTTTATAAAATTAATGGACCATTCGCCATTCATTTGACATGTGTCAAAATGCATATGGTTGGTACAATGACTTCTCTTCGAATAAAACGGGGCAGAACAGCCCCGTGGCGCAAATGGATAGACCAGCTTGTGAAACAAGAGGCAGCGAAATCAGAGGCAAATTTTAGTGTGATACAAATATATCTTCGTGTGGGGTCAGAGCTATGTACAATGTACATATGTGGCTGTTGGGTGCATTTATTAATTTACGGACTTGGGCCTGATGGAGAATGCAATGCAAAATTGAAACTAAATTTGACATTTTAGTAGTGGTAGCGCGACGTGAGGAGTCACACACAAATAGTGTAAGCAATTTCTTACTTCTTACAAAAGTGTGTTGTATTTCGGGTTCAGACAGCATATTCCTGTTATTTTTTTTAACTGTCTGAATCTTATTACCAAAGCTGTTAAGGTACCCACGATACAGGCAAAGTTTAGTGCTTACTCCGTAACTATATTCTGTAAAACTAGAATATCATGTAAAGTAGAATAATAAATAAATAAGAGATCATTAGCGTTTAGAATTACTAATATTTTCCCTACAATGTAACGCTGTATGTTGCCCCTTTTTAACGAGAAGTTATTAAGCTCCCCTTTCAGTTTACAGTGATTACTGCAAGGGGTGTAAGCGTGTGCAGCCTTATATCTCGACACATGCTTCTGACCTCGAACCCTTACTAGTAATAAATGCCGGCATAGTGAATTAAATCTGTCAGTATACGTCACCCGCTTTGGAGGCAGTGCGTGAAAGCTTTCAAATATTTTTTTCATTGTATTTTATTTTTCTAAAGTATGACTGAGCAGTGATGGCCTCGAGGTTTGGGCGCACGGTCGAGAATCTCAACGGTCGCGGGTTCGAACCCCAGGCACACACCTCTGACTTTTTCAAGTTATGTGTGTATTCAAATTGAATTATCACTTGCTTTAACGGTGAAGGAAAACATCGTGATAAAACCTGCACACCTAAAAGTTCTTAGGAATTTCTTAGGTGTGTAGTCCGCCAACCCGCACTAGGCCAGCGTGGTGGACAATGGTCTAAAGTCTAAACCCTCTCAATGGTAGAGGAGACCCGTGCTCAGCAGTGGGCGTATATGGGTTGATGAAGATGAAGATGACTGAGATTGAATGTAGTTTTGTTTTCCTATTTTTAAAGAGAAACGAGACAAAGGAGTAAGTTAGCCTCAAAACTAGACGAGCCATCGGTTGTCAGTCTTTGAGGTAAAGCATATTTGTTAAAAAGCAATGTATTAGCGCAGTAAACTTTTGACTGGAAATACTTTTTTAATTCTCATAATTGTTGAATCGTTTTTCGCTATGATATATAAGACTCATATAAGTAAACATTGTTTTTGTAAAACTCTTACTAGCAACAATAGATTGTAAATTTTAATCGCTGCTTTGTAGGTTATGAGAATACAAATTCTTACACGTGAAAGCTTGCGTATGGAAAACGCGGATGGAAGCTTCTTACGGTACGACATCTTGACGTTTTTTATAATAGCATGGAAATGTGACCGTAATGATTCCTGATGGTAGAAGCTGCGCGGTATAGATAGTGTTGATTCTGTGAAAAGATTACTCATGTCTTTTCAATTCTGATTCATTTATTCATTCAAAGCCTTAGTACACCACGCTGGCTACTGCAGGTTTACAGATTCTGTGCTGCTACTGAGAATTTCTTAGTGGAAAACCCCAATAACTCTAGATCGCACGGAATATTGTAAGATTTTTATTAGAGTAACCAATATTTGACCACAATAAAGAAATAGACAATATAATATGATGCCATCGAGTGAAGTTTGTGTGTTGGCCGTATGCAGCGACTACGCCGACAGTTTTACGCGGGGCATGTATTTATATCCACCAAAATAAACCAAGTTGAGAGCCCATCTCAATAACCGTAAGTGGTTGTGCCACCGCTGAAATACTCTGTCTCGACACGGTTATATGCGCATCTTGTGTTATATTTTATTTATTTACATTTTATACACAATAAATCTGATATATCCATGGCGCAGTTCGCTGGATACCAGCTTGCGAAACGAGATGCCGTGGGTTCGATCCTGTTCTGAGACAAAATGTTTGTGTGATCCACAAATATTTATTTCGAAAAGTTTCTCGTTGTTTCTGACACCCACGACATAGTAGATACACCGTACTTGTATCTTAGTGTAAGCTTTTCTTTTGAACTATTTCTAAACGGCTGGAACGATTTTGATATTAAGTGAGTTGTAAAATAGCTGCTAAAATTATTTTTCTTTACTCGAAGTGAAGGAATGCAGATGTTTAAAATTACGATGTTGCAAAACATATTTAATGCCGGCATAAAGTTAATAACTGGACGATAATAAGGCACGTCCGCATGTTTACATTCGACCTAGTTAACCGGACTATTTTTTAACTAATTACAGTAAACAGGGCGTGAACATCGCGCGTGAGATTAATTTGTACTGAGTTAACTTTATTCATATGCGATGGTATTTTTGGTTTCATTTTTACATTTACACAAGGTGCACTGATGACCTTATAAAGGTTAGTCTATTAAGCAATACTGGCTTGCTTATAACAACTTGCAAGATATATGAGCGTTGCTTAAGATAGTAATTGATAGCATAGAGCAGGGGTTCCCAAACTTATTTACACTATGACGCCCTACAGAATTATTATTTTGCTTGCGACGCACCTCCCTCCCCCCCATCATCAAAACTACCTACTTTACTGGAAATAAAAACAGCAGTAGTTAGCGTAATATGAGGTTAACAGAAAAATACGGACAGCGAATGTTTGCCGATCCCCTCGCGACGCCCCTCGGATGTTGCCGCGACGCCCCAGGGCGTCGCGACGCACAGTTTGGGAAGCCCTGGCATAGAGAATATAAAAAAGAAGCTTGGTGGGGCATTGACTGTTCTCGTAATGCTAAAATTAATTGTGTAACTTCTTGTTTATACGGGAGATGGTTTATTGTGGAGTCGGTATATTCTCATTTACATGTAAAATTGCTTTTGTTAAATAAAGATTTAAAGCTTGTAAATTATTGATTTATGAAAATCTTTATTGTACTTATATAAATTAAATTAATCAACTCAGGATGGATGAAATGGCGACAGGTCTCATCCACAATATGCGACCCAAGGATGCCCCTCAAATTGAAGGGCCGAATATACAAGTCCATGATAAGACCTGTCGTTATGTATGGATCGGAGTGTTGGGCAACGAAGAAGACGGACGAAAGACGACTGCATGCAGCAGAAATGCGATTGTTGCGATGAATGAAGAATGAATACGTTAGAGGAAGTTTGAAAGTAGCTCCTGTGATTGATAAGCTGAAAGGACACCGTCTGTCGTGGTATGGGCATATTATGAGGAGGGACGAAACATATGTTGGTAAGAAAGTAGTGAGCATGAAAGTTGAAGGATGGACAAGCCGAGGAAGGCCAAAGAAAACATGGATGGAGTGCGTGAAAAGAGATATGAAAGAGAAAGGCGTGACTGAAGACATTTGGGAGCAGGGCAAGAGAATGATGATGATAAATTAAATTAAACTTAGGAGGAAACAAAAAAAATGTTCTGAATTTGTAAGATGATCTACATTCTAGGGCTTCTATGTAAGTACCGCCAGTGGACGAAAGCAATAATTCATAAAGCTTTCCACACCCGGTATTCATCACCAAAGTCTCACTTCACACAATCTGTTTACAATACATTATCTAAACAAAACTCCTTGGAGTTTATTAATACAACAAACTATATAAACATGTGAATATCTCGCAGCAATGCTATAAATCATTGTGATATGAGGGAATGTCAGTGTTTCCGGTCCTACATTATCTCACGAGCTTTGTGTAACATATTGTTACATTCTAATAATGCATCTTTGTCATTTCCAAGAATTTGAATCAACTCTATATCAAATTGAAACAAAGGATATTAAAGGGACAAATGGAATTATTACTAGTAGTGGTATCTCGGTCCAAATAAGTGCCGTGCGATCTAGAGGTCACGTGTTCGATTTCCGTGTCAAGTAAAGTTTTATTGAATATTTCACTGTATTTAGAAATCAAAATATGTGAACATGCCGAGCGTGCCGAACTTACGATTAGGCTATCATATTTTTGCTATGCCACTTCTTAGTAATTCGGGTTGCATGTAATATTAATACTTTTATCAATCTGTGACAACCAATAGCAGCCCTTCATTTATGTTTGAATTTACTGGTCGAGTGATAGTAGTAGAATGAACAGGTAACAGACAATTTGTGACCCTTGTCCCGTCCAAAATACTGTCTATTTCCCTTCTATTCTTATTCAGCTGTTCTGTGTTGGTGGTAGGTTTTATACTTCTCAAACGCAGATGGTGAAACTATCAAAGGACACAGTTTTGGGCTGATAACTACGTAGTAGGATTAAATTGTAAACAGACAAACCTGATTCAGAAACGTTTAAAGGGCTTAATATAACCTTCCAGACTGCGTCGATAAAGCCAAACTATTTTAAATGTGAAAGTAACACTGTTTGTAACAATTTAAATGACTTTAGTACGGAGATATATAGAGACTTAAAAAGAGGAGGTACTTTTTATCCTAGAACAATGAAGTGTCCAGTGGAATGAGCACAGTAAAGCCGAGACCCACAGCCAAATTTTAATTCAACCATATGTGTTTCTAATACACCCAACAGCCACTTATACCTAGGTATAGTTTTAACCCCACACTAAGATACTAGTCTCACAAGCACCTAGACCCGAAACAAATATTCGTAGGTCACACAAATATTTGTCTCGCCCTGGGGATGAAACTCGCGACCTCTAGTTTCGTAAGCTGGTATCTAAAATAGTGTGCAGAGGTCTTGGTTCCTAAGAGACCTAAAGAGCTAAGTAAGAACATCTTGTCATACTTCATCATGGCTCCACGGATACATCGAGTAACGAAAGGATTTCTCCTTACAAAAACTTCAGCCATAAACAGCAACGCTAATTAGCCCCTCACCGCATCGCATAAACATACCCTCCAGTATACACAATAACACCCTTTAAAATATTACGACAAAAACCACCCCACACGTGCGGGCTAAATCGTCTCAAATTTAATTTTACCGTCCGTAAGAAAGGGGATGGCGGGGGTTGAGGGGAAGGGGTAGGCGCAAGGGGCAGGGGGGGGGTGTTGACCGTATTTGGGCCAAGGTCTCCAAGTCGACCCACAGCTGGGCTTTAGTTGAAAAAATATTTGATTTTTGCGCTTGGTTCTGTATACGGTAATTAGATTGTTAGAGGTAATTGATGACTTGCTGTAATTAAATGTTATGAATAATTTCAAAAGACACATTTAGCCTGTGGATCTGGGAAGTGACTTGCGTAGATTATTGAGACGGGTTTTTCACCTTCCGAACGTTAACTGTTATCGTAGCCAATGCGTTTCTTTTTACCATCTACCAACGATATTCATCGGTTAAAGAACAGTTATTTATCAATACAAAACACTAATTACAAAAATTACTTTCGTCTTTAATTACTTACTTAAATATAAAAAAAGAAATAAAAAAAAACACCGACACGCTTCTGGCATTACATCGTTTTCCTTCGCCAAACCGAGAGAACCTTAAAAACCTAAGCAATAAAAACCCGATATGAAATATTAAAATTGACACACATGTTAACGTTTGCCTAAGTGAGTTCAGTGTAAACATGTAGAAAAAAAGATTGTCGCCGGCGCGCCGTCCGCGGATAATCCCCGCTAGTTGGAGGCACGAGATACTACTTATTATTTCAACACTACTATTGGATACTGTTTTGTTTGTTATTCTAAATGGAGTGAAGTTTATGTTTCATGTACTTTGATGTGTGTTTGGATGGATGGGCTGACGAACTAAGGTTGATTTTTGTAAGTGACCGTATCTTTTGGTTCGTAACTATAACTCATAAACAAAGAATGGCGCGTTCCGCAAGCAATGTAGATTAACATCAGTCATCAGACTAACATAAATACATCCAATTCTTGTGAATCAAGATTTCTTTAAGATAGGGCTACTCCCATAAGGTGCCTAATCATTAACTTTGCTGTGCTTGTAGTAAGAAAATTTTAAAGCTCAAAATATAGCCTCCTTAAGATTTTAGAATATGTTCGCTACGCTGGGCTATTATAAATTGTTTAAGTCTTCATGCCGAAGAAATTCCTTTTATATGCCTTTCAGTGTGCAGCTATCCTTTTTTTCTTCTTCATAACTTTATGACGATAATTGATCAAGAAAAGTCACAAGACTTAGTCAGCTAAGCGCTTTGCATTACCAAGATTGCCTAGACCATACTCATTACCAACCAAAACATCAAGTGAAGCATTGAATACCCTCTAATCTACTACATTTTACTAGCCACCCACTACAGCAAGACGGCTTGCCACCCACGCCGGCATAACATAATAATTTGCAGGCATATTATACACGTTAAACTCCATAATCTACTGTCGGGACATAAAAACATTCCGTGCGTAAAGGTTATCCTTATTAAATAATGCATGTCAATGATTTCCTTATTTGTCCTGCAAATGTTTATTATTAACGCATTTCAGAGGTATGAAGTACATATTTTAGTAGCATTGTTCAACTTGTCACTAATTAATTAATGTCACTTAATTTAACGGTTAAGGAAAACACACGAATAGCACACGATAGCAGATGAAGTCCGTGTCCATTGTGTTTGTGACATTTCATAGATTCAATAAATATTATTTCATTTCAACAAAAAATTGTTGAGCAATTTAGGAGCGTATTCTAGAGAAATCAAAAATATTTATTTATATTTTATGCATTAATTTCGCAGAACATATTAAAACACTTTTATTTATTAGAATGCAGATAAGTTAACTGGAACGAGTTCTCGTAATCTAGGAGCTTGCATAAAGTGATTAATGTCAGTTGAGGAAGCGTAAGAGCTGTTTGGACCGTAGCATTTAACGGTCTATAATCTCTGCCTACCATAATGGGTGACAGGTCTGAGATTGTAAATGTGTAGCCAATAAGAATGCATAAAATCACATCTGTGGCCCTATGCAAGAAGGAGCATTTCCACATCCAAGCTGTGTTTTAAGTTTATTAGCATTTTCAAGCACATTTACATCATAATGCTTATAATTCCCTGAAAAATTCAATAAAGTTTTGCTCTACCTAGGAATCGATATATCTTCTACCATTGAGAGTGTTTAGTTCTTAATCCGCCATGCTGGCCTAGTGCGGGTTAACGAACTACATACAAAAAATCCTAACTTATGTATGCAGGTTAAATCTTGATGTTTCCCTTCACCGTTAAAACAAGATTATCCATTGTTAACACACACATAACCCCAAAAACTCAGACGTAAAAGCATTAGGTTTGGATCCGCAACCATCTCAATTTTCTTTCGTGCACCTCAACCATCACTGCTTCATGACTCTAATGAATTATGTACAATTACAAGAACATTAGTACGTCAGTGGGGCGTCGATAGTACATATTTATCCCGGGGAGCATAGCGTCCCTTGGGAATCTGTAAAGGGGCCAAGGACACACGAGGTGCGGGGGGGATTTCGCTCCCGGTCCGAGTACACGCCCTCACACGCCCAATTCGGGATCGGCATATCGGGCTCATGAATGAGCTTATGTAACGGGGTATTATTTCTGGAAATGTATTTGCAGAGTCTGCATTGTTAGTCTTGTTGTGATTTTATTAGAAAGTAAGGTACAACCCAGGAGTGTTGTCACATGTTGAAGTAGCAGAGTGTAATTAACATTTTACAATATGTGTTTTTAAGATAAATTACGAAAAACTACAGTAGGAACAACCCAGGTTGTCACGTCTTATAGAAACATTTATAAACAAAGATTTTAAAGACTGATTTCTTAATTCGCTAAAGTACCTGAATTTACACCTAATGGTTCATTTCAGCACAATAGAAAAAGGCATTATTAAGCAATTTACTGCTTTGTTCATTTCGCAGTTTAAGCATAGGGCAAGATTGATAATTGTCGGGTTTGAATAACAGATTGTTCAGTTTTTAACAATTTAACATAAAAACAATTCGACGTGAGAGTGAGCATAACTAATACATAACATATATTCTGTAAATAATTGCACTATTCAGAAAACCACATAAAGTCTCTGATAGTTCGCAACAAACAAGAACAACATAATTAGCTAGAATGCAAATTAATGACCCGCCGCTACTTCTGCTATTTACATACGAACATTACTGTCGTCATAATGAATCTGGCGTAATCGTCACCAGGAAAATAATTAAATGTTACGATTGAAACAAAAAGTAAATTGAGTCGGGACTTTATGTGAAAAGTATGGGTATAAGGGATATATCATCATTACAAGTCATATAGATTCATCTTCATTATACATATTATAAATAATGATTTTAGACCTACGGCCTAGAAGTCTCGTGGTTTTTCATATGTGCCATACTATCACGTGGTCCAGATTAGAGTCCCGGGTCGGGTAAAGTTTTATTTAGTTTTCCATTAAGAATTTCTCAGTGGCATTACAGCCTGAAGCTATGCCCAAAAACGTCAATATCTAATTAATTAATAGACAGCCCCGTGGCGTAGTTGGCTAGACACCAGCTTGCCAAACGAGAGGCCGCGGGTTCAATCCCCGCACCAAGACAAATGTTTGTGTGATCCCCAAATATTTGTTTCAGGTCTAAGTGTTTGTGAAAAAGTCTCTCGTACCCACGACACAGGACTACAAGCCCTAGTGTGGGGTCAGAACTATTTTGTGTGTATAAAAAAGTGTAAATACGCACATAACTTCAAAAAGAATTCTATGCCGGAGGTTTGAACATGCGACCGCCCAGACTCCACCTTGCACCTAAAACTCGCGACTATCACTTAAAAATACTGCCAATGAAATGTGTTTGTAGAAATAGACTCCAATTTCTGCAGTCATCATGTACAATTACAATCCAATTGAAGCTTAAACCTGTCCAAAAGCATTGTTTACTAGCACTATTTACAGGTAAGTGGTATTGTAATCTATATTGGGAGACAAGACAATGCGCCCACTGTTTAGCATATCGAAAATAAATCGTTGATAGCCCGCTAACCTACATACGGGTATCTTGTATCTATTATCTACGCCATTCCAACACTAAAACAGATTGCTGATATTATTTACTAAAATGCGATGTTCAAAAACATGAATCTCTCGTAATCTCGCGGCTCAAGTATGTGATCTAGAAGTCCCAGGTCCAAAGTTGTTTTTCGGTCTTTTTGAAAGGCAATTTCGGTAGGCACGGAGTCTGGAATTTTGCCCGAAAAACGGCACTAGACTCGCCCCTTATTACATGAAACTTTTTGGTTTCCAATTTTAATAATCAGCATATTACCAAAAAGTTATTTCTAAAAACCCTTAAAGTCAAAAACAAAAGTCGTAGGATCATGTCATAGGCATCCTTCCACATACTCGTACATCGCCAAAAGCCAAAACATTAAAACAGTATGGGTATTTTCGGTGTTTGTCTACTGCGCTTTCACGCCTTAACAACTGGACAAATATGCATTGTTGTTGATATAGAGACATATGGAATTTCGAAAAAGGACAAAGTAAATTTATTTTTTATAAAATTGTTAACGGTCAAAGCTAGGTCCCATCGCTAGTATAAAAAGTAAAGTTACCACGTGCTATAAGATTTTGGTCCAAATTTTCGTAGGTAAGAAAGTAATACTGATCATGTTTACAAAAATATATTTTTAATGTGGGTATCTCCAAATATAAGCTAAGTTTAGTTATAAGACGACCGAATATCCAAAAATTTCTGTTCTTCGTTTTTGGTTACTTCCGATGTTAAAGAAATATTTGGCGAAAATGAGCAAATGGGAATAGCAACTGTAAAAAATATTTTTAACTTAGAGATTCAAGAAGAATACGCGCATCATTCAAAGTTACGTCAATTAAAATATAAAATAAGATTTGTCTCTACATCAAAATATTTTACATTGTAAATACAAGCATTATTTACATCAAATCGTGAAGAATTTAATAAGAATAAGTTTATAAACACGTTTGAAATAGCTGTGCCATTACTGTGGATAATTTACAAGGAATTATGATACGGTTACCTATATAAGCAACATAAAAAAGAAAACCACGACCACAAAACAAAAACAGAATCTCCGTGGGAACGAAATAAGAAAAAGCAAATTAGATTCTATTGAAAGACGTACAAAGAACATCGCCTACTTTGAAATGAAAAATCCCATTCGGACAGCCTACGAGATTGTATTGAATGAAATTAACGGAATACGTACATCTCGGCACAATCCGTGGAGCGTTTTGTATTCAGTGCACTTTCTAACATGATGCATATACTTGCATAAGCATTATGCGATGACCACAAGTGTAATGAGGACTAGACTTACCGGGCAAAGATGACTGGTCACTGAAGAGTACGTGCAACGAATTGCAGCATCACAAACGGCACAATCACTGGCAAAATATACCTATATGTAAACACAAAAAACCCAACGGTCTTCTAAAACCAGTTCCCGACGCACCGACACGGCTAGCGGAGCCCGCACTTGTTGCAAAACTAACAAAAAGCTGCTTCACTGCGAGAAAACCCACGAAAAATACATTAAAGTCGTTTTTTAATCGATTTTTTTCTCATCTATTGTGTACACTTCGAACTTTTTGTTTCGATACTTAGATGCACTTTTTAATTAAAAATGCCAAGTTTGGTTTATTGTTGTGTATGTGTTTTATTTAATACAATTATTCATAATTATTTAACTGATCTGTCAATTTTCATTCAGCCACCTCACAGCTGTGCGCGCATGTGCGGTGGACACAACAACAGCACCACCTGCCTGCGCAAGCCAAACTGACGAGCGGAGTGACGGGCGGTGTGACCATCTTCAAATTAGATAATCTACTAACTAAATGTATTGCCAGTGGAGAAAATATAATTAAGTATAAATAAAAAATCTACTTCAGACTTTAGTGCTATTACATACCGCTATGATAAAAGAGATGTTCATATATGTTTTATGTTTGCATAGATTTTAACCAATCAATGTTTTAATCGCCCCGTCTTACGTCATAAATGTTGAACATGTGGGATGAACAACGTAGCTCTGATCAGGCCCTGAAAGTCATCCTTCCTTCGTCATCCTTCCCGTCATTACATATGGGTTAAGAAGGATTGATGAGTCACTATTATACCAGCCAATATATCTAAATAACAGCTTACAGAAATCATTCTAGTCAAGTAATTTAAGCTGTTATACATTGATGGGATTCTTGCGTTTCAGCTATACGGAAGTAGACCGTTATATTTTTGATGTTGTAATAAAACTTTTTCATTGTTCTGTGTGCGTACATTACCATAATGTACATATTCGACCTTGCCTGCAACATCTGGCCAAGCCAACGAGATGACAATGCGCACAAATGATTTGATTACGAAATTCGAAAAGCGATTTGAAATATAAAGAAAAAAAAATATCATGCATCTATCAAAAAAGTGGAAAATTTTGTTATCGTAGATTTAACCACCAATGTATTTAAAATTGTGGTCATTTTTATTAACAGTTTTACCGTTAATTTATCTCTTAAAATTTAGTGACTATTATATTAGTTCGTTTGTTATTCTAAAAATAATTAATTGTATGGGTGAGATGTCCCATTGAATGAGCTTCGAAGTGGATCGTTACTCGTCTGCGTGGGCACATATCGCCCTTTGTGCGGATCTCACATGGGCTACGGAACCCCCCGATGAATTTATCATAGCCAATCAGGTATAAAAAAAACTTTTTTCGCGTAATTTTGAAAAAAAATGATACGTTAAGGCAGGAGTCGGCAAAAGAATGCAGGAATCATTAGTTGAGGTGAAGAAATATAAAGATCTATATTTCCATAGAAGAGCGTAAAATTTAAAGCTTGTCCTCATCATGTTATCTCTTAACTATGATCTTTCCGATATTGAATGTGCTGACTAAACAAGTATGACTCCATCATTCACGGAGTAGGTAGAAGTTTTCTGCGCCCCAGTTCCACCAGATATAATTTTACATACGACGTTATCGGGAGTACGACTTTAACCGTCTGTTAATAATAGTCCTAGATCCTGCTCTACCACTGAAAATTCGTAATAACATGGATTTAACTATAACCGGAAATGGAGCCTTGCAATTGCATCCACTTAACCGAAGTAACGAAGGAATTGACATACTGAAACTACTTTCTTCTTCTTCTTCTTAATCAACCCATATACGCCCACTGCTGAGCACGGGTCTCCTCTACCATTGAGAGGGTTTAGGCCATAGTCCACCACGCTGGCCTAGTGCGGGTTGGCGGACTACACACCTAAGAAATTCCTAAGAACTCTTAGGTGTGCAGGTTTTATCACGATGTTTTCCTTCACCGTTAAAGCAAGTGATAATTCAATGTGAATACACACATAACTTGGAAAAGTCAGAGGTGTGTGCCTGGGGTTCGAACCCGCGACCGCTGAGATTCTCGACCGCGCGCCTAAACCTCGAGGCCATCACTACTTTCGCTTACATAAAAATAAATTTTAGAAAGCCTAAAGGGCTAGAAAATAATTAAAAGTTGTATTTTCTGTAATTTAAGCGCCTTTGGGCACAACATTGCCGTGTTTCACAAGTGTTGCAAGACTCAACATTAGAATTGCAAAGTTTGCCGGCAAACGATTGCGAATTATCTGGTAAGTGGTTAGGCCTACTCCGTTTACCTTATCTTAGTCTCTACAAATAATCTCATTACGTTTGCGCAGTATTTCATTGCAGTACTCATGAAAAAGGCATATATAACTTCACATCTGTGGTTACCGAAAAGATAGGCAGAGTTTCATTTCTACAACTACATTTCTCCAGCTCAACAGTAGTAATAGTTCCACCTAGTAGAGAAGGAGGCTATTGTCGTTTTTCGGAGATAAATAGAGTCTCCGAGCTACTACTGAGTATTTCGCTAATGTTTTTGAAAAATATCAAACCAGCCTTTTCTAATGGACTTATGTCAAGATAGTCCGCGTTACCTTCTATCTCCTATCGGACTTAATTTCAAATCAAATCTCAAAAGTATTCAGAGAACTCACAACAAGTTCCTTGGGTTTTAGTTAAAACGTTCCCTAGCGTGATTTTTAATGCTGATGGAATGGTTCTAGATTTTAAACCGTGTCCGATTGATCCTACGGTTCATTTTCCTTCCACTCCGCAGACAACAAGCGTTTTGCACCGAGCCACAGCCAGGAGAATTGCAACAGCACCAACAGAAGGAGTGTGAGAGACGTGATACCTGAGTCTAGACTGGCGCAGTTCTATGGAAACTTCTACTACGATGATGCTAGGTGAATCTGCGTTTATATAACGTTTTTAACAATGGCACATATTGTTTTCTTTTGCGGGAGTGACATAATTGTTTATTGGGACAAGAAACCCTAAAACTTCAAAACATTGAATGTAACGTTTTTTTTCAAACTTTACTTCTATGTCCAGAATACTTAGTCGTTTTTTGAAATAAGGTATCATCTTTACTGTAGTAATATTGCTAAAGGTTTCTCGAATACCTACCCTTTCTTTCGACTTCTAGTTTCTACTATTAAAATATGACGTTGGTTTCTTGGTATCTAAAGTAAACAAGTAAGTTTAGTAATTGTGTAAATCAACTTTTACTAACACAGTACAAAATAAACTAAAATTTACTCGCCGAATTATATTCTCTATTTCCTTTAGAGAGAAATGTTACACAAACGCAAATGAGCGGACCAATTCGCGAGGTTTCGTCGGACAAGGTTATGAGAACTCTGACCTTACCGAATGCTGGATGTTACCAGAGGTAGGTGCTATTAAATTATTATCATTATATAACTTACTAGCGACTCGCCCCGGCTTCGCACGGGTGCAATGCTGATATTTAATGGATGTTATCATACATATAAACCTTCCTCTTCAATCATTCGTATCTATTAAAAAAACCGCATCAAAATCCGTTGCGTAGTTTCCAAGATTTAAGCATACAAAGGGACATAGGACATAGCACATACGTCCCATTTCTGGACAGTGGACACCGGCTTCCTCTACAACTAAGAGGGTTTAGCCCTTAGTTTAGTTAGTAGTTAACTGCGCTGGCCTAGTGCATTGGCAGACTACACCTAAGAAATTTCTAAGAACTTTTAGGTGTGCTAATTTCATCACGATGTTCTTTTTCACGTGATAATTCCTTGTGAGTGCACACAAAGCTTCAAAACCAGATGTACCGTCGAGATTTTCGACCGCGTAGCTAACCTCGAGGCCATCAGTTATTAGAACTACGATATCAATAAAATTTGGCGATACCCTATGCCTAAATATTTCTAGAACGATTTCCACATTATTTTATCTATTTGCAACACTAGGGTCATTGACGATTGTCCTACACTCAATGCAGAATTTTAGACATGCCTTACTGCCAGCAACGAAGGGCAATTGACTATTAACACTAGAGTTAAGCTATAATTAGCTTGTAGTTGTAGTTGCAACGTCAATTAGTTATTGTACTAGTGTTCATTAGACTTTTCTATCCAGGTGGAATACTGGTTCCGGAAACTTCTAGAAGAATCCGATCGCACCATGAATCCGCGCCGCCGACGTCAGTACAGAATGTTGCCTGATGAGGATTTGTGTGTTCATGTTTTGTATAAATTTATTTTTAAAAAATAATTTACACATTTGATTTCGCTCCGTAGTCTTATAATTCAACACATTTCACTACAAGAGGTTTCACATTTTGTAAAATTATTTTAAATAAACGTTTTAGAATTAGGATCTATAAAACGTAGAACGTGGAGATTCTTCAAAATTACGATTTTCGGATTTATATTATTCATTGGCAACATCATCGAAGGCACTACCTTTCTATGATACATAATGTAACAGGACTACACTTGATGCCTCGTTCTACAAATTATTAAAATAGCTTTATCCCGCGAGCACAACTTAAAATCTTTAGAGAATGCTTAATTTTTTGTCATTACCAGAGGCAAATACTGATTATAATGGCACCATAGTCAGTGTTATAAAGGGCACGTATCGGCAGCTAGCGAGCGCTGGGACCCGAATGGGGCGCGTAACGTGGGCGAGGAGGCGGCGCTGGCGGCCAAGGTGCAGAGCGTGCGGGCTCTGTGGGCGCCCACCGTGAGGCGCAACATCCCGCCGCGGCCGCCCAGCCCGCCGCAAGTGTCGCGCAAGATCCGGGCCCGTCGCCGGCAGCCACGGCGCCTAACTGCCCTCGCGCCGCCGCCCCCGCCCTACTGCCTCGAAGTACCCGCACAATTGTTCTGTGATCCTTCTTATAAAGTAATTGAACTTATCTCTTCAGCCTTTAGAATATTTGTATCTTGAAAATTATTATCCTAGGATGCGTATACTTAGCCTATCGCCGACCGCAATCATGCGATAGAATCCCGACCTTAACGAACCCTCATGCATCCTTGTCTTTCCATATTACCGCTACCTTTCTTGTCCTTAGTCTTCTTGATTGACTTTTAAGAGAATAACTATGATGGTTATTTATAACCAATATTTAAATTTGCAGTTCCAATTCGACCCGCCGCGCCCACCGCAACTAATCGAGTGTCAAAAAGCAATGGGTCGACTTCAAACAAGCGTGCAGTTGGCCATGCGAGCGTCGGCGATGCGATGTCCACCATACAGAGGCACCAATGTCAGCCGATACGCACCCACGGGCCAGAGACCCGCACGCTGCCCGGAAAGGAGATACGGAGTTTGGTGGCCGAGAGATCATCCATCACCACGACTCAACCACAAATTTCAACTAACTCATGTTCAGTACAATAATGGAACTCTACAAAAGGGATTAGCAAAAACAGACGCAGAACCCAAAGAGAAAGAAGATGAAAAAGTAGATCCAGATGAAGCAGCTCCAACAACCAATGACTTGCAAGTTTGTCAAGAAGAGGCAGATAGTGCTAAACAAGAAGTAGCAGTGGATGATGAACTACCGTCGACTAGTGCAGCTGCAATGGACACAGGACTGAGAAAAAAGCGGCTGTATAGTACAGTGCTTAGCATGAGCGCGCCCACACCAATAAACCTGACGCCTGTGGTCAGGCTGGCGCAGAAACTCGTCGCTCCCGGAATTTTAAAGCTAAATAGAGTGTTACCAAGTACAAGAATCCGGCCACCAACCGTCGATCATAAATTTGAAGAGCTAGAAAAGGAGGCTTTAGAGCAGTACAAAGCTTCAGACGAAAGCATAGACACGAAATTCCAAGAACTAGAGAAACAGGCTGTCGAACAATACAGTACTAGTAACAGTAACACAAGTTGTAGCAGCGAGAATTCAACGGAGAAAAGAAATTCGCCGGAGTGCGAGCCCAAAAACACCAAACAGTCCGCAAAATTTCATAAAGAAAAACCTGTGGACAGCGTTGTAATATACTCGCAAAATTTTCCCGACCTCAACTCGAAAACGACAAGCGCTATGAGTTTAAAAAACTTCCACACCCCCCCGAGGGGGGAAAAAAAGGAACACAGATCTTGTAAGAACTCGCGCGGCAAGGAGGCCCAGCGGGCCGCCTCGGACACCGATAACGACACCAGGGAGAACAATTTTAAGAACCACAAGGGTCCATTAAGGTGGACCCTGCATGTAGTTCCACCGAAGAAGAGACATTTGACGTTGTGTGTGTCAGACTTCTCGTCTGATGAGGATAATGAGGACACGAGTCGGTCCATCAAGGATGCAGGCCCCCGAATAAAGAACCACGTGGGGAAAATGAAGATGTCGGCCCACGGCGGCGGGGACCTTCGCCCCATCATGAGAAAAACATAGTTTTTGTCGCGAATATCTTTGCCATTGCGGCAACCTTGCGGACATGCTTTTGCAAAAGTGAATCGAAAATTCTGGCGTGACTGATCCCCAACCGATCTAGTTTCAGTGGTCAGAATCTGTTGTTTTTGATATGCGTATTTGGGTGAACATAGTTTTTTGTGAGATGCCCTGCAGGCGTGTAGCGAACTGTGTCGTGACTGACAGTAAACCGTGCTCCGATTGTTTAGCATTGTGCTTATTTTTACTAGTCATAAATGATTTGTATATACATTTTTGGATTTTTGACTTATTATACCTATAAGTTATCTATCTTCAGTTGGTGTGGAAACGTAACAATGATTTGGCTAGTTGTTTGGACAGAGCAAATAAATTTTTGTATGAATTTTTCAGGTGTCAGGTTATTTTCGGATAGCGGGTGAAAACATGCAAAAAATACTTACTAAATTTGGGTGAATGCATACTTCAATAAAAGTCAACAAAATATATATTAACATTAAAATAGAAAATAGAACTCATTTGGAATATTATCTAAGCTCCGCTTTCTCCTAACATAATCCCATTATTCCCGTAAATATTTTCAGTCGTATCAACTATCGAGGAACTTCTCCAGGTCTGTGCTGTCGTCGTCTAGCTGTATTTGTTCTAGCGTTAAATTTGGAGGCGGCTGGGGACCTGGAAATAGAGTTATTTATTAATAAATACACCCAAAAAACTCGAAAAGATAGTTCTGATCCTACACTAAAATGTTTGTCGCGAGCTTAGGAAAGGGTCCCGCCCTTTGATTCTTTGCACACTTTTGACGCGAAGCGAGAAAGCAACCACAGCAAAATGAACGTTAGAAACCAGAAAATAAAATTAAGTCGTGATCAATTCCGATGTACATATTACTGGAATTTCAGTATTATAACTAGCAATGAGAATTAAGTACGCAATTTTCTTTTCCAAAGTCCTATTTACATACCATATATCATTTAAAAATGTATCCATCACTGTAGGAGTGAAAGCGTACCTAACATAAATAGATACTTTCCCATTCATAATATTAGTATAGATTATTAACTGTACCTATTTATTAATCGTCATCATCATTATTATAAGCTAAAAGACGTCCACTGCTAGACATAGGCCTCCCCCAAAGACTTTCAAAGTGCTCTATAGAAAGTGGTCTGTATCTAGCAGCTATGCATTTATTCATAGTTTCATTTACCTGCTGGTAGACTGCCGCTGATCAAGTATTTAGCCACATCCTGCTGGAAAGCGATTGCACTGTTCTCTCTTCTGGCTTGTATTTCAGCTAATTGTCGTTTCTCCTTCTCATGTCCAAGCTCTGTGTTTTCTTTGGCCAGTTTGTTCCGCACCTCTTCTAAGGCAGCTGAAATTTGAAAAAATAAATATTAAAAACCAGCTTGTTGATTGAGAGACCGCGTCTTTGAACCTTGCACCAAGCCAAATGTTTGGGTGATCCAGTAATATTTGTTTTGGTTCTGGATGTCTGTGAGACTGTAAAGTCTCTTAATACTTCTGTTACACACAACACAGGAATTGTACCTAAGTATTAGGTCGCAACTAACAATTAAGTAACTGTTAGGGGAATTTATATATACTATGCGCATTTTTCAAGACTCTATGCTGCTACTGAGAATTTTGTAATGGAAAAAGCAAAAATATGTTCTTTGATGCGAGAATCAAACCAAAGAAATAAAGATAGAAAAAAATGCCTAAAACTCTGTTCACAAATTCATGTCACCCATGCATAATTGAGTGGCTACAAGTTCTTACAGGTGCCAATAATTTGTTGTTGCTGCTTGATTTCAAGGCCTACTAAATATCTGCAAAAAGTTATTTTAAAAAATGTTGAGCAAATAGATTATTAGTTAGATTCAATGTTAATATTCTATGCTAAACAGCCATTTGATATATAAAGGAGAAACATTTTCAAAATTAAATTTTTGCATGAAATAATAACTAATAATAAGTAATTTACAAAAGCAATGTACTTTAATGATTTAAACAAATACAAAAGTGCATTAATCTTTTATGATTACCAACAATTATTACAAGGTTTCTTAATGACCTCATTAGCACACAATAAGAATGGCCATTGTAAAGTAACCATAAAACTATTATTACTTATTTAAACTACTACAACCCTGTTTATAATTTTTAAACTAAGGTTTTAGTTTATTCATACACAGAAATCAATTAGAAGCCGTCAGAGATATAAATGATGATCATAGTTATCAATCATTGTGCTTAAGTGGTCTCAACCTGCCACACAGTTCCAGTAAAAATCCATGGACACAAAATAACATCATCATATCATCATCAGCCAATATATTATGTATCACTACTGGACACAGGCCTCCTTTACAACTGAGAAGCTGTAGGCTTTAGCTCGCCATGCTACCTTAATAAGTATAGAAAAATGAATAAAATCTAGACTTCATTCAATAATCAACAGACTTAATTCCAACTAGTCAAAAAAGACAATAATCAATGCCTCACCCATTTTTTTTTCTTTGTACATTGTTAAGTGATACTGATGGTCCAGTTTCCAGTTATCCATCTTTCTCCTCTCCACAATGTCCTCAAATTCCACCAACTCATCCTCCACAGTCTTGAGAGTACTCTGCAAGGTTTTTATACTGTCCATACATTGCGCCACAGACATCGTAAGGCTCGGTAAGTAGGACAAATTTTGAGCCAGCTCTTGAGCACTCTTCAGTTTTCTTTTCGTTATTTCGTGGAGTTCGCAAATCAATTTGTCTACTTCATCAGCTGCTCTGGCGTTAGCATCGGCATTCCCGTGTAACTCAGCCCACTGTTCTTGATATTTCTCTAACAAGGCACCCCCTGCCCCATAATTAACTTTGCTTTCCACTGGAATTCTCTGTTTTTCCTTAAATATGTTTGTTACTTTTTGTACCTCCTGTAACGTTTGACGCAAGTTATTGTTCGATGCCAAACCATCCTGGACAACTGAAATAAACTCTTTTAAGTTACCTAACATTTTCGTAAAATTAAAATAATCAACAAGAAACTAAGATTTCTAAGTTTGTTTTGACAACATTTGTGTCACTGTCATCACCTTACCATAGATTTATTTTTTATTTTCCTTCTCCCTTTTTTCGGGAAGGCAAAGGGTTCTTGCCCATACAGCCTCGTCATATTTAATATGATTTAGTTCAATGTGAACAGGCTTAAGCCAAGTCTTTGTTTACCATAGATTACTTTTTCCTTTTCCTTTTGCTCTGCAAGAAATCGAAAGTTCAAAGACCATGCTGTCATGTCTTCAGTAAGCATAGACTACTGTGTGGACTTTTATAGATTTGGCTGAAAAAACAAATATTATTTTGGTTTATACAGTAGGTATGTCGTAATCTCAGGCCACAGCACGTTGAATATAATAATAATCTTACTGACTTGGAATTTTCTAAAATTAGTTCGAAATACTAATCAAGTAAGAATCAAATAAGGATTGTTTGAAGTATCAAAATTTATTCAATAAAAACTTTCCATGGTTTACATGCCAAACACATTCTTTATATTTTCAATACTTAATTAAACATTTAAAACTTACTTTTGAAAAAGTTAAGTGATCGAATAGCAGCTTAAAAAGTTCAAATCAGATAATTTTGATTTGTGGCAACAATTTGCCTAAGTTTATTTACATGCAGCCGCAAACCGCACTTGTCAAATTTGAATTTTTGTTATCGTTACGGTAGAAAAGGATTTGCATTTTTCTGTGAATTGAAATATAAAATAAAAATGACTGATGAAAAAGAAAAATTGTCAAGCGATAAAGTACCGGAGAAGCTAATGGAATGGCTTTTGTCCATGGGATGCCCGCCTGAAAAAGTTCCAACATTGGATAGCGCGAAACAGTAAGATTGTTATTGTATATTTCGTTTTCTGTAATAAAAAAATACTGAACTCAATCAAACCTAGCTCCTTTATATTATACCACACACATTGTCATGTCCGAGCCAACTAGGCATGTTACATGTTAATTAAAGATTAGCGTAATACCATTTATTTTACTCTTTCTGTATAGAATGTGTCGTGGCCAGTATTACATAGTATGGAGGAGTTTGATGGAAGAAGTAGAGCCTAAAGACTCAATCAAATACAAAAGGCTGTCCGTATTCACTGATGATGTACAAAAATGTGAAGAAAAAAACGTTTTTAAAGAGGTATGTTTATAAAAATTAAGAAACAACATCTTTACTTTCATTTTATCTTTGATTGTCAAAGGGGAACACCATTTGGCGAGAGACCACAGTTTCTTATAACTTATGTAATCAATAAAACAAAACTAAAATCTAAGGGCAGAGAGTTGTAGGATAATTGGGGAATAGTTTTAATTAAAAAATAACATGTAAGCATGACATCAGTGTAATAATTTAATGTAAGAGACAAAATACCATAGATTAATTTCAAGAAATAAACAAATAACTATTATATTTTATTTTATTTCAGTCCAATGCAAATGTGATTGTACCAGATGAGTTATCACTCTGGACCCAATACACAAATTTAAAAAGTCAGGTGTCTGAAGCTGATATGAGGCTGATACAAGCAAAACAAGATCTAACTCACCTTGTTGATAAAGTTTCTAGTAAATGTAAGTAATATATTCAATACATTGTCAGCTCATATATAGCTCACTGCTGGGTACAGGATTCCTTAACAACTGAGAAGACATAGGCTTTTGTCCACCATGCTGGCTTAGTGCAGGTTGGTGGATGAAACACCTAAGAAATTCCTTGTTTTCTTGATATATTTTTCTTCTCAAAGTATATGGTAATTCATTATGAATATACAGATAACTTCAAAAAGTCGGAGATGTGTGCCTGAGTTTTGGCTCAAGACTTCCAAGATTCTCAACCGTGTGCCTAAACTAGTCCTAGTCTGACACTCATCCTCATTCTTGTCTAGTCACTCATGCATATTTACAATAAAGACTTAAGGCAGTGCATCTATTGCACTAGAATTAATTTCTCACCCCCTCAATCATCAATCAGTGATGGTGTTAATTATGTAAAAAACATCCAAAATATCCTTTCAGTATCTCAAAGAAATCTAGCTGTCCGCCAAGTTCAAGACCTAGAAAGGCGTGTGTTACTCTTGCAAAAGTATTCAGATGAATTGCAAAACAAGAAGTCGGACCTTCAAGAGACTACTGCTATAGCCGAGTCAATGTCTTGTAGTGAAGACACTGCGGATATAGAGGTGAGATATGATTTTTAAATATAAGATTCACATTAAACTATTTAAGCATAAAATACTATAAGAAATAACATCTTTATATAAACTAAATTATATAAATTATTAAAGAACAATATCTTTGAGGAAGAACAAAGCCGCCTTGTGGTGGATAAACATTTTTTGAAGTGAAAACTGATTTAGCGGTGCTAAGCATTTTTTTCTTGAGGCACTCGGGTCAGATCATGTGACGTTAATCGAAAATGCGTAAGACGTATTGCTATATGATACGATATGCTTTCGTCAAGTATGTTCAAGACAGAGTCGTTTTTTTTTTTTTTTTTTTTTATTTGCCTTAGCAGGCAGACGAGCTGACGGCCCGCCTGATGGTAAGCGGTCACCGTCGCTCATGGACTCGGCAATGCCAGGGGCACAGCCACGCCGCTGCCTACCGTGCCGTATTGCCTATTTAGTTATGAAGTGTACAATATCTTTTTGTAGTCACTCTGTAATATCTGATGTTTGATTGCTGTTAGGTGTATTTATATAATGAACCCCGTGTATTTCCAGAGCAAGTTGGAGAAATGTCTGTCCGCCATCCGCCGCAGCAGCGGCCGGCCGGCGCCCGCGTCTCACTCGTTGCTGTCGGCCGCGAATCCCGTCGCGTGCTCCTCAGTAGCCTCCTCCTACGGCGATGTCGATTATGGTAACATTACTTATAGACCATAGTCATGGTATACATACTTATCTCTCATCATCATTCGGTAGAAGCTTTTTTTTATATAATGTTTAATTATCCATATAGGCCTAAATAATTTATGAATGGCTTTTTAGGAGCGAATGTATATATTGATTGCGAGTGTAGATTGTGATAGAAAACTAAGGCACGTTAAGCCATACCATAATATGGCTGTGAAAATGTTATGGTCTTTGACAAATTGTTAGGTCATAGATGTGATATAAGTCGAATGTCTATTCCAGGCATAAATGTTAAAAAAAAAAAAATAGTGACGATCAAAAGTACTTATGAAAGTCTACTTGAATAAAGGTTATTTGAATTTGATTCCAGAAGAGCTAGTGTGCAGCACCGTGCGCTGCAGTGCTGCGGCCGTGTGGCGCCTGCTGTGCGAGCGGCGACACGGACTCTGTGCGGCGCTCTCCTGCGCGTGCGCCGCACATACACAGAACAGCAATCGGTAACACATTCACCCTGAACTGGAAAGCTCAAGTGACTCATGTCTGCCGAAAAGTAACCGATATACTCCGCGTTCTTTATCGCCTCAAAAATATTCTTCCGACAGGGACCAAGACAATGCTTGTACAAACTTTAATATTTCCTATCATAGACTATGGTGACATGTGCTATTTTGACCTGAATGCAGATCAGCTCAATAAACTCGACCGACTTCTAAATAACTGCATTCGATTCATATTCAATCTCCGTAAATACGACCATGTGTCTTCCTTCTGGTCCCAACTGAAGTGGCTGCCTATTCGTGAGCGCCGAAATCTTCGAGCTCTTACTACACTATTTTCTTTCCTTACATCTCCTAATACACCTTCATATATAGCCTCCTACTTTAAATATCTACATTCCAGTCACGAGAAAAATCTTCGATCTTCAAATAATCTACTTCTTCTTTGCCCACCTCATACTTCAGACTTTATTCATTCCTCCTTTCCGGTACAGTCGATACTCCTCTGGAATGCGCTTCCCTCAGAGATCAGGACGTGCACGAGTCGTTACTCGTTCAAGTTGAGAGTTCGGAAGTTGCTATCAAACAGAATAGCAGATTCATCACATTGATATGTGTATATATGTATGTATATATATTATATGTATGTATTATATTCATGTATTAGTATTATATAAATATTTATGTTTTGTATGTTTATTATATTACCTCTTAAAATTATTGTACTTTATTTTCATAAATTTATTTACGCACCTACGCCTTTAATCTCTGCACCACCCAAAGTTCGACAGTAAGAGAATGCCTCAGGCATTATGTCCACCTGTACATGTTATGTATGAAGAGTAAATAAATAAATAAATAAATAAATTCATCAACCCATATACGTCCCACTGCTGGGCACGGGTCTCCTTTACCATTGAGAGGGTTTAGGCCATAGTCCACCACGCTGGCCTAGTGCGGGAAAGCGCCTTAAGCTCCCCTGTTCGGTAACTCGGGGGAGGCCGTGAGGGGTATGTCGGGGTCTCTGCCTTACGGTAACCGGTACCACTGATTCTACATACCTGATATAATATAAGGAGAAAATGTATTTCCCCGACCAATGTATTTGAGAAAGGGGAATAGAATGATGACAATAACGAATGATCGACGTAGTATTAGGTTCGATTCCCGGATCTGGCAAAGTAGTAGCTCGGAATTTGGAAATGTGCTCGAAAAACGTGGCAATAATCCCTATTTACTTACTTGGCGTGTCTTGAGTGGAAATTCACTTTCAGCTACAACTTTCTGAAACAGAGGTGTGAGGTTATGTATGTACGTATGAAAATCCTGTTCAGTCCAGTATGAGTAAAACTTGGGCAGTATTATTGTTACTTTCTTTACGGCATATAAAAAAGTGATTTTCAACCCTAGATTCACTGTTTTTATAACATTTCAGAGTGAGTGCAAAGACTATAGTGGCCCATACTGCTGCGTTGCATTGCTCCATCGCGCTCGAGGCGATGAAGAATAAAGCGCTCATCAAACAAGCAAGGAAACGACTGGCTGCCGCTGTCACTCAACTTAGTGTGAGTTCTTAGCTATGCATATATTAATAAACATTGTTTTCTTAAATTCATGTTTCAGGTGTATGAGTTTTACGTCGTAGGCCTATTGCTGTTTTTTAGTGCATTTATGGAATCTATACTATTTTTTAGAACTTTTAATAAATAAAAATATACTGTATCATTGTAGTTCTTCTATTACTGTTCGGCTTGGAGATAGTACTCTAATAAAAATATTAGACAATTCTTGCCTGGGTTAGCGTGGCGGACAAAAGCCTAAATCCCTCTCAGCTGTAGACAAAGCCCTTCCCAATTGTAGGGCGTATATAGGCTGATAATAATGATGAAATACTCACTTAGTATCTCTCTTCATATGATAATGTTATATAACTATGTTACTTACTGTTTCCAGGACTACCTGTCCCCCCCCGCGTGCGAGTACCTAGTAGTGTGCAGCGAGCGTGCGCGTGCGCAGGCGCGGGGGCGGTCGCTGACGGCACTGGCGGACGAGCTGCGGCACCGGCGGGGAGTACTCGCACATACAGACACACGCCTGGCCCATGCTGCGGGGAGTGTGGCTAGTACTAGGAATAAACTCGCCACAGTGCATAGTGCTATTGTAAGTACTAGATGTTAAATTGTTTTTATTGTAAAACTATAAGGATACCATTGTTATAAGTCAGTGGTCGACTGAGTCGGTCAGATGTCTTACTTGCAGCCCGTGGATCGCCGTGGCTCGCGTTTTTTTTAAGAATCTGGGGTAAATATCGCAAGTGCGGCCCGACTATATTTCATTTTCCATTTTCTAGCCCTTGCAAGCCAAAAGGTTGCCGACCACTGGTATAAGTAACTGTACATAACGTTGTGTCACAAGGGGCCATATCACTGTCAGCGGTTTCATCCAGGCAACCGTTCTATGGACTGGAGAGATCGGTGGCATAGTGGGTGTTATAATTAACACATTAAAATTATTTAATGACTTAATTTCCAAGCAAACATCTATTTCCTACTAAAAATATATATAAAAATGTCTTACTAACATGTAACATTTTTTAAGGTATCAAAAAAAGACGAGTTAAGAAGATCGCTGCAGTCTCTAGCCAGTATAGAGAAGAAAATCCTCAACATTCGTGAGTGCCTCAGAGCAGTGTTCAGTTGCTTCCAGAACAGAGGAAGCCCTGCAGATATCGGCAAGTTTAGAGGTAAATTTAATATCCTATAAAACAGTATCTACAGTAATATAATCATTAAGAGTATATATTTATATTTTGATCAAATTGCTTGTTATAATATAGGTTAAAAAGTACTTGACTAATTTGAATGATTTTTAATATGTGGATAGATCATATTAACAAGGGTTCAATGGGTACTTTCACCATATTATATCATCTGGATGAATGGTTTTACTCAACAGTCTGGTTAAAATAATGCTTCTTTCCTCATGCAACATCTTTGTGGAGTTACAGCTCTTCAGGAAAATTTCTAAATGGATATACCTTAGGGAAATTCAAGAAAAAAGCCAATATTTTCTTTAAAAGTAGGTGTTCATGTATGGTTTTAACCACTTCACATCATGTGACTCACTAGCTCCTTTGCCTCCTTACACATATAAAAAACATTCAAGTATGTACATTCAGATATGTGTGTATGTAAGTTGATGTCAATAAAAATAACATGTGTATATTCAGGTCACATTGAAATGCCAGAAGAGTCCATAGCAACACTGCAGCAGTTCTATGAAGAGAGGAAAGCCAAACAGAACAAAATGGAACTCAGTCTAGACATGGATATATCTGCGAATAATTCTGTTATTGAACCACCAGGTACCTACTTTATATTAGTTATAGTGGTTATTATGGGTGTAAGAACTATTTAGGTTTAGTGTAAGGACTAATTTTACTATTTAGTTTTTGTATACAACTATTAGTAGGCCACTCAAGTCCAGCATGGTGGACTAAAGCCTTTCACTTTTAATTATATAATAGATATATATTGCTACTGAACTACAGATAATAATTGATAAGATTTTATATTCCTCATAAATAATATTTAAAAAAATATGTGGGTTTTGCAGATGTGGAGAATCCCAAATTGGTGGACGAGTTGAGGATTTATTTAGACAAATTCAGTCTGGAGAAGAACAGGAAACTTGTCTTAGAAAGGTAAATGGTTTATGTGGTTAATATGATTTTTATGTATGAAAAGAAGGCTATTATGATTTTGCGGACACATTTCGCGCTTCTATTTAGAATTATCTAAAAGAAATATCTATTGACACAGCTCGACAATCTTACGCACACTTGCCTTACCAAAACAGTAAACCAGAAAAAAAAAATACAACTAACGATTTTTTTTTTAATCTTATTCTTCGAAAATATATATTTTAAGCTCTTCATTGTACAAAAGAATATATAAATGGAACTGAAGTACAATTGGCGGTATTATTCAATTAATATTACTTTTTCCAGCGGCGACAAAATATGGACATTCGAATCAATAGAAGCATCATTACACCGTCTGCACAAGAAATGGATTGCAGAAGAACTACCTTGCACCATACTGTGCCCGTCCGTCGACCTAGCCACTAACTTGAGATCAATGGAGACCTGTGTGCAGATGAGAAAGGAAATAGAAATGATGCTGCAAGCTGCAGAGGGAAATGTGAAGAAGAGTTATGTTGTTGGTAAGTTGTTAAAATGTGATAATTTCATTATCACCACCCTGTATGTGTCCCATTGCTGGGCATAGGCCTCCTGCATTAAGAAGATTTATAATTTACTTACAAGTAATCAAAGCTAATTCTCCAAATTTTTTTAGATTAGTAATAAGTATTCTATTGGCGTTTTTTGAAAGGTGGATAATGCAAAAACTAGGTGACATATCTTTGGTTAAATGATACAAAAGGATATAATTTAGCAAAAAAAAACAAACAAAATTTCCTTTGAGAAGAAATTATTACATATCCTACCTCATTAAACTAACCATTTCTAATTCAATACCTCATGGACCAGTGACTAACATGAATATCGTTAGATTTAGATGCCTCTGAACAAAGTTGAGTTGTTCTCTAATGAAATTCTCAGCAACAACCCACAGTTTGTTAATATGCTCGAAAACGATACATTTGCATGTAACTATAACGTATAACTTAAAGCCCATTTACCGAAACTAGGCGCAAAATTCGCCCCTTGTTCTACCCATTTAGGGGTACATTATGATATATAAAATATGTGCATGCATGTATGAACTTTTTTATTTATTTTTTTACAGACATCTCATCCCACACTGCGGAAGAAAACGAAGCCACAGACAAGATTAAGAAGCGTCTCAACGAGAACATTATCAATCTGCAAAAGATCAACCGTACTTTAGACCTAGGCGCTGAGAATATGGACTTCTGGGCAGGAAATAATATGAAGAACTACATTAGCACCAACAGAACTATCGACGGAAAGACCTATAAAGAATACGAGAAATTTTATTTAGACTGTTTGAGGCTATAGAGTATTCCGATCACGGTCTGAATATTATCTGTAATATTATGTACTCTCCACATCTGTATATGTGAAATTTTATACTTAAAAAGGAACAATTATTCTTCGTTATTCCCGATTTTTTCATTGCTATTCTGCTGTTATTAAGTTATCGATAATTGGAATATTTTTTATAAAGATATTTTTTAAAAAATAACCAGTAATTTGTTTTCAATTTCAAATAATCTCTTTAGCTTTATATATCAGGATGGATTTGGGACTTATCAATATTACGAGAGAATATTCTAACCGTATGAGGTGTAAAATTCGATGTAAAGTTATAGCCAAATGTGATCGGTCTGTATGTAATTATTAATGAAGAAGCCGACATAACTATGTGCTACGACTAATGAGGTATAATTCTAGCTGACACTTTTAAACTATGCTGTATTTGTAAAACGTAATATTTTTTATGAATGAAATGTGGTATTCAATAAAGACAGTTATTAGATTATTATTAAAGTCTAAAGCAGGGATGTTATGGAGCTCCGTAACCGTAACCGAAACAATCGGATATCCGAAATAAAAAAATATCCGTAACTGTAACCGAATCCGATTTAAAATTTCGGATAGTTCCGGATAGGGGCGGAGTCTAAATAAAACGACACGTTTCGACAGGTTTTTGTTTCACCGCTCGCGCGCCACGTGAATCTTGCAGTTTGTTATTTCTTGTCATAAACAACATATCTAGTTAGTGTTTTATTTTAAAGTTTATACTTAGCTTAAAATTAGCCTTAAGTCTTGTGATATTAATAAGCAAAATGTAAATAATGCCATAGAAACTTTTCTCGGAAAGGAGGAGGTGGCACTACTTCATTGAAACTTCATCTCAAAACAAAACACCTGATGAATAGATAAAACCTATAAATAAAACCAAATTATTACATACTATTTGTGTTTATATAACTCAGCCTATCGCCGTCCACTGCTGAACTTAGGCCTCCCCAAGATAGCGCCAACCATCCCGGTCTTGAGCAGCTCTCATCCATCCGTTACCCGCCACCTTTCTCAAGTCGTCGGTCCATCGTGCTACAGGACGTCCCACGCTACGTCTGCCTAAGAGCGGTCTCCACTCCAATACTTGTCTGCTCCAGCGGCCGTCCGAACGTCGGCAGACATGGCCAGCCCACTTCCACTTTAGCATGCTTATCTTGCGGGCAATGTCGGTGACTCCGGTTCTCTGGCGGATGACTTCATTACGAATTCTATCCACCAGAGAAACTCTAAGCATTGCCCGCTCCATAGCTCGCTGGGCGACCTTGAATTTGTGGACCAGACCTTTGGTGAGTGTCCACGTTTCGACTCCGTATGTCATTACGGGTAGGACGCACTGATTGAAGACTTTCGTCTTCAGGCACTGAGGGATCGACGACTTGAAAATATGACGCAGCTTCCCGAATGCCGCCCAACCTAGACGTATTCTTCAGTCTGCCTCCTGCTCGAAGTTGTGCCTGCCCAGTTGAATTGTTTGGCCAAGGTAGATGTATTCTTGGACAACTTCGAGAGTGGCATCCCCTACGACAACCGGCCTCGGGAGTACATCACGATTGTACATGATCTTTGTTTTGTCCATGTTCATACCGAGTCCTATTTGTCTTGAAGATCGGTATAGGCTGTTAAGCATTTCCTCCAAGTCCTGCAAAGACTCCGCCATGACGACGATGTCATCCGCGAATCGCAGATGAGAGATGCACTGGCCGTTAATGCTGCGTTGGTAAACAATTTCGGAAAAATGACGTCTCCCTGTCTTACCCCTCGCTGCAATTGGATTGGCTTAGTACTATGTTCTTGTACTTGGACGGCCATCGTAACGGCTTCGTATAGGCTTCTCATCACCTGGATGTAGCGGTAGTCAATCTGGCATCTCTGCATGGACTCCAGAACAGCCCAGGTCTCGACGGAGTCAAAGCTTTCTTGTAGTCCACATACGCGAGGCATAAGGGATGGTTATACTCCTCAGTCTTCTCTATTATTTGCCTTAGTGTGTGTATGTGGTCTACGGTGCTAAAGCCCCTCCGAAACCCAGCCTGCTCCGGTGGTTGGAATTCATCAAATTTTCGGGCGAGACGATTCGAAATGACTCTCGGGAACAACTTATAGACATGGCTCAAGAGTGAGATGGGTCGGTAGTTCTTCAATAAGGCTTTGTCTCCTTTTTTGAAGAACAAAACCACCACTCTTGCTCCATGCCTCAGGTGTTGTGCCAGTTTGGATGACGGAGTTGAAAAGCTTGACCAGTTCTCTCAAGACAGGAGTACCTCCTGCCTTGAGAAGCTCAGTGGTTACTCCGTCATCTCCCGGAGCCTTGTTGTTGTGAAGTTGACCGAGGGCCATTCTAATCTCGCCCAATTCGATGTCGGGAAGCTCGCCTGAGTAGTGGCGGGTCAGTCTGGCTCGCGGATCATCCACGTTGCAGGCCACAGGCGGAACTGCTCTTTGAGCATATAAGTTTCCGTAATACTTTTCGACCTCTCCGAGAATTTCTGGGACTGAGGTGACGGTGGTGCCTTGTTGTGTTTTGAGTTTCGTCAGGTGACAACAGGAGGTGTGTGGCTTAGCGAATACTTTGGAGCCTTTATTTTGTGCAATGGCAATTTCAACTTCCAAAGCATTCGCGCGCCTTTGTTTTATAATTTACTTTATAATTTACTTCAATCTAATATCCGTAACCGAAACTATCCGAAACTTACGGATAATCCGAAATAATTTCATATCCGTAACCGAATCCGAAACCGATATAATTTTATTCTTATATCCGTATCCGTATCCGGATCCGAAATATCATATCCGGAACATCTCTAGTCTAAAGTGCAGTAAATATGCTGTACCAGTAAAAAAAAAAAGCTTATATGTACTACAATTATTATATTCTTTTCTATAATATCTAATAATAATTACTTTTGTAATAAAACAATTATTAATGATATTGCATTCTCATTTGATACCTTTTACCTACATCTTATATAATCAAAATTAAATTAAAATTCTTGACTACGGCTATTGCTATATTATTTACCACCCCCTTGGCGCCAAAACTGGGTCACCTCTTTCACAAGGACTACAATATTCATAATAAAATGTAGTAATTTATGTTGCAAGCAGTGATGGCCTCGAGGTTTAGGCGCGCGGTCGAGAATCTCGGCGGTCGCGGGTTCGAACCCCAGGCACACACCTCTGACTTTTCGAAGTTATGTGTGTATTCAAATTGAATTATCACTTGCTTTAACGGTGAAGGAAAACATCGTAATGAAACCTGCACACCTAAAAGTTCTTAGGAATTTCTTAGGTGTGTAGTCCGCCAACCCGCACTAGGCCAGTGTGGTGGACTATGGTCTAAACCCTCTCAATGGTAGAAGAGACCCGTGCTCAGCAGTGGGCGTATATGGGTTGATGATGATGATGATGAATTTATGTTACCCGTAGGACAGTGTGATTTATTCGTCCTATGCGCTGATTTAAAATTGGTATTATCTCTACAATTTTTTTATTCTTTAGAACAGTACAAGAATAATGCGAATTGTTCGTTATAAGAGATTTACTAAATTTCTAACAGATGTACATTAGTCTATAGTACGTACTTCTGAAGGGCACCACATTAATAAAAAAATATATAAAACATTACAATTTCTTCAACAATGTGTTACCGTAATACATTCAATTCATCATCTACTTTGTCTGTAACACAAAGTTCCTCATAGAACCTATAATTATGGCATAAACACAGTTCTACTTTGTAACGTAATTGTACCAACTACAAAGTTACCCCATAGTATCGGATTCGCTCTTACCTCCTTCTACCCCACACCTTTACAACCCCCGGTTGCGGGGAGCCGAACTAAAAATAGCCTGGGTTATTTCCAACGTTCAACTTAGCTTGTGCTTGAACAAAATGAGATTTTTCTGCACACTTTTTCGGTCTGGAAAACGAATTGCAAATCAATTTTAATGCAATGCGCATATTTAATGGATGTTATTATACATATAAACCTTCCTCTTCAATCAATCTGTTAAAAAAAATCCGTTGCGTGGTTTTAAAGATTTAAGCATTTTTTTTTTTGTTATCGAGGGGAAAGCTGTTTATGGCTTTACTTCCCGCCAGCCCGGGGGCGGTGGGGGGCGGGAAGCGTATGTCGGGGTCACCGGTCTTCCAGCCCGGCGCGCGGCGACGTCATGTCCGCGCAGATGTTAGTGCCGGGCTGGGTCCCTAACGAAATCCCTAAACCGGCATACCGACCAAAACCCCCCGGTGGCCATCTCCGCGCCAAGTTGGGCGACCATGGTACGTGAGCGAGAGGCGCCCACCGTTAACCACAGCCGCCCGGTGCGCCTCCGAGACGTAGTTGTCTCGGACGTCTCGGAGTTAAAAGGGGGCGCAGTTACGCCCCCACTAGCTTTGTTTGGGCGCCCTGGTTGTGGATGGGCGCCCGCGACGTACACAGGCCACAGTGCCGCCGCCCCGCTCGGGGTCACTTTCATTGAGGACGCGCCGCCCCCGCAGCGCGCTCAGCGACCCCAAGGGCCCCTTTGAGTCGCCTTTTACGACAGGCAGGGGATACCGTGGTGAGATTCTAACGCCCCCTTGCCACAGGGCAGAAAGATTTAAGCATACATTAATGAAATGTTAACTTCATCGTGATTCTATTGCAAAAACTGTAGTTACTGGTCTGTTTTAAGTGTTATTTTGTTCATAGAAACATTTTATATTTTCGATGACATTTATATTCAAAGTGAAGTTGTTCTCGAGAGCCCTCTGCACGAGGTTACGATCGTCTACTTCGACCACGCCTTGCGCTCGTTCTAACTGTGAACAGATATATTTGAAAATGCCTCGTGGTCTCGTGGTACAAGTATGTGCCGTGCGATCTAGACGTCCTGGGTTCGATTCCCGGGTCGGGGAAAATGTTATTGGGTTTTTCCATTAGGAAATCCTCTGTAGCAGCACGGAGTCTGGAATTGTGCCCGAAAAACGCAATAGGCTCGCTCTTTATTACGTGGGACTGATACGTAACTGGCGAAATGTGGGTGTAGAAATGCACCTCTGCCTACCCCGTCAGGGAATACAGGCGTGAGTTTATGTATATACGTATATTTTAAAAAGATTCTGAGTTGAAACAACAACGGTCTCCACATTACTCATATCAGCATTACGCGGATTAGAATTTTTATAACACAGTTTTATAATATCAAAACCCGCTTTTTTCTGGCGGTTTTTAAGTCCTACTAATAAGAAGCGAGCTAGTTGCCGTTTTTCAGGCCCATTATCTTTTTAACTGTTACTAAATTTAAACAGAACTGGATTTTGCTCTTTTGCGATGTTCGTTTTTCGTATAAGGTGTTCCAAAATTCAAAGGTTAAAAATTTCAGCGGTTTTTGATTAGCACCACCAACCAGCAGTCAAATAAATATTACAAAACCATACATGTTTCATAATGCAATCAGACTATCGATGATAATATTAATCCATAAGGTGGGCTGGAAATGTTTTCAATCAAATTTATGATTTCAGTTTTTTTAATCTTCTATTGAGTTATATTCTGTGTTGTTTTATCAGTAACAAGTAAAAGTCATTTTAAGACTGCAGCCACTGAATACGTAAGTTTTAATTATAATCACATAAAAAATACATCCAACAACACATAGATATTTCTGAAAAAATATTGTCTGCAAAATATTGTCCCTTAGTAATATAGCAAAGCCCTAGAGGCTTGGACTAGAGACTGTAACAGAACGTAATGAGAACGGAAGCTTCAGAGATTGGGTAGGGACGACTCAGTCTACATTTCGATTTAAACTTGCTTCGTGGCGGATTAACATATTTGGATTTGCCGCCAATAGACTATTCAAGATTTTCCTCCCTTTCAAAACATTATTTGCTTTGAAAATAATCAATATCTATCTTATGAAAAGTTACAAAAAAAAATTTTGGGTCAAATTTGAATTTGAAAATGTATTATATTACTTACTGTTTACCTAATATATAGGTAATTTTGTAAATAAAATACTTAGTTCACAATATTTCCCAGCATCGCCGCGGTCGTAAAGACGGCCGCTACGCTAGAGACGGGTCGATACCCGCTCGGTAACAAATATTTGTGGGAGGGCCAAATATTTGTTTCGGTCCTCGGGGTCGAGGGATCGCAAACTTCGTAGTTTTCTACAAAAAAGATGAAATTATGTGGATGCTGAGTTTATTTATGAGTAAATAGTAACAACTTGCGATTGAGTTCTTTGTGGTTTCGTGGTACAAGTATGTGCCTTATTATTTAGAGGTCCTGGGTTCGATTCTCGGGTCAGGCAGTGTTATAAGGTTTTTCCAATCGGGAAGTCTCATTAGCAGAAATATATAATACAGTAACAGCTCTTTATTCGCGGGGTATATGTTCCATAAATATGCCGCGAATACAGAAACCGTGAATACGGAATGGTATTATAATTTATATGGGATTATAGGGGATACGTTCCTAGGTGACAAAAAACGTCAAATATATAAAAAAAAGTATAAGTTTTTGAACATTTTAATTATAATAATCTTAAGGCTTAGGCAATGGTTTGACGAATTTTGTAATTTTTTCTTGCTTAGCAGTTTTCAAAAGCTCTTTCAATTCAGGCTAATACACAGCAGTCGCATTAGCAATTTGCCTCCTAAAAATAAGACTTCGTTCCATAGACGGATCAACGTCCATAAAGAAATCGCAAAGCTCATTTGCCATTCTTAAACCTTCACTAAGATTTTTCAAATTAAATGTCACGTTTCCAGTGCTTGTTGAAGCCTCTTTCTTAATTTTTGAATGTCACTTGATTCTATCCGTTCGAACCCATCTCGTCCTATTTCATTCGCGATTTCGGCTATGTTTGCAGTCAAAATTTTACCTTGCACAGATTCTTCGTCATTTCCGCAGTCACAGCAGGCCACAGTTTTTTCCAGCATGACTTCAATGTGTATAACTTCAGTTCTTCCAATGATTCTTTTATGTTTGCGATGCATTTTGCTATGTCAAATTTCTTCCAGCATACCATAACATTCATTTCAGGTTTGCATTCCATATTATCTAATATGATTTTGAAGGCTCGTCTAATGTAATAGAGCTTAAAAACCTGGATTATGCCTTGGTCCAAAGGTTGAAGCAAAGCCGTGGTGTTGGGAGGTAAAAATGTCTTTTATATTTGGATGCATACTTTCAAGTTCGCGAGGATGACCTGGTGCATTGTCCAAAACTAGAAACACTTTTAAGTCTAAATTCTGTTTTTTTAAATAAGTTTAAACTTCAGAAACAAAACAATACTGGAACCAGTCACAAAAATAGCGCTTGTAACCTACGTTTTCTTATTAGCACGCCAAAACACTGGCAGGTTGTCCTTGTTTTGATTTTTTTAAAGTCTGAGGATTAAACGATTTGTAAAGCATCAGTGGCTTAATGACACAATCTCCAGAAGCATTCGAACATAGCAGCAGTGTAACTCTATCTTTTGCTACCTTAAATCCAGGAGCAGACTTTTCGCTTTCAGAAATGAATATTTTGTTTGGCATGCTCTTCCAAAACAGTGCAGTTTCGTCTGCATTAAATACTTGCTCAGGTTTGTATCCTCCATCAGCTACTAGGTTTGCAAATTCTTCTGGATATCGTCCTGCTGCAGCAATGTCTGCAGATGATGCTTCTCCAACGATTTTGATGTTATGCAATGATTTTCTCACCTTAAATTTATTGAACCAACCTTCCGATGCTTGAAATCCGCCATCTGTACATTCACCACTAAAACTACCATCAGGTTCTTTAAAATGAGCGTAAAGACGCTTTGCCATCTCCCGGACCATTGGACCACTCAGGGGCACTCTTTTTTGGTTGCGGTATTCGATCCATAATGACAACGCCACTTCCGTTTTTTCTATTGCTGGATCGCGAACAATTTTCGCTGACAGTGAAGTTGAAGCTACAGGCGACCTTATTTTATCTTCGGATTTTTTTATCGATCTTACAGCTGATTCGTTAAATGAGCGTGATATGGATGCTAATGACTCCAAGGCGTAAACGATCAAGCATTTCTATTTTCACTTTAAGCGGTAACTCATATTTCTTTCGTGTCGAAACTCGTTTTTAATTTTTTTAGTTGACATTATAATCTAGGATGAGTGCAGTAGAGACGTGATACTCGATCACAATTTTTGTAACGAATGTGAAAGACGAAACAATAAAACACGCAAAGCGGCTTTTACCATAAACGGAATAACAACATTTAAAAATATACTTTTCCATTGAGTCATAAGGTTGCTTTCATTCTGTTTGTTTACATTCTCAAAAACACCGCTCGCGGCGAAGGCGGCTTATGTCAAAGGCCTCGGCGATGTCATTTAACAAGATGTTTTACGCCTAGTTGTAATAAGATCTATTTTACTTTTTTATTAGTCCATTTGACAAGGATATTCTGTTGGATACCTATTGGAATAATTTTATTAGTATGTATGTACCTACTTATTAGATCCGCGAATAAAGAAATTTTGAGTCGCGAATATAGGAATTGGGTAGCATTTTTTTAATCCGCGAATAGTGAAAACTCTAATAAAGGAAGCGCGAATAAGAAGCTTTCACTGTAATAGAAATTTACCATAACAACGGCAATAGGCTCGTCACCTATTACGAGGGACTTGTACCTATCTCGCAAAATGTGGGTGCAGAAGTACACTTCTAACTACACTGCGGGGATACAGGCGTGAGGTTATGTATGTAAATTTCTAGGGTCACGTTCCGGTCTCCTTTGAATATGTGTTTTTACATTTTTACACAGTGTTTCGCACGTGAAAAGAATTTTATTCTTTTATTTCACTCTCTTATTTTATTTAGGAAATTATCATATAGCAGCATGGAGTCTGGAAATGTGCCCGAAAAACGGCAAAAGACTCTCGCGATAATACTTGGAACTGATACAGGTATACATTGCCAAATGTGGGTGCAGAAATACAACTCTACCTTACTCTTCGGGGAGTACCGGCGTGAGTTTCTGTATGCATTAATAATTGTTGGCTTTTTTTGACAATTTATATAAAGGTTGTCAATTCTCGCAATGAAGGCTTTTTTTTTATCACGAGGGGAAAGCGCCTTAAGCTCCCCTGTTCGGTACCTCGGGGGAGGCCGTAAGGAGTATGTCGGGGTCACTGGCTACGCCAGCATACCGACTAAAACCTCTCGGTGACCATCACACGCATTTAGGGCGGTTTTGCGGCATCTCAGGGCTGCTGATGATGATGAAAGGCTATTGATATCAGTTTAGCCTCATCGCGTATTTAATCAGAGCGCACTTACGTGTCTTGTCTCGCTTCGAAACCACGTACTTTTACGCATGCTTTTCAATCTCATTTTCGTGTTTCAACACCAGGAATCGAACCCGGAACCTCTAGATCGTACACATTAACGCCTTACAACCACAAACCTTCTATTGTCATTTATATGTCAAGACAAGCTGAATGTGTCAGTTACTTGACATACTAAAGTCCTGAGTGTCTGGCTGAGGGCACCTTGGTTATCGATTCTCAGTCAGAATGGAACAAGTTGGATTCTACCACGATGGACCATCTGCGCATGTCTACACCGTCGCAATAGCGAACCATATTTTGTGTAAAGTTCGTTCTCTACTCTGTAAACCAGCTTTATTACAATGTAATAAGACCTAAAGTCGATGGAGAATTGCAGACGAATGATATGATATGAATGATAAATTTAACAGAGACAGCGAATTTTTTTGGTATGTAGTTCGCCAACCCGCACAAGACTAGCGTGAGGGACTAAGGTCTAAACCTTCTCAGTTGTAAAGAAGGCCCGTGCCCAGTACTGGGACATAAGTATATAAGCTTTTGATCATGAATCAGTGACAGGTCTACAAAATAAGCATGATGGCATGGGATTACTAGCAAGATCACGCCAATAGAAACGTCATGCTGTGAAAGAATCATGATGATGCTGTGGAAGAAGGACGCTGTGTTTTTCTTGTGAAAAGCAATGGTTTTGCAAGCGAAACTATTTGCCGTTGCACTATAATTACCAATAGAACACAGGACGAACATTAAACAGAATAGAACAAAGAAAATCACATTATGTGACTCTAAATTTATTTGTTGTCGGACTTCGACTAAGGAAATTCAGTTTTATTTCACTCAAGATACGGTTTATTATCAACTAGCCATGAGCGCTATTTTGTATTGTGTTGCCACCCTATGGGAAACCTGCCTTTTTTCGGAATAAAAATACCCTACATACGTATGTCCCCGAGGACCTATCTATCTCCATGCCAAAACCCATTCAAAGCACTCCACTGGTTTAAGCGTAAAAGACAGAGTTACTCTAGCGATTACAATATTTATATGGTTGTCACAAAATATATAACAACAGCTACTGAACGGAAAATTCGTAGTGTCTGCACAAATTGTTGCATTACTTAAATACGTATATAGCCAATAAATTTAATCTATAACAGAAGGTATACATGATAATAAAGCGCTGAAGCAGCAACTAAACCAACTACTTGTCAAGTAAATCTGGGGGGCCGGCTACAAAATTCACAATAATAATATATAAGCTTTACATATTTATTAAACAAAAGCATTGATTTGAGAACAATATTGAGAAACCATATTGCCAAAGTAACCACTTATCCCTATTCACTAATCTTACTATTGAGGGATTGCCCGTATATTTAACGAGTAAACAAAATAGATTGTAGTTTCTTTAACTCCTCAGAGTCCTATTTATGTTCATACCAAAAATCATACAAATCGGTTAAATTGTTTAAACGTGAAACCGTAACGCGTCGGTCGGCGCCTTGTGCATCATTTTTGCGCGCTGGATCATTATTTTAAAACTGCGATATCTTTTAAGATACTAATTGAAATCAAATATGTATGTAGCGTGATTATATATAGCCGTCCTCGATAAATGTGCTAACTAATACTAAAATAATTTTTCAAATCGGATCAGTAATTCCTGATATCGTCGCGTCCAAACAACCAATAAAACTCTACAGCTAGATAAGTTTCGTGAGCGCGAGGGAATCTTTTAAAAAACACGAATTAATTTAAGAGATGCGTTTATTCCTCAAAATAATTCTTAAGACTAACTTATGTACTCGAGGCGTTCAACACCAGCCTCCGTTATCTTTGCTGACTATGTGTCTAGACTACATCCGTGGCCCGACAGTATGCCATCCGGTGCAAGTAAGCAAAACTATTCCTAAAACTAGTGATGGGAATATAACGCCTTCCCCCATAGACCGAAGTTATCGAAAACAAGGATTTTCCTATAACTTCGCTTACAAAATTATAAAATCTTATCGAGTTACTAACAACATTGGCGGCTGAGCTTGATTTTCTGTTTGCTCTACTGCACGCCTTTTTATGATTACATTTCTAATTCTAAGGTAAACTATATAACTAAAACACAATTAAAATAATGTAGAGTAATACGGTCGCGACACTAACTCTTTGAATTTGAACACTATATTGCCCATCTTCACTATTAACACTTTTCAGAACACTTTTCTTCAAGATGTAGTTAAGATGCTGTACGTCGTCCAGGTTGACCCCTTTTAGGTCTACAGGTTCGGTGTTTGTAGAAAGTTGTTTCAGCCGCAGTTCGTTAACATCAGGTAGAGTTATAACTGGAATGGGTTTATACCCGGCTTCTATTTGGTGCCGATGTTTCCTATGTATAATGACGTCATGATGTCATTACTACAGGTCTGTGTTAAAACCGTACTATGTCGTGAATCTATATCCACCTTTCAGCTGATATCCTCTGAAGTTTCAGGTCTTCCGGTTGGACTCTATGTGGAAAACACTTGGACAAGTTGCGTTGATACTCCATGAGTTGCTCAACACAAGTCTTCTGAGCATATAGAATAAGGTCGTCTTCTGAACACAAGCATTCGTTAGCTGTTATCTCACGGCATTGGTGGGCGGTTGGATAGTACTTAGTAACTTCTACTAACAGGAAAGGGCATTCAGAAATTATGATGAATGTTTCAGATTCATGAGGTACAGGTAAAGGGTACAATTTGAAAAAGTTATAACTACGGTTACTAACTAATGGAACATCAATAATGAACCTTATTATATTGTTCCTGAGGTAAATTTTAATACAAAGTGTTTCCTCAATGTTAATCAGGTTTTTGTCAAACATTGAATACATCAAATTATCATACTTTTCAATTTCAAGCAATACACATAAAAGTTCATTAGAATCAATTAAGTACAAATTTATTTAAAGCAGATACCTTACTAAGTACTATAGCTGTCTCTATATCATTTATTTTCATGTATAGGGGAAAATGGGGACACTTGATCCTTATGGGAGACTAGGTACACTAAATTTACAAAGGAACCAAGTACAATTAAGTGAGTTTAGAGTGGTTTAGAGTGGCTGAACTGGTACTTAGTAGTACCCGCCAACTTTTTAATAGTGATACAGCTGCCAGATTTGTCACTTTTGCAGGTAGCGGACGATGTGTGATTTGTGTTGTTGAAACTTCTTTTTCGTAAGTTTTAATTATAAAATTTCAATTATTTAGAAAACATGTTTACGATGTTGTACGGCTTTAATATAATATTTATCCATGTTTCTAGCCTTTTGTAACAGAGAAAAGTGTTAATCTTAAAATACTTTTATGTATTAAATTTGACAGCCCCGTGGCGCAGATGGCTAGACACCAGCTTGCGAAACGAGCGTCCGCGGGTTCGATCCCCGCACCGAGACAAATGTTTGTGTGATCCACAAATATTTGTTTCGGGTCTGGGTGTTTGTGAGACCGAAAGGTTTCTCGTAGTTGCTGATACCCACGACACAAGACTCGTATCTTAGTGTGGGGTCAGGACTATGTATGTGACTGTTGAGTGTATTTGTTTATTGTTTGTTTGTTTATTAAATGTTATGTAGCCTAAATGCTGGTCATGGTCATTGGCATTATGGGACACTTGATCCTCAATTTTATTATGGGATCAAGTGCATTGAATTTACAAAAAAAGAGAAGGTGCACAAAATAGAGTCCAATCGATAAACAAATATTTGGCGTTGGCTTTGAATTATGTTATTGTTCGTAAAAGTTGTAAGAGTACGGTAAAAGAGTACCGATTAGCAGTGGCGTGCCTAGGGTGTCAAACTAAGGCAAGCCCAAATGTTTATTTAGTAGCAGCATATTTTTTTTGGTACGTAGGACTAATAAATACCTACCGGTTAGTACTCACATTCACGTTTATAGCGTTATTTTATAAATAAACAATCGTTAAGTTCGTTATTCGGAACTATGTAAGGCAAGTCGGGCTTTCGGGCTTCTATGGAAGTACCGCCACTGCCGATTAGTTAGTTACTAAAAAATTATTCATTGCACATAAATTTGATTACAGCAATCTTGAACATATTTTTAGTATTTATTTCTTGTAATGGTATCATATCGACCCTAAATTCGGGAGATATTCCCAAGGATCAAGTGTTCTAGATGGGGAGGATCAAGTCGTACATATATAGGGGACACTAGATACATTTCCCTATCCGTACTTATAGTGGAATTATAACTAAATTAATACACTGAGATCGTTGGGTATCACACGTAGTATAGCTAAATAAATTCCACGTGCTTCAGTACCAACAAATTTAAAATCCGATCAATATTAAGAAAATGAGGATTAAAAACAAAAGGGGGGAACAAGTGTCCCCAGTTTACCCTATAGTTCTAAAGTTAGCCATAAACATTATAGGATGTTATTTAAATATGAGAGGAAAATGTACATATTTTCTTTTGATAAATCTGTTACAATGTTTTCAATTCGTTTTAACACTAAACAAGCAGACAAAACTCAAATATTTCTAATCATACAAAATTGTTAGTAAAATAAAATTTGACACAAAATAGGTACAGAAATATCCACTGGGCTAATGGAATTAGGCTTGCGCAATTTTATCGTAAAGTATAACAAGACGTAAAAAGTTCCCGCGCAAAATTGTGAGAGAAAATTCTGTATGGAAGCTCTAAGTCAGACAGGGAGGCAGAACAGGGAGTGAACGGGAGACCACCCACTAAGGCGGGTTCGAGTGCCCTCACTTGGGATAAATCATACCCACACAGCTATATAGGCCCGGACCGGCCCCGAAGCCCCATTTCAGACGTTCAGCATCGATCACACCAGCTATAAAAAATTTACATTATATATCTATTTATCATCGTCATTTTACTATATCATAATAGTCAACATAAATGTCCCAGTCGTGATAAGATATAACAGACTTAACAGAAAAACACACCCGTGTTTATTTCCAATTAAAAGAGTTCAATATATCAAGGCTTTAAAATCTAAAAATAGAAATACGACTTGCGTGATAAGCAATCGAGTCGTCAAAAACGCGCTTACAATGCTATGCATTAAGCGATCAGAACCCAGCGGTGGAGTACCCCTGTCGACCATAAAGTCGCTTTAGAATTATGTGGCGCAGATCTCGGAGTTCAGGCGTGCGAAAGAGACAGAAATGTCGGGAAACCGGTTACCGCGGCATCGGTCGATATTGCGGTCTACCCATAGCGGATACTACGGCATAAGTCAACGACTTGTGAGCTCAGACGAGGTCTTAAACAAGGCCAAACCGTTTAAATACTTGCACGTTCTACTTTTGAAATTCATTTATATGTTAAGTTAATTTATTGATACTTATTATGCATAAATTCTTGTTATTGATAAGAGGAACATAAATTTAGTTCGTATGACACAATACCGATACTTCGAGTCAAACTTTGTCGAATATTATTGGAGAGAGAATAAATTGAGAAGGAGTAGAAGAACTATAAAGAAAATAAATAATGAGATCTTGCTAAAACATGCGTTTATATAGGGTTTTATTACTTCTGCTACGAACATAACTCTATGCAGAAGAAAGAGAAGAATAAGAACTGATATTCGCAGAAGAATCAACAAATATCTTAATTACAACTTTGCTTTAAGAGACAATCTTAAGCAGAAAAAGAACTTATCGCATTCTTCTTGTTCTTCTACGGTTATAAACACTCTCCATACATATCTTATCTTGAAATGTTTACATTATCATATACCAATCTGATAAATAATAACGATACTGTATTTATAATCCTAACATTTAAAAAAATGTCAGATTGCATTTATTGAAGAAGAATTATACTTAGTCTTTTTTTTTAATAAAATAAAATAATGTAAAATAGTTTTATTCAAATAATAACACTATTTCACTATGATAATGGCATAAAACATAAAGATATTTACGGATTCATAAATAATGAAGCAGTGCAAATGAATAATTTATTACACCCCGCGCCAGACCGCAGAGGAATTTAATCGTTTTCTCTAACAGAAGTGCGCATCGAGTTCATTCGTATCTTACAACGCAGTATTATTATTAGTTCTCTTGTTCCGACGACTCAACTTGAGCCGACGCGAGCGAGCGAGGTCATTTCACAGGCATGACGGCGACTCGCTCCGATAATAATAATACTATGTTCAGAATACTACTTATGCCTATGCTTTTTGTTACCACGAAAGAGAGAAACACTACCATCGGATAACATGTTTGAGAGAGAGAGAGAGAAATATAGCTAGCGCTACATCGTCAACCGCTTGATATTTGCCAACCAACCAATACTGGCACTCCGCCAACTGGCACTGGCATCAACGCGTCTACCTGCCTGTGAGTGAAAGGAACGGAATTTTAGGACCGTCGGCCTCGCCGACTCGCGTTGCGTTGTGTTTCGCTCGATCGAAGACATGAGACATCGGTCGGCCGGTGATTATATAGAATCTGGTTCTGTTAATACGACGTTAATATACATAAATTAATTACAGTTGTTATTCCTGTGAACGTATTATTTGTAAATTTTGTGTTCGGACTTAACAAAGACAGATCTGTTTGTGCGGACTTATGCCCTGTGTGCCGTGACTGTATTTGACAGTATAAGTTTATTTGGCCCGCCATTTTGTATTTCTGAGCACTAGATGGAAGTTCGCGGAAAATGAAGATATTTGCATTTTTTTAATGTAAACTAGTTGTTTTTGGCGAGATTTTTGTTTTCTGGACTCGTATATAACAGATTATGGACATGGATGATTGTTTTTGACTATATAAACATTGTTGTTTGAGTGTTTCGAATGCGGCTAACTTTTAAGTGTCTGTATAATATTGTGAAATGAAATGCAAAGAATTTGCATAGAAATTCAATAGTTATTGTAAAGTAATATTGAAGACCTTGGATCTCCGTGGTTACATGTATTAATTGGATGATGTTTGTAAGTAAACATTACATTGTATTTTAACCTACAAACTAGGATGCATGATTGTTTTGTTTATGAAAGGAATGAAGTGATATTCGTTGTTTGCGAGTTAGATGAGTCTATGAAGTGTGCCTTTAAAAGTTTATTTTTATTGTTTTTTCTACTTAAAGTTTATATTTGCATGGGTAACAAATATTACAAAGAATGACAGTAACAATTTGTTGTATGTTTTGTTTATTTGTTTACCGGTACATTAGTTCCGCATTAATAAATCTTTCATGGTAATAAGTAAATATTGTGTTATAATAAGCATTATTCCACGATTTAAATAAATAAATTATTTAAATGATAATTTATGATGTTGGAAAAGTTAATATGAGTTAAGCTTGACTGGATAATTATCGTGTTAGATGAACAATTTATGCTTTCAACAAGTGTTTAAGGGTAAAATAAAAAAAAAAATTCTTTTAATTCTATTCTTAAAGTCATTTTATTATAATAATATTTGATTATTTAGTAAATATCATTATTTTTATTTGAATAATCATAATAATTTTATTGAAAACCTCAAAAGTTACTTCTTTATCTATATTCCAAAATGTGGAATTACACCTAATACATATTTTTTTATTTCTAGTACAAAAGATAATAAAAAAATAAAGTATGTCCCATTTTCTTTAATGTCACTGTTCAATCGGTAGATCAGGGTGGTATCGGTGGGATATAAAAATACTTATAAGAATTTTTAATAATTTTTCAAATACTTACCAAATTAGATAATGTTGCAAGGAATGTTATCTATCAATTATGGAATAGTTAGTCCATATATTTTAAAAACCCTATACAAATTCCTAGGACTGGGGAGCTTCACACACGGTTTTATTCATAATAAAAAATATTTCCTAATTAAAAAATAGCAACATAGGAGTATAAAGTTCTGAATAGGTGCATAAACTAAACTTTGTAATGAAAGATCCTAAGTGATAAAACCTGCACACCTAAAATTTATTAGAAACCTAGACATTTAGTCCGCCAATCCACACTAGGCCAATATTGTGCACTAAGGGCTAAACCCTCTCAGTTGTAGTGAAGGCATGTGCCTAGCAGTGGAATGTTTTCAGCAGCTTATACTTAAAATAAATACATTTTTTTACTTTTGAGTGTAAACTTGTTGCATGCAAATTTTCATTGGCAAATTAAGTGACAGTGATAGTACAAGTGTCAATATTGAAGACATGCTGTTGGCGTTTATATCAAAATAATTTATATTCCAATGATGCTACTTTCCCCGCATAAATATGTAAAAAAAATAGCGAAGATTGAAATGAGCTAATGATCAACATTGCTCTCCTGGACAATTGATATTACGTCCCCACTAATTGCACAATGTACAATAATTTGGATTAATTTATTATTCAAAGTTAACTTTTTGTTGGTATTAGTACTTCAAGTAACTTCTTCTCTAATATGTATATTTCATCACACTGATTAAAAAGAGCAGTAGAAAAAAATGTAAAAAGTGAAAAAATATTGAATTTCAGACTTTATACAGACATACCTATGAGCATCATTCTCATATGATCTGATGCAATCTTATAGTAATTTTTGATTAAAAATTAATCAGTAATTTTTGGGTGAAAGAGTGTGAAATATCGTATAATAGTATTTTTTTCGTCAAATAAACATAAAAAAATAATAAAATGTTAAAATATCATCAATACATTAAAGCATTTTTAAATTGACAAAATATTTTTAGGATATTTATTGAGCTGGACTGGTTTTTAGTGAAAAATATAAAAGAAGATTGTTTATTAAACAATTGATTTCAGCTCATTCTAAAGACTTCATTTATCAATAATATTATCCATATTGAATTTCTGGACATGTATTTCCGCTGTAGTTGTAGTAGTATAATATGTTATTAACCAGTAACATTTTTAGGCGCGAAAATTTGCGAAAAAGTGCCATCCATCCAACTATCGTATACTCGCGCGCGGTGCTTCAGACCGAAAGTTGATCGCGTCTGTGAATATATAATTACATAATTATTACAATATTTGATTATTGAAACTCAAAAAATAAATAATAAAGTAGTGTTCGACAACCTTTTGCAGGCAAGGGCCACAAGGTGGTAAAAAAAGTAAAGGCGGGCCTCACTTATGATACTCCAGATTCCTAAAAAAAGACGGGCCGCACTTGTGATACCCCATATCCCTAAATAAATAATAGTTTTTAAAAAAACTAAAAAACACGCTTTTTATCGAAAACCGAACTAAAAAATAGAAAATAAGTTTTAATAAATTTAAATTAAGAATAGTATTAAAAATTTCAATAAATATAAATTAATAATAGTGTGAATAAAAAAAAAATATTTTATATGGCGCGCGGCCGAACATCTTGGCGGTTGCAAGTTCAAACCCTAGGCACATTGACTTTTCGAAGCTACGTGTATATTGTTATTATCACGCATTTTAATGGCGAAAAGATATTGTAAAAGAACTTGCACACATAAAAACGTCAGGAATTTCAGTTTGGTGGATTAAGGCGTAAAATCCTCTCAGTTGTAGAAGAGGTCGGTATTATGCAGTAAAACGTATAAGTATTGATGAATATGATTATCATGATGATAAAAATGTGTATCAGTAAGCCTATAACATAACTACTGCATTATGTGGAATACCTATTTTGCTATACATATGTTTTATATCAACGACTACATAATAGTTTTGTATATTGTATCGCAATTATGTCATTGTCATTATATATGTATATAAATTATCATAATTATATATGTCATTGGGGGGGGGGGGGGGGGGGGGGCTATGTCCAGCAGTTGACGAATATTGGCTGCTGATGATATTGTATCGCAAAGCATTTTGCCTTCTTCAAAAAAAATCACAAAAAAAAAAGCTCCGCTCGTCTTAGCGTGATGTTATTAAGCCGTCCTCAATAAATGTTGTAACACTGAAATATTTTTCATGTCAAATCGGACTAGTAGTTTCTGAAATTAGCGAGTTCAGCCAAACGAACAAACTAACTCTTCAGTTTTATAATATTCTGATTATCCATTTTCTGTGTTGACATCTTGTACGAAGCTTGTGATTTGTTTCACATAAATTGAACAATAAGATGATCATAAAAAGCTATGTAAACGACATTTATCTATCTCTTATCTTTTTATACATATATTGGTGTAGGACGTCTAATTAACTGATTTCTATAACCGCTATGGTTTTTAAGATAGACAGCTCTTTATCGGCTTATATTATTACTGAAATATAAAACTTACACAGAGGAGGTTCGTGACCAGGGCGGTAATGATGATGTTATTTTGTGAAAAGCTAGCGGTTTTGTAAAATAGCTCATTGAGCAATGCAACTGCGATGTATACATTATATAAATATGATTATTACAGATTAAAATATAGTTAATTAACATTTTAAACATTATCTAAAATAGCAACCTCCTATGCAGGACGAAGAAGAAAAAATATTTGAACAAAAAATTACTTACACGGCCCCGTAACCACTTAAAAAGTGCATTATGGTCTCAGAGTGCGGCTTGGCGAGATATAACCTCTTATTAGTCTGCGCAATTATGTCAGTCTGTGTGATGTACATAAATTAGTTTAAAAAGCTGTTGTAGGTAACTTGTATATGTCACAACGGAAGATTTTATGCATTATATACGTTATTTTTTTGCGAATACGAATATCCATAGATGAAATTTCCATGTTAATTCATAGAAGCTGGGACATCATTTAAACCAATCGAGTGTGAATAGTGATATCCTAATAAGTGGTGATGTTTTGCCTTATTTAGTATATCATAGTACAGAGCAACCTCGATATAACAAAGTGGCAGGGAACAAGTAAATATTCGTTATATCAAGTTGAATCTCTTAACTTGAACTGAAGTTTGTTAAGTTGAGGTTGAGTTCGTTATAAAGAGGGGCGTCCGATAAGGAATATCATCATCCCATATACGTCCCACTGCTGGGCACGGGTCTCTACTATTGAGAGGGCTTGGGCCATAGTCCACCACGTTGTCCTTTGCGGGTTAGCGGACTACACACCTAAGAAATTCCAGGGAACATTTAGGTACAGGTTGCATCACGATGTTTTCCTTCACCGTAAAAACAAATGATAATTCAATGTGAATATAAACATAACTTCAAAAAGTCAGAGAGGTGTGCCTAAGGTTCGAACCCGGAACCACCAAGATTCTCGAGGCCATCACTTCTACGAGGATCACTGATAAGGAACACATTTTCCGTTTCTGACCCTTTTTAATCAACTTGAATCTGTAACAATAATGGTGAGCAGCAGACTTTACATTAATACTTTTGATTAAATAGCAATCATTGTTTTACGAACAAAACGCGTCGAAACCTGTCACATGCGACATGAATCACATTACTATGAGATAAGAGTTATACACTGTTGGGAACTTTATATAAAGGTTATGGGTTGACAAAATTCATTAATTAGATGTATACTTTTTCTTGATAGTTAAAAAAAACTATATAATTAATGTGATTAATATGTTTCGTTCGAAATGAATTTAAAAATTAAATTTCTCGACTCAGTCACACCACACCTAAATTCACAACGTTATTGTTACTACACTCTTCCACTGTATTATTTTTCATTAAAATTTGGGAAACACAATTTTTAAGAGTTTCAGCGCTAGGTAGCAGAAAGTGGAACTAAATTTAAATGAACAGGCTAGGCAAGTAGTTAATCGTTATCACTTCAAGTCATTTGTCTAGCTGTTTGATGAAATGGCTAAACATGATTCAGGCCGTTGGTTGAACGGCGCCGTTTAGATACAGAATATTAGTGGACACACCAATATCGGTCTCGGTGCGGGGATCGAACCTGCGGTTTCTGGTTTCGCAGGCTGGTGTCTAGCCAACTGCGCCTCAGGGCTGTCAATCCTTATAGTCTTAAAATTTGCAATAAAGTAACGGATCCGACTACAAATATCTGCGACATCATTAAATTTAATGTACCTACAATATTTATAGCTATTGACTATATTATAATCAATGAATCCACGTTGTCGACGGTTCAGTTACCGCTGTCACTGTCCCTTCCGGTAGCTCCGCATTGGATACTCCCTAAGGTTCCACTGGCGACTAAATATCTATATCTAAACCATTACAATCTATTGACATCACTTTTGTTAAACATATTACATAAGGACCGTTTGGATTGAAATCCTTCAAAGGATTTTTTTTAAATTTGGAAGAATGAAATACTTCTTTCTTTCGTCTCTATTATTAGATGTTACAGATATTGGCTTAAAACAAGTTATTTTGTAAATATGACTAAAGTTTTTTTCATTGAGTGGTGTATCTTTCGAAGATTTGTACTCAGTCTTTTCTACATCCATAGTTGTAAGAAAACTAACTCGCATACCGTTGCACATATTCATTGTCAAAGTATCTAGAAGTATTTCTACTTAGCGTTCTTGGACAGAAGTATTGGAAGCCCTTATATCTCTTTTAATTATAATTAAGAGTATTTCAATAACTGTATCGTTGAAAACCACGGTACGGTGATCCAAACGATCCAATTTGAGAAATTCTAAAGCGAGTCGCTGGTGTGTTACCGTTTATTATTGATATTGGAGAGAAGAGACCGCTGGTTTGGAAAAGGCACTTATACTCAAAAGTATTCGTAGCAGCGCGTACATAGATTCCTATACCTTTTACGAAAATGGTTTTATGGCCGCCCGCTCAACGCTCTCGGGAATTTCTCGTCGGCTCTTAGATCGATACGGGGAGGTAAGCTCCCCCTGGACCCACAATGAGCTGCCTTTTCAGCACTTGATAAAATTCTACTAGCTCCAAAAAAAAATTGATAGCGTTAACTCGTTCTCATTTCCAGGATTTTGCGTTGATGAAGCTGAAGATTGTAGTCATCTTTAAAATTATGTTTCAGCTTTGAGTTATGACTTCTTCATCTCATCAGCCCATATACGTCCCACTGCTGGCATGGGCTTCCTCTACCAATGACCAATGACTTCTTATTTCATTGCAACTCTATTAATTCTCTGGGTTATTGTGAGGTCAAAAAGCCTCTTATTTTCTTATACAACGCAACACTGGTATTCTAGCATGAGGATAGAACTGCTTATATGTGACTACGACTTGTAAATTATTCGCCGTGGCCTTAAATGGTTCCATCGTATTAGGTGAAACATTTTTGTTTAATTATATTATTATTTTTATAGACATTATATATTGCGTTGCGTTAGTTGATCTATGCGGTTTGTGTGATTGTATATCTAATAGTCATCATAGTGTGTAGTTGTATGATAAACATTGCGGTATTGTAGGATTGTAAAAAAAACTATCAATAAAGTAAAGATGACTTTATTACTACTCTTTTTATTATTGGCAATTATGGTTCGATCATTATTCCATAAGTAATTAATAAGAAAAAAATATCCATCTTTTTCCGAAATAGTTTTATAGGAGATCCAGAACATTTTGGATCACACAATAGTATTAGTTGGAAAATATATATTGATTGGTACATCATAATTCGTTCATTATTATTGGTTATTCCCATAATCTTATACAAGATTTTATGTATTGAAACAATAATTATTATCAATACTTTATCGGCACGTGTTGTTATTGTTTGTTCATGTCTAGATTACATTACTTATAGATAAATCTGCCTTTGGGTTTTGAACTTTAAAAGCCTAACACAATTATAGGCTTTTTCTTATAAAACTATTATATTCGTGGTCCATAACTTTCCCTCGCGCTTTGCAGGCTCATAGACTAATGACAACAAAGAACAAGGGACTATGGCTAACACAACTGTATTTCCTGTGCGCAAATTTGTACCTATTGTCAATACAATCATAGTCATCATCATCAGCCAAAATACTTCTACTGCTTGACAAAAACCTCATCCAGACTTCCAAAGCACTCTTTTAGAAGCATATCAAGTATACATTAATAATACAGATATGATGTATCATATTAGCTTGTCGAAATGCTATAGCACAATTGGATAAGCCTAAAAAGGTAACATACGATAAGACTATCAAGTGTTTGTCACGTCCGCTTCTTAGTAATTTGGGTTGAGAGCAATATCCAGACTTATGAATATGTGGCAAATAAAAAGCAAGCCCTTATTTGTTGAATTTTATCATTGTACATCACAACATGAACCGGGGACAGACAAGCGGCGAGTCTCTTCCCGATACACAAGCCTGTCTATTTCCCTTATCTTATTCAATTGTTCTGAGTTTGGATTCTAAGCATAAAATGAATGAAATCAAAATAGCTGGAGGGGCTGTAACAAGAAGTTTATTTTTATTACAAGCTTTTATTTAAATTCACTTTTGTATGTATTTACAAGTAACAATTTACAAAAGTGTTCGGTTTATCAATAGATGTATGATACATAAACATATATTATCTATAACTAGTATATTAATATTCTTAAGTGATTTAAAAGCTTGTCGCGCAATTTCGTTAATGCAAAGACCTCGGCCGCGACGAGCTTTTAGATCACTTAAGAATATTAATATACTAGTTATCTATACTAATATTATAAAGAGGTAAGGTTTGTGAGTTTGTATGTTTGTGACGTTGTAGAAAGTAAACTCGGGATCCACCTAACCGATTTTGAAAATTCTTTTACCAATAGAAAGCTACGTTCTTTGTGAGTGTCATAGGCTACATATTAGTCCGACAAATGATAAGACTTTTTCGTTGTAGCAGGATTTGTGAAGTAAGTCGGAGAAAAAACGGGCGAACGAAAGCGTTTTTTGCAAACGCTGCCTTATCCATGGGAGATATATAGTTGAGTCCTAGGGAAAAGTTGTAGAGCTTGATAATGTCTACAAAAAAGTCAGCGGTAGCATATGTCTAACTTTTAGGGTTGATTCACTATAACCTCTTTTATGCTAACTAAATTTGTTAAAAAATGAAGCATTGTTTGTGAAGATGTTTTTATTAAGATTATATTAATCCTTATTCAAATAAATGCTTTATTTAGCATCACATCATGATCATGATTGCAATGAGTACCTTAGAAGATATCGCAGTTTCAAAATAATCATCAAGAGCGCAATAATTATGTACAAGGCGCCGACCGGCGCGTTACGGTTTCACGTGATTTGACCGATTTGTATGATTTTTGGTATGGGCATAAATTGGACTCTGAGAAGTAAATTAGACTATAAATTATTTTCTTTCTGAACTCAACCCTGTAGTCTACGCGGACGAAGTCGCGGGCAACAGCTAGTAGATAATATGTGTTTATGTCTCATACTTCTACTGATAAACCGAACACTTTTGTAAATTGTTACTTGTAAAGTTTAAAATACTACGAATTTTATGAATGTTTTCTTAGTTTATTTTTTTAATTTTTCGTGCATAATAAAAGCTTGATTTTAAAATATGTTTTTTTACCGTTAATTTATTCTACATTATGTTACATAAATAACCAGATAAATGTGGCATCACGGGCAAATATTGATAATTGTGAACGATAGATTTTTTCTAAGAATAAGAAAATTTGCCCAAAAGCATGTAAATTGCTACAAAATATACCAGATTTGTATAATCTGGAATTTAAGGTTTTTTATATACTGTTCTACCGAGGACTACATTTCCAGAGCGTTGGATGCGATTTTTACTACACAAGAGAATGGTCCAATCTGACAAGAATAATTTCCTTCTGAAGTTGCCTTGACATGTAGGAAATTGAGATACGCTCACTGCGTTCCACTACCCAAGTTTTTACTGAGCTATAATAGACCGATGTAAAATACCGATAAAAATGACATTGTAGACTATTACACAATGTTATTCATCTACAAAGTTTCAATTTGATACATGCAATGTAATTCCAAACCGAACTTACTGAGTAAGCTATTCAAACTAAAATGGCTGTGGGTTAAGTGCTTAGTTGGTTAGATCGATAGCTAATATAAGGTCTAGAGACAGACCAAAACCGAGGCGATACTTTCCAAATCTACTTAGCTAATAGTTAAGCAGCAATCTTAGTAAATAGCAATCTCGTAAGTAGCAATTTTAGCTATTAGTAATTCTGATTTTATTCCCAACGGATGATCAAATATCGTCGTCATCAACCCATATACGCCCACTGCTGAGCACGGGTCTCCTCTACCATTGAGAGGGTTTAGGCCATAGTCCACCACGCTGGCCTAGTGCGGGATCAAATATATTCAAGTCAAAAACAAAGTAGGTATCTCATCTATAACATAAATGTGGAATTGAAGCAAATTCAAAATATGCATCGTTGGCTTCTTCGCCAGCGAAGTGATTGAAATCTTACGGATGCCAAGTTCTGAGTAAATAATCCTAAAATTAATACCAAGAATATGCACTATTTCAGAATAGTATCATTACAGTTTCTAATTTCTCGATACTATTATAACGATTGATACTTTAAGCAATTACTATTTACACATAGTGGAGCGCCGTAAGGTTTATACCTCGGAATCCAGGGCCAGTCAATGAATCTTAATATAAACCTTGAAAATATGTTTTTAATAGTATATAGAAAAATGTTAAAAAAAAAATTTTTCGCGCTCTCAATTTTTTTTTATTATTATAAACATTTATTAATTTTTTGGAGTTTTAATTGATTTATATTAGTGAAAAGTCATATTTTAAAAATAACAACTATTACAAACTTGAAAACTTGATCTTGGATCTTTAGGGACTGCAGGTATACCGATGAATATAAATAAATACACTACTGGAAAAAATTAAAGGATCAAAAAATAAATCCAAATTTTTGGGCCGTAACTTCGAGAAAAATGGTCGTACAGGAAATTTAAAAAAAGAAAATTGTAGCTCCAAGTCTCTAGTTTTTGGATTAACACATTAACAAATTGTAGCATCAGTGGTTTTTGAGTGATCTTAGGAAAAGCAGCAACAAAACGATTTCAAAATTTTTAATGCTTCTTTTTTTTACATACGGGCGTGGAGAAAAATGTTCTTGCTTAACCCTTATAAAGATCGGATACTTTGTTTATTTAGCTTTAATTTCTATCTTTTAACACCTCGATATGTTTAGTTCTCGCCGAGATATCAGTCTACAAATGGAAAAGGATCCTTTTGTCTTTAATTATCGATATCTCAGCAACAAATAATTGTACACCAAGTTTAAGGTGCGTTTCAAGAATTTGAATAAATATCCTTTAACCACCAGCTATTACTTTTTCGAAAAAACAAGAATTCTTCTTGTTACATGAATTTGAAAATGCATCAAAAAATGAGCTTTAGATGGTGTTTTGGAAAATCGAGCGCTGGATCGAAAATATTGTGAAAACCAATAATGTTAAGTGTGCGTTTTACAGTTCAATATGTCCACAAAAATCCTACAAAGTGCCAAATTAATCCATCCAGCCATTTTTTTGTTTCACTCGATCGAATTTTTGAAAAAATAAGGGATCACGTTTTTGCTCTGCAAAGCTCATAATTTAAGAAATGAGAAATATTCTTTTTTAAGAGCTTTTTTCACATTTTGTTGTATAGATTTGTTGTTTTGGGGCAACTTGAGGAAATTCAAGTCACCAACGCCAATATTGCCCTTTGTTGCTATTGCGTGTGATTAAGGAATTTTCGAGCAACAATATTCACATTGACGAAATATTGAATTAATTGGGCGTTTGTACTAAAACTTAAAAGAGTATTTTTGCAAGTTCAAACATGGCTTGGAATGCGGAATATTGACACCGCAAACAATGACGCAACGACCAGCTCCAGAATCTTTATTAAAAATTATTTTTTGCTCATGCAAAACAGGATGTGGAGCATCTTGTGGGTGCAGGAAAAGTGGATTAAACTGCACTGCAGCTTGCTTAGAATGCAATAGTGAAAGCTGTGAAATGTACACGATGTAACAATGTGAATAGTTAATGATAATTTTTTTTTTTTTTGTAACTTATTTTTTACGATAATCTAATAAATTAACATTGAAGTTACTCTGCACATATAATTTATTACAAATAAAACTAAATTTTTCACTATAAAAAAAATTTCTCTCTTCCGTCTCTCATTTTTCAGTGAATTGTTGTTAAAAATTGTTGTAAATCGAGATCGGTCAATTTTTTTTTTTTAACTTTTTTATTTGAGGTTTTAATAATGCAGTCTCATACTTGATATACAGATTCATTGACTGGCCCTGGGTTCCGAGGTTTGACCATTTTTATGTCTTACGGCACTCTACTAACAATAAATTAATGTCACTTAGAACGTAATTTAAGATGAAGTGGCTTTGCTAGTTTTAATATTGCCTGACCAACTTTTTTATTGAACACCTAACCAAAAACACATTTTACTAGACTTTATTTTACTTAAGAATTGTTTCTGAATTGGCCTTTTATTTTTTCGATGCTTTAGGAATTGAAAAGTATTGGCACAGATACAGGCTGGCGTGGATTCCGCGAGAGATTGTGCTTAATCCCGGACTCAAGTTCGAGCTAATCCCCAAAGTCTAGTGTTCGGTCCTAGATTGGGACTGAGAGCGTATTGGTTTCGTATTTGGTACAAGCTGATCGGCTCCTTCTGTTATCTTTAGAGGATCTTGCATTTTCGAATCTACAGTAATAAGTGTTTTCATTATCTATTACATGTAATGACAATTCCATTTTTCGTGCTTTTATGTAGTTATTGCCCATCTCATTAAGATCAGCGAATTAAAAACGCTCTATCCAATGGTTCGCGGTGGTCTTGGCTAGATAATAACTTGCGAAACGAAAGGCCGGAGGTTCGATTCCCACACCGAGACAAATGTTTGTGCGATCCACAAATATTTGTTTCGGTTCTGAGTATTTGTGAGACCAACAAGTCTCGTAATTTCTGATTCCCACGACACAGGACTTGTATCCTAGTGTGAGGTTAGAACAATGTATGTATGTGACAGTCGGCTGTAATTATTTATTTCATTTCTACCTAGTGCTTCGAGGATAATTGTATAAATGTGTGTTTAAGTGTAAGTACATCCTCAGTAAATATTTAATCTAGCGCCCGTGTGTTTTATTAGCAGTTCATTATCAACCCATGTACCACTGCTGGGCACGGGTCAGCTCTACCATTGAGAGGGTTTAGGCCATAGTCCACCACGCTGGCCTAGTGCGGGTTGGCGGACTACACACCTTAGAAATTCTTAAGAACTTTAGGTGTGCAGGTTTTATCATGATGTTTTTCCTTCACCGTTAAAGCAAGTGATAATTTAATGTGACAACACACATAACTTTCGAAAAGTCAGAGGTGAATGCCTGGGGTTCGAACCCGCGACAGCCGAGATTCTCGACCGCGCGCCTAAACCTCGCGGCCATCACTGCACTAGCAGTTACTCGAATTCTCTTATTATGTATGTTTGTAGTCAGCGATAAGAAGAGACGCACTGCTTCACTTCAATCATTAATGGGTGAGGTCATAGTACTATATTTCCTTATCAAGTCTGAGCTCGACTACAGGAATGAAAGATAAGAATTTACGAGTAAAAATAAAATTGGCCAACTGTGGTTTTGTTGCCCCATATACGTGTCGTGTCGTGGCTAGCTCTAATTGGCTATTTGTATTGTATCAACTCTTGTTTTTAAACGTTTTTTTACGCATTCGACTATCTATGGCCAGTTTACAAATTGACAGTATTAAATCGGACTGATATTGAATCTACTTAAACAGGCTGACTTTGAATGCTTTACTATTGCAGATTTAACAACTCACCTTACGAAGATGTCATAACAGTATTAGTTAACGTTAATATTAGGTAAAACCGTGGTACCGCCTCGGTCGAGCCGGGCCATTTATAACTGCAGTTTCAATCTGTGACGCTTCCGATCCAGTATTATTTTAATTTTATTATCTACATCCGATAATCATCATTCATTCTCCTACCCTGCTCCCAATTCTTATTTGGGGTCGGCGCAGCATGTTTTGTCCTTCCACACAGGAAGGAGGGCCAAAACATGCTGCATAAGAGTTTTGGCAGATGTTTTACGACCGGCCGCCTGCCTGACGCCAACCCTCCCTGTGACTTTTATTGTTTTAGGAATGGGGTAGGGAACATCAAAAATCAACATACAAGAATTTTCTTTCTCTTTCTTTTTTCTAATAAATAAATAAATAAATACACCCAACAGTCACATACATAGTCCTGACCCCACACTAAGATACGAATCTTGTGTCGTGGGTATCAGAAACTACGAGAGACTTTTCGGTCTCACAAACACCCAGACCCGAAACAAATATTTGTGGATCACACAAACATTTGTCTCGGTGCGGGGATCGAACCCGCGGCCGCTCGTTTCGCAAGCTGGTGTCTAGCCAACTGCGCCACGGGGCTGTCAAAAGCTGTTATAAACAAGGATAATTTTTTTTTCAAATTACACGTTAAACTTATTCCATTTTTATTAATCTGCATGACTGTTTTTAAGCCATTAATGAAATTCATTAGATTTTTTGAATAAAACTTCTGAATTAAACCAAATTTTCTGGATGCTCATGTTTTAGTGACCTTTTGTATGAGGTTTTCTTAGAGAGGTCACATTTCCCGCCCTGTGGTTAAAGGGTAACCGTCTTAAGAGCCGATTTAATGAGGTCGTCGTGTTCCATCGTGTTGTGAACGCTTTCACCAAGACCGGGATAGACGAGGCCGTTGCTCGTAAATTTTAGTAAAATTATTGTACCAGAATCCGTATATGGTTTTATACGAACGCCTGCGGTTAGAAATGTAGTGCAATTTTCATCCTGGGACTATTTTGCATAGAAAACATTGTGTAGGGCGACTTGCGAAGGATTTTAGTCAGTAAGCCATCCTACACTTATGACACCATTCCGACAGGAACTGGATAGTGGAAATGGATCAACTTGTCTCAGTGTCGGTACTTCCGTAGATGCCCAAAATTGTTAAAATGTTTAATATTTAGTTATTAACTCTTTATTTTGGGGTCGAACGAATATCGATCGAGTTTTGTTGCACTTATTACTTACTACACTTAGTAACTTGCCGCCAATATTGGTATGACGACGACGAAGTAGTGACTACTTCACTACCCACGATAATCCTGTTTCAAAGTATTTCTTTATGCTCTTTTGTGAATAAGAAAACGGCAAGCAGTCTCTATTTTAGATTTGTTTTTTTTAAAGACGTTATCAAAATACCGTAACAAAAGAAAAGCGAGGGTAGTCAGTAGAAACACCAAAGTTGTATTGTTGTCGTACAGAGCGTGTCGATAATTGACGGAAAAATATCCTGGATTAAAAAAAATCTCAAATGATCAGAATTACTACTTTACAAGATTCGATTACTACAGAAGCTCGTGTGGGATTATCTCGGCTACTGTAACTCGTCTCTATTTATAACCGATTATGACGCGCATACCTAGGTATTTTTATGCTTTGCAGGGTTATGGGGTTTTATAAAATAAATTTATCGCCCTTCGATAGTTTGGAGGCATCACTTAAATAAGGTGTTTTGCAGTATAACGCAATAAACTGCTGAAGGCAGCGAAAAGGAGACTCCTTTCCTCGTGGGAAAGGAGTAGATTTCACAATTCCCTTATTGTTAAATACATTTTGTTTGTTTTCCTGTTTATTTTACTTTTTAAAGGTCGGGGTTTAATATTCATATAATGGAAACTAAAATAATTTAAATTACGATCTTCATGCAATATGACATCAGAAATACATGATTAAGTTATTGAAATTATAAGTTTGTTCACATGATATAACTAAAACGACTATTCATAAAATACTACCAAGCTTTTTATTTATTATGTTACAATGTAACATGTTATGTATGTAATGTGGGTTGAAGGCCTTCCATTTAATTTAAAAAAAATCATTAATATTTGACTCCATGAAAAGGGATATTTCATGTTCCGTTTTTTTATGTTTGAAAAAAGTGTGTTTTGAAAATGGTTGTGATTGTTTCTAGAGTGATATATAAAGATTTGAACTATGTTCCATTATAAATTGCGAGTCTGTAAGTTGTGACGACAATCCGTATACCGCGAAACCGTTATTTTTATAGTTAGCTATACTGTCTACTGCTTAAAACGGAACGCAGTCGAGTATACTGTCGTCTGTAATCATTGTCAACTGTTGTTTCTGGACGTTCTTCAAACATAATCGAAGAACTTGTCTACAAAACGTTAGTGACCAAAGTACAGAATGATGAAAAGTAATGACGTCATATATTTCCCTAGAACCTAAACGTTTGTCAGTCTGTATGAAAACTATTTTTTCCCGATTAAGAACACTGTGGTACTCGCAGTTAAATAACGGAACACAGCCTTCGTATTGGTTTGTGCTTAGTAATATGCATGATTTTTATTCTACGTAATGAAACTTTTATTTCTATATTTTATTGTTTTTGTGATTCTCCAAAGAAATTTGAACAAAATGATACGAATAATAAAGTATTGAATATTAAAAATCGACTACTCCTAAATGTATTGTTCGAAAAACTATCCCATTTATTATGACAGCCCCGTGGCGCAGTTGGCTAGACACCAGCTTGCGAAACGAGCGGCCGCGGGTTCGATCCCCGCATCGAGACAAATGTTTGTGTGATCCATAAGTATTTGTTTCGAGTCGGGGTGTTTGTGAGAGCGAAAAGTCTCTCGTAGTTTCTGATACCCACACCACAAGACTTGTATCTTAGTGTGGGGTCAGGACTATGTGTGTGACTGTTGGGTGTATTTATTTATTTTATTTGGATTATTTAAGTTTGTCATTCTTTGTTAATATTTGTTTGTTTGATTGTATGTTATATTTATAAAATAATGATGTGGAAAGTAAACGGAATATAACAGAAAAGATACATACTACATACGAGTAATTAAAAGGGAAATTAACTTGTTTTCAGGTATCATAAGCCATGGCAACAAAGCTTGTACCTGATTTTGCATCATCACCAACAAATGATGATTCAGGTTTGTTATCATTTTTACATTTTTTTAATACTAGAAAATTTAATCCTACCCTCCAAGTTTTACTTATTTTACCGAATAACCAAAAACGAAAAAAGATCATAATAGGTGAGACCACTAAAGCTTTCAAGTTGAAATTTGAGTGTCATGTATTATTCCTTAATTAATACAATTTATTTCCATTTGTGAGTTTTTCATTTCTGGTGTCCTAACTTCGCTTATTTGATTTCATTCTAGAAAAATAAGTAGTTTCTGACCATTTTTAAAAAAATTCTATTCAAACTGAGTGTTTTATAAATTGGCATTGTAATTTTATTTTTTGGTTTTGTGTTGTTTTAAACATAGACCCGTGGAGATCTGAAAGGTTGATGAAAGTTAAAAGCTTTCGTATGTAAAAACGCATTCTTTAAAAATATTGCTTTAATTTTAATCTTGTACAAAAAGATGTTGGTTCGTTCATCATAATCATCAACAAACCACTGCTGTGTGCGGGCCTCCTCAAGGACTTAAAAAAGTTAGGCCTTAGTCCAACACGCTGGCCTAGTGCTGGTTGGTGGACTACACACCTAAGAAATTTCTAAAAGTTATTAGATGTGCTGATTTTCTCACTATGCTGACAATTCATTATGAATCGTTACTGCTTTTAAAATTTGAATGTCACGTAGGTACACATACATTTGCACCATGTAAGTGCTTGCCTGGTAGGCTAAACAAATATTTGTCGTTGTGAAGGCCGAAATTCGCAACGTTCAACATAGAAAGACAAATTTTAACCGCAGCACCCGAGGATCGTAAATTTTAAGTAACCTAACGGTCAAAATATTATATTGATAAATATTTTACAAGACGAAGAGTCCTAACAATTCTGAGCTAAATAAAACAGAAAATGAGCTGTTTTTGCTTACAAAATAGTCTTTTGTATGCCAAAACACCCACATGTACCAGGTATCGCCCAGCAGTCAGGACCTATAAATATCCTGTGACTTTCACTCCATTCCTTTGGCAGGAAGCGTTATCGCCCACACGCGAAACAATACTATAAAAATAACGTTTCTGGAATACTTAACGCGTAGGATGGATGATAATAATTGGAACCTTTTATCGCTTAGAAAATTCCAAAAGGTATTTATTTTGAAATACGGTGATGGTGCCGTAAAACTTTTCATATCTTCATTATTTGCTAGCATGGAATTGTAAGCTTCAAATGTTTTATTAGAGCTCGCTTATTTGGCAGGTGCAAGTCATCCCAAAGATAGTTATCTAAATTGCTAGGCTTTACCAGTTCGGTGTTTTTTCTATTATACAAAAACTCAAATTGCAGCTCGGAGAAATAACTTGAGCACTATTTTAAGTTTACATGATGTAGTTCAATGATTACAAGCACATTAATACCAAAAAGTTGATAAGTTTTTTTTTACTAGTGTCCATTGATGTCCTTTCTAAATAATGCAACAAAATTGTAAGAAATGAATGACTGACCCCAATGATCAACCATAATGGTACATTTCCTTTATTTTTATGATGATATTTCCTATATTTGTGATACTAGTATACAATTATTTACCAAATGCCTTACATTTACAGATGGTGAAGGTCAAGATTCGACAGATTCGACAATCTACCAAGAAGACATAAAACCCCCAACAAATAATGTCGCGGACATATTGAAAAGGCTTCAGTCCACTGGAGCTCTCATCAAAAAACCGAAGCAAGAGTTCCGTTGTTACACTTGCGACAAAGACTACCGCAATTGGGAGGACCTAGAAAATCATTTGATTCAGCACGTTTCACTGCCGTCAGTTGTTTTGGAAAAGCTGCCGTCAGACGATGAGGATATCGCCGGGTCTGGGGATGAAAATTGGTCGGATGAAGATGATAGCCCGCCGCCGGCTAAAACCGCCCCTCAGAAGATTGATATATCACACATACTTAAAAAGACGGGCATTTCAATCAAAAAGTCTAATTCCGAACCTGATAAATCTTCTAATTCCGCCCTTGACAAACTTAGTGGCCTAGGATTTACTATTAAAAAGAATGCTATACCCATTAAAAAAGAACCTGACCCAGAAGTGCCTAATAGTAGTGATGTCATGCAAAAATTGGGTAATCTTGGAGGCATCAAATTAAAGCTCAAATCATCAGGGAACAATACTAATTCATTTAAAGTGGTCAACGGATTAAAAGATTTTAAGGCTTCCGACGATGAAGATGAAGGTAGTGGTAATGACGATAGCAGGGATGATGGAGACGATGAGGATCACAAGTCCGGCGATCAAGAAGGTTCTGCTGCAGATTCCGCTGATGAACAATTTGAATATCGCAAGAATTCCGAAAGCGATGATTCGGATAAATCACCCCCATTAAAAACTTCTAATATGACTTCCACTCTTAAAAGTTTACAAGGAAGAACCATAGCTAAAGTAGAACCTATTAAAATATCCACAAAATCAATGGTAGCACAGCCTGTTAATAAAGAAATACCCCAGCTTAAACCATCAGGAAGACCAGCTATAAAGAAAACGCCGAAACGAGGTGCAAATCTTCCAATACCACCCAGAGAGAGTCCAACGCCAACGAAGGAACTCCCAATGCCGGTTAAAACACCTTCACCCCCTACGCCTGACGCAATTCCACCTCAAAACGCAAATTTAGGTAATGTGACTGTTAAACAGGAATTGGATACAGGCGAACAACAGTCCACAAATGTTCCACTTTTCTCTGGTCATATTAAAGCCGAAAGGACATCACCGCCTCCGCTGGTAGCTTTAGGCGATGCACAACCATCGCCGATGTTAGCCAAGGTCAAGTCTGATCCAGACGCCAATACTCAACAATCTTCGCAATCAAGTTCTAGTACTGGTAACACTGATAGCAGTATACCAGCAGCGTCAAATATTGCAATCCCATTACTCCCCAAAGTCGAAGATTTTAGCACAACAGTTATAGAGATTAACGGTGATTCGAATGATGAGGATGATGACTGCTGTGTGGTTTCAGCTACGCCAGCTCCAGATGTTAAACCCGTAGTAGTTCCAAAAACAGAAAATCCTCCAGCGACATATCTACCGCCAGTTTTCACGGCACCTCCGTCGAGTTACAGTACGTCGAATACAGTCTCATCGCGATTGTCTGCGGGATCGTCAATGGAGAAACAACATAACTTCAATTGGAACGCTCCTGATTCCAAACCACCCATCGACATGCTAGAGAAAAGCGCTGACGATATTTTTGAAAGTTTGCTATCAAACTCTGGGAAAAAAGAGAATCTTTCAATATCCGAAGCAAGTGAATACATATCTTTAGACACTTTAGGACCCCAGCACTCTTGTGATATTTGCAATACTAGGTTTACTGATCTGTCGATGTTAGAAGAGCATAGGCGAATGACTGGACACTCAAGGAGCTTGGTTGCAGCACCATCCTCGTCTACTTTATTACCCTATAATCCAACGTCAAATATTCTTTCGAGTTTGCTTCCTGTAAAACAAATTGCCGATCAAGTTGGGAAGCTGTCTGCAATCGGAAGCAGCCCCGGATTTACACATCAACAGAATGTGATGATAAATATTCAAGCTTATCCCGGTGCAGGAGGCGTCATGGGCCCGCCACCACCTTATAACTCTTACCCTACGGGGCAAAATATGAATTCTGGGTATGCTCAAGCACCCAATACCATATATGTCCCGAGACCAAATCAAATGCCAGGTCAATATCCAGGGCAGCCTTACATAGGACCACAGGGTTACGGTCAATTTGCTACATCTATGCCTAGCTCCAGTTATCCTGGTACTTCAGTACAAAATTCATATTCAGCAGCATCTTCCCAGTATCCTAACACTTCGCCTCTTCAAAGCATGCAACAGACTGTTTATGGTCAAAGTCCTACTGGTATAGGTAACGCGCAAGGACAGATGGGTCCACCTGTTGGCCAACCGTATGTTCCATGCTCCAGTCCTGGTGGTTCAATGAAAACTCAAAACAACAGTGGTGTACGAATACAAAATGTCCAAACTTTTCCACCGGGACAAATGGTAGGAATTGCTGGCCAGCCAGTACCAGTGAGCGCGGAGTTGCCGCTACAAAATGCCGCTCCGGGCCAAATGGTAGGAGGACAGATGCCACCACCAAGTCAAATAAGGATGGCAGCTGGTGCTATGGGCAGCGGTCCTCGACCTCGAATGCCCGGAGTGCGAGGACAAAGACCCTCGATAAGGCCCGGAATTCAAGTCCACGGGCAAGTACGAGGCGCAAAACCAGGCATGCGTATGCCAATGAAAAGGCCTGCTAATATGCCAGTGGGACCTAACGCTAAGAAAAGACCCTCAATGTTACTACCAGACAAACATGACAATGAAGATTGTCAGGTGATGGCAATGCAGAAACAACGAGAAGGCTTACCCATGATTCATAGCGTGCAAGGCGCCAAAGACAGGATAAATTTAGGTAGTCAAATATCAATAACAAAGAAAACGGTAAATAAAGAAGCAAGTGCGATGGCTAATGTACTGGCGTCAAGAGGAATAAGTATTAAACAGAAACAAAAGAGCCGCTCGCCAACTCCAGAAAGACCTTTGCCACATATACCAAACCTTGGTTCAGGGGTCAGCATCAAACACTCATCTAAATCCAGTAATTTCTCCATACCAGAAGCAAAGGTTGGTGGGGGTATGCTCTCATGTAAGATCTGCAAGAAGATGTTCATAAACCACAATTCCCTGTCAGCCCATATGACGAATGCTCATCCACAAAGCAAGCTACCTTTGTTCAAATGTGATGAGTGTCCAGCATCATACCCTAAGTCCTTACAACTGCAGCATCATAAGAGAGTGTTCCACAACGTAGCAGGGCCTAACCGAGAGTTAGGCTTGCCTGTTGTAGACCTGTCGCAAGAAGAAAACTTGCAGAGGTTGAGTAAATTAGGCATATATAGTTTCATACCTTTAGCAAATAGGGAACAAGCAGGAGGATGTTTTGGCATTCCTGTAATATCAGTGCATAATATGCAAAACGGCTTGACAAGTAGTTTACAAGCCTTAGGTGCCGACGGTTTGTTAAGTTTAGGTCCTCTAAAACCTTTACCGAAATCCTGAATTATATTACATTATGTCACTGTTGTTATATGTCCAAGAAATATTTTTGGTGTAAAATCTTTTTATGTTAATGTCACAAATATTTCAACACTATATTATACACTAAAGATTTATGTACAGTAATATATGTATTACTAAGTTCCTGGATTGTAAATAAAATTGAAATTTTTCACTTCAGTTGTGAAAACCATGTGTGCAGCTGTTTCCAATGTGCAACAAAATAAATGTAAATATTAATTATACACATTGAATCAGGATTTACTGATTTCTCCTTAGTAAATCTTGTTTCAATTTGTCAATAATAATATTATTGACGGTAATATATTTTTTGTTTACTTAATTATTAATTTGTGGTTATTCTGAAGCCCATCTGACTAAATGATTAGAATTATGTTTGTGTTTATTGCAATACTTATTAATGTTCCTAACTTACAATCTCAATGAGGTTGTATGTTGGTCTAGTACCTTAAGCATTATCTTTATCTCATAAAATTAAGATTTCTCATAGTATTACAAATTTAATATTTATTTTCAAGTAGTCATTAGAAAGTCTAAATTTGGGTAAAACTTAAACCTAATGCCCCTTTATATAGTAAAGTATATGAAAATCATTGTAAAAATAATGCGTGACTTTTAGGGGTCATTGATGATAATATATATAGTTTTCATTATTATATATTGCAATATTTGTTTTGTATTGCTACAATATACTTTATTTGTTAGAAATTACGATATTTTTTTGCAATTTAAACGACGCGTTTAACTGAATAATTTTACTCATTTGTGAAAGGAATATTTTTTTACATTCAAAAATATAAATATATTATCAAAGTTTAGCGTTAATGGATGATCATTATGTAAATTTTCCACGTATATTTTTACATTAGAACAGTATAAATTATGAAGTTTGTTTGTTTTCCAGAAAATTTTGTTTGGTATTGTTTCTATCTGAAGCATCAGTTTTAAATATATGACCTGCTAATTATTTTCAACGTAATATTGACTCTTCGAATAAATGCCCAAATATATTTGTAAAACTAACATTCTAATTATTTGACTCGGTATTAGGATTCTAAATTATATTTTTTATGTGACGGATTTGAAAAAGTATCCACCAAAATTGGTAATCGTAGAGGATATGAGTTATGAAAGTTATGTAAAAATATGTTTGTTATGAAAATGATTGAGAGTTTTGTTTGATATCTATTCGTCGTTCAAAAATATTGTTTATTACAATTTTGTTTGACAATGTTGCTAGTTGAAAAACTACTATTCGATCTCTCAAAATATGCAAGGTGAAAAAGTACGACTAGGCTTTACTTAAATACTAAACGTTATACGTTGTATTGTAGATATGTTACTTTGTATTACTTAAGTATAGTAATTAGTTTAAGTAAAGTATATTTTTATTCAAGTAGCTTTGTAAATATGCTGTTGTAGAGAAATTATAAGTTGAGAGCGAGAAATTTGAGTTGATTGAAGAAATGTACCCTGGAGTTTTGTATGTTTATTTAAAAAACCTATTTCTACAGAGATAATATGTGAATGCGAAAATTAATAAATAATTAATTTCTTGAGCTCTTTGTTTTTTTTTTAACTTTCTTATTTTCATACATGGCCCATTGCTTGGCAAGAGGTTTGGGGAATTACAGTGCCAGAATATGCACCATTACAACGTAATCCATTCGAGTCGGGTTCCGTAACCTTGACGGTTAAGCCTAGTTCTGGTGCAAACAGAAGCCGCGGGTTCATTCCCCGTATTGAAACAAATGTAATTTACATGGTTGCTTTGTTTGTTGCATCAAGTTTCCGTCGCTTTTTTAAACCTACAATTTGTATGTTAGTGTGGGATCATAACGGTGACTTAGGTCGGTTTATTTACATACTAGAGGATAAACATATTGTCGTTTTTTAACACAATTGCTGCTGTGTGCTTTGAATGGTAATGTCCGAATATAGCATCAGCTTCCATCAATTGCACGCGCCAATTTAGGTCTTTGCAAAGTAAATATAAAGAAAAAAATAATCATAAAAAATTCGACACTGAACAATACAGATCATAATAGACCGATTTTAAATTGCAACACTATAAAGTAACTATGGAACTCACTATGGAAGGTACTACATTTTGAGTTTTGTGGCCGACCTTCAGGCGATAACGTCTTGCTACTGCTACTGCAAATGATATGTCTAGAGAAATATAGCAGCACTATTTGATAATTAATGATTTCATTTGCGAAACTCGAAAAAATGAAACAATATAAGTTGTTTTTAAAGTTTATTTAATTCTTAAGTTTTTGAATAAAGCTTTAAATGAAACCTTACCTACACACAGGGATGATGAAAACTACACAGGTAAAGATTGTAATGTGCACAGTTTGATAATTAGTACAAACATGTACAAAATGTGTGTATACAATAAAAATATTTTGGTAATAGTCTTGTGCTCAACATACCCACGTAAACATAAATTTGAGAATTCTGTATGCCTTCGATGTTGAATACTACTTTCTATCTATACTATGAGGGCATAAACTACGTCATTTACGGATTAAATGCGAAAAATGCTTCGTCGGAATGTCTTTTTGGGTTGTCTTTTATTGACTAAGCAATTCCTTCAAACTCCTTCAGATCATTTAAGGATTCCTTTTTGAACCTCAAGGTGCAATGTAACCTAGTAAGTACTGGACGCTGCGACAACCCAATATCGTAGGTTTGACAGAATGGAAATAGTAAAAGCAGTACTGGCCTTATATAAAGAACACTTGGGACATTGGCAGTTTTAGATCAGAATTCCTATTTTAAATACATGTCAATACATGTATTTAAATATACATGTCAATTGACATTATTATGCCAATTTATAGATAAAGAAATGTTAGTGGGTGTGGGCTAGCGCTTATTCCAGACGGAGGAGTTCCACATCGAAGATGAGGGAGGAGTTTGGTGGTATAACGCCGGGGTGTCCTTGTTGGCCGTACGCGTAGTCAGGAGTGCAGGTCAGCTTGGCGCGCTGTCCGACAGACATCTGGAAACAAGGATTATAAATTATTTAGTGGATTTACAACAACATAAATTATACATAAACTAACACCTGTATTCCCTGACGGGTAGGCAGAGGTACATTTCTAAGCCCTCATTTGGCCAGTTACGTATCAGTCCTACGTAATAGGGGGTCGAGCCTATTGTCGTTTTTCGGGCACATTTCCACACTCTGTGCTGCTACTGAGAATGTCCTAATGGAAAAACCCAATAACACTGCCCGAACTGGGAATCGAACCCAAGACCTCTAGATCGCACGGCACATACTTGTACCGCGAGACCATGAGGCAGTAATTGTGAGTCGATAATTGTTTCATGTTTAGAAGTTCTTAGCTATGTAAGTTAAGTTAAAAACAAGAATAGCCATCACTTGTCAAGTTTTTAAAGTTTAATGCATGAGTCAAAGACAGCTTGTGTTGCTATTGAGAATTTAGTAATGGAAGTTTTTGTTAATGAACTTAATCTATCATCATAAAGTATGAAGATTTAGTACAAGAAGACAGAGAATGACGCTAACACACACGGAAGAATATAATTACACATTTAAAGACAAGAATGAGCTCAAACAATGGCCTATTAAATTTCCTTTGTATTGTCTATTAACACAAAGGTAATATAAACATCTTGTGGTTTCTCCTAGTGATAATATATTGCATGAACAGAATACATCATATATGACAATAAAATAGGTAGCATAAATTTAAAGATATTTTCATTGAATCATCAAGGAAAAATTAATCATACCCAAATACTGGATTTATACAGTTTCTAAAAGATTTAGGTACAGAAAAGAAATGTAATATTGAAGGTGCAGTGTGTATGAAAGACAGATTGAAAGAATATTACTAAGAGCAAAAACACTGACAATCTTGTTCAATAATAAAAATGCTTGTCTAATAATGTCTATATTCAAGCAATTTTTGCTCGAAACTTATTATTATAACCAGATTTTCATTGTACCAAGTAGTGTATGTATTGTATGTATGTGATATAAAATGGAGAGTACTAGAATGAATATTGGCAAAGACAATAAAGGTGCCATCCATAAATTATGTCACACGAAATTTATGATTTTTTGTCCCCTACCACCCTCCTTGTCACAGCTGGTCACATTTTAAATGTGACTTTGTAGAACCAATCTAAAACATACCTGGGCAACTCCCTCATCCCAGCCTCGGATGACCTCTCCCTTTCCAATCCTGAACTTGAAGGGCTTGCCGCGGTCACGGGAGGAGTCAAATTTCTTGCCGTTTGTCAGCGTGCCTGTGTAGTGGACCACCACGGTTTGTCCTTTCTTGGGGTAGGTGGATTCTGCAGGAGAAAATAGTAACGATTTAGCTAGGCTTAGGACTTCTGTTTGCTAATGAATATTGATGTTTAGGTTGGGGCTGAAGTATTTTTATTAAATCACTGATTAAGAAGGTAGTAGTTAAAAATATTTAAATGCCATGGTTAACATTGTATAAACATTGTTAAAATACTGGAGACTTTTCACTTATTGTGTGCAATAGGAATTTTCTTTAACAATGTGCTTAAAATAATATTAATAATGGGTGTGGCAGTGCTTTTATTTATGATAAAATAATAATACATGTTTAAGAAATTGCAAATGTATTAAAGAATTTCACATACTGTACTGAATTAAAATGGACATCTCCCCATAAGAATTATGTGCAAGGTTGAAAAGATACAAACTTTAAATCGCATATAGGCATCATAACTTATTAAACAAACGTTAAACAGAGGCCTCTAGAACTAGTGTAAAAAATTTACATATTATCATCACTCAATGACATATTCTTCAAAAAGCAATTATTTTACACCTTCTGATTTGGACTAAGGACGAATGTGTGCAATGTAGCAGAAGAATAGGAAGAGTAAAATTTCCATTAAAAAATACTGTTTGAACTTGGTGTAACATGGAATAATTAATGATATCAATTATAAAAGTACCTACATGCGGCGAGGCATTTCTACAAATAGGGTAAAACCCCCAATCATTGGCACTCTACCAATTTATTGGCATGCTTCCGTTTATTAAGAAAATTAAGATTTCATGTAGCCAAACTATAATTTTTTTAGTAGTAATTAAACAGTAGTATCTTTCTTTACTCAACTGACAACGAACACTTTTTATTTATTAAAATATAACGGCGCAATAGCCATTTGTTTGACAAGCCACGACCTGTGCGTCAAAAATATTCAAAATATAATTTTTTTACTAAGGTAAGAGCTATCAGAATCTTAACAAAAATTGCAAACCTTTTATGTTGTTCCTCTATATATTCATTGTGTCCTATTGTTAAATATATTAACTGCCTTTTTTAAGCATTGCTTTACAATTTAATCGCCAACATTTAATTATTTGTGGGGTCGCAACATTTGGTATGCGTAAAATCTATTTATCCATTTTATTGGCACTCATGCCAATATAGGGGTATTTAAAATAATTTGAATTTGTTAAAAAATATACATTGTTTGTCTCAAAATTAATTGTAAATTGCATTTAAAATATTTTCGAAAGTTTTAGGTACACCAATCCAAATGTTGACCCACTGCCAATTATGTAAAATCCATTCAATGGCACGGGTGTCAAACATTGGTTACAAAGGTGCCAATTATTATTATTTTCTCAGCCACAAGTAGTCAAGAGAAAAAAATAATAAAACATGTTTTAAGATTAACACAGAAGAGAACCTCCAAAAAGCTTTACACGAAGTATCAAATGGCATGACCTTAAAACTTTCTGCAAAAACCTCCAGCGTACCGCGGACTACCATACAATTCAGAATTAAACATCCTGACCACGGCTCTAAGAACGGTCCGTCTACAACTGACGAAGAAGAACTACTTTTTGTTGACTGGATAAAATTAGTAGCCAAAAAGGGTTTCCGAAGAGAAAAGAAGATTTGATAAAAAATGCTTCAAACTTTCTTAAAACATTGTGATGAAACCTACACACCTAAAAATTTTTAGAAATTTCTTAGGTGTGTAGTCCGGGAACCTGCACAAGGCCACCGTGGTGGACTATGGCCTAAACCCGTTCAATGGTAGAGGAGGCCCGTGCTTAGCAGTGGAACGTATATGGGCTGATGAGATTGATAATGCGAAAAGTCACGCTTAAAAAAAAAAGTTGTTCTACTCTTTTGTTTAAGCCTACAAGGTTTTTTATTTGTTTTCTTTTAATATTTTATGAAAAGTTTAAAACCATATTTAAAAATAAGCGGTACAACTGATATGCTATGTTCCTATACAAGTAAATGTTATTTTCCTTTCAACAAAGGCTTTTATTTTGTTTATTTCAAATTGTAATTGATACATTTTATCTTTAAACAGGTATAGATATCGTAAATTACATTTTAAAAGACTTATAAGACCTAGCAGTTATTTTTTTGTTTTTTAAGAATAGTGACAATAATTGGTAATAATCACTGCCAATGAAAGGTTTGACTATGCCAGCAATTGGTATTTTAGGCACTTTATTAAAAAGGTACACTTTATTAAATAAAACGATTTAATTTATTACTGACAAGTACTTTATAATATTCTCTAATGATTAGAAGACACATAGAAATACTTTTTTCTTTGTTTAAAAAATATTTTAAATACAAATTTTACCGATTTTGTGAAGTAGCTGCTTAAAGTGCCAATAATTGGGTGGTTTACCCTAGTACTTTGGCAATGACAAGCCGCACGGCGTCGCCGCGACGCTCGACAATCGCATGCAATTACAATAATTTATACAATGACTTTTCATTTTTCACGTAATTAGCTGTTAATTTTTAACCGTTATAAATTTACTCACGCAAAATTTTAGGTAAATAAGAATCAATTTCAAAAATTATAGCCCAGAATCCGTAGGGTATATTTTAACCTCGGGTCCGATAGAAGCAAAAAATATGAAAATTAGTTGTTTTTCTATTACTCACCATCTCCAGGAGAGATAGTTTCGACGGTTACGCCCATGGTTTTGATAAAGTACAATGAATTATTTGCTAACAAAATTTATAAAATCCAATACGACGCAACGCGGTCCCTTTAGCTTCGCCTCCGCAGAACAACACAGATTAAAAATATTAAAACGTAAAGTGTAAAGTCACGTTCATCATAAAATAATTTCCATATTAACAAAAGGATACAAGTTATACGTACTACTAGATATTAATAATTAATTTAGTAGTATAATTTCTTAAATTTGTTTGTTTTATGAAAAATTAATTAGTGGTTCCTCTCAGTTTACAGCGATACTAGCGCCACCTTTGACGTAAAAATAACTAAGTATGGACCTTAGTTCTTTTTCTTTAACAGTAACGTTTAAGTGTTTTACTTTCTATATGGTCACTATAATTATTCTTATTAATAATCACCATCAGTTAGCCCTAAGAGTTGAATAGATAACAGAGTTCCTTGTACCGGTATGATATGGGCGTCCCCATAAATTGTCAAAGACTTTAATTGTCTTCTTTCGTTATTACAATGTGTCCCTTTCTAGGACAAAGTTCTTGTGTTAAATATTAAACAAAATACGTACAAAAAAGTTCTTTATTTTTATTTCCCTTCATTAACACTAAGATAATACATTGCTTAAAATATAACATTTTTATGGCACTTTTTTCAACTATAATAAATCCACAATTTTTTTATATAACTTAATAAAAGACATCCTTTTCACCGAGCCCAAGTCCGAAGTAAGAAAGTGTTGGTCTGTTTATCGTCCCCAAACTCTCAACTGGTAGTTATATCCTCCACCTCGTACAGACTGGAACCTGACAGTAACAGAGCTTTGCCCTACGCCTCCAGAGACTATCCGAACAGACCCGTGCTGTGGCCTGCTAATTTCAGTCACTTGTACGCATGTGATCCTCGTGAAGAAGTGGCCTCGATAAGTCTCATCTTGCATTTGAGCTACGTTTGCAATAGGTGTGCGGGCTGCGTAGTACCTAAAAGGATTATGGTAAAGGTTTTATATGTACAGAGAATGTGTAACTAAAATTGGGTACTTGAAAATTCTTATTTAAAAATACTACTAAAGTTGCCTCTGTAAATAGTTTTTTTTTTATATATTATGGCTGCCTCTATAGACGTTGTACGGTAGAGTACTGGGCTTCTTAGAGCTGTGAAGGGTTAGGCCTAAATGCAATACGCATTCTTAGTACAAATGGGCGAACTACCCTCCTCGGAAATTCATCAAAAAATTTAGATATGTATCACACTTCTTCTTCATCATGTATCGTCACTGCTCAAGTACGTGACAATTTATTACAAGACATAATTAAATTATCACGATTATTTAATATAAAATCAATTTTACATACACTGAAACCAAGACACAAATATTTCAACAGAATATTCTATTTTCTTCTTGATAGTTTAGCTCGTGTTCAATCAAGTTGAAGTGTTTACTACCGGTTGAAGTGATAGACACGCTGTCATAAGTAATGAGGTCTTACTTGTGTAAAAGTATATCTCCGACTCCAATAGATCCAGAAATGAGTCCAGACCTCGCTGGAGACTCGACTATGGCTGCGTTGGTCCCAATCACCACAAGAACTAAAAGGATGAAGGTTTTCATCTGAAAAAATAGGAAAAAATTATAGTTGTGGATTTTTTTTTATTTTCCATTAAATAGTCAAGTTTGTAATCAGGATCAGACTGCATCCATAATGCGTCAAGTGATCCGCTGACCCTTTTCAGTCACCTCTTACGAAAGTAAGGAATCATCATCAGCAGCCCATTTAAGTACCTATGTTGGGCTCGGGCGTTCTCTACCAAAAAGAGCATTTAGGCCTTAGTCCACCACGCTGGAAGCATGGAATACTATGAAGGTGTGCTTGTGTCCTTTATCCATTTGACGAAAAAGTGAACTAGGAGTGGGCCAGCGCTTTTACAACCGTTGCGTTGATATCCAATATGCGTAGCATCGACATGTCTTTTAAATTAAATATTTAAAAACTCACCTTAACAGTAGTGTGTACAAACAATTAATTGAACTAATTATACTAACAAATACGAAACAGAAGGTTTATATAGTAGATCTATTAGATTTTCTTTGATAAGATTGTATTATCAATTGGGCTAAACAGCGAGGCTGACCTAATGTTTTTCAAAGCAAATCAAACAGCTTTCTTTAATGAAAGATCGCTGATACCGATAAGCCTAGTTTAAAGCCTCATTTTTAATTGAGTTTCTGCGGAAGGGATTTAGGTTAAGGGACCCAGCCCGGCACTAACATCTGCGCGGACATGACGTCGCCGCGCGCCGGCCTGGAAGACCGGTGACCCCGACATACGCTTCCAGGCTCCCTCCCCCAGGGATGCCGGGAAGTAAAGCCATAATCAGCTTTCCCCTTGAGAAATTATTTTTTTGTCACGTTACTGTCTAAGTTTAGAAGAAAGAACGACTTTAAGCATTAATTTAATAAATCGACCCTAAACTGTCATAATTAAAAGCTAAGCGAGTATTTTAAGAAGGCACGAATGTGACTTTTCCGTGCCTCAATTATTACAGCAGACTTTGTGGACAATCTTTGAACAGCAGTAAGAAATAATTTTTGTGCTTGCTTTAGCTCTGGGATATCTCATTTGCCTTAACGTGTGGCTAATATCTCGGCGATGGAGTTACATTTAGGTGCTGGGTTAAGAACCAGAGAGTAAAGTAGTAGAGTATTGGAAGGGAAGCTTAATAGTTTTTCTTTCGTTTCAGTTTTTGTTAATGAGACGCTGACTTGAAACTAATCCACATCGCTTGTCTAAGCCATGTGGCGTTCAATAAATTCTAAATGCACAACAATTCAGAAACTATTACTGCTGGTTTCATCACGATGTTTTCCTTGAACGATAAAGTTAAAGAAAATTCATAAAGAATAAGCGAATAATTGTGTTTATCTTTATGTGGATTGAAAATGCAATTATAAAAATGTAGGTGACGTGTATTCAGACTGTTAATTTTATTTTTTGTCGGGATTTTTGTAACGCCAATGTGTTCGTACTTCGTTATCCCCATTACTGTTATCTGCCTTACTTTACGAACGCGGTCTGAATACACCCTGTATACTCTTATACTTGGGCTATTGTCGTTGTGTTTGCTATGGCCGGCTTAATATTCGCATGCATATTGCATTCGGTATGTGAATACAGATACGAAGATTTGGTACTACCAGAAAATTGTACCACTGAGAAAAAAACATTTTTAAAAGTAGTATTGTTGGACTACCTCGTGGTCTCGCGGTACAAGTGTGTGCGATGCAATCTACAGGTCCTGGGTTCGATTCCTGGGTCGGGCAGTGTTGTTGGGTTTTTTCCATTAGGAAATTCTCAGTAGCAGTACGAAGTCTGGAAATGTGCCCGAAAAACGGCAATAGGCTCGCCACCTATTACGTGGGACTGAATACATACTGGCGAAATGTGGGTGTAGAAATGCACCTCTGCCTACCTCGTCAAGGAATACAGGCGTGAGGTTATGTATGTATTCATGTATGTATTCATGTATGTATGTATGTTTTGTTGGATCTCGACCTATGCATAGAATAAGGTTACTTATGACTATAACTCCAAAGTATTTTTTATGTCTATAATAGAGTTAAACTTGTTTATATAATATAATGCACTAGTGAAGTAATAATAATCATAAAATTTGTTGTTGTTTGAAGAACAAAAGAAGTTACTGATAATTTTGTGCCCAATTAAGTTTAAATCGCTGAGAAAGAGAAGTTGAGATTTTGCACATATAACTTTATTCTGCGCATAGGTCGATCTGTATGACAAGCAGCTGAAGTGAGTTCGACTGCTTAGGCGTGCAGTATTATTAGGTTTTTTTGTCAGGAAACTCTTTAGCAGCACGAAGATTGAAATTCCGCCCAAATCTGTACAATAGACCCATCCCTTAAGTGGGTACTTTAAATACATTTATTAATAATAAGGTGTACTAATACGCGCCTGCATAACCTTTTGGTGCTCAAGGGTAAGCGAGTGACTCAAATTTTAGCAGACAAATGACCGCGTGCCGAGTTGAAAGGCCGGAGACATAAAGATTCGGCTTCCCTCTCTTTATCTTCTCTCGAGGGACCAAAACACAAATATAGGCGTGCAGTAAAACAACAGATGATGATCCAGTGTCTTTTTAATTGCTTGCTGTGTTTAAATAGAAATCAAAAATAATCTCAGTGTGGGGTGAAGATCTAATCATGTGCGACTTTTACGTAAAAGTTTACGTTACGTTTTTTACGTTATTGTTTAATTTCATAACAGATGTTTAAAGTTTTGGTACATTAACATATTTAGTAAATAAGAAATAGGTATTAGTAAAATATTTTTTTTGTCTTCTTCCTTAAAATCTAAGTATGCACTCGAAGTTATAATTTTTTTTTGAAATAAGAATAAATTGTACATTTATTTATATTTTTATTAATTATTTCGAGAAAAAAAAAATCACATACAAAAGAATATGGTATTATAACGAAGAATTATTAATTAAAATCACAGTTTATTACATATGGACAAATCTTAGACTTGTTACATTAAAATTGAAGCTTAAAATCATAATTTACCACTGACCCGTGACAGCTTTTGATCTAATATTTTTTTCCGGATTTGGGTGTTTGATAGACCGTAAAATCTCTCGTAGTTTCTGATACCCACGACACAACATTATGGGTTAAAACTATGAAACTGTTTAGTGTATGTACTTAAAATCTTCTAAGCTGCATATACTTTAGTATTTATCGTCCCCAAACAGTCAACTGGTAGTTATATCCTGCCCCTCTGACTGAGGTGAACCTGACAGTCACAGTGTTCTGCCCAATGCCTCCACTGACGATTCTTGCGGATCCTCTCTGCGTTCCTCCGATCTCCTCAGCCCTCACAGCTGTGACCCTCCTCAAGAAACTGCCTCGGTATGTCACATCGTGTGTCTGCACTGTGTTCGTGACAGCTCGTCGGGTTTCGAAAGATCTGGAGTGATGAGATGAGGTTAATACAAGGAAGTCAGGTAGTTAATAGAGGTTTGATCCTTGCAATAAGAGAATTGTTTGTGTTAGGTATCTAAATATATTTTGTTTTGTTAAAAAATCTTATTGTGTCTCTACGTGAGTTAGTAGAAGTGTATTTCTGCTTCCAAATTTTGCGAATTGTGTTTAAAGCCTTATGTAATAAAGGGCAAGCCTATTGCCGGTTTTCGGGCACATTTTGACTTCGTGATGCTTATGAGATTTTTTAATTAGGAAACCCAAGATTTCTAGTAGCACGGGATCGACACGGACTGCAAGGTAGCCTTTTTCCTCAATCATAAATATTCTAATAAACTCCGGGTGCTTGTGACAAGTAACAAACAGCACTTATCCTTAGATATAAGTACGTAGGCGTCATAGAATATCTTTGAATAAGACCACGTCACAAAGAGTCTGCATTGCAGTCTATAGTAGTGTATAGCAGGAATATCTTACGCATGTAAAAGGGCGTCTCCAACTCCTAGGTAGCCGACGACGAGGTTAGCTCTCGTCGGAGATTCTGCAGTAGCTTGCGCGCCAATCACTGCCACCACCAAAAAGATGAGGAACTTCATCTGAAATAAGAATGGAATTTGTTGTGTGGGATGGTTTTTAACAGTTAACAGTTACTTCTGTTTCCTAATATCAAGGCTTGTTCATTGTTGGTGCTGATAGTTGTCATACATTTATAAAACTCTTGATATTACTCGCAACCCGAACTACTAAGCAGCAGCCGTGTCGAACATATGATATTCTAGTCGTATGTTCGGCGAGATGACATTTTCTTTTTAGTTTTTTAGATTTAAAAATGTACTTACGTTTGCAGTATAGTATGGATTTAGAGGAAATTAGTAATAAAGCATTAGAATCAAAGGCTTTATATAGTAGAACTATTTGGTTGGTGATAAGATAACACTATCAATTAGGCTAAATATTTTTAAAAGAGATGCAAATTATTTATTAAAAATAAAACTAATTTACTGATAAGATAACCAATTTATCACCTAAATATAGCTTGCTTTGTAAAAAGTGCGCTCTGGTCTAGAAGATAGTGAGTACAGTCTATTAAGGCACAAATTTGGCGGTCGTGAGTACGATTCCCAGGCATACATACAATTCCTCATTTAAGAAGTGTTTGTTTTCATTGAATAGGCTTCGAAACTACTGAACCGATTTGTATAACTTTTGTTATGCGGATTGATAGGACGGGGCTGCCACACCGCCTACAGCAATGGTCGGCAACCCTTTGTTAGGCAAGGGACACAAAGTGGTAAAATAATATAGAGGCGGGCCGCACTTCTGATATTTATCTCAGATTTCTAAAAGCGAGTCGCAAATCTTACAACACAACCTTTACTAGGTATTTTCAAATTATTTTCAAAACATCCGCAGGCCACGGGTTGTTCCCACTAGCCTACAGCCAACTTCGCGCCAAGTAGGGCGGGCACTTCTGATGAAGAAGCGCCTACACTGCTTTCCTAGTCTCACAGTGCCGAAATGGTAGTCGAAAGACGAAAGTCTTGAAGCACTATTGCATGCTTTTATGAGATACAATTACATTCTTAAAAAAAAAAAAAAAAAAAAAAAGGGACAAGTTCGCTTCGGGCGTCCGTGTTGATTGTGGGTTCTGGCAAAGGTCATTATCAATATCACTTTCAATGTGTAGGCACAATTTACGTGCCAAGCAAATCTCTTAAAGCTGCCTTTTACGTCAGGAAGAGGATTTAGAATACTGGGTTGGTCATTTTCCATTACTGCTGGGACTTTAGACCCCCCCTTTCCTCGTTGAAACTAGCAATGTCTATCGAGGACGCCAAAACAAAAGAAAAGTTCCCCTGCACAATCATTTGTACAAGATAATACAATCTTATCAAATGCAATGAATTAATGTTTTTGTGGTAAAAAAATCCCCGGTGGTTATCCTGATTTGAATAATACCATTGGATAATTTTAGCGATATTTTCTTAAGGTCTTTTCCGGAATCTGAGGGAAGGCCCTAAATGACCCAAAAGTGATCAAACGTTTTAGGGGCATACCGAAAGGTCGCAGATTCAATTAATGAATTATGGTTATCTACGAATCTAAAAATAGACTTCAGATAGGTCCTATTTTTTAATGAAGGTATAGTTGCCTATTTGATCTAATTTTGCACATCCAGTCGAAATGAGCGCCCGCGTCCTAAAAATTATGCTTTATGGACAGATACAGGTAAACTCTATGTAAGAATTTATAGGGCAAATTATACTTTTTCAAATCTTTCTAGGTAAATAATGATCTACAAGTACATTTTTTTTACGCTTTTAACATTTTTTACACCATTCCCCTGATTAAGCCTTATAGAATCATTGCAGGCACATGTCCGACCAAGAACAGACTCGGAATTAATAGATTTACTCGAAAAGTTATAAGAAACATTTTGCTGCTCCTCTCTTGTCTGTTTCGGACGCCCATCATTCCATTTGCGTTTGCGACCTACGACACAGGTTTTGTATCCTAGTGTGGGGTCAGAACTATGTATGTGACTGGCTGTATAAAGAAAAAAAAAATGAAATATTATTTTTTTTGAATTCAGAATTATTGGTGCCAATAGAACAAATAAATAATCTTTTTATGGTAAACATAGAAAGTCCATTAGATGGAAGAAAATAAATTGGGGTGAATAGGTCGCTAGTAATATCGGTAAATGTAATCTTTTAATCAACTATGTAATCTTTTAAAAACGCTGTCTTATCTCTCATTACTCAATGGATTTACTATATAAAAACTTCTGTTTCAAATTTGTTAACATAATTCAATTAATTTGCTATAAACACATACACACCTACCAACTGAAAAGGTAAGATCTTTAATTAATTAGATTGCATTTAATTCAAAATGTTCAACAATAATAGAAATAACGCGATATAAAATTAATTTAATTTTTAGTCAATTTAAAGCTAAAAACGATTAACCATAAATAACATCATACTTTAATGTAGAGACTATTTTTTAATCCTCCTCATAGGGAAGACAAAGGTTCTTTGTCCATACAGCCATTTCTTTCTGACTGTTAGAAGAAAAAAAATTGTACTGATAGTATTATATTTTGGTTTCAGATGAAGTTCCTCGTTCTGTTGGTGCTAGCTGTAATCGGCGCGCAGGCTGCTGTTGTAGAATCTCCTGCAAGAGCCAACCTTGGAGTAGGAAGTATTAGCGGTTTAGACACGCTTTTGCACAAGTAAGAACATTTTTCACATTTAACTGGAGTTTCTGTAATAAATTATTGCCTTGCATTACCTTTATAAAGTCAGAGCAACATGGCGACGTTAGTTTCATCTCGTGTTTTTTATTTTTTATTTCGGGTTGAATTAAGGCCTTTATAATGTCATTGAAAATTAGTAACTACGTCTAGCATCTGAGGAAAGAAGTATCTACTAGTTTCAATTCTTGTATTTTATTATTCGAAGGTAGACCTGAATAATAGCGTTAAGCTTCCCCATCATCACTTGAAACATAGCGTAATGATAAATATGTCTGTCTACCCTTAGGGTATGTTGATAATTTTTACGATCCTAAACCTATATTTCGACGAGTCTCCCCCATATGCATACACAAAAGTTCCCTTAAAGTCAAAATCTTCATGTCTTTTCAGCTCAATGCAAACTCGTCGAGCTGTGGCGAATGCAATTCAGAGTCATGATGTGACATTCCGACCCACTGGAGGGAGGAGGGTTAGAGCAGTGAGGGCTGAGGAGATGGGAGGGACGCAGAGGGCCTCAGCTCGCATCATATCCGGAGGGATCGGCCAGACCTTCGTAACTATCAGGTTCCAGTCTGTCAGGAGTGGGGGGTACAACTACAGGCTGAGGATTTGGGGAAGATAAACGTGATTTTAATAGATCAGTATCCGTATGCCAATCCTTTTAATGACGAGTAATATTATGATGTAATGTTGAAGATAAATTTACGTAGACCAGTAATCGTATGAGAAGACTATTGATGACGAGTAATGTAATGATGTAATTTTTTGTTGTTTAAAGAAAATGTATGATTAAATTCACTTGAAATTTTTAATTCTGTTCATTTATATTTGTGAAATGTTTCGAATATGTTTTTAGGCGTTTGATGAAGGTTATAAATAAATTAATAAATTTGTAATACAGTTTTTTAATTCGTGTGTCGTGCCATCTAGGGGTCCTTGAAGTACTTGAGATGATAGACCACGAGGCACTGCTTAAAAAAAAAAGAAATAAGAATAGGTATATCTTACGCGATATGTATAAGCATATCTACATACTTATATACAAACTTCGATGACACAATCAAGAATTGTTTAACAAAAAGAATGCTTAATTACGAATTCTAATCCAAGATTTTTTTAATCGCGCGCGCAAAGACATGCCGCGAGGCCAACAACGCAGTTTAAAAAACAAAACAAAAACATAATGAGTAAGTTAGATAATTGGTGATTGTACTATCTTATCAAACAAATTATATGCAAGTTATTCATAGAATGAAAAAAAAATCCCTACAATGCACCTAAAAGTAGATCATCAATCATTGTCTGATGTCATCCCTTAAGCTTCCTTTTCAAGATCTCGGTAGAGGTCCGAGAAATAAAGCACTTGTATGTCGGCGAATCAATACCTTGTTTAGGACTTTTAAGACATAATTTCTTGCCATTTACATGAGCATTGTGCGATCTCATTTGCGAGGCTATTGCCCCTACTTTGAACACTAATTCAGAATTTTTTAACCAGATCCAAAGGTGTGCCATCCAATTGTTGTAACGACGCAGGATTGGGTAGACTGGAGACTTGCACGACCCTCTTGCATGTTCTTTTACGACAACAAACGAAGCCATGGCAGGATGTTATCACTTCAAATCCCCAAGGCGGATTAACTGGTAGATTTTACTAGTTGCAATATTATAGATAAAAGGAACAAACATTCGTAGAAAAATGTATTTTAAAAAACTACTTGTGTGCTTGTAAAAACAATTGGTAGTCACCGCCGAATCGTCTTAATAGATACCACTATCTAATCACTAGAGATGGGCCGAGTACTCGGTTGATACTCGGTACTCGGCGTACTCGGCGGGTTTTTTGATACTCGTACTCGGCCGAATAACTCGGTTTGAATGCCGAGTATACTCTGTTTAAGAAATGCAATATATTTCGGTAGATATAATTTAAACAACAGTCATCATCATCATCATCAACAGCCAATATTCGTCCACTTCTGGACTTAGGCCTCCCCCAATGTCTTCCACCGGGTTTAGTCGGAAGCCTCCTGCAGCCAGCGACGTCCCGCGACCTTGACAAGGTCGTGGACAGGGTGGTAAAATTTTAAATGACTGAATTTAAGCGATGTATTAAACATTTTATAGATTCAATAAATATTATTTTATTTCATTTCGTAAACAACTGTGTTAATCAAAAATTATTTAGTAATTTAGGAAGTCTTTGAAAATCTCAATTAATAAAATGAAAATTATAGTACATAATAAAATAATTAATATTTAAAATTGGATAAAGCTAAGTTATGATGCAGTGATGGCCTCGACGTTTGGGCGCGCGGTCCAAAATCTCAACGGTCGCGGGTTCGAACCCCAGGCACACACCTCTCTCTGACTTTTCGAAGTTATGTGTGTATTCACATTTAATTATCACTTGCTTTAACGGTGAAGGAAAACATCGTGATGAAACCTGCACACCTTAGAGTTCTTAGGAATTTCTTAGGTGTGTAGTCCGTCAACTCGCACTAGGCCAGCGTGGTGGACTATGGCCTAAACCCTCTCAATGGGAGAGGAGACCCGTGCTCAGCAGTGGGCGTATATGAGTTGATGATGAAGTTATGATGCAGGAACACAAGCCTCGCTTCACGTTCTGGTAACAGCCTATTCCTCTGTTCTTCGTAGACGTTACCGGCCTTCGAAAACAGGCTATTTAAATTCTAATGTACCGAGTTACTCGGCCGAGTACTCGGTTGAAAAAAAATTGAACCGAGTAAAACTCGGTACTCGTTACTCGGCAAAAGTGTAACTCGGCGCATCTCTACTAATCACTAATTACTAAAAAGATGCATAAAGATTGACCGTTATATAAAGCTTTCTGAATTAAATTTTGTTATCAAAATATTGTTGAAGGTGTAAACACATACTCTACTGCAAATGTAAGTAATGTATTAATATTTAATTAGAATTAACATCGAGTAAAACGGTATTATTGATGTATCATGACAGCCACGTGATGAAACACCAGCTTGCGGAACGAAAGACGGCGGGTTGGATCCTCGCCGAGACATTTGTCTGTAAACAGTAATTGTAATTTTGTGCCGAAACGAGCAAATGTTAGTGTGATCAACAAGTATTTGTTTCATGTCTGAATGTTTGTGAGATCGAGAAGTCTGTTTTTAGAGTTGCGTGTAATACTTGATAAATGTGTGACAAAAAATAGAAGCCCTTTATTTTTGTATGAAATTCTTATATTATTCTTATTGACAGCCCCTCGGCGCAGTTGGCTAAACACCAGCTTGCGAAACGAGTGGCCGTGGGTTTGATCCCCGCACCGGGACAAATGTTTGTATGATTCACAAATATTTGTTTCGGGTCTGGGTGTTTGTGAGACCGAAGTCTCTCGTAGTTTCTGATACCCACGACACAAGACTCGTATCTTAGTGTGGGGTCAGGACTATGTATGTGACTGTTGGGTGTTATTTATTTATTTATCAGTGGTCGTGTGTATGGCTTAGAATAAACAAGTGATAGATTAACGGCGACACTCGTCCCGGTACAAAACATTATATATTTCCATTCTAATCTTATTCAGCTGCTCTACATCGGGCTTCTATCCTGAAGATAAAATAGAACTGAGTGTATTATATTCAGTGGCGGATTTACCAGGAAGCAAAGGAAGCAATTGCTTGGGGCCCCGCCTGGAGAGGGGCCCCGAAAATATCGAAATTTTTTTGAATTTTATTTTTTTTTTAATTTCAAAAATGGAAAAAAATTAGAAATTAAAAAAAAAGAAACTATACAACAGAAAAGTACAGGAGAAAGATCGTTCAGCGCATTAAAACGCGTCAAAAATTATTTGCGCTCATCTATGTGCCAAGAAAAAGTAAGCGATTTAGGCTTACTTTTTATCGAAAAAGACAAGCTTCGTCAACTTGACTTCGATGAAATCATTTATCAATTTTCGACTGAAAAAAGTAGGAAAAAGTTGTAATTTTTAAGAAAGTTGTAAGATATTTGAATAATATATCCATTTTGCAAAATTAGCTGTATTTTGTTATTTTGAAAAATAGGGGGGGGGGAGTCAAAATTTAGAACAGGGGGCCCCGAAAACTTGAGATTGCTTGGGGCCCCGCCATAGGTAAATCCGGCACTGATTATATTCATGTTTCAGATGAAGTTCCTCATCTTTCTGGTCGTGGCGGTGATTGGCGCTCAAGCTGGTGTAGTAGAATCTCCAGAAAGATCTAACCTCGGAGTAGGGGTAATCAGCAACGGAGATTCACTTCTGTATACGTAAGACTGGTTTTATCTATGAAAATCATCACCAGCCCTTATACGTCATTCTACTGGGCACGAGCGTCCTGTACCATTGAGAGGGTTTAGGCCCTAGTCAACCACGCTGACCTAATTGGCGGAGTACTCACCTAAGAAATTTCTAAGAATTTTTCCGCGTGCTGGTTTCTTCACGAGGTTTTTTTTTGCCACTGTTAAAATGCGCGATAATTCATTGTTAAAGGTGTGTGCTTTAGGGTCTCAACCCGCCAGCTTAAAGCTTTTAATCGACAGCGCGTTTAAACCTCAAAGCCATGACTACTTCTAACACCTGAGTAATATTTATTTCAATTCCAGGACAATGCAAACCAGGAACGCTGTTAATGGGGTAGTCCAGACTCATAACTTGACGTTCAGGACCAATGGAGTCATGAGGATCACTGCGCTGCGAGCTGAGGAGTTGGGAGGAACCCAGTGGGCGACAGCCACCGTCACATCCGGGGGGGTGGGGCAGACCTTCGTGACAGTCAGGTTCCAGTCAATCAGGGGCGGAGGGTACAACTACCGCTTCAGGGTTTGGGGAAGATAAACTATACCTATTTAAACAAAAACAAATCGTCTTTGTTCAAATATAATTTTATAAGTTTTTTTAGATTGTCAATTTTAAGTTATTGGTTGATTGATTGACCAAAGATGTTGTGACTTGGATAATAATGATTGACTCTTTAAGCGTCATTTAAATCAAAACAAGCATTATTTTGTCTATTATAGAATTCCAGAATTATTTTGTAAGATAATGAAATTTCAATAGGTGATTCTGCAATTAAAATAAATAGCGACACAAAAAGTAATCAAAATTTGTAATAGAGATATACCATTAGGTCATTATTACAAGAAACTGACGATAAATAGTTTTTCGATAGCGTTGAACATAGTTATGTCGCATTTAAACATTTTTAGCATATAAGTTTAATTTTTCATTTCTTACATTATGAAGATCATCATCGTTTGACATAGAATAAAGATTGCGTGTCTTTAGCAGTTAGTTATGTAAAATGAAACTCATACGTATGTAAATTACGTTAGTCACAGCCGAAGGACTTAAAAAAACCAAAAATTTTATAATACTAATTTATTAACTAGATACTAGTTTCTTGATCGATGTTAGATACAAGAATTATATCTTTCTACAATAATAACAATATATTTATAGTAAACTTATAACTAATAATTGAGGTCGCGGAGTCGGCGTTTACGCGGCCTTGATCCGTATGTGGAACGACGAAGCATCAGCGATTTTGGGTAACCGGGCCATTGTGGTCATCAGCAATCCTTGTATGTGTGTCGCACGTAACATGTATATAAATAAAAATGTTGTAAAGGAAAAAATATTTAAAAAATGTTTTCTGTTTTTTGAATGAAAAAAATGTTTTTATTATCGGTGATTTTTTTTTTCAAAATTCTTTTTGTGTCGCTTTATGTAGACGTCCTTCTAGGTACAGACATCCTTTAAACATAAGAGAAGTTGAAGGTTAGTTTTTAGTCCGTTAAACACTTCCTTAGGGGCAGTCAGAACTATTCAACATCGTTGCTCTAAAAGTATTATTGTAAACACTTAATAATTTCTATCCCCGCATCGACAAAAATGTTTGTGTGATCCAAAAGATTTGTTACGGGTTTGGGTCTTTGTGAGATGCAAAGTTTTTCGTAGTTCCCATGAGCCACAACAGGAGACGAATATTAGTGTAGGATCAAAACTTTCTATGTGACTATTGAGTGCATCTATTTGTGTAAAACTTAAAGGCAACCCGTGGTATTACAAAAGAAAAATTGCTGCATACTTTGTGGAAGGGGTTGGAATTTTACAAGCAATCTTAATACTTGTAAAAAAGATGTCTTTATCATTTCAAACAAACCCTTAAATATAAAAACAGTGTAGCAAAGGTACTATGTTTTAACCGTTCAAAATAACCAAATTATTTAAATAAACAAAAAATAGATATCAAAAGAAGCATTTTAATCCAATTTATATTTCGTTCAGAAATTACATCAACCAACCAAATTAAGTATTAGAAGCCGTTACTCCTGGAAAGGTTTCGAGTTATAAAGTGACAATCCAGTTTACGATCCCCAAACCCTGACAGCGTAGGCGAATCCTTCGCCTTCAGCAGACTCGAAACCGAATGTCACTTGTCTGTGGCCGATGCCTCCACGAACAACGCGGGCGGTGGCTTCTATCGGGCCCATTATCTCCTCACCACCGGATAAAAATAGAAATTGCCGCATGTGTAATGGAAGGCTTTGGAATTGTACCTATAAGTAATCTTAGAAGTTGCGCGAAAATGTTATTGCTCACTGTCTTTGTCATCTAAACAAAGCCTTAATAACAAAAATAGTGTAGAAAAGGCACTATGTTTGCGACTGTTAATATGAAATATCATGAAAATAAAAAAACGAATTATTTTAATCCAATTTATATTTCGTTCAGAAATTACATCTACCAAACAAATTAAGCATTAGAAGTAGTTACTTCTAGAAAGGTGGCGAAACGATTCACGATCCCCAAGCCCTGACAGCGAAGGCGATTCCTTCGCCTTCAGCAGACTCGAAACCGAATGTCACTTGTTTCTGGCCGATGCCTCCTCGAACAACGCGGGCGGTGGCTCCCTTTGGGCCCATCAACTCGTCACCACCGGCGTACGAAATGGTTTGTTTGGTGCGGAAAGTAACCTCTTTTTTCTGGACTTTGCCGGGGATGGCTTTGAATTCGACGAAGTGGCTGAAACAGGAATATTCATTTTACACCAACAAGATTATTACATACAATAATAAATACATCCAACAGTCACATACATGGGTAAGGCCGTAGATTTTGCCACTTTTTGAAAAAAATTTTGTCCCATAACTTAATTGCTTATTTAAAAACAAAATACTGAAGACACTAAAATGAAAATAAGTTACTTAGTTTATGTATTTCATAATCTTTATGAAACATATTCTTAAATTAAATATAAGAGTTTATTTAATTATTTATACAATAAATCATTCAGCAATACCCTGAAATTTTGTCAAAAAAGCGATGTCTTTTTGGTTCCGCCAAACGTTTGGCGTTATAAAACTTAATATTTTTGTATTACAAGTCTAAGTTATTTTGACTCTATGAAATATTTAAAAGTTTACCAGACATATCGTGCTACAATCATGTTTAAATACGCTTTTTTTTATTAATTTATCACAATTCAAATATTTTACCCTAAACTTTTTCTTATATGTTACTATTTTGTATGTTACCAAATTTAGGCTATTAGTTTTCTACAATAGTTTATGGTAGTATTTCCTAATATTAATGGCACCACCAAGTATCCATTCAACACAATAACAGAAAAAAAGAGGCCATATTGTCGCCTGTGACGTTTGCGAAAGGTACACGCGAGTGTTTCGTCAACAAATTTTCTTGGTGATTTCTAGCGGTTTCAAAGGTAAATACTCGTTTTTATTACACTTACCTTATATATTTCTACACGTAATTGAATAAAAAGCACGTTTTAATGTATACATGGTTTAAATTGCCTCATTTTTTAAATAATAGCCAAGTTATAGCCATAAAAAGAATACTTCTTTGTTACTTCTATGTAACTTCTATGTTACTTGTATGTTACTGGTAACGTTGATTGTAACTTAGGTAACGTTGAAGTTTTGTTAAGGTTTATACATATTGTAAATTTTATGCTTTTCTGTTTTTTATATTTGCTTAAGATATTCAAATGATATATTTTTTCATTTTACGAAATATGTATGTGTTGCGAGTCAGGTAATTAAATCCCTAACCAATGTACTAGTATAGTCATCTGCATCTATAAATTCATAAGACAGCTCTATACTCTGTAGTCCGAGTACGGATTGATGTTTTCGATTTTACATGGTTGTATATTACAGCTGTTTTTTTATTCAACTGCATTTTATTAATTTCCTTTTACGACAAATCTTCTCATAATTGACGAAATGTTTTAGTATAAATGAAAAGAAGTTGGTCCGAACGTTTCCTATGACGCCTACAATTGCGTATTATGGAATCGGCCTTACAAATATTAACGTTTATATTTTATATCGGCAAAGGAAAATGAAAACTTTACAATAAAGTAAGATTTTTAATACAATTATCAGCATAATATGATTAAATACGTACAGAGTACACATATGTATAATTATACATAACATATCGTAGTTTTATTTCCTGAAGGGTAGAAATAAACTTCCTGGTAATTGGAACTTACCAAAATAATTATAATAATAGCGAAATATAAGCTATGCAGCTTTTTTTTTTGTTATAGATGGGAAAGCTATTTATGGCTCTACTTCCCGCCAGCCCGGGGGCAGTGGGGGCGGGAAGCGTACGTCGGGGTCACCGGTCTTCCAGCCTGGCGCGCGGCGACGTCATGTCCGCGCAGATGTTAGTGCCGGGCTGGGTCCCTAACAAAATCCCTATACCGGCATACCGACCAAAACCCCCCAGTGGCCATCTCCGCGCCGAGTGGGGCGACCACGGTACGCGGGCGAGAAGCGCCGACCGTCAACCGCAGCCGCCCGGTGCGCCTCCGAGACGTAAACGTCTCGGCCGTCTCGGAGTTGTAGGGGGCGCAGTTGCACCCCCACTAGCTTGTTCGGACGCCCCGGTTGTGAATGGGCGCCCGCGACGTACACAGGCCACAGTGCCGCCGCCCCTCTCGGGGTCACTTTCAGTGAGGACGCGCTGCCCCCACAGCACGTCCAGCGACCCCAAGGGCCCCTTTAAGTCGCCTTTTACGACAGGCAGGGGATACCGTGGTGGGATTCTAACGCCCCCTTGCCACAGGGCAGAAGCTATGCAGCCTGCACAATGTCTTTACGAACAGTAGCGATACTCTTATTAAGCCAAAAAGCATGCCTTACAAAAACCTTTACTTCTATTATAAACAAGACATTGCACAATTCAATTGTACCCTTTATGGGCTTCTAGAGTATGTTCAAGAGTTACCTGAACAGCAGTTTGTCTCCGACTTGAATTTCTCCAACGGAGAAGCCGAATCCAGGTTCCGCAACGAGAATCGGCCTCATTTCCGTACCGTCCCCCTCAGGCAGTACATATGCCTGAGCAGCGATCATCACCATAGCCAAGAGAATAAGGGTCTTCATCTGAAACCAATGAAATCCGCAAGGTTTAATCAAAACTGTCCACTCCATTATAAATGTAAGTATTTAGCAGGAATTCCAAGCTATAAAATTTATTGCTTTATTAAGTATCTTGATTCAAAAGTTTATTACTGTACACTTGGTCTTATGATTTCATTTTTATTCGCGTAAATGAAAAAATGTCTGCTACAACCAGATTTAAATCAATTTCAACGTTCAGACGACAAAAAAACTGGATTAAAAATTATGTCAGCAGTTTTTTACTAATAAAAATATCAAAATAGTATTCCTTACCTTTGATGTAATTTGGTCGTTTCCAGTAAGACGACTGAATAATGGTTTAAACTCCCCAACATTAGGTTATATAGTGAAAATAGCGGAAGCTAATTGATAAGATATGCACATATTTCTATAAGTTATTTAATCGATAACCAAAATAAGCACCGGACGAATCTTATTATAATAAATCATATCTTAATCCCAGTAATCGTGAATCATCTATAGGGACTGTATGTACCTACTTTACATTAGGATTAGAATATTGGATTTTGGCTTTCAACTAAATAATAATTATTTACTTTTCTGGATTTTGGGACCCAATACGATATTACCTAATAACGCTTCCATTATTTGGGTAAAAGTCAGCGTAATATGGCGGATACGAATCCGTTATAGGTAAGTTTTAAATATTGAACTTCCAAAACGGTTTGCGATTCGAACTTTTACCACCATTTCGTTGGTAAATCTTAGTATTTCCATTAATGGCATGGTAAATGTTGAAAAACAAAACATACCATAACGTGCTCAGCGCATCGAACTGTACTTGTGGGTAGCAACCCGTGTTGTAACAAGGGAAATGTTTTTTTTAGGTACCTTATCTATTAATCAATTACATTTGATTGTCTTTTTTACTTATAAACAAAATAATAAGAAAAATAATTATTAAGTTACACTAGCTTATTTAAGCATTATGTTTGCATTTTGTTGTTAAATTCCAAATAGAGAAGTACTGATTCAGTTAGATATGATAGAGATTGAGATATTCAGAAATATACGTTATGTACTTTTTCAAAATAATTTAAATAAGTTGGTATTAGTTTGTACTTATTACTATCATATGATACCTTTATAATACTATGTACCTGTTTTGTCTAATAGTTCATCGAAGTAAATAATAAGAATTACTTATTATTTTATTCCTAAAACCAACATCTACCAGCTGACAGCGGTAAAACCTACCATATACTGAATTGGAATGGTAAAAGCTCGAAAAAATCGTAGTATTTTCAGAAATACTTACATTTACCAACTCATGTCGGTAAATCCTAAGACTTACACTTGAATCTTAAGATTTACTGTGGTTCGAGCTTTTACAGTAACATATAAACATTCAATATCTTTATATATAATTATATATTTTTTTCTTGTTGATTTTGGACAATAAACTCATTGGATAACATTTCAGGGCGTGAATTAGTCACAGTTCACTTCGGTTCTAAAATAGACATTAATAACGTTTCCCCAAAGTGGCCAATATGGCGACTGTGATTCGTCTATAAATATCATTAAAATTAAGAAAATACTCGACTATTATATTGAAATATGTTCTTCTTTGTACTTTAGTTTTATAATTACCTCCATGCGAGTTGGCACTGTAGGTAATTTTTTTAAAGAGATATATTCGACTTTAGCTGTGTTTCGTAAGATACTGCGACCATTGTAAAAGTTTTTACTAGAAATTCCGTTTTATTCCTTAGATTACTAAGGAAATTTATGATGTCAGGAATCGCCATCATGCAGTACTTTGTAGGCACTGACATTTTCGAGCGCAATCTCAAACCTGAACTATTTAGACAGAGCGCTAGGCAGCACAGAGGGCTTAGTCAGCATGCCGCCAGCTAACTCAACCAAGCGTTGAGTTCATCAATATAGTCTTAAAGAAAGCCTTTAGAAATCAAATTCCACTGCAGCATAGATGTAGTTTTCGCCAGTATACAGAATGAATTTTCTTTAAGCTGTTTGTACGCCTTAGCGTTGTCTTACTTGGTCTCTTCATTGAAAACCAGCGCTGCAATAAACTGCAGGCGGAATTGGTGCATTCAGCTGAATGAAGGGATCATTGTTGCCTGCGTAAATTGTAGAACCTAAGGTTTTTTTTTGTATTACCTTGGAATAGCCAGCGATATTTTTTTATATTTCTTCCTAATTATGAGTAAGCTTCTTTTTTTTAAAGGGCACGACAAATGTACTGTACATGCTAGAAATAATTTGTTAATGTTTTGCGTTGTTGTTTGAAAATTTAGCCAATTATTCCTTATTCATGATAGCTTGATTTTTTTGGCATATCGACTAGTGATGGGAAACAGAAAATATCTAGTAGTTCAAAAATATTGCGTTTTAAAATACTGCATTATGTGTGAAATTCTTTGTTGCATTAGACATATAAAACATTGGGTAGATAAGCGACGGTGGGTCAATGTTAATAATAAGACCTATTTAATATAACAGGGTTATTTTTAGATCACCTGCCAAATTTAAATAGATGTTTCAGATTACGAAAGTAGACAACTTCCCCAAAGAAACACGGGTCGAAAAGTGAAAAAAAAATCAGACTTTCTACACGAATTCGATCAAGCAATGTGTGATCGAGCAATTTTCTATAGGAAGGTCCTAAAATAACTCAATATGTAAAAATTAAGGTTGAAAAATTAAAGTTTTATCTTTAAAACAATTTTATTAAGAAAGAGCACAGCCAAGATCATTATCACCAGAGTCGTCGGAGCTTGTGTCATCATCTCTAATTTCAATTATTATTCAGAGTTCAATAAAATTGTCGACGTGGACATCGATAAGAACGATGTTACATCCCTTTCCGTCCGACCGATGTCTATTATTTTCAGTGTTCCTATTTTAATTTTACTTTGAAGCAATAAAATCTTAAAATTTTCGGATAACTCTTTAATCTTTAGGGACTTTTGTGTTGTGTGTATTTTTTAAATATTTATCAAATCATTAAATTAATAAAATAATACGTTTTTCATTGCAAAGTTATGTCTCAGAAAAATTGACATCTGCCAAAAAGATCAAGCTATCGTGAATGAGGTATAGGAGCTGTTATGGTAAAATGCCTTTGAGATCTTTTGACTCCTTTGAGATATAATACAAAAATTAAAGGCGGTATTTTTTTCCTTGTATAAAACTACAAAATCTCTCAAACGTTATACAATACATTTTGAATATTTAATAGCTTATGAAACGAAATGTATTATTCTTATCATCATAAACCACTCAATCATTATTAAGCAAGTTAATCCTTTAAATCATAAAATATTAGTAAATATTTTGTGGTTATCACAGAAAATCTTGTGATAGTCGGGATTCGATGCGATTACAGCCCTCCACTTCTGCGCCGTCGGCTACTGATTCTATATAAGTCGAACTAGCTCGCGCGCGCACTTTAAGTTCTGTACCATCATACGGGGTCTGATCATCAATAATTAGTGCTAATTGTGTGGGAGCTAGTGGCGGTAGTTTCCATAAAAGCCCAAAGGCTCAATCTAAAAAAATCCGAATAATCGTTTTTTTCCTCATTTTTGACCGAAAAAATGAGTTATAATTTCTGTAGTTACTCATTCGCTTGTCTCAGTATCTTAGAGTTACTTTTACGTTCTTCAAGGAAACTTGAAAGTACTGAGAGTAGCAGATGAGTAACCACAGAAATTATAAAGCTTTATTTCGGTAAAAAATGCGTGGGGTGCTGACAGCGCCCCTCGCGAGTGATGGCGGGTTAAATCTTTCTCCAACAAAATCAATTTGGCATATGAGAATATTCTGACCCCATAATAAATACTTAAATACTTTATACAATTAACATATAACTGGTGGGAAAACGAATATATCTGTAATTAGGGGTACGAGTTACGACTGAACATAATTCAGGCGGTTGTTTGAACGGCGCCGTCTAGTAAAGAGGCTAGGCTGTTAATTAAACGGCTGATTAAGCTAGATGGCTGCGACTAGTATATCTTAAACCTGCAATAAATACATATAAACTAGACATTACGCAATTAAAGTGCTTTTGGGCTTGTTTGGAAGTACCACCACTGCCTTAGATTAACCATCATTCGGGTCACAGTAGTTGCAGTTTGAACGCGCAATCACCGAATCACCAGTGCTATTGACTGGCAAGCATTGGACATCCAACAAGAAGGACTGACGATAATGACATGGAAGCCGTTAGACGCAGGCCGTCTTTGGAGGAGGGGTGTATCCAGCAGTGGACATCGTTTGATAGCCCTTGAGGCAGAAATGTCTCCACAGTCCGCCGTAGCCAACGAGCCCGATCTTCTCCGTTGGATAAGGGGTCTTTAAAGAGATGAGAAGTCGCAGGGAGCAGTACCTATACTTAATGTCCACAGTGTCCCGTGCGATCTACAGACGTCAGGTTTGATTCAACGAAATTCTCAGAAGCTCGCAGCCTTCGCCCTTCCTTTTACGTAGGACTAATACATGGCGAAATGGCAAATTGTGGATTTAGAAATGAAAGGCGTGCGGTTATGTATGGATATTGACAGCCCCGTGGCGCAGTTGGCTAGACACCAGCTTGCGAAACGAGCGGCCGCGGGTGCGATCCCTGCACCGAGACAAATGTTTGTGTGATCCACATATATTTGTTTCGGGTCTGGGTGTTTGTGAGACCGAAAAGTCTCTCGTAGTTTCTGGTACCCACGACACAAGACCCGTATCTTAGTGTGGTGTCAGGACTGTGTGTGTGACTGTTGGGTGTATTTATTTATTTATATTCTTCTTTTTCATTTTATTAAATGACAACGTATCATTGTTTCGGTTTCTTTCATAATCGTGAATATAATTTAAGGTGAAATTTATGAGGGCTGAATTTTTAAACTCCCGTAGTAAAAGGGGTTTTATAAGTCTGACGTGTTTTTTTCTTTAAAAAAACTATTTTTTAAGCAGTGAATTGATTGTCAGAAAATGAATGGTCCAGTTTACAATCCCCAAGTCAGCTATCCGCAGGCAAATACTTGGTCCCTAGCAGACTTTAAGCGATTAGTCACGTCTTTTTGACCGATTCTTCTGTGAATCACTCGGGCCCTCGCGTTTGTCGAATCCACTACTTTGAAAGCTTGGATGAAGGTGATTGTGGTGCCAGAAAAAAAAAATAAAAAGACGGCCAGAACGGGTAGGTCTCGTTATCCCCTGAATTTAACGGGGAAGCCTTACTCCAGACGACATTGCTAGAACAGAAAAAAAAGTATACTCAAATGCCTTAACGCAAGTAACGTTATTAGTGATGTTAAGATTCCGAAATATGTAATGAATTGGGGATAAAAAATGTGACAATATCTTCTTTCAGTTTTGTTTGTTAAGGTTGTTAAAGCTTCTTAAAGCAATAAAATCGTTATTCATATTTATTTATTTATTTATTTATATTCTTTATTGCACACCACAATAATACAACATTGATACAAATAATTATAAATCACGTAGTGTCACAATTGGCGGCCTTATCGCTGTCAGCGATTTCTTCCAGGCAACCGTTAGATGGACTCATACTTATGATTCATTTAATAATATAAGATATCATTTAACAGCAGCTTATGTAATAATAACTAGCAGAAAGTAAGGATTTGATAAGATATGTATATCTATTAATCATTTAATCTTTCTTTAATATTCAATATAACCACCAGATGCAACTCATTAAACTATACCTCATTCACGATAACTTGATTCTTTTGGCAGATGTCATTTTTTCTGAGACATGACTTTGAAATAAAAAACGTATGCTTTTATTATTTTCATGATTTGATAAATATTAAAAAAAATACATACAACACAAAAGTCCCTAAAGATATAAGCGTTATCCGAAAATTTTGCGACTTTATTGCTTCAAAGTAAAATTAAAATAGGAACACTGAAAATAATAGACGCTTGTACAATGTTACATCGGTCGGACGGAAAGGGACGTAACATCGTTCAGAACACGGTAAAAATATTACATACAGTATTTTGACTCCGCCACATTTTGAGAACAAAGGCCTGCCGCCGCGCGGTCGTAAACATGCGATAGGGCTGCGCACCGCAACATTTTAAATAAATCTACCTCCTTTGACTTTCTATCTAAATAAATGAAATACTTTGTGAATGGAAGTATGTTCAATAAAAATGCATGTTATTTTTTATTAGTGTATTTAATAAAATTGACATCAAGTCAAACATTTCAAGAAATCACCGCTAGCCTCAAAAAGGTAATACCGATGGCTCCATTGAACACTCCTCTAACTCAAAATTTTGAAATTTTCGTTTTTCACTATTTAATAGTAAAGCAATTTACGTGGAAATTAATTGAAATTGTGAAAATTACGTACATGAAAATTAAGTGAAATTTGCTTTACTATTAAATAGTAAAGCAATTTACGTGAAAAACGACAATTTCAAAATTTTGAGTTAGAGGAGTGTTCATTGGAGCCATCGAATTACCGTGCCGCAAGCGCGGTGAGTTCGGCGGCATTTATCAAGGAACTTGGGTCGTCGGCGCTTGCCACGTAACACTACTAGAGTGAGTAGCAGACAAAATAATTTCAATCTTATGTCTATGTAAATAGAGTTGCAAAGTTTTTTGAATTTTTAGTTAACAAGTTCGTGTTTTAACAAATATATATTAGTACCGAGAAAATAACGGCACCCATTACATATTGATTGTATGATTATTTAGAGGTATTTGTTGTTAAAGCGGCAACAGAAATACATTAATCGGAGATCATTTCAACTACATGTCTAGCTTATTTATTTTTCAAGGGGAGATCATCCTTTAAAAACACTTAAATTACTTACTTACCTACTAATAAGTATAATTATTGTATAGTCTTACCTTTCGGAGTTTCCAGGTAATCTAAAAAAAGTTATATCTGGGTGCGTTATTGAAGAATTCATGCAACCATACACAGCACAATATATTCTTCTCGTCATATTTTTTTAAAAATCGCGCGGTTACTGCTAAAACGACACCGTCCGTTCGTCACTGCGGCACAGTCGCGACTGCCTGCATGCCGAGCGCGTGCCGAGATCGGGCGCGTAGGTATAACTCGATTTTGGCCCGTTTGTATGAAGATAAGCTACTGTATATATATTTTTACCGTGTTCAGAACGATGTCCACGTCGATAATTTTACTGAACACTGTGATGATCATGGCTGTGCTCCTTTTTCTTTATAAAAATTGTTTTAAATATAAAACTATTTTATTTTTCAACCTTAATTTTTACATACTGCGTTGTACGTCCACCTGCATTTGGACCTCCCGTCAACTTAAAATAGGTGGTTTAGATCATGAAACTAAACAACTTTTTCAAAGAAACATGGGTCGAAACGTGATAAATAATTTGACCCTCTCATAGAAAAATGCTCACGTGGTTGATTTCGTGTAGAAGGTCTGTATTTTTTTTACTTTTCGACCCGTGTTTCTTTGGGGAAGTTGTTTACTTTCGTGGTCTAAAACACCTATTTAAATTTGGCGGGAGGTCTAAAAATAACCCTGTCATATTAAATAGGTACTTATTATGTACTTTGACCCACCGTTGCTTATCTACATAATGTTTTACGTGTCGAAAGTAATAAAGAATTTCACACATAATGCAGTATTTTGAAACGCAATATTTTTGAACTACTAGATATTTTCTGTTTCCCATCACTAGTCGATATGCCAAAAGAATCAAGTTATCGTGAATGAGATATAAATCATATCTTTATCCCAGTAGTCGATTATAGAGGTTTTATTTGATTAATATTAACTAGGATTATCATCATCATCATCAGCCAAAGGACGTCCACTGCTAGACATAGGCTTCCCCCAGAGACTTTCAAAGCGTTCAGCGGCATCCCGTGATTTTTACCAAATTGTCGGTCCATCTTGTGGGTGGACGTCCGACACTGCACTTACCTATTACTAGGATTCTAATATCCTTTAAATACAAAATTAACAATATTTTTTTTAATAAAGTGTTATTCCGATCTTAAGCAATCTTAAGACTCGGCTGTTTGACTTGGTTGCTTTTGCCTTTTCAATCCGACAAAAATTTGTTAAGTATTTACGCGGCAAAAAATGACATTAAAATAAAATTGTATAGAATTATACCTTATTCACGATAGCTTGAATTTTTTGGCAGACGGGCTAGTGATGGGAAACAGAAAAGTCCAAAAAATAACGTTTTAAAATACTTGTAACGAGATGGTGTGGGTGTATTATGTGTGAAATTCTTTATTTCTCTCGACATAATAAAACATTGGGTAGATAAACGACGGTGGGTCAATGTTCATAATAAGTGCCTATTTAATTTAATAGGGTTATTTTTAGACCTGCCGCTAAATTTACATAGGTGTTTCAGACCACAAAAGTAAACAACTTCTCCAAAGAAACACGGGTCGAAAAGTGGAAAAAAAATTCAGAACTTCCACAAGAAATCGACGACGTGATCAAGCTATTTTCTATAATGAGGTCCAAAATTAGCCATGTATGTAAAAATATGCTTAAAAAATAAAATAGTTTTATCTTTACAACAGTTTTTGTTAAGAAAGAGATGTACAGCCATGGTCATCATCACCAGAGTTGTCGGAGCTTGTGTCATCTCTAACTTCAATTATTATTTAGTGTTTAATAATATTGTCGACGTGGACATCGATATGAACGATGTTACATCCCTTTCCGTCCGACCGATGTAACATTGTACAAGCGTCTATTATTTTCAGTGTTCCTATTTTAATTTTATTTCGAAGCAATAAAGTCTTAAAATATTCGGATATCGCTGAAATCTGTAGGGACTTTTGTATTTTTTTAATATTTATCAAATCGTTGATTTAATAAAATAAAATTGACATGTGCCAAAAAAATCAAGCTATCGTAAATAATATATTGCTTTAATTTGAATTTACATGATGCAATCAAAATTGTAACCGACAAGATTCACATTTTGATTAATTCAGATGATGAGACCGATTCCGTCACTGCATACATTGTAATCGTTTTCTTCTATTCTATTTAAAAAAAATATGCGTTTTCATAACGTGATAAAAGTGTGCGTGTGCGTGTGGGTGTGCGTGTGTGCGTGTGTGTGTGTGTGTATGTATCTACATTGACATTGTATGGTTTTCTGTTCTGCTAATAAATTGATTTTTATATTACATTTCAGTTTTTAATTTGTGTTTATTTGGTCGATAAATATGTGTATTATTTTTATACTTTGTATGCTTCGCCGTTCTTGATCTTTTCGCTGCTCGTCGTTGCTCGTCGTACCGCCGTCGCGACGCCCTTCACCTCATCGCTAAACACAATTATGTCCCACGTATCGGCGTCGCGACGTCTATTTCCCAGTCCTATTACACCCAAAAATGAAATTGGGAGTATGAAATAGCAATAAATATCTAGATGGAGAATTTGCTATGTTCGTTGAAAAACGCTCTTTCATGCCTCAAATATGAAAAATCTATACTTAATATTATAAAGCTGAAGAGTTTGTTTGTTTGTTTGTTTGAACGCTAGGATCTCAGGAACTACTGGTCCGATTTGAAAAATTTTTTCACTGTTAGATAGCACATTTATCGAGGAAGGTTATAGGCTATATATCATCACGCTACGACCAATAGGAGCGGAGCAGCAATAAAGAATGTTTCAAAAGCGGGGACTTTTTTCCTTTTTGTGAGCTTCCGCTGCGCACGCTGCAGAAACGGTTAAAGTTTCGCTAAAATAATGTATGACAGAATTGTTCCCCTTTAAAAATTCTAAAAAAAAGTCCGCGACAGCATATGTCTATCTTTTAAGGTTGACTCACTATAACTTTTTTTATTCTAACCAAATTTATTTTAAATAAAGCATTATTTGTGAAGGTGTTTTTACAAACATGATATTAATCCTTATCCAAATAAATACGTTATTCATTACAAGTATTTAATACAAAATAAATTTGTCCTTTACATCATTTGATTTCAATGAGTATCTTAGAAGATATCGCAGTTTCAAAATAATGATCAAGCGCGCAATAATGATACTCAAGGCGTCGACCGGCGCGTTACGGTTTCATGTTGAAACAATTTGACCGATTTGTATGATTTTTGTATATTTAAGTAAATGGGGGTCTGCGGAGTAAAATACTACAACTTATTTTCTTTCTGAACCCAACCCTGTAGTCCACGCAGACGGAGTTGCGGGCAAAAGCTAGTCTTATATATAAAATTCTCGTGTCACAGTTTTCGTTCCCATACTCCTCCGAAACGGCTTGACCGATTCTCATGAAATTTTGTGAGCGTATTGAGTAGGTCTGAGAATCGGCCAACATGTATTTTTCATCCCCCTTAATGTTAGGGGTAGTCCACCCCAAAATATTCTGTTTTTTTTGGACAAAATTTTTAGTTTCTATTTTTTATGATACAACATACAAAAATACATACAATCCTTAATTTTCACCCTTCTACGATCAACCCTTATTTTTTGATAACCATTTTAGTTTTCTGGATCTACCAAAGCGATTTGAATGAAATTTGGTATAGAGAGAGGTAGAGCTCACAGAATTATCATGGGATAGTCTTTATGCCGGAAAATGAAGTATTCCCGTGGGATTGGGTATTCTACATCTACTGAAACAGTTAAAATGATTTTTTGTATGGAGATAAATTGGAACCTAGGAAGTAACATAGAATACTTTCTATTTCAGAAAATGTAGTATTCCGGTGGGAATGGGTATTTCTGGATCTACCAAACCGATTTGAATGATTTCTGGTATGTGCATAAATAGGACTCTGAGAAGTAAAATAGACTAAAACTTATTTTCTATCTGAACTCAACCCTGTAGTCTACGCGGGCGAAGTCGCGGACAACAGCTAGTATCTATATATATTAATTGAATTAATAAAAATACTTTATATAGAACGAAGCGTTTTAATGACAATAAACAAAAGAATAAAAAAAGACAACATTTCCTTACTGTCAAGAACCACAACATTGCATCCAAAGCTAAAAGGGTTTTACATTATTTGTACTGACCCGGCTAAGTGGCAAAAACGCACCTGATGGAAATTGCGATGCGCCGAATAGAGGAACATTTAGCAAGATCGACTTTGACTGACTTTGTCTGATCTTTTATAATAGGACTAACTCCATTAGTGTGACATGTGGATGCTCTATATGGGCTAATGGTTATAGTTCTTAAGACTATTGGACAACCATAAGAATGGCTTGATCTCATGAAGATCGCCGAACTTGGATACTATATGATCCTGAAAGAGCGCTCTAGAAGTCTTTGAGCGAGGCTTATGTCCAGCAGTATATGATGTCGATTAGACAGGCAAGGAATTTCTTAGGTGTGTAGACCGCCAATCCGCACTAGCCCAAGTGGACTAAGGTCCTCTCAATGGTAGAGAAGGCCACAGCCTAGCAGCGTATATGGGCTGATGATGGAGTAATGCTGTGGTTCTCTATACTCCAGTTTACAATCCCCAAGCGAGCCACTGGAAGACGTAGCCCTTGTTCTCAGCAGACTCGAAGCGGACAGTCATTTCTGTGTGGCCGACTCCTCCGCTGATGACGCGAGCGCTGGCCTGCTGAGAGGCTCCAACTTCGAAGGCCTCGAAGGCCGTGATGGTAGTGTTGGCGTGGAAGGTCAGGTCTTGCTGCTGAACTCCTTCGGCTGCGTTGCGGTTCACGAAGGTTCTGAATGGAGAATAGGATAGTTAAATACGATATGATTGTTGACACTCATAAAAACATCTCGCAGTAAATACAAAATAGTAAGCAGTAAAGTAAATGCAACAAACGTTTGGAGTCAAACACTGCATGTGCAAATAAATTAGCTAAATGTAAGAAAAAATAATCAGTAAAAAAATAATTACAATCCTTAGTTTTACTTTTGTACACGGTAGTGTAATTTTAAAGAAATGCCATAACGGTAATCGTTATGGCATTTCTTTAAAATTACACGTAAAGAGGCGGGACTGTCATTGCTTTTCGAGCAAACTTTCAGCGGAAAAGAGGCTAGAAATATGCTTGAAAAACTGTTTGTACTAGACTCTATAAGGTGACACTTAAAATACAACCAGCTTGACACGGGTCTATCGTATATGACGTCATTTAAAGCGGGTTATTTCAGTAACATTTTAGTAATTAATCTAGATCGGACGATCTAACAAGTTTTGGGACAAGCTAAGCTCTACTTTTTGCATTGGTTTGATAAGATGGTAACACAGTTGATGGTAAATACGATTTTGTCTATTACCTTAGCACAAGGTGGTCTCCAACGCTCACTTCTCCGTCGCTGAGGTGGAAACCAGGGTCTGTCTGGTTGGATCTAGAAGGTACTACGGCTGCCTGTGCCGCGATCGCTACCAGAGCCAGAACAATGAAGGTCTTCATCTGAAAGCATGTTCACATGAGAATTTTGATTATCTATCTCATCATCAGTCCATTTTCTTCCTACTGCTGGACGCGGACCTCCTTGACTATTGAGAGTTAGGATTGAGGTTTGGGCCTTAGTCCACCAATAATATAATGCCAGAATCCGTATAATCACTAATAATATTAGGACGAAGGTTTGTGTTTTTTGGTTACTTCTCTGGATAAATTTTAATTTTTACAGTTAAAACTACTGGAACAATTTTGATATCTCTTCTAAGGATGTTATTCGCACCCTGGATTAGCACATGAGTTACTTAAAATCCTGGAAACTCTAAATATAATATGAGACTATAATAAAGCTTTTAAATAGATTTTTGTTACTTAATTTACAAAAAAGGGATTGGTCTCATAAATCAAAACGAAACAAATGTTAAGACTAAGGCCTAAACTGACTCGCACAGGAAGTCCGTGCCAAAACTGGGTTGTATATATGCTGCTGATGAAATACAGCATACTGCACCACATAGGCTGCTATATATTTTATTATTCCAAAATTGACTTACCTTTGAGAAAAGTGTGTGAACAGGAAACTTGTTGAATTCTATACAACACCATTCGAACAGAAAGCCTTATATAGTAGAACCATCAAAATATTTTCGATAACATTTGTATGACTATCAATTGTTATCCAATAAAAACACCGGATTAACTTTATCTTTCCAATCATATCTAAACCCGAGTGACATGCGTTAATTATTAATAAATTAATTTAGGTACCTATTTTTTTAAAGGGTGTTATTCTTTTTTACACGCTTTTTATTAGCTTCACTTGTATGTATGTTTGTAACCGACTTCTTTGGGCGCGATTTTGACCCACTTTAAACAACTAGATTTCGTTCAAACTTTGTAGATTTATCGAGGACCGATGACAATAAACTAATTTGATAAAAAAAACGAATTAAAAAATAGAAAATAAATGATAGTTTAAAAAAACTAAAAAACACGCTTTTTATCGAAAACCGAACTAAAAAATAGAAAATAAGTTTTAATAAATTTAAATTAAGAATAGTATTAAAAATTTCAAAAAATATAAATTAATAATAGTATGAATTAAAAAAATAATATTTTAAAAAAGCGTCGTTTTTTGTAATTTGTCTTTAGATGTTACTAGTTCGCGACCTACGAAGAACTTTTGTTAAATTCTCGCGCCTGTTATCCCTCAGCAACAAGCAGTTTTCTTCATCCACCTTTTTAGAAGTAGTGATATTAGGTCTTATGTAAAGAGGAGGCGACCGTTTTGGCGTTTTATAACCATCCAGACTGCACGCCATTATTGAAATATTTTCTAAAGGCAGGCCCGATAACATTTAAGGCTGATGGTATAATACAAAAGGTATCAAATTTTAAAAGAAAAATGAAAAAGTTTAGTAATATAGATGTAATTTTTAATCTTTATCCCTTAAATACATTGTTATTTCCAAGTTGGATAGATCCCAATGTTGATGAGTAAGGTATCGGTTTAAACGCTAGTTTTTTAACTAGTAAAATAAACATACATACATAAACTCACGCCTGTATTCCCTGATGGGGTAGGCAGAGCTGCATTTCTACACTCACATTTCGCCAGTTATGTATCAGTCCCACGTAATAGGGGGCGAGCCTATTGCCGTTTTTCGGGGACATTTCCAGACTTCGTGCTGCTACTGTGAATTTCCTAATAGAAAAACCCAATAACACTTTGGCCGACCCGGGAGTCGAACCCAGGATCTCTAGATCGCACAGCACATGCTTGCACCGCGAGACCACGAGGCAGTAAAATATAGTGACAAGAATATAGGACTACTCTTGTACTAGAAAAGAAGGGTATGTTTTACTTTAATTTACTTTCCTGTTCACTTAATAATTATGACAATAATGCACATAAATTGAATTTATCCTAATTGAAAAAAAAAGTTTTATAAAAATAAAATACGTTGAATATTTGTTTTAGTAATAATTTTTGTATTATTTTATTAATTTAAATCAGTATATGGAATGAAAAATCATGTTTGATAACGAGTACTATAAGGATCTTAGTTTCCTGTGGATTGGGGGCGTAAGAATACTGCCTTGTATCCCCTGCCTGCTGTAAGAGTCGACTAACAGGAGTAGGGTTGCCAGATGGTCGGGAGTTGGCGGTGTTCTCCCGAGTTTTTGTATATCCTCCCGACTCCCGGCAAAGCAAATAATCTCCCGAAAAACAAGCTCGAAAATTTCAAGTTCAAATTTTCGTCAAACGAAACTTGCAAACTACTTGGGCTTGTCACAGAGCGAAAAAAAGTTATAATGCATGGTAGAGTGCAAAGTAAATATATGTGTGTGTTATGTTTACTTAATATATTATCTTGATTTCATATTATTTACTTATCTTTTTATTTCTCCCGACAAAAGCCTTCAAATTCCGAAAAAATCGGTTATTGATCCTGATAACAGGAAGATTTGATCTGGCCACCATAAACAGGGGCCACGGGGTAGCTGGGCGTACTACAGACGCCGTGCGCCATCATTTAAAGCCATCCTTAGACGTTTGCAGAGGCTGTGGGCTCTTGGCGGTTACGGACGTTCACAAAAGGTGAGCGTCTAAATTAGCCTAAGTGGACGGTATCTCCAGCCATGCCACTCTTGAGGAGTCCATAATTGGACGGACGGCTGAACGGCTGAATTGGCTGAACGGTACGGGCCCGAAGCCCGGGATCCCGAGATCCCGGTCATATTTTAGTCCCGAAAATCCCGGGATTAAATACAATAAATCCCGGGATTTTCGGGATTAAAATATGTATCTTATATATAAAATTCTCGTGTCACAGTTTTCGTTCCCATACTCCTCCGAAACGGCTTGACCGATTCTCATGAAATTTTGTGAGCGTATTGAGTAGGTCAGAGAATCGGCCAACATCTATTTTTATCCCCCTAAATGATAGGGGTAGTCTACCCCTAATTTTTTTATTTTTATTTTTTAGACAAAATTTTTAGTTACCTACTACTTCTTTATGATACAACATACAAAAATACATACAATCCTTAATTTTCACCCTTCTACGATCAACCCTTATTTTTTAATAGCCATTTTAGTAATTTAATCATTTTTCATCTCCGGTCGAAAACTGATCCATCGTCATTTAATTAGTTGTCCCCGCCAGATGTATACAGGTGTCACTTCTGACCCAGTAAACAGCACGGAGTAGAGAACGAAGCCGGTCTCTTCTCTGTCACTCCCTACACAGTTATCGGCCATAATTATTGTTTATGCATCAAGTGTAGAAGTAACGTTGACAAAGAGATATTGTTTGATAGTGTTACTGGCGTAATTGTTTAATTAATGATATATAATTTTAGGGAATAAATTATAATAACTTAAAAATAATGTTTGCCTTTTGTTATTTTTATATTTCCTCATCGTTCACAGCGCTCCATGCTTATTTCACGCGTATACCACATTCTTACATACATACATACTTCATTCTAACATACATACATACTTACAATAAGTAAGTTATTTTTTGTCTACACTAGAAATTACTTGAAAGTTATTTATATGGCAAGACAACGTTTGCCGGGTTAGCTAGTTGCTTATATAAGTCAATAAAAATGGATTTATGAGGCTAGTTCCACACGAGACTATAATTTTAACTTTAACGATTCCTCCAACTTCCATCGAGCCTAAACGCACTTTTCCCCTTCTTCATATTTGTGCAACAAGAGAAGTATGCTTTTGGATGAGACGTTGGATGCGTTATTTCTTAGATTTTATTTCCGTGGCGTAAATAAGTAATTTATAGTTCCTGGTCAATTTGACTTAAAATATGAGTCCCATAAACATCGATCTCTTTTGCATAGTCTTTCTTATAGTACCTATAATGGCGTTTGTTTGTTTAGAATTTAGATAAACAAATCTTAAGAAGTTTATTTTATAATTTATGAAATTATAACTTTTTTTTTGAAGCAGTGATGGCCTCGTGGTTTGGGTGCGCGGTCGAGAATCTCGACGGTCGCGGGTTCGAACCCCAGGTACACACCTGTGACTTTTCGAAGTTATGTGTGTATTCACATTGAATCATCACTTGCTTTAACGGTGAAGGAAAACATCGTGATGAAACCTGTACACCTAAGAGTTCTTAGGAATTTCTTAGGTGTGTAGTCCGCCAACCCGCACTAGGCCAGCGTGGTGGACTATGGCTTAAACCCTCTCAATGGTAGAGGAGACCCGTGCTCAGCAGTGGGCGTAAATGGGTTGATGAAGAAGAAGAAGAATTTTGTTTTGTTTTTCAAGATTTAAGTAAAGATTTAAAATAAAAGGTTGATTTTGATGTTTTACTTTTTCTTTGTTACCACTTTCTATTACCAATACAATCCCGGGACTAGCCCGGGATTAAATGTTGATAATCCCGAAATCCCGGGATTACGAAAATCGACCGGGATCGAATCCTCTGCTTGTGGCACATATATTACATATGTTTATATATGTGTTACATATATAGATATTAGATATATAAATAAAATAAAAATAATCACAAGATACACCCTTCCTGTGATACGTAGGTATAATAAAAATTAATTAGTGTTATCGTACGATAACAGAAAAAATACCAATTGAAATATGTCAAAGCTATTCGTGTATGGGGGATGTGATAATGAACTTCAATAATAAGCTTATTACCGATAATTTTTCCCTGAAAGTAGGTATTCATTTCTTTTCACACTTAAATGTACAATACATTATGTAAAAAATAAGGAAAACTTAATAAAAACTGAATATAAAACAAAAGTTGGGTGCAAAATTGGCGGTCTTATCGCTGCATGCAATATCTTCTAGACTAACGTTCGATGGACATGGATGTACAGAAATATACAGAGGGTGGTTACATATTAGTATAAATAAAATAAATGCTTATACCGTGTTCAGACCGTCATCGGAAGCTAAGGCAGGTAATCACAAATAAATAAATAAATAATCCAAACAGTCACATACATACTTCTAACCGCACACTAGGATACAAGTCCTGTGTCGTGGGTATCAGAAACTACGACATTTCGGTCTCACAAACACCCAGACCCGAAACAAATATTTGTGGATCACACAAACGTTTGTCTCGGTGCGGGGATTGAACTCACGGCCGCTCGTTTCGCAAGCTAGAGTCTAGTCAACTGCGCCACGGGGCTGTAAAAATCCATTGGCGTTAAAAATCCATACAAATCGGATACATTTAATACTGGTGGTTGTATTGAAAGCGTAAACTTTTTTATAGTTGGTCGGGATTTTTTTAAGGCAATGGGTTGGTGATCACCGTAGCTATCACCTGTTTTAGTTTCAAATCATGGTCTGAATCCACTCTGTATACACCAAACCAGTGGCGTGCCTAGGGTGTCAAACTAAGGCAAGCCCAAATGTTTATTTAGTAGCAGCATATTTTTTTTGGTACGTAGGACTAATAAATACCTACCGGTTAGTACTCACATTCACGTTTATAGCGTTATTTTATAAATAAACAATCGTTAAGTTCGTTATTCGGAACTATGTAAGGCAAGTCGGGCTTTCGGGCTTCTATGGAAGTACCGTCACTGCATCAAACATATACTGTAAGGCAAAGGGTTAGCAGGCTATAGTAGAAGTGGGCCGGCCATGTCTGCCGACGGTCCGACGGCCGGTGGAGCAGACAAGTGTTGGAGTGGAGACCACGCTTAGGCAGACGTAGTGTAGGACGACCTGCAGCACGATGCTCCGACGACTTGAGTACGGTGGCGGGTAACGGATGGATGAGGGCTGGACAAGACCGGAATAGTTGGTACTTATTTAGAGAAGGCTTCGTTTAGCAATGGACGACGATAGACCGAGAACAATAACAGGACATACCGCTTGCCCGCAAGAATACTGTATTAACTCTGAAAACGTACTTTTTCAGGAGAAGCGTGTAAAAGATAGAACGGATTTTTTTTTAGTCGAACTGTATTATTAAGTCCGTTAGTGCCAAATTTTGACATGATACTGTATTCTTCCGGACAAGCGATACACGGTTTTCTACCGGGCGAAACTGGGTTATTTATTTAATGATGATACTAACTTATTTAGAAATAAAACAACAATGACAAATATAAACATTTTATAACAAATATCGTATTTCAATCTTAACATTAACATATAGTGCCAGGCATTTAAAATATTGAAATTAAACATCAAACAATATTTATTGCTAAAGAAACAACAAGACTGAGTAATACTACGGCCTAAGTCCTTTCAATTGCCAGAGGCCCGTGCCCAGCAGTGGGACGCGTAAGGTCTGATGATAAAAGAAACGAAAAGTGATATAGCAGGCATTTGGTGAAATTGAATAATGTTTCGTTTTTATTAGTCCAAGATTTTTTTTTATATAGTTGTATGATGATTAAAAATAATGATCGAAACTTAACCAAAAGCAGTTTTGTTTATTCGTCTTCTGTACATCCATTTGGAAATAGAATTTATTTCACAATATTAGGTGAATCTGTATGAAAAAATTAGGTACCCAAATGTTTTTAGAATGTTAAGGTGATTGCAATCGTAAATACGATTCCCCGTGTAAATGTACGATTTATATCTAAATCCTGATTAAAAAACTACATAATTAAAAAAATTCTATATTTATCTACTGACGAAAATAAATGTTGTTTCTTTAGCAATGTTTTGGTTCAGTTGAAGTAGGTGCTTTTTAATTGTTGAAAATATGAAAAAAATATTTGTTTTTAACACGTTTTTTTTGCGGGCAAATAATTTTCAAAGCATTTAAATATAACGATATTCCTATGTTTAGTCTAGAGACTTCGGTTTAATAGATTTATACAGCAGGGTGTATTCAGACAATTAAAGCAGGTAGTAGCTGATGTGATTACAAACCCCCTGGCATAAAAGAAAATCCCGACAAAAATAAACAAATGATGATTTCCATACAACTATCGGTATTAAATATATGTGGTTTGTATCTTCTTCTTCATCATCAACCCATATACGACCACTGCTGAGCACGGGTCTCCTCTACCATTGAGAGGGTTTAGGCCATAGTCCGCCACGCTGGCCTAGTGCGGGTTGGCGGACTACACACCTAAGAAATTCCTAAAAACTCTTAGGTGTGCAGGTTTCATCACGATGTTTTCCTTCACCGTTAAAGCAAGTGATGATTCAATGTGAACACACACATAACTTCGAAAAGTCAGAGGTGTGTGCCTGGCTGGGGTTCGAACCCGCGACCGTCGAGATTCTCGACCGCGCGCCCAAACCTCGAGGCCATCACTGCTTTTGTGGTTTGTATGGAAAGCGTAAAATCTTTATTTTTTATCGGCACTTTCTTTATTGCCAGGGGGTTTGCGATCACCGTAGCTATTATCTGCCTTTGTTTCCAAACACGGCCTGTGTACATCTTGTATTTACCCTGACAGCCCCGTGGCGCAGTTGGCTAGACACTAGCTTGCGAAACGAGCGGCCGCGGGTTCGATCCCCGCACCGAGACAAATGTTTGTGTGATCCACAAATATTTGTTTCGGATGTAGGTGTTTGTGAGAGCGGAAAGTCTCTCGTAGTTGCTGATACCCACCATACAGGACTATCCTAGTGTGGTGTCAGAAATATGTATGTGACTGATGAAAAAAAAAAAACATATTGTACTAGTAATACAATAGTGCTGTAACTCAAAAAAGACGATTTTTCAGAATCAACGAAAATCTAATTTGTCACTTCCTGTAATAGGTACAAATATAATGAATGTTTTATGTGTTTTTGGAATTAAATCAAAGACATTACCTTTTTACAAATGAAAAATAATAATAATAATAGGGAACTAAAGATGACACAATATTGGGATGGGAGGTTGGACATCCGGTAAGTCAGGGATAATGTGTTAAAAAGTCATATCTTATTAATTTTTTGCAATGACGATTTTAATGATTTGTGAGGAATTAAATTTTACGTTTGATTATAGTGTTATGTCAAATTCGATGTCTTTTGAGTTACAACACTATTGTATTACTGGTGCCATATATACATTGCAAGTATCAATAGCGGTGCTTATATAGAAACCCAAAAGCATTACACGTTTGTTCTGTAATGTCTAGTTAATAATTATTTATTTAGAGGTCAGGCTGTTCTCATTATTATGAAAAATTGCTATTGTCAAATAAATATTTAGGTTTTCGTTATTAGTAAGGTTGACTGGGTTTTTAGATTATTACCACTACTGTGAGTTTAAACAAAGTAAAGATCATTTTAGTTTTATCTGTAAGGTAGGAAAAATCGTTATTTAACATAATCACAAAGTGAATGTCAAGTGCCCACTTCAACTAAACTTAGATACACATAGACATCTAAACATCCATTTTATATATAATTTTATTATTGTAACATTTAACACGACTATTGGAGTTTTATCGGCACATACGCGCCACATTCGATATTTTATAGTACAGTTTAACATCTGCGTCCAGGTTTCATATAACGGTATTTTAACACTCATTTTAAAATTAAAATAAGATAAAATACGCCATTTGCTTTTTTAAACCTGGAAATTAAAATACGTACAGATAAAATGTAATAATTGCATAATTATGATTGATTTAAGTGAAATAAATTTCAACGAAAAAATGATTTGAAAAATCGGACAAAACATCAAATGTCTGCAGTAACGAGAAACATTCAATTATTTAAATTTACTTTTTCCTAGACGCAGATTATTTTATTGTGCATATTGTTATCACGTAATCATTACATTAGGTACTTCCATTAAAGCTAACTATTTCATCACAACACAGATTTTTACGCTATCCATAGACAAAGGAAATTAACACGGAAGGCAGCTACACATCGAAGGATTACATCACATTTAAAAATAACATCAAGATTTATCTTACGATCTAAATAAAATAGTCGTTTATTTTCGAAAAAAATAGCTCTAGAATTGATCTCGTCTTTTTGATCGTTCACTCGCTTAATGTCACATTATAAATTTATTATTTGTTTTGACCTTTTCATTCACTCATTGCAATATATTAAAAAAATAAAAACATTTAAATTTGGAATTGAAAAAAATGTTAGGATCATCAAAACATGGCGCACATTACACAGAAACAAACATTTTTGATTAACTAGAGAAATTGAAGATACATTTGCGGCTCTAAACTGGATATTGGAAGGAGTAAGAGGATCATTATGTCGCAGTTATGTCGTTTTTATATTGAAATGCAGACAAATATTTATTAAGTTCCTATAATTATGTGTAAAAGTTCTTTAGCGTGAACGATCATACAATAGGAGAAAGATCTACGAACAATATGAAGCGAAGACATTTATTACGAAATCTAAAGCATATCACATCGATATTAGATCTAAGCACATCGTTTTACTAATGTACGAATGACGCAAAGCATCACAACCTATGTACATTGTTTAGATGACGATTTAGTCTCTGGAAACCGGGAAATGATTGGTCAGGTGATTTAGGAGAAAATAAATATTAAAACCGAGGTCTGGAATCGTAGTACGTCAAAATTAATGCGAAAATATTTATTTTTCTTGAGTTGAATCTCCGAAAAATATTATATTATATTGATTATTATACATCATAGTTATTATTAATAATATATATATATATATATATATATATATATATATATATATATATATATATATATATATATATATATATATATATATATATATTTTTATTATTTGTTAAAGTACGTAAGTAAAAAAAATAGACATTTAATATAAACATTCATAAATATTATTACATTCTTAATTCTGAAGGAATTCAAAAGATTCTTCGAAACGCTTTACACAGCACTGTAATTCTTAAATATTTTCAAGCACAATAAATGTGTGAATCAGGCTAACACCTATCCTATATTACCCGGTGTCCAGATTATAGGCCTGATTTTAATGTTTTCTATAGGTTTAACAAAGATATATTCACTACTAGTGACACGTACAAGAGAAGAATAAAATACTAGGAGATTTTGGAAAACTTTTAAGAAGTTGAAGTTAATGCACTAAATTAAAGAAAAAAGAATTGAACATTTTACTCCTGACAATTTGGAGGAATCGTAATATTAAACATTTTCTATTAAAATATCATGTTCTGCCTTTTATTTTGATTTTGGAATGATATGTAGGATTTGTCTAAACGTTGAAAATTTTGCGTCATTTTCACCTATAAAGTTTTTTTTAGGAAAATAGGCTAAGGTGCGTCGAAAAATTTTAATTTAAGAATTTTATTTTTGGAGATTTTCGAATAGATAACATTTTTAAGCGCAGTGATATAGGAATACAAGTTTCAGTCAATTGAGCCACATAAGCATAGACAAAATAAGTTTAATGACTTAAGAATAAAAATTCAAATATAGAATTTACGTGATTGCAAATGGCGGGATGTTTTTATTACGGAAATGAAATAGATGCTATCACATAGCTACTTTTAAATATTTGGCATTCACTTTGGCTTGACAGGAATATATGATTTTCTACGCGTAAAAACGATATTATTTAAATTTCGCAGTACATCTATTTTAATATCAAGTGATAATTTAAAGTGTGTTCAACACAGCCATCGATGAAAGGAAAATGGAACAGATAATAAAAACTTAGAGCACCAAACCGAGGTTTTAGATAAAGGGACTTCATTGAATTCCGCTTAGTGTCTAAATATTATTTATACAATTTAAACAAATCATGACAAAAATACAAAAATCTCAGGTGAAAACATAGGCGTAATTACACAGAAATCCTACAATACCTTTAATCGTTTATTACTTTGTAAAGTACACAGATTTTGGCCAGGTCGCTTTTTTATATATAAAAAATAATGGGTTAAAGGACACTAAAATACAGTCACATAAGCCAATCTCAGTCGTAGAAGGAGAGAGATAGATGGTCTCTTCTCTTTGATACGTTTCAAAAATCGTTCCATTTTAATTTCAATATCGTTAACGCTTTACTTTTTGATTTGAGCGACATTTTTGATGCGATTAATCGTCTCTATTTTCATCAGATCGATTGTATAGACGATTGGTACCGTATATGCGGCCCTTTAAATAACCAAAGCCATAGTAACAATATTTAGTAGGAATTGTTTGAATTAAATTCAAGTAAATTGAGATTCAAAGTCATAATTAGTTACTGATTCGAGTTCTTAACATACATCTCTGTAAAATTACGCCGATGCTTCAGAGCAGTCATTATACAAGGGAAAATCAATAGAGAGATATAAGATAACTATGCTTTTTTGGGAACTCTGGAAACGATGAAGATAGTACCTACCTATGTCGTTCATAATAAATTTCTTTTATTATCTTTCTTTGTTCTGTGTAAAAAAAACTATTTTATTTGTTTCATTTATAACCATATGAAAAAAAGAAATATAACATCGTTAGTAATAATAGTTTATAAGATTTTAGTAAAAACTTATTTTTTTACGAGAATACCACCCTCCAATTTAATATTATAATTTTTATTGTGACCGCTAATATAACTCCAAATATTAAAAATAAAATGTAATATAATAAGAGTAATGATTCAACTGTTCAGTCGATCAAAATCTTGAAGACTGATAAGTGGATCCTAAATAATTTCATTGTTCAAAAATTTAACAGTCGTAAAACGAAGTTATTAACAAAATGAATCCTGAATATTTTACTTTACATGCTTTTTATAATTGCACTGTTTGTTAATCTGCAGCTGTAAGGTAATTGTTATAGTGTTTGACAGCCCCGTGGCGCAGTTGGCTAGACACCAGCTTGTGAAACGTGAGGCGGCGGGTTCGATCCCCGCACCAAAACAAATGTTTGTGTGATCTACAAGTATTGGTTTCGGGTCTGGGTGTTTGTGAGACCGAAAAGTCTCTCGTAGTATCTGATATCCACGACACAAGACTCGTATCTTAAAGTGGGGTCAGGACTACGTGTGTGACTGTTGTATTTATTTATTTTTGACTTTAATTCTTTACTCTGATATATCTGATAGTCTTCCAAACATAAATTGACTCCCTTGCACAACGACTGCTATCCAAGGTCGCATTCTAAAAATTCGTACGGTCGTCGGGACGGAGTTGTGATATCTTTCATTAATGTTTACGGCGTCGTCGGTTCCTCCTCCTGGTTATGTTTGGCCAGAGCCAGGAGTATCATCGTCAGCTGCTTCCTGCTAATCTTGCCCTCGCTGCTGTACTCCACGCCTTGGAGTATCGTCTCTTCGAACTCCAGCAGGTCTTGGGCGTCGTAGTCCTGGAATTTATATAAAAATATATTGAAAGTAGAATACCTTTTGTGTCTCGCGGTCTTATAATATTATTAAAGTGACGATTCAAAATTAAACCTTGAAAGACCAATTGAATAAAGATGGTTTGACTTTTAAGCACAAGAGTGATGATCAAGAAGTCCAAACTTAAATTAAAAAAGTATGATTGAGTATTTCTATATAGAATATTGTCAAAAGCAGCACACCATCGTCATTAGCCTATATATGACCCGCTGCTGGCCACGAGCCATTTACCAATGAGAGGGTTTAGGCCATAGTCCACCACGCTGGCCTAATGCGGGCCGATACTAAAGGGGCACGGAGTCTGGAATTTTCATTTTCACGCTTTGGAGATATGCACCTTACGTATGATTTTTGCGTATTATTAGACCATATGCTACGAGCCATAGTGCTGGTAAATTAATTAATGATAGATTCCATTGGTAGAAACATATATCGTCCGCTTAGAGTGTAAACCTGCCAAATCCATTTTTTGACGTTATAATGTTTTTTATACCATTTAAAAGTGTAAAAAAAAATACACAATCGAGAAAAACAGCCAGCGCCAGTTTCATTTTAAAATTGTCAAAAACGCGTGATGAGTAAAACTGTCAAATCAAAAACGTCAAAAGTTCCCTGCTAACTCCGAGTAAGCCGCCATTTTGTACCGAGATACTGAGGGCGGCAAATGTGCTCGTACAAATAACTGATTTTTTTGTGACAACAGTGTAATTAAAACTTAGTAAGATAAAGGACTAAAAGGTATGTGTTTATATTGTTATCTTATTATTTTTAGTGGTGATAAACGAAGTTATATTTATTGTAAAACTTAAGATAATAATAATTAAATTTTAATAAGATAATTTTGTTTTAATTAGTGTCTTGTTTTTTTAGCTGTCTGTTAATTGGTATTAAGTATTCAATCTATTGATTCAGGTTTTTAACCTAATCATCAAATTAAGAGCTATATTTTTAGGTTGGGACGTAATTTTCGAGTTCAATCGTAGTGTATATATTTTTTTAAATGTTATTTACAAAATTCATAAATTAATATTTTATTTGCAGATGTCATCGAGTAAAGAAATATCTGATGACTTAAGCTCAAGTTACATTAATTGTAAAATTGAAAATAGTCGTAGAAATTCTATCGACGATCCTGTTTCCTTAAGACAATCCATCCAAATAAACGATATTTTGATATCAGAGGAAAGTATGCAAGGTCTGGTACCATACAAAATAAATACTGACTCTGAGTCTGAATCCGAAAACGTTCCAAAAAAAAGCATTAAAAGAAGAAAAAGGATTCAGGTTAAAAAATCTACATGGTATGCTGAAAGGAACAGAAAGTTGAGAGAGACTGGAAAAAAATACTATGGAAGAAAAAAAGAAGGAAATTGGAATTATGAAATTCCAAGGCAGCCTAGACTTATGAAGAATAGATGCTCATGTAAAGAAACTCAAAAAGGATCTTTGAAATGTTCAATGTTCACAGAGACCGATAGGCAAAATATTTTTAAACAATTTTGGACATTTAGCTGGCCAGAAAAACAAATTTTAGTAGATAATTTGGTGACATGTTTACCCGTTAAGAGACCAAGGGGAAGAAAAACTAATGAGGAATCAAGAAGAGAACAATCTTTTTTTTATTATTTAAAAAAGGGCGATGAACGATTCAAAGTCTGCAGAACACTGTTTTTGAATACGCTTGGAGTTGGACGATGGACTGTTTTAAACTGGAAAAATAAAAAAAGGACTGCTTCTAAAAAGAACGACAAAGATATCGATTCCAATCAAACAAAAAAATCTTCTAAGCCTTTCGAATTAGAACGCATAGAGCTGAAAAGGTTTTTAGAATCACTGCCAGTGATGGAATCACATTACTGTCGTGCTAGTACACAAAAAAAATATTTGGTGCCGGAGTGGCGTTCAAAACGATCCCTTTATGATTTTTATGTCAATGATTGGTGTAAAACACGTAATGTAAATGCTTTATCCATCTGCAAATTTCATGAAGAATTTGACAATCATAATCTCGGATTGTTTCACCCGAAAAAAGACCAGTGCGAAATATGTGCTCTATATAAAGTTGGAAATAAATCCCAAGAAGAATATTCAGAACATCTAAAGAAGAAAGAAGAAGCTAGAGCTGAGAAGGAGAAAGATATACGTGAAGAAAATTTTGTTTTTACTGTTGATTTGCAGGCAGTTTTGATGGCACCTAAATCTAATATAAGCAGTTTGTACTACAGAACAAAGCTCCAAATACACAATCTTGCCTTTTATAATTTAAACAACAAAGATGGCTATTGTTATTTATGGAACGAAACCGAAGGAGGTTTGAATTCTGAAGAGTTTGCAAGTGTTTGGGTAAGCTTAATTGAAAAAAAGATTCTACAAAATGATTCAAAAAAACCTAATAAAATAATATTTTATAGCGATGGATGTACCTATCAAAACCGAAACTGTGTAATGTCTAATGCATTGCTATGCACGGCTATCAACAAAAACATCGTAATAGAACAAAAATTTTTAGAAGTCGGGCATACACAAATGGAAGCCGACAGTATTCATTCGTCTGTTGAACGAGCACTCAAAAACAAGAATATCAATGTGCCCGCGGAGTACATTGCCATTTGCAGATCAGCACGAAAACACCCAAGACCTTACGACGTAACATACCTAAACTACGGTTTTTTCAAAAGCTTTGATGACGTTAAGTTTTTCAAAAGCATTCGTCCTGGACGTGGTAAAGGTGATTCCAAAGTAACTGACATTAAAGCTCTTCGGTACACTCCAGATGGTGATGTATTCTTTAAATTAAGATTTACAGAAGAATGGACCGTACTACCGCAACGGAAATCACCGGCAGTTACTGCATTGCCTTTTGATTCTCTCCAAAATCAATACCTCACTAGGAGGAAAATCACTAAAAGAAAATTTGATGATTTGCAATATATAAAAAATACCTTACCTGAAGACTATCGTAGTTATTACGATAATATACTTCATGACTAGTAATCAATTAAAGTTAATTACTAGTCATGAAGTATATATTATTCTTGATGAGACTGATTGTAACATTGATTCTGAGTTATATTTGCCTATCTCTAAACTATAATTATAAGAAGAAAATAGTTATGTAAGTTTAGAAGAAAATATTATTATTTTTATTTCTTGTTAATATTGAGTTTTTGTTTTGTTTAAAAAAGTTGCATTTTTGTTTGTTTATAATAAATAAGTAAGAATATGAATATAATATATATATTTTTTATTTTGTTTTTGTTTATGAAAAACCTGCTATGTTATTTTATAAAATTAATATTTGATTACGAAAACCTGCTAAGTCACAAAAATGGTGATATATAAATAAATACTGAATTAAATTATCTATATTTTATTTCAAATTGTATGGAATACATATAAATATTTAGAAATATGAAAGTTTTGTTATAAAATATAATCATATTTTTTTAGGGATGTTTTTTTTCTCTCCTGAATATTTACCTAATATGCAGTTAGCAGGTTTTCACTCTAAGCCGACGATATGCAAAGTTTTCATATACAAACATTTTACACGAAGGTACATATGGTGTAATATATGCCAAAGTTATTTTATTGCTAAAAAACTAAAATCATGACTTCCTGAGTTACGATAATCATAAATTGTAAGATTGTAGATTTATTTAACTAAACATTAAAAGCTTAAGAAAACCTACCTTTTTGACTAATTCTAGAAGATCTTTCAGAAATCCTCGCAGCTCTTCATTCTCGATTGACCCGTTGTTATCCTGGAAATTGATTGAGATAGCAAATTAATTATTCATTTCCACATTAATACTTCTTTTTAAATACCCTTTCCTTCATTTAAAGCTGGCATGTTGAAACATGTGATAGTAAGAAAGAAATACGCTTACCCTATCGTAGAGAGAAAACACCCTTTCTATATCATCCTTCGTAAGCTTAGTTGCGCCCTGTAGGAACAATAAAGTTTGCTTAAAGAAGGTTTTTATCAAAGTTACAAGCAGATTATAGTGTATAATGTGCTTTTTTATCTGTTAATTTTTTGTATTTATTATAATCTACTTATCTATTTTTAATTAAAATAATTCTATAGTTCTTGGAAGTAAGTTTCTGTAGCTACGTATTATGTTTGAAACTGTACAAAAAGCTTGCAGTACATTACAGTTTAATGTAGAAATATGTCTACTTTTTAAATATAAAATCACTAAAAGGCCTATTTGTGCCTTGAGATTGTCGTATATTATGTATTTGTTAAATAATGATACGATTACAGCAACATTTATTATTTCCATAAAAGAAGGTTGCATGTCTATGAGCAAAAAGGTTTTAATCAGTAAGCAAAAACTTTTTGCTCCAAGAATGTAGGTACTACAATAACAGATTATGTAACAATCAGATAAAACACAGATCTACCAGAATTGCAGAGATTTTTTATTGAAAAAAAAAAGTATCATTATTAAACAAATGCGTTGAGGACTCACCTCTATGCCCTCCTATGTGTGCGGTGTGCGGAACACAAGCGTTAGTGTTAGGACAGACAGACAGATAAACAGGCAAATAAATGATAGACCTCATGCCATTGCAGCTCTAGTACTATATTAAATCTTATTTATATTTAATACCACCACGTCTGAGAAAATATTATAGCGAGAGTGCAATTTGTTGTACACTAAATCAAATTTAAAAGACGTTGCAAAGATCTTTATTTTTTTTATGTTGAACGGTTAAGGTATATTTTTTCAAGACGATTACTGTGTAATGGTACAACCTATATTATTCACGAACGAGCTATGGAAGTATTTTAAGGATAACAGGAAAACTATGTGTAAATTTTAGTAGGTTTTATCAAAAAAGCTCTTGAAAAACGATTGTTCATTTAATTCCTTCTTAGTAATTCAAAATGCTTTTGTTGAGAAAGATCTTAGCAACGTTTATCACACCAGCTTACCAGCAATGTATATATTTTATACATTATTACTTCTTATTATGAAATTTATTTGTGAATTATATGCAAGATTAAAAATACAAAATACGACACGTGACAATTTTAGCTAAAGCGTGATTGATTCAATTCGATATCAGAATTAATTAAATCTTAAATTAAGTGCTAATATTAGATTTTTATTTTACAGCACGAGCTCTTAAAATATCAAGTACGTGGTGATATTAGATGATAATTTTATCTCATTAATTTTATTTTAGAAACTAATATTTCTTCATTTATCGCTAATGCTATTTCCATAGACAAAATAATATTGATAACATTTGTCGTTTTTATAGATATTTCGTTTTAGCGGTAAATGAAGATTTTTTTAAAATTGAATAATACTTGTATTTTAAAGAATGATTGGTATCCTTAAATAGAGTAAGCAAAAATAAAAAAGGAAATGGAAGTGATACAAATGTAAGTGGACATGCAAGCTGTATCCGGTGCGCAAAAAATAGTAAAAAATCAATTATTTATAAGGTTATTCCATATGGATTTATTGTATTATACATAATGTTTATTAAAATAGATTTATTAATTATGATGTGATACTTGGGTAATTAAAAAGCAAGTGTTGTGTGTGATTTGTTCTTTGTGGTGTTTTCCCTAAAAATAAGCTAATATTTGACATTATATAGAACTATACATTGTTATTAAAATTTTATTATACCTATCAATTTACGGTTGATATTTAAGAATTCATATACGGGTTTTTTTAATAGTTTGTAAACTATTTAAAAAAATATACTGTAAAGAAAAATATATTTCTTTTTTTATTATATAGCATTTAATGTCATCTAATTATTTCATATCTGTTATCTGTGATTGTTAATTTTTGGTAGTCTGTTGTCTATTGTCTACTGTCTATTGTCGACGCATATAAAACACGTGGTGAATTAATGTGAGAAAGATATCGACATCATAAAATAGAAACTTTAAATGTCGTTTCTTTTTTTCAGGTTCGTCAATTTATTATTATCTTCTTCATTGTTACTTTCATTTAATTTGTACTTTAAGCTTAAATTAAAGAATTACTTTTTTTCAGGAAGAAACCATCATTTTTATTTTGAGGTGTCGATCCACTCATACCCAATATAAAAATAATATTATAAAACGACATTTACTGTCTTCTCAGATCACAAGCCATTAGAGAATATGAATATTAAATCAAGAACCGATGAAGAACTAGGAGATCTAACATACTACCTATCCCAATATGATTTCCAAATTAAATATTCTCCGGGAAGATACAACATTGAAGCTGATTGTCTAAGCAGAAACCCAGTCTTAGAACCAAATGAAAACCTGGACGACCAGTTAAAAGTGGTCAACATAATAAAATTAGAAGATATTTTACAAGATCAAGTTAAAAATGAAAATATACAAAGTAGAAAAGAAAAGTTAATATCAAAAAACAATGTTTATTACAAAAAGGTAAAGAATAAAGAAAAAATAATTCTCTCTGAGGAATTCAGTATAAAACTCATTAAAAATGTACATATAGACCTAGGTCATATAGGTACCAAACAAATACAAACAATGATCAGCTCATTATACTCAGCAGAAAACATGATAAAAAATATAAAAAGAATCTGTGAAAGTTGTACAGTATGTATAAAAAACAAATCAAGAGGCAAAAATAAATATGGATTAATGTCCCATCTAGGTCCTGCCACAAAACCTTTTGAGATATGTTCTATTGATACTATTGGAGGATTTGGAGGCTCAAGGTCTACAAAGAGGTACTTGCACCTACTATCAGATCATTTCACTAGATATGCATATATCTTGACGTCAAGTACGCAAAATGCAAATGATTTCATCAAACTAGTGAAAAACTCTATAGGAACTGATAACATTGGCATGATTCTCTCAGACCAATACCCAGGTCTCAATTCTAAGGAATTCAAAAAATTTTTAGATGAAAAAAATATTCCATTAATTTTTACTGCAGTGAACTCGCCTTATTCAAATGGTTTAAACGAAAGATTAAATCAAACGTTAGTCAATAGAATTAGATGCAAGATAAACGAGAAAGACACAAAAGTAGCATGGACAACTATAGCACAAAATTGTGTAAAAAACTATAATGAAACAGTGCACACTGTCACTGGGTATACTCCAAATTATTTGCTAAACGGCACAAATGGTGCGATCTTGCCAAGTGAACTGAAACTTAAAAAAACTGAGTATGATTTAATTCAAGACAGGATTAAAGCTCTGGAAAATACAATTAGATCACATAATTACAACAAAACAATTTATGATAGACACCGAAGACACATAGACTTAAAAGTTGGTGATTTAGTTTTTGTGGATAATGGAAACAAACTAAATAGGAAAAAGCTCGATGAATTGAGAATCGGACCTTTCAAAATCGCAGAAAAAATATCAAACTCAATATATAAAATAAACACTGGACATAAGAAATTAGAATCAAACTTTTTTCACATCTCGAAACTGACTCCAGTTCCTGCGCTTGAAATATGAAGAGATTGCGTGAGAGGGTTGAAATGTATATCTTCTCTGTGGGGGGGGGGGGGAGATGTAAAGAAAAATATATTTCTTTTTTTATTATATAGCATTTAATGTCATCTAATTATTTCATATCTGTTATCTGTGATTGTTAATTTTTGGTAGTCTGTTGTCTATTGTCTACTGTCTATTGTCGACGCATATAAAACACGTGGTGAATTAATGTGAGAAAGATATCGACATCATAAAATAGAAACTTTAAATGTCGTTTCTTTTTTTCAGGTTCGTCAATTTATTATTATCTTCTTCATTGTTACTTTCATTTAATTTGTACTTTAAGCTTAAATTAAAGAATTACTTTTTTTCAGGAAGAAACCATCATTTTTATTTTGAGGTGTCGATCCACTCATACCCAATATAAAAATAATATTATATATACTATTAAAATTATTTATGTTATGACAGATTAATATATTTCATTGTGTAAACTGGTAGTATTTTACAAAAGTTAAAAAAGATAATGTAAAACAAGATGGCGGCGTGTTGGGAGATGAATGTCAGTTGGCGGGAAATCGAAATGTCACTTACCTTGAACACTTGACGGCACAGGAAGTTTTCTTTAACGGGAAGAAGCCTGGAACATTTAATTGGATTATTTGATAAAATTTAATAAAGATATTTTTATTTAAGAGAGAATTTTATAAAGATATTTCATCTGGTGTACCATAAAAATAATTACGCATTTTTTTTTTAATTTGAGAGCTCTAAATCGAATAAATAAATCAGTAAAGTAGATTGACATAAGACAGTTTTTCTTGGTATATTATAGCAAGTTGATAGAACTAAAAAAATCTATAGTAGTTCCATAGGATTTAAAAATTTAATATTACTACAAAATATACCTAAATATTTGCGATTTTCGGCCATATAGTTTTTTAAAAGCGATGCTTTGCTGTTTTTATTTCAACTATGCGTTATAAAACTTAGTGGCCCTTATCCCTAAAAGTGTACTTGATGTTCTTTGTAGTAAGTGTAATTACGATAATCCCATGTTTTTTGACTGTTTCCAATACTTTTTTCAGTCCATCTTGGATACTAAACATTTACCTACCAAATTTTTCTTTAATCAGCTTTCAATAAAGACCGATTCTTGATCATTACTTAATTATACGAGGTGATAGAATAGCGCCCAAAAATAAAACTAGCTATTAAAATTTAATCTCAACTCGTAGGTCAAAGTTGATCCCAATATGAGACTGCCGATATTTATAGAAAATCCGATACTGGCGCGACCTTTAGTCATGTGTAAAAGTCGACTAGACGTAGCATTTTCGGGGCATAAATGTTTCAAACTATTGTTAGTAGAATTGGGGAGTTTGTTATTACGTCCTTCTCTTACCTTTTTGTGCCTTGGCTCTTCGTGTTACTAAAAAATGGCCGTAAATTTTTGAGAGGACTATACGTGGTAACCTTGTATGAAGAGTTTTTGGGACAGGACACTACCTGGTTGAAAAAGGGGAGCAGATTTGATGTCTCTACCAAGGGAAATGTTTATGCCACCAAGAAATATTTGTTTTAAGGTTTGGGCGTTCGTAGAACTGAAGTTGAACTGTAGTTTCCGATTTTTATTAGAGTTTTATTAATTAAGGATGTTGGGTATATTTATTAATACGATATTACCAAAACTAAATTTGTAGATTAATCCCATTGCGTGTTTTTATTAATGCTAAAGGTTGAATGTGCTAAAACTTTTGGTGAAATAAGTTAACTAGTATTCCTAATTTATTTATTTATAAAGCTAACTTTACACGAGATAGGGTCTAGAGTGTAATGTACCATCGAACATTAAAAAAAAATCTACCAAACAAAATATCTATATTTAAACAATATAATAAATACACCCAACAGTCACACACTTAGTCCTGACCCCACATTAAGATACGAGTCTTGTGCCGTGGGTATCAGAAACTACGAGAGACTTTTCGGTCTCACAAACACCCAGACCAGAAACAAATATTTGTGGATCACACAAACATTTGTCTCAGTGCGAGGATCGAACCCGCGGCCGCTCGTTTCGCAAGCTGGTGTCTAGCAAACTGCGCCACAGCGCTGTAGAATAAAACCAAGGGTGGATATCGATCGGATCGATCGGATCGGCAATAAATGTTCAAACCAACGACTTCTATCCAACATCTGTCATGGCTGAAGCGTGTAAAGTTAACGGTGATTTAAAGTTGGCGCACTTACTTTGCCATTTCAGACAGCTGCAATCTACCATCTTTATTGGAGTCGAACACTTGGAGCTGTAAAAATAACACTTTAATTTTAATAAAGTCTTAATCTTTTATTTTTAAGGTTTATTTTTAAGTTAGTTAGTTAAGCTTTATTTTAAAGTTTATTTTTAAAGAAAACAAAGGTAGGTAAGAGCCAAAGTGATTACAAAACCCCTGGCATTAAAGAAAATCCCGACAAATAATAAAAATTTTGACGTTTTCCATACAAACCGCATACATTTATTATATATCGATGGTTGTATGGAATACGACAAAAGTTTTATTATTTGTCGGGATTTTCTTTAATGCCAGGGGGTTTGTAATGATCTTACATGTCACTTGCCTTCGTTTTCGATCACGGTCTGAATACACCCTGTATAGTTGAGATAAGAATGACTTTATTCAGAAATTAATACCATATTATATTTTAAAGATGCTTTAATTTTATTATATTTTCATAACACTTATACTTGTTTGAAGTATCTTTTGCAGTTCCAAAAACTTTTGAATGAGTTTGAGTTATTATAGGTTTCTATATTTTAAAACACAAACGTAATATATATTTAACTATGTATTTCGTAGACGTGTCAATATGTGTTTTCATTCGACAGTTTCTAATGGGTAAAGTTTCTAATATTTTTTGATAATGTTTTTAAAACTTTTGGCACCCAACAGATTTTTTTTGAAAGTAATAAAAACACGTTATTGGCCATATTGTATACATTAAATGACTTAAGATTATGAATTTTTACGTACCATAGTATCCGTGTATTCAATAAGTTTGTCTTCAGACACATCGTTGATTTTCTTCGCTTCTTTAAGCAGGTCTCGAAGGAAATTCTGTAAAGATATATGTATGTCCTTAGTAAGAAACCGTTTCGAATATAAGGATTTTTTATCTATCTCTATTTTTTAACAATATCATCTTAGCCATTTACGTATAGCTTCTAGGAAGTGATCTCTACAAGTACGAGTAATAAGGTTTTAGTCCACCACTTTAGCGTAAAGCGGGTTGTCCGCCAACCTATACACCTTAGAACTTTTAGGTCCAAGCTCCTTTACAATGGTTTCCTTAATTAAAGTACGTCATAATTCATTTAGCATAAATGCAACTTATAACAAGACCGTCAAGATTCTGACATCGAAGATTAGGCGCTCGGTCAGATGAAAATTTTTACCTCTATGCAGTTATTTACAAATTTATTTTTACCCATAGAATTTTTGGAAGGATGTAGATATGCTACTTTTCGTGGGGAAAGGGTATAAGTAGGAATATTTGTAAAGTATAAATACGAAAACCACACGGCGAAAGGTTAATTGGATTTTTTAAAAATTGCGTGAAGACGAAGTCGGGCGGCATGTCTTTTATAAAAAAGACAACAAAGACCCAACATATTAGATACCACGATACCTTTTCGTTTAATCATCAGTATAATTATCATAAAAAGTTCTTAATAGGTGTAAAACAACAAAAAAAAAAACAAAATTTAATATCGCGCTATGTCAGAATATAACAGATTAAAAAATCTTTTCGCAAGAAGCACAAGAGTTGAACAGATTAAAAAATATACCTTTAATTCGTCAGCCTCGATGTAGCCGCTGCCGTCTGTGTCGTATTCCCGCCATATCTGTTAAAATAGAATGTACAAAGTGTGACCTGATTACAAATAATAGAACCGTGCCATGTGGCCCACTGTTTAAAGTTAAGCCTTTTTGTTTTTGTATACTCTTTGAAGTCTCTTTAGTATTAAAGTCACTGAGATTTAAAAAATGTGGATGGATAATATTGTATTTGAACGTATAGGCATTAAAAAAAAGAAAATTTATTCCTATACAGCTCCGTTACATCATCCCAATGTCAGATTGTGTTTTTTTGATTTGTCCTTTCGTAATCATTTTTAATAAACGTTAAATTAAAAAATAAACAGAATTGATAAATTTTCGAGCTAACCATTCATTCGCGTCCATTATTTTAATAATGGGGATTGTTCTTAGGCTATTTTAAATTAATTTAACAATTACAATCTATTGTCTCGATAAAAAGCGAAAACACACGTGCAGAATAGCGAGTGGACGAGCGACTGAACTAACACTGGCAATTATCACGCTCGCTGCTGTCTTATATAAGCTCGCCTCAATTACCACGTCACGACAAAGTAACTTTAGGAAAGAACAGAAGTGAGTCAAGATAGCAAAACAAATAAGAAGGGGACCACAAAAATCGCAAAATACGTATAACATCTAATGAGTTTTGGTTTTGATATTTTCAGGCCAATATTTTTAAGTCTATGCCTCCAGATTGGGCACTCAATGGCCATTTTCCGCCATCCGGATGAAGAGATGCACCGTAATGCCTTTTGACGCAATCAACATCGTATTTTTTTATTATTTGACAGCCCCGTGGCGTAGTTGGCTAGACACCAGCTTGCGAAACGAGCGGCCGTTTGTTCGATCCCCGCACCGAGACAAATGTTTGTGTGATCCACAAATATTTGTTTCGGGTCTGGGTGTTTGTGAGACCGAAGTCTGTCGTAGTTTCTGATACCCACGACACAAGACTCGTATCTTAGTGTGGAGTCAAGACTATGTATGTGACTGTTGGGTGTATTTATTTATTTATTATTGGCGTGGTGAACTAAGGCGTAAACCATGCCATGCCTTCATGCCTACCAGTGGGGCGTACATATTTGGGCTTACGTTAGTGATCTACAAAGTAATACTGATGGCCTATAAATGATATTGCGATATTACTTTCTGTGTCGTCATGTCGTATACGATAGAAAATTCATCATCATCACCGTTTCATCATTCACGCGTCCCACTGCTTGGGCCGGACCTCCTCTACAGCTAACATGGTTTAGGACTAAAGAGTCCAAGAAAAAAAAAACACAAAACTCTCAATCAAGAAGTATGACTTTACCCTCCTTTTTCCTAATCTCCAAATGTGTCTGTGGGTTTTTACTTACGTCATATCTTCGTAACTGATTATATTTATGAATGAAAAATAGGTAAATAAAGTACTGGAAATGAATGAAATGATAAAGTAATGATTACGATCATGAGACCTTTGCCTTGGTGAGGTAACGCTTCTTTATCACATGCCTTGAAATCCGGGAGCCAACGTGCTAATATGATGATGACGTATTTAACGCACATAATTGGATAAAAACCGATAAAGGAAGATTTTTTTGAGGTAAAATGCAGGGTCCTTAGAGTTAATAGGATTTTTTTTGTCAATCCCTCTTAGTTTTAGAACAAGGCGACGCTCAGTATTGGACAAGTAAATATTATGATATGGCCAAAGATGGGAGCCTCACTACGCTTCAACCAGAGTTATCTGTATTAGAGTACCGCGTATATCGATTGGTGAAATAACACGATGAAAATTAATAAAAAAATATTAGAAACTACGAGAGACTTTTGCAGTCTTATAAATACCCAGAAAAGAACTAATAAAAGTCTCTCGTAGTTACTGATACCCACGACACAAGACTCGTATCTTAGTGTGGGGTCAGGACTATGTGTGTGACTGTTGGGTGTATTTATTATTTATAAAAAAAAGGAAAAAAGAAATAAATTTGGTCAACATTTGTTTTGGTTAGAGGATCGTACTCGCGCCCTTTCATTTCCTAAGCTGGTGTGTAACCAACTGTGCCACGGAGCTGTTGAAAGTTGTCAAAGAAAATGTTTAAATTCCCTCTTTTCAGCAGAAGCATCGACGTTTTTAACGCAGAGTCCAAATATTCGAAATTCGAATTTGGTATGGCTATTCTGCGTTGATAAAAGTCCTGTGACCTCAATGACCCTCATGACCCCATTAGGTCGACTTTTACAACAAGCAGGTGACAATTCCGAATATGGTGTGTTTATTCTGCCTTGTTTAAACCCTACGAAGTCGGCTTTTACGACAAAACATAAAATCAAGGCGCCGTCATTAATTTAAAACAATATCCGTTAAACACAACAATGATTTGTTATGATTGATCATATTATTATCGCATGCATTAATCCCATAGTGTTTTTCAGATTACGATACGATCAAAGCTGACATGATGAAGCGGAAATATAAAATGAATTGATTTTCTCATATCGCTGCACGCTAATACTTCCGTTGGAATCACGGAGTCATGAATGAAATATTATCTCTTTGTCCGGTATCTTGATATTAATCAAAGTATTACATGGGTAGGAAACATAGTGTAATTTTTTAATGTGTCAGACGTTGTTACTATAAAGAAAGTTAATATGGACGATAAATGAGTAAAAAAAATACCATAATTAATGATCATCTACCTTCAATGCCTACTTTTAAAATGGCTGATATATTGTACTGTTTATGTTTGTAGTTATTCTGTAGTTATTTGTTATATTCTGTCTGGGTTAAATAAAAAAAAACTATGTATTCTTGCATAATTAAGTAAATATCTTTTATCCTATCTTTAGTGGTTGTAGTATTGTTTATTTTTAAAATTCTTATAAATGTATAAAAAATAATATAAATAATAAAATGAAACATATAAATAAAATACATGTAAAGCCGAGTGAAAAACATACTTTGAATATTATTTAATATTCCAAGCAGCAATGTATATCGAAAAACATTGTAGCACGCGATTCATTGAACTTTACCAACAGCTGATTCATTCTCGTTAGAGTTACATTGCGTTATTAAAAATACAAATAAAAATGATCGTATTAAAATTTAAAGAAATGGATACTGTGTATAAATAGAACAGATGGGTTTTAACATACAAGACATATCTATATAAAGAGGAAAGGTTTGTATTTTTGTATGTTTTTTTACGAATAAACTCAAAAATTACTAGGATAGGATAGGACCTACTAAAGTGACAAAGGATACTTTTTATCCCGGATAATGTAGTATTCCCGTGGGATTGGGTATAAAACGCTATTTTTTTTACCCTTTCACGCCTAAACCATTCGACCGATTTTTGTGATTTTTGGTATGATCATAAATAAAATCCTATGCAGTAATATGAACAACATTTTATCCCGGGAATATATAGGGTTCCTGTGGGATGAGCATATATTGTAACGCGAAAGTAAAATTGCTTGTTTAGGATAAACAAAACGAAACTGACAAGGCAAACCAATGCTCGCAGCTCAGAAACACGATTTTTTGATTACTGACAAATTTAATCTAACTAAAAATCAAACTTTGTTAATGCTACAGTAATTTGAAAATTTACAAGTCAACAATATTAAAGAAGTGTCAGCCCAGGTAATAAGTTATACAGCGTGGATTCAGTGATCGAAAACTTGGCAAGTCATAGCTAAAAAGTGCGTTATCATATATATGCGATTTGAATACCACATACATTTTATTCTTATGGTTGTCAGGAAAACGTATTTTTTTAATGGGAACCATATGTCTTGTGATTGAGGAACGGACTGTGAAAATACAAAAAAATATATTTTTTTATCGTAAATATTATCAAATGTCACTACGGTTTTCACCGTGACCGCCAAAAATGGTTTTTTTCTGAATGAATGGTTGACAACAATAATTACTCATTACGCACTCAATCATTAATCCGTGATAAATACGTGCCGATGATATCGCACTTTCTGATATAACACTATTAATTATAATTAATTTGAGAATATTGATCTGATAAGATAACGGGCGGACGGATGTTAGATATAGGAAAATAAACCCGATTACACTAATTGTTGCCAATTTTCTATAGTCATTGTGACTCAATTTTTCAGTCTATGGTAGCATTACAGCTATCACCATGGAGTTTATTTATAGAGTATACAATCCTTGCTTCATACTTTAAATGAATATTTATATTTAACGATGAAAAATACGCAAACCGCGTCTTGCCATAAGAAAAAAAGATAAAAAAGAAATATTAAAAAAAAATAAACTAGACATACTACTTTTTAATTATTTGGTATAAAGATAAATCCTGAAAATGTTTTAGGGCCTAAAATGTATTTTATAAAATTGATAAAAATATTTTTTTATTCATGCGAGCACTGCTGCAGGCAAATCATAGTATAATAATTTATCTTAAATCTTGACAATCATTAAACAGCAGATGTTACTTCAATACATCAAGGGCAATCTAAATGTCTTTAGATTAAGCCAACAATTATCTATTATTATTTGTTTATTTATGTAAGCATTGCTCTGTTGTTAACTACCCATTAAAACGATATTTTTGACAGTTTTGAGCACGACGAAAGAGGAAAACAAATTTTTAATAAGACAATCAGTTTTTTAAAGATAAGAGGAGTAGATCTTTATTATTTCCTTGCAGTTTTATCACAATGTTATGCAATAGTTTTCGGTATTCTAAATACTAATCTTATTGGGTTGAATGCTCTCTCTTATCTATTCATATGTATATATATGTCTAAAGTAACTGTTTGTTTGTTAAAATTTTAAAGGTTGAATTACTTGACTGACTTAAATTTATTTCAGTATTAAGAGGGTTTCCTTAGATTCTCGTCAACATGATTATCATTACTGTCAGCCCTTGTGCGTTGTTAGATTATTATATATGTTTGGTATTCGCTATCGTTATCAACCCATACACGTCCCACTTTGGGCACGGACCTCCTCTACCATTGAGAGTGTTTAGTTCACAGACATTCAAAAATTAATAATAAAAAAATAAATATTTAGAAAACAAGAATAATAATTAAATACAAAAGTGACCTGAATGGAATTTACTAAATATTAACAATTATTCATCGGTCGTCGTACAGTGCGGAAGCTCTGCCCGGTTGTCTACGAGTATCTTGTGTATAATTCAACCTCATTATTGTTAATATTTAGTAAATTCCATTCAGTTCACTTTTGTATTTAATTATTATTCTTGTTTTCTAAATATATAGTGATTCATGTTTGTTCAAAAGAAAGTGGTGACAATGTCAGATACACATATATTCTCATATAAAAACTAAGTACTCATTCATTATTAAGCACATTTTAAAATTTGTGACAAAATTTTACAAAAGTACTTAAATGCAAATACAGCTTATACTTTTTTTTTTTTTTTTTTTTTTTTTTTTGTTATCGAGGGGAAAGCTGTTTATGGCTCTACTTCCCGCCAGCCCGGGGGCAGTGGGGGGCGGGAAGCGTATGTCGGGGTCACCGGTCTTCCAGCCCGGCGCGCGGCGACGTCATGTCCGCGCAGGTGTTAGTGCCGGGCTGGGTCCCTAACAAAATCCCTATACCGGCATACCGACCAAAACCCCCCGGTGGCCATCTCCGCGCCGAGTGGGGCGACCACGGTACGCGGGCGAGAGGCGCCCACCGTTAACCGCAGCCGCCCAGTGCGCCTCCGAGACGTAAACGTCTCGGCCGTCTCGGAGTTATAGGGGCGCAGTTGCACCCCCACCAGCTTGTTCGGACGCCCCGGTTGTGAATGGGCGCCCGCGACGTACACAGGCCACAGTGCCGCCGCCCCTCTCGGGGTCACTTTCAGTGAGGACGCGCTGCCCCCACAGCACGTCCAGCGACCCCAAGGGCCCCTTTAAGTCGCCTTTTACGACAGGCAGGGGATACCGTGGTGGGATTCTGACGCCCCCTTGCCACAGGGCAGGGCGCCGGGTCTAATTGTCTCTGTTGACCCGGCGCCTCCTTCTTTGACGTCTTTGACGGGCGGGATCGCTTCTTTCTTTCTTCTTTCGACATGACGTACTCGCAGAAGGAGAGCATCGCTCGCCAGGACCTCGGACTCCCGACCATCGAAGAGACGACGGCCGGGAGCGAGAGGTCCTCACCGATAATAGCGCGGAGAGCGCCGCGCTGCACCTCCCAGGCTGCACACTCCTCTAATGTGTGCTGGGCTGTGTCGTCAAGACAGTTGTCACAGTGGTGACACACGGTTGACTCCTCCTTCTGTGCCACCCGACACAGGAAGTGGCCGAAGCATCCATGCCCCGACAACACCTGTGTCAGGCGGAACGTCGCCGCACCGTGGCGCCTGTCCACCCACTGGTCGAAGACAGGACGCACTGCCTCGACGGTCCTAGCACCAGCACTGGGATTCTCCAGCCTGGTTCGCCATTCCTCCACGGCGGCCATACGGAGGGAGGCTTTCAGTGCCTCAACCTCTCTCGGGGCCAATCTGTCCCCGCGACTTGACGCCTCCTCCCGCTGATGGTATAACCGCGAGAGGAATTTGGCGTCAAGGTCCCACGGCAGGGACCCGGCCAGAACGCAGGCCGCCTCGTAGGAGATCGTGCGGTAGCCCCTGATCAGTCGCTGCGCCAGCGCACGCTGAGGCTTGCGCAGGAGAGTAACGCAACGCCTGTTCAGGGACTCGGCCCATACAGGGCTGCCATATAACGCCATAGACCGCACAACTCCCATGTACATCCTTCGGCAAAGGATGCCCGGACCTTCCAGGTTGGGCAACAGGCTGGAAAGAGCGCCTGCTACCCGCAGCAACTTTGGCTGCAGCATCTCAAAATGGGCGCGGAATTCCCACCGGCTGTCCAACAGCAGCCCCAAGTATTTCAGCTGTTTGCCAATGGAAATTCGCACGCCCTCAACCTCGATGTGGGCCCCTGTAGGTGGTCCCATCCGAGGCCGGTGAAAGCATATGGCCTCGGATTTGTGGAGGGCCACCGTGAGGCCCAGCCGCCTAATTCTCCTCGCCACGTTGCCAGTTCCAACCGCGGCGAGGTCAGCGGCCTCCTGGAAGGTCCCGCCCGTCGCTGTGACGAGTGTGTCGTCGGCGTAACAGAATACGCCGACGCCCCGGGGGTTGGTACCACGGAGCACCCAGTCGTAGCCGATGTTCCACAGAAGGGGCCCAAGAACCGACCCCTGTGGAACACCGCACGACATTGCTCTTCGCTGCCACCCGTTGGTGCCCGGATACACCACGTCCCTGTCAGATAGGTACGAGTGCACCAGGCGCCTGAGATAGGGTGGCACCACGTGATACCGCAGTGCTTCCTCAATACAGGCCCAGGGCAGGCTGTTAAAAGCATTGGCGATGTCTAGGGACACCGCCACGACGTATTTGCCCCGGGCTACTGCGTCCTCCGCTTCTGCCTTGACCCGCAGAATCGCCGAGATGGTAGATCGGCCACGCCGGAATCCAAACTGGCAATCGGCCAGGTCTGGGCCGATGCTCTCAAGATGCTCGACGAGGCGCGTATGAACGATGCGCTCGAAGAGCTTGGCCACCTCGTCGAGCAACACAATGGGCCGGTAGGCCGACGGCGACTCAGCGGGTCGTCCTTCTTTCCTGAGCAGGACCAGCTTGCCTGTTTTCCACCTCGATGGAAACTGACCCTGCTCTAGGCACGCGGAGAACAGGCCGCGGAGCCTCGCCCCCAGGAACTCGACCACGAGCACCCAGACACGTCCTGGGATACCGTCGAGACCCGGAGCGGAGTTCTTGCTCCGCAGCCGACGCACTGCTGCCTCTAACTCCCCAGGCGACACGCCCGGGGGAGGACCCTCGGGGGTTTCCCTTGCCGAAACAGACGACGATGCCGCCAGAGATGTTCTGGTCGTCAAATACAGCTTATACTACAATTTGCCAATTAATTGATAAATAAAGAAGTATAAAAAGAATGTATGTACTTACATGCAAACAGATGAGAAGTGTGCCATATTGATAATAGAGGAAGCATGACAGACAGCCCCCGTGGCGCAGTTGGCTAGACACCAGCTTGCGAAACGAGAGGCCGCGGGTTCGATCCCCGCACCGAGACAAATGTTTGTGTGAACCACAAATATTTGTTTCGGGTCTTGGTGTTTGTGAGACCGAAAAAGTCGCTCGTAGTGTCTGATACCCACGACACAGGTCTTGTAACCTAGTGTGGGGTCAGAGCTATGTATGTGACTGTTGGGTGTATTTATTTATTTATTATGACGGTATAATAGTGTCATACCATTTGCCATGGCGCATAAGTCAGATTTGATTGTCAATGTTTTTCTGATAGAGCTAATTGTTACTGCTATATGAATAAACTTTTCTTTTTTTTTCTCCTGTTTCTCTGTAGGGATATTCAGTACTGGCAGGGAAACGGGGCTTCGCTATTAGATACGTTAGCCCGTTCCTTGCCAGTTCGAGTAGCCTTAAATAAATAAATACATCCAACAGTTACATACATAGCTCTGATCCCACACTAGGTTACAAAACCTGTATCGTGGGTATCAGACACGACGAGAGACTTTTCCTGTCTCACAAACACCCCAGACCCGAAACAAATATTTATGGGTCACACAAAAATTTGTCTCGGTGCGGGGATCGAACCCGCGGTCTCTCGTTTCGCAAGCTGGTGTCTAGCCAACTGCACCACGGGGCTGTCAAGATTATTATTGTTTTAAGTGTGTGGTATGTTTGGGTGTTTGTGTCGGTGCGGCGAGTCCGGTCAGGTGTGAAATGGTGAATGGAATACTTTCCATGGGGTACTACCCAATAAAATTTCTTACCACCTTGAATACTAACCTTCATAAACTCGACGCTGGATTCGAGAGGATTGTCGAATCTGAACAACAGCAAGAAGTTCTCCTCCATCGGCAGCAGCTGGGCGAGCTGGTGACAATTTGTGCATTCATTATTTGTTAATTACGGATGGGCCTTGAATCAACAAACTAGTTGAATCAACCTTTGACGACGAAGAAATGGACGAATAGTTGATGGATTCTCAAAAAACTAGTTGAATTATTTGGCAAATACTTGAGAAATTCATTCACTAATATTATTAACTACATAACGAATTTAACTATTTTTACAACTAGTTAACCAACGCAAAATACAGTTACATTAATAATATAATTTCTGCAATTGCCTTATGGCCTCACGAGTCGCGATACAAGAAAATTCATGCGATTCCGAGGTAGGTACATGGAGTCTGAATTGTCTCCGAAAAACGGCATAATATTCCTACTACAAAAGTACACTTTGTGAAGTGTGGTTGAGCAAATACACCACTGCCTATTCACTGGGAAAATACGGGAGTGAGTGTTTGTATTATTTTTCTATATTTTACTCTGGGGTTATTCTTAGGTCAGGGGATGCCTTTTCCATTGATCTAGCCAGTCATGGAACAGGGCTACGAGTACGCGACCTCGGCCCCCCGAGCTGGTGCAGTCTCCTACTACTTCCTTATCCGGGACTGTAGCATCCTTACCATCAGGCCAAATATCCTTACCTGCAATATCCTGTACCCAAACACACACTATCCATACCCCATTCCTAAAACAATGAAAGTCCCAAGGAGGGCTCGCGTCAGACAGGCGGCCGGCCGTAAAACATATGCCAAAACTCTTATGCAGCATGTTTTGTCCTTCTTTCCTGTGTGGAAGGACAAAACATGCTGCGCCGACCCCAAACAAGAATTGGGAGCAGGAGAATGATGACTTTGCGTTATTCTTAATTACTGTGAAATATTTTATGAGTCTTCTTTCATTGACTCCTTACCTCTCTAATATCAATTTTGCCGTCTTGGTTGTCGTCGTAAGCTTCCATGAAGCATGCTTTCAGTTCCACCAGCATTTCATCCGACACCGCCTGGAGGACAGAAATAAATGTAAATACTCGTATCAGCTCAAATAAGTCCTACAGCTGTGCACGGCCCTTCACCAACCTAAGCCTCTGTCCACCAAGCTGAGTTCGTAAGGGATGGAGTAGTATTTATCGAAATATCTAAAATGGCGATTGGGCATAGTTGTGTAAGGTACCAAAGATTTTAAATCTATTCTGATCTCGGTTTGATAATTTATTGATCGCTTCTCCCGTAAGAACGATGATCTAAAGATACAGCATAAATAAATATACCCATACTTCAATATTAAGATACTAGTCTTGTGTCGTGGGTATCAGAATCTACGAGAGTATTTTCGGTCTCACAAACCACTACTTCCGCAGCAAATATTAGTTTTACACTCAATTTTTTCCCGGTTTCCCTCATTCTCAAGCTGTTTAATATACTCCTCTACAGGACTGTCTGTCAAGAAGCGAAATGTCTATTTTAATAATATTTCTTTGCCATTCTAAATACGCCCCACTGCTGGATGTAGGCTGTCTCTACAACTGAGAGTGCTAAGGCTGTAGTCCACTACGCTGTTATGCGGGCTGGTGGAGTAAATACCTTGAGATAGTAATATTTCTAAATGAGGAAGTGCCTAATCCTCAAGGTCATCATAATTATGAGATATTAATTAAAATTGTTTTTTTTTTATATATAATGTGCGTTTTTAATCTTAATATTTCCGTTGCTTGTGTGTCACTAAGGTGGTGCTCAAATATCGTTGTGCAATTCACAGTAAAATAAAGAGCTTATTTGGCTAAAGAAACGATAGATGGAGTGCGTGAGAGGAGATATAAAAGAAAAGGGGGTGAATAAAGACATGACCGCTATAGGAGGTTTGGAAGGATAACACATACTGCGCCGACCCCAAATTGATTTGGAAACAGGGCAAGTGAATGTTGATGATGAACAATCTAAAAATAAAAATATATGCATAAAATTGTCAATGTGGAAGTGCCTCGTCAACACAAACCTTTTTGGTTAATTGTCTCTATGATCATCGTCACACTAGTCGTGTCTATGACAGCGGAGCGGCCATCTTGTGGCGGCATATTCGAACGAGAGGGCCCTTGCGCATCGCTTTCGCAGTAAATTGCATTTAATCAGAAGTTAATAAAGTTATTTGTCTATCTGACTAGGAAAGCCAATAATTTAAACTATTAAAATGTTTAAAAATTATCAAAAATCATGACGTAACACGTTGACAGCCCCGTGGCGCAGTTGGCTAGACACCAGCTTGCGAAACGAGCGGCCACGGGTTCGATCCCCGCACCGAGACAAATGTTTGTGTGATCCACAAATATTTGTTCCGGGTCTGGGTGTTTGTGAGACCGAAGTCTGTCGTAGTTTCTGATTCCCACGACACAAGACTCGTATCTTAGTGTGGGGTCAGGACTATGTGTGTGACTGTTGGGTGTATTTGTTTAATTTGTTTAATTTTTCAACAATTCTATACATTGTACATAATATGTGTAACATATATTCTATCAAGATTTTCAATTACGTTTCTTTGTCTAAAACCCTCAGAGATAGAAATTTTTCGACTTAGTTTAGCTTAAGGTTCTTAGTCCTTAGATATGCGGGTGTTTTATAGTTGCATGAGGCTTTTATGAACAAACAATATTTTTTTTTAATGCTAGACGTGCTATCACTCGTCACTCCTTTCAAATCTTTAAAATTTTAAATGAAGGTTTGAAAAAGTAGAGATAGAGGAATTTAAATGATGATAAAATTGAGAAACCAGTTTTGCTAGATGAATTTTTACGCACAATAAATATTTGTCGTGCTTCTACTGTCACTTTTCTAATAGAAAACTTCGGTATCAGCCTATACAGCCTGCTTTGCATGGGCTTCTTCCACAACTGATAGGATTTAGGTCTTAGTATAGAAAAACTCGACACCACGTTACTGAGGGCGGAAAGGGTGCTGAATCTAACAAGAGTAGTTTTAATTAAAAACATATTTATTACATTTAAAAGTAATTCGTTTGTTTAAATTTATCACTACTCTAGTATACTAACAAATAAGACACAATAAGTTCCCAAGTTTGAAACATTAATTCAAACAATCTTTAATTTAAATCTCGCACCTTTCAGGCGTTTAAGACAAAAAAATCTTTCCCGCCATACAAAGTCGCCCTGCTTCCCTATTGTCGTCCGTACTCTCAATGGGAAGTAATTTCAGCCTTAGAACACAGTGTCGTTTCAACACTGAATTCTGGATTAAATTCTATGAAATGGCGAAATGTGGAGTTCTTTTGTGACGCAGATTCAATGGCGGCCTTGGGCTGGAGTACGTGTTGTTATAGCTCTGAAAAACTGGGTACATGATCATTGTAAACGCCAAAGTAGGTTTTTTGTTTCGCTTTCACACGTAACAAAGACAAGGACAAAAGTTTCTTAATTGTAATTTTCAATGACTGCCTCGTAATGTCGTGGTACAAGTGCATGTTGGCATTGATCTAGAGGTCCCAGGTTTGAATTTCGGGTTGGAAAAAATATTTTTGGTTAAATGTAATACCATAAGGAAATTTACAGTAACAGCATTGGCACCTGGCACACACCACTAACTTTTCGAAGTCTTGTCTGAATTCACTATGAATCATCACTTGCTTGAACGGCGAAGAAAAACAGAGTGTGGAAACCTACACACTTAAAAGTTCTAAGGAATTTCTTAGATGTGTAGTCCGCTGACCCGCTCTACACCAACGTGGTGTACTAAAGCCCAAACTCTCTCAATAGTAGAGGAAGCCCGTGCCCATTAGTGGGACGTATGTGGGTTGATGATGATGATTCTGACAAAACCGCCCTAAATGCGCGTGATGTTCACCGAGAGGTTTTAGTCGGTATGCTGGCGTAGGAATTTGGTTAGGGACTCAACTCAGCTACGCGGACAATTGTTCTGCGCGCCGAGTTGGCAGGCCAGTGACCCCGACATACCCCTCACGGCCTCCCCCGAGGTATCGAATAGGGGAGTTTAAAGCGCTTTCCGAACGTGAAAAAAAAGGACGTATATAGGCTGATGATGAAAACTCAATACAAAAATATATCGTTGATGACATAAATTTGTAATATTTAAAATATTCATTTTAGTTTCTGCATATAATTGTGTTTATACAAGAAAGTGTAAAATAGATATAGCCAATCAACAATGAAACTCCAATGGAGTAATTTGTTGATAATATGTTGATGGTGATAATTTCCCAGATGTAAGATAAAGTACCTACTTTGAAACAGAAATAATGAGCGGCGTCCGGTGATTTTAACATCGATAATAATTCATAATAGATAATAATACAAATCTTATCAAAAAGCCTGACAAGTTCGGTATATAATGTAGTTTGGTAGAAGGAAGCTTTACTTACTAGTCAGTTTATTTACTGTAAACATGTCTGCTACAGTAAATGTGAGTATTTCAATATTTACTTATTTTATTTATTAGTGATATTATATCATCACTTCATTAATCTATATATGTACGTCTTATTGCTGGAGACGGGACTCCTTTACAAGTAAGGGCGTTTAAGCTTTAGTCCATTACGCTGGCCCAGTGCGGGTTAGTGGACTACACAGCTCCGAAATTCCTAAGATTAATGAAGTGATTTCATATAAAGCCGTCAATGTCTAACAGCCCGTATGTGCCATGCGATTTTGAGACCTCTGTTACAATTCTCTGGTTGGGAAAAGTGTTATTGTTTGTTTTTTCATGAATAAATACTCATTAGTAGCAAGGAGTCTGGTTAAGTGTCCTAAAAGCTACTGGTTCGCTCCCATATTATCCCAAATCGGATAATTTTTAATCGTCGGAAATTAATAAAAACTTATTATTTACGTTATAAACATCGTCTTGGTTGTGATAAATTATGCGGTAGTTTTAAATTAATAAGGGTTAGTCATCTTTCTAGCGTTTAGAATTAAGTACAGAGCAATCTAAATTTATTTAGATTTAATAATTTAGTATATTAATAATTTAATAATTTAGTATGGCATAAAAGTAGTAAATATTATGCCCGATAGACAAAAGTTAATGATACATGTAAACAAATAAAAAATTGCCTTTGATCGACCAATACATTACTTTTAATACCTTTAAATTTTGTAGTGAGTACAAGCTAATGTCAGCCCCATACGGCAGTTTGATGCCGAAACCAAGATATATGTTTATGTGATTCACGAGCACGACACAAAGCTTGTATCTCAGTGTGGGGTCAGGAGTATAAATGTAAATATTGGGAGCATTTATTTATAGGAAACTTGTAGATGTGTCGTAAATATTTTGAAAAAAAAACTTGTAAAAATTATACCTACACTTACTTTATACTAATGCGATACCATTTTGGAACCCACAAAATGTTACAACACCCATAATATTGTGTAACACGCATAGATTATGACATATAGACGCTGTACTAGCTTTTAAAACTGTTTCTAGTGAAGAAGAAATAGGAAGGTTAGGATTTTGATGCCGACTTTTGGTCAAAATGTAACAGCTAACTTGTGCTGCTTTTTGGTTTTTTTTTGTGACACAAACATCTCTATTTTCAACCATCTTATACAAGAACTAATCATACCCACTAAAATAGTAATGATAAATTATTTTGCGAATATCTGATGCTATGACTAAACGATTCCGAAAAATTATGATTTATAAATTATATCGCGTATTTAGCCAAATAATCATAAATTAATGCGCTTTGGAAAGATTGTTAAACGTTTTAGTCATCAATAATTACTCATCGATATATTAATGGGGTGATGCAGAAATAATTTGATTTTCTTTTGTTCGCAGATGAAGTCTTTCATCATTTTGTCACTGGCTGTAATAGGCGCGCAGTCCTTCGCAGTCGACTTCTCCTGGCTGTTTGGCAAGACTGGAGTTGAGCCGGTTGCGGTAAAAAATGAAACCGTAACCTGGGCTCCTTCGTTCAACCACACCGAAACGCTGCCGCCAGTATTCAACCAAACTGAAACATGGCCTCCCTCGTTCAATCAGACTGAATCGTGGCCTCCATCGGTCAACCAAACGGTTACCCAACCTCCTTCCATCGACCAGACTGTAACCTGGCCTCCATCGATCAATGTAACCGCCACTCAAGTTCCTTCAATCAACATTACCTGGGTTCCTGAGTCCAACCAGACCGTTACCCAGCCTCCAGCGGTCAACCAGACTTGGACTCCTGAGTCCAACCAAACCTGGACTTGGCCTCCATCAGTCAACATAACTGCCACTCAAGCTCCTTCAATCAATATTACCTGGGTTCCTGAGTCCAACCAAACCGTTACCCAGCCTCCAGCGGTCAACCAGACTTGGACTCCTGAGTCCAACCAAACCTGGACCTGGCCTCCATCAGCCAACATAACCGTCACTCAAGCTCCTTCGATCAACATTACCTGGGTTCCTGAGCCCAACCAGACCGTTACCCAGCCTCCAGCAGTCAACCAGACTTGGACTCCTGAGTCCAACCAAACCTGGACCTGGCCTCCATCAGCCACCATAACTGCCACTCAAGCTCCTTCAATCAATATTACCTGGGTTCCTGAGTCCAACCAAACCGTTACCCAGCCTCCAGCGGTCAACCAGACGTGGACTCCTGAGTCCAACCAAACCTGGACCTGGCCTCCATCAGCCAACATAACCGTCACTCAAGCTCCTTCGATCAACATTACCTGGGTTCCTGAGTCCAACCAGACCGTTACCCAGCCTCCAGCGGTCAACCAGACTTGGACTCCTGAGTCCAACCAAACCTGGACCTGGCCTCCATCAGCCAACATAACCGTCACTCAAGCTCCTTCGATCAACATTACCTGGGTTCCTGAGTCCAACCAAACCGTTACCCAGCCTCCAGCGGTCAACCAGACTTGGACTCCTGAGTCCAACCAAACCTGGACCTGGCCTCCATCAGTCAACATAACCGTCACTCAAGCTCCTTCGATCAACATTACCTGGGTTCCTGAGTCCAACCAAACCGTTACCCAGCCTCCAGCGGTCAACCAGACTTGGACTCCTGAGTCCAACCAAACCTGGACCTGGCCTCCATCAGCTAACATAACCGTCACTCAAGCTCCTTCGATCAACATTACCTGGGTTCCTGAGTCCAACCAGACCGTTACCCAGCCTCCAGCGGTCAACCAGACTTGGACTCCTGAGTCCAACCAAACCTGGACCTGGCCTCCATCAGCTAACATAACCGTCACTCAAGCTCCTTCGATCAACATTACCTGGGTTCCTGAGTCCAACCAGACCGTTACCCAGCCTCCAGCGGTCAACCAGACTTGGACTCCTGAGTCCAACCAAACCTGGACCTGGCCTCCATCAGCCAACATAACCGTCACTCAAGCTCCTTCGATCAACATTACCTGGGTTCCTGAGTCCAACCAAACCGTTACCCAGCCTCCAGCGGTCAACCAGACTTGGACTCCTGAGTCCAACCAAACCTGGACCTGGCCTCCATCAGCCAACATAACCGTCACTCAAGCTCCTTCGATCAACATTACCTGGGTTCCTGAGTCCAACCAGACCGTTACCCAGCCTCCAGCGGTCAACCAGACTTGGACTCCTGAGTCCAACCAAACCTGGACCTGGCCTCCATCAGCCAACATAACCGTCACTCAAGCTCCTTCGATCAACATTACCTGGGTTCCTGAGTCCAACCAAACCGTTACCCAGCCTCCAGCGGTCAACCAGACTTGGACTCCTGAGTCCAACCAAACCTGGACCTGGCCTCCATCAGCCAACATAACCGTCACTCAAGCTCCTTCAATCAACATTACTTGGGTTCCTGAGTCCAACCAGACCGTTACCCAGCCTCCAGCAACCAACCAGACCGAAATCGTGTATCCCCCGGGATTCAACTACACTGTCGGATTCATTGGCGCCGAAGACGCACTTTTGCAAAGGTAAGAACGAATTCAGATTGTAAAGATAATCATAGGCGTTAGTTCCGCCTACAAATAATCCGCGATTTTGATTGGTCGATCGTCGCGTTTATCAAACATCGGACCATTAACAGAGGGCGTGCTTTAGTTCGAAAGCAACTATAACATGATTAAGATGTTTTATGACGTTAGTAAATTGATACAAAATCTGTTGATAGAAGAGAATTAAAATCATGCGTCAGTTTTCTGATAGGTATTAAAATAATTTCAACAGTAGGTTTTTCAATAGTTTTCCACGAATTTTATAAATTAATATAATTCACAGCGAAATAGTTAATCGTATTAACTGATTTGTATTGTTTTTATTACGTACAAGAAGTATTTACTAAGCAAGAATATTTTTTGTAATGGTATTATAGAAAATGTTAAAGTACGGATAGTTTCTGGAAAATCTTCAGTATCGACAATAATTAAATTCTTGCAAGAATCACTTTTTTGGTACAGCAAAACGAATTATTCACAGGGATAATTGATACATTACATATAGGTTGTCATTTTTTTGAGTGGTTTGTTTATTTTAATAACTGTTGGTTCCGAATCAGCGGTTATTGGTTTTTCAAGATCAAACGTTCTGTTGACTAACAAGATGGCATTTGCTTTTCCCATATTAAATTCTAAGTAGCAGCAAGTTTTAGAATGCCCGACAAATGACAATAGACTCGTTGTTTTACTTGGGAGTAAATTACAAATGGCAAAAGGAGTGTAAAGAACTCCGTTGCCTAGATTAGTTTTGAATGTTAGTTTAAAACTAAATGACATTAATTATTGTGTTCAAAGATAACTTCATAAAATCGACGCGTGATTTGGAAAATTACACTTGTATTTTTACGATAGCCCTTCTGCACAGTAAACAGTACAATACAAGTTTATTATCAGAATATTGCGGGGTTAAAAGTAGTTATAGTAAATAAATCATTCAAAAATAATACAGCCAGTATAATCATATATATCGCGCATATTATGTATCAGTTCACATTCTCCTTAGCTGAGACGGTTTTAGGCTTTGGTTCATCTCCGAGAAATAAATCGATCGCTATTGACAATTATTTTGCTGTTTCGAAAATTTTATTATTAATGTAAAAACGTTTGACGATATTGAAGGTTAGCAGAAAATGTCCGTACGTAAAAGGTATTTGTAAAATGAATAAGAAAATCTAGTAGTACCTACACTAGGGTGTCCCAAAAAAATCAAAGTCTTTTTTTTTCAACGCATACCCTCTAATTATTTTCGAATGGTGTTAAAACACTCATAAATAAAATTTCATAAACTTAGGACCACTGCAACCCGTGCCGACTTGCATTCATGTATTTCAGTACTTACATACTTTGCATGAACTTCGGCGCGTCGCAATAGTCGCATGGAAGTTTCGTGGTTGCTTGTTTATTGTATTGGTAAACGCCTCTTTTTGTTTAATCAATATGTCAGATTAAGATTTCAAAGGCAAATTTTAATAGGGGGTGCAAAACATTAAAATAGCAGCTTAAAACTCCTCTGTAAAGAACAAATATTGGCAGTTCTGTTTAAAAAAATTCGTGAAGTAAATTTGAATTTTGTAAAAGCGCAAATCTAACTATTCGAGATTAAATATTTTTTGTATATGCTTATTTAAGGTTTAATAAACTAATTTTAAGAAATAAGTTGCCTTATACCGATTCTGAAGAGATCAACAAATAACGCGGAAAAATCGCAAGATATGTTCGTACAGTGTCGCCAAGAGATTGTTACAAGCTTGGACTACTTTTTGTAAATTGCACACGCCGGTGCCCTTTAATTGATAACAATAAATCCAGATAATAGATATAGCTATATAAATAGATATAGGTACATAGTTTTACCGGAAATAATTATGATGGAAATTTAAGGGTTGGCTATAAAGAATTAACAGTTATAGCTATAATCATATTCTTTGGTGGTGATACAGAAAGAAAATTGACAATTCGATCTCCAAGTTGTACCAGATGGTATGTACCAGACATCATGATGGCCGAAGCAATTAATTGATTAAAAATGTCGTAACTTATTTTTTAATTGTAAATTAGTAATAAAAAGTCGCACTATTAGACATCTAGATTTGCATCGCAATATACCATGTTGAGGCTTGGATGCATTGTATATTATCAGTGACGGCACCTTACCACGACTTATGTTTGCTTAATACTTTGAAACCCTGGAAAACTGTCAATAAAATTAACTCATAAATAACTGTACAGAATATTTATCAGCACTTTTGGTCTTTGGTTCATGAAGTAGCTGTCTTGTCTCTATATCACTATGATGGAGACCAGGAACCAAAAATAATAATATTTTAAAGCTTAACTAAAAAGAATCCATCAATTCATATCCCCTCGAAAGTATATCTGCATGATTCAGTTTTTTAAAAAGACATGAACGACTTTATTCCAATCAAAAACAAGTCTTGCTTTTCTTTAATCGTATTAAATTTTTTGACAGTTTTTTCAATGAGTTGCTTACATTACAGCCTAGTTATACTTCTTTTCAAGCAGTTGAGAAATAGATAATTACACTAAAGGTCGCTAGTAATACTGGTAATAGCAGTTATGTTAATACAAAATTTTCGTGATAAAATCACCTTTAAAAGGAAACTAAAGCAATTTTTCCTGTGATTTATCCTAATAGTAAAAAGAAAACTTCAAGACTAAAATATCACAAATATTCTTGTTTTCATAATAAATATATAATACCGGTGAAATAGGGTATAATTTTGAAAATAAAAATTAAGATTTTATATGTGCTCTACAATTTCCATACAATTTTTTTCTTAAAACTTTGCCATCAAGTCGGCACGGGTTACCGCTATCCAATATCGATAATATTTCGTATTTGAGTTATTAGGGTCAATTAGAAAAAATAAAGAGGGTAGGCGTATCTAATTTCGAAGAAAAAAAATCGCCCTACTGGCTGGGACACCCTAACCTACACTAATAAGTACACTAGTAACTAATTTCTAGTAACAAGTTTCTAGCTTAGCAATTATAATTAATTGTTGGTGGAACAATCAATACTCGGCTTCGATCAAATATATACTAGATTTCGGATAATCGCTTCAAAAACGGCCCGAAAAATAAGAGCACAACAAAAAGTGTGATCTCATTTCAAATTAGTACGTTCCAATTAGGAATGTTACCGATTTTCGGTAATGGATATGTAAGACAAGTGATTTTGTTCGCGATCCTCAATCTAGTATATATTTGATCGAAGATACTCGGGATATAAATCGGTTAATACGAATAAAAATTTCAACCAATTTGGTTGTGAATCATGTTGTGAAAGACTATTTAAAAACCTAATAATGTTAAAATTACTTTAATATCTATCACAAAACAGACCTGTGTATTACTCTACTATCAATTGATTTTATATCAATTTATTAACGTCGTACAATTCTAAAATATAATATTTATACACACGACAAAAAAATTGTATCTTAGTGCGCGTTGAGAGCTATGTAGGTACATTATATTTATTTCTTTTATTTCTTGGGGAATTGAGAAAATTACAGTCTAAAATACCTATCGAGTAAGTTCAATCCAAACAGTTTCCGGTATTAGTGAATTTTTGTGACTGTTGGGTATTTATTAATTTATTTTTTCCCAACCGATGCTCCTCCCAATGGTAAAGCCTCCTAATGGTAGAAAAGGCCTTTGCCTAGCTGTGATGATGAATTATTATTTATAACTGGATGGCACTTATTCTTTTTTAATATTTTTCGTGGAAAGGAGTAATTTCAATGATTAAACAGTATAATAATTCAAGGCCATGTGTCCGTAGGTATTGGCATATCTGTATAATTATCGTTTGATTACAATTATTATGTTTTTGATTAGAATATGTACCTATCTATGTATTTTACACTTTTAATCACTGCAGTGGTTTGTAAAATTGTTGATAAATAATTTATTTCATAATGTTATATTTAAGTTTTCCCTTTCAATTACAATACCTACTTCACATTAAAATTTATATACATGATATAATAGAGACAATTATTGGATTTTTTTTGGCTCCTCTAACATTGACGGTCTCTAAATTTGTAAAATAACCAATCCCTTTATTCATTGTTACAGATCGATCGTAGAAGACAAGGGTCTCCTAGGCAGGATCGTGCACAAAGACGTTGTCTTTGACGGAGACTACAACATCCGAATTACTGCCGTGACAGCTTCGGAAGTAGGAGAGACACAGCGTGCCAGAGCTCGCATTATCTCTGGAGGGATTGGACATAACAGCGTGACACTCAGAATTAAATCTGCTAGAAACCGCGGGTTTAACATCGAATGGTCGGTTTGGGGACACTATGTTTAAACCTAATTGATTATATTCCACATCATTATCGAGCTGAGATCATCTGATAGCTGGAGGAATTTTAGCTTCTTCTAAATGTATTGAAAACGGATTTCATTTAAAGCAAAAGCGATTTATACTCTGTTTTTACGGTGCTTGATATTTAATACACAAATGAAGAATTTGGAAGATTTGAAGGATAGTATTATCGTGCGGTTAAATTAGTGTGTTTTAATTCATTTGTGTAAATATAATTATTGTTGTTGTAAATGTAATGATGTGGTCTTTAATACAAAAAATGCTAAATTAATATTAAATAAAGCAACTATTTATATTTCTTTGTTTTTTTTTTTTCAAATTAAAATGATCTTAGCACAAAAATCAGTCTTGCAACTATTAAAGTAATGTAACCACAACGAGAACAAAGCAGCAATGAAAAATGATACAAATGAAGAGAAAAATATCATTGTGAAGTTTTTGAAATTTTTAACACTAATAAGTAAAAAAATAATTACGCATTCATAGTCAGGTGATAGGCATCTATCAATTTTGAATTTAACTCAACACAAACTATGTATCATAAACAGTTGTGGAGTAAGACATTTGCCGGCTGTAGGCTATTCAAAACTGTCCACCTTTTTTTCGATACCCTATACGAAGAAAAAGTGAAGGAAAACATTTTAAAACTTAAATATTGATGTGCCTCCGGAAAACATACAGCATTGCTTTGGAAGAAGACGTGCATACTTACGCGTAAACTGCGGACTTCCGGTACACCAAGTCATCCGGTTGTTACAATTTTATGTGGCGGTAGTTTTTTCCCACCAGCTAGAACCTACCTTTGGAGGTGCTGTCATTTTTCAATTCATAGCGTTGTGTACTTTCGCCGAGTGCGGACGAAATTACTTAGTTCATTTTCATGATACCACATATATAGTAAAATACATAGTTTTGATTTCTTATAAGAAGCAATTTCAAAAAGTTTAGTTTGAAATTTAAAAAAATATACGGTGAATCGCAAATGGATAGTTAGTCGGAAGGCAAGATAGATATTATCGACAAGGCCAATCGACCAATGCTTGTAAATTCGCCGGCATCCGAGAAGGAAACAGAACAAGATAAACGGGGATTCCACTGGCTCTGGCAGTTCCTCGTGCAGCGAGTGGGATGAATCACCACGTAGAAAACGAAGTTGTGTCGCACAGGTAACCGTCGATCCTAGTATCGATGAGTTATATGCCCGGGTGAGTCTCCTCATTTTATTATTATACAACAAAGTTACGTCCACAATCTATACAAGGTCAATTATATCATGGAAGAGCATGACTAAAATAACAATGACTACGCAACGAATTTACTTAAATCATTAAAATTGCAAAATTGTTTTTGACGAAAAGAGGGTATTATATGCCGCAAACAAAACACGTGCGCAACAATTACGTAATCTTTAGCATTTTAATTTGCTCCTGTGGTAGCACATTATATACAAGAATTTCTCTATATACAAGAATATTAGTAGTTAAGTAACTTACTTTCCCAGGTTTCTTGTAACCAAAACATTTACGATGAAATGTGTTGTTTTTATGAGGGAAATATCTTTTGGCTACCATCGAGGAAGCAATTGCTGGTATTACCTATGCATTGTTTAAATCAAAGAGAATTATTAGCCTAGTTTAAAAGGTATCTTTGATTTGGACCCACATATGTCCATATGATTTTATTTCGGACAATAATATTATCGTTATGTATATAATTAAAAATTAATAATAATGCAAAATTGTATAAATAGTGACACCCGCTTTATGCCTCCGATCTCTCCAGTCCATCTAACATTTGCCTGAGAGAAATCGCTGGCAGCGGTAAAGCCCCCATTTGTGACACTACGTTATTTCGAGTTGCTTAAAACAATGCAGTTTTATTATGGTGTACAGTAAAGAATAAAAATAAGTAAATAAATATTACCGAAGCTTCATAAAATATTTTTCAACAGACTGACTGTTGATTCAGTAAATTGTTTGCGGTAAACGAACCCGATAAAGGTATTCAAAGGTCTATAGCTAGTTTACCTCCTAGCTATTAATTCTTGTTCAATAAAACAAGATTAAATGTTCAGATTGCTGTTGCGAAGATTAAATGCCTTGGACGTCTCAAGTTTATGGTTGTCATCGGAAAGCCAAATTATAATAATAATAATATTAGAACAATTGTTGACGAAAATAACATTGGAAATAAAGCCGTTTGGACCAAAGTCGACATCGGATAAATTATTCAAGGTCTCTTAAATCAAATCTTTCTCGAAAGTGTACTCAGAAAAATTCTCGAGTTTCATCTCGCAACATTTTCGTCAAAAGAAACGCGATGCTTTTGACTGACAAAAGGCGATGCCTGATATTCGAGTTATGACATGAATTTGACTTCAGACGATTCTGTACAAGATTTTCGGCTACCGAGGCATTGGGCCGTAAAACTAGATGCCACGTGCCAATAACAAAATCACACAAGCTGTTTTTTGAGAATCAGTTAAGACCATTTATTGGAATGATATGCCAGCCTTTTTGGTCAAGCCTAAACGCCACATCTGTTTTTGACGTGTAGGGTCTCGGCGACTCTGTGCACGAAGGAATGTCGAGTGCTAGATGTTTCTAGACGACTTCCTTATGGTCAATCAGGACCATTTCCAAGTTATGTACTCAGGCTGCGGAAGCCGTGAGGCACTTGGAACTTCTGGGTTATATTATCATTACCAGAAACTTTATTTTTTGGACCAACCCAGGATTGGAATATCTGAATATTCGATGGCAAATGGCAAAGAACATCATATTCCTTTGAAAAACGAGAAAATTCTCAACGATGACTTAGATTGATGCTCTGAAACATAAAGCCGAATGAATCTTCGTAAATAACAAAGCATGCTGGGTTATTCAAATTTTGCCATTTTTGCCGTGCCTCAGGGCAGATTACAAAGGCGCAACGACCAAGATTTTATAGCTTTTCAACAAAAGCCAAACGAACCAAACACAAGATATTCCAAGAAATTGGCGTTACAAGAAATGGTAGCGCGGAGCTACCATCCACTCTTGATCAATACTCAAATTACTCATTTCTGAGCGGCGGACGCTACGGATCTGAGTTAGGGTGCGGAACCCTATTGTCCGGCACATGGACACTTCGCCAGAAAACGGTGGTATTGCTACAAGAAGGCATTTGTACACAGTCACAGCAGTAACCAAGCCAAAGCGACTGGTTTAGAGAACTCTCAATTATGCTCGTACAATCAAATGATCAAACCTTGATAGCATATATACGAAAGGAGGGAGAAACAAGGTCACTAGCCTTACTGGCTCCAATTTGCAACCAGTTACGGTTGACAGTTAATAAAAATAACCATTTGACAGCCCTTGTTGCTATTGGTTGAACACCGCCTTGCGAAAAGCCGCGGGGTTCGTTCCCTGCACCGACCACTATTTATGTGATGAGCAAATATTTGTTTCGGGTCTGTGTGTTTGTGAGACCATGATGAGTCTCTTGTGGTCTGATACTCTTGACGACTTTTTTCCTGCTGTGGGGTCGGAGCTGTGCTTGTGACTGTTGAGTATATTTATTTATACACTTATTATCTCACAAAGAAGTTTAATACATATAATAGCAGACAGGTTTATGCGAGAAAAATAGCCTGCAGAATAGCATCTTTAGACTCAAGCGACTTTAGAAGTTTTTCGATAGTGAGACCAACCCTGAAGAGATATTTGCAAGTTGGAAAGGTGCTATAGTGAGAAAATACGACTCCATAGAGTCCAATCACTAGATAACATAGATGCCTACAGCAAAACATTGAAATTAACAAAAGTATTCACACTTCCTAACCTCCTACCAAGGGTGCTCCTGCACTCGTACAGTGTGAGGAGAAAATACTCATTTCATTGTTAATAGCACTCAACCACATGCTATCGGGCCAATCTGCCTCATGCTTTTTGTTTTGAGAACCTGACCAGCAAAGTCCAGGCCCAACCACAGTTACCCTGGAAGATGCAAAAATGTCATTACCCCCTCTACAAGGAGATACTTCAATCTTGATAGGTTGGAAAATGGGGGGGGGGGGCGCAAAATAATACTGGTAAAGAGAAGAGAATACAAGAAACATCTCATAAGTAGTCGGAAGAGAATTCCACTTTGTCATCATACCTACCAGTCGAAGGAAATAGATAACATCGTGTTTCAAGTTCCTCAACCATCTGAAATTGATAATTTTTTAATGGTGGTTTTGTTTTTGTTTTCTTTTTCAGGAAAAATTATACTGCAATACTTGTTTATAAGTTATCAATTTTGGCTTTTTGTGGTCCATATATAAAACAAGAAAAAATTACAAATTTAATTATAAAGCAAACAGTTATGTAATTAGGTTGGCCAGACCAAAAAGTTGTACTTTCACTTGTGGCTCAAGAATGGTTTTAGAATAGCGTTTTATCTATCTCCATAATATACTCGTTTTGAAATAGCTCCTAAAAACCTCGACGGTTCTCAGGGAGTTTTAATAGTCCATGATCTTACTGTACTTAGATTTTAAATCATAAATTTTTTGATAATGGATCGGAATTTTGACTGAACATAGATACTCTGTCATATATATGTTAATCTTCATGGAGGCTTTCTTAACACTGTGTTGTTAACAGCTGCCTAGTATTTTTGATTACATCACTAATGAAATAAATAAAAAATTATATAATGGGGCACAAATACTACCAATTAACACAAACAACCTTTTAATTTCACTATCAAATAAAGTAAAGGCAGTCTTTACAGCCATGCTCCAAATTGGAATGGAAAGCATGTTTTACATAGATATTTGAGTTCATCCACCTCCTGCAAGTTGTAGGTCGGTTGTAGTGTCTTCAGTGGGTTAGAGATTGAGCCAATTACTAGTGGATGGATTTTATCTCGTGGTCACCAGAAATCGTCTACCACAAGCCTTATTGAACATTGTCGTGAAGTTAATGTTACTAACAACGTAGTAAAGTATTTTTATTTTTTATTTTTTTTTCCATCCTAATTAGTTAAGAGTTAAATATTGACATTTTATTTAACTAATTATGGAGTTTATTAATTGTGTATACAGTACTGAGTACATTCTTGATAGCCCTTTTTGTCTGTCTACAATCAGTTTATTATAACATTAAATTCAATCTTATTTCCGATTATTCATTATTTATTATTATCATCATAGCGTTGTGCTTTTACTAATCACCAGCAGATAACAAACACGTCTTCAAAGCAATGCTGTATGTTTTCCGGAGGCACATCAATATAACGGTTTTACATAACAATAAAACCGATATTATGTGCCGAGAAGGAAAACATACAGCATTGCAGGAAGTTCTTCCTGGTGAAGACTATGAATTGAAAAATGACAGCACCTCCAAAGGTAGGTTCTAGCTGGTGGGAAAAAACTACCGCCACATAAAATTGTAACAACCGGATGACTTGGTGTACCGGAAGTCCGCAGTTTACGCGTAAGTATGCACGTCTTCTTCCAAAGCAATGCTGTATGTTTTCCTTCTCGGCACATAATATCGGTTTTATTGTTATGTAAAACCGTTATAATACAAAATATCATATGAATAATTATTATAAAGGATATAGCGCATGTAGCTGGAAAGTTATGTATGAGAGTAGCCCAGTACCGATAAAAATGTCTAGTGTTGGGGGAGACCTATACGGCATAGGTTATACCTACCCAGAAGTGGTTATAAATTATAAGTTTACTTAAATTTAAATTTAACAAAGTATGCTTATGACTTATGTAATTTAAAATTGGAAATACCTATTGTTTTACACACAAAAAAAATTGGAGGAAATTTGCCGCCTCCTAAAGTCTGCCGTTCTAGGCTCCAGCCTACTCAGCCTGCACACCATTGATAACAATCAATGATCTAAATATTTTCTAACATGTCTATAAAACACAATATTTACAGTCCAATGATTATATGCGCATTGCGCAACAGAAAAAAATAATCAAAACAGTCCAATGTGATCAATACAATACTGTTATTAAGAATCAACGATGAGAATCATTGATGAACAGATGTCCGATGTGCACTCAACGTACGCGAGAGGTACCGGCACGTTCCTAGTATGATTATAATGATAATGCAAATCTAATCTCCATCGAGTAATTCTTAAATCATGACCGATAATTCTTAGCTAATTAACTCTATTTCATTTTTACCTTGGAGATTAGACTCGATGGCTTTAAATTCTTGTGTGTATGACTTTGGACTTAAGATAAGAAGAGAAATAGACAGTATTTATATGGGGACGAGAGTCGCCGCTTGTCAGTCACCTGTTTATTCTACTTTGTTCAACCGACAAATGACAAAAAATCTAAACAAATATGAAGTGGTATTTGTTGTCACACATTCATAAAAGTCTTGAAATTACATTACACCGACATTTTGAAAAGCAGTTATGCTGTGAAAGTCTAATCCCAGATTTAGTAGGCTCGGTATGCCGACATTTCCTTTCTAGTCTTACTGAACTGTTCTGTGGTTTTCTGTGTTGGTCTCACAAATATTTATTTCGGTACGGGGGTCGAATTCGCGACCTCCTGTTTCCTAATTTGGTGTCTAGACTACTGCGACCCGGAAGGTTTCAAAACCCAGTAGACTGATTCTCTTGGTAAAAATAGTGCTTTCTGTAGATGTTGTTTCTAAGAACTTTTTCCTTACAAAGAGGAAAGGCTAGTATGTTTGTAATGAAGACAAAATCTTTACGGAATTTAATAATCTTATATATTCTGTTTAGTTATCTTATATATTCTTATAGTTTCTTGTTATTTTTATATTTAGTTTATTTTGTAACAAGGAAGTGTTAATAAATAAATAAATAATAAATATATAAAAATAGATCGCTAAATGTGTTGCTGAGCGCAAATCCCGAGAACAGCTCAACCGATTTTGCTATTTCTTTTTTTATAATATTCCTTGAAGTACGAGGATGGTTCTTAGGCGCCCCATACACCTACAATAATATTGCACAATATTCTGATTGTACAATATTATTCAACGTGTAGGGATAATATTGAAACATTGCGCAGTGATTGAACAAAAGATTGAGCGAGCTTAATTTTTATTATGCAATATCTGTTGTTTGCGCTGTGTAGGCTTAATAATGCGCAATATATTTCTTTTTTTTCCAACAAAATCACCAGCGTGGCTGCCGCCAAAACTTCGTTGTCAGACATGTTGCTCGCACGAAAATATTGATCAGAGTGGTTTGTCAATTTTATTGAACGTTTGGAATCAAAGGGGGTATTCAATATTATTGCACAACAAAAGGATTGTGCAATATTATTGTAGGTGTATGGGGCGCCTTACGGAGAGAAATATTTAAAAAGTTGCCTGAAACAGTCCTAAAACAATGCTTTTCTATATAGTCCAAGATCCCAGTGCCGCCAGACCTACGTTATTTTAGCAAAGCTGAAATTTCGATGATTTATAGTCTAATATGCACTTAAGAGGGTATGCGTACCTACTTACTAGCTCGAAAGCGGGGCCCTTTCACAGGTAGCGCGAACTAAAGGTGTTTCAAAACTGTACTTACCTACGTTAAAGTAGAAAGGTTCATATTTAAATATATTTTTGACAATATCATCAAAAATAGATAATCGTTATTGCAGGACCGTTTCCGTGGGCCATTACTTCCGCCAGACGTCGTTTTTGTTTTATGGACTAAGGTCTAAACTCCCTCAATGGGATAAGAGGCCTGTGCTTAGCAGTGGGCCATGTATGGGCTGATGATGATATAGATGGAAGCTTCCGAAATAGCATGCATTTTTCGTAAAATTACGCCTGCACAGAGCGCGGCTCGAAACGGTATAAAACACATTTGCAAAACATATTGCTCAGAAAGTTATATCAGGCGTTTACTCATTTAAATTAGAACTGACAAATTAATAGATATTATATGAAGAAACTAAATATAAAAGTAGTCTATTTTTCATTCTAGGCTATTTATTATACTATTTCTTATACAACTTAAGCATAGATAATAGAAGAGGGTGAAGGGAGTATAGATGGGCGGTGGGAAAAAACCGAATCGGGAATTCCCTGAAAAAATTCCATTTGGGCAAATATCGGGTTTTAATGTGGAAAAAAACCAATCGACGGGTTTTTTCATCACTTAACGTGATTATCGCGATTTAAAAAAAAATAACGTTTTTTTTTTGCTTTATAGAACAAATGCAGCGAAAAATAGGTATTTTGCAATGCGCACATACTTTGCACCAGCGTATATAAGGTACTAGCTGTTGCCTGCTGTTTGAAACTTCCAAATGTGTAGCCTGATCCAGGTGCCTCCAGTGATCAGGTGATCCAGGTGATCCTGCCTCGGTGTTCCCCGAGCGCTATGACATGGCCTTCTTCAAACGAGGCTTAAAAAGAGTACTTTCCTCACGGTAGGCAGCGGCGTGGCTGTGCCCCTGGCATTGCCAAGTCCATGGGCGACGGTGACCGCTTACCATCAGGCGGGCCGTCAGCTCGTCTGCCTGCTAGGGCAATTAAAAAAAAAAAAAAAAAAAAAAAGGAACTAAAAGAAAAAGACGTCTTCTTGTTTTATAATAAGATTTTTTCTGTGCATTGTGATGGAATGTTGCTGAATTGCAGAAGGAATGACTATTTAAATTTTAAAAATCTTTGAAAAAAATAGAACGAGAGATACTTACTTACTATAATCATTTATTACACATACAATAATTATAATTTACTAGCTTTTGCTCGCGACTCCGTCCGCGTAGACTACAGGGTTGAGTTCAGAAGGAAAATAAGTTGTAGTCATTTTACTTCTCTGAGTACTATTTATGTCCATACCAAAAATCATACAATTCAGTCTAATTGTTCAAACGTGAAACCGTAACGCGTCGATCGGCGCCTTGTGCATCATTATTGCGCACTTGATCAATATTTTAAAACTGCAATATCTTCTAAGATACTCGGTGAAATCAAAAGATGTAAAGGGCAATTTTATTTAAAATTAAATACTTGTAATGAATAACGTATTTATTTGGATAAGGATTAATATCATATTTATAAAAACACCTTCACAAATAAAACTTTATTTAAAAATAAATTTGGTTAGGATAAAAAACGTTATAGTGAGCCAACCTTAAAAAATAGACATATGCCGTCGCGGAATTTTTTTTAGAACTTTTAAAGAGTAACATTTCTCTCATACATTATTTTAGCGAAACATTAACCGTTTCCGCAGCGCACGCAGCCGAAGCTCACAAAAAGGAAAAACGTCCCCGATTTTGAAACATTCTTTATTGCTGCTCCGCTCCTATTCGTCGTAGCGTGATGTTATATAGCCTATAGCCTTCCTCGATAAATGTGCTATCTAACAGTGAAAGAATTTTTCAATTCGGACCAGTAGTTCCTAAGATCCTAGCGTTCAAACAAACAAACAAACAAACAAACTCTTCAGCTTTATAATATTAGTATAGATTACACTTACGATAATCATTATTACACGTACGATAAGCATTTAGGTTTTACACTTACGATAATCATTTCTTCCGTTGGGCTATGTCGGTTACTTTAGTTCTCCTACGGATCTCCTCATTTCTGATTCGGTCACGTAGGGAAACCCCGAGCATAGCCCTCTCCATAGCTCGTTGAGTGACTCTGAGCCGTCCATTAACGCCTTTAGTGAGAGGCCACGTCTCAGTGCCGTAAATCATCACTGGTAATACACAACTATTAAAGACTTTCGTCTTCAGGCACTGAGGTATTTCGGACGAGAAGACGTCGCGCAACTCCCCGAACGCTGGCCAGCCGAGTTGGATTCGACGATTGACCTCTCTCTCGAAGTTGGACCTGCCTAACCGGACCACTTGTCCCAAATAGACATATTCGTCAAAAACTTCTGGAGTCGAGCCTCCAACTGGAATTGGGGTGGGCACAACATGGACATTCGACATGATTTTAGTCAAACCGAACAATATCGTCGGCAAACCGAAGGTGTGTGATATACTCGCCGTTGATGTTGATGCCGAATCCTTTCCACTCCAAGAGGTTGAAGGCGTTTTCCAGCGCGGCAGTGAACAGTTTCGGAGATATGACATCTCCTTGTCTCACGCCTCTCTGTAGTGGCATAGCCTTCGTGCTCTGATCTTATACTCGGACCGATCTAGTGGCGTTGCTGTATATACTTTTCAAAACCTCGATGTACCGACATTCAATGTGGCACCGCTGGAGAGACTCTAGCACCGCCCACGTCTCGATCGAATCAAAGGCTTTTTCATTGTCCACAACGCTAAACAAAGCGGCAAGTTATACTACTTGGTTTTCTGTATAACTTGCAGAAGCGTATGGATGTGGTCTATGGTGCTAAAGCCTTTTCGGAAACCGGCTGGTTCGGGAGGCTGGAAGTCATCAAACCTGCGTTCGAGACGGTTTGTGATGACCCTCGAAAACAACTTATAGACATATCTTATAACTTAGAAAATATCTTATATAGGGAATGAGGAGATCCGTAGGAGAACTAAAGTAACCGACATAGCCCAACGGATTAGCTCGTTGAAGTGGCAATGGGTCGGCCACATAGCGCGGAGAACTGATGACCGATGGGGCCAGAAAGTTCTCTAGTGGAGGCCACGTGCTGGAAAGCGCAGCGTGAGACCTCCGTGCCGTGCCCTCCGACCAGATGGTCAGACGACCTCGTAAAAGTCGCAGGACGTCGCTGGCTGCAGGCGGCCTTCGACCGATCCCGGTGGAGGTCATTGGGGGAGGCCTATGTCCAGCAGTGGACTGAGATTGGGTGATGATGATGATGAATAATTTCTTGACAACAATTACTAAAATGTTTTTTTACAATTGAATTTTTTTTGTCACTGTCGCAGTAATCATGGTCATTAACCCGGTGCAAATGACGTGAAAAAAGTTACTAGGACGATGACGCCTGGTCATACTGACCCGAATTTGAACGATTTTATTTAAAAATAAATATAATGAGTTGCCTTAATTTTAATTAGTGTTTATTATAATTATTCTTTGCTTAGATAGTAAAATAAAAATAATAAGAATTACATGTTACAAATATACTTTTATCATTATTTTTAATAACACATGCAAAATTAACGATAAAAACGTAACATATTTATATTTTGAGTATTTGGTGAAGTCTTATAATAGGAATCACTAATCTTATATACTAACAAAGAGATCAAATCAACTTTATAATATAAAAATAAAAACCAATCAGTCTTCTACGTCATCATTGATGCCCACGGAGCTGCTGCAATTGTCGCAGTATGGAATCAATCATCGTCATTTATAGGGCTACCCAACGGACTTAATTGCCTGGGTGTTGATAACGGCTCGCAATAAGAAGTAGGTATCGAAGTCCGTAAGAGTCGCAGTAGTCGTCAACCCAAAGTAAACCACGTATTTAATCTCACTAGGCAATCAAAGTCCACAAAACAAAATCCATGTCGTCAATTAAACCTACAAATTAACACGAGTTCGCAGTACGAAGTCAAAACAACGTCTGAAATAAATAGATCACCAACGCGTACGCCGCTGCAACTACTTGCTTCACCGCCCCCCACCCTCGTACGTAGTTTCGGGTTGCTTGTCACTAAGAGCGGATGAACACACACAGACAAACAACAAGACAAGTTTTTAGCATATATAACGTATAGCTGTTGCCCGCGACTTCGTCCGCGTAGACTACAGGGTGGAGTCCAGATATAAAATAAGTTATAGTCTTTTTTACTTCTCAGAGTCCTTTTTATGCACATACCAGAAATCAGTCAAATCTGTTTGGTAGATCCAGAAATATCCATTCTCACGGGAATACATTTTCTGGGATAGAAAGAATTCTATATTACTTCCTTCTTATTCTTTATCTCCAAACCAAAAATCCTTTTCTCTCAGTAGATGCAGAAATACCCATTCTCACGAGAATACTTCATTTTCCGGGATAAAAACTATCCCATGTTAATTTTGTGAGCTCTACCTCTCTCTATACCAAATTTCATTCAAATCGCTTTGTTAGATCCAGAAATACCCATTCTCACGGGAATACTACATTTTCCGGGATAAAAAGTATCATATGTTTCATTCTGATGTATAAACTATATTATTGTAAAAAATCATTAAAATTCATTCAGTAGTTTTTACGTGAAAGCGTAACAGATAGACAGAGTTACTTTCGCATTTATAATATTAGTATGGATTTAATGAATTATGAAAATAAACAAAGTTAGATTAGCTCTAACTAGTAGTAATAGGACGTACTATTTGATATATACATATCTCTACATTTTACCTAAATGTTACATATGCTAAATATGAAAAAACCCGAATATTTTCCCATTCCCGCATATTTTTCGGGTATTTGAGGTTTTTTCCCACGTTTGAGTTTTTTCCGGGCAAATGCCCATCTATAGAAGGGAGTAGCGTAAAGTGTGTAGAAAAGAAATTATTTTTGTGTGTTTTTTTTTAAAGTTGTTACAATTATTTTATTTATCATAGTCTCATTGAATATGCAGACCGTAAAAGGGATTGAAAACATGAGAACCAAATCATTGCATTTTCGCTCTGTAGTAAAATACCATTAATGATAGTAATTTCATTGACTTCGAGGCGTGATACATCATATGTTGTAACTGCATACTTCTATGTATGTTGTTATTCTTTAATAAAAACGCGCCAGGCCGCTAGATTGTCCTAAATGTAATTCTTCTTCTTCATCAACCCATATACGCCCACTGCTGAGCACGGGTCTCCTGTACCATTGAGAGGGTTTTAGGCCATAGTCCGCCACGCTGGCCTAGTGCGGGTTGGCGGACTACACACCTAAGAAATTCCTAAGAACTTTTAGGTGTGCAGGTTTCATCACGATGTTTTCCTTCACCGTTAAAGCAAGTGATAATTCAATTTGAATACACACATAACTTCGAAAAGTCAGAGGTGTGTGCCTGGGGTTCGACGCGCGACCGCCGAGATTCTCGATCGCGCGCCTAAACCTCGAGGCCATCACTGCTTTAAATGTACAATATTGTGCAACACACTAAACCTCTATGAACAACAACACTTAATCGAGATATCATTCAATCGATAATAACACCGATTTCTCGAAAAATTACTCATATCTGTTACTTAATCTACACATTAAAAATGTTGTACTGTCTGTGTGTATTTTGAGCATTTATTTGTTTCATAGTTTTTAAAGAAATATTACAATGCTAGAACCTTGTTAGAGGTATTTATATACTTGTGCTAGAATGACCGTAGAGATACATACTTTCATAGTGTGTAGGCGAAAATTTATATAAGAAGGTTCCGTTTGTTGTTTTTTTTACAAAATATTAATTTTTATTTAATAATTTATTCGTGAAAACGTAACAACAGCATAAACACTTGGTTTCACGTTTGAAAGTCTATCTATTAATTATTTTATTTAGCGTAAATCTATGTTAATACGATTTTACAAAAAACACTTCACATTTTTGTGAATATTTGTGTGTCGGTTTGTCCTTTCTCACAAACTGCTATACAATTTTAATCTTGTTCTCAGTCGCAGCTAACATTGTGCCCGGTACCTTATGTTACTTGCACTTGAGAATAAATTCCGAACAAGCATTACGGCGGTATAATGCAATTTTAAATTTTGGGTGAAATCCCGAACAATATTAATTTTTAGGAGAAATCGACTAATTCAGCATAACTATAACTAATCTGCGCAAAAAGGCAGATGAAAATATTTGTTGGCCGTAGAGATATATCTTTTACATTACATTTTATATAATCAAGCTATAAATTTGAAGAGAAGTCGTGGTCAATCGCTAGTCTAGAATCAAAGCTATATGTTGGCTGATAAAGGTGTAATGACTGCACGGGGGAAACCTATTGAAATATCCGTATTGGTAAAAAGGTAAAGCCCCAAGGATCGTATGAGGTATGATATTATAATAATGATAATGATGTATAATAATTAGGTACTTTTATCTTTTTACCGTCTCACAGAAAATCATCGTGAGATGTTTGTTTGATACGTGACATTCCAGAGGTCTAATACGGTGTATTCGAATCGACCTGAAAAGAACTGATTCGCCCAACCGTCATATATATATTTATTTATTTTTATTTATATACACTTCATTGTACACCAACAATATATACAAAGAAAAAACATACATACATATAACTACATATTATGTATTATAGTTATGACCCCATACTCATGTCTCACATAGTCTCGTGTGGTGGAAAACAGAAACTGCGAGAGACTTTTCGTCATAAACATCTTTACTTGGGACACATATTTGTGTCCTCAAAAAATATCTCAGTACGGGTATAACTTTTTATTTTACGAAAGGAAAGAGCCTTAAGCTACCTGTTCGGTTCCGCGTAGGCCGAGAAGGGTATGTCGGGATCACCGGCCTTCTAACTCAACGTGTGGATCTATTGTTGGCTTGGCTGAGTTGGGACCTTAACCGAAATTCTACGCCGGCATACCGACTGAAACCCCTTGATGGCTTTCTTGCGCTTTTGGGTGGTACGGTATAACCTACGACTTGTTGTTTTATAAGTGATGAAGTTATGCCATGTCTTGGTCTCTGGATTATGTTTTATTACCGTTCACTCAAACCTGCATTCTGTATTTGTAAAGCCATTTACTTTACAATCAGGGGCAGTGGCATTTTGTATTTGTAAAGTCTGTATCGGGTTAGACGTTATTAGTCGCGTCTTACAAAAGGGAGGGGGTACCGTGGCGAAATTCTTACGAAAATCATACCGACTTAAACTTCTCGACGATCGTCATACGCATTCGGGGAGGTACAGAATCTCAGGATGAGAAACGAATTAGTAGCACACCTGTTTTCCTTATTCGACAACATGGAAAAATTACACGCGCACTAAAATTTATCCAATTATCATCTTCTTTACACGTAATTTTGCGATTACTCTATATCGTTATGATTTAAATAGATAACAAACAAAACAGATACATTTCGAAGAAGTAATCGTAATGTCGAATGTATTCGGTGAAAATAATCGCGCGGATAAAATAGATACAATTATCATATTGTGAGCTTGGATTTACTATATAATAGCTTCTGTTTGAATGATGCATTACATTCAGTTGATTTACTGTAATTACAACAAAGGTGAGTCGAAATTTGAGTTAGAACTTGGACATCCTTTAAGACCTTAAATGTCATAAAAAATTAATATTTTGGATTTATTTGTAAATTTATATTCTTTCATTACATTTTTTACGAGTATTTAAATGTGTTAAAAAAAAAACTTTTAATTTCTGATAAAAATATATGTACAAGTAATAGTAATCAATATAATTGAAAATAATTGCAATATAATTGAATTATTTAAGATAATACTTTAGCAAAATATTGTAAAATTGTTGGCGGATTTTTAAATACAAAATTATGAACGGTAATATTTCATTCATGCCGCAAAAATAAACAAAAAATCAGCTTCAACAATTCCATTTTAATTAAAAGGTAAACTATATTTTCCATTGCCGGTTCATTTTCAATGTAGAAGTTCTGAAGCTTTGCTTTGCCCGGGTGCAATTGTACAAAAAAGTAATCGTTTTCTCTTTTAATAGTCCCATAAAATTCCCATAGTCCTATATACTGTGACCTGGTCATTGCAACTTCCTAATCTATTAGATTATGCCAGTAGTTCTAACCTAAGGATTTATCCTGGTTTCCAGATGAAGACCCTGATTCTCTTAGTCCTGGCGGTGGTGGGCGCTCACGCGGCCATCGAACAGACTGCTGCCAGAGCTGGCCTCAACGTGGGAGCTATCGGAGTCGGCGATAGACTTCTGCACAGGTGACCTAGCTCTTTTATCATTAGCTTGAAGGAGCCAGCAAGGGTATTGGGTAATAGTATTTCCAAGGCAGCTAATGATCTTTTTGGATAGTATCGTTTTTACAATAAGTTATTGTGTCGTCACTTTGCCGTGCTGTGGCTTCTATAGAAATATTGCCACTGGTTATAATATTTCATGAAACTACGAAATTTCCGACCACAATGTGTTTAGGTTATTTAAAATTCACCAACAGATTTTTATTATTTTCTGGATTACATTTTCATTGTTTAAATCTTTGTAGCCAATAATATGAATGGTAATAATTTTTCAAATAAATAACTTTCAAGAATACTGCACTACAGCAAAAAAACAGGATTTTTACATTGTTTCCATAGCAATGAAGACATCCTCATTAACAGCATGAATGTTCCAGGTCGTACGTAACCCGTGGAGCTATCGCCAACACGGCCCAGTCCCAAGACGTGGTCTTCCGCGGTAATTCCACCACCAGAGTGACAGCTGTCCACGCGTTCGAGGTTGGAGTATCACAAATGGCGACCGCACGCATCGTCAGCGGAGGCGTAGGCAGGAACACCGTGACCATCAGGTTCCAATCGGCGAGAGGCCGCGGATACTACTACGAACTGAACATCTGGGGACGATAGGCATCATCACCCCTTATACTAACTGATGGGCCTGGTCTCCTCCATTGAGAGGAGGCCTTAGTCCATAAAACAACGAACGATAAACATAATCCTAGCAAAATCATCGCTGATAATTTTAATAGGATTATTTGAATGACACGGATTAGAGACTTGCATTGCGATACTTAAATTGATGATATCCTTTGGAATTTAGATGTATATGTCGAATATAAGACGGCGACATATATATTACTGGTTAAACGCCGATCGTTTATGATTTATATTGTTTCATCATTACTGTCTAATAAAATTACTTCTGTATACTGTTAAATAAAATGTTTTCTTTATTCATCATCCTCAGTCTTTATTTCGAATTAACCTGGAAATACTTTTACTAGAATGACGATCATAATTAATGTACCTATTGAATTTAAATAAGAAATGGAAATTTGTTTAGGTATTGTTTCATTCAATTGTTAATTGGATTAAAAAGTTACTTAAATTGAATTTATTCAGAACGACGTCTTTTGTTTTCCGTATCCGTGCAAAAAGTTTTAATAGCCGCGGAAAGAATGACCGGCGCGAGTGAATGAGATTGTGTGACTGTCCAAAGCGGAATTTAGTTCAGTCTAAACATGCCTTTTTCTAGATTCTTGCACAAACGCGGGTACATTAACGTAATGAAGCTAAAGCGCAGGCAGTCATTTGTTTTATCATTTTGTATCTAGAATGGAAATGGAAAAATAGATTGTTGCTGCGATAGACCGAGTAATTATTTTAAAAGTATTGCTTATTTATGAAAGTCCTGATTCCTCACAGGTTCAACTACGAATTTTTGAAGTTACTGGTGTCACCATCATCAGCCCAACTGCTGGGCACGGGCCTTCTCCACAACTGAGAGGGTTTAGACTTATTGTTAGCCCACCACGCTGGCCTAGTACGGGTTGATAGACTACATATCTATGAAATACATAAGAACTTTTAGGTGTCTGTACACCTGGTTTTATCACGATGTTTCTCTTCATCGTTCAAGTACCTGATAAGTCATTGTGAATAGGGTTTCTGTGCCTGGGGTTTGAGCCTGCGATCGTCGAGATTCTCGACCGTTGCCTTAACCTCGGGGCCATCACGACTCATCATTATCATCAACAGCCCTCAACTCGTCGACTGCTGGACGTAGGCCTCTCCTATGGCACGCCACTGGGCTCGATCTTCGGCTCTCCTCATCACGACTCAAAAACCCTAATTAATAATTCCAGTCAGAATAAATTTCTGTTGACTATGATGATTCTACTACTTTTGCTGTCAAACGTATCTCTTATAAACATTTAATTTATACTTTAACTTTTTACTAGTTAATGTAATATGAGAACATGGATGGAACCTTAGGCGTATTTACAGAATGTATTCAGACCGTAATCAGAAACTGACAGAAGTAAAAGCTAAGGTGATAACAAACTAACTGGCGCTAAAGAAAAATCTCAATAAAAATAAACAATTCGACGTTAACCTAATTGCATACATTTTATACTTATGCTTATTAGGAAAATGCCATTTTTTTGTCAGGATTTTTTAAAACACCCCGGCGTTGTAATTATCTTGGCTATTACCTGCCTCAGTTTCCGATCACGGCCCGAATAGACCCTGTATATGTGTGTACATATGTAGTTGAACAAAATAATATGAGCACAGATTGCAATTATTCACACCAAGAAAACATTGCTTAAACAATATTAAAGGCACTAGATCATACAACGCTAGTTAATATCGTTGCTTCAATTCATGGCATTATGCATATTTGCAAGACCAAGGTTGCTTAATTTTAGGAATATAACACTCCACGAGAAATGAAGAAGATTATGCTTTGAACAGTTTAGGGTTTTGCTTTTTCATTTATTAATAGACTCAGCTTATCGCCGTCCACTGCTGAACGTAGGCCTGCCAAAGAACGCGCCAACCATTCCAGTCTTGTGCATCCCTCATCCATCCGTTACCCGCCGTCTCATATCGTCGGACCATCGTGCTGCGTCGTCCTACTCCAACGCTTGTCTGCTCCACCGGCCGCCCGACCGTCGACAGACATTTAGGTATTGGTTAACGCTTTATACGAATTGTATAGAAGGACTGAATGGCTACGATTTTGACGAATCGTGATCATCCGAACATTTAGCAGTAATGGGTAAAGGGTCCTCACTATGTTTTCTTTTAGGTACATTAAAGTATGGATAATTCAACATTAGGTCATGACTATGCGCATTGTCTTCACAGATACGAGATTTCTAAATTCCTGTAAGTAGGTTTAAAATGCAAACCATTAAGTATAAACCGTAAAAAATAGTTTTAAAGAACATTCGAATAAGACTAGAGAAGAAATGTGAATATCATATGTTTAACATCGCCGCATCTTAGTAATTCGGGTTGCATGTAATGAAGACTGTTATAATGTGTAAAATCCCATAGTAGCCTTTCTTTTTTGTATGAATTTTTTATCGTTGGTCGTGTAATCGTAGTAGAGTAAGGGAATGGCAAGTGGCGACACTCGTCCCCATCGTCATCAACCCATATACGCCCACTGCTGAGCACGGGTCTCCTCTACCATTGAGAGGGGTTTAGGCCTTAGTCCACCACGCTGGCCTAGTGCGGGTTGGCGGACTACACACCTAAGAAATTCCTAAGAACTTTTAGGTGTGCAGGTTTCATCACGATGTTTTCCTTCACCGTTAAAGCAAGTGATAATTCAATTTGAATACACACATAACTTCGAAAAGTCAGAGGTGTGTGCCTGGGGTTCGAACCCGCGACCGCCGAGATTCTCGGCCGCGCGTCTAAACCTCGAGGCCATCAATGCTCGTCCCCATACAAAATACTTTCTGTTCACTTCTAATCTTATTCAGTTGTTCTGTAATTAAAATCACTTGCTTGAAAAGTTGAAACGATGATTAGAATTCTGTCCTACGAAATGTTTCTTTTCCCAGTAGGGGAAATTTTAAGCGCATTAAAATTTACGAGAGGTTTTGCCAAGATGGATTCGTGTTATTGAACGATACGAAATAATTGCCAAATAGATAAACCAAACAGTAGATACAGTTTAAAAGCAATACCTAATATTAAACCACTGTGATGGTGATTCGGATAATTGATAATCATATACGGAACTATTTATTGATATTTCGTGTTGCAATAATATAGGTACATAGGTATTATACAGGGTGTATTTAGACCGTGACCGAAAACTGAGGCAGGTAATAGCGATAGTGATTACAAACCCCCTGGCATTAAAGAAAATTCCGACAAAAAAAATTTTTTTTTAAGTTTTCCCTAAAAACCACATACTTTTAACACTGATGGTTTTATGGAAAACGTCATTTTCTTATTTTGTATCGGTATTTTTGATATCGCCACTGGGTTTGTGATCATCCTCGCTATTACCTGCCTCAGTTTTCGATCACGGTCTAAATACACCCTGTATAGGTACCTAAGTTATTTTCACTGTGATCACAAACCTATTGGCGTAAAAAATAAGAATTTTGACGTTTGCCATACAAATGCATTTAACACCGATAGTTGCATAGAAAACGTACTTTTTTTTTATTTTTTTCACGATTTTCCTTAACGCTAGGGGGTTTTTCACTTTAGCTAGCTGCCTTAGTTTCCGATCACGGTCTTAATACAGCCGGTATATTTATATCTATTTTTTTTTTAATAGTAAATATTCAAAGTCTCGCTCGCTTCAATAGATTCAAAACATTTTATTCCATTTTCGATTGAGTGTTACTAAATCAACCAGGATTTTAAAATTAACAAGGAAAAATTTCTTGTTGACCGGGACAATATTTTTGAGACTGATTTCGCGATATGGAAATGATACAACAGATAATTCGATATAGAGATAATATCCATTGTGTTCGAAGGATAATCTTTTAGGTAATAGATTTAATTACGATATGTCGCAAGTCAAATCACTATATAATGGTTTGTGTAACGATGCGTCACATACAGTTAATTACAGATATACATACAGCAAGGTGAGTTATTTATTTATTTATATACACATTATTGTACACCAACAATATATACAAAGAAAAAACAACAATAAGTAAAATATTAGGTGAACAATAGGCAGTCTTATCTATCTGTGATCTCTTCCAGACAACCTATTTTATAACAGGAATATAACAAAGACTAAATGAGTTCGTTACATTATTTTTTTTTCACTTTCTTAATTCATGATAAAAAATAACTTAATGAATTTGTATAGGTATTCGTTTGTGTCGAATATTTCAAAGATATGGTGAAATTTCAGTTTATAGCATTTGAGAATTTATATAAGCAAAACTCAAGTGCATTTAAAATCTTTTATACCCTAGTGTTTATATTAAATGTTCTATATTCATTCAAAACGAAGCAGTGATGGCCTCGAAGTTTGCAGGTTCGAACCTTACACACACCTCTGACTTTTCGAAGTTATTTGTGTATTCATATTGAATTATCACTTGCTAAAACGGTGAAGGAAAAAATCGTGAGGAAATCTGCACACCTAAAAAAGAGTCCTTAGGAATTTCTTAGGTGTGTAGTCCGCCAACCCGCACTAGGCCAGCGTGATGGACTAAGCCCTAAACCCTCTCAATAGTAGAGGGAGTCCGTGCCCAGCAGGTGGATATATCTGGGCTGACAAAAGACATTCAAAACTATCCTAAAATATGCCAATACAATTAGAATAGTTGATTGATGAACAGGATTTCCTGATTCTAGATGAAAACCCTGATTCTTTTGGTGTTGGCGGTGGTTGGCGCACATGCTGCCGTCCTCCAGAGCTCTGGAAGAGCTAGCCTCAACGTAGGAGTGATTGGAGCTCGTGACAGACTCTTACACAGGTACCTTACAATGGCGGTACTTCCCTAAAATGCCTTAAAAAATTCTGAATTAAAAAATAATCTTTAAGCTATATTTTTTATTTAACAAGCAATTTGACTGACAGAGCTTTCGAATACTGAGAAGATACATATAATTACCACAGAATTAATGGCGTGGTTTACAAATGAAAATATATTATAATATATATTTAAATAGTTTTAAAACTAAAGTCTGTGGCATCAGAATCTACGACATTTTAAGATCATTAAATATGAAGACCATAAGGTGGCCATGAATATATTGCATTGTGTTGTCAACTATACTTAAAAAGAACGATACTATTCCTTTTCCGATATTCTTCAATAAAGTTTTTCAAGCCGGTTGATAGATCAAAGTAACTGAATCTAAATATTTTTTACCATTTCCAATATTCAATTTCTAATCGATGTACTTCAACTGTTATCATCATCAATGGTTATTCCAGGTCGTACGTCAACCGCTATGCCATTGCCAACGCGATTCAGCACCAAGATGTGACATACCGGGGTAATGCCACCACCAGAATATCTTCAGTTCGTGCTTTCGAAGTGGGCGCGTCACAGCAAGCCTCTGCATTCATTGTAGCCGGTGGACTTAACTCTTTCAGTCACACTTTTTATTTATTGATTTTATAAATCAAACAAAGACCTATTTAGTGTAATTGGGGTTTATTTACAAAGAAAAAAAATATTTTGCCAGAATATCACATAAGGCTTTCGTGGAATAAGGTGGTTACTTTGCTAACCACCGTGACGGACGGCAGAAAAATAATGAAAACAAAAGACTATCAGAACTTACGTTAGAAATAAGTTATTTATATATTTACGGTGCAAATATGTATATTTGTATGTTATGTATCCTGTATGATATTTAGATTTAAATGTAACTTATTTATTATAAAAAAATCTTTCCGGATACAAAGGGGGACTCTACAAGTCTTGCATTGCCAGTCAGTACGTTCTTGCCCCTTTTTGTGCTGCATTTAGCATATTTTCGTGAAGTAGATCGCTTTGGCTGATGTGTATTGCTTTCCATCCGCAACTTTATCGAAATTGTTGACCTATGAATGTAAGCAAAGGAGAAGACGAATCAGAGCCATTGAGAGAACGTCAAGAACTCAAGTTGCGTTTCTTTGCTTGAGCTGGGGCTAAGATTCTTTGAAACACACTTCTACGAAAGTCTTTCGTGTCTAATTGATCCTATTCTGGTGTGTTTTATTAAAATACTTACACAAAATTAATAAAACAAAACCTACTATATAGTCACGGTGGTCAGTAAACTAACCACCTTACTATTTACGTTTTTTTTTTTAAATATAAACGGCAAACTTTATTTTATATCATAAATGTACTCATTAAATATTAAATAACCGATAAATACTGAAATAATAATATAGTTAATATTCTTATATTAATTGTGGAATTTTAAAATGTCCCATTCTGAAAACAGCACTGCACTCCTTTCTTAAAAATTCGAATAAAAATAACCACCGCGGTTTTGTGTCAAATAATGGTATCAAATGATAAACAACTATATAATAAACTATAAAAGTTCAGCACATCTCCGATAAATGTTGTGGAAATAATTTTTTATCAACTTCAAACAGGTGGTTTGAAAACTAACCACCAAGACTGAAAGAGTTAATAGGAACAACGTGACTGTCAGGTTCCAATCTGCTAGAGGCCGCGGGTTCTATTACGAGTTTTCTGTTTGGGGCCAATAAGGAATTTACTGGACCAACATCGTTATTGGTAATTAGAAACTAATCTAGTTCCATGCTATCACCAAAAATATCAGCTATAATTTTGATGAAGGCATAGAATCATTCCTAAAAGTTTGTTTAAAGAAGTTAACCAATCATAATGAATTCATTGTATGTTTTGATACCTTTACAATATTAACTTTCAATGTCTTAATAAATACAACTTTGTTGATTTGGTTTTTATATCCGATTCACATGTTTTTGTATTTCTGAAATTAAAACATTAACATAAAAGTAACTTTTTTTATTTTTTCTCATGACCGCGTCTCTTCCATACAATTTAGGGGTACAATCGATATGATCTTGTTTTGTTAGAATATCTTGCTGTTCGCTCTATAACCTGATTTGAGTGCCCTGTGACATTATTATATCTTTCTACCGACACTTAACATTATTTTGTATTAGAAGCTCAGAATATTTTATTTTAAAAATATAATCGAATGTTTTTTTATCTACAAATTGCATTTTTCAAGAATTCTACCAAAAAATCTGGATAGTCATTTAAATTTCCAAACTGGAAAACCACCTCTGCAATCGCAGATGAAAATCAATTGGTTAATGCATTTCGAGTAATTTAACGATAGAATTTACATGATAAGTATGCCACTTACATTTCGAAGATCTAAAGCGAATCTTTTGTAAATCTTATCAATATTCAGATATTTGCTGGGTCAGGCGAGTGTTAGGTTTTTCCATCAGGAAATTCTTAGAAGCAGCACTCTTCTGTTACGTATGCTTCAGCACATAATTTGGGTCTTTATAATATTATATGCTTCGTGCTGCTATAGGGACATCAATAAATTACGTGACAGGAAATTCATCATTTTTTGACTTCACCCCGTACTTGTCACAGCTGGTCACTTTTGTAGGACTCCCCCCTCCTTAGTGTGATGTCACACATTTTGCAATTTTACATCTAGAAATTATTGGATAAAAACAGCGGTTCTTAGTTGTTTTATTTTCAAAAAGACTTAGGTAGTGGTAGGAGTAGCCGACTAAACAATTTGAATACTATGTTTATATAAGTAGAGTTGCAAAGGTCTTTTGAATTTTTCGTTAATCGATCAAATTTCGAGTATTAACGAGAAAATTTTGAAATGTGACGTCACCATATTTAGATCCCCTATCCCCCTTGTCACACACAATGTCACACTCGGCCGGCCCCCTCCCTCCCCTTAACGTATAACGTAATTTATGGATGGCTCTTATTGAGAATTTTCTACTAATTCTTTTCCCAAACCACGAACCTAAAACCTTTAGACACCTGGGCACACTTATCCGCGTGACCAAAACTATATTTACAATAATAAAGTAATAATGACAATGCTAAATTGAAGTTACCTATAAATTCGAATAAAAGCAATTTAATTCCCAAGTACCTACGCTTATCATTAAGATAATCATGTTTTCTATATCTACTTATTTTCTTTATATCAAACTTTAATAACGGTGACAATTACAATTACCTGCTTATTATTAGGAGACATTATAGTTTTCCGTAATAAAATTAATCATTATTATTTCTTAAGGTCTCGTTAACGTCCAGACCAAAATATTTGTTTTTATGGTAACGGAGGCAAACAAGCCAGTGAGCCACCTGACGTTAAGTGGTCAACACTGCCCATAGACACCCACAATTGGTTAATAATTGTAGGGATTATTACATTATATTAAAAATAAAAACTTATCCTTTATAAAATGGCTAGGCTGGAAATTTGAATTTCCTGACGAAAAAAACTTTAATACTGCTCGACCTGGGAATTGAAACAGGGAACTATAGGCCACAAGGCAAAGCAAGGCCATAGATTAAAAAGGTATTTCAACCCACGAGTATATACCACTTAAAATACTGTCCCGTGGCGCAGTTGGATAGATACCAGCTTGGGAAACGAGAGTCTGCGGGTTTGATCCCCGCACCGGGACAAATGTTTGTGTGATCCACAAGTATTTGTTATGGGTCGGGCTGTTTGTAAGACCAAAAAGTCACTCGTAGTTTCTGACACAGGACACTTTCGAGACACAGGACTTGTATCCTAGTGTGGGGTCAGAACTATGTACTTGAGTGTTGAGTCAGTTTGTTAAAAAAAGACAGTTATCTGATTTTAGAACAATAAATTATTCCTATGCTTATTGTCTGACAAAAACAATTATTTTAGAATTGATGAGTAATACAAAATAAATCTATACTTCTAAGAAGTGTTGGCAAGTGTTGTCCAAAGTATTAAATATAGATTATCACATGGATAATTGATTATACAAATCTTATCGGATGCCACAAGATATACTATATAATGCCATTTATAGAACGAAGTTATTACAATTCAGTTAATTTGCTGTGAACACATATTGTTTCAAAGGTGAGTGAATATTCTTAGTTTGTTATTAGTATTTTTTAAATTTTAATATTCCCGTACATTATAAAAAATAGAGCCCTTGAATTCCTTGGTTCTATGCTGTATAGTACATAAGTACTTCATAGAATAATTTTATTAGTACAATAAAGTTTAAAATAAATACTAGTGGATCTGACAGACGTTCTCTCGTACACAATTTAAAATTTAAAAATCTCTTTCCAATCTAAATTATTCTAGAATCCATCAATAGAATATGTTATTTAGTTTATGTTATTAAAATTTACAAACGCATACAGATGTGTAATAAAACGGCTAAATTGAATATTTATCAATATTTTTTTAAAGACTAAAAAAAGGATTCAGAACCAGGATGACAAAATATTACTCTTTTGTTTAGATGAAAACCCTGATCCTTTTGGTGCTCGCTGTGATCGGCGTACAAGCTGCCGTCATCCAGAATTCTGGAAGAGCTGGTCTCAACGTTGGCTTCGTTGGAGTAGGAGACAGACTTTTGCACAGGTCCTTACATACGCCCGTATTCCTAATTAAGTAGCTAGAGGTGGAATTATGCCCATAACATTATGTTTCTCAAATTTATTTAAAATTACACGTAATAGGGGACTAAATTGTACTGCTTATAAGAATTTCCTATCAGAAAAAATATTTTTTTACTAGCCTGAAAATCGAACTCTGACCTGTAGACCATTAATTCAGACTAGACAAATTATAACAACGCACATATAGACACCAACATCTGTATTTAAAACAAAGTCTAAGCAATATTTTCCACGGTCCTAACTTTCACTTTTACTTTCATCAATTTATATTTGCTTAATCCAAGTTTTGTAGTAGTGATGCCCTGGCGATTTAGGCCTGTGGTCGAGAATCTCGGTGACCGCATATTCAGACCCCAGGCCCAAACCACTGTCTTTTCTAAGTTATGTGTTCACAATAAATTATCACATTAACAGTGAAGGAAAACATAAGCAGAAAGAAAACTTACACTCAAAGGTTCTATCTAAGAAATTTCTTAGGAATGTTGTCCACCAACCCGTAGTAGGTCAGCGTCATGAAACTTGAATTCCCGTAGTTGTAGAGAAGCCTCGAGGCTTGCAGCGGGACGTAGGGGAATTGTGCTTAAGACGACATAGATAAGATGACACACCAATAATATTGATGTAAATATACGCGCTAAAGATAATCCAATAAAGTTTTAGTGAGTGCCAGTAGATATCGCTATTGTTGATATTCAGTTTGGCGGAAAGCAACAGTTGATTACAAAGTTCTGAGTGTTTTTACGATTTTTTGTGATTAAAAATTTTGCTTACTATTTTGTTTGGTGGTGAAATTACTTGCAAGGTAAGGAGTTTCTTGTAAAACTTATTTAGAATGTCTATAAGAACTATTATTTGACACAAATGTTGATAAAAACGCATTGATTATGATACATTTAAGAATATACGCAAGATGCTGATCTCACATGACTTCAATTATTTCATATATTGGTTTTGAAAGAAAAAGTATGTCATCTTAAGCACAACTCCCCTACATGGGTTAACTATGATGATAATCATAATGATGGCAACGATGATAATGATAACGGTGTTGATTCCAGGTCCTACGTGAGCCGTGGAGCTATCAACAACACAATCCAATACCAAGATGTGGTGTACCGAGGTAATTCCACAACAAGAATATCAGCTGTCCAAGCTATCGAAGTGGGAGCGACTCAGCTTGCAACAGCGCGTATTATCGCCGGAGGGATCTACGCCAACAACGTGACTGTTAGGTTCGAAACAGCTAGAGGTCGCGGTTTCTACTACGATTTGAGCATCTGGGGACGGTAAACTTAAGGTTACAACTTGTATTGATTTTGGGATTCAAATTTGAAGACTGTTGTTGTTGATCTTGATTTTTTAAAATAAATGGATGTCTGCCTAATTTTATTTTGTTTTATTAAGTTCCTAAATTATAATTTTTATTGTGATGAATACTTGTTTTCGAATCTTTTCCGTCGATCGTGAATCGTAGGGTCAGGGATGCACCTATCTAGTGGTCATGGTCTGCCCTAGAATAGGTGCTACGAGTACGCGACCTCGGCCCCCGAGCTTCTGCAGTCACTATCAACTTTCCCTTCCGTGACTGCAGTATCCACTCCTACAGGCCATACTTTCCTCTCCCATAGCCTCCTCTCTCATTCACTATTCCCTTCACCCCGCTTGATGACGGGCAGCAGCGTCATCAATGCGATTCCCCTACTGCGCTCGCCAACCCGCCTGCCAAGCGTGGCGAGTATCGGCAATAACCCTCCATGATGGAAACTAGGACCAGGCCCCCAGTCCCCGGCAGCCCCACTATTCCTGGCTACGGTAGGGCCATGGTAACGGTGGGGCGGGGGGTGCTAAGAATCCCCCCCGTTGGCCCCGGCTACCACCCCCGACGACGACTGGCCCTGGTAACACACAACATACGCACGTTGAGGACGGACGAGAAGATTGTCGAACTGGAAGAAGAATTGAGCGGGTTACACTGGGACATTCTGGGGTTGTCGGAAGTCCGCAGGATTGGGGAGGACACGATAACCCTGAAGTCCGGTAACCTGCTCTTCTACCGGGGGGACGACCAACAGTCCAGAGGAGCAGTGGCGGTACTTCCATAGAAGCCCGAAAGCCCGACTTGCCTTACATAGTTCCGAATAACGAACTTAACGATTGTTTATTTATAAAATAACGCTATAAACGTGAATGTGAGTACTAACCGGTAGGTATTTATTAGTCCTACGTACCAAAAAAAATACGCTGCTACTAAATAAACATTTGGGCTTGCCTTAGTTTGACACCCTAGGCACGCCACTGCAGAGGAGGTGTCGGATTTCTCGTCCACAGGTCTCTCATTAACAACATCGTATCCATCGAAAGTGTGTCGAGCAGGGTAGTGTACCTGATACTCAGAATATCCAAAAGATATTCGTTGAAGGTCATACAGGTATACGCGCCGACCTCGACACACCCAGATGAAGAAGTAGAGGAGATGTATGAGGACATAAGTCGGGCCATACATACTTCCAAAACCTACTTCAATGTTGTTATGGGAGACTTTAACGCAAAGTTGGGCATGAGGAGCGATGCGGAGTTGAAAGTGGGGCAATTTGGACATGGGCAACGGAACCCCAGGGGACAGAGGCTGGCCGACTTTCTGGAGAAAGAGGGACTCTTTGCGATGAACTCTTTCTTCCAGAAGCCGCCTCACAGGAAATGGACCTGGCTGAGCCCTGATGGTTCCACGAGAAATGAGATAGATTTCATCTTGACGACGAAACGACGGATATTCAGTGATGTCTCTGTGATCAACAGGGTGAAAACCGGTAGCGATCACCGAATGGTTAGAGGCTCATTGAATATCAACGTCCAATTAGAAAGGCGTCGCTTGATGAAGTCTACGCTCCGACCTACTCGCGCTCATATCCAAAACCCCGAAAGCTTTCAACTCGAGCTGGAAAATCGCTTCGAGTGCCTGGAAGAAAACCTTGCCGTGGACGAGTTAAACAGCGGTTTGGTAGAAGCTGTCCATGCGGTGGGATCTAAGCATTTTAGACCTCGCCGCAGAGATAGACCTCAAAAACTCTAGGTCCACACTCTTGACCTCATGGCCGAACGTCGATCTATGGCGCTGCAGTCTTCCGAGGACGCCGAAGCATATCGTCAGCTCAATAGACGGATCTGGAAGTCCTTGCGACACGATGTCCGTGCTCACAACACTGTGAGCATTAAAGAGATAATAGAGGGGAACGGAGGCTCCAAAGTGTTTGCAAGAGACTTGTCTATTGGGCAAAGACAGTTGTCTAGGCTGAAGACGGAGGGTGGCCGCGTAGTGTCGACGAAGGCAGAGGTTTTAAGGGAGATCGAGAGGTTCTACGGACAGCTTTACACCTCGGTTGCCAAGCCCGCTGTTCGCTCGGCCGAAGACCCGAGAGCCGAGTTGATCCGCCACTTCAGTGATGATATCCCGGACATCAGCCTGTGTGAGATTGAGATGGCCCTGAAGCAACTTAAGAACAACAAGGCGCCGGATGAGGACGGAATCACTTCAGAGCTTCTGAAAGCGGGCGGAACGCCGGTACTTAAAGTCCTTCAGAGGCTCTTCAGTTCCGTTCTCCTCGAGGGCTCAACGCCAGAGGCATGGAGCAGGAGCGTGGTGGTACTGTTCTTCAAAAAAGGTGACAACACCTTGCTGAAGAATTACAGGCCCATCTCGCTCCTGAGCCATGTCTATAAGTTGTTTTCGAGGGTCATCACAAATCGTCTTGAACGCAGGTTTGATGACTTCCAGCCGCCCGAACAAGCTGGTTTCCGAAAAGGCTTTAGCACCATAGACCACATCCATACGCTTCGGCAAGTTATCCAGAAAACCGAGGAATACAACTTGCCGCTTTGTTTAGCGTTTGTGGACTATGAGAAAGCCTTTGATTCGATCGAGACGTGGGCGGTGCTAGAGTCTCTCCAGCGGTGCCACATTGACTGTCGGTATATCGAGGTGTTGAAAAGCATATACAGAAACGCCACCATGTCGGTCCGAGTACAAGATCAGAGCACGAAGGCTATTCCACTACAGAGAGGCGTGAGACAGGGAGATGTTATATCTCAATCTCAACCATTTCAATACGAATATTAAAATGAAAAAGTCAATGATAGATGCATATCATCAAAGATATATATATACTAGTATGATATATATAATAGACATAAAACAAAGTCGCTTTCTCTGTCCCTATGTCCCTTTGTATGCTTAAATCTTTGAAACTACGCAACGGATTTTGATGCGGTTTTTTTTAAAAGATAGAGTGATTGAAGAGGAAGGTTTATATGTATGATAACATCCATTAAATATCAGCATTGCACCCGTGCGAAGCCGGGGCGGGTCACTGGTACTAGATAAACCAAAGTCTTGGTAAGTATAGCTTTTTTTTAAAATATCATATTATTGTTTGATACCTTTAATAAAAGTTTATCTCTAAGTATTTCAGTATTATTTATTAATTCCTGTTGTTTAGATTTTTTTTACAAACACAACAAAAATCACGCCTAGATCATTGGCTAGACAGAATTGAATTACCGCACCCATACTTTACCAGTTATAATTCAAGTCCAAAGTCATATAGATTTATAGGCCATAATCTACCGTTATCTACGTTCTAGAATATAAAAACATCTATAATGCAAACACGATCCGATCGATTCGGTCTCCAGTCGAGAGAGTTACGGCAGCCTGAGCTAATATGATCAAATCCATTGCTCGGCCCACTATACCATGGGACTAACATAGCATTTCCAACAATAAACAAATAAAAATAAACTTAGGGACCCTATAGGAAAAGAGTCTTTATTTTTCTCTTAGGCCGGCAACGCACCGTTGATTCGTCTGGTATAGTGGGTGCTCATGGGCGCTGCTGACCACTTAACATCAGGTGGCTCACTAACTCGTTTGCCTCCCTTCACATTGAAAAAAATGTTACTCGTTTTCTTCAATTGACACTCGAAGTTACAAGGCGCTAGAAAAACACTTAGAGTGGTTATTTCATCACAATAAACTAATTTATCAGGACAATATTCCTATTTCTAAGAATGACTCTGAGTACCATTCAGTTTGCATTTCAGTGAATCATTGATAGTGTAATCTTATCAAACTGTTCTACTGTATATAATGTTGTGAGATGTACGATCTTATCTAGACCAGCAGTTATTTTGTTGTAAACACTCGGAGGAAAGGTAAGTCTTATATAAACTGTACATATATCTTACTAACAAAGTCTACAAATTATAGCTAATGTTATATTACAATGAGGTAATAGACAATAAGTCAGTGAAACGCGAGATCATAGGTTCGGTCCCCGGAGTGACAAAAATGTGGTTTTATTAACATATTTTTTTTTATATGGTGTTAATTACCGTACCGAACTTCACTTACAGTTTGGTGTGACAAATTTTTGAAATTCTACTCAAGAGGAGGAAATTGGGCACTAGTATAATGATTTTTTTTCACAAAGCAGAGAAGATCTATATTATTTTACTTGCAAAAATATCTCCTTTTGGACAAAAACATAATTTTGTATTAGCTTTACATTTTTTTTTTGTCAGTGAACTAGATATCTTTATCTTATTCTAGATTAAGATATTTACGAAACTGCTACATCGCTCTCATGCCTGTAACCCTGACTAATCAAAGATGAATTCCTAAACACTTATGTATTTCGCCGAATGCGTTATTAGAAGACAAGCCAAATTTTCGATTCAATATTCAGGCTCTATGATATTACAATTTTTTTAAATGATAAACCCAATAACACTTCTTCTATTTCTTGTAATGATCATAACTTGTAAAAATGTTGACGTTTTCCATACAGCCATCGGTATTTAATGTACGCTTGCGATGCATGGAAAACGTCAATAATTTTATTATATTTTTTATTTGACAGCCCCGTGGCGCAGTTGGCTAGACACCAGCTTGCGAAACGAGCGGCCGCGGGTTCGATCCTCACACACAAATATTTGTTTCGGGTCTGGGTGTTTGTGAGACTGAAAAGTCTCTCGTAGTTTCTGATACCCACGACACAAGACTCGTATCTTAGTGTGGGGGTCAGGACTATGTATGTGACTGTTGGGTGTATTTATTTATTATTTTATTTTTTGGTAGTCTTTTTTTTTACGCCAATGGGTTTGTGATCACCTTAGCAATAACCTGTCTAAGTTTTCGATCAAGATCAGAATACATTGCGCCGACCCCAAATAGAAATTGGGAACAGGGCAAGAAAATGATGACGATGAACACACTCATAACTTATGAGGAATTACAAAGCCGTTTATTTTAATTTGCAGATGAAGACCCTATTGCTCCTAGTTCTTGTGGTCCTCGCTGCCAATGCCGCAGTGGTGAAGGGCCCCACCACAAGAGCTGATCTCAATATAGGATACGTGCGCCCAGGAGACAGGCTTTTGGAAAGGTAGGATTATCACGACTACCTTTATACGAGTTCTTATAAAGTCGAAAGCGTCAAGATAATTTTATAAAGGCGAAAGTTAATTTATTATTTTACCCAGTTCACAAAAATACCACTGGAAGGAATTTGGTTATCCTTCTTCAGGCAAAACGTTCAGAAATTTGCTTTAAGCTTTAATTCTTTATGAAACAAAAGCAATTTGACATATAAATGAGAATATCCTGGCCTCACAATAAATAATTATAAACTAGTCATTAACATTAACGTGTTATATTTTTGGGGTTCCGTACGCTACTGATTGTAAATTAGAAATAGTTTGCCCATGATCTCTTATTTTCCTTGTAATCATATGCATTTAGCTAACATCTGTTTTGACTTAGAAATAAACAGTTCTTAGATATTTTTCATAATACAGGATTATGAGAAGTGTAGGCGAGGTAACTGCCAGATTTGATAGGAAGATCAGTCACTATAGCAATTAATGTATCGACATTAATGCTAAACAGATAACTCGTTGAATCTATATTTAGATACTATCTATATCACTGATCATTGGAGGTACATTATGATCAATTTTGAGCCTTATCATGTGCATATCAAGAGCGATTTTCCTGTCAAATTAATTGGCTCAGTCAATTGATAGCTTAACGTGTTTGTTGATATCGCTTTCAAGTGCTATCTGTCTGATTGAGTCACCGCCTTATTATTCCACAGGAAAATGGAAATGCAAAGATTCAATCATGCTCTAATCTTAATTCATATCTTAAATATTAATAATAGATATATATTAACTCAGAAGCTATTTTTTTTGCAGCTACTATAGTTTTTTTTTATTATTAGCAATACTCGATTGAAGAAGAAGAAAATATTTTTTTTCTGTATCGGCTGAGAATTTCCTCAATCCAAAAATAATTATTTCACTTATGAATCAAAATTTGCTTTCCTTAGACCTCTGCTTACTGCAGTTCCATCGAGTCTGCCTTCCAAACCTTCTTAAAGACTGATTCTTCACACCATCTTTATTGATTCTCTTTCATCAGGTCGTACTACTACCGTGGCGCTATCCCGAACACCATTCAGTACCAGGACGTGACCTACAGGGGAAACTACTCCACCAGGATCTCAGCAGTCCAGGCTAATGAAGTCGGATATACCCAGTACGCATCAGCCTGGATCATCTCAGGAGGAGTCGGTCAGAGCAACGTCACTGTCAGAATGCAGTCAGCTAGGGGATACGGATATTACTACGTTCTGAGCATTTGGGGACGCTAAGGAACTCGTGGACTTGAAACGATGCCGCATCAGTATTGAAATGTTTTGTAAAAAAAATTGAATTGGCTTTCATTGGTCTATAAAACTGTTTTGGTATATTTGGGTGTTTTTTGTGATAAATTTTACCTGTATAAATTTTAAGAGGGCATGAAAATATGACATAATAATATCTTTGGTGTGAAAATATCGAGCCATTACCGCCAAATTATCGTAAGCGACACTTTTGTCGAGAATGCGTTTTTTATCGAAACTACTATTTTAAGCCTTAACGAGCTTATCCCTGCCGATGTGTTTTTTTTATTATATATGTAAATGTCTAAAAAATATTAATGTATGTAAAATTTTAATTTACTGCCACATTTCTGTTTAAAAATATTAAAAACACCTTCTGTAAATTTTGATTTTGTCGATTGCGCTAAAATGGCGGTAAAGGCTCGATATATTGAGTTGTCTCAAGTGAGATGGTTGGATGACAAGGGGTGGCAATCTCTTGCTATAGATACAAAAAAAAGGCATAACAGAATCACATGTGTTGGTTTGCCAAGCTTTAGTTTCATTGATAGATCTTCTACCTTAGCAATTTAATTTCTTTTCCACTATATGCTAAATCATGTCAAAACTCAGCTCAAAATAACAGATTAATATAAAACTTACATTCCTATATCGAGAAATCAATTTCCTTTTGTTCAAAATATAATATCTAAATTGTAGATTGGCCCTAAGCATTCAAAACATAGCGAGTGTGAATGATATTCTACAAGTTGGAAGCAAATTTGGTGTCGTTACGGAATTTCGGAGGTCGGGCCTTGACGTGATATACGTTGCCAGTTTAATTTCCAACATCTGTTGTGTTGGCCACTGTTTCGCTATTTCTCTTTGGTTTCGCGTTCATTTTTGTACATAGTTTTTCATTTAAAATATACATACTATGCTTTAGGCTTGAAATAAAGGCTAGAGCAATGATTATTAAGATTGGCGACTGTGAATACATGTCATTAGGAGCATTTCCTTCGTTGAACGTTCGTCGAAAAGTCCGTGCTGCTACTGAGAATTTCCTAAGTGAAAAACCCAGTGAGCTTTACCTTGAACTAGGAATCAAAGTACCACAGACCACGGGGATATACTTGTATGGGGATGACGCAAAAATTTATGTAAAAATATGAACAAGAGCTACAACCATGTTAATGTGACAATTTAAACAGTACGTCAATTTCAGAACATCTGAATAAAATTAAAAGGAAGTACAAAATACTGGCTGTATTTTGTATGGGGACGAATGTCGCCGCTTGACTATCACCTATTCTACTACAATTACACGATTGGACATAAAAAATTATGCAAACATGAAGGGCTGCTATTGGTAGTCACACATTTATAAAAGTCTTGATAATACACGCTTCTCGAATTACTAAGAAGCGGCCGCGTACATATGTATTTTGATAACCATAATCCGTTGACATTTCTTTTCTAGTATTATTCAACTATTTGTGTTCAATAATTGGATACATATTTTCGACTAGCATTTTGGACTGGATCTGTTACACAACAAACCCATCCATTTCAAAATAGCTAACTAAAACTCGTTAATATTGAAAACATTCACAAGTTTTGGCAGAAAAAGTGCAATATCCCTCCTAAGTAGGCCGGATAGTTCTCAAAGCTCCGACGGTCAAGAGCGCTATAAAAATTTGGCGCTGGGTCTTTTTTATTACTGCTGGCGAGGTTAAAAGTGCTTTTATAAGATTGCGTCAGCCGAACCTGGACTATTGTTGAAATTCATCCGAAACTAAAAGTGGTACTTGGCTGTACGGTACTTTGTAAAAATTTTGATAAGGTATATTGAAATTTTTATTGACAAAATTTCTTTTAGGCATGGATGTGTGCCCCGCGATCCTGAAACGTATAGTTCGATCCCGGGTATAATTCTAAAAGATAGTAATTAGAAACTGTAGAAATTCCTTATGACGTGTGATTTCAATGCGTCCGGCGTTATATATTTGTTGAAATACAATTCTGGCTATTATACAATTGTGAGAATATGACGTATCATGATCATTATATGATTATTATCTATATATTCATCACGTATTTTAAAATTGCAAGAAAGCACCGCCAGGAAAATAGCACACCTAAAAAATCTTGATACTTTCAAGCGATTTTAATGTATTTATTTACTTTTTTATTGCTGTTTATCAATGTAAAATAAGTATATTAACCAGAAACTATCCTTACAGTTTCAGATCCTACAAATTCTGATCGATTATATCCGGATATATTGTTAAGCCAGAATCTGGAAGATCATATTCAAATGAATAACACATCAGCTGTTTCAGCGGTACCTAAGACATAAAATAGCCTATGAATAATAATAAAATACAGCCAGAATTGGAGAGAAGCCAATATCGATATCAAATACTCTCACCTAGCTACAAACCAGGTAATGGCTTCTAGATTCTAGTAAATTCTTCTCAATCGAATTATTCAGAACATATTTCTTCTGCTGGTATTGTTCTGTGGAAGAATGGTTTTATTCTACATTGAGGCAAATGGTTGTATAACGAAATGCAATAATTTATTTTTGTGGCTACACATTGGAATAGTGCTGGTTGGTGACTACACACCTAGGAAATCCCTAAGAACTTTTAGGTGTGCGGATAACATCACGATGTTTTCATTCAACGGTAAGGTAAGAGTCGTGGACGCATGATTAATATTTTAGTGTAGATTTACGACGATTTTGAGTTACTTAATTTCATGTGGTTTAGTCAGCAGGCTTTACACAAGACTGGCAATCTGTATTGGGTGTGGAAAAGATATAATTTAAAAACCGTATCTATTTGAAAAGATTTTTGTAAACTTTTTCTTTTATAATTTTACGAAGTAAGTATTTAATTTTGATTCCATATTCATAATGCCTATAATACGGAAGACCCATAATATTACTCGTGTCATACGTTTAATAGCTCCAATAATAATGGTGTTTAATGGCTTCTTAATTACTTTATTGTTGGCGTATAGGGGTGCCCCAACATTCGTTGTATTTATAATATCTGCGATATTTACTTTACTGTTTTTTCATAAGTATTCAGAAAAGCAGCTGATAAGTGTTTTTGAAAATCATAAGGAAGATAAATAATTGCTATTATTAATACTCGCAACTTGAAACCGTCATCCCTAAATAACTCGAAATGTACATACGATTAGGATACGACTTAGCGACCTTCAAAAAAGAGCCTATAGTTTCCTCGAATGCCGGCAACGCACTGATAATTCAAATTATTATTATGGGGGCTCATGTTTACCACTTAACATCAGGTAGCCCACTAGCTCGTTTTCCTTATTTTCCAAAAAAAAATAATCGATACAAATCCCTTCTTTAGTTTGCAGTGAAATTCTTTTAATACTTAAATTAAAATAAATAATTAATAACCAAAAATCACACACATAGTTCTGACCCCAAACTACGATGTAAGTCCTGTGGGGATCAGAAATTCCGAGAGACTTTTCGATCTCGCAAACATCCAGACCCGAAACAAATACGTGTGGATCATATGACCATTTCAATGCTTTTGAATGTAAAGTTTTGATTTTTAAATATAAAAGTTAGTTGAGAACCCTATAACACAGAAAGCAACAGATAAAATACCAATTAGTATATTATAAAAAGCAAATGACTGATTTAAAATAGTTGAATAGTCAAAGAACAGACAATAGTCCCCGACGTAAATATAATACAAAATGAAACTATTCGTAATATTTTTAATCTGCGTGTATTGGAACGTGAGTAATTGCGAAGCTAAAGTTATTAATGTGCCGAAGGATATAGAAAATATGGGAGAATCGACAAGCATAGTTCCGATCACTACAGAGAAGGCATTAGTTGATGTTGACAGAAGATCGATGCTGCCTATGACGAGCTGCCCTACAGGATTTTCAAGAATGAATAACGTGTGCCTAGAACTCGATTATTAAAAGCTTCTAAGGAGATCATTTGAAGATGTCGGTTGTCAACTATATTTAAGTTAACTCTGTATCATTGTTTTTATTTTTAAATGGTGTACAATATAGTGTTTTATCTATATATCTTTAGAATAAGATTATATTTGCTACTCTATCATTTCTTTCAAAATTGCGAAGGATTAGGACCACGAAACCCAGGCAAGATTTTATGACGAAATTATCAATCTTGTTGCGTAATTTTTTTATGACATTTTTTAAAACCAAGAAGGTTTACGCTTTTAACTAACACGCTCGTCTAACACACACTGGCCTAGTATTAACTACCCAGAAACATAAAAATGTCTTCTTTCAGTAGAACAAGAAACTAGCTTCAACCAAAACATCATCACAGTTAACCCACAAACAACAAAATGGTGTATTTATATCTTATTTTTTCCAACATAACTCGTCCTGAGCACTCTCGAGACCACTCGAGGCTAAACGGGGCTTACGTAAGGTTCGGTGGAATCGTGGAGCAAACAACTACGTTACATGTCTGTTAATGTCATTAGGTCACAAGATGTGTCTGTTTTGACTTCTATAACAAGTAATGGTATGTTACGCAAGTGAATAGAACATTTTGCTTTATTTAGGACATAAATTTCGAGTAAAACTTTTTAAAATCGTTTTATTTTTCACGATATTTGGTTGAAGTTCAAGGTTTGGGTATTGAGTCAAATAAAACCTTTACGGAACATCTCGTACATAAATGCATGTGTCTCTTTCATGTTAATATACAACTACTTTCTAATCCGACACTCCGTTCCTATGATGTGTGGTGTTATGTACAGATATATAAACACAAAAAATACAATTTCAGTAACAACAAAATATAAAATCCTAAGAATTGTTCAAAAATATGGGATAATTAACTCTAATATTACATTCCTAAAAGTCCTTGAGAATTCGTGAAAAATGTCAATACTAGTTACGCCTGATTATACTAAATTGTATCGATCAAGGATTCTGCGCAGTGGTGACTGAAGCCCAATTTTTTTGCTGCTGCAAAATTAAAATCTTAACACTCATCAACGCCACATAACGTGTTCAAGAGCGACAGTCCATACAATTAAGCGGTTCTATTTGACATCGGATAAACAGAGTGAACGCCAAACGGGATGCTCTTTCGTGAGTCAATATGGGTTTCACCGTGTGTACTGTTGCTATCTAGGTGAATGGGAATGCTTTACTGTTTGTCAGTGTAAAACTTTAACCTTTGTGTGGGAACATAGCCAAAAACATGACATTTTTAGTTTTACGACGAAGGAAAACATCGTGAGGAAACCTGCTCACCTACAAAGTTCTTAGGTGTGTAGTCCGCCGACCCGCACTAGGCCAGTATAGTGGACTAAGGTCTAAACCCTCTCAGTTGTAGAAGAGGTCCGTACCCCCGGGATGTATATGAGCTGATGATAATGATGGTAATATTTTTGTCGCGTCATCAATATAGGTAGATCTTTTTTTAATATGTTATAAATAAGTCATATAGAAAGATGAAGGCAGAGGTGCATTTCTGCATACTTTTTGCCAATTATGATTTAAGTGAGACAAATATTTGTTTCGAATCTGAGAGCTTATAAGACGGATAAGTCTCTCATGGTTTTAAGGACCCACGACACAAGACTTGTATCCTAATGTGGGATCATTTTTTTCAATTAAGTCATACGTAAATAAAGGCAAAACACATTTCTAGACTCCGTGCTGCTGCTGAGTATTTCCTAATGAAACTCGTTAACACTTCATCTGACTTAAGATACAATTCCATTATATCTACTAGATCACACGACATAAACTTATGTCCCAGACTTCAAGCCAGTCAACTGTCACTGTTATCACATTTTGACTAGAAGCCTAATTCAAAGACCCATTTAACAATTTACAGAGATAACGAAACAGATTTAACAACAATTAAAACTATATAAAACGGAATTGACAATAGATTTTAGAATTATCAAACAAATACACAGTCTATTACTATCCACTGCTGAACGTAAGCCTCCCCAAGAAAGCGCCAACCATCCCGGTCTTGAGCAGCCCTCATCCATCCGTTACCCGCCGCCTTTCTCAAGTGGTCGGAGCATCGTGCTGCAGGACGTCCCACACTACTTCTGCCTAAACGCGGTCTTCAATATAAAATGAAACTGGATACAATATTTTTATTCTGCGTGATATGGAACGTTGGGAGCTTAAATCCGATAGATTCGGACGACAGATATATTGGAAAAGTAGAACATATGGACGTTATTACGCCGAAAAGTGTTAGACAAAATGAAAATTTACCGAATGTTGTATTGCAGTCAATGCTGCCTCATAGTTGTCCTACGGGGTATGCAAGGTTATACAGTTTATGCATTGAAATTGATTATTTTAAGTAATAATATCGGATTAAAACAGTTTTATTAATTGTTGTTTTTATTATCTTTACCATCATCATTTTATTCATTAGATAAGACTGCTCCACATACCTAGATCCCCTCTCAGAAATTTCACTATCAAACATGCCTTATTTTAATTTTTTTAAGTAACCGCACTACCAAATATCGGAAAACGATCCTAATTGTCTCTCACCCGTCGCTATAATTTTGCCGGCCTGATAATTGCCTGATATATAGGCCTGACACATTCACTTGTTTCAAAAAGATTTTTTATTCGTTACGATTAATTAATTGATTCTACAATCGACATTTAATCGCTAACAATTAGAAAGTCATCAAGATAATTGTACTTATGTTCGAGTGTTTTTCGTGTATAATTATTGTGATATCGGTTATCTTTTCTTCATTTACGATTATTAATTGAGTCATCCACTTCTTTGTATGTTTTTATTTTTTTTTATATATCATTGTGCATTTTATACGTTAAGAAAGTTTTTCAATAACGCCTACGTCACGAGCCTGCCGAATGAACTAAAAAAGCCCTAGTGAAAATCCTGTAAAAATTCCTTTGACTCAGTTATGAGACTTAAAACCTAGAAGAAAAAACATAATAACAGAAATATTATATTTAATACGACTCCGAAAATAATCAAACTTGACGGTATTCTCGCCACAATCCCTGGCATTAGCAGTGGCAATTTGACAAAAGAAAATCTGCGTAAAGCTCGACAAAATTATCAGACAATGACGGAATCTGAATTAATAAAGGACAATGGGCTTACAATAAATCTGGGACAGCGCAGACGGAAATATCCACCTGACAGTTTTATTTAAAGGTTTTGCATTCGGCCGCCTCATTTCACTGAGCGGCGGAATAATAAATTGTAGATAATAAATCGATACAGATAAAAAAAGACTGGCCACAGACACAAAAATTATGTCACAGATGATAAATTGTTGAGTGTGTTCTTATTTCAAATGCATATCTTAATTTATGTGCATTTTTTTTCATAGAAATCATAAAAATAGTAGACTTGGAACGTATTGCGTCCATTTTTACCGATCTAATTTTAAATATTTTTACATTTGGAAAAATAATTTAATCATGACAATCACGTGAATAAGATTGTTTTAAACATTCCGATTTTTATTACCAAAAAATCACGGAGCTAATGAATAATGGCGTAACACGCTCGCGCTAGAAAATAAAATAAAAAAAGGACATCTGTACTCACGTCAGGACTGATGTCTGTGAAATTTGCGCTCGATACGAACTCCTTGAGGAAACCATCCAGCTCCGTACCTTCAATATAGCCATTGCCTGCAACAAAATACCATTTATTTGTAAAAAATCTCGTATAAAAAACATTAAATTAACGTTAACTTTAATATCAAGTGTACAAACGGGAATCTAAACACACTTTATACTTAATTTTCGATAAAAATATATGTGAAGTCCACAAACTAGAAATCAAAAAGTAAGTGTATGTTATCTATGTATCTGAATCTATAAATTTTCCAACTTTAACGAGATTCAGTTCATGCGAAACGACGATATCGGAAAATATTGCTCGCCATGTCAGTCGATCGAATGTTCCAATTTCAAATACATTTCTTTTATGTTTTGAACATATAGTTAAATTCTTTACTCTGCATTGCTCAAAATATAACTTTACTTGATGCTGTCGGCAAATTCTGCTTACCGGCGTAGGAAAAATAGGTAAAGATGTTTTTATATAACCATTTTGGTATTTTACGGCAAACCGTACTAACGCCTAACCAGTCTCAACTGTGGGGAGGCCTAATTCTAGTAGTGGAATGTATTAATTATTGGTGATTATGTATGTTGTCTTGTGTGCTAGTACTAAAGTTTTTTTTTTTAACGTAAAACCTAACAATACCTTAGTACTTTGTTTCTACGTAGTACTCGAAACCACGACTTTTGTACCAAGGAAACATTAAATATCAAAAGCTTTAAAATCAGAATATACTTTATCAAATAGACGGCAAGCATTAAAATTAAAATTTTTTAAAAATAGAACTCAAAATAACTATAAAAGCAGTGATCAATTTGGAGTAACACAATACCATAATGTACTGTTGTATCGATCACCCCAAAATACAAAAGAGAGGTTAGTTGGTCAGCTTACTGTTGAATAATTTGTTAGCCAATCGATTTGTAGTTAAGCATTTGAAAAATTCATTTTCGTATCAATCATCCACAAATTCGTTCTATTCCTTTAATAATAGACTTGTGTTCTGCCAGTGTGATAGACTAAGGTCAAAATTGTTCGGCCTAACTTTATTGTTCACAAGTCTGGTCTAGGATTAAGTAGATAATTGTAATAGCTCAGTCCTGATACGGAAATACCCTCAAAAAATATCAACGTATTCGACGTCGTTACAAATTTCAAGTTGTGTTTTTTTCGCTCTTTATGAGATAAATTAAAATGTACAACTATTTGGAGTTGCATGCAATATATCTGTTTTGAAAGTTACTTTATTTCGATTTATTTCTCTATCTTTATGATCACAACAAATACCATTATAGGCTTTAATACAATTTCAACAAAATTCAAGGCTACATACAACCTGCGGCACAACAGCATCCCCAAATCCCTTTAAATTGACCCAAAAGCCATCCAAATAAACACGATCCCGTAATTACAAAGGCGTAATCAAAGCGATTTTATCTCAAGTCATTTAGCAAGAAGAATCGCTTGGACTTTTCCTCGTAGGCTCTAAAAGTTGAAATTAGGGTCGACGGGAGTGTCGCATTTGATTTCCACCGTCTTGCCCAAACGATCCCTCTGAGATAAAGAGAATAGGTATTTGATGGAACCCGACGTGATGAGGCTGCGAAAACTGCGATGAAAACGCGAAACGGTAAATTCATCGTTGGTATCAACATCAGCACATACGGTCTTTTGCTAAAAGTGTGTGTTGTGAAGAAGGGAATATTTAGAAGAACACACTAATATTGTAATTTTTTTGTTTAATCACTACATAGTATAAAACAAAGTCGCTTTTTCTGTCCCTATGTCCCTTTGTATGCTTTAATCTTACGCAACGGATTTTGATGCAGTTTTTTTTTAATAGATAGAGTGATTGAAGAGGAAGGTTTATATGTATGATAACATCCATTAAATATCAGCATTGCACCCGTGCGAAGCCGGGGCAGGTCGCTAGTAATGAATAAAGGAAAAAAAGAATCGTGGTACGATCATCATATTTAAAATAAAAAATGTTTATTAACGTCTTGCTAATGGGCACGGGCTTCCTTAACAACTGAGGAGGTTTATGCCTTAGTTCACCACGCTGGCCTAGTGTAGGTTGGCGGACTACAAACCAGAGCGAATCCTAACAATTTTTAGATACGCGGGTTTCAACGATGTTTTCCTTCACCGTTAAAGCAAGTGATAATCCATCAAACCAACTGCTGGGCACTGACTTCCTAAGGCGATGAGGAATTAGTCGCTGAATGGAGGATGAAGCTTTAGAACCCACTTCTATTACCGTCAGGGGTAGTGTTCTCTTTTTATCAAATTTCTGAGCTAATATATCCCAACTTTTTCTTCTTTGGTTACGGTATATCAGTCCAAAGTAATCTTACAGTAGATACTTATTTCTTTGATACAGTTCTCTCCTCGAATTCTTTGGCCAAACGTTTCAACATTCAGCGATTGAAGGAAATCGACTTTGTTGAATCTGTCGTTATCCCAAATTCGCGTCGTTTCATTACTGGGAAGCCATTTTGTTATTAGTTCCAACATTTGTGCGGATTCCGGTGAGCTCACTTTGAAATTTGGATTTCGGTAATGGAGATCTTTAGTTTATCCTTAGAATTAATCAAGGCAATGACGAAGTAATTCAGACCGCACTCGGTCTGTGTATGAAAGAATTTTTCAAAGAGTATCATTTATCTGTTAATGTTACAAAACATTAAGCAATTTTAAAACTAAAAATATCCCAAAACAAATAAATATACATTAAAAATAAGAATTAATTGCGTTTTCTTATAAAACTTATAAATCAACTTACATTTACTCTTAATTAAAATGTAGTAGTAGGTACGATCTTTGTATTGTGTTAATTTATTTAAATTAATAAAAAGACGAGTATAATATATACCAAACTACCCATTATTTTATTTTTAAATTTCCACATAGAGGCTTCAATTCAATACATATTGAACCAGGATTACATCAATAAGTCGAATGAAACACTTTGATCTGGCTCGAGGACCGCAAATCCTTGGTATCAGGCACTCGAGACGATGTCGAACACAAGTGCTCGGCGCTTCAAAAGCCATATTTGTAGAGAGAAAATCGACCAAGAGGATGTAACAAGAGAGACAACGTGTCGCGGAGGTGTCAAAGGCACTGAAGTAGTTCTTGAGGCGCTTCATTAGAACATAGTTTTGCCTCGAAAAATTAACGTGACGTGTCTTTTCGTGCTAAAATATTTAACAATTTGAATAGTTCTACATCTCGTTGTTAGTACCTTGGTATCTTAATCACTGTTGAATTAAAAAAAATGTAAATATGATATCGAAACGTAACATGGTCAGAAAATAGGAAACCAAACGGTTGTCAACCGCGTAGTTTCTGATACCTAAAATACAAGAGTTGCATCTTACAGTGGAGTCAGAACTATATACATGATAGTTCATTGTTAGGTATATTTAAATTGTCGAGAAAGCAGTTATACCTCAACCTACCCCCGCAGATAGAGCCGTGAACACGAACGATGTTTACACTAAAGTTCCATCAATCGATATTCTAACTCCAACAAATGTGAACGGAATTAAACAAACAAGTCCGCAGTAACTAATGTTGGTTCTACCGTTTTATCGCGAGTAAGTGATAACTCCATTACAATTATAGTGTGGTTTTTCAAAACTAAGTGCTTTTCAGAATCAACAAATAACTATTCTTTATCAACCCATATACACCCACTGCTGAGCACGGGTCTCCTCTACCATTGAGAGGGTTTAGGCCATAGTCCACCACGCTGGCTTAGTGCGGGTTGGGGGAGTACACCCCTAGGAAATTCCTAAGAACTCTTAGCTGTGCAGGTTTTATCACGATGTTTTCCTTCACCGTTAAAGCAGGTGATAATTCAATTTGAATACACACATAACTTCGAAAAGTCAGAGGTGTGTGCCTGGGGTTCGAACCCGCGACCGCCGCGAAATAACTATTATTTATTTAAAAAATAAATGGTATGGGTGCTTTTTTTTATATTCAAGGATATTATGACTATGCACTTATCGCTTTTAACTTATTTTACATTTGACTAATTTTAGTAGAGTTGGTACAAAGAGTAATGAAATTAATGATTACCCGTATAGTATTTTTATTTGCGAAATTTACAGAATTATATTCACTTTAATTATATGTGCTTAATATCAATTATTAAGGTCATTATGTAACTGAATACAATCAATCATCAAAGGATTTCATAACAGTAAGTTTTTATTGTATTGCTTTAAATATTTTAAGTATTTGAATTTTTTAACCTTGTAAGATATCAGTAAGTATACAAACGACTAAACGACAATTATTAAAACAGAATAATTAAAACTTTGACACATACATACCCTCACGCCTATATTCCCCAAAGGGGTAGGCAGAGATGCATTTCTGCACCCACATTTCGCCAAGCCCCACGTAATAGGGGGCGAGCCTAGTGCCGTTCAAACTTTGATATTACCATTAACCGATTATTATTTGTTCGTTTACCGACTCGGGGTTTCAGCCGCGTTAAATTTTATTTCCCGCAAAAATGGTAGCCTATGTGGCTAATCCAGGCTTTGAGCTTTCACTTTATAACATTTAATCAAAATTTTTTAGCTGTTTCCGCGTAAAAAGCCTTATACCCTTGTTGAAGACCAGTTTTGTTTACTTTTTTTTCGATCTTGCGCTAGAAATCTGTTCAAAAATCATTTTCATCCAATATTTCCTAATGAAAATCATATATAAAACCGACAACCTATAAAAACAAATATTTTTATTTATTTATTTCCTATTCACGTTACATCACACCGTTAACTAGTAACCCTCTTAATCTTAATCATCTTCATCAACCCATATACGCCCACTGCTGAGCACGGGTCTCCTCTACCATTGAGAGGGTTTAGGCCATAGTCCGCCACGCTGGCCTAGTGCGGGTTGGCGGACTACACACCTAAGAAATTCCTAAGAACTCTTAGGTGTGCAGGTTTCATCACGATGTTTTCCTTCACCGTTAAAGCTAGTGATAATTCAATGTGAATACACACATAACTTCGAAAAGTCAGAGGTGTGTGCCTGGGGTTCGAACCCGCGACCGCCGAGATTCTCGACCGCGCGCCCAAAACTCAAGGCCATCACTGCATTCAACCCTCTTAATACAACTCAAAAAAACAAAACCCCAAAATTGGAATTTGTGAAACAACCTTACTGGTGCAATTATAGGGATGAAACATACATACCTACATAATATGTGTAGGTAGAAAACTAATGAGCATGAAACTCGAAAGATAGACAAGCAGAGGAAGACCATAAAAGATGTATAAAGTGCGCAAGAGAAGATGTTAAAGAAAAAATGAGAAATGAAGACGTTACGACTGATAGAAATATTTTGTAGGATAAAATATACAGCGCCGACTCCAAATAAAATTGGGAACAGGACAAGAGGATATTGAACAAAATAACCTCAAAATTGGAAGCTGTTGTAGCAATCTTAGTATAGTTAAAGTGAAGTCTGCGTTGCTCCTTTTGATAACCTGAAACGCCTAAACTTTGCAGTGTAGAAACACTCCGTAAGAATAACTAGGGGTTGAAGACGGTTAAAGCGAACTCGGTCAGCGCTAAATTGGCTCTTAGAGGGTACTTAGGAAAAACATTTCATGACCTCACTTAACAATTTAATTTAAGACTCTTGAGAAAAGTTCGATTCAATTATGTTCTTAGTTGGCCTTTTAAGTTGTACTAAAAGATAATGTAGCGGCTAGTAATACAGAATTATATTGGAATGGAGTTCTTATGATCCAGTTTTACTTGAGTAGCGTGCATTTTTTACCTCAAGTTGATCCTTCATCTTCATCAACCCATATACGTCCCACTGCTGAGCACGGGTCTCCTCTACCATTGAGAGGGTTTAGGCCATAGTCCGCCACGCTGGCCTAGTGCGGGTTGGCGAACTACACACCTAAGAAATTCCTAAGAACTCTTAGGTGTGCAGGTTTTATCACGATGTTTTCCTTCACCGTTAAAGCAAGTGATAATTCAATGTGAATACACACATAACTTCGAAAAGTCAGAGGTGTGTGCCTGGGGTTCGAACCCGCGACCGCCGAGATTCTCGACCGCGCGCCCAAACCTCGAGGCCATCACTGCTTCCAAGTTGTTGCACTGCTTGCAAGTTGATCCGGATTGTCACAACTTCACCCGGCCATATGCGGCCTTTGTGGGCATGAGCCTCTTAGGTTTTAGATTCGGGCCTAAGATTAACAGACTAGCGCGGCATCATGAAAAGTAAGTATGATTTCGTTTAGGCTAATGATGTCGTAAGATCAAGCAAGTTTTTTTCTAAACTATATAATTTTCTAAGTTACTCAATAACGAACACCTAGACACGATTGCTTTGACTGGAGGTAGTTAAGTTTATATCTCGTCACTTAAAATTCGGTTATGACTGCAATTAGCTTGCAAATAAACCTTAATTAATTAACTATGACATACAGAATTATAAAGTGAGCAGAAATACAAATTTGTGAAGCACATGCACACAACTCTCAAACATTTTAACACAGCATCGTTCATTTTATACTCCCGTGTACACAATTTTAATATAAGCTCGCGAATATTTACCTTCCATTTCACGTGAGTTCTTGCGTTTCGTATCTGCTGAGTGGCGCAATATTTCACACTGGTAAATATAATATTTTAACAGAAAGGTCATCAGCCTGTATACGTCCCACTGCTGGGCATGGGCCTCCTCTAAAATGTGAGGGTTCAGACCTTAGTCCACGAAGCTGGCCTAATGCGGGTTTACACATCTAAGAAATTCATAATAACTTTGAGGTTTGCAGGTTTCATCATGATGTTTTCCTTTAAATCAAAGTTTTCTAATCTCTTTACAGAAAGGTGGAATGCGAAATTTTCAAGTTGGTCTCAAAAAGAAGTGATTATGTTGCTCCAATTTTGCTGAGTGCATTTTCCTGTCACGAAGTTTTGTAACAGTGTACGTTAGGGTGTCCCAGCCTAGTAGGGCGATTTTTTTTTTTCGAATTTAGATACGCATACCCTCTATATTTTTTCTAATTGACCCTAATAACTCAAATACAAAATATTATCAAAATTGGATAGCGGTAACCCGTGCCGACTTGATAGCAAAGGTTTAAGAAAAAAATTGTATGGAAATTGTAGAGCACATATAAAAACTTAATTTTTATTTTCACCGGTAATATATATTTATTATTAAAACAAGAATATTTGTGATATTTTAGTCTTAAAGTTTTCTTTTTACTGTTAGGATAAATCACAGGAAAAATTGCTTTAGTTTCCCTTTAAAGGTGACTTTTTCACGAAAATTTTGTATCAATGTAACTGCGATTTGCAGTATCACTAGCGACTTTTAGTGTCATTATCTATTTCTCAACTGCTTGAAAAGAAGTATATCTAGGCTGTAATGTAAGCAACTCATTGAGAAAACTGTCAAAAAATTTAAAACGATTAAAGAAAACCAAGACTTGTTTTTGATTGAAATAAAGTCGTTCATGTATTTTAAAAAAACTAAATCACGCAGATATACTTTCGAAGGGATATGAATTGATGGATTCTTTTTAGTTAAGCTTTAAAATTTTATTATTTTTCGTTCCTGGTCTCCATCATAGTGATATAGAGACAAGACAGCTACTTCATGAACCAAAGACCAAAAATGCTGATAAATATTCTGTATAGTCATTTCTGAGTTAATTTTATTGACAGTTTTCCAGGGTTTCAAAGTATTAAGCAAACATAAGTCGTGGTAAGGTGCCGTCACTGATAATATACATTGCATCCAAGCCTTAACATGGTATATAGCGATGCAAATCTAGATGTTTAGAAATCTAGTGTGACTTTTTATTAGTAATTTACAATTAAAAATAATTTACCACATTTTTAATCAATTAATTGCTTCGGCCATCATGGTGTCTGGTACATAGAACTTGGGGATCGAATTGTCAATTTTATTTCTGTATCACCATCAAAGAATATGATTATAACTGTTAATTCTTGATAGCCAACCCTTAAATTTCCTTCATAATTCTGTCCGGTAAAACTATACATATCTATTTATATAACTATATCTATTATATACATTTATTTTTATGAATTAAAAGGCACCGGCGTGTGCAATATACAAAAGTAGTCCAAGCTTGTAACAAACTCTTGACGACACTTTACGAACGGATCTTGCGATTTTTCCGCATTATATTTATTGATCTCTTTAGACTCGGTATAAGGCAACTTGTTTCTTAAAATTAGTTTATTAAGGCTTAAATAGGCATATAAGCCCTTTAACAAAAAATAATTAATCTCGAATAGTTAGATTTGCGCTTGTACAAAATTCAATTTTACTTCACAAATGTTATTAAACAGAACTGCCAATATTTGTTCTTTACAGAGAAGTTTTAAGACGTTATTTTAATGTTTTGCACCCCCTATTAAAATTTGCAAACTTAAATCTTAATCTGACATATTTATTAAACAAAAAGAGGCGTTTACCAATACAATAAACAAGCAACCACGAAACTTCCATGGGAATATTGCGACGCGCCGAAGTTCATACAAAGTATGTAAGTACTGAAACACATGAATGCAAGTCGGCACGGGTTGCAGTGGTCCTAAGTTCATGAAATTTTATTTATAAGTGTTTTAACACCATTCGAAAATAATTAGGGGGTATGCGTTGAAAAAAAAAGACTTTGATTTTTTTGGGACACCCTAGTGTACGTATGTGCTTTATAAATGGAATGGAATTCTTAATATTGGTAACAGAAGGCTCTTACTCTTACTTTAGAAACGGAAAACAAAAGAAGGAAGCATGCTTTTAAAGTATTTCGGTCGTAAGCCTAGAAATTAAGCGAACCGTGAAGTATATTGGCGTGTGTGTGTATTCCAATGAATCATCACGTTATTTAACAGTGAAAGAAAACATCAAAAAAAAACCTGCATATTAATAAATTCTTATGAATTTCATAGGTAGATGGGCAACCCGCACGAAGCCAACAATGTGAACTAAAGTCTAAATCCTCTCAGTAGTAGAAAAGCCCGTGCTTCGCAGGAGTACGTTTAAAGGCTGGATGATAACAATTGTCATATCTTAACGAGAATGTACTAGAACTAAACCAGTTTGGTTGACTAACAATAAAGACCTGATTATAACAATCACACGTGTATATGAAAATAAATACTTCATAATATTTCAAGTGGCTATTATTAGAAAACGCCTTTGCCTATCCACTGAACAAAAACAACACTTTCTTTGTGGGAAATTCCATTGTCAACAGTACTACTAAATGAAAATGATACGATTAGTGGGTGGGTGTTTACATAGAATTCTGTTATGCTATTTATAAACCTTGGATGAATGGACGAAACTCCTTTGCCGATATTGAAGAAACCTAAAAAAGTTAAGGTGAACGAAGTCATAAACGTAAGTGTATTTCATGAATATTGTATGTTTGTGGGAAAATTCGGTTCTTTCATGCATCACAATTACCTTAGCGTCGGAGGAACTCATACCTCGTTTTACTTATGAAACCCTGGTATAAACATTGGGGAATGATTAGGTACTAAGAATGGTATGTTAGTACTAAATTATGAATGGACATTGGGCAGTCTACACATACAGACGTAAACTCACACCTGTATTCTTCGAAGGGGTAGGCAGAGATGTTTTTCTGCTCTCACATTTCCTAGTAAAAAAACAGTAACACTTTGGCTGATCCAAAAAAGCATTGAAAAATAAAGCGTCGTAAGGAAACCTTGTAAAAAAAGTTTTTTCTTATGTAAGTTGTCCACTCACCGCAAATGCCGGCGTGGTGAACTAAACCATCTTACTTATACAGGAGACCTTCGCTCAGCTGTGAGACGTATACCTGCCTTTGCAATAGATTCTATTGCATTGGAATACGGTATTGATTACGTACTCATAAGCTCATTAGCCCCCGTGGCGCAGTTGGCTAGACACCAGCTTGCGAAACGAGGGGCCGCGGGTTCGATCCCCGCACCGAGACAAATGTTTGTGTGATCCACAAATATTTGTTTCGGGTCTGGGTGTTTGTGAGACCGAAAAGTCTCTCGTAGTTTCTGATACCCACGACACAAGACTCGTATCTTAGTGTGGGGTCAGGACTATGTATGTGACTGTTGGGTGTATTTATTATTTATTTATTATTATTATAAGTTAGCTAACTGACAAACCACAGCTCCATGAAATAGTCATATTTTCTGCAAAATACGTCGGTAAATGAAAACTAAAATATGTAACAGACAGAAATAGATAAAGAAAGATAAAATGAATAAAACTAGAACTTACCGTCTCTATCGTAATGGCTCCATACTTCCATAAACTGATTTGCCGACAGTTTCTTAAGCTCCCTCGAGTCTGGATCGCGGAACTGTCGCATAAAATTCGTCGCCCGTTCCAAATTCAACTTTTTGGCGGAAGAGTTCGAATCGATGCTCATTTTGAATTTTTGACCGTTAACGGTTTTTATAGGTTAAGTTTTTAATTTTTAAATAAATATTTTTTTTATACTAAACGATTTGGCGTTATTATTGTCTGCGTTTTGTTTTTGGGTTATCTATTTTACATTTGAAACTTTTGTTTTCGATTTTTAGTCTGCTCGGCGTTTATGTCATCTGTAACAAAGAAAAATGGTTTTAAGTAACACTTCTTTATTAAAATTAATTTTTATCTAAAATACAAAGGGATCGTTCAAAATAACTTTTAAACCATATTTAGAAAATAATTTTAACTTTCTAGAAAATTTTGAACAAAAAAAGCATGTCGTAGTACCTAATTTTATAACTCCCTTTTTATTCTTAATTAGACCCTTAAATGCAAAATACCCTAGCACCACAAAAAAGCGTTTCCATAACCAAAAGCATTCACGATACTGTCTTATCAGCCTACGGAATCTATGGTATTATATCCTTTTTATTGAAAAGTGTTTATTATTAACAACACATCCCAAACACACCCGTATCACACGCCAACTTGACATTATCTCACAGGCCACGCGTGCGGGAAACACCATTTATATTGCAAGAGATGTCCGAAAGGCCAGAGGTAAACGAAGCCGGCTAATCCGGAAATCATTTATTTTTACTTGGCAACACTGACCATGTCGCTCATTATATTCAAGAGAACGTGAAAGATAAGGAGAAAAGAGAAATATTTCATGTTCTTTTGCATTTGCTCCTATATTGGTAGTTATGATACTTTTGTCGTGAATATGTCGTGAAGTCTGTGCCTAATGGGACGTATATGGGCTGCTGATGCTTTATTATTGTCAACGTAAATTATGAGGCGTAAAATCTAATAGTCCGAGATCCCAGAGCCGCCAGACGATACTTATTTTCTGATGGATGAAATGTGTACCATTGGGTAGTGTTAATATGTACTACCATCGTATGCGTACTTCTAACTTAGTCGAAGGGCCAATTTACGGATATCCGCTCTTTGGGGTACCAAAAAGCGTGGCGTAAATTCTCATGGCTAATTATCACGTATGTTTTGGATACTATCGTTAAACATAAGTCTTCAATACTCCCACGCATTTCCAGTCGGTCATATTGCTTTACAGATGCTTTGAAGATTCAAAATAATGAGTTAACTTCACCTAAATTCTGATGCTCCATTTTTGTATACGTTCACCAGACAGTTATTTTATAGTCTTTGACAAGAAGACAGACCGACCCAAGGGGCCAATTTTCCCTAACTTCTTTTAGAGGGTTTTTGGTACCCCAAACAGCGGATTTCCGTAAATTGGCCCTTCGACCAAGTTAGCGAGTATGCATACGATGGTAGTACATACTAACACTACCCAATGGTCCACATTTCATCCATCAGAAAATAAGTAAGGTCTGGCGGCTTTGGGATCTTAGTCTATAAGTTACTGAGAGCGCTACATTAAATTAATTTTAAAACATTATTTTTTATTGTTTTTTTATATAGGTACCCTATACGTATTTATGTTAATTTTAATAAAAGATTTTCCTTATCATCAGCGCTTACAAGAAAGACATTAGTGTCGAAAACAAAGACCAAAAAAAATAACAAGCAGAATTTTTCTCACATTTCACATTGGTATTAACAACAGCATTCTTTATTTCTATTCCGCAACAATAATTACGCTGTATTTTATTCAAGCTGCACCGAAAGTCCGGAAAGTCGGCTCCGGAACAGCCGGATACGTTCCAACACTAAACCTTATTTGCTCGTGTGTAAATCGGCGTTATAGTCGACAGGTGCCAGCGACTTCGCTATAAGTTATTCCGAACATTTCTTTGCGTAGAAAAATGTTATTGGAGGAAATAACGACTCTTTCCCACTATCGATAAGTTTGAAAGTTGTTTGGGCATGGATGGTGTAGTTGGATATGCAATTGAGAAACGAGAAGCTGCGGGTTCATTCCGTGCAAATAAATGTTAGTTAATATTTGCTTCGTGTATAGGTTTTTGTGTGTATGAAATTATGACAGCCCGTGGCGCAGTTGGCTAGACCCCAGCTTGCGAAACGAGCGGCCGCGGGTTCGATCCCCGCACCGAGACAAATGTTTGTGTGATGCACAAATATTTGTTTCGGGTCTGGGTGTTTGTGAGACCGAAAAGTCTCTCGTAGTTTCTGATACCCACGACACAAGACTCGTATCTTAGTGTGGGGTCAGGACTATGTATGTGACTGTTGGGTGTATTTATTTATTTTTTATGTTTCCGACGAAGTTATTAGCAATCGTAACATATTGTTTCGGATATATGTGTTTGTGGGAATGAAATTATGTTTAAAATATCATATTTCTAGTTATTTTTACCAAGAGGTGCAGGTCTCGATTACCGATATGTTAAGGTTATTTTTTTAGAATATAATCAAAAGCGCGTATTCTATAATCTAAAACGGCAACAGGCTTGTGCCTTCTTACTTCAAAACAACATTTTCTTTAAGTAAATTATTAGGTACTATGGGATCGAAAGTATGTACGTAAATTTATCACTATTTCTAGTATTTATTAATCATTTCTCTGCCTATCCCATCCACAAATACCATTAACCCTTTATAGCCCCTGGTGACATTTCTGTAACAAACCCAAAAAGTCTCTATAAAATTTAAACTAAACATTTAAGATTTTTCAAATTAATATCAATATATTCTTAAATAACACACCGAACATTTTAGCATCAAATATAAATCATAGGTAGCGTAACTTGCTCCCTTTTTGGCTTTGAATTTCGTGTTTTGATGAAAATGCCATCTTTGAACTTGCAAAAAGTTTAAAATTTATAAAAAAATACTAAAAGTATATAAAATTGTATAATTTTCGTTGATACCCGTAGGTAAGTAAATGATTTGGTTTATATATCGTTACCAATTCATACTTTTGATTTTTTATATCTAAAAAGTTACTTTTTATGTTTGTTACATTTCTGTAACATTGAGTGATAATGTCATAAAAAATACAACTAATGTATATCCACATATTGATGAAATTTTTCTCCTATTTTTTAAGATAGGGGGAGTACTTACACAAAAATTAGATCTATAATATAAGCCTTAAATAGGACTTCTAGTGGAGTTCTATTCGAGGTATACCTTTGTGTGGATGAATAGATTTGCTCCACTAAGAGAAGAGACAATTTGAATAGATATAATATGCCTAAAAAAAACACAATTGGCGTTAAAAGTTTTATGTACTGAACGTAGTTTCAAGTTTCGTCTATAATATTGAACCTGAAACAGGAACTGAAAGAGTTTTGCTCCTGGTAGAATAAAAAAGGAGCATCTTGAAACGTCGTATTTAGAATGACGCGGGCATACCCAGACATCAGAAATAACAACGATATTTGGATAATTACTTTACTTCAGTGGCTTGAAACTTTACTGGAGTACTTGGCAGAAGTGGATATATCTTGGACTTGGGGAGGCCTGGGACCGTACGGAATAATCTCGTTCCAGATTGCAAACTACCCCCTGACGAGGATGTAATAATCATCAATAAAGTAATGTAGATTTTCTGTTGATTACGTAGCAAATATGGACGCAATTGATGTGTCAAAATTTATATGAAAAGACAACAAACTTGTCACGCTTCTCTCAACTTTTGCTGGTGAGTGGTCGAAGGTCCAAGTCGTTACGATAAGGCCAATAGAAGTACATCAATATTGATCGGTGTCATATCGTCGAAGAATGTAATGGGTATATTGGAGGTGTAGATTTTATTAACAGCATTATGGGAACTTATAGTATTATGACACGAATTAAAATATGCCAGGTTTGGATGTTTTACCAATTATTAGACCTGAACAAGGCCAGTTCTTGGCTGATGTATGTGAGAGTAAGGCAGACTAAACTATGCAATGACAAACAAATGTCTTCAGCAGATTTTTAACTTGAATTTGGAGACTTTATGTAAACTTTGCTTGAATCCTAATGTCAAACAGCGAAGATTAATCGAAAATGAAATACAAGCCAAAACAACAAGAGTCCGGCGCAACATGTCCCCCCATTGGCGGTACGGCAGTATCAAATTGGCTACTGACCTAATTAGGTTGGAAAATCATTTGGCCCAAGTCTCTCCTGTGTCCTGATGTAGCACAAACAATTTTTAAAAAGTTCGGAATAGTAGTTGTTACAAAAAAACAAAATAAATTTGTTAGATCCTTCCATACTACGTTAAAACATTTTCTTCCAGTTTATCCCAATGTGACAGTAATGTTACAAACCCTAAAAGATCCAATACATACGGAATAAAAAATATTTTTGAATTTCCACGAAATACGTGTTTTTTTATTTGTTCAAGCCTATCATATACCAAAGTATTATAATTTTTTATGATCTTAGGCTACGAAGGGTTAAATTTCGAGTAAGGAGTACCTTAGCTTTTAATAAACAATAAAAAGTCACAAAAAAGTATTTAATGGTCGCATAAAACTCCTTTCTCGTCTAACGGGCTAAGAATAGGTGAACAAAGCAATATTTCACATAAAAACTTTCCCTAAGGGCCATTACGTCAGGGATAACAGGTAGACGCGATTAATCATAATTTACTCGCTCCAGACTACTCTTGTTAAGCTCACCTCAATTTTAATAACGGCTTGGTTTAGCTGCGTCTGGACGGAAATTGTTAGAAATATATTTTAATTCATTAAATGTAGGTATGTCTTTATTGAAGCCTGGTATCTGTTTTTTTTATGGGAAAGGAGGCAAACGAGTTAGTGAGCCACTTGTTTGGAATCTATGCGAATAATATAAAACTGAAGAGTTTATTTGTTTGTACGCGCTAATATCAGGAATTATTGGCCCTATTTGAAAAAATATTTTAGTGTTAGGCAGTCCATTTATCATAAAGATTATTGGTTGTTTCAAATGAGTATCATTACGCTACGACAATGAAAAAGCGGGGAAAGAATACACCTTTTGAACTATAAAATGTTTGGCAAGAATTTCTTCCCCATTGATACAATACTTTCACAGTTAAAATTAGTTCTGACTTAAAAAAAAAGATATGAAAAAGAATAGACAAATTATCAGGTACTTTAACGGTGAAGGGAAATATCATGAGGAAACCTGCAAATTCTTAAAGAGGTTCTATAGATGATGGATGATGATGGCTGGTTCCCAGTGGGAATTATATGAACTGATGATGAAGAAAACTAACCTCCAAAAATGCTTTTTTGAAGAAAATGCAAACTGTAGTGCCAAAATAAGAGACAGCGCCTTTTAAGACCAAGAACGGTATATAGGTTAATGACACTAGGAAATGGTTCTTTCGGTCATGGTGTCCCCAAGCAAAAGTGTGCCCATTGAAATGTGGCGTGGAATTATTGCAGTAATAGGCATAGCTTAGTATAAACTTTTTAACTCTATCTTGTTTTTTCACCATTTTTATATACAGCATTGAGAAATGATAAACTTTTTTCATAAAATTACTATTCTTCATCAACCCATATACGCCCACTGCTGAGCACGGGTCTCCTCTACCATTGAGAGGGTTTAGGCCATAGTCCGCCACGCTGGCCTAGTGCGGGTTGGCGGAGTACACACCTAAGAAATTCCTAAGAACTTTTTAGGTGTGCAGGTTTCATCACGATGTTTTCCTTCACCGTTAAAGCAAGTGATAATTCAATGTGAATACACACATAACTTCGAAAAGTCAGAGGTGTGTGCCTGGGGTTCGAACCCGCGACCGCCGAGATTCTCGACCGCGCGCCTAAACCTCGAGGCCATCACTGCTTCTATTTAAAATTACTATTACCACATGGTTTTATTTCTCTTCTTTTCCAATAATATACACCACCCTGAGAATGCCTTAGATATATGCCTACCTCTAAATCTGTGGATAAAGTGTAAATAAATAAAAAAAGTCGCGGCCGCTTGTAGTCCATGAAATATAATAATTTCCTATAACTTAATTATTTCTGAATATAAATAATAATAAATGCACCTAACGTTCACATATGTACATTGTTTTGACACCACACTTGGATACAAGACCTGTGGCGTGACGAAACTACTATACCTCATTCACGATAAGTTGATTCTTTTGGCAGATGTCAATTTTTCTGAGACATGACTTTGAAATAAAAAACGTATTATTTTATTATTTTAATGATTTGATAAATATAAAAAAATACATACAACACAAAAGTCTCTAAAGATATAAGCGTTATCCGAAAATTTTGAGACTTTATTGCTTCAAAGTAAAAATAAAATAGGAATACTGAAACTAATTGACGTTTGTATAATGTTACATCGGTCGGACAGAAAGGGACGTAACATCGTTCATATCGATCTCCACGTCGATAATTTTATTGAACACTATGAGGACCATGGCTGTGCTCCTTTTTCTTAATAAAAATTGTTTTAAATATAAAACTATTTTATTTTTTAACCTTTATTTTTACATACTGCGTTATTTTTGGACCTCCTGTCAACTTAAAATAGGTGGTTCAGACCATGAAACTAAACAACTTTTCCAAAGAAACATGGGTGGAAACGTGGTAAATAATTCGACTCTCCCATAGAAAACTGCTCACATGGTCGATTTCGTGTAGAAGGTCTAAATTTTTTTTCACTTTTCGACCCGTGTTTCTTTGGGGAAGTTGTTTACTTTCGTGGCCTAAAACACCTATTTAAATTTGGCGGGAGGTCTAAAATAACCCTGTTATATTAAATAGGTACTTATTATGAACTTTGACCCACCATCGCTTATCTACATAATGTTTTACATGTCGAAAGTAATAAATAATTTCACACATAATGCAGTATTTTAAAACGCAATATTTTTGAACTACTCGATATGTTCTGTTTCCCATCATTAGTCGATATGCCAAAAGAATCAACTTATCGTGAATGAGATATAGAGACTTTTCTCTCTTACGAACACCTAGACCCGAAAAAAATATTTGTGCATCACAACAACAACTGTCAACGTAAGGATCGAACCCGCAACATCTCTTTTCGCAAGCTGGTGTCTAGCTAACTGCGCCACGGGCTGGCAATAGTCTATTTTATGTTAATCTACCACTAAAGGTCAATTCCGCCCGTAGAACAGACACATCTAAAATAACAAAAGTAAATAAAGCGGGAATGAATTCGGAACTACGGCTTGATCCGAGCCAAGGCCGTCCAATTAGCTTATCGTCGGATTTGGAAAATCGATGCGATCTCTCCACTTCTGTTCTCCATTTTATCTTTTTAATGTGTTTTGTGATGTCTCGCGGCTGAGGTGTGTGAGATGAAAAGTCTAGGATTATTTGCCGAGACGGACAGTGCCACTGAGTTATTCCAATTTCCAATAGGAAATTTTTAATAGGATCGGAGAGTCTGAATATATACTTGTCCGCCAAACAGGACTAGAGCAGCATGGTGGACTAGGGCCTAAACACTGAACGGTAGAGGAGACCTGTGCCCAGCAATCGGACGCATATGGGTTGATGATGAATGGCTACAAGCACGCATAAAAGGATACAATAGGTTGGTGACATAATTGACAAAATATCAGTGCCTTCTGGCAGGTGACGATATTCGCAAGGTGGCTGGCGGCCCCGTGGCGCAGTTGGCTCGACACCAGCTTGCGAAACGTGATGTTGCGGGTTCCATCCTTGCACCGAGACAAATATTTGTGTGATCTGCAAATATTTGTTTCGGGTCTGGGTGTTAGTGAGATCGAAAGAGTCTGTCGTGGTGTCTAAAACCCACGATACAGGTCTTGTTACCTAGTGGGGTCAGAGCTATGTATGTGACATTGCACAATTAAACATGCATCACAACTCTTGTTACTTAAATAACAAAATCTTTACGAACTACTTCGCAAACGAGGCAGTCAGAGACTTCTTCCTATAAATTGTTGAGTTCATTAATTAAGTTAGCAGACAGAGCGTTTAGACCGAGCTACACAAAGTCTGAACTTGTTCAATTAAGCACGAGTCTTGCTAAAGTATCCGTAGTTTTGTTAGAAGCTTAGAACTGCTTGAATGCTATTTGTTTTGAATATTTTGCGTATTATGGATCTTGTTATTATTATTATTTTTTTATTTCTTTTGTCATTTATTTCATTTGATTTTAATTCCACTCTTTAGTATCAGCATATTGCTATTTAAATAAATTACAGTTCAATAAATACGCAGGTATTCATTGCGTCGTGATCTAGCGGTACCTATAGGTTTTCGCTTTGCGATCTAGATCCTGGGTTCAATTCCCTAGTTGAGTTGAGTGTTACATAAGATTTTTCCATTAGGAAAACCCTCACCAGCAAGAATCGGGAAATTTACCCGAAAGACGGACATAGGCTTGCTCCCTATTACGTTAGATTGGTCCCAAGTGAAATCAAGTTTTAAAAACGCACTTTTTAACTTATCCTTCGGGAAATACAGTCGTAAGATTACGTACAAATGCATGTGATTCATGTTCCTAAGTGATACCGTAGATAAATCTCAAACTAACACTAGCTCCATTATCAGTACATTAAATTGGTTTAAGTCTATCGCGGAAGCATTAACGTCTCCGCCACTTCCCAGTTAGCGCCATCTGTTGAGCACCTAATTACTTCTATACAGTTTGACGAGTTGCTTCCTAGCTTTATGTGGTGTTAACAGTCTTTTGTTTCGGGCGTTGTACTTGAGCTGATGAGTTTATCTGTCTATAACAGTTGCTATTTTTAAGTACTGTTAGAATGTTTTGAAAAGGTGACCCGTGCCCAGCAGTAGGCCTTATAGGGTTGAAAATAGAAAGAAACCTGACCTATATAGGTACATACAATGTAGACACATTTTTGAGACACCTTGAATTTTGATACATATTAATGTACTTTTAAATATTGTATTTGTACTGTTTTAAGCTCATCCCGCAATAGGCGTGGTGGTTTGACCTTACCCATCTCAGCTGTAGAAAAATTCTAGAAAAGACACTATACTAGCTTATGGTATCTAAATTACCCAATGCTTTTGTATCAAACCCAAACCAAATAAATAGCTCATGTTTAACAACGAAATAAAATCGCTTGCACGTCATAAATCTTCAAATAAAGAAATAAAACCCGCCACGACAGGCGAACAGCACGCCGTAACGTTTTCGATCAAATTACTCGAGTACAAATTCGAGGCAGCAATAAATACGCCATTAGCACGAGGGAGAAAATTGGACATTTTGTTAAGCAAAATTAAGTTATAAGGACTTTCAGCTGTAATTTCGTGAGTCTTCAGAAATATGTTTTGTTTTTTAGGTAAGGTTTTTATTTCAGTTTCGTTACCAAAGCAAATAACATTAGCCGAAATCTGTTCTAGACCTCTTCTACTACTGAGGTTTGATAGGCCTTAGTCCATCGCGCTGGCTTAATGCAGGCATAATCCCCCACAAAACTGAGACATTAATATTACACAAATTTCGTAAATTTTTAGCTTAGTATCTTCTGATCCCGACTTCGTCTGCGTAGACTACAGCATTGAGACAAAAAAATAATTGCAATCTATTTAGCAGACAAATAAAATTATTCTCGCATTCATTGCATAACATGTACTCATTCCCGGGGAACACTAAATTTTTTGGGATAAAAAGTATCCAATGATACTTCGGTGCGTCCCATCTGTCTTCAATTAAATCGGTTCAGTAGTTTCGGAGCCAATTACATTACTATTATTCTATTATTTATAATATTTGTATACATAACACCGTTCTAAATATTTTAGTATTCTTGATGGAATTCATGAGTATTTCTACGGTAAAGTCTTTTATATTATTGTCTCTTGAGAGTTTTACGCGTAACCACTGCGATACACGTGTTTGAGAAAATATATAGGTACACATATTATATATATAACTAATAAATTATTCCATTAAGCTTAATAATCTGTAAGAGACTGCTTGAAGCGAAAAAACCGCTAATTATCCACTTAGTTTGTAGGTTATGTTATGTCTGTATTAGGTATTTTTATCGTATGAAATTTAATTTATGTAAGTTATGATTCATTGCGAATACACACATAAGTGGTAAGTAAGTCAGAGGTGTATGCCTGGGTTCTAAACCCAAAAACGCCGTGATTCTGAAACGCGTGCCTAACCTCAAAGCCATAGAAGGTCGAATATTAAGCGTATATTCACATAAAAACATAAATTACAATAAAACAAGCCGAAACCACTTTATGAAGCAATTAAAACAGCCGGCCAACCGTGGCGTCGCAATTGGCGCCAAAATTCCCGCTAATTTGTGTTACTGCTATCGACGCCATATTGTGTTTATTGTCAAACATCTATTTGGCTTCATTATCTAGCTTAACTAAACTTTATGAACAAGCTGTCTATTGGACAATTTGTTCAACATTTGCTACAGAAGTTTTTTTTTTACTATTTTAATATTACTGATGTGTGAAATGTGGTACCGTTGGTGTGATAATTCGGTCGATCTTTAAAGTTAAATAAATACAACCAACAGTCACGGTAATATACAAGCCTGTGTCGTAGATATAAGAATAATAAGACATTTTTTGTTTCACAAACATCTAGACTCGAAACAAATATTTGTCTCAGTGCAAGGATAGAACCCGCGGCCTCTTCTTTCTCAAGCTAGTGACTTTCCAACTTCATCATTGAACAGCCTCACCCGGCAGCAATTCAAAATTACGAGAACACTAATTTAGGATACAAACCTTACCTCTTTATAATGTAAGTAGAGTTAAAACGCCTGTCATAACTTTTTGAGCAATTTGATTCATGAATCTGTTTTATATTGTAGTAACTTTTACTATGCCCTTGGGCCCTATGAGATGGGGCTCCATAGCATTTTTTTTAAAGAGTAACCTACATATATACTTCGAAAAGTCCTATCTATCTCCTTACTAAAAAACAAATCTTATACTTATGTAATTTTATTACGACCTAAATAAGACCATATATCCACATTTATAACAGTAAAAGTATTTTTCCAATCCAATGAAAGATAAAACAAACGCTACAGTCCTACGCATAGACAACTCAAACGTTGAAAATTGCCGGGGAATGATAAAGAACCTTCGCAATTCACAACTAGTCATAGAGAACGAACGCTTCCCGTTTACAACATGGAGGTTTCATAACAATTTTATAGCTTATATTGTGCGGCAGACAGGGCTGGAAGTTTTTATAAGAGGTATTTTTATAGGACTTTAGAAAAAAAAGGAGGATAAGGGTTTCGTCATAGGAAATGAATTAGTTGTTTTAAAAGTAATATGAATAAAAAATATTGAAGATAAAAAATCTGCTAGTTATATTTTATTTTCACTGTATAAAAAGGTTTTTTGGGAAAGCTACTGAAACTATTGAATTTTTGTATAGAGCACCAATGGACTCTTGATGAAGAATGTACATACATGATATTTTTTTGCTAAACTGTAAAAAAGGGAACATATTTTTCAGGTAAATAGTTTTTCTTTCATCCATCTATCCATCCATCAGCCAATTAAGGTCCACTGCTGGACATAGTCCCACCCCAATCAATTTTATTTATTGAAAAATTATATGGCGCTATGAGCTATCAATAAAGAAAACAAAAAAGGAAATAGAATATTCTTTTAGTGACATGACCACGACAAGACATCACTGCAGTTGCACCTACAAAAAATCTTCCGACTACCAATAGAAAAAGCAAAAACAATAGATATTTTCTAAGCTCTAGCATTCTCCATGTATGAATGTTCTAACATACCAATAAACAATAGCTAATCTAAAAACTATTTATAAACAAGAAAATTAAAAGCTACGTAACAAAGTGCGCTTCGCATAACACAAACATTGAAAATTGCTTGCGGAACATAAATAACCTTTGCAGTTCTGGGCTGGTGGACTAAATATCCACTGTCCACTATACGTTAGCCCCGTTTTTAAAAGTTCTGCAGATTGAATTTTAATTTTTACGACGGGAGTAACGATCGAAGAAGTTTAAAACGTCAATGACTATTGATACTTATCTGCCATCCCACCAGCCAGCGAAGTGGACTAAGGCCTCCTCGCAGTTGTAAAGAAAGTCCGCGCCTTACAGTGAAAAGAGTTACAGAACTTCGTCAAACTGGTCCCATTGCTTAGTTGATAAGCACGGGCTTCTATAACTGTAAGGGTTTACGCCTTAGTCCACCAAACTGGGCTAGTGTGGTTTGGCAGAGTACATACCTAAGAACTTAACGAAACGTATATTTCCAATTTAGTTTGAATCACTGTAACTTTACAATAAATACAGATTTATGATCTTTTTAAAACTACCATTTCCGAATCATTATTAACCATCAAGCCCTATCATTGTTTGTATCATTCACAATATCAGGCAAACATATTCAGTCTCACTGTATTTCACTGCCACTCAAAATTAGACCTTGTTCCCACAGCATAGAATACTCTTCCGTTCCCCATGGAATTCATAATGAAATTCTGCCAATATCGTTGACTGGTGAAGTGTCGATTCCGATACGCGTTCCGATTTGCCTTCTTTTTCCATTTGGCTAGGTTTTTCGGCTATTTCCATCGCGCCCATGCGATCAAAGGCTTTTGGCTTTTTAAATTAAAAAGAATAGTTGAATTATTCTCCGTAGTACACTTTATTTTATAATGATAAAAAGGGGAAATTTATATGGTAGCATGTGAGAGCCATCTTCACTTATACTACAAACCAGAGGTCGGCAACACGCGGTTCAAAGACGTCTTGTTTGCGCCCGTGGATGTTTAGAAAATAAGTTAAACAATACTTAGTATATGCTTCTCGTTTGGCGGATAAGCATTTGGGAGTCATTCTAGGAATGGCAACTACAAATATGATTGCCAACATACAAGAAAAATGTGTAACAGTTGTTAGTAGTGGATAAAAGGATACCGAACACTTCTATAAACTATTTGAACTAAACTCCCATATACAAATTTAAGTAATAATTAGGCTTGTTGAGATAATGACTCAAATATAATACCTAATATTTAAATATACATACGTACATAGCTACATACCTACTCCTAAGAATTTATTGACAGAAATATTTAACCCGGGACCTCAAGATCGCACAGCACATACTAGTACCGCTAGACTATGTATGAGTCAATCATGTTACACACTGCGGTATTATAATTAAAAACGAAGCAGTACTGATAAAGAACCCTTTTAATAATTGCAATAAAACGTTGGAAGCTGATTGGTATTCATCAGGGCTGTCGGGCGCGCCGCATCCTCTCATTCCTACAGGAGGCACGTTCCAATGTTTGCACTTTTAATTTTCCGCATTCTACTTCGCTAATAAAGGCTTTGCCATTTATTACCATCAATTTTCAAAAGTAATTAATTAACGCCTTTAATGTAAATGATATGTCTGTCGTGGTTGAGGAATGTCATGAGAAAGGATGAATTATAAGTAAAAAGGTTATGAATATGAAAGTAGGAGGAAGGACAAGCAGAGGAAGGCCAAAGGAAAGAGGGATGGAGTGCGTGACTAAAGATATTAAAGAAAAAGGGGTGACTGAAGACATGACGGCTGATATGGATGTGTGGAAAGATATAGGTAACATACTACTGTCCTAAAATGAAATTGGGAACAGGGCAAGGAAATGATGATGAACTAAATAAAATGAAATAATACTTATTTTAAATATAAAATGTCAAATACATCTCTTAGATTCAATCATTTCAAGATTAAATCTACCATCAAAGGGTGGTAAAATTTGGAAGGCATTTATCACTAGAGAAAAACTGGGAGAAACTGTGGTGTTGCTGTTTTCATATCAAGAGTAAAAATTGCAAGGTCTTTAAATTTAAAACCAATGTAATAAAACACTGCTTAAATAAAACTATAACTTTAAAATAAATGATCATAATATATTTTGCATTAACATCACAGCTTTAATTTTAATCCCGGCAACACCGCATAATTTTGAGGTTATGTTCGCGCCATCGTAATTTTGATAGGTTATAAAACGATTAACGCTCTTCAGGAATGTTTACATGGCGATATTTCCAAGAACGCTGTAAAAATATTTACCGGGAAGCTTTGACGGGCGTTTTATGATGTCAGTGAATAAATATCAAGCGAATATTATTTTTTATACTGGAACATTATGTTTGCTGTATACAGTAAACTAACGTGGAGATTTTATACCTTTAATGTTTATAGATATTGAAACCGTTAAAGGCGTTGATTAGATTTTATACTTATTGACTCATTTTTAATGGGGCCTATTTTGTCGTGCAATTTGATGATACCGGGTTCGATTTCTATTTTCTATTAAGATTTTGAAACGTAGCGACGCTAATTCACCTCTGCTTGCCTCTTTGAGCACTTCTGTATAAAGTCCATATATCTAACTTTAGGCTTTAATACGAATATATTTTCTTCGTTTTCGGGAAGTTTTTAAAGTACATACTTCCGATCCTATCGACTGTAGCTTAATGATATATAGCCTACAGCTTTCCTTGACAAATGAATTATTCGACAAAAAAAAATATTCAAACCAGATCATCGCGTACTTTATAAATTGGTATAGACACAACGCCTTTTTTCTCATCACACAACGAGACAATACACTAAATGTATTTAAAACTCCTTAATATAAGCTTAAAAAATGTTTTTAAAACCCAAACCTCATATAATCCCATAAATCCAGCGATTTTACCCCATCAAAGCTCAGTAGTAATCCCCATTACTCCAGTATCCACTCGAAGGGTGTCCCGGGGGATATCTCCGCTTCCCGGATCGATCATTTGGAAATTATTGCGTTATAAGATGCGAGGAACGATATTTTAAAAAGTTCTCCAGAATATACAAGAGTTTTCTAGTATTTTTATCTCTCCCGCTTGGTATAATGCTCTGGCGTTTTTAGTTGCGGATTAAAATTACTAGATTTGTGCAGCGGCTTCGGTTATGTTAAATATTTCTTTAATTAACAAATATCAAAAAGAGGAAAGGTTTATATTTTTCAAACGTATACTCTACCAATTCTATGTTTTACAAAAAAAATTATATTAACAGAAGAAATACAAAGGACGACTCGTCAAGGTATTCCGATAACTTAATAAAAAATCATTTTAAAAATCCATTATTTTAAAAATTATTACGTTGAAACACTGCTAAGACTTAAAACGAAATCTCGAGATTCTATGAAAATGTCTGGCTGCTAAGATTTTTATTTAAGGTGCATTTTCTTTTTCATAAGCTGCTTTAGTAAAGTGGCTGCCTTGCACCTAAGGGTAAGCACAAAGCAATTAAAAAACAAAGATGGCTATCAAGAAAGGCGGGCACCTGCCGACAGAAGGTATTTTTTTGTTCTTTTTACCGTGATTGTTCTAGTAATTTTTTAAACAGAACAATGCTGTAAAAAAAAGTAAATCTTCAGACAGTAGACGCTTCCAAAATTGCATCAGATGTGCATTTTTAGAGCGTGAAAACTTGCTGTCTTTTTTATGGTTCCTTTCAATATAATACGATTTTCATAAAGAACTAAGTAGAAAGACGAAGAAGAACAGTGAATACACTGTTTTCTGGAAATTTACGTAGCAGTTCTAGATTAATAAACCCAAGATATACAATTATAAAAGCGTGCAAAGGTGTACTATTAAAAAAAGGGGAATAATAGGCGGTCTTAACGCTGAAAGCTATCTCTTCCAGGCCATTTTTTGATGGATCAAGACTTAGAAATATGTGACAACCAATAGCGATTATTTGAAATTTTTGTCATTGATTGTGTAATTATAGTAAAATGCACACCTGACAGAGAAGTGGCGACATGCCAAAAATATCAATTTCCTTTCTAATCTTAATCACCTCTTTCAGACACGTTTGTATGCAATAGTACCTATAGAACTTTCTGTACAACCAGCCTATTCGTATATTGCGGAAGCGCATCGAGTGCGTTATGCAACTCTTGGCACGCGGTGTTGGATCGGTGCCTGGGAGGGGATTAAATCATCAGTGGCTGGTTATCTAACCGCGCAATCATTTAACGTTCCCTTATGTATAAACATGACTGCATGCGGGATAACTCCTATCTTTTGTGTGGGATGTAGAGCCAATCCAGTTGTATAAAGCAACATTAATATGTCTAGTAAATAAATCCATATAACGTAATTTATTCTTAGCCTACCGCCGTTTGCAGCTCTACGAAGGCCGTCCTGAGTTGGCGCCAACCATCCCGGTGTTGAGCAGCCCTTAAGCGCAACCTCCACTCTATCACTTGTCTTTTCTAACGGCTAAGGGCAAAATCCCCCCAAATAAAATATATGGCTCAATAAAAATCAATTTAGGTTATCAGAAACCATTATATCTTGATCATAATTGGCAGTGATGGCCTCGAGGTTTGGGCGCGCGGTCGAGAATCTCGACGGTCGCGGGTTCGAACCCCAGGCACACACCTCTGACTTTTCGAAGTTATGTGTGTATTCACAATGAATTATCACCTTCTTTATCGGTGAATGAAAACATCGTGATGAAACCTGCACACGTAAGAATTCTTAGGAATTTCTTAGGTGTGTAGTCCGCCAACCCGCACTAGGCCAGCGTGGTGGACTATGGCCTAAACCCTCTCAATGGTAGAGGAGACCCGTGCTTAGCAGTGGGCGTATATGGATTGATGAAGAAGAAGAAGAATTGGCTAATCGTCAAAAGTAGACATTAGCCCTTTAATAAAAGGTTCACCTGTTAAAAGTTTTTAAATATTATTGAGATCATTACTCTTATACAACTACCTTAATTTCTTTAATGAACTGACGGTAAGCATTATAATTATGATCTAATGGTCATACTTGTAATAGTTAATTATAACTTTCTCAATTACTTCTTTGTTCCCCTTTCATTCCGCAGGTCATTTTAAATCACTCAGATAAATCGTAAACCAGATAAATTTTTCGCAAACAAATTATTTTCAAATCAACATTTCATTATATCAAATAAATAGGTAAGTCTTAAAGTTAAATGAAATCTTCAAACTTCCTTGACTGACAACCAAAGACATTAATACATCATACCTGATTCTAAATTCTAACTTGACACTCACAAGTTCGACATAGCTTGTGCTAGCTGAAGAGATCGAAAATCCACAGACACTAAAGCTTCAAGATGCATAAATTTAATCGCTCCTGTAGGTTTACAATGTAAGTAGTTTGATAGCAGCTCTGTTTAAACAGCTATGTTTAATCCTGGGATTATGTGGATCATCATCCGTTTCAAAGATATTAAAACATATATTTTTATAACGTATTACTATATAGTTTCCCGAATAATTTAACCATAGGTACATGACCCTTTAAATTCACTATGAATTATCGTGGATTTGACTATGTCACAGCTGACTTCTCATTCTACAAACAGTCTCTAAGTTATAAAAAAAAATCCTCCGTTGGCCTTTCAACACAATATTTATTTCGAAAATGTTCAGTATGTTCTGTTATGTAGTCCTCAAATGCGCTAAGCTGACATATTGCAGGTCGATATGCCATAGCTCTTAACGAATTGTTTACTTTACCACTATCCAGTAGCATACGATTATGCACCAGCATATAAGCAACTTGTCAAGGTCGCGGGACGTCGCTGGCTGCAGGCGGCTTCCGACCGATCCCGGTGGAAGTCATTGGGGGAGGCCTATGTCCAGCAGTGGACCAAAATGGTCTGATGATGTTGATATTAGCAACTTACTTATCACGACGCACTGACCTATAATGAGTCCTAGCCTCCAACACCAAGAGACACTATTTAGACCTATTTTGTGCTGTTTCTTGCCATGGGATGACGTGAAATTCGCACAAGTCTTTCTCAACTTCAACCTTCTATCTAAATGTTATATTTTCTATGATAAAAATTAATAAAAAATAATTTCCCAGCTAAAGGATTCAACCGCCGTTTAGCTGCGGAATGTTATAAACGTTGTTGCATTTTACCCGTTGTGCGAATCCCGCAGCTGTAAACTAGTAATATTTCACGAGGCTACCCAGCCACCCGGGTCTCTCTAATGGGCTGTACTAAGCCTTTGATCCCTAATAAATTGTATGATGTAGTTTTGACCTTAATTCTCATCCGATTGGAGATTGGAGTTTAATTAAACCCAATTTTTGGTGAGATTAGTTTTTGTTTTGTTGTAGTATTTCGGGCTATTATACATATTTAAACTTACACGTGTGTGCTAAAGGTTATGTAAAGGCGTTTTTCTACACCCAAACTTGTCCTGTTGTATTTATTGCACGGAATAAAGGGAGGGTAAACGATGAACTAAGGCCTAAACAGTTGTAGAGGAGGTCCGACCTCCTTCCTCCCTTTGCTACCATGATGACTAAGAATGACCTAATGAAAAAGCCGACACGACAATGGCCATTCCGAGAATCGAATCCACACTATACACTTTTGCCGGCGAACCATACATGTATAAAAACTTTTCGCAATCCTACACTGCTTTCACACATCTCATCTATACTATCTATACTAATATTATAAAGAGGTAAGGTTTGTGAGTTTGTATGTTTGTATGTTTGTGACGTTGTAGAAAGTAAACTCGGAATCTACTGAATCGATTTTGAAAATTCTTTTACCAATAGAAAGCTACGTTTTTTGTGAGTGTCAAAGGCTATATTTTAGTCCGCAAAATGATAAGACTTTTATTGTAGCAGGATTTGCGAAGTAAGTCGGAGAAAAAACGGCCGAACTAAACCGTTTTTTGTAAACGCTACCTTAACCATGGAAAATATATAGTTGAGTCCTAGAGAAAAGTTGTAGAGTTTGATAATGTCTACAAAAAAGTCAGCGGTAGCATATGTTTAACTTTTAGGGTTGATTCAATATAACCTCTTTTATGCTAACTAAATTTGTTATAAAATAAAGCAATGTTTTTGAAGGTATTTTTTTAAAGATTATATAAATCCTTATCCAAATAAATGCGTTATTTAGTATAAGTATTTAATTTATAAGAAATTTGCCCTTTACATCATTTGATTTCAATGAGTATCTTAGAAGATATCGCAGTTTCAAAATAATCATCAAGCGCGCAATAACCGGCGCGTTACGGTTTCACGTTTAAATAATTTTACCGATTTGTATTATTTTTGGTATGGGCATACATAGGACTCTAAAGAGTAAAATAGACTATAATTTATTTTCTTTCTGGACTCAACCCTGTAGTCTACGCGGACGAAGTCGCGGGCAACAGCTAGTATGATATAAAGTCTTTCCATTCCAGCTGAGTCCTTGAAAACAGAAAGTAAACAATCAGTAGAAAAAACACATAAATTCAACTCAAGGACTGGTTGTTTATGCGATAACAAATCGGGTTATCCGGGAACGTGTGCCGCATCCGGTTATGGCCGGATCAACGGTTTATTATATTATCTGGTTGTTTTGCTATTTCCATTTGGAGAATGCAGGTTTACACTGGAATGCTTGTCACAACGAATCTTTAAGTTGATTTTGGTTAAGGTGACCTGTGTTGATTATTACATACATAATCATAAACGTCAGCCTAAATACGTCTCACAGCTGGGGATAGACCTCTTCTACCATTGAGAGGATTTAGGCCATAGTTCACCATGCTTGCTTAGCTTGGGTTGGCAAACTACACACCTAAGAAATGCCTAAGAATTTTAGGTGTGCAAGTTTCACCACGATGTTTCTCTTCAGCGTGAAAGCAAGTGATAATTCGTCGTGAATTCACACCTAGCTTCGCAAAGTCTGAGGTGTGTGCCTGGAATTCGAACATGCAACCGTTTGACCGCCAGCCTAAACGTCGCTTTGCTTTATGATCATTAAATAAAGTAAATTCCTTACATGCTCGATCCAGGATAAAATTACTATTGCAAAAGTCTGTTACTAAATTACGAACATATTTCTAAACACTCCTGCTTTTCCTTCCTGACTTTAACTTTGGCACATTCATTTGAAATTGCCAATTTATTATAACTTTAATTAATTATCTCCTTACTTACATGACAGAAGATGTATAAACCCAAATAGATAAAATCTTTCATCTATTTCATCTATCAGTCAAAGCACTTAAAACATCGCAATCCGTTGTATTAAAACATCGAAACAATGCAATAAACCAGATTGGAATGAGCTGCACGAACACTCGTGAACCGGTATGAAAATTTATTTGAGTGGAAATCGCAGTTCGGTTATATTTTTCAACAATATTTCACGGACTCTCGTGAAATATTGCTGAAATTTGACATTTGAACAGCGACCCAGCTATTGCGTAACACTTTTCGAGTTCGCATTTGACTTGCCTCGTGTTTGCGCCAATAAATATCGCTTTTACGAGTAACGCCCGCAGATTAGTACGGGTTGGTATAGGTTTTGTCAGTTTTAGGAATAACTATAAATTCTATGATTTTTAGGGTTCTTAGTTCTAGCCTCGAAACGCTTGTAAATTAGTAAATTAACGCCTAGTCCTAGACAGTTGAAACATTGGATGTACATATGTGTGTTAACCACATCGATAAAGTGCTGATAAATAAAATCATAAAAAATATTTTTTCGGGGTCCTCCCAATACACATCCGATATTGTGGGGTATTATATGATAGTTCTTTTAAAATATCGAGAGATTGCAATGATGATTTTCCGACTTAAATACCTATTAGCAAATATTCAACTTTAAAACGTTTTGTTTTAAATATGGTGTCGACGAAAGTAAAAAAATCCTGATTTTTTTACAAATATACTGCAAAGCATATACAAGCAAAGCAATTAACTGCCTCGTAATGTCCCATACAAGTATGTGCCGTGTGATCTAGAGGTTCTGGGTTTGATTCCGGGTACAGTAGCGTTATTGATTTTCATCAATACGAAAATTCTAAGTAGCAACAACTAGTTTTAAATAGTGCACAAAAAACGAAGGTTGCACATATTCACCTCTGCAATACAAAGTTGTTTATGTATGCGTGTATTATGTATTACGAACCTACGGTTTATATTAAAACACTTAACAACATGAAAGCTTAATAAAACCTCTACAAGAACACGATATTTTTCGTGTCCCATAACACGCAATGAAGGAAAAGTACTCGTCAATCCACTAAAGGTCATATAGATATCCTTTTTTGTTTGCCACAGAGTAATAGCAATTGTTATAAACAATTTTGTACACTTAACCTTGCCAAAAATGGGTCTGTAAACTTTTTTCCAAGGACCAGAGATATAACTAATTATTATCTAGCAAATATAAAAATATAAATTATACTTTATGGATCCAAGTCCTGTCAATTCCATAAAAAGATTGTTTGTCTTGCTCCTAAATTGAATTGCCTGATGACATACAGAGGCCCCAGGTTCGATCCCCAGGTTGGACCACATGTTAGTGAGTGGGTTTGGGCCTTAGTCCACAAAGCCTAGTGCGAGATGGCCGAGTACACACCTAAGAAAGTCCTAAGAACTTTTACACACATAATCTCAAAAGTCAGAAGTATATCCGAGGTTTGAACCCGCGCCCACCAATATTCTCATGCGCTCTGCTAAGCCTCTATCAATACTTAAAAAAGGATTTAAGGTTTATTACTCAATATCTTTCCCGGCCTTGTAAACATATCGTTCGTGGAAAATTCATCAGAATTTCTAGGCGTTTGTTAGAATAAAGTTAGCTTTTTTGTATTCAGCTTTCAGGAAATCGACACATCGAAATTCAGTTTTGTTATACCGTTGATATAGGTTTTTCAATCTAAATGTTCTAAAAATGGACTGCGTGGGCTCCAAGCGTTCAGTTGCTGCATCTGTTAAAGATTTTTCCCTGAAAAACGTACCTATTTAATATTCCAGTTTTCGCCACGTGGGAGTAGGCAGAGATATTGGTCTTTTCTTTACACAAACATTTTTATAACTATCATCATCATCAACTGCCTTTAATTCGTCCACTGTTGGATATAGGCCTCTAATATGGCACATGACTATGATTAGGAAAACGTCAAATTTTTTTGTCGAGATTTTTTTTATCGCCACTGGGTTTTTAATCACCGTAGCTCTTACCTGCCTCATTTTTGAATCACGATCTGAATACATCTGTATACAACGATCTGTATTATTTGTATTTAACGAGAACTTTTCTTTCTTCTTATCTTATTGCTAAATTCACAGATTTTATACTTAAAAATATGATTACTATTTAATTTTCAATTTCAATTTACCATCGCTTTACTCAAATCATCAATGGAACGTAAAAAGTTGTCTGTTGCTTTTTCCTTAACCCGACTGTATGTAAGCCGTGATTGCAAACGATTGGCAACGCATAAGCATTGGTAGTTAACAACCAGTATTACCCGAGATGAATTGTATTCACAACTCCCCTGTTTCCGATACACGCATTGAAAGCCTTGATGTTACACGAGCAAGCAATTTTATCTTCTGTGCTATTGACGTTCATTTTCCTCATATTCATGGATTGTGTAATTAAAGCGGTAGAAAATATATTATGGGGTACCGTTTGGGGTTTGATTTGGCATTGGAAGAGCAGAATATATGTACATATATGTTCATAATAAGAGCTGTCTTATAATATGGATCGGAGTGTTAACCTATGAAGAAGTCGGGCGAAAGAATACGCATACAGAAGAAATGCGAATGTTACGATGGATGGAGTGAGGAATGAATACGCAATAGGGGAAGTTTGAAACTACATTCTGTAATAGATGCTGAAAAAAAAACCATCTGTCGTAGTACGGGATGAATCATATGCAGGTAAAAAGGTGATGAGTATGAAACTTGAAGGAGAGACAAGAAGAGGAAGGCTGGAGAAAAGATTGATGATTGAATAAAATAAATGATTGAGTCTGTGACAGAAGATATAAAAGGAAAAGGAGTGAATAAAGACATGATGACTGATAGAGATGGTTAGAAGATTAATCATACTGCACTCACCCCAAATAAAATTGAGAAGAAGACAAAGATATGATGATGACATAAATACGTAATTTAAAGACGAGAGCACAGTGCTCTAATAGTAGTTATTTACGAGTATAAGTATATAGTATAACTTTCCAATGCATGTCAATCAAAGACCGTTTCAAACCCTTTGTTTAGCGTTAAGCTTTGGATGCGAAACGAAAATAGCTCAAGAAGCGTTATATCCGATGGCTATCAAACGCCCATTGTTCTACAGACTACGATACGTACCAAAGGTTTCGTGTTGCAGGTTACTGTATGTGCTCATAAAGACGTTGTTCGTCATTATTTTGACGGCTGGAGTGGTTAAGTGAATTTTCGGGGATTGAAAGTACAAATGTTTACGGATAATAAGAACAGGCCACCACCTATGCCTATACTTTCTTTTATGGAAGGAAAGCGTTTTCAACTCCTCTGTTCGGTGCCTCGGGAAAGGCCGTGAGGGGTATGTCACGGCACGCAGAACAATTGTCCTCTTAGTTGAGTTGGATGCGTAACCAAAATCCCAAATTCAAATCCAAACCAAAATCGCCAGCATAGCGACTAAAACCTCTAGGTGACCATCTCGCAGATTTATTTTTGTTTTCTTTTACCGATAAAACAAGTGATAATTCATTATGAATACGCACATACGAAAAGTCAGGGTTGTGTGCCACAACGAACCCCAGGGTTAGAACCCGCTTCCTCTGTTATTCTCGGCCGTACGCCTAAACTTCGAGGTCATCCCTGCTGCGCCACGGGACTGACAGTATATTATTAATCTCTATCAAAGAGAAAACGAAATAAAAATATATTTTCATTGATCTTGAAGTTCACTACCCTCTAGCATTCGATCTTCAACGCATCGCCTTTCAATCACAAAACGGTGGAATTATTCAAAGGTAAAGTTGTGACAGCGTTGAAGTTTTAATGAAAATTTCCCCGTATTCAAATTGCTTCGTCAAGGTTTGCGGATTAAAGAACTTCGTGCTAATCTCACTTCTCGGTTTTCAAGTTTCAACCCTCGGGAAATTATCCTGTTTTAACTACTGTTTGGTATCTTTATTTGTCTGTGTTTTTAAACCTGAGATCTTTGTACATTTATTTACGGATTCTTCATAAAATGTCTAATATTGTTTAAAATTTAAAAATAAATATTTAGGAAAAGCAACTTTAATCTGTTTTAAAAACTGAAAGAAAAGTCGTTCAACTAAGTATAAAATAAATAAGTCGTCATGGCCTCGAGGCTTAGTCACGCAGTCGAGAATTATGGGTTTTAACCCCAAGTACACACCTCTGACTTTTCTAAGTATGACACAAGCAATTGTCTCGGGTTGGGGATCGAACACGCGGCCTCTTATTCGCTAGCTGGTGTCGAGCTAACTGCGCCACAAAGGCGTAAAATTTCAATACACAAAGCAAACATCATTTCCGATATTTTAAAATATTATTAATTATTTGTATATAACCTAGCCCTCTGGCTAGGTGGGGTGACGATATCCGCAAGGTGGCTGGCAGCGTTTGGATGAGAAGAGCCAAAGATCGAGCCCAGTGGCGTGCCATAAGAGAGGCCTATGTCCAGCAGTGGACGAATTAAGGGCTGTTGATGATAATGATGTATATAACCTTTTACCCAAAAAAAATCTACTATTTCAGCCATAAAATATCAGAGATGCTAGTAAATAAACAAACTTTTTAATACAACTGTGATTGGTTTCTACATAACAGTATTGGAAACTGTCAGCTTTTTCATTTATCTCCGTGAAATGGAATGTAATTGGTCATATCCGTGCCCCAGATAGATTGAAATGAAGGGACGAAATCTCGTGCAAATTCGAAACAGCAATGTTCATCAAAAACTGAGGCAGGTAATAGCGAGGGTGATCACAAACCCAGTGGCGATATTAAAAATCCCCGCAAAAAATAACAATTTTGACGTTTTCCATATAACCATAGGTGGTTAAAGTATGTGGTTTGTATGGAAAACCTCAAAAATTTTATTTTTTGTCGGGATTTTCTTTAATGCCAGGGGGTTTGTAATCATTATCGCTATTACCTGCCTCAGTTTTTGATCACGGTCTAAATACACTCTGTATAATGTAATTGAGCTTAATTACGGCATAATAGGAATGGCTCTACAGCATATTACTAGGCCAATACTTTCTAAAACGATATTCTAGTATAAAATACATCATCTTTAAATATAAAATGAAGTATTTCATTACACTTCATATTTAAATCCTACAATCCCTTCCCCTTCATATTTAAGCACATAATACTTTACACAATAGTTCCGGATTACCAAGAAGTGGCTAACTAGAAGCTAAGTTGGGTAGTTTCAACAATGCACTTATGTGCTCTATATGCTAAGAAGCTAGGAGGAAGACTTCCACTTAAATATGATATGAAATGGTAATAAATTTACTCGGATTGACTTGAACGTAAACGTAAACGTAACATCATAAATAGTATTAGCCCATATATGTACGTTATGTTCCACAGCTGGGTACAGTCCGCCTTTACACCTGGAAGAGTTTAGGCCTCAGTCCACCACGCTAGCCTAGTTGGAGTTAGCACACTACACATCTAAGAAATTCCTAAGAACTTATGGATGTGCAGGTTTTATTACGTTTTTCTTCACCGTTAAAATACGTGATAATTCATTATAACTTCGAAAAGTCAGAGGTATGTGCCTGGGACTAGAACCAGCAACCGTAAAATATATATTATTCCCCAATTTGAAATTAATCTCAGTGTTGTATAGGATTGATTTCATTGAAATTGTATACCGCAATTATATTTAATAATTAGTAATACAATACAGGCTCTCTAACAGGCGGTAAAAATAACATCCTATTAAAACCGTAATGGATACAAAACAACCCCAAAATCACGTAAATCGCATGTATTTTATTCGAATCACCGACCATGGCACCTGAAGGAGAGTATTATATATTTAACATACATCGATCGGCCGATAAACGAACGACGCCGGTAACCTTTCCATGTTCAAGTATGCGACATTAATTACCAAATACCGGAATAAACTCTGTTTAATAATATATATTGTTGAATTCTTGATGTGGATCACGTAGCGTGATAATGGGAGTTTAAATTGTGAAGGCCTCGAGGATTAGGCGGTTAGAAATCTCAGCGATCGCTGGTTCAAACAAGTTCCCTTTTCGAAGTAATGTGAGTATTCTAAATAAATTACCACGCACTTTTACGCTAAATGAAATCAACGGGAGTAAACCTAAAAATTTTAAGGTATTTCTTAAGTGCGTAGTCAGCCTACCCGCAATAAGATAAGCCACCGTTACTATACTTAGCGCAGTTAGCAAACATTTACTGAAATGAGAGGCCACGGATTCGATCCCCGCATCTAGACATGTGTAATGTGTATCTTTGACTGACTTATAAATATAAGTTTCGAGCAAAAAGTACGAGACACTTTTCGCTCGAAAAGAAAAGTTTTTGATATCCACGAAACAAGGCTAGTATCTTAGTGTGGGGTTGAAAATATCCATATGTGGTCAGCCAACTCTCATTCAGCCAGCGTAGTAGTCTAAGGCCTATCCCTTCTTATTTCTAGAGAATTCTCGTGTGCAATATATAAAAATACGAATTTACAAATGCTTATTTGACGTAATTGCTTAAAATGTTTTTAAACTCGTGAGACAGCGAACGGAAATCGGGGACGGAATACGGTCTGCGAAATTTCCGTAGCGAACTTTTAGTACTGTGAAAATGTCACTGAGAATCTATTATGTTTTGCAGTCTAACTAATAGACTAAAAGTATATGGAATAAACGAGCATTTAAGATTTCTCCGCAAACTAGTTTTGCCAAAATCTAATGCTTTTCACATCCTTTTAAAGCTGAATGCTGTAGATGGAAAAGGTAAAGATAACATTATATTTTAAAACATAAAACCAAAACAACTTAAATGTGGTGGAAAATCAGTAGTCTCATTACTTAGAGAGATCTCTTCCAGACAACAAAGCGTGATTGAAAATTAATAGTTCATCAATTATATTAATAAGGTAAATACTTTTTCCTAACAACTGCATACATTTAATACCTATGGTTGTAGGGAAAACGTCAAAAAATTTATCTTTTGTCGTTTTAATTTTTAATGCCAATGGATTTGTGATGACCTTAGCTATTACCTGCCTTCGTTTCCGATTACGGTTTGAATACACCCTGTATATATTTCTGTCGGGGTGGAAACGAAACAATAAAAAGGATTTTTATATTATTCCTAACATTTGAAGGCCAACATACGACATTGCGTGGAAAATATCAAAAGATGAAGTACAACAATGACCTTTGGGTAATTTCGTGACAAGGAGCGTGCGTTTTAAAAACACAATGCGGCAATATAGCTGCCTAGTTAGTCTAAAGTTAGAGCTGAGGAATACGATCAGAGGTACTGGGTTTATTTCTCATGTGGGACCAAAGTTTTTTGAGTTTTTCCTTTGTTTAGAAGTTGGAACAGTTATTCTTACAGGAACGATGGTCCATGGTATTTTTGAAGGAAATTTAAGATTGTTATTGTCTAGAATGCTTCTATTTTTTTTCTTAAATTATTTGTTAAACTTATACATAATTCCTTTTACATTAACGTGTAATACGCAGGTACATGATAAATAAACCAACATTTCATTTAATTTTACTTGGTTGAAAACGCCAAAATTTTCGTATTCATCAACATTGACTACGAGTTTCATTAAAGAATATTATTCATCCACGTGGCCTTATCACATGTACACATGTACATTGTTTTCAACACTCATACAAATTTTTCATAAAACCTTTGCGAGCTTACACCAATATTTCGACCGCACTTGACCGGAATAAACTTATTTTTATTTCACCAACGAATAAAACAGGTGTAACAGCGCTGGTTCACTAGTACAAGGTTCTATGTTACAATTTTAGCACTTATTTAGTTATTAATACTATGAAATTCTATATAACTCACAGAATGTGTGCGAACACGAAATGGCAAAATGGTTGTACTCCCACAATTTCCTAACTAATATAATTATAGCTTCACTTTTAAGCGCTTGTGTATTGCTTGTGAGATTCTATGAGTTATAACTCGTAGTATTCATAACTAGATATACTATATACTCAGCCTATCGCCGTCCACTGCTGAACGTAGGCCTCCCCAAGAAAGCGCCAACCATAACTAAATAAGTGACTTAAGTCTTCTTCTTCTTCTTCTTCATCAACCCATATTCGCCCACTGCTGAGCACGGGTCTCCTCTACCATTGAGAGGGTTTAGGCCATAGTCCACCACGCTGGCCTAGTGCGGGTTGGCGGACTACACACCTAAGAAATTCCTTAAGTCTTATTAATAACTAAATAAGTGCTAAATTTGTAACATAGAACCTGTAATACTGAGCCAGCGATATGATTTGAGAAAACAATACACAAGCGGTTAAAAATGTAGCAATAATTATATTTGTTAAGAAAGTGTGGGAGTGCGAGCATTTTGCCATTCCGTTTTCGCCCACACCTATTGATGACGTCAATGTAATGCATCCTCTGTGTACTCCAACCCTTCTTAGAAATAGTTCCACAATTAATTTCGATAACGTCATGGCCTCGAAGTTTAGGCATGCGGTCGAGTATCGCGGTCGCGAGTTCAAATTCATACATGTCGGAATTTTGGAGTTTATTTCCAATGAATTATCACTTGCTTTAACGGTGAAGGAGAATATTTTGAGGCAATTTGCACACTTAATAGCTCTTAGAGGTTACTTAGGTATGTAGTCTGACAACCCGCATTAGGCTAGCGTGGTGGACTGAGACCTAAACCCTCTCAGTTGTAAAGGAGAACGAGATCCAGAACAGGAATATAATATGTTCATTGTTCCTTAATGATAAATTATGAAAGTAAGCTGAGTTTATTCATTGCTTGAAATTGTCATAAAAATCTATTGTAAGATTGACTTTACTTATTAAAGTTAGTTTAATTTAATTTATTTGAGTATGATTTAGCCTGCTTTATTTATTGATGCTTGAGGAAATTAGAATACTTAAGTAGTAGTTTTAATGTTAATAACTATCATTTATTATTAAGCTATTAAGTTTTGATTATAATTCCACAAAGTTATGAGTGAAGTGGCAAATATTTTAATTCATAAAGATGTAAAATAATTTTGCTTTTTATTTTACCTTCGCGTTCAAACCTTTTAATTATTTAGATACATTTTATATACTATCACATTTGGCCAGCAAAGTTTAGAAATGCGTTTAAGGAAATGACGGTATTATTGTATTTCCTAACGAAACAACTCAGAAAGATTTTGTTCGATCCGGAAATCAAACCCAGAATCAGATTCCACGAAACACATTTATGTCACACGCACAAATAAACATTTAAAATCAAATTAAGTATTAACTCAACAATAACAATATCACTGACGACTACTTAAAATTTAATTCTATAGTAAAATTCTATACTAGTGCGACAAAATATTAATAAAAGTGTGTAGAGATATGCAGTGATGGCCTCGAGGTTTGGGCGCGCGGTCGAGAATCTCGGCGGTCACGGGTTCGAACCCCAGGCACACACCTCTGACTTTTCGAAGTTATGTGTGTTTTCACATTGAATCATCACTTGCTTTAACGGTGAAGGAAAACATCGTGATGAAACCTGCGCACCTAAGAGTTCTTAGGAATTTCTTAGGTGTGTAGTCCGCCAACCCGCACTAGGCCAGCGTGGTGGACTATGGCCTAAACCCTCTCAAGCGTAGAGGAGACCCGTGCTCAGCAGTGGGCGTACATGGGTTGATGAAGAAGAAGAAGAAGAAGTAAAGATTAGATAGAATGTCATATAAGCGTAATAAGGATTTCCTGGGACACTGTTTGAAACTTCGACTTAGCTTCGGACCGACGCAGAGTGTAGAACAAATAATATAGACAAATACAGACGACTCAGCGGGATGGGTACTTTCAACCTTACCAATCCCGGGTATTTATTCAGCTCGTTTAAACCTAGATGACAATTTGTTGGTTATTATTGATGTTTTTATGCTGAAACTGTATATGGGAGCTAGTAGTCGGATACCGATAGAGGCATGAATAACTGAATTGATTAGGGATGAATCGTGTGACAATATCAGTCGTTAAGGAATTATTGTGCGTTTTAACCGTAATATCCAATAAAAACTCTCGCAACTAACCAAAGATTCCAAGCTCCTATCCTCCTTATTTAAACCACACTTACCATTGCGCGCTTAAAAGGGCCACCACGCAATAGACATCTAAGATACACGTCAAGCTTTACATACTCAAGAGTATAGTCGAATTTTACATCATATGAAGAGAGGCCCGTAAGGCATGACGTCACAACTTGTATAAATGTGAATAAGTTTGTACAAAAGAACTCATTAGGGCAAGCAAACTTGAGTTACACTGCTTTGTGTTCACCCTTGGGATCGTCGGCTATTCCCGACTTGTCGACAAAACTCGACAAATATATCAAAGTGATTATCCTGCTAGAAATTTGAGTTAGGAGGTCTCAAGTAAATGTTCTTAATTGAGATATTTAGGGAGAGTTATGTGTTTGTAGTCTTTGTTTGTCTTGATAGTGTTTTAGGGCAGTTGGTTCGCTGGCATCTGGATAAGTCGTGGATTATATACTTGCACTGATTTTTTTAGAAAAGTTCACTAACACCAGAAAGGATATGTCAGCATGCCAAGCGTGTCGAACCTACGATTTTTTTCCAATAAAAATTCCTCCTTAATTAGCCTCGCCTCTTTTGCATGAGATTTATCACACACATCTCACACAAATCTCGAATACCTTTCATAGATACTAGCATGAGATATATAAAAGCATCAAATAAAACACAAACATCCCTATAAAACTGGAGACACCAAGATGATAATCGAGAATATTCTCCTTGACACACCAGTTCAAATTACAAGTTATTATGGCTGGGGATATTTATTACGTGTGTGACATGAGACGGCACCGTCACGGCGGCGACATTTGCAGAACAAAACGTGCTATGTTTTAACGGTGAAGGAAAACATCGTGAAGACACACACCTAAAAAGTTCATAATTTCTTGGTTGTTTAGTCCGCCAAACAGGACTAGGCCAGCGTGGTGGACTAAAGCTTAAACTCTCTCATTTATAGAGAAAGCCCGTGTCTAGCAGTTTGACGTATATGGGTTAATGATGTCTTCGTACTGATATGCTGAACGCTTTGGTTTGAGTGCGGTGGCGGGTAACGGAGGGATAATGGCTGCTCAATACCGGGATGGTTAGCGCTTTCTTGGGGAGAGCTACGTGTAGCAGTGGACGGCGATAAGCTGAGTATATACATGGAGAGTATTTTGTATGGGGACGAGTTTCGCCGCTTGTCTGTCACCTATTCTATTACGATCACACGCAAATGATAAAATTTCAAAGAGCTGGTATCGTTTGTCACGTTTATAAAAGTCTCTTTAAACGCCACTGAAGTGCTAAGAAACGGCCGTGTCAAACATTATTATGATAGTGTAAAGAAATTATGATATTTCTTTTGTAGTCTTGTTTAATTATTTTGCTCACAAAATAATTCCATTACATCTATTTGCATTCGTGCTTAAGATATGAAGCTATTCACCTGCTCTGTAGTAGAGCGTTTTTGCTTATCAATCGCAATTACACCGAAAATGATTGCAAAAGCCTTTTCAATTCAAAATCTTCGATATTATCTATAATAGATACATGCAAAAAGCACTACATATTAATGGACGGGCATAATCAATGGGCTCGCATGAAGTTCCAATAACGGGGTCCAATTAAGTTTGGGGTGAAGGACGACCCCGGGTGATAGACACGCGACCTCATGGGGTCATAGGGACGAGTACAAAATGATAAATTTAGAGCACTTCAAGTAATTTGTGACGTATTTACGATAAATACTGTAACGAAGGTATGAAATTCTATGGTAATTTTATAACTGCATAGTTATAGAAAAATATATTATTCTTAGAATAGGTTGAAACTTCTACATCTCAGCTCTGAAGGGAACTTTGTTTTAAATTCCTAATTAAAATGACTATGATTCTGTTGAAGAACTTAAACACATTTTTTAAGCATACGCAATTAACTTAAGCCTTTATTTTTCGTACAGGTAGACAGAAGTAAATTTCTACATTCATTTTCGCACATCGTATGTATAAGTCTCACATAACACTTTCGTTTACTCAGGTACAAGTCGAAACTCCGTACTAAGAATTACCTGATGGAAAACCCTATTATCACTTTGTCCGAGCCGGGAACCGACACCGGCACCTTCAGGTCGCACGGCATAACTTGTTTCGCGTAAACACGGAACAGTAATTATTTTATAAGGTGACTTTATCTGCAATAACGCTCTTAAATAAAGAGTGAAATAAAGCTTTAAAGCAATTCAGTCATCAATTCAATTTTTTATGAGATCATAATCTTACATGCCCCTAATCGTTATTATATTTTATACTTTTAGCATTTTTTTTGTTTTTTTCTATGGTTTAGTCATACAGATCAACAAACATCATAGGAAAAACATATATCTACATAAACCATTTTAGCAATATTCAGAACACAGAACATATTAATACAAAGATGTACAAGTAGGTACATATATACATTAGCAAAATTATTCTTACACTCACGTAAACTTCTATAATTCAGTAAAAACTACACTTTACAAAAATGATAACTTAAAGCATTTGACGCAACAAAAACAGTAACTAGAATATGACTACATGTTCATAGAATTTCTTGTCTGTTGTTCATTGGAATAAGATAATCTTTTTAACATGCGTGGTGTATTTATCTACGTGTACAAGGGGCTTAGCTGCATTAGATATAAAAAGGCTGCAGATGCCTTATAAATGCTTGACCAGAATAGATCAAGCACGTGACAAATCTCGGCAGTTGCGGGTTCAAATCCCAGATAGGTAGATTGCGAAGGAGAGCCGTGCTCGACAATAAGATGTGTGTGGAGTGATATTATTAATTTATGAGAAATTATTGTCAGCGGAGAATTTATGGATAAAATACCTATTTTATATGGCAACTAAACGTTATCCAAAAATGGATGAACATCACCTAAATAACTACAATAATTAAACTATGAAAAAAAGTGCAATATTTATTAAAATCTACATTCCGATCGAAGTTATATTTCTGTATTTATAGAACCCAAAAGCACCTTTCTGATATTATAAAAAAATATAGAAAATTAACAATATGTCTAATTCGTGTACTTATTAAGTTATTAAACAGAACGAACAGCTGATTCACTCATTATTTACATAATGAAAAAAATACTTATGATATACCATGAATTTTATTCCTCACAAAGGCCTACCTTATCCCAGACAAATAAAAATCAATCAACATAACAAACGTAAAAGACAACTTGTGAAACATCGAAATATAAAACCGATTTGTATACCTTTAAAAGTATAATAAATTATTATATTACAACTTACCTTAATGTGGATATTAAGCACTCGATCCCGCTGCACGGTAATTGTTTATGACAATTGTTTATATGTGAAAACACGACTTTGGTTATGCACGGACGAAACGTGCAACCCGCGAGACAGCTAAGCTGCGAATGAATGAAACCAGGGGTAGCTGTTGGAGGGCGGGGCTATACAGCTCCCGACTAACCTTCCAACTTAAATAGCACCTATACACCTTCAAAAATCTAGAGAAAAACGACTCCTCAATTCGCCAGCATTGTGGAAAACTCTGTGTGGTTCTGAGAATGTTATAACCCGCCTATTTGCGAAGGTCAAAAATCACGCAACTTTATTCTCTGATATGGGCTCCTCAACTCATCTGCGTTATATCGTCGGGGTTATATTGAAATTTTTAGCGGATTCGTGTCACCAATAAATGCGTTATGTTCTCATATGGAGGGCTATTTACATTCCTTGGTATATTAACAGATTATTTGCGGTATGGAAATGTAGGAATTCTTATTATTAAGCTAACTTAACTATTAAGTTATATTTAGTGTCTGGGCATGCTAAAAATGAGTCGTATAATAAATAGAAATATTATCTTCCTCAACACCTTTTAAGATTCATATAAAAAAAAAACAGTAATGATGGATCCCCCTTATTTACAACACTGAATAGCGGCATTTTCTTAAAATTGGCAAAACAGATGGTAAAGTAAATTCAAAATATATCGAAAAGCAACTTTAGATAAGCAGGCATATATTCATCTTATCACAACACCAGAGACACAGAAGAAGGAAGAAAAATAGACGCAGATTTCTGTACTGATATTGAAAATAATCTTACAGTAAACACGGCACGGATAAAATCGTCTACTTCAATCGGCAATCGAATACAGATACCGTAAGTGGCGTTGGACCTAGCTCTTTGTCATTTTCATTATAATTTTCCTTTTTTGTTTCCATTTTAACTGTTTCTACTGACCGACTTATTCTTTTGACCGCATATTGTCCAATAGCCAATTTTTGTAACTATTCTTATGCTTACCGTTTTAGCAATACATCAGCATAAACCACTGCTGGGCTCGAGCCTCCTCAACAACTAGAGAGGGTTTGACCATAGTCCACGCTGGCCTTGTGTGGGTTGACAGACTACAAATCTAAAAAAAAATACTTTATTATGACAAGAAATAATGAAGTAAAAAATTTCAATCTCATATATCGCACGCTTAATAATATAGTGACCTAATTCAAAACGCCGAGTCTAAGGTAAGGAAATGGGAAAAAAATATTACTTCGTTAAATACATTTTATAGAAAATATAAAAAACATCATCATGTTTAAAAAATATGTGTACTAAATAGTTACATCACATACATCTTAATATGTAACTCTATTTAAATATGTGAAGTATGTTGCTTTTCTTTCCATCTTTTGTTGGGTTTAGGCTTGTAATGATTTCTGTATCAAAATAATACATTACAATTTTATTATTTAATCCGAATATATTTAATCACAAAGTGAATAAAGGTGAAAATACAAAATTTTGAATTAGGTCACTAAATTTTTAAGCGTGCGATATATTAATTTAATATTACATAGCTGTGTGAACTTTGAAATATGTTTCCCGTATAAATACTTACCTGTCTATCTAGGTCAAATTATTTACGCCCACTGGTGGGCTACTAAGAGGGAACTTAGCTACGCCGCTAGCCTAGTCCAAGTCAGCGAACTACGCACCTAAGAATTTCCTTTTGGTAAACTTTTAATGGGTAAAGGCATAAAACCGTCTCAATTGAAGAGAGGGCCCGTACCCAGCAATGGAATATACGTAGGGCCGATGATAATGACCTTCTTATTATAATATTTTGTATTCGATATTTTTCTTTTACTTTTAAAGTGTGTTATGACTTACTGCAAATCCTACTATTATTATAAAGGCGAAAGTTTGTAAGTATGGATGTTTGTTACTCTTTCACGTAAAAACTACTGAATGGATTTGAATGAAACTTTACCACAATATAGCTTATACATCAGAATAACACATAGGATACTTTTTATCCCAGAAAATGTAGTATTCCCGTAGGAATGGGTATTTCTGAATCTACCAAAGTGATTTAAATGAAATTTGGTATAGAGAGAGGTAGAGCTCACAGAATTAACATGGGATAGTTTTATCCCGGAAAATTAAGTATTCCCGTGGGAATGGGTATTTCTGGATCTACCAAATCGATTTGAATGATTTTTGGTATAGAGGTAGGTAGGGCTCACAGAATTAACATGGGATAATTTTATCCTGGAAAATGTAATCCCGTGGGATAAACATGTTATAAATGCAAAAATCTCTCTGCACTTAACCCTAGAGTCTACGCGGACGGAGTCGCGGGCAAAAGCTAGTACACACATAATTTTGTAATATTAAATGTCATTTAGACATGCAATTGTCGAAGTTTTGTTTTAGCCGTACGTCTTATCTTTGGGGCCATAAAGACTTTATTTCTATACCAAAAAATCATATAAATTGTATCTCCCCCCCCTAAGCAGTGATGGCCTCGAGGTTTGGGCGCGCGGTCGAGAATCTCGACGGTCGCGGGTTCGAACCCCAGGCACACACCTCTGACTTTTCGAAGTTATGTGTGTATTCACATTGAATTATCACTTGCTTTAACGGTGAAGGAAAACATCGTGATGAAACCTGCACACCTAAGAGTTCTTAGGAATTTCTTAGGTGTGTAGTCCGCCAACCCGCACTAGGCCAGCGTGGTGGACTATGGCCTAAACCCTCTCAATGGTAGAGGAGACCCGTGCTCAGCAGTGGGCGAATATGGGTTGATGAAGAAGAAGAAGAAGTATCTCCCTAGAACATTGACGGTAGAACGTTGAGATACTCATACATATATCATTTATAAATTATATGTCAAATTGCTTTTGTTAAATGAAGTTAAAAGATTACTCGGAACTTAGTAAGGTAAGCTGTGTTGTTAGGCTTTTGGAAGTACTACCACAACTCCCCAACAATACTTTACAAATATGCACAGGTATTTATTCAAAACATACACAACCAAATTAACTCGCTTAGCCAATTTTCCTCCACGATCGTAAAAATGTTTATTTCCCTTGAAAACTGAAAACTCGGTTATTTTGTTACATGTGGTTGGAACTTCACTGTGTAATAGAAATTAAAAGATAAAGTCGTGAAAAGGCATAAAAATTTTACTACATTCGCCCTGCATAATAGAATAAGATTTGTAATAGAATAAGATTATTTTTATTTGTTCAAATTTCTTGTAGAACAAAACGAGAGTGACATGATCATGACATCCCGGATTCGATTCCGGGATCGGACAATTCTCAGTAGCAGCTCGGAGTCATAAAGTATGTCTGAAATACGATAATAGGCTCACTTCTTTTATTGTACTAAAAAACAATGTAGAAATGTATATGTTATGAATGTATCTTAGTTATTTATTAATTTTTAATTTAATGTAACTATTTGTATTTGCCCCAAAATAGAAAACTACTAACACAAAACAAGGTCTTTAATCCTAAATAGCTAATAGACTAACAATCTTTGACCCTTTCGTCCGATTCATTCGAAATCTATTATTAGTAATGACGTCATATCATGTAACTTTATCTATTGACGCTTAGAACAATACAATTTAATGATTCGGCAATAACGTTATGTGGAGAAAATGATAGAAATGGATATATGTGATTAATCACTATAGAAAAAGGGTTGAGGCTCAGAGGATTAAGTGAGCTGTTATGTACATTTTTAACGCGGGTTCGAATCTAAGATACACATCTTGCTTTATAAATTATTTTGGTGTACTTATTCATAATTTATTGTCAGCAAGGTCAGGAAATTTTGAGAAAGGGGTCGGGAAACAGATGGATGAGGGTTGCTCAAGATCGGGATGGTTGGCACTTTCTTGGGGAGGACTACGGTCAGCAGTGGACGGCGATAGGCTAAGTATATATAAATTTTACTGGAAATTTTAAAAATTGGGATGGATTTTTTGGAGTACCTTCATATATGAAATTTACCATTCAAATTTAACATTGTAGACTAAACCCTAAAATCTTGCAACTTTTCAAAAGACCTGTAAACAGCAGAGATTTCCCAATCTGGGAATCAAACTCGGGCTTTCACAATCGCTACACAGCAGGCGAACAAAATCGACTAAACAATGAACCGAAGACACAAATTCCTGAAGACTATCTGCAGTTAACACATGGCAGGCTAAAAATAAACCTCTTTGATCGTTCAGTGAAGTCTTTGATGTAATGAAGTGTGTTTTTAATCGATTCCGAAGGATTTTATTTAAGGGTCCCGGGTACTTTGAACACGGAATTTTTATGGTCGAATAAAGCTTCAATTTATTCTCTTCTCTTCATCAACCCATATACGCCCACTGCTGAGCATGGGTCTCCTCTACCATTGAGAGGGTTTTAGGCCATAGTCCGCCACGCTGGCCTAGTGCGGGTTGGCGGACTACACACCTAAGAATTTCCTAAGAACTTTTAGGTGTGCAGGTTTCATCACGATGTTTTCCTTCACCGTTAAAGCAAGTGATAATTCCGTTAGAATACACACATAACTTCGAAAAGTCAGAGGTGTGTGCCTGGGTTTCGAACCCGCGACCGCCGAGATTCTCGACCGCGCGCCTAAACCTCGAGACCATCACTGCTTATTTATTAAATAGCAGGTATTTCATTATCACACAAGTATCACTGCTGACACAGGCTTTAATAGCTGAGTGGATTTAGGCCTTAGTTCACCTAGTGCGGGTTAGCGGACTATACAGCTAAGAAATTTCTAAAGGTGAAAGCAAGTGATATTTCTTATTATAACTTTGAAAAGTTAGAGGTGTATGCCTGGGGCTTGAACCCGTGACCGTCGAGATTCTCGACTGCGTGCCTAATCCTCAAGACCATCAAGACTTTTTTATTAAACTATATGTTTATGTAAGAACCTAAAGTTCGAACATAGAAACCCCGATTTTTCACTCGCAAAACATCCAACAAAATCCAGTTACTAACAATCTAGAAACTTCGAGAAATCTCTCGAAATTCCTAGTATAATAATGAGGCTCTAGGTTTTCGATTGGATTACTATTCAAATGAGTTGAGAGTTTCCGACGGAACGCGAGTGGGGAAGCTCTTAATTGTCACCGTCTGTTTGACGATCTAATTAACTGGCGAAGTGGGTTTGGGTTTGAGTCTTGCGCAAGGTCACGAAGGAATAATTTCTGTTGTTTTGATGAGACGTATTAATATAATTAAAACTTTTTTGTATCTGATTTTTTTATTTGTTTATTTTAGTATTATCACTACAATCATACTAGTACTTACTTCCAAGAAGCCCAAAAGGGTTTCACTTTAATTGTGTAATGTTTATTGTATAATAATTATTGTTCATTGCGGCGCGACGTTATGATATTCTCCTTTACAAAATAATTTGAAATTTTACAAAATATTATTCGGAATGTTTTAATGCAAGTGGTCTTTTGGTCTTCTATGGAACTACCACCACCGAATCCATCAAAAACATTCAAAATTAAATCACTAATAAAACGCACAACCGCAAATATAATATTCCATACAAAGGCCAACGAAACTCATCTACAAAAGCGATAACACAAAACCGCAAACCCGAATACACGTCCTACAAAACGCCAATTAAAACCGCATCAAAATGTCCAACAATAAAACGCTATAACTCAAATCGTGCTCATTGGAACGACAAACGGACGGCCATGGCCATTTAAACCATAGCAAACAAATCGTAAACGCATCGGCCCGATGTTTTCAATCATACAGGACGCGCCGTAAAACCAAGCTGTGTTTATAGCTTATAACTATAGCATAGTTCCTGTGGATTAAGGACTTCTGAGAAGGAAGAAAATAAGAATTCCATGTGCGAAATTGCTATTATAAACGATAGAAATATAAGAAACAGATTCTTTCAGGATTTCGCGATTCGGTGGCTCGATCTTATAATTTTTTAGTTTGTATTACGATTTATCGATATAATAGTGTATGAATTTGAAGAAATTTTACCAATCAAATGTATCGGCTAAAAATATATTTTGAAACCTGCATTCCTATAAGTTTTTAGGAATTTATTAGGTGTAAGTTTGCAACCCGCACTAAGCCAGCGTATATTTCAAAAAATATAGCAGAGGCTCGTGCCTAGTAGTGGTGCCTATGTAATGAAGAAGCTTATGTAACCCATTAAACTTCAACATGACCAAAAAATTATATACATGAGGAAATTAATTCGGGTTGATATTTGCAAGGCTGCCAGGGTACCATGGCTGTTTAACATATCTTTAATATAAAGAACGCACAATTTCATAATTGGTACAAACATAATAAAGATCTTGGGCATGTCAACATTACATACATTCGCGACACCAATAAAAATCGCATTAGCGTCGGAAACAGAATTAATTCAAACATTTTTACGTCGAGACTCGAGACCCTCTTTACTCTGCAAATTGCAGGGGAAGCATAAACATTGACCAAATTACAACGCGGACCGCCTCTCCACTCTTTTATAAACGGTTGAAACATTGTCTCCTCCTTTGAAAGTGAAAACAGATTTTTATTTCACGAGTACATATTAGTAGGGATTTATTCACAGTTATTTTTAAAATTGTATTTTTTGTAATAATGCAGTACACATTCTTTAGCAATGACGGAAAATTTGAAAGAAGTATACCTAAAAGTTGTTTGGGTTTTTTAAATGTTTTGTCCTCCAATCTACGTTAGTCCAGCGTGGTAGAATAAACTCTCTCAACTTTTAACTTTTCGACCCCTATAGAAGTACCGCCACTGATAAAACTACACTTCTAGAAAGCCCTTAAGCAAATTTAGGCTGTCCCAGTGACCGAATAACAAACACCTTGAACTGATAGCGAAGTCTAGTTCATTAATAAGCACGGTTATATATTGGGCATAAACCCGTGTCCCAATGTAAACAGTTTTATCGCCTCCATGTCTACTAGACCAGAAATTATTAGTTCGCTTTACTTTTTGTATTTTATTCTTGTTTATTCATTGCCGATTTTTAGTGATGTTCGTTTGTTTTTCTTACTCCAAGGCCGTTGAGTTAGTTTATGGAAAGACTGTGTTTTTCATCAAAACTATAATGAATAAGGTGTCCCTATTTTACGAGGGGAAAGCGCCCTAAAATCCCTTTTTCAGTATCACAGGCCGAAGTGGTATTTCGGTGGCAAGTGAAACATACTTCGCTTCGCTACGTCCCTTAGATTGCAAAAGGTGCAGAAAAAACTTTCTAGTTTGCCATAGATATTTTTTTAACCCATACAAGAAAATCTATAAGAAACGCTGGCCACTGATGACAGTCAAAACATAACTTACCAGTTACAATCGGTTAATAAATAAATAATAATTGATAGAAACTTAATCTTTCATTAATAGATACGATGGTAGGTACAACGAAATGAAATTTTCGCTATAATTGTCTTTGACATCTGATGCGTGAGAGTACAGCCATTTCACAATAAGTGACGTAAACCGCAGACACGACACATGACGTTAATTGAAACGGCTCCCTTGTACGTAGTTATATCGTTAATTAACTCAATTATAGCGTGGTTATTCTTTGTAATATGTCTAGCTTTGATCGCCTACTTCGTTATTCCAGGTATAAAATACTCATTATAATCTACAGATTCCTAGCTGCTTTAGTATTGAAATTCATTAACTGCAATACAGTCCTTATAGTGAAAGAAATGTGACAAAACTCACTAAGATTTAAATAACCGGTAGTGACTAAGACCTCTGGCCACCGGTAGACCAGTAATATATACCCAGAGTGATAAGATGATCGTAAACTGTTTTAAATTCACGCAATGCCAAATGCACAAAAATGCGTATTTATCATCACTAAAACATATTACTAAAATAATTTAAATAGCTTAAATATATCGTGATCATTTTCGCTTGACCAATAGCTACTAAAAATTTGTTTGCGCCAATCGAGTGATGTCGCTTTCAGTTCCGTTTGCAATATACACAAGCTCAAAGAGGAATCGGAAACATTCCGATTGGAGGCATAAATCAAAACGTTTGATTGTTTGTATTTAAAACGCAGAAAAACAATGGAAAAATGGAGTTATTTTCAGAGCTGGTTTCGACTTGCTGCCTATCGGGTTAAAAAACAAGTCATAGAAACAACTGAAATGGAATTCAAGCTTGCGTGTTTCTATTGTCATTCTAGCTCAGAATTTTTGTTCGAAATCCTACGAAAACTGTGGTTTATTTCATTCAGTGACTGGGAATGGTCGACCTTCATAACTTTTGCGTGTCTATTTGTCTATAAAGACCAAAGGGTTGTTTTTAAACCGTAATTTAACACGAGCAAACTGGGCTATTTTTGGAATTTAAACAAATATAACTCACAGAAATACATATTTTTTTGTAAATTTGTACCCAATCCTAGCGGGTGTTATATTTTTAAGATTCACATAATTTTTAAGATTATTTTAAAATGAAGATTGCTATGATATCGCGGCGGCTATTTTGTGACGGGACATTTAAAAGACCCACACGCACACGTTTGCCGTACTTGTTATGAATCGCTTTTAATTAGCGCTTGATAAACTCCATTGTCAACCTTGAATCAAATCAAATGTCTTTTTTTTATTGTTAAAATTAATTTGTAATAAAATACGATTATTCATTTGATTCAATTCCCAAAGGCGCCTACCCAATCGAAAATGAATTTTAATGGAGGTCCATCTGAATAAAACCTCATTCGTTCAGCCTTGTCCTTATCCTTCCCACAGTAACATTGACACCTGTCAAACGGTTTTGAAATACATTTTTTGTATGGAATTTTAATGCTTTTGCATAGACGAAAGCTTGGAGAATACAATTTTTTAAAGGCTATTCGTTTAGTGCCAACCTCCGGTAATGATGAACGTTCTTCGGTCTATGTTCGGCGTGTGTAGCAGCTCTGCTGAGAAAGGCGAGGTCCATGATACAATACGAAGAGTGTTCGGTAACGATATGGTCTTGAAGGAGAACACGGATCGGCATAATCAGTGAGATATACTATGTTTTTATATATGAGCAATTTTATTAATTAGTAAAAACACCTAACTGTCACTTATATAGACAGTTATGACCACAAACTAAGATAGATTTGTGTTGGTTATCAGAATCTATAGAAGATTTTTCCCAGAAATATTTTTTGCATCAAATAAACACGTGCCTTTTCCAGGGATCAAACCCACAGCCTCCGGTTTCATAGTCTGGTTATATCCAAGATGCTTTGATTTACGTTTTTTTTTTAACTCTTTACTCTTACGACTAACTCTCATATCTCTTCCTACATCTCCATTGGTAAGGGTATAAGATCGCCTAACTAAAAACGGAATAATTTAGTATAATATACTCCATAGCTTTAAAGTTATATATTAGCATTAAAGATTCAAATATATAAATGAACATATATGTATGTAGGTCCATAAAGAGGAAAGAGACAAGATCATAGATTTTTACTCTTTCTTCTTCTTCTTCTTCATCAACCCATATACGCCCACTGCTGAGCACGGGTCTCCTCTACCATTGAGAGGGTTTAGGCCATAGTCCACCACGCTGGCCTAGTGCGGGTTGGCAAATTATTGTTACTCTTTCAGGAGAAGCAAATATGTCAGCCACGTGCGAGACAATCTATCGAAAATGCTCGATGCCAAAGTCGTGAGCCACAAATCTAAGTCTGCGAAGAAAAATGCACCGGTAGTACCAGAAGTGAGTTACATTAACACTGTCGACTAGACACGAAATCTACGTTTGTGTTTATATGTTCTCGGTATATTTATTTATTTGTACTTACTTAAATAAATAAATAATATATAAATACACCCAACAGTCACACACATAGTCCTGACCCCACACTAAGATACGAGTCTTGTGTCGTGGGTATCGGAAACTACGAGAGACTTTTTCGGTCTCACAAACACCCAGACCCGGAACAAATATTTGTGGATCACACAAACATTTGTCTCGGTGCGGGGATCGAACCCGCGGCCGCTCGTTTCGCAAGCTGGTGTCTAGCCAACTACGCCACGGGGCTGTCTTACTTCCCAAAGGGGTCAGCTAAGGTTTATTACTGCACCCACTTTTCACTAGGTGTATCAGTTCTAAGTAATAAGGGGCGAGCCTATTATCGTCTTTCGTACACTTCTCTAGGCCCAGTGCTACTACTGTGAATCTTCTAATGAAAAACCTATAATTATAATAACCTTAACCATAACCTTCAGTTCTCACGGGACAATCTTATATCGCAAAACCACGAGGCGATCTAGGCAGTTTTTTTACTAATAAAATTTCTCCTCAGACAGCAGAGACAGCGGATGATAGAAGTGGTCGAGTCGGGCCTAAAATAGTCGTTTTCGATGCTTCGACAGGTATGTAATCAAGACGCCGAATAATCATATGATGTTAAGTATGTACTTGAAATCCCACAATAAGTGTGTCTTGGGTGTCAATACCCACAAGAGACTTTTCGGCTTACGAACACCTAGACCCAGAACAAATTTTAATATTTACGGAACACTCAAACATTGTTGTCAGTATATCAAACATCACCTCGTTTGATTTTTAAATTTAAAGTCTTTGTCCCATCGTAATTTTCTTCGTAAATTTCTGCTTTCTTATTCAATAAACTAAGTTCATGATTTAAAACACCATCCGAATAATATAGTAAAATTTAAACTATAACAAAATTATTTTTAACCTATGCCTCTATCTAGATATGATGAAATACACACATTAGATTTCTTTATTAAGTAATAGTTTTGCTACAAAATCTTTCCTATCATCTTGAAACTTATTGACTTCATTCATATTTGACAATTCTGATGACTCATTGGTCAAGGGAGACCAGTGTCTAGCAGTGAACGTATTTTGGCTGATGATGATGATGATGATGACCTTATTGACATTTTTAATGATTCCAGGGACAGGTCGGCTGGTGCTGGTGGGTGATGAGCGAGTGAGTGTACAAGGACTATCAAGTTTCGCAACCATACGGGCCACAGCGTGCGCCTTCGCTGGAAAATGGATGTACGAAGTCCAACTGGGAACTAAAGGAATTATGCAAGTACATACTACATGTCATTATCATCGTCAGCCTATGTAGTCTACAATAGAGATGGTTTAGACGTTAGCCCCCCACGCTAACCTTGTGCGGGTTAATAGACTAAGAAACCTAAAGTAATCAAGAAATTCCCAAGAACTGTAAGGCGTTCAGTTTTACTTATGATGATGTACTTCTAACTATAACGTTATTTAACTACGAAGAAAAATATCGCGAGGATACCAGCGTGGGGGACTAATGCCCAAACCTTATTAGTTATAGAGAAGACGTGTCCCCTGCAAAGGAACATCTACATGTATATTGACTGATATTTATTTATTTATTCATTATGGAAGACTAACAGCTACCTTACACTGGGACAAAAAACAGAAAAATTACCAAGGAGCCAACAAAAAGTCTTCACTTATAGCTGCAGATCATTACTAATAAAAAGAAAAGGTGTGCAATAAGGGATAAATAATAAAAATAAAATTTAAAAAGTCGAATACAGCTCCCACTAAATAGGACGCAAGCAAACACATTACAAACATTGTTCCGGCTCAACGAAAAATTTTCGGCTCGAACATCTCCTTGCCGACGCAACACTCGCCGAAAAAGGGTCTAAAGAATGGTCTAAACAAAGTCTATTGAAATTGACGCATGCTCTCAAAAGGAAACTATTTTGCCTATAGTTGCTGGAGAGTTGCGGGACGCGCAGGGGCTATATAGATGATACTCAATATTTTGTCTCAGACTTGTCATCAACGACCCGTATACGTCCCATTCCGGGCACAGGTCTCCTCTACCATTGAGAGGGTTTAACTTACACTTGTACGGTTGCTATATTCCATAGATAGGCTGGTGCACAGCTTCCTGTGTGTTTTCAATGGACACAGGAGTGGGTGACACGGCTAACTCGTACGCCTACGACGGCGGCAGGGTGAGGAAGTGGAATGTGGCCACCACGCCCTACGGTCAGGCCTGGCTGCCCGGTGATGTCATAGGATCCTGCATCGACCTGGACAAGGGGACTTTGGAATTTTACAGGTATGTGGCCTTCAAACTTGGTTCTCATCAATCTTTCATCATATACGTCCAACTTCAGGGCACGGGCTTCCTATACCATTGAGAGGATTTAGTCTTCAGTCTGAAAAATTCTGAAAACTTCTAAGTGATTTCATCATGATGTTTTCCTTCACCGTTAAAGTATATTATGTTAATTCATACACACATAACTTTGAAAAGACAGAGGATTGAAACCACGACCGTTGAGATTCTCGATCGCCTAAATTTCGAAGCGATTTCAACCAAACCACCTTTACATTTACTGTATTATCTACAGGAACGGCCAGTCCATGGGTGTGGCATTCGACCGGGTGTCTCACGGGGCCGGCGTCGCGTACTTCCCAGCAGTGTCCTTAGCCATGCAGGAACATCTGTACGCCAACTTTGGACATGTTCCCTTTGTGTGAGTATAGATAACTTCAAACTAATACATATTATTTATAAATACATACCTTTGAAACATAACTTCATGGCTTGTATTTCTCGAAAGCAGTAAGTCGCACTTCCTATGTAATTCTTAATGTATGTCAATAAAAAAATAAAAAAACAATTTACACTGCCCTTTTCGCGAAACTAATCTGTTAGGTTGGCCAGAAAATACATATAGAAATTATATTCAGGTTTCCCGTAGAAGGTTACGCGCCGCTGCAGATTTCGCCAACAAAAGAATGCACCCGAGCCACCATCCTGTTCAAATCTATCGATGTACTTCTAGAAGAGCTGTCAAGAATATCAGATTTAAAACCTACACTTACAGCCAAAAGTAGTAAGGTAAATAGAGGATGAGTAATTCGTAGTAGAACTTCGTAGTACAATCTAATTCTAAATTTTGTTTTTTTTTTTTATTAATCGTAAACCGTTAAAATATAAGCCCATCCAGAGACCCTGACATCCTTGCTGCCTCCCCCAAAGGTATTAAAATTGGAGTTTAATGCTTAAGGTATTAGTCCAAGTTGATTTTGGCTGTATTTGTGTAAAGAGCTTTTGGGTTTGAAAGTATTACTATGATGTTTTCCATCACCTCCAAGAAATCGTTTTGAGAAATTACTTCAGAAAGACAAACATATGTTCCATTGATGTAAAGCTGCAAACGCCGAGATTTCACGGCTTAAGCTGCACTAAACTAGAATTAATATTGCAAATTTTTAAAAATATTTAATAATTATTTTCTTGTAAAAGGCTATATGATTTCTTTTTAATATTTCTATTTTATATTTAAGAGTCTATTTAAATGCAGGCAAAGTCTGAATCCTCAAAAGGTGCTGAAGATGAAGTGGCTCTACGGATACACAGCTCGGAATCGGTGTACACCCCTAGGGCTTCGCCCCATGCCATCATCGACCCACAGAGCGCTGAATTCAAGAAAATGTCCAAAAAGGTAGGATTACGATGTTTTCAAACTAATTTATGCGGATGTAAATAAAATCAACCTTTATTAGTCGTCGGAGTAGCTAGCACTCAATTAATCCTCCCTTAAATCTTTTAAGAAAATATCCAATTCATTATAGAATATTGTTGACAAAAAATTATTAATCAAAACACAGCATTCGTTCCGGATAAAAACTTTCTTAATAAAATCTCATATAAAATTTTATCAAAATCGTTGGATCATAAATTAGCAACAAACATCACAATACGCATTTTAATAGAAAAAAAAATACAACCACTTATTCAACACTGTATGTTACTGTTAAACTGTGGTATGCCATCCCCCACAGGCGTTCCTTATGTCTCTATCCCGCATCGTGGTCACAGAACTGGGCAACGTCCTCCGCCTGTCCTACGTGGTGGTGGCAGAACTGCTCCCCCGGCTGAGAGGAGCCCTAGGCCTCAAATCCAGGGGCTCTCATGTCGACCCACACGCCAGCGAGTTCTACATGAAAGCCAAGGATGAAAACTTTGTAAATATTACTCTTTAATCAACTAGATCACTTCTCAGGTCAATTCTAAGAACACTTATCCCTATCCTACCACATCATCAGCCTATTTACGTCCTACTGCTAAGCACGATACTCCTCTACCATTGAGAGGGTTTTAGACATTAGTCCACCACGCTGCCTTACTGCGGGTTGGCGGTCTAGACGCTTTAGATCACTGCTAACTAGTCGAGGCTATCATGTCTCGAGGTTTAGGCGCACAGTTGAGTCAAAACCTCTGTGGTAGTGGGTCCTAACCCCAGGCACACCTGTGGTTGTTCGAAGATATGCGCGTATTCACAGTTTATTGTCACGTTCTTCTTCTTCTTCATCAACCCATATACGCCCACTGCTGAGCACGAGTCTCCTCTACCATTGAGAGGGTTTAGGCCATAGTCCACCACGCTGGCCTAGTGCGGGTTGGCGGACTACACACCTAAGAAATTTCTAAGAACTCTTAGGTGTGCAGGTTTCATCACGATGTTTTCCATCACCGTTAAAGCAAGTGATAATTCAATCTGAATACACACATAACTTAGAAAAGTCAGAGGTGTGTGCCTGGGGTTCGAACCCGCGACCGCCGAGATCCTCGACCGTGCGCCCAGACCTCGAGGCCATCACTGCTTGCTTGTCACGTTATGTAACTTTAAAGGAAAATAATGTAAAGAAATGTGTACACCAATAAGTTCATAGGAATTTCATATGGTATCCGCCAACCCGCACTAGGCCAGCATGGTGAACTTAGACCTGACCTCTTAGCGGTAGAGCAGCTTGAAGTTATGTAGTGTAATTCAACTTATATTCTACTACTTAGCTATGAGCTACACATATTATACTTTGGTAAAGTCGGAGCGCCAGAAGAATTTTAAGTCTTAAAATAAACGGGCACTCTGCCACAACGAATCCACCTATACCCCATGCAACTATGGAGTGATACCATAGTTAATAACCCGTATTAATTATTTTACTGCACTGCATAGTTTATTTCTTACGTGTACAATAAAGTAATATTAAAATAAATAAATAAATTTGATGACATTTTAGGTTGAGCTGTCCACAAAACTCTTGGCTCAACCGCAGCCCCGTCTGTGCACTCTACTAGATCTGCTGTGGACGTTTCTGGATGAAGCTGCTCTCTGTGATATCTTCGAGCATTGTATGGTCAGAGAGTGTCTTCTTTTCGATTTGGTGTCACCGGTAATTATATATTAACGTTTTCAAACCTCTAGGGTTCTTTAGAATTGAAATTAGCGTAGTAACGGAAGGATTAAACAATATGTTTTTTATCTTTATTTAATTTAGAGGGTTGCAACAAATTACGTCACCCCTATAAGACAGACTTACGGACATACTTTATTTTTTATTAATTAGAATTATTTATTCTTACTCTACTGAGGGTGAAACAAAATGCAATTCGCGATAATAATATAAGGAAAGACATTTTCTGTAACAGTTTTTAATAGTGCAAAAGAAACTTCTTTTATGTACATAATATAAGCCTATCCCAATCAAGAATTTATCGTTATTATTTATTCTTACTTGCGAGTTTATCTACCAATTGTAGAGAAAACACTAATTATGTTACTATCTACAATCCTAACCTCTTTATGTTACTATCTTTTACTGAAGTAAAACCAGAAGCTAGAACATATTCAGCATTGATTCCCTACAAAGAAGCTGTACCACCTTTTCCTACCATCCAGGATATGCACTTCACCCACCAACAGGAGGGCGTGTACGTCCTCTGTGGTCTGATGCAGCATCGGGAGACCAGACACCATCTCGTCAAATACGTATTCTTCAATAAGATCTCGTGAGTCATATCAATACAGTCTTTTCTACAAAGACACTAACATCGCATCTAACCAAACACACTATAACTGGCACAATAAAAAAAGACAATATGAAATGGCTCGCAATGACTTGCTAGATAAAAAAACAACCACTAAGGCTGTTTTGACAACGAAATACGCCAGTTGGCTAGACACCAGCTTGCGAAACGAGAGCCGACAAGTTTGAACCCCCCACAAGAGACAAACGTTTTTATTAAAATGTATTTACTCAAAACCATCATACAAATGGCTACTGAAAATAAGCTAGATTTGGATTAACCCCCTTGGGCATAATCTTGATCCATTAGTAGGGTTATAAACATGGGATTCTATTTCTTCTTGTTACAGATTCGACAATTTCCTGAACATAAAATGCCCAGATGACTCGGTGCTTCGCACTGTAATACGAAAGCCATGGTGGCAGCGACCCACGTCTGTGCAAGGAGAGACTGATCCTAGGATAATTGGTATACAATAAAACTGACTCTGATCTCCTTTAAAGCAACCCAAACCCGGAATTATAGATCCCAAGACAGATACTTCTTTCATGGGATTAATATGGTCATTCCGTTTCAGAGATAACAGAGAAGGGAGTCATAAAGAACTCGCCTTTCGCACCCACTAGCTCAGGTACACCTATTTACTTTTTATTCTATACCATTAAATAGTTTGAAATCTACTTCTCCTTAACTCAATAGCGGTTTTGTCATAATCAAGTATTGATTTAGATGAAAAACTATGATTCCAATATTTGAAATATAAATTTATTCAGACACGTTTATAATAAAGTAACAAACATCGAAATATAAAAAATCGCGATCTATTGTTTTCATGAAATTTGTTTTGAGTTCAATATTTATGCCCAAACCGACTCAAATGGACTGAGGCTTAAACCCTCTCAGGTTTACAGGAAACCCGTGGCCAACAGTGAGACGTATATGGGCTTATGATTATGATGATTTATGCACATATTTTTCAGACAATTTTGCATAACAAATATGCTATATTTTATTCGCTTACTTCATGAACTATCCATTATTATTTAGTATGAATATTGGGCTAACAAGTCAAAAATATTTCAGATAAGATATCAAAACTGATGCCTATACAAGATGACGCTACACTTGAGTCTCAATACAAAGAAGATTGTGGAAAAATTACAAAAGCTATTGCGCCTTTGGAACAAATTCAAGTAATTAAATACCAATTTATTATGAAAATAGCATATTTATACACCCATAGTTCGCTAGGTATAAGAGGAACGTAATAAGAGATGAACCTATTACCGATTTTCAGACTTATAAAAGGCTCCGTGCTATTTATATGCGTGCGTATTTTCTAATCTAAAACCCCAATAACATCTTTCTCGATCCGGGAATCCAACCCGCACTCTTCTTTAGATCAGTTTTAGAGGAGAACTCCGCCAATGGAACGTATAAAGGCTGATGATAATGATGATGAAATTGTATACTACATTAGACCACATTTTTAACAACGGTTGTAGTTAAGGAAACTTTAATCTGATTCAATTCCACTTTACAGCTGGAATTTCTCCTGATACTCCTAGACAACACCGACGGCACAAACATGGTTCCCTCAACGCGAAAGATATTTCTAGAAAAGTTCAGAAGATATATCATGGACAACTGCATTTTAGACATGGTTATATTCTTACTTTCATTATCAATTAGGTTATCAACATGGGTTGTAACAAAAATATAATTTATAATAGTCCAATACTTTTTACGTAGAAGTGACAATTGCTAAAAAAATGCCGTTTCCTCATTTAATAATTACATTACACTTTAAAAAAGAAGGTATAATATGAACCAAGTTACAAGGTTTAACAAACGTAGCGGAGAATTTGAGATCGTAGCGCAATTGCTACGGCGTAGCATTTGTGCTACAACAAACATCTGAATATTTTATACAACTTTTTATACTATCATGAGTAGAATGTAGACTGCAAGCTTATAACGTATTCTCATGAGGACGTTATTTGTGTTAGCAAATACGTTGGCTTAAACATTTCATTTTATATTTTTGTTTATGTTTTTATACATCAAGTATAAAGCCGGACTTAATGCCTAATACGTTCTCGAACAAGCAATCTCTGAATGATGCAGTGATAAAATTTTTAGTTGGAAATGGGTTAAAACACTCTAATTAATACATATTAGTAAAAAAAAAATTAATTACCAACAGTCTTGTAAGATCAAAAATTATTTTTCTTAAATTGCTTTTATTTAAAATCTAAAAGTAAACGTACAGGGTGATTTTTTGGCTAATTAATTATTTCCTTATATCGCTTACGATCAGCGTAAAATCAAATTGTCATACAATTATTTTTCAGTATTCAATTGCATACCCTCACTCTATCCTAGTATTACTAATTAAAAAACCTACAAATACCAAACTACAGGAATAGGTTTGAAATTTCCCACACGTGCAAAATTTGCATATAGATAAGTTTCAGAACTAGGAACTAATCAACGCTGCCAACAACTTTCGGGGAACAGATGTAACATTTCAGAGGCTGTTTAACATATCACGAAACTCGCCCGCCATATCTTGGTGCTGTCACGCGCGCCTCCTCACCGCCATCTTGAAACTGTGGTCTATGGAAAGTCCTACTGGCAATTCGTGAGTCGATTCTTTTTTTAAAATTTGATTTCAAAAAGTTTGTATAGCTCCGCTGTTTTGAAGCTGTGGACTGTGGAATGTCTATTGGTAGTTCGTAAGTCGATTCTTTTTTTAAATTGATTTTAAAAGTGTAGGGTTCTATATTTTTGAACTTTTTTTAATATACCTGCCTTTTAACTAGGCTAGGATTAAAGTCTATACCAGTGAAGAAAAAAGAAAAATATAAATAAGTCTATAGTGTAAATATTTAATGCAAATGCAGTTTTAATTTTGTCGGATTAATTCTATATTTTGTAGTCCATGTCTTTGGAATAATCACTCCCTCTGAAGTTTTACATTTTTCAAATTAGTGACTTAATCGCCACAAGAAGCGACACCGTTGTTTTGTTCGAACAAATAACAATTCTGAATAACTGATTTATCATGCGATTACTTTCTCGGACACCTGAGACTAAAACGGTGTGTTATTAATCATCAATCTCCCTGGAAGACATCAAAAGTGTTTTTATATCATGCAACCTACTAACTTTTGCCTTGCTATTCCAAAAAAAAAAACATTTTTTTTAATTAAACAGCTGGAATACACCAGCTAATATTGCAAATGTAAATAAATTCACACGGCGCGTACCCTCATACCCCTCTACCCCTACCTCTTACCCCTAACCCCTTACCCGTAGTAATATCACGTACGATACTAATTCCAGCCAACTGCCGCCCCATTTGCCAACGAAGACTTTTATTGACGGCGAATTAGATTTCTACAACGTTGACCGGTTGGGTGGCGTGCTACCTTTCCTAGTGCGGACTCTACGGTAATTTAAACTTTAATAAGTAGACTTTAGAATCGATTTTACGTTGGTATTGAACCCTGTGTTTTCAGACAGGACCTCATCAACGTGCTGGGAGAGGATAATCCTTTCATACAAAGCTTTGAGCCGAATTATAACAGAGGAGGGGGCATTGACACCGGTATGTAGAAGTCTCTACATAGAGATGGTAGCGTTATTAAAAGTTTGCTCTGTGTAGCGTTTGCTCTTGTATTATTAATGAATGCTCTTTGTTAGAACATTTTATGCTATCAATTCATATATTTTGTAGTTTCAACTTGCTAATTAGCTCTCTGTGGGATTGCTTAGCGAATGCATTTGGCAGCAGACCAACAAGAATGTTAATGCAACAGTCATGCAATCCACGGCATATAATAGCTTTAGCGCATAAGAAATAGCGAGACTTTTAGGTTTTACGGCAGTTATAATGGCTTAAAAAATATACGTAGTCATCGGAATATATTGATGATAATTCTATTGACCCTAAAATAAAAGTACATTTGTAAATTATTTAAATGTCAATTAGACTAATTAGATCGAATTTTGTAATATAAATAATCGTCGAAAACACTTCCAATTATTGGCTAAGACGGAAACTATGATCCCCATTTAAGCGGATACATATTCTAAAAAAATCTGAACTTTTAAGACCGATCATATCCATATTCAAGACACTTGGACAACAAAAGAGGATGATCAATTATCATGATAACCCGTAGTCGGTTTGCAGGTGTAAGTGACATGACAGCTGGCTCTCCAGGTCTAGCAACGCTGCCCCAGGTTATATCATCAATGGCGAGGTTTATGCATGCACCAATGCCCCCGATGCCTAACAGGTATACACCCAACAGTCACACACATAGCTCTGACCCCACACTAGGCTACAAGACCTGTATCGTGGTTATCAGACACTACGAGAGACTTTTTCGGTCAAATAATTGTGGGTCACACATACATTTGTCTCGGTGCGGGGATCGAACCCGCGGCCTCTCATTTCGCAAGCTGGTGTCTAGCCAACTGAACCACTGGGATGTCAAATATTTTTTAAAGATTAAACAATCTTTATCGTGTCATTTGCGTTTCATAAAAATTCGTAAGATGTTCCATAGGCTGTGAAATTCTACGAAAATCTATCCTATAGGGGGGCCGCGGGTTCGATCCCCGTACCGAGACAAATGTTTGTGTGATCTACAAATCACACGGGTCTGGGTGTTTGTGAGACCGAAATAGTCTCTCGTAGTCTCTGATACCCACGACACAGGCCTTGTAACCTAGTGTGAATGTGACTGTTGGGTGTATTTATTTATTTATTATTTATCTATTTTTAACACCAGCTATTTCAATAGTACTCCCAAGTATATTTAAACATCCAACCCCCAAATCACAACAATTCAATCGACATACGAATCTCGTAATGCTCAGAAACTCAATTAAACTTGTGGAACATTTACATGGATCTGCGCAAATAACACGCCTCGCCGAATCATTCGCGAATTCATCGGGGTTAAATAATGCGTGACAAATTTATCGCTCGGATCTAATAGTTGAGTCCCCTAATTGGCGCCCTGGAAAATGAAGATGTCTGTTTTATTGTTCATTTGGTTGTTGTAAATAAATTAAAATCGTAAGACTACATACTATAGCGAAATGGATTTCACAAATATTAAATGTTTTAGGGTCATATACTTTTTTGTGTCGATGTTGTAATAGAACCCGCGGACTCTCGTTTTAAAGCCTTTTTTATGAGAAACACGACAAACGGGCTCGTGAACCATCTGAGTTTTAGTATTCACCACCCACAATACTGGTATTGTAATTTATCTGGATAAATTATCGGTGTGTTGCCCAACTTTGAGGAAAATAAAGCCTCTATTCTTGAAGGTTCCTAAATCGTATCGATCGTAGCATGGTGTATGACAAACTGCGCCACGGAGACACCCATAACAAAATTTAGATTTATCTCAAAGAAACATTTTATTCTTTCACTGTCTCCTATAACAATAATTATTAATCTTTTCTTGTGCCCTACAGTAGGACTACAGAGACAGCTCTGGCGATGAAAGGCACCAGGTCTATGATGCCAGGAGCCGGTGCTATTGACGTCAGATCAGCTCACCTGAGACTTGTAGACGGTCTACTGGCTTTGTACCATGGTGCTGCTATCAAACATGCTGAAAAGGTATGGTACAGTTGCTTTTAATTAGAGTACCACAGATCCCTAACGCTAGATATCGGTGAAGACGAACACAATGATGTGTTAGAATTTCCATTATCCAGGAATGTTATGAAGTCTTTGAGATCATCAGGGCATCTTATGATAAAATACATTGTGTAGTGAAAAGTAAAATACAACTGACGAAACTGTTTCAAGCATTGCATCTGAATATAACATTTTCTTGACAATGAGGTCAATGAGACAATGAAGCATTTGACCTAACAATTTATGATTATGCTTATAACCTTATGCTTATCCTTTATCCTTAGCTATGCGAGCTAAGAGACAATCAGCTTGACATGGCGGACTGTCTTCACGACATCGAGCAGAGAATATACACTATCACTGCAGAACTACATTCCGATACAGGTCAGTACAAAAATACCTTTTATTAATTAACAATGTGCACAAACAGTGGCAGTACTTCCATACGAGTCCAAAATTAGTTACACGCTAATTGTAATATTACATATTGTGGGGTAATAATATTATCCTACTACTATTATAAAGGCGAAAGTTTGTAAGTATGGATGTATGGATGTATGGATGTTTGTTACTCTTTCACGTAAAAACTACTGAATGGATTTGAATGAAACTTTACCACAATATAGCTTATACATCAGAATAACACATAGGATACTTTTTATCCCGGTAAATGTAGTATTCCTGTGGGAATTAGTATTTCTGGATCTACCAAAGCGGTTTTAATGAAATTTGGTATAGAGAGAGGTAGAGCTCACAGAATTAATATGGGATAGTTTTTAGCCCGGAAAATGGACTATTCCCGTGGGAATGGGTATTCTGGATCTCCCAAACCGATTGGAATCATTTTTGGTATAGAGGTAGGTAGGCTCACAGAATTAACATGGGATAATATTATCCTGGAATATGTAATCCCGTGGGATAAACATGTTATAAATGCAAAAATCTCTCTGCACTTAGCCCTAGAGTCTACGCGGACGGAGTCGCGGGCAAAAGCTAGTCATTAATATACCAAATGTGGGGCTGACGAAAGGTGGATGCAAAAAAGCACATATGCGTACCCCTTCGAAGAATATAGACGTAAGATTATGTAATTATTCGCCTTAATTTTTCAGGCGCAAATGGTGAACTAGCAGAGCAAGATAAAATAAAGCGACAATTAATGGAGAAGATATTACTAGAACTGGAAAGGTCTAAAGCCGTTTACGAGGTAAATATTAGTAACATCATCATTAGTCCCTATACGTTTCACTGCACGAGCCTACTCTACCATCGATATGGTCTAGGCCTTAGTCTACCACGGTAGCCTAGAAGGCCTTAAATATAAATCATAGTACATTATATTGCGAACATAACGCGGTCTAACCTTCAATGTTCAATCCACGAACATTTATATACATGACCCCTCTCTATAAGTCCTCTGTCGTAGGTATCAGAAACAAATAGAGACTTTTTCGGTCTCGCAAACAGCCAGACCCGATACAAATATTAGTGGATCACACAAACATTTGTCTCAGTATCGAACCCGCGGCCTCTCGTTTCGCAAGCTGGTTTCTAGCCATCTGCGCCACGGGGCTGTCAATTTGTATAAAATATGTTTTTGCCAGGAAAAGTTAGAATTGGGAGCTTTACAAATGGGATGGGTGATCGGCGCTATATGGACGAAGGACAGACAGGCGGAGTTGGCGAAACATTTCGCCGGCACACTGCATTCTCTACGTATGGCCTCTGATCCGGCTTTCACAGCTCACGAACAGGTACTTTTTTATTTATTTATATTACTTAATACAATTACACACGAGCAGGACATAAAAATTATACAATGATAATAATTGTTTGCAATCAAGTATTATTCTCCTAAAGGTAATTGTCTAACGTGGTCCCCTGCCTAAGTAAGCCTGTATCAGGGGGAATATTGTAAAAATGTAAAATGGTGTTTAAATTACCCCCATATATTATATATTTATAATATGAGTTGTGGTTATTGTTGCTTCCCTGAACAATTTACCAATAGAAGAAGAAAATTAATATTACACCTGATTAAATAAACCCTGTAATTAAACCCGCTGTAAGATTAACAAGGCAAATAAAATTATGCTCACATTTAAAAATTTGTGGCTTCCCCCCTCTCTCTATTTACCTCCTTTTCTTCGGCCTCATGAAGTATTTGTCAACTGTTGTATAACAGGTGGCCAGTAAAGAAATTTTGCCAGGGAAGAGTTCGTTGCTAGGAGGCACAAGTTACGGATCGTTGCAGCTTGAATATACATCCAGTTCCGATCAAAGGTAATCGAAATAATGTCTCATGTAACCGTAAACCGCATACCTACTTTTAATACCGATTTTTTGCCACCATTATTTTAAAGCAAATTAGCAATTACCTGGCTTAGTTTTCGTTCACGGTCTAAAGATACCCTGTATACAAGGTGTACAAATACTGTATAAATAGGACAGGTAATAGTTGCGATATCAAAGACTGACGTTAAAAAGGCCTGATATTTTTTTTAAGTTTTCCTAACCACCATAAGTATTACAATTTACATGTATGTGATAGATAAAGTGTGTTAATTTTCATTGTTGTCTGGATTTTTAACGCCTATACAGGGTGTATTTAGACCGTGATCGAAAACTGAGGCAGGTAATAGCGATAGTGATTACAAACCCCCTGGCATTAAAGAAAATCCCGACAAACAATAAAATTTTTGAGGTTTTCCATACAAACCACATACTTTTAACACCGATGGTTGTATGGAAAACGTATTTTTTTTATTTTTTGACGGGATTTTCTTTAATGTCAGGGGGTTTGTAATCACCCTCGCTATTACTTGCCTCAGTTTTCGATCACGGTCTAAATACACCCTGTATAGTTCGTACTGTCCGTAGCTATTACTGCTTTGGTTTTCGATCACGGTTTGATTACACTCTGTGTTATAACAAGTAAGATATTATTCCCATACTTTCAGCCCACAAAGTCCTACTTCACTAGCAACAACTCCAAGATACGGGTCAAATTCACATATTGATAACAATCGTGAGTCTTTATTATCTAAAATGTTCCCTCTTATTCTATAAACTTGTTCATCTTTATTTTTTTAAATCGTCATCAGACAGCCAGGTTTAACACAGACAATCACAAAATTTCCTGATGATGTAGGTAAAGCTGTAACTGCAGCCATGTTCCATCAATTGCGTCATAAGTTCATTCAGTCATAGGGGATGAAGTGATAGCCTGATATTAGATTTTGATGACCCAGGAATCGAACCCTAAACGTTTTAGATCACGGTAGTCATTTATATCAAAATCATAGTAAACATCGTGACTTCATAATCAATAATTTCTTTATAGAATGCAACGTGGAATTCACGGAATCTCTATTCGCGTTCGTGCCTGAATACCACGTGGACGCCATGTTGGAGCTTTGTAACACCCTCAGATTGTATATGCACCCGACAGTTCCCATTCAACAGATTGCAGGTAAATGGGATAAGTATCTTCTGTAGAACTTATTGTATGAGGAATCAGACAAAGTATCTGTTAGTGGAGGAATCGAATATAAATTGTAAAAGCCCTATGAAAACACATCTCAACATTTAATGTATTTATGTTTAAAAATAATATTCCTACATTTTTAATGATAGGTATAGAGCTACATAAGAATATTATATGAAAACGAATAATAAATATGCATGTGTAAAAATACTATCATGTTAACTTAACTTAATTAAAAATAAATTATTATAATATTAACAAGTTTCTCTTAAGGATAGGATCAGAAATGATGTTATCCGACAGTGAACTAAAGTTACCGACATAGCCCTAAAGATCAGCAAACTGAAGTGGCAGTGGGCGGGTCACATCTGTCGCAGAACCGATAACCGTTGGGGTAAACGTGTTCTGGAGTGGAGACCGCAGCTCGGCAAACGTAGTGTAGGACGCCCTCTGGCTAGTTGGGGTGACGATATCCGCAAGGTGGCTGGCAGCGGTTGGATGAGGAGAGCCGAAGATCGAGCCCAGTGGCGTGCCACAGGAGAGGCCTATGTCCAGCAGTGGACGAATTAAGGGCTGTTGATGATGATGATGATGATGATGATGATGATGATGATGATGATGATGAATATTAACAATTAAAGTATTTTTTGATAGAGTGGGAACCATAATATGTATCTTGTGTGAGGTCAGAACTATACATGTGACGGTTGGAAATATATATATATTTTCATAACAGAATAACTACGAGACCGAAAAGTTTCATGTACTTTCATATTATACTATACCCGACCCGTTTCTCAGTATGACGTCATTACTAAAAAGTCTGACATGGTAGTATTGTTTGATAGAGTGGGAAGAGCTGGTAGTGTCTTGCGCAGCTTTCCTGTGCGCCGAGTTCGCAGACCCGAGGATAGTGTTGGCGAGCACCAGAGAGTCTCTGGTTCAAACCCTCGCGTCTTTCGCGACCCAACAGACCACCATGAGGGCTATTGAAAGAGTGCCTGTGAAACAGTAAGTGACGATATGTTCATGATTGAACATCCAGTGTCGTGTGTTCCCAGTGGCTCTTCTGCAAGCGATATTCATAAAAAATAGCATAATTAATATTTAATCTTTAATTTCTTTATTGTACAGTATTTTTATTTAAATCTTTATTTCACAATTTATTCTGAATACAATGAAATTTGTCACTTGCGTCAACGGTGAAAAATATAGTGATGAAACCTGCACACTTAAAAATTCTTAGAAATTTCCCGGGTGTGCAGCCTGCCAACCCGCACTGGGCTAGCGTAGTTGGCTATGGCCTAAACTATCTCAAGTTCTAGAGCAGGACTGTGCCCAACAGTGGTATATGGGCTGATGATGATGTGGAATATTGTTATTTATTCTTCAGACCTACTAAGAAAGCCTATTATATTACCCAACAGACAAATGTGCATGGTTGAAGAACTGGTCCGTCCGTACCAGAACCGCGCGTGGGCGCAGTCCAACTGGGTGCTGGTGAGGTTCTGGCACGGCTCAGGGTTTGGCTTCAGGCACCGACAGTGGCCCCATCTAGCTGCCAAGTAAGTACCATACCATATCAATGTTCTCTCTTGTTTGAAGTGGAAATTCATGCCGTAGATAGAGCCCCTCCATCACTCCGCGTATCACAACTTCTGTGCTATAGGATCGTCGGCACTCATAGAAATGGTAGCAAGAAATGAAACTCAGCGATCTATGGGTAAATTATCTTAAATACGCAACGTAATAAATAATTATTAACTATGAATAAATGAAAGCCAAATCAAACATAGATATAATACTCGTATGAAATTACATAAAAATTTAAATTATGAAGATTCTGACTGCATAAAAGTATTTCTTGTGTGTATTTTGCAAATATAAAAACTAAAAACAGTTGAAAAATGATGCATTATAAATTATTGTAGTTTCTCCAACTTCTATAACAGTTTTTCTACTACCAATTGCAAAGTTAGCCAGCCAGTTAGCCAAATATCAAGAGATACAAAACAAGGAGCGCCACAAATCTACGGATTTTTATCCCTCCTCTCCAAAGTTTTGTATTAAGTTGCCCAATTGTTGCATCATGATATACATTTACGATTGCTGTGTTTTCTTTTATTACTTCCTATATGAAAAGTTTTTGGCGATTTTTATTCGTGGACGTGACCTTGATAGATACATTTTTGAGACTTGTGAAGAGTAACTTTGGTACAACTTTCTTATGCAATGTTTTGCTATATTATTCAACGTTTGATATTCAATAAAGCTAGTGATATTTTTAATTTTGAATTTACGAAGTAAAGTTAAGTATTTAACGTTTAGAAACGGGTTTAATTACACGAAATAAGAATAGTTGTCTGTTTTGTTGATACCGCAGCAAAAATCGACCTATGCGTAGAATAAAGTTATATGTGCTTTTCCACAACTTCTCTTTCTCAGCGATTTAAACATAATTGGGCACGAAATTATAAGTTACTTTTTTTGTTCTTCAAACAACAACAATATTTATGACTATTATTACTTGACTAGTGCAATATATAAACAAGTTTAACTCTATTATAGAGAAAAAAAGTACTTTGGTGTTACAATCATAAGTAACCTATGCATAGGTCGAAATGTAAATCTAGAAAGCCCGCGTTTTATTGTCTAGTCGTAGTGCTATTAGGGGTTTTCTAATAAGTAATTCTTAGTAATTGTATAGAATCGGGAAATAAACTCAAAAACAAAATTTAGCTCACCTATTATTGACGAAACGGGTGTTGCTATCGATGATACAGGAGTCAATGTGTGTATATCTAGTAATTATAATCATAGCTAGCATTGTGAAAATGGTTAATAATTATTGATATCTTCAAATTGATACTCATATGTTGGTCTGGTCGAATGGAAACTTATTAATACCTATATTAATACATAAATAATAAATAAATACACCCAACAGTCACATACATAGTCCTGACCCCACATTAAGATACGAGTCTTGTGTCGTGGGTATCAGAAACTACGAGATACTTTTTCGGTCTCACAAACATCCAGACCCGGAACAAATATTTGTGGATCATACAAACATTTGTCTCGGTGCGGGGATCGAACCCGCGGCCGCTCGTTTCGCAAGCTGGTGTCAAGCCAACTGCGCCACGGGGCTGTCAGAATATACTATTCTATCATTTATCATCCTCTCATTATTGATCACTCGTTGATTGAACGATAAAGTCGCTAATTGTTCACCTTGTTATAAGTTGTTTCTTCTATTCTAAGTCGCTGTTTAAATAATGTACAACAAAGTGTTTATCTATCTATCTTAAAACTTTTCTAAACAAAACTAAACCTCAGAGAACATTACTCCGTGCTGCACTATCATGATTCGTCCGTATTAGCGTGAGTTACGGTCGGCACGGTTACACGATTTATAGTTTTAATATCGGAATGGGCGCATAAAATACAATGTACATTACTAGACAATAAATAAATACGATAGCCACCCACATCGACAGCCGTGACCCACCGTCAATTTTGTTTTTTATGATCGCTCGTCATTTGTCAATCGTCGAATGGATTTGCGTCACGACATTAGAAATGTTTCTGTAATTATGGACTTAATAATACTATATGTATAAATATATTATATTGATTATTTAATGTGCTATACAACAGATGGATAGTTGATTTTATCGGCTGTATTCTTGAGCTGTATGCTGAGGAGAATGTCATACTCAAAAACCATGAAAACAATTATTTGAGCAGTTTCATGCCTATGCAATTTATAAATATTTTTTCATATTTCTAACCGAATTGACTTCGATTTATCGAGTGCGTTGCGTATTTGCATCAATCTTGTAATGCCTATTCAACCACATATTAATTGATTATATATCTAGTAAATCTGTCTTACCATTCTAAACATTATAAACCGCACTGTGCCTATCATAAGCCTAACCAAAAAAACACGCCTCATGACAAAACCCAATAAAAAATACAGAAAGTGACCTCCAATGTCGCCATAACTAATGTCTGTGCCATTCCCACTACTCCTCCGCATGAAAACAAAATGAAAACAAGCATATTTCACAGATACGGTGACAGAGAGCCGACGGTAAACAATCTCGGCGCCAAGGTCGACGCGGGACTGATGAGCCAGTGTTTCGGTAATCCATGGACATTTCCAACACCTTAATATCATGGGGTTTTGTGGGAGGGTGTTATATTTGTTTGTTTTTTGGCAAGCTTGGATAGATCTATATCTCTAACAGATTTGTTTTGGTACTGCAGAGCTGCTTTGGTTAATCTTGATTGAAATATGTTTACAATTATATATAGCTTGAACAGTAAATCTGATTGAATGGACCTCAAATTAATCACTTTATGTAGTTTGATTTCGTTTCACTGCATTGTGGTAATTATTGCCACTGAACAGCTTTTAACAACATTAGAAGGAAAATAGACAGTATTCATATGGAAACGAGAATTGCGGCTCGTCATTCTCTTATTCGCCTAAGACGCTTTCGTCAATCTTTTGTTTATAATCATCATCAAAGACTTCCCAAGCGCTCTGTTGGATGGACCGTGCAACCAATTATCCAATCTCGCATTGATCTCTTTAAAAATAAACATTCTATTGTAGGCCCATGCCCCTCGGAAGTGATTCAAAGCCGCATCAGAGATTATCTGGCAGAGCACCCAGTGGAAGCTGCAACGTTCCTCAACTCGTTGCTGAGCCAACTCAACTGGGCATTCTCGGAGTTTGTCACCATGATGCAAGAGGTGAGAATTCATTATAACAATCACCGTAAAGCAATAGGTTAGAAGCCAAGCTAATCTACATAATTTTATCTCAAGATTGAGTTTGTCTAATCAGTGGCGGTACTTCCATAGAAGCAACTTTATAGAAGTTTAAAGAATATCATTCGGACTTATGTAAGCCAAGCTGGACTTTTTGGCTTCAATAAAAGTTCCGTCATCGTGTCTAACATATCTTGGTAAGGTCCATGATAACCATAACACTATAGAAATCTTTGATATTATATCGTAACGAGGTAACGAGATATAAACTCTTATGTTGCTCCTCTTGTATTACCTATACAAGTGTATTACCATTATTGGTGGTAGGATTTTGTATCGGCCGTGATAATTATTACTAATGCAAAAGCACAAACAAAATTGATGTTCCTCAGATGGACAGAGTGAGCGTGGACGCACACTTGGAGTCACGACAGATCAAACTCTGCGCCACGTGTTTTGACCTCTACCACGGTCTGGCGAGAGCCTTAGAGATGACCATGTACCTCGGACCACAGCTGCTGACGAAATCAGCGGCTTGCGACGACCAGAACGAACTACTATTGGGCAGGACTTGTCAAGTGAGTTAAAGTATAAGGTTTTATTTTCGTTCTATTTGGCAATGGTGTTATTGACAGCCCCGTGGCGTTGGCTAGACCCCTGCTTGTAAAAGGAGAGGCTGCGGATACAATGTCACTCCGAGATAAATTATTGTGTCATTTATTATGTATGTATTAGTTGTTTGGGTCTGGGTTTTATGAAGCCATAAAGTATATAGTAGTTTCAGGTACCCACGACACAAAAATAATAACCAATGAACCATAGTATTAACTTGTTAAATTACGAAAGCATTTCTTTTTCTACTGTATTCATTCTATCAGCTACAAAAGCTGCTAAGTCATGCTTGAAATCTGTATAACCTATCAATGATTTGACAGCCCCCGTGGCGCAGTTGGCTAGACACCAGCTTGCGAAACGAGAGGCCGCGGGTTCGATCCCTGCACCGAGACAAATGTTTGTGTTTACCACAAATATTTGTTTCGGGTCTGGGTGTTTGTGAGACCGAAAAAGTCTCTCGTAGTGTCTGATACCCACGACACAGGTATTGTAACCAAGTGTGGGGTCAGAGCTATGTATGTGACCGTTGGGTGTATTTGTTATTTATTTATTTGATTATAATGATGTTTATGATGACCAATTAGAAGCACGAATTATCTATTTATTCATCTGCAGATTCTAATGGCGGTAATATCTCGCGTGTGCGTGCGCGCCGGTGGTGGCGCTAGTTTTGCTCGGCTCATGGCCCGAGGCCTGCCCGACACGGACCGAGTCCACTACTACGTCGCCCTGGCCCCTGTAGCCGGCTGCCTCATCAGGATGTTGGACCCGAAGCTTCCTCCAGAGGTAAAAACTAATAAGAAGAAATTCGTGCCGTTTATTGTCCAGCCTTTCTTATGATTCAGATTTCGGAAGTTTTGGCTTATTGTATATTATGAATTTGTAATGTAAATTGTAAAATATGTTAAAAAATTTGAGGCAGGTGAATTTTTGTCATTTAGTGGGCAGTGTAAGCAAACTAAATCAGCCTAATATGTGAGACGAAATTAAAGTTAAAATCGTAAAAATACACCCTAAGATTTCAAAAATTAGACCGTTTTAAGATTGACCGTTTTAAGACGTCTAGTTGTAAGATTCAGGTTATTCCTTCCAATCAATTCTTCTTCTTCATCAACCCATATACGCCCACTGCTGAGCACGGGTCTCCTCTACCATTGAGAGGGTTTAGGCCAATCAATTGGACCAGAAAAAATGCCTCATGAACTATTTATCACTATTACAGCACTTGGATAAAGTAACGAAGGCGTTAGTGACCGAGCCGCTGTTTCGCTTGGACGGGTTGGAGTTCATGCTGGGCAAGTCAAAGGACAAGCGCTTCTCATTCTATAAATGTTAGTATACCATGCATACTCTAAAGCCTGCAGTTCAGTAGAAATAGATTAATCCCACAAAAATATATTGTAGACATTACACATTTAACGTGTAACCCTTTTGGGTTTTCATGGAATTACCGTCACTCGCTGAAGTGTATTACTTAGATTTTTATTATTAAGTTCTTATTCATTGAAAATCAGTACTGCCCTGTACAAATCGGATTAGAGAAGTAGGTAAATGAGGGAATTATTGTTTAAGATTCATTCTGCTGGTATTAGATACAGAAGACGTGACAATTGAAGAGCTGAAAGCCCTGGAGGTGGTGGTAGACCGGCTGACGGTGGCACGAGACGCCATCATCAAGGCTCGGTCGCCCGGCTCCAGCGGCGCCCAGTCGGACCTACTGTGCACCATCTGTTACGCCAGGCCCGCTGACTCCGCCTTCGTGCCTTGCGGACATCACTCTTGCAGGTAGGTCTTATTAACATATCGCTGGCTTTCTATAACAAGGTTCTATGTTACAATTTTAGCAGTTATTTAATTATAAATATTATGAGGCTCTATTAGTTATATAGAACTTCGTAGTATTTATGACTAAATAATTAAAGCATAGAACCTTGTAATAGTGAGCCAGCAGTATGATAAACGGGTACAAAGGTTTCTATAACGAAAATAATTCTTTAAATTACTTTTATAAGACCATTTTTGAGTAGAACTAGTTGATAGACTACACACCTAAGAACTTTTAGGGGTGCAAGTATCTTTACGATGTTTTCCGACACCACTACAGCACTTATTAATTATTAGTAATTAATTGAATACACATATAGCTTTGAAAAATGGGGGGTGCTTGCCTGGTGCTTAACCGAATTAAAATCACTTTCTACTGTTTTTCTTGTAATTGTAACTGAATTCCTTTTTTACAGAGCGTGTATTATGCAGCACTTATTAAACAGCAAGCAGTGTTTCTTCTGCAAGGCTGAAATTGACTCTGTACGTCCAGTTGAACCAGCCAATAACTAATATGGCGGATACAAACATGGAGGATTATGACAAATGTTTAATCGTGAAAAATCATGGGAATCTTGCGAGATTTTTTTTATTGGTGATTGATATTACAATTTTTTAATGTCACGAGCAATAGAAAAGATGAATATTTTTGTTATTTTCCAAATTTAATTCATACGTCAATGTAACGAAGATTTTAATTGAATGAATATTTATTGAGTAATAAAAAATGGTTTAAATAATTGTTTTATTAAGTACATATTTTAGCAAATATAATACATAAACCCATAAAAAGGAAATTTAAAAAATCGTATACATATAACTTTATCACGAATTAAGAAAAATGACAGTAAATTTCATAATCATAAACAAAAATACTAGAACTCTTGGCAGTTTTGTATAATTCTATGAAGGAACTGTTATGGACCCTTATTGAGACCCTGGGGAGAATATGCGTAGTAAGAAAGCGGTGCAGGACAGTCGCAGGTTCCTCTTGGACCCGGCACACCTCGAGGTCCAATTGGACCTGAAAAAATAATATTAATCAGCAAGTTTGGACTATTTAAATTGGGCTTAAACAATGTCATCAATTTTAAATAGACGAAAAATCTAACACTAACTGGACTAAGCCCTAAGATCTGTCAATGGAAGAGACCCAAAGAATATGATGATGACGAGATGTTAAAAAAATATAAAATAATTACCTTCTCTGCCTGGCTGCCCTCTTTCCCCAGACCTGCCTTCATGTCCTGGCGGACCCATAGGACCTGAAAAGTATCATTTTTTTCCTTAATTATTTTCCTTGAATAAATTTGGCTACATCTGATTTGGAAGAAGCTAGCATAATGTTGCGTCAATAAGTACGAGTTTCTCAAGTCGATATTCCGTGGGTTTTACTAAGAACGGACATACTTTATACCCGTCGATACATCAGTTAATTCCGTAAATTTATTTTGCAACATTGACCACGCTTTGGCTCTACCAGGAATAAGAAATTTCTTCTAAGCGCTATATTTTATCAGCGACATATTTCAACCAATTCTATACTACTGTCCAAAAATCCTATTTAAAAAAAGCTCAGCGAATGCCTGTAAGGACAAAAACTATAAATTAGTACAATCTTACCTGGAGGTCCCCTTGGTCCTTCTAGTCCAGGCAGCCCTACGCCTTCCAACCCTCGTTCACCTTTATCGCCCTTGTCTCCTCTATCACCAGGACTACCGGGTTTGCCCGGCTCGCCTGTCTCGCCCGGGTAACCGCGCGGACCTTGCTCCCCAGAATATCCTTGGGCTCCTAAAATGAATATATATAAGGCTGTTATAATACATTTTAAAAGTAAATATAGGGACATACACATTTTCACAAAACGTCAAAAGTTATTTATTTAACTCTTTATTGTACACATTCTAGACATACAAACAAAATATACATACAATGTAGAAGAGCCTTATCGTACATATGGTGATTTTTTCAAGACAAACAACCATGAGATGGATATTTTATTGGCATTTATAGGGAGGGCAGTGAAGGTTATGAGAGACGTTTCACTAACATTTTAAAAATAGAATGAAAAAGATATTTATTACTGAAATGCAGTACATGCATTTACAATTAAAAGGGCCACAGCGCAACATCTAGATGACTAACTTATCATCAAGCTGCGACATGAAGTAAATCATGTTACAGCGCTGATCACCTAAGTCATCGTAAGGACATTAAAAACAGCCTTTATGCTATACAGATCAGTTGTGAACGAGGACTGTGCGCAGCAGTGGGTATATGGGCTGATGATGAGCAAGAGATTACCTGGTTGTCCCGGAGGACCTGGCTTCCCAGGAGGACCTCGTTTACCGACCACTGTGTGTGGAGTCAAATCCAACGTCGCTCGGAATTCACTTAATCGTTCTGTAAACAAACATTAAGTTGTTATGACACCATTCTTCATTATTACTACTTTAAAAATCGCTATTTTACTTTAAATTTTATACATGATACTGAGTCAAAAGTAAACATTTTTTGTAAACAATCTTAACTCGGCGATGCTCACCTCTGATTAGACCTTCGCAAATATTTCTTACATCGTTCTCTGTCATCGATGGTGTCTGAAAGAGAAAATAGGTTATATGGTGAAAAGACGAAAAGTTATGCAAATAGTATTACTTGTAGCAGTGATAGCCTTAAGGTTTAGAAACGCGATCGAATCCCAGGTACTTAGCTCTGACTTTTAGAATTAATGTACATGTATTCACAATCACATCACGTACTTAAACGGTGAAGAAAAACATCGTGAGGTAACCTGAATTTTAGGTGCAACCTAAAAATTCTTAGGAATTTCTTTGGTGTAAAGTCCGCCAATCTAACAAGGCAAGCATGCTGGACTAGTGCCTTAACCCTCTCAGTTGTAAAGGAGACATGTGCCCAGTAATGGAACCTATGGCTGATAATGTACTTATGAGTAAGTCCAATAAGTTCTGATGGTAAGCTATTACCATACCATAGCCAAGCTTACTATCAGACCTTATTGCGGTTTATTTCGCTATATCTAGATATACTACCTCTACAGCAACACTTTGTGGAGCTGGGAGACCTGGTGGACCCATTTTCCCAGGAGTTCCAGGAATGCCGTCTACCCCGTCTCTACCAGGGATGCCGGGATAACCTCGATCTCCTTTCTGTAATTATGTAAAACATCTTATGGGTTCAAATTTTATTTTTAAACCGGCACGACAAAATGATACTAGTTCTCATTTACTGAGGTACAATTTTATTTTAAAACTCGGCAAAATGCGTTTAGTAGATCTAGTTTTTTGTTTAATCACTGCCACGTGTTAAAAGTCGTGATAAAACCTGCACATCTTCAAAGTTATTAGGAATTTCTTAGGTGCGCAGTCCGCCAACCCGCACTAGGCCAGCGTGGTGGACTATGGCCTAAATCCTCTCGATGGTAGAGGAGACCCGTGCCCAGCAGTGGGACGTGTATGTGTTGATGATGAGATGACGAGTTAAAAGTAAATGCCATGCTATCATGATACAATTTCGCCAATTGTGCTTTTATCTTGCATAATAGACGAGGCTGTGGAGTCAGTATAACATTGTCAGCATTGTCATCGAACCTACTCTAGGTCAGATTTTAATATAAATATCTATAAAGATTATTGCACACAATGAGTCACGCAGAGTCACCCATTAGCACGCACCAAGACCAGTCGTTTTATTTACCTCGTCGCTACCTCATCACATACCCTCACAAGTGTACCATAGCTGCACCAGCACCGGTACACAACGTGACGCTGTCCACTTACAAGGCTATTGCCTTTTTTGAGCAAAATTCCATATTTCGTGCTGCTACTGAGAATTTCCGAATGTTTACCCAAAAATAGTTTGCTTGACACGGTAATGACTTTACTCAAAAACCTATTTCTTTCTCTTTACATTAGTATATATGACATACTAATAACAGCATAATTACCGTTCCCCTCTCCCCCGGAGGACCTTGTGGTCCAGGGACACTTGACCCTGGTGACACTGCAGTCGCGATCCCTGGTGGCCCCGGCGGTCCAGGCTGACCTGGCGTCCCCTCTGGGCCCTGAAAAAAATAGTCGCAACAAATGCAGCGTTGAACGTCATTCCGCAAGGTGGATTAATTATAATCTCATGAAGACGATTGAAAGAAAATGGAGGCTAATTTGACAGCGCGCTTTGAATGTCTTTGAGGATATTCAGCAATCGACATCTTTTAACTTACAATTATAATAATAATATTATAATTAATGATAAAAAAAAATGATACTCGTATAATTTTAATGTTGTAAATGCTGATGGAGAATATTTTTTTGCTATATAAGCTACCAATTGTTATACACATCAAAATTCAATTCATTTTGTTCTATGAAGTTTTGGGTATAACTGAAAGATAAATAATAAAATAATCCCTTATACACACTTTTTTCTTTTACAACAAAATGTAAAGACATAAATGCTACAACAGCCATTAAAAAATATTTAATTACCTGCGGTCCTTCCATTCCTCGTTCTCCAGGAGGACCAGGTGGGCCAGCAGGGCCTCTTTCTCCTGGCAATCCTGGCAGCCCTGCCACTCCATCTTGGCCTGGAGGACCCTGGAATTTTCATACGGAAAGATTAAAGGACGCCAAAGCCACCAGCATGAAGAAAATAGCTGTAAGAGCACTTGCCGAAGTTATATAAGGGGTAAAACTTACCCTGGCACCGTCTAAACCCGGTGGACCCCTCGCTCCTGGATCTCCATCCCGGCCCGGGAATCCTATAGGACCTCGCTCTCCTTTGGCACCTGGTATTTTTAATTAAATTTAATTAATCGAATTAACTTAACGTCATACTTATGCATGTTTCATTAATTTAAAAATGCATGCAGGTTTCTTCGTGATATTTCTCTTAATTTATAGTACGACCACGTTAGACGATTCAAGACCACCATCCATCAAATCATTTCTTAGATGGTGGGCGTATTTGCACCTACGATTTTTTTTTTCGGCTCCGATTATCTTAAAGTTTGTTTTCCATAACTTCATATTCAAAATTTTTGAGAGGAATATAATAGTTTAGATGATACCTAGTATGAGCGAAGCGTTGATATTAGCAGCTTGTCCCGGTGGTCCTTGAGGGCCCACTTCCCCTCGAGGCCCTATAGGTCCTGGCGGGCCGGGTAAACCCTGGAATAGAAAAGATAAATTGATAAAATCAATAGTACTGTGGAGTATCACAAAATACGACTATGAGCAATTTTCATAGTTCCAAAAAGATATTTAATCCCTATTCATAATTTTTAACCAATTTTTTTTTCCAAGTCGGAGGGTTGAACATGGGTTTAGACCTCAACCCTGAACTCACGCCTGTATTCCAAGAAGAGGTAGTAGGAGTAGTAATCTTGTAATTTTAAAATTACAATAATGGCCTCTACAAACTGTTTGTCGTATAAGCAACTATGATTGAAGAAAACGAAAAATTTAAAAGAGCTAATGAAAATAAAGAGAAAATTAAACATAACACACTCACATCAACTCCATCTCTTCCTGGTAAACCAGCCAGGCCAACTAGACCAGGATCCCCAGGATCTCCTGAAATGATTTAAAGAATTATGTTAGCTACTGAAGAATCGTTTGGGTACTTTTAATAATCACAATATTTATCTTTATATAGGTTCTTTGGTTGAAATCCTCCCCTAGGCTTTCGAAAGGAAAACTAATATACATTTTCACAGCCCCACTGTGCAGTTACCAGGTTAGGAAACGAGAGGCCGTGTGTTCGATCCCCGCACCGAGACCAATGTTTGATTGATCCACAAATTGTGTGATTGTGCCGCCGCCCCTCTCGAGGTGGGATTCTAACGCCCACTTGCCACAGGGCAAAATTTCAATACACCTAAGAATTAGGCTAGTTCTTATTGTTTTATTATAAGATAGTATCAGTAGCCTAACTATACCATCTGAGGCCCGTGGCAAACTCTTTGGATAAGGCCTCCCAGTGTATAATTGGTTCTTCCAAAAATATACATTTTAAAGTACTTCGGCAAATAACAAAGCTTGTGGCCTCTTAGACCAGGGCCCTCTCGGGTCCCGGGCCCGTGGCATTTCGCCAGCCCCGCCACCCTGTAGTACAAACCTTTTTCGCCAGTGTCTCCCTTTTCTCCCTTCGCTCCTCGACGACCCGGCTGCCCAGGAGGACCAGCTACTGCAGTGCCAGTAGCCTAAAAGCGAATACTACTAATAAAAACCTATAAAACATATGATATAAGGGACAAATCATTTTTGATCCTATTGTCATAAAACTTTTCTTAAAGTCACACCGCAACAAAGCACGAATTTATTCTTAGTGATAAAACATTACTTACATTTATAACCATCCCTGGTAATCCTGGAGGTCCCATATCTCCTTTAGGACCAGGAGGACCAGCTAATCCAGGAGGACCCTCAGTACCTCTTACACCCTGAAATGAAATCAAAATACCGTAAAATCCGAACGCCGATTAACCGAATCAAATCGAAATCGAATTTATCGGAACGTAATATAATTAAAAACAAGTAATTTTTGTTATGTTTTATAACAAGTTGAAACTCGCTGGACGCCAGATATATTTCATGAGTCGTGGTTGAATCGCCATTGTAGAACTGTGTTTCTCAAACTTCATATGCGAATCGACCCCGGTATCAATTAATTCGGATAATCGGCGTTCTACTGTAGTTAAAAATCTTAAACACGAGTATAAACAAAATTAAGTTAGAATATTTTAAAATAAAATAAAGTAACTATATATTATAACTAATTTTAAATTAAGAATGATTTATAACATGCGGCATTGAAAAACAGATACAGTATTAAAATTAAGGTATTACCGGCAGTCCTGTATATCCTCTAGGTCCTTGTTCCCCCGAAGGCCCTTGAGGTCCCATGGGGCCCTGTAATAAAAAAAGTCATTATTCTAAATTATTCTTTAAACAAAGAAAGCCAATGACAAACATTGGAACGTATATGGGTTGATGATGACTGATAATAGTAAATTCGATCAGATTTGGTTATTTCCTAAATTCCACCAAGAAGGAGGTTATCAATTCGTCTAGGTGGACACATTTTGATAATACTTTTTTTTATTTAATAGCTGGTGCTTTTAAATGTCATCTAGTTGTGATAATGACTTCCATGAGAGACCCGTATAAGTCTTACATTTACATTAATATACGAGTAAATCGACGAATAATTCATTTCAAAATCAATATAGACCTTCCTCAAATCTTTATAAATAAGAAAAATGTAATATAATTTACCGGTGGGCACGTAGTATTACAAGCAGCAGACACCAATGGATATGCCCTAGGCGCAGTGTCGTATCCATACTGTAACAAGAAGCGATACAAATAACTATATCAAAACCGGATTATTCCGAGATTCTTAATCGTCGCAGTTAGCTTGATACCAGCTTGCGAAACGAAATACCGCAGATTCGATCCTGCATCGAGACAAATGTTTGTGTGGTTCACAAATAGTTTAAATCAAGTTTCTGATACCCACGACACAAGACTTGCATCTGAGTGTAGGATCAAAACTATGTTTTGGATTTTTTAATATTATTGTGTGGTCTCTTAAAAATAGCAATAAAACAAAAAAATCTTGACAATACAACTTGACAATGGAAATACTTTGAGATTACAAAATTTGTAAGTTCCAACATCAAACACGATATTTGTATGACTTGCAAGTATCCGTGTTTGAGCTTTACGTTATCGAAATCGCGTTTTGCGGTTTATAGAATTAGAATTTAGTGTATCATAATTACAAGAATAAAAAACGTAGAAATACAGGAAACTTACCCTAGGGGATGGTGTTGATACAAGATAACCTGAAGGCTCCTGAAATAAACATCAATTTTCAAAAACAAATTTAGCAAAGATTATAAAGAACTCTAAAGCTATTTGATTTTACTAAGCTGTTTGTTATGTACTGGACTATTTCTTTAAAGCTAAATCACTACATACTACATAGTATAAAACAAAGTCGCTTTCTCTGTCCCTATGTTACTTTGTATGCTTAAATCTTTAAAACTACGCAACGAATTTTGATGCGGTTTTTTTTAGAATAGATTTTAGATAGAGTGATTGAAGAGGAAGGTTTATATGTATGATAACATCCATTAAATATCAGCATTGCACCCGTGCGAAGCCGGGGCGGGTCGCTAGTTTTATTGTCTAAACTGAAATAATTTTTGCTCTGTAGTGCTTTGCATTGGTGGCATACCAAAGAAGGCCAAAAGCATTACACCTTAATTTTGTTATGTGTCATTTATAAGTATTATTTCGTGGGGTCGGGCTATTCTCATTTATATTTTGAAGTTATTTTGTTCGCTTAAAGAATTATTATTCGGAATTTCTTAAGGCAATCTGTATTTTTTTGGCTTCTATGGAAGTACCCCCACTGCTTTATATTTATTTAGGTTAAGACTAAATAGAATACTTTTGTTCTTATCCTTATCGAAATGCGCATAATTGAACCATTTGACTATAAAATAACAAAGGTTAAATATAATTTCTAATTAGTTATTTTAATATCTGAAACACTCACGATCTCTTCACAGCTGTCCTCATCGAGCACGTACTTGTTACAACTCAGTGAAAGCCATTGGAGATCTATCTGGAATATAAAAATTTATCGTTTATACATAATTATACCATTTTAAAATCACCGTTACGTATATACAGGGTGTATTTAGACCGTGATCGAAAACTGAGACAGGTAATAACGAGGGTATTCACAAACCCAGTGGCGATATTAAAAATCCCGACAAAAAATAAAAATTTTGACGTTTTCCATACAACCATCGGTGTTAAAAGTATGTGGTTTGTATGGACAACCTCAAAAATTTTATTTTTTGTCGGGATTTTCTTTAATGCCAGGGGGTTTGTAATCACTATCGCTATTACCTGCCTCAATTTTCGATCACGGTCTGAATACACCCTGTATAACCTGCATTTATTTCAACGCTGTGTTTTATCAGCGGTTTGCGGACGCGTAGTGCAAAAATTATCTAACTACCCTAATTTTTTATATAGTGTTATAAATTATTATAGATATTTACTAGTTATTTTCTCTTACGTCATCATTGTAATCAAATTAAATGATAATATACACATGTACGTATGATGAACTACATAGATTAATGGATATGAGAATGATAGCCTCGTGGTCTCGCGGTACAAGTATGTCCCGTGCGATCTAGAGGTCCTGGGTTGTATACCTGGATCGGGCAATGTCATTGGGTTTTTACCGTCAAGCAAAAAGTAACAGCACGGAGTCTTGAAATGTATCCGAAAAACGACAAGAGGCTCGCCCCCTATTACATGGGACTGACGCATAGTTACCTGTCTACCCTTTCAGAGAATACAGGCGTGAGGTAATGTATGTATACATGTATAGTATTTATTAAATATGTTTATTACTTACAGGAGCTGGTGTGCCATCCTCGTTCGATACAATAGTAACTGTCGTGGCATTATTGAAGTCATGAATCGTAATGTTCTGCGGCTTAAGCTGCAAGAGTACATACATTTATATCTATTTTGTCAGGCGAAAACTATCACAACACTATTTTAAAACAATAGCACACATAATAAAATCTTTTAAAGTTATGTAAAGAATTCTAAGTGCAGCAAAAATTCATTAATTTTTCGTGGTTTCAAGTGTAAGCCACGGAGAAGGTCCAGTAGAGGGAAAGCGTATAGGCCGATATAAAAATAGATGCAAAAATTAAGAGAATTTGATCATAAAGATGTTTATCATTACCTCAACACAATCGACCGCGACGTGGACCGTATCGTTAGTCACAGCCACGTGAAGCTTATGCCAGCCGGGTGAAAAGAGCTGAAACAAAAAAATATTTATTTAATCCTAGACAAGTATCTACATATCCATTTTCACTAACAGCCCATTACATGCAACTAACGAGCAAGGACCTCTCCGTTTGAGAGGGTTTAACCCTTAATCTACCACGCTGCACTAGTGCGGGTTGACTATTACAAACTCTTACGATTTTTTTTTGGCGTACAGCTTTCCTTACGATGTTTAAATTTATCATTAAGATTAAAAAAGAGGTGCGTGCCTGATGTTTTTTATTTGATTGATCATTTTAGTCTCCATTATAATGCCATCGGATAGGCTTACCCCACCTTTGCCATGTTATCCGGTACGCAAGTACATCAAGAGTAGCTATTGAAAGACTTTATATCATAGATGATACCAACCTGCCAACTATCAAAAATCACTCTCGACTCCTCCACAAAGACGACAAGTTTCTTCGTACCAGGCAGGAAAGTCACCGAAAATACCAGCCCCTTGGAGCGAGCGCTGATGAGATTCCACGGTCTTCTCTGTCCACGGCTGTTGAACGTGCCAACTACGCTGAAGTGGGCTGGAAGACCACTGGGAAATACTTGTCTGAAAAAATATAAATAAAAAATGAGAATATCCTGACCCCACAGTAAAAAATTCTATACTAGACATTACACAATAACATAAATAAATAAAAACTTAATCGGGCTTCTGTAATTTTATTTGTGGTGTACAATAAAGTGTTATAAATGAAATAAAAAATAAGTAAAAACAACCAAGAGTCACATTTGTACATACGTAGCTCTGACCCCACACAAGATTACAAGTCCTATGTCGCGGGTATCAGAGACTACGAGAGACTGTTTCGGTCTCACAAACACCCAGATCCGAAAATATTTGTGGGTCACGCAAACATTTATCTCGGTACGGGGATCGAACCTGCAGGCTCTTGTTTCGCAAGCTGGTATCTAACCAACTGCGGCACCGGGCTGTCAATTGGCATTAAACGCTTTTGGGCTTTTATATAAGTACCGACACCGATTTATACATGTTGCTAGATTTTGAGTAACTGCAATTTTTCCTTACAAATTATAAAAATATAAACACAAAATGAAATAACTTACTGAAGCGGTAGATTAAGGTTAGCTCTAGCGCTGATCCTGTACGCCCTTTGCAAATCCTGGGACCCTTTCACCAGAGATACTCCTTCTGTCTCAGGTCTGTCCAGATGGTACACGGCTATGAGATCCACTGTTTGAAAGTCCACATCGGCGTGTCCTTGGGGAGAACATTTCGATAAAGGGAACGGCGCGACTGTTGTCACATTTACTGAAAAATATAAGCATTTAAAAATAAATATTACCGTCACTTGTCAGTTTTACTGTACTGTACGTCCAAAAGAATCTTGATCAATTTAATAAAATTTGTAATGTCCACAATAAAAATACTAGGAACAAATGTAATTTTGTACAACACGTAACTCGTCCAGGAGAGTTTATTAATTTTTAAAAGAATTATTACTCTTTTATGGAGAAATGTGTACGCTTTTATCACAAACTCCCAAAGGGTATGAGGGAGCTCCCCTTCAAAAACTTTAAAGAATCAATTAAAGATAAACTATATAAAAACTTATTATAACATTTCAGATTATATTAAGAATAATTAGCCCTGGGAGTAAGTAAATTTAGTAAAGGCAATAGTAAAATCAGACGGAAGGGGGTAAGATACCTGCTTCTGTGAAGTTGAAGAGACATGTTGACACCGCAATAAAAAACCTGAAAATAGAATAATATAAAATTAACACAATCAGAAATTAATGCAGAAGGCAGTCTAACACGTTTAACGGCAAAGTAAGAAATACATTTCTAAATAATAATAATTAATTACTAATACATTCGAATGAAAAATTCTAAGGAGCTTTATTCCAGAAAAAAAATGCGCAAAATACATTAAATATGTACATTATTACGCGACGTAGCTAATATTTTTTTGGAAAAAATATTATCATACACAAATATGTTCGCCGAAGAAGTAATTCTGATTCCATCGTCATGACATCAAAGCATAGATTAGTTTTCGTTTGAAAAGCAAATGAAAATTATCCCGCGTCAAACATTACCATATAAATTAGGTAACATTGACCTGTGGTAGACTATTGCATACAAATTGATACATCAGACGGGAGATTGTAGACGTCGATTCTCTGCAGGTCAAACAATTGACCTGGTGGACCACTTGTGACCTACTTGTGGGACCTTCAACAGTCAATCAGTATAGACAATATATTTACCATTGTTACGTGAATTCCTATTGTAATTTATCGCTATGCCAATGATTTCGCAGCCATAAAAGTGATTTTTATGATTTGTTTGTCTGGTTGAGAACTTATAGATGTGCTGTAAGACTTATGTAACATTAATATGACCGTAAGCCTACCTTTAAGTTTTGCCTTTAAGCCCTCGCAAGTTTGTGATTTAATAAGAAAATAATGTGAATATTTTGCATTTTAATTTGACACAGTAACGATTGATCGAGTGACGAGATCAATACGACAAATATTGTAAATACCATCAAGAAAATAAATGGTGTTAAGGATTTAGTATTAATGTCGAGAAATTGTTCCTTTGGAGCACACAAATAACGTATTTTAGACGTTAAAAACTAATAACTTAAACAAGATCTAAATGAAAAAAAGGGTAAAAGTTCACGTGAATAAAAAGTTATCGTAGTGCAAAACGCATTTAAATGAATTAATTAAAATCTGTATTCTAAATCTGAACCGTACATTCATGAAAAATACGGTGCTAGTCGAATTAATGTTGAAATTGAGTATGAGCATATGAAGAGACGTAGTTCAAAATAGTATTTCACGGAAAATGCAAGCTAAGATAATAAATTGTCATAAAACAGAGATATTGCCACATGTAATGAATTTTAAACCAGAGCATTGGGTAGTTTATTGCCAGTTCAAGTCATTCTTAACATATGTTTTGGTTTTACTGCAAGTCTGTTATGACTATTTAGCAAGGCCGAATAAAGCTATGGCACAAAATATAAATAAATATTAGAACAAATGTATGCAGTAAAATCGCCTAAAAAACTAGCTGTAAACTATGAAATATCGTTAAGGGTTCCTAAAGAAGTATTTAAATTATTTCAATAATAATATCAATCGTGACTGCCTCGTGGTCTCGCAATACAGGATCGCGACCTCTAGGTCCTGGGTTCAATTCCCAGGTCGAGCAAAGTGTAATTGGGTTTTTTTTCCATTAGGAAATTCTCAAAAGCAGAACGAAGTCGATGTGCCCGAAAAACGGCAAAAGGCTTGGCCCTTATTACGTGGAACTGATACATAACTGGCGAAATGTGGGTGTAGAAATGCAGCTCTGCCTACCCCATCAGGGAATACAGGCGTGAGTTTATGTATGTATGATATCTATCGTGGTGGAGCAGATTTGACGCCAGCATTCGATACTTAAATTGGTTTTGATTGATTGATCTTCGCACCGAGCTATCTCGAGAGATAGATTTTTGTTTCGATTCTGTTTGGTTGAGTTTCGAATAAGAAGGACGAACAAATTTTTAGCCGACTTCAAAAAGGAGGAGGTTATCAATTCGTCTGTGTTTTTTTATGTTTGTTACATCAGACCTTTTTTTAACCTCCACACAAAAATTAGTGTTTCATTCTATTCATACAGAAAGAAATCGCTAAAAGAGTTACTCACATATTTATAGAATAAATCGTGATAGGACTGTTTCTACCATGATAGAGACAAATTCATCTAACCGCCAGTAATTCGATTAAAGAGTTCGTAACACATGCATCATGCTTACTCATCGAAATATTAATATGATGTCAGTTGAATCATTCTTAATACTTCAATTAAAATTAAAGTATAAGAAAACTCCGTTTAATAGCAACCTCGGTGCGTTCTTTGTCTAGCTTATAGTTTAAAGAAACAACATGGTGTGTTTAGCGAATTATCAAATTAAATGATTTGATAGAGAAATAAAGAGAGACATTTAAATATGAAGGTTTCATGAAAATGATACAGTAAACACTTTTAATTGCAGAGAAGGTCTATGCCCAGCAGTTATACGTATGTATATGTACTGATGATAATGGTCATAGAATTTAAAAAAAAATAGTTATTTTTTATAGCAATACTTAATTTTAAACCACTATTAGGTTATGACTAGTTTATGACTTTCTAGAACGCATGTTTATTTTTATAAAAAAAAAACTGTAATTTCGTTGCAAAATCGATTGCAACCTTTACTGCAATTAATAATTAAATAAATTCATCTTGAAATATATAATTACAAATATTTTCTCTGTCTGAATTAATTTAACTATTAATCTAATAAATAAATAAACCATAAGTAGATATTTTAAAAGACAAATTACCTACGGCATTAATAAGTTCTGTGACAAAATATGAAAAGTGAGACCTAGTACCGATGTGGCGGCAACAATGTCTAAATACGGTGTCGAAACAACATAAAATGAAAACGTCAGTCACAATCAATGCATGTTGTGTTTAAAATCAAATATTAAATGGTGGAATTAATGTCACGCACAGTTATGCTGATTGCTGACATATATCTGGCTTAAATTCTTGGCGCCAGTTTTCTTAGGATATTTTTTATAAATAGTGCGCGTTTGGAAGTTAACGCTTAAACTTTCGGGCTGAGGTATTGGTTTTAGTTATAAAATTATCAGTGTTAATATGGAATATGGAAGTGGAACCCAACAGTGACATACATAGTTCTGACAATAATATAGGATACAAGTCCTATGTCGTGTGTATCAGAGGCGACAAGAGACTTTATCGGTCTCAAAAACACCCAGACCCGAAACAAATATTCCGCATAGCAATAGTATAATCGCATAGTAGTCAGCATAACTACAACCGAACATAAAGTAAAAGTACCCATACAAATACAAGGGATTTTTTTTAGTATACAGGGTGTATTCAGACGGATATTGGAAACTAAGACAGGTAATAGCTAAATTTGTAATCATTGATTACAAATCCATTGGCTTTAAAAAGAATCTCGACTAAAAATAGATATTTGGCGCTGTTCATACAAACCGCATATATTTAATAATGACGATCAAAATTTCAAAAGCGTTAATATTTTTTGTTTCTTGTCGGATTTATTTTACATTCCGATTATGGTCTGAGTGACAAGTATAATTGTGTCAAGTTCCAAAGTGGATAATAGTAATTTCAAAACCTTATTTAAATCTTAATTATTCCTCAAATGTGATCTTACTTTGCCGTAACAATTTGAACTCAAGAGATAAACAGTAACATCTAAGCAAATATTTATGATAGCAACCAAGCGAAACCAATTAATCCCATGCTTTCTCAAAATACACAATGACATAATCGGCCATAGCCATTAGACAAAGGCGAAGAGGACGAAAACGCTAATTGAAACAATTTGAGGTCAAATAACCTTAATTAATTTGAATACCAACCGTTTTAATGGGGTTCGGAACTCTTGTACGGTAATGAATGCAATTGTGGACAAATTTAAAATGCATTTCATATAAACGGTTCCTCATAAATTAATTATATTCAAGTGCATATTTACCATGTGGGGATGCACATTTAATTATCTAATTGTCTTTAGTGCATTTGCATTGACTACATTGTAGATGACCGTTAATTTGTTTTTCTTTAATTACTTCCGGGTAACAGAAGGCCTTTTGTCTATTAATAAATAGTAAAAAATGATTTACGCGGCCCATCTCTATTAACAAAAATAAAAGATCGTGCGTATCGTGCGTACCTTTTAAAATAGTTTGAAAAGGGGCAAAAAAACAGAATATATGAATTATTTCACAGCCAGCCTCAAGCTGTCGCTATTCAAGGATATCGTACTTCCTAAAAGGCAAAACTGACGAGCTTTCCTCTCCTCGAACATTTTTTATAACTAACATTTACTACCTGAATAATTGAATAAAAGATAGTGTAATTTAGGTATTATGTGTAATCACAGATGAGTTGGATACGAATAGACAGGAAATTAAGATTAGCACGCTGAAGTGAAAGTGAGCTGGCCATGTCTACCAACGGACGGACGGCCGGTGGAGTCGACAAGTGATGGAGTGGAGACCGCGCTTAGGCAGACGTAGTGTAGGACGTCCTGCAGCGCAATGGTCCGACGATTTGAGTGCGATGGCGGGTAACGCATAAATGAAGGCTGCTCAAGACTGAAGTGATTGGACTTTCTTGGGGAGACCTACCTTCAGCAGTGGACGGCGACAGGCTGAGTATAGAAAAGAAATGTCAGCATGCCAAACGTACCGAACCTACGACTATACTGTTATATGTTTGACACGACCTCTTCTTAGTAATTCGGGTTGCATGTTATATCAAGACTTATATAATATTTGACAAACAAGAGCAGCCTTTTATTTTATTTTTGTTTTAAATGTTATATTGGTTGTGTAGAACGTAGATCATAGTCAAGTGGCGACACTCGTCTCAATACAAAATACTTTTGATTTTCATTCTGATCTTATTCAGCTGTTCTATATGTCTAGTGATGAAAATGTTTGTTTACGTAGACCTATATCTGTCTTTCGGTTTATTTATGGACAATAGTTTAAACTTGTAGAGCCGGGATGATTCAAATGTTCTACAGAAAACTGAATTGAAAGAACCCTGTTGACTTTGCTAAACCAATTTACTGAGATAGGATTTTCGTTCAGCGACTCAGATAGCGAGCTCCGAACATAGAAACTTACAATAATGTTTCTATAAATATCGATTAAATTTTGGACATTATTTGGCCGACTTGTAATAAACAGACTATCACTTTACTATCATTCGATTATATTGATTTTTACTTGAATTTTATATGACTAAAATTGTAGCTGCAAATTCGCGTATCGTGGTAGGCTATACCCTCTCAATGGTAGAGGAGACCCGTGCTCAGCAGTGGGCGTATATAGGTTGATGATGGTAGGCTATAGGTTCTACAGCTTCTAAGATTTATATGTTTTAAATGTATTAATTATAGGTTATAATCATATGTTTTTTTAGGAAACTAGAGCCTGATATTTTTAAACAGAGAACTATGATATGAGAATGGCATTTAAAAAATAGTTCGATTTATTGACGCGCTATACCGATTCAAAGTATTCGTTGAGAATTTATAAATATTAAGGTCGATTTATTGTTATATCAGCCTCCGTGCAGTTCTTGGGTAAATCAAGAGGTAGCGAGACCCCTACACGTTACAACTGTTTATCATCATCAACAGCCCATATTATATTCTAAACATTTCAAAATAGCAACCGTTGAAAACTAAAAACGCACTCTAAAAGACTTCTAAAGATACTTACTTTATTCCTCCCGAGTAATTGTTATTCCAAAAATAATTTTACACTAAAATATTTTGTATCCCACTGGCCGATTTGATTCAAATTTCAAAAAAAAACTATACATAAACCTACCTCCATACAAAAAAATACTAAAAACAACTAACAACTTTCACACACAATCAAAACGCAAATAAAAAATAATACTCACAAAATAATCTTCATATTAACAAAAAATAATTAACACGATAATTTTGCATAATTTCAGAACGCACTCTGGGCCGGAACTTCTAGTCCAGCAACTGTTGGCTAATCAGACTTACTGAGATTTGTGGTGCGTGTGCCCAATGATATATATCAATTAATTCGCTATGTGACAGCGTTTTTAATGTCCTACAATTGTGTGACACTTTGTACAGTCCATACGACTCTGAAAGGCGCGATTGGGATTGTTCTGGCAAGCTTAATTGTGATATATCATACCTATCAATTACCCAAGCGTCATTCGGCGAAGTATAAAGGTTCTGAAGCGCCCGCGTGAATAAATTTTCAATCGGCGTTTTATAATTGTATAGGGAAACATATAAATACGAAGAATATTCGAATAGCGTAAAATAGAAAATTTAATATCAACCAAAAAAAATTAGCTTGACTGTTTAGGCGAAAAAAAGAGTACCTAATTCGTTAAAAGAACGAAACTGCTATTTAATTTCAATGGCTAGTAAAAACTAACAATACCCTGACCTGGTTCAGGGTCGTCTGACACATGTTTCGATATACTTTATGTTACAAATTATTTAAATAAATAAATCATACTTTATGCTTCAAAAATCAAATGCCTAACTGTTTGCTTATTATTCTTTATTCACTCTTTTTCTTTCTAAGTAAACCGTTGATTGTTTGAAAATTATCGAACTCGGGTTCAAATCGCTTCATTGCACAAAGAACTTTAGCATTAACTAAACAAACTATGTTACAAAATTGTTTATATACCTGTATCTAAACCGTTCACTAATTATTTTAATAACAACATGTGCCCTAATTGCTTAGAAACCAAATCCCTCTGGGCATTAAGGACGAAGGTCGTATTGTTGTCTAGACTATTTGTATTACAGCTAAACAACAGATGAGCATGATGCGAAAGCTTTTAAAATAGTATTCACTTAGTCTTTTACTCTCAATATTTTCCTTTATAATAGTAATTAGCCAGACAGATCGAAAGAAATTTTTTTGTGATCTACAAATGGTGTCTCTAGTAGTTTTTGATACTGAAAAGATACCACACTTGCATAATTATATAGCGTCAATAAGTACTGTTCTTAAACGATTGAAATATGTTTTTATTATTGAAAAAACTGTATGTGTACTGTACTTGAATATCGCACGATACTTTAGCGCGTGGTTCATTAAAGTAACATTGTCAAGGATGCGCAACGCCCGCAAATATAGGACATCTTCCTGGAAAGATATCTACGTTATCTACATTCATGACCCAGAGGAATGCGATAGGTTCATTCATATTTTAATTGATCGTAATGAATCAGTTAGATAAACGCGCGCTAAATGTAACTGTTTCGTTATAAACGCTATATTTCCTGGTACTAAAGATGAAATCATAGAATTATGCATGTTTTCTAATTTTAGAAGATACTTTTTAAGATAAAATTATTATTATTTCAAATTAACATTTGGTTGCGCCAAGAGATAAATTGCAAATTTAAAACAAATAAAAATTTGTTTCAAATGTAATTTTGTCCTGTTTATTATAGCAAAAAAACACATTTAATTATTTTTTAAAAACAATAATAAAAAATATTAAATTCAGCGACTAACAAAACTTTTACTCATTACGTTCCGTTACCGTTTAAAAACGCTTCCCAAACTTAACAAAGAAACAAATTTTGCGTAACGAAACGTAGCGCTAGGCTGTCTGTCATAGTCAACGTGAACAAGTTAAAGTTTCATCATAATTTTCGTTATTTTTTGTTGTTAATTAATATATAGAAAGCAATATAACAACAAGGTACCTTAATTATTGCTTTATTACCGTTCTGAATATAGAATTGCTAGTAAATTGAAATTGAGAGGTTATAAAGCGTAATTTTACAGATGCCACTGTCGTGTCGATTTTACCAAGAGAAATATCCTGAAGTGGAGGATGTGGTGATGGTGAACGTGCGCTCCATCGCCGAGATGGGCGCCTATGTCCATCTGTTAGAGTACAATAATATCGAGGGCATGATATTGCTCTCTGAGTTGTCCAGAAGACGTATCAGGTCCATCAACAAACTTATCCGTGTCGGCAAAACTGAACCCGTCGTTGTCATCAGAGTGGATAAAGAAAAAGGTTGGTATTGTTTTTATAACTGGCCATTTTTAGCTGTATAGTGTTTCAATTTTTTATTATACATTTGCACAATGTGTGTTTTATATATCAAATTTCCATAGCAAAATTAAGGAAAATAAAGTCAATGACCTTATGTGTATTAAAGCAGCAATGACTTGAGATACCAAGTAACCAAAAAAAATCATAAATGCTATTTCTACATCCTTTTTAATAATGTATGCATGCATAGTAGCTGCTTAAATGCATGAAACATTAAAATGCATATATCTTTCTAGAAAAGATTGATTTTTTGGCATGAGCATTTTCTGTAACCAATATGATGAGTACATTAACTATTGAATCAATATCAATATAAGCCCATATAGGTACCAATGCTGAGTAGGGCTTTTAAAACTGTTAAAGCTTTAGTCCAATACACTAGTCTAGTGTGGGTGGGTAGACTACACGCCTAAGAAATTTAAAAGAACTTTGTGTAATATTTTTCCTACACAATTATTTGATAATTCATAATAAGTACTCACATAACTTCTTGCTCTTGAGATTCCAACACAAAACTGCCATTATTTCAATTTCCAATGTATATAAATTAAATTCCAGGTTACATTGATTTGTCAAAACGTCGTGTCTCCGCTGAAGACATTGACAAATGTACAGAACGGTATGCCAAGGCTAAAGCTGTCAACTCTATCCTTCGCCACGTTGCTGAGCTCCTCCACTATGAGAACTCAGAACAGCTTGAGGAGCTGTACAAACGGACCGCATGGCACTTCGAAGAGAAATACAAGAAGAAGGCATCCGCATATGATTTCTTCAAACAAGCTGCTGTGTAAGTTAGCTTTGCATCTTTATAGAATAGTTTAGTTGTGGTTTTTTATTATGTCATATTATACATAAGTCTCCTTGTCTGTATACCAAAACGATAAGCTAAGATGAATTTTGAAATACATTTTTCCCAGGCATTTTTAAGAGCTACCAAGCTGGATACTGAAAATTGCAGTAATACATTGTGTTAAATTTAATTTAAGTACTCTAGATTATACTTTAATGTACACTGAAAGACTATCACAAATCCCAAAGAATTTTTTTTTTTTAATAAATTTCAACACCAAACCACTTTAAATTTGAAAATCTACTTTTAGTATAACAAATTAAAGAATATTCCATTGCTGTTCATTTAGCCAGTGTTACATCTCTAAATTCTTTATTACAGAGACCCCTCAGTGCTGAACGAGTGCGGTCTAGACGAGAACACAAAGGAGGTTCTCCTAGCCAACATCAAGAGGAAACTGACGTCTCAAGCGGTGAAGATCCGCGCTGACATTGAATGCGCGTGCTACGGATATGAAGGCATTGACGCCGTCCGCGCCGCCTTGAAAGCTGGACTCACACTATCCACCGTTGAAATGCCTATTAAGATCAACTTGATTGCACCTCCTTTGTACGGTGAGTTTATGGTCTTTTGACTGGATATATATTTGTATATCGTATAATTATTTTTGACAGCCCCGTGGCGCAGTTGGCTAGACACCAGCTTGTAAACCGCGGGTAAGATACCCACACCAAGATAAATGTTTGTGTGATCCACAAATATTTGTGACAGATCTGGGTGTTTGTGAAACCGGAAAAGTCTGACGTAGTCTCTGATACCCACGACACAGGCCTTGTAACGTAGCATGGGGATAGAGATATGTATGTGACTGTTGGATGTATTTTTTTTTTTTATAATTGAATCCATTAATTCAAAACCGTTAAAGTTTAAAATCTCTTATGACATGATTAATTACTTTCTGAATCTAGTAATGAAGTGAGTATCATCTATAAAGCTCAAATAATATCTGTCATTAATTGGAAATCTTTCATTCCAGTGATGACAACGTCGACGCCCGAAAAGACAGACGGTCTCAAAGCGTTGCAAGACGCGATCGATAAAATAAAGGAAACTATTACGGCTGCGGGAGGCGTATTCAACGTACAAATGGCGGTATGTAGTTAACCTCATAGAATATTTACACCTACGCTTTTCATCTCTGTACCATCTAAAGTTTGACTAGTAGAGAATTAAGGCATTAAGAATCAGGCATTAAGTCCACTTTTACATCATTTATGTATAAAGTGTACATAAATAAATAAAAATTAAAGAATCAGCACTTAATGTCAAGGGTCTTAGTATGAAAAACCACCAAAATTGGTTCAGGTTTTTTCCCCTATAACACTGATGGTAAAGGGGTAAAAAGTACTAACTAACTTACTTTCGAATTTATCAAAATTAATTTTACAATTGAACTTGCATGCATCCATTAAAAAAAAAAAGTAAAAAATTATATGGTTGTTTTCTCAAAAAAAAAAATACAAACAAAATCTTCTTCTTGCCCTATTCCCAATTTATTTGGATTCAGCACAGTATCTTTTATAGTTCTATACATTCCTATCAGCTGCCATGTCTTCATTCGCCCCTTTCTCTTTAATATCTTCTGTCACACACTCCATCCACCTTTTCTTTGGCCTTCCTCGGCATCCATCCGTCCATTTTTATGTTCATCACTTTTTTTCCTACATATAACAGTGCTAGTCTCCTAAAAGTTCTTAGGAATTTCTTAGGTGTGTAGTCCGCCAGCGCGGTGGACTATGGGCTAAACCCTCTCAATGGTAGAGAAGACCTGTGCCTTGCAGTAGAACGTTTATGGGTTGTTGATGATGATGAATAGTGCTAGCCTGACCTAGCCAGCGCTCATCTACAGTTTTATTACATTTTTCTTCATTCAAAAAACAAATTCATCATTAGTACAGGATTTTTAAAATTTTTTTTTTTCCAGCCTAAAGTTGTCACTGCTACTGACGAAGCAGAGCTGGCGAGACAGATGGAGCGCGCGGAGGCAGAGAACGCGGAAGTGGCCGGAGACTCCGCAGAGGAGGATGAGGACCAAGGTACCACCACCTACTACTAACTCACTACTAGTCATGACTAGTACCAGTACTCACATAGAAGCCCAAAAGTACAGCTTGCCTCACAAAATTCCATATCTTAACCTTTATTTAACAAAAACATTATACATAAATGCGAATCCTGACCTCACAATTAACTTAATACTGGGTGTATTTACAGTCACACACATAGTCCTGACCCCACGTTAAGACACAATTCTGAGTCGTGGGTATCGGAAACTACGAGAGACTTCGCTCTCACAAACACCCAGACCCGAAACAAGTATTTGTGGATCACACAAACATTTGTCTCGGTGCGGGGATCGAACCCGTGGCCGCTCGTTTCGCGAGCGTTTTGTAAAAAACCACATCATAGTCCACATTTGTTTATAGTAAACCATGTTGCCAACAATAGTTTAGGTCAAATATGTCTCGACGTAGAATCTGTTTGTGGCCCTTAGCTCTACAGACTGTAGAATTAATTGCTATTTTGTATTCCAGGTATGGGAGACGCCCCCATGGATGAAGAGCCTCAGCAAAACGGTGCATCAGACGAAGAAGACGACAACTAAATGCTATATATTGTATCATATATATTATACACATTGCAACGTCATGTTACTGCTACAATATACACCGGTTTTATACAATGCGAGTTTTATTTAAAGATTTGAGTGTTGGTTTCTTTATATTGATTAAGCGTTGAAAGTGCTGAACTGATTTGAATTATTTTTGTATGGCGATGGTAGGGACCCACCCAAGTGACATAGTATATCCCAGAAATCTAGTGTTTTCTCGTGAGAATATGTATACTTTATAAATGCGAGAATTACTTTATATGTCTATTACACTTACGCCTAAATCTTCTAATTCGGTGGAGTAAAATAGACTACAACTTATTTCTATAGTCTAGAAAAACAGGGGCGCAATCAATATTCTATTAATATACAAATATGACCAAAAATTTGCAAGAAAAACAAAGTTTTACAATAAAATCTTATTTATATACAAAATTTACAATATGACTGATATCATAAAATTTAATTGTCTACATCATTTGGCATTAGAACATTTCTATATCTCTCACAAATTACATTACAAATACAATTTTGTCTACATATTTAAACCTTTTTGCCATTAATTCTGTTTAGTTTACCCCTGTGCAATTTGTCGAAGAACAGCAGACCAGCTGCCTTCTCTATAGTTTCTGGTGGTACCTGAAATAAAAAAATAATTATATTAGGAATTTCTCAAAATCGTGCGTGTTGTTGATCCTGGAGCACAGGAGTTGCAGAGGCGGGTGTGTGGTGAGATAGGGAAAAAAAAGATCATAAGTAGTATTAATAATACACTTACCATATATGAGGAGACAGGGGTATCATCCGGTATCTTCTGGTTGGGCATCACATATGACTCCATATCAAGAGTGCCGTCAGGAGCTTCGCCCACGACCACTTTGTAGAAGTGTGTGGGCACTGCCACAGTATTCGCACCAATCACTTGATACTTCACATATGATTTACCATCTGACTCCTTCCTAGAAACATAATAAAAAACACATATATAAACTCACGCCTGTATTCCCCTAAGGGGTAGGCAGAGGTGCATTACTGCACCCACATTTCGCCAGGTATGTATCAGCAGTCCTACGTAATAGGGGGCGAGCCTATTGCTTTTTTCAGGCATATATCCAGACTCTGTGCTGTTACTGAGAATTTTCTAATGAAAAAACCCAATAACGCTTTCCCCTGAACGGGAATCGAACCAGGTCCTCTAGATTGCACGGCACATATTTGTACCGCGAAACCATGAGGCAGATAAAAATAAGGAAACACCATAGTTAGTAAATAAATATGCTCAACAGACACAGCCTTAACTTTTTGCACCTGTGATTATACTTTAGAAAGTTGGCAAACAAAACAACTCTTTTTTTTTTTTTAATTTGATCAAGATGAATTTGTTTGTATGGATATATAAGGATTCAAAACTTGTTTTGGAGAATAAAATCTATGAGAGACTAACAGATCAAAAAAACCTTGGTTTTGGTGCAGGGATTAAACCCATAGCCTATTTTTACAAAACCAGCATCAAGCCAATGGTATTTGTTATGCCAGCAATTTAAATTATTACTCATAGACTTATAGGTTTATTTAGTTTCCTTTACTACATGTAATTTACAATATGCTTTTGAAATAAGACATGCATCTAAATCTTTAACTTACTGGTGGAGTCCAAAATGAAAAATATTTACCTTGGAAGATATAGAGGTCCGGTACAACAGTAGACATTATTGTAAACATTGGTCAATTTTCGTACATGCTTCTCTAGCCTATTCCAGGCATGTCTATTGAATCCTTCTCCTACCTTGAAAAAATTAAAAAATGTTACATAAAATTAAAAAATGAAATTGTATTTAACTAACTATAGTGAATTAATCTCTTAGAGGCCGAGGTTCAAATCCCAGACCTTTTTATTAAAATATTAATGTAATGTTAAGCCTTTACAATAGCTTTATGATTCAATAACAATTGAAATCAAGAAATTTATATCTAACACCATATTTCTGTTGCAGGTCCAACTAAGCTGACAAGTAAGTAATATAAAATCTTTTAATACCTGTGGTGCCATATTTGTGAGGAAGAATGTCTGTTCAACATGTTTTTGAGCAAGTCTGTGGTTACCCGCAGCTGCCATGTGGCCCCGGTCAAACCCTGACCCCTTATAATCACTGTTTAAGGATCTGAAATGCAGAAAATGATAAAGCAAAATAAACCCCTTTACAAAAATAGTAGAATAAACTTGAGATGTGTCATAAAGTGATACATATTGCCCATTTCACAAACTTTTTCGTATGAAACTACTTAATTTAAATAATATAAAATTCTATTATAAAACTAATTGTATGTTACTATAACAAAATTCATATATTTTGTTTACAATTATTTTTTTGAATCATATCTTGATTCAAAACATACCTGAAAAATGGATGGATACTCTCATCGGGCATAAAATCACACTTGCTTCTGTCGACCTGGTCGTTCTTCTTAATATGCTCTTTAGTTAGATGTTCAAACACCCAGTGTGGCACCCTGGTGCGGCGATCATACGATAACACGTAGTCATCATACGAACGAACATGGTCAAGGCCCGGGAAGCCATATTTCATTATTTGTGAAATCTATAAAAAATATTATCACACTATAGACCGATAGTGTAAATGCATAGTTATTTTGTGTGAAATACATACCCTACTTCCATCGGTTGTACTACTGCTTTCTGAATAGGGAGCAGCTGCAGAAACCGTGCCGAAAACCGGTAGACCTGGCAGACTCCTTAAGTGCTTCCCATCAAGCACCACACAGTCATCATAATTCTTATTTTGCCCCAAATAATAACCGGTCAAACCAACAGCGCTCAATTGAGCTAAATAAAATATCTTCTTCCGAAACATTTTTTATCACTCCTCAAATATATTGAATTTTTGTCATACGACTAATTAAAGTAGACTAAGCACCTGTTGAAATATTGAATTAATTAAAATTACCCAAGTTTGGGTTGATTTGAGGTTATATAAAACTATTGTTGACATTTAACCCATTAGGTACCAACTTTTTTCTGTATTGTTTGACATATTTTTCAAAGAGTATATATAATAAGGAGCACATAAAAAAAATATTTAAAAAAAATAACAAAATAAATTTTTAGTCCATCAGTCCAATGTTCCCATTTGGGAACATATTTAAATAAAGAAATTCAATAAGTACTGCCATCCATTGAATCAAATTACTAGTTACAAGCTATTATTTAGATACTATTTGATATTATTTTACAATAATTATAAAATACTTACATCGAATTACAGAATAATCAAAATGGAAACAATTGAAAATTTCGAAACTCGTAAAAACTACGTTCTTTGATGAACAACACATAAATGACAATAATTTCAAGTGAATAATTGGCTTGATATTTAGCACCACACAGTGTAGAAACTAATGACATGAATAATTATTAAAACATTGCAGGTAGTTATGAATGAATCGACAAAAAGTGAGATGTCCCAAATGGGAACATTGGTACCTAATGGGTTAAATTAAAAATAAAAATGTTTTAAAAGAGATGCTAAATGGCAAAAGTCTTCAATAAAATAAATGATGATTCATAAGAACAAAATTATTTTACTCTTTTATTTTTGCTATATATCAAATTACCTAATTAACTAAAAAAAAATAAAATATACACGCATGCGGCATGCATGAAATAACTACCTATGTTAAAAGAATTGACAGTCTTAAAGTATCTATCATTCAGCTAAAAGTTATATTGTAAATGGCCTTCGTAGAAATAAATATATTTTTAATTAGAATTTTTTTTCACGCACCAAAGCAAACATTAAATATTGTATAAACATCACATTGGACAATAGATGTTTGTATCAACATTCGTTGCCTTTCCTAGAAAAAGGCAGAAATAAAAACAGCGCACAGCTGTAAAATGTCAAATTTTGAACGATAATATTTATAACCTGATAGAAGTTAATAATTTGAGAATACTTAAATTAAATACAAGCTTTAAACCCGGCAATGAAATAATATTTATAAAGAATATCATTCAAAGGAATAGAAGCCCTATAATTCATAAAAAATGACAAAACTGTTCATTTCACCAAACCGTATATATTCGGTGTTTTTATCAAAATATAAATACAGTACAGTGCCAAAATCAGCTGCAACGGTGTGTATTAATAATAAGGATTACCCCTCAGACGATTACACAAACGTAACGCCTAAAATTATTTCATATTTAGGACAAAATCTGCATTTGCGAAAAGATAACCCTTTGTCCCTTGTAAGGCAAAGAATAGTGAATTATTTCTATTCATCATTCACCCATAGAGGCAATCCTACATTTAGCGTATACGACAACCTATCACCTATAGTTACAACAAAACAGAATTTTGATGATTTATTGATTCCCGCTGATCATCCAAGCAGAGCGAAATCTGACTGTTATTACATCAACAAAAACACATTACTCCGGGCACACATGACTGCACATCAAAGTGAGCTACTGAAGTCTGGTCTGGACAATTTTTTGATGATTGGAGATGTATACAGAAGAGATGAGATAGACTCAACACATTTTCCTATTTTCCATCAGGTTTGTATGCATTTTTATTGAAAAACCAATTAATAAGATATGCTATACCTTTCCATCAAGTAGTTTGGTTATATTTTGTTTTGATAACTGAAAGTTTTCTAGATAAATTAGCCATTGTCAGCTAATATTGGAAATAGATCCTTTTTAAAGATCTGTAAGGCTTTTACAGGACAGAACTTACATATAGCAGTCTTCATTGTTAATTGAATAGCATTTCAATGTGTCCTAAATGGTCCAAAATGATTACTTCCTACTTTGAAAATTAACAAAGATATGTTTTCATATTTTCCAGGTTGATGCAGTAAGGTCTCAAAGAAAAGATGAACTATTTCATGATAAGCCAGATTTGGAAATATTTGAACCAGCATTTGATCCAACAAATCCACACAAGTTTGTCAACTCAATTGAGGATCCAATGAAACAGAGCTGCCACACATTGGAAGCCACTAAACTGATGGAAACACAACTTAAAAACCACCTCCTTGGTCTTGTAAAGGCACTGTTTGGAAAAAATATTAAACATAGATGGGTCGATGAGTACTTTCCATTCACCCACCCATCATGGGAACTGGAAATTTATTATGAAAATAAATGGATGGAAATACTTGGATGTGGAATTGTGAGAAATGAAATATTAGCCAATGCTGGTCCAAATAATAGTATTGCATATGCATTTGGCCTAGGATTAGAAAGACTAGCAATGGCTTTATACAAAATACCAGATATAAGGCTAATGTGGAGTACTGACTCCGGATTTTTGACGCAATTTGAGAACAAGGATATTAATGCTAAAATCACGTACAAACCAGTTTCAGTGTTCCCTCAATGTACAAATGATATATCATTCTGGCTCCCATCGCATTATACAATTGAATCATTCATTAGCAATGATTTTTATGACCTAGTTAGAGACGTGGGAGGTGATATTGTTGAACAGGTATGTGTATTATAGGAATGTAATCATAGGAACATAGGCCTTAACTATTAGGCATTTGCCCACAAATATCCCACATAATGTTAAATACCTAAAAATATTCAGTATATTGTAAACACAGACTGGAAGTCTTGATAATATTAAAACTGCACTCATTTGTAATACATGGTGTATTCAGACCGTGATCGTAAACTAAGGCAGGTATTAAATAAAGTCTTTACAAAAATATTCAATATATTTACTATTTTTTTTCAGGTCAGACTAAAAGATAAGTTTGTACATCCAAAAACAAAGAAGCATAGCCTGTGTTACAGCATAATATACAGGCATTTGGAACGAACGTTGACACAGGCAGAAGTTAATGAAGTCCACAAACAGATTGAGCAAGCTGTAGTAGACAATTTTAATGTTGTAATCAGATAGATGTTTGTTACACAATAAAAGTTACCTAAAATCGTTTTTTTTTTATAATTATTGTTAAGAATTGGTTCTCCACAATTCTGCGAAAAGCAGTATAAGTACCCATAAGTGTTGCAGTTTGAGTATGCGACTATCGAATGATAAGTCCTAGGTTCAATTTCCAAAACAAAGTGTTATTGGCATTCGATTTCTAGCAGGTGTAAAGATATTTTAACGGGAATAAGTTTAACCACTATTACATGAGAAAATATATCTGTGCTCCTTCATCTTCATCAGCCTAGCGCGGACTGGTGAACTGTATATCTAAGGAACTTTAGGTGTGTAGGTTTTGTGTGTGTTTTCTTAATGAAGTTATCCTTCTCCTTTAAAGTTAATCATAATTTATTATGAATACATACACTCACACAATTTCGAGAAGTCATTAGAAATGAGCCTCAAGCCCCCCACTGTATATTGAATTCTCATCTCATCTCATCTCATCTCATCTCATCAGCCTATCGCCGTCCACTGCTGCACGTAGGCCTTCCCTAGAAAGCGCCAACCATCCCGGTCTTCTGCAGCCCTCATCCATCCGTTACCCGCCACCTTTCTCAAGTCGTCGGACCATCGTGCTGCAGGTCGTCCTACACTACGTTTGCCTACGCGCGGTCTCCACTCCAACACTTGTCTGCTCCACCGACCGTCCGACCGTCGGCAGATTATAGAATTGAATTACTTATTTATAAATAAAACAAGGAAGTAAATTAGAATTAAATCTTTATTTGACTTAACATTATTATATATAACAAGTCTTCATAGAAGATACATCAACTTAAATATCACATTGTTAATGTCTGCAAACGGTTTTGTACACAGATGGATATAATTACCTACCTAGTGACGTAGTAAACAATAAACTAACATAAATTCTTTACTAATGTACAGGTGTACTCATACTGTGATCGGAAACAACAAAACCCCTGGCGTTAAAGAAAATCCCGCCAAAAAATTTAAAAAATCAAGTTTTCTTAATAACTATAGGTATAAAATGTAAGTATGCATGGTTTTTTAGGAAAACGTCAATTTCAATCATTCAATTACTTATTTACAAATACTATAAAACCATTACGTAAAAATGTCTATAAACTACAAAATAGGAACATAATATGGCTAATCAAAAAACTCGAAGTAATAATATACAAAACAATAAAAATTAAGGAAATTATTATATGAAATGCCAAAAGGATAGAAAATGCCAAAGGATTATAAAATGCTCTTATATTTTCTATGTTAATAACAAACATCTTTGTGGTCTAGTTAACGATAAAATTCTAGTTAATTAAATAACCGTCAAAACCATTCTGCTCTAGAAACACGTAATCAGGAATTTTTCAGAAAGTTTAATTCTCTGATATAAAAATAGGAATAAATATGCAAAGATTAGTAACATTATGTTATATTAATAAAAACACAATTGAATACAAATAGTATTCACAAATTATTAAAAAGTTAACGAATATGATGAGCAATTTGTTCGAACTACCTAATAAAGTTGTATTTATTTACATATTTTAATGTTACGGTGTTGTCTCTGTTCGTACATTGACATTGAGATCGTAATTAAATTCGAGTTTCATCATTAACACGATATTTATAAGTTGCGAAGATGATGGCAATTCATTAGACGTTACAAGAGCGTTATGGCAATAATATTTCTTCGAATTCTTTTCTTAAAACTATGTTTACTAAGTAAAAGAACTGCTTGGTTAGACTAAAGCCATTTTTTATGAGAGTAATGTTAAAATACTTGGATATAATATGGACATAAAATAAATGGATAAGACGAGTGAAAATAATAGTAAAATAGTTGCTTTTGTCGAGTATACTTTGTAATTTACACATTCTCATATGAGTTCACATTTTTACTGGTAAGATAAATAAATAAATATACCCAATAGTTACATACAAAGTCTACGAGATACTTTTTCGGTGTCACAAACACTCAGACCCGAAACAAATATTTGTGGATATTATGGATAAATTAAGAAAATAGGACAGTTTAAACACCCAGAATACAATCGTCATCATCTTCATTAGGATTTGGGCCATATTCAAAAACAGGCGTCTTGTATGTCATGGGGTCATCTTCTTCTTCCATTGCTGGTGCAAGTAGGTTATTTTCTTGCGATTCAAGTTCATTGCCCTCATTCCCTGACACAATACAATCTGCCGTTGCCTTCTCACCGACTTGTACATCGTTGTTTGTTACCGTCAGTCTTTTCCTTTTAGCTTTAACACTAAGCGGTTCCTCATCAGAAGATTCGTCTAATACTAGCGTTGCGAGCTCTGGTTTCCTTTTATTATTATGACGTAAGAGAGAACGCTGCTCCTGTCGCGGCACTTCAATCTCGTAGGTCATGTAATTATTTCTTTTCTTCCGCAATGTCCTCTCATTAAATGACTTCAATATTCGCGGTCGTTTCTTCGACCCGAAAACTGTTACAGATTTAGTCGCATCTGAGCTTGCTGATACAAGGCCTTTCAGAGATGTTTCATTAGGTGTTACTAGATCATGTGTAACATTGCGGTTATTATCTCCCTCTTCAGTGAGGTCAATTGTTACTTTAGGTGAAATGCGCACTTGTTTGAATGGGTTCAGATCAGATAATTTTGATCTAATACATACATTTATTTGCACGATTTCACCAGTGACACAGTCTAGCTTAAAAAATAGCCCATTCCTGGCACTAGCGTATTTCATTTCTCCGATTGTTGTTACTACACTTAGTTCGTACAATGGTTGAACAGAAGGTTCACTTTGTGATGTCATCATTGGTGTCACAGTAAAAGTCTGCTCTATTCTTGGCTCTGCTTGTGCCGCTGCTGCATCTTCTGGGGATATGCCAGACATTTCCATCAAATCCAAGAGTATAGTTTTCTTTGAAGATGACGTGCTTTCGGTAGTATTTGTAGGCTCATTATCAACATAGACATCCACTTTACTAGTATTAGAATCTAAAGTGGATTCATCATCATGTATATTCGTGTTGATGCTTTCAGAAGTCTCAATATCAGTTTTACTCTCCGAGGGAAGCAAACTACTCCCTGGCATTTCCATTGTGCCTTTATTTTGATGATCTTTTAATGAAGTATTTTGACTAGCAGCTTGTACGTTTTCTTCAATACTTTCTGCTGTTATTTTTTCACTGTTGTCTGTAATACTAGTGTCTATAATTTTAGAATTAGATTCATCTCGTGTCGGCTGTATCTTGTTGTTAATGTCAATATGTTTTTCCATGGAATCGTTTTCGGTTATGTTATCGATTTGTATATTGTTATTAACGGAACAGGGAACGGCAGGTGAAGCATCTTCCGAACAACTAGTTTCATCGTCGGACAACACGACGACTTCATCAGTTACAAAAGGATTACTAGTTGATGGATGAGCTCTCTGGGAAATTAAGTTTTGTTGAGTATTAAACATTGGAAGAATGTTACTCTCGCCCTTTTGGGAGTAGCTTATATTCCCGTTGTTATATAGCATCCACTGAGTGCCCTTTGGTAATGTGACTACACGAGCCGTTGTTTTTTTGTTTCTCAAAAAAGAGTCATTCCGCCTTTTTTTACCCCGAGGAAATTTTACACTGGTCAATAGAATTTTATTGGGGCCTAAATAAATTGGACATGTCACTCCCGCAATGTTTTCACTGTTAAAATGCAACACTTTGCCTTTATAACGCAAACTAATAGGGCATTTAACAATTTGATCATTTGCAAGCTTTATGGTTAGTTGAGGTACGTATTCTGCGCTCAGCATGTTCAGATTTGTGTTTTGTATGCAATCAATTTTCAGAGAAGGTTGTATGTTATCGTACGAAACGGGTAACGTATTTGAAACAATTTGCACATTTGCATTATTTGGTGAGACTAGATTTTGAGGGGTCGTCATTGTAGGGCCCACAACTATAGACAACGAATTTTGTGCAGTAATGTCTGGAAGCGGTTGCTGATCTGGTGTTGGGTTTAGACTATACACATTGGAAATAGTTGGTACAGTGATATCTTCATGTGGTGACATTTGTCTTTCTATGTTGTTCGAAACGACTTCTTCAGAATCGAGTGATGGATTTTCTACACTTTCTGTGTCTATTATCACCTCTTCTTCAAAGTTTTCTTCTATTCTTTTGTCTTCTTTCGGAATATTTTCATAACTTTCTATTGCGTTTAAGGGCACATCAATCTGCGTTACTGTATCTGAAATACTATCTACGGATTCTGTTTGTGATTCAACATCTACAGTTTGCACCTCGGCCTCATTAGTATCTTTGGGCAAACTTTTCTTAGAGTCCATGTTCAATTTGATTTGCTCTCTCGTATTGAGAACATATTCTTTAAGGTCTTTGGCGCAGCAACACTTGCAATTCTTGTATACACACAAATGTTTGCTCCCACGTTTTCGCGAACTAGTCTCTCTCATAACAATTTGTTCTCTTGCCCAACAGCAGTATTGAGAGTATTGAGAGGATTGAGATTTAGAACCTGGCACAATTCTTGTTACCAAGCGACTGTGCGGTTTCTTTGGTTCTGCGTCTTTTTTATTATAATTTGGTGCAAGAGATGGCTCATCTTTAGCTACTGTTGCATCCTTACTTCCTTTAAGCGTATCATTTACATTATCCTCCTCATTTTTACTTTCATTTTTATTTTCATTTTCGTCTATTGATGTTTGATCAATAGGTTTTTTGTTTACTTTTTTTTTCTGATACTGTGCCCTTTCTCCATTGAACAAACACAACATTTTTTCAAGCGTGTCACTAGTTATCAAAAACTCGTCTATATGAGAATCGACAACTTTTATATTTCTAGTCCACAATCCCCGTATATGGTTATGGGTATAAATTGGCCTCCAAGTTGTGCGAACTCGATTGATTTTTTTGGGTTGAGTTTCAATTGCCGCCTTACCGTCATCCACGTTAGATTTATTGACATCTTCGTTATCATTGCCAAAATGACTTTTTGTTTCCACCGATTCTAATAAACTTGATTGGTTTCCGTCATCAGTAATGTCTATAATGTCCTTATGCCTAGCCTCCGAATTTATAATTGACATACAGTTCTCATTATTTCGCTTATCATTCAAGTTATTGACAAATCCATGGAGATTTCGACTGTCAATATTAAAACATGCATTATTATCAAAAAACACATCATTTTGGAGAGGAAATCTCCTACCATGTAAATCGGGTGATCGGCGCATATCACTGGTGTTATGTATTTGCATAGGACTAATTTCGGCAGTAAGTAAATTTTGGTTAGTCCGACGGATTTGCACTATGTCTGGAAGGTGGATTATTCTATTTCTACCTAACATAACATCTTCGTTTCGCGAAGTTGTGGGTCCAATTAATACGTCTTTAGTATCAACGGGAATGTTGCTCGATAGTGCAGCAGTGTTCTTTATTATGCTATGGATTGGATTTGTTGACGGCACAAAAGTTTCTGTTTTGCCCTCATCTTCATCAATTTCAATTACGCCAGTATTATCGGGTTTTTTCAAGTAAATAGTGTTGCTGATTAATTTTGTTTCGAATGTTTTTGTTAGATCTATGGTGACAGGCATACACTTTTTGAGGTGAACTCTATTTTGTGCCAGAGTTAGGAATCCAGCCGTTAACCTTTTCAGCCTTGTATTGAAATCAGGGTTTTTACACAACTGTATAGGATTGTATTTGCGATTCTTAGGTTTCTGAAACATATTACTAGATAATGGGATCCTCTGTTTATCAATCTTCGATTTTTCAGCGTCCACACTGCGTTCACTTACTGGCTTACTCTCTTCAATAATTTTATTGATCAACGTTTTCACATTAATAACTTCAAAGTCTTTGCTTCGCAAGATACTCATGTCATCTAGTTTTTGCGTATACACTACTGGATCTAAGAAAAGTTTCTCATCCAATTTGAATTCAATGCTTTTCCTCACATTATCACTTGTTTGAGAAGTTTCAGTGTCCGCTTTTTCAGTTTTAACTTCAACCTTCTTATCAGACTTATCTGTAAAAAATACAATTATCAAGTTAGCACGACTGTATTTAGCGTTATTCTATCTTCCCTTCTTTGGACTCACACATTCAAAACAAATAAATAATTTAAAATTAGAAGCTATGTGACACCACTCCTAGATTTCCAACATTAAAGTAATAGGCATCGTACAAAATGAAAGTACTTAAGTTCTCTAACATTTAAGACAAATTATATCATACGCACCTTTTTCCTTGTTATCTTCTGTCTCGCTCGCGAATTCCATACTGTCGTCCAAAATTTCAATTCCATCATCAGCGAAATTCAAATTATCTGGCATTTCACCGAACGTTGACAAATCTATAGTTCCAACATTAAATTGTGACGTACTTGTATCAATAGATTTATTTGCATCGTTATCAATCGACACTTCTCGACTTATGATGGGTTTAATATCCTCTGTGCAATTGTTTTTATCTGTAGTCTCTGTTTTGATGAGTATATTGCTTGATTGATATTGTTCTATTTTAACATCGGGTGCAATATCGCAATCTACAGTATCAACACAAGGAGGTATAGGTTTAGTGTTTTCAGCCTTTATTCTAACCTTTGTATCTTTTGCAGTTTTGGGAATATCAGTCTCTTGTGTGAGAGTAGCTGTTTGTTTGGCAAAATTTTCTATAATAGATAAAGTCTCATTAGTAAGGGGGGCATTGCCAAAAACATTGGTAATTTTTGGGATACTTCCTGAAGAGTCAACTTGTTTATCGTTAGCGCCAAATTCGTTTTTATTCACTTTCAATTTAGCTTCATAGTCTATGGCAAAATGAATCATATTTTTTTCAGCCGCTTTTAAACTATCTATATCTGCGTTAATATTGTCGAAGAGGCTTTCCTCTTCCTGTATTTTTGCTATCACTTCGCTAGTTTTGCTTGGTTTTGGTTGAGCCACTGGTTGGTAATCTGGAGTTAGATCTATTGGTTCCTTTTTTATTTTTACTCTTGTTATTGAATCTTTTTCCTTTTTGGCGTCAGCATCTTTCGCCGGATCGCTATCTTGTTCCGTATCAGATTCATGCAGAAGGTCAATCGTTTCGATAGGCGTCTCAACAACAACTATGTCTGGTGTATTTTCTGTAATAAATATTTTTATATTTAGAAAAAGGCGAAAAATTATCTATATGATTATTTGAAAATTGTGAAATTAGTTTGTTTGTTTGTTACAATCGATAACAAGTCTAAACAGATAAATCAATTTGTATGAATTTAGTAACAATTGTGACTTTTTAAGCTACTCAGTTACGCCTTTAAAAATAGAGTGCTCAATAAAGCTAAGGAGGGCTAGCCTTCTCATGGGCTTATTGATAATATATTATGTTAAGTACTATTTTTTATTCCTCATGTGTTTATTCATTTTTTACATTTTTAAATATAAAGTTTTATAAAAAAAATACATTTTAAAATATAAAAATTAAACCCGCAGATGGCGGGGTCTACGACACAAGCCACCGGTGGTTAGGGTCCAAGAGTTAGAAACCGTCTCACGATACGTGCCGTGTCTTAACACTGCTTTTTGTATCTGGGTTTTGACCCAACAACCGATTGAGAGCCGCCGAAGATGTTGGTCGAGGCTCTTTGGTATCAGCCCATTGGCAGTAACGACTATCGGAACAATGACGGTTGAGTCAACATCTCACATATCAGTAACCTCGTGCGCTAAATCTAAATATTTAGACATCTTGTCTTTTTCGGCTTTCACAAGGTTGTCATCATGCGGGATAGTAACATCAACCAACATTGCCCGGCGCGTCAGTCGATCCACTACTACAATATCAGGCTTATTTGCTACAATAGTCCTGTCTGTGATAATAGATCGATCCCAATACAGCGTTGCATGACTATTTTCGAGAACCGGTTGCGGGACATATTGATAATATGGCATTTCTTCAGTCACAAGGTGATATCGAAGAGCAAGTTGTTGATGTATGATCTTGGCTACTAAATTATATAAGTATTATATTATAAGTGCTATGATTATTACTATGTACTTACCATTACTAACTTTTTTGCCACCCTTGTTCCACTTGATTTTTTGCTGAAATAGAATATGAATAGGTATGTATATAATTTATTCAATTTATCTATAGGATATAAAACAGTAAATAATAAATTGCAAAAACAATATTTCAAATGTACACGCAAATACTTTACGTACGGAAACTTTTTACTTCGCAACTTTACTTGGCACTATCGACATTATATCCTGTCAACCCACTCATAAACCTTGTTTTTATTCTTTTAGTATGACTTTAAATTGTTAATAACGAACAAGAATATTATCATATGCCTGTGATATTTGGAAACTCATTCTTTTTTATCTTACACTTATTCCAAGTTTGTGTTGTTAGATTTTTTCATTAGGAAATTCCCAGTAGCAACACGGAGTCTGGAAATGTACTTAAATACGGCAAAGGCTCGACCCCTATTAAGTGGGTTTGACACATGCCTGGCAAAATGTGGGTGTAGTAATCCACCTATCATTGAAGATTTTGAAGAATACACACATAAATGGTGTACAATAAAGTGTTTATCTATCTATCTATCTATAAATATGTAATAGGAAGTACTTACGAATTCATTAGGTAGAGTGACTAAGCCGTCTTTGATGCAGGTTTCCCAATCAGGAAATTTGTGTGTGATCACCTCAGGAAACCTGAAATGTTTTAAATTATTTCTTGGTTTTTTATTTGTTTCACAGCTTTTCCAGAACGGTACATTTTGTTTTATTTCGCGGAATTTGTCTTACTTATAATGTTGTTATTATAAAGATTTGTGATTGAAAAGAATAATCTAAAAAACTACTGAACCGATTTTAATGATTTTTGGTATGTGTTGAGTTGATAACTCGGAAAAAATAGGCTATTTTTTTCATAATTATGGCGGAGGACTCACAACTATTATACTTACCGCTTAGCCACAGCCCGTTGTAAGATAGTAGGTCTGTATGGTTCCGCTCTATGCATAAGTACTTTATTTCCTCTATAGTGATTCCAGAAGTAGTAGAATCTTCGTCGCGTTACTGCCTTTAACTGGTACCATCGCTTTTGAAGCAACATGGGCGAACACTGATGACCTCTGTAAAGAAATTTAAAAACTAAAACTATTCATTGATCTATTTATATAAAAATGAATTGTCTCCATATCTTGAATAGAATCGTAAGTTAGGCATTTGATAATATTCTTTAGCAAAGTTGTTGTGCATGAGCTAAAGTAGGTTTCTGAGTTTTTACGGCGAATTTTCGATAAGCGGCGCCTTTGTCATTGGATTCTTCTTAAACGGCTGGACCGATTGGGATAAAATTTTCTATGTATTTCCTTAGGATGTTTTATTTGTTGATAATCCATTATGAATACACACATAACATGGAAAGGTCAGAGGTATGTGCCTGAGGTTTGAGTCCGCAACCGCCGAAATTCTCTTGGCTATCACGATTTAAGCACACTCATCCTTTCTTTCAGTTTAAAAAGAAACGAATAAATTATGTCAAGCACTTTCCTATTCCTGTAAGAAAAAAACAAGCAAAAAATTAGGATCAATGTAACTTACTTGGAATTGTAATACAGGGTAGCATCAGTCCACGCTTCAGTGAGGGTGTAGCCAATCTTCATTTCTATTTCGAAACGTTGCACCAAGTCGAACAGATCTATCAGCACCCGATTGTCTGGTTTCTTCGGTAACATGTTATCCTGGTAGATGGATACGGTATTTGTTTTTAATTTCCCGCTCAAAATATATATAATATGTTTTATTAATTAATGATTCTCGAGTCAATTTTTTTTTAATCAGACACTTTTCTTTGGTCCCACACAATCTTTTAGCGACTCAGCAAAATTAAACTTCTTTAACATTTTTATTTGCGTTTAGTTTCAAAAACTTAATAAGGTTGACTGGTGAGACACTAACAATACTCGGGGTACAAATTTGTAGGAATCATATATGAAGAAGAAAATAACATATATATTAAAGTTTGTAACGTAGCCCAAGGTTGTGTAATTAACACGCAATGCATGGAAATAGCTATAGACCAGGCAGCAGGTTTCAAGTTCAAACGGCATTGCATTAAGTATTGATACACCAGTTCATAAGAGAATTTGTCTCAAAAATTAATTAGCGTACGTAATTTTATTACATCATAACGAAAATCGAATACTAAATTTTCCATAAATATCCTTAATAAAACATATTGATAAAATGTTTAGCAAGTTTCACCCACTTGTTTACCAATCAAATATTTTTTATTATTTTTCCATGAATATATTTTGATAGGCAAATCATGCAAGAAGCTTTTGTCTATGTATGACATTTGATAAAACAATGTTTCATTCTGTAAACAAATGGTTGAAGGTCAATGAAAGCAGTGATGGCCTTGAGGTTTAGGCGCGCGATCGAGAATCTCAGTGTTCGCGGGTTCGAACCCCAGGCACGCCTCTGACTTTTCGAAGATATGTGTGTATTTACAATAAATTATCACTTGCCTTAACGGTAAAGGAAAACATCGTGGTGAAACCTGCACACTTAAAAGTTCTTAGGAATTTTATAGGTGTGTAGTCCGCCAACCCGCTAGGCCATTAGGCAACTAGGTCAGTGTGGTAGACTGAAGAGTAAACCCTCTCAATGGTAGAGGAGGCCCGTGTCCAGCAGTGTGACGTATATGGAATGATAACGAAGGTCTATGTATGGTAAGATCTCGTACTTTCTCTATTGCTAGTGATCCACCACTTTGTATTCCACTCACCACCCCGATAACGTCGACGTCTTCATGCACCAGGATCTGGTCGTACAGCTGCCAGTCAGTCAGCGTCATCCTGGCGATCACTGGTATAAGCTCCGTCCTGTCTTCCGCCGCCAAGAGTCTCTTCAACTTTTTTACTGTTAGAGATTTCATTCTGTCCCTGCAGTGGAAAGTAAAAATAAATACACCTAACAGTCACATAGTGCTGAACCCACATTAAAATACGAGTCTTGTGTCGTGGGTATCAGAAACTACGAGAGACTTGTCGCTCTCACAAACACCCAGACCCGAAACAAATATTTGTGGGTCACATAAACATTTGTCTCGGTGCGTGGAGCGAGACCGCGGCCTCCCAATTATAAATTTACTTTAATCTGTATTACATACAGGCGAATAGATTAGATAGAGGAATTCAAGGGTTTTGACCGTTTTATATATATGCATATGCTCAGTCTATCGCTGTCGACTGCTGAACGTAGGCCTCTCCAAGAAAGCGCCAACCATCCCAGTCTTGAGCAGCCCTCATCCATCTGTTACCCGCCACCGCACTCAAGTCGTCGAACTATCCTGCTGCAGTACGTCCCACTCTACCAAATATAATATACAAAAATTACATACGTACCATAGTACCTTGCAATCGCATCCCATAACTTTCTTCATCTCGTTGAACACTTCTTCTTCCGGCATTTTCTGGTGTATGAGCATCCCGGCGACAGATCTTATCATGCGCCGCTTGAACTTGTCCAGCTCGGTCATTCCTAAGATTTCTGCCAAAAGAAATACTTATTTTGTAACAAGATTACAATGTATGTATACAAAGTGTATTTAGACCGTTACCGGAATCTAAGGCAGGAAATAGCCATGATGATTTAAAACCTATTGGCGTTAATGATATTCCGGAAAAAAAAATTAAAAAATGTTTTTTGTATACAACCATCAATCCTGCGGACTTCCGACAACCCCAGAATGTCCCAGTGTAACCCGCTCAATTCTTCTTCCAGTTCGACAATCTTCTCGTCTGTCCTCAACGTGCGTATGTTGTGTGTTACCAGGGCCAGATATCCCGGACATCAGCCTGTGTGAGATTGAGATGGCCCTGAAGCAACTTAAGAACAACAAGGCGCCGGGTGAGGACGGAATCACTTCAGAGCTTCTGAAAGCGGGCGGAACGCCGGTACTTAAAGTCCTTCAGAGGCTCTTCAATTCCGTTCTCCTCGAGGGCTCAACGCCAGAGGCATGGAGCAGGAGCGTGGTGGTACTGTTCTTCAAAAAAGGTGACAACACCTTGCTGAAGAATTACAGGCCCATCTCGCTCCTGAGCCATGTCTATAAGTTGTTTTCGAGGGTCATCACAAATCGTCTCGAACGCAGGTTTGATGACTTCCAGCCGCCCGAACAAGCTGGTTTCCGAAAAGGCTTTAGTACCATAGACCACATCCATACGCTTCGGCAAGTTATCCAGAAAACCGAGGAATACAACTTGCCGCTTTGTTTAGCGTTTGTGGACTATGAGAAAGCCTTTGATTCGATCGAGACGTGGGCGGTGCTAGAGTCTCTCCAGCGGTGCCACATTGACTGTCGGTACATCGAGGTGTTGAAAAGCATATACAGCAACGCCACCATGTCGGTCCGAGTACAAGATCAGAGCACGAAGGCCATTCCACTACAGAGAGGCGTGAGACAGGGAGATGTTATATCTCCGAAACTGTTCACTGCCGCGCTGGAAAACGCCTTCAAGCTCTTGGAGTGGAAAGGATTCGGCATCAACATCAACGGCGAGTATATCACACACCTTCGGTTTGCCGACGATATTGTAGTCATGGCAGAATCGCTGGAGGACCTTAGCACTATGCTCGAAGACCTCAATCGAGTCTCCCAACAGGTGGGTCTTAAAATGAACATGGACAAGACGAAAATCATGTCGAATGTCCATGTTGTGCCCACCCCAATCGCAGTTGGGGGCTCGACTCTCGAAGTTGTAGACGAATATGTCTATTTGGGACAAGTGGTCCGGTTAGGCAGGTCCAACTTCGAGAGAGAGGTCAATCGTCGAATCCAACTCGGTTGGGCAGCGTTCGGAAAGTTAGGAGACGTCTTCTCGTCCAAAATACCTCAGTGCCTGAAGACAAAAGTCTTCAATAGTTGTGTGTTACCAGTGATGACTTACGGCACTGAGACGTGGCCTCTCACTAAAGGCGTCATGGGACGGCTCAGGGTCACTCAACGAGCTATGGAGAGGGCTATGCTCGGGGTTTCCCTACGTGATCGAATCAGAAATGAGGAGATCCGTAGGAGAACTAAAGTAACCGACATAGCCCAACGGATTAGCTCGTTGAAGTGGCAATGGGCCGGCCACATGGCGCGGAGAACTGATGGCCGATGGGGCCAGAAAGTTCTCCAGTGGAGGCCACGTACTGGCAAGCGCAGCGTGGGACGTCCCCCGACAAGGTGGTCCGACGACCTTGTCAAGGTCGCGGGACGTCGCTGGCTGCAGGCGGCTTCCGACCGTTCCCGGTGGAAGTCATTGGGGGAGGCCTATGTCCAGCAGTGGACCAACACAGGGCTGACATGATGATGATGATGATGATACAACCATCGGTTTTAAAAGTACATGGTTTGTATGGACAAAGTCAAAATTTTTATCTTTCGTCGGAATTTTCTTTGATGCCATGGGTTTTGTAATCACATTAGATATAACCTGCCTCAGTTTTCGATCACGGTCTGAATACACCCTGTATGTCGGAGGAGGAGGCTTCGAAGTGTTTTTAAATGTGTGAAGTCAACATTACACTTGTTGGTTTTACAAAGACTATTCATGTTTATGGGTGTTCTCAAGATATACTCTACAACTGACGAGGCAGTCAGCCCAGCATTGCTAAGAACAGCAGTGACATAACTATTATGCGAGGACATTTTTGAGAAGTTATTCAAACAATCAACTAAAATGGAAACTCTTTTTAATTTCCTAATAAATTAAATGTTTACTGTCATGGACGACTTCTTATAGACGATTCTAAAAGTCAGAACATTTACAGCGATAACCTGGTCTGTCCACGCGGTATCTTACTGCAATGGAGCGATGGTCCGATGTGAGTCATCCTTGTTTATACAAAACCGGAACACGTATATGGTATTAAGCAGTGAGCGAGGTCGAGAATCTCAGCGGTCACGGCTTCAAACACACCTCTGCCGTTTCGAAATTTTGTGTGTATTCACCACTATTATCAGTTTTAAGAGTGAAGGAAAATATCGTGAGGAAACCTGCACACCTAAAAGTTCTTAGGAATTTCTTAGGTGGGTAGTCCGCTAATCCGCACTAGACCAGCGTGGTGGACTATGGCCCAAACCCTCTCAATGGTAGAGGAAACCCGTGCACAGCAATGGAACGTATATCTGTAGATGATGATAATGACAGTTGTTTCCCAGCGGTGAAACGTATACCGGTATAGGCTGATAATTTAAAAAAAGAATATTCAGGGAGGAGAGGCTTTTTTAAACTGCATAAACTAGGTACCATTTTCAAGCTTTGTACTAAAAATCTATTAAATAGGAGCAGTAGTTTAGTCATAAATACTTTTTTTAAGTTTTTGTCCAATTTAAACACGATGTATCTTTACTAAGAGCTGATTACGTTGAACGCATAGGTCTCAATCACCGTAACTAGGGTCACGAAACATCTATCGATATATTGTGATATCGAGTAGTATTTAGTAAAGGAAGTAATATAATCACGAAAATCCGAAACCGCTTATCTTCAAAATCGCTAAAAAACGTTTATGTTTATGTTATTGTATGGAGGAATGGGAACTTTGATTCATATGTCTAAAGTACTTAATAATATTATTTCATTTATTTTTGTTTTGAAGTTGTAGCTACCTTTCTCATTATTGTATGAAATTTGTGTACCAATACCATTTGATTAATGTCCTGCCCACTGAAGTTAAACGGACGTTATTTACTGAATAATATTGATATATGCTCCAATCGCAAGTAGGTAAGATGCACTAAAAAGGTACTAAAGATAAGTAAAGGTACAAAGTACTAAGAAAAGTACTCTTTTAGGTACCTTGAAGTAGCAATATTATGCTTCGATATTCGACTGTATGAGTAAGACATTTTTTGTCAATGCCACTCATAAGTAAAGTATCGATACATTCTAACCGATACCGTACCTATCCCTAAATATGTACTACTAAAACCAAAATCTACTCAAACGTATTACGAGTTATTTGTCTCTTTCTATCATAACAAAAAATGCCGCGCGTAAAAGAGACAGACGATTCCACCCACCTCGCGCGACGATGCCAATTTGAAGGTCACTGAAATTTATCTATAAAGGATGGTTGCGTTTTACTTTTATTTTATAGCTATTTAGTTTGTTTGAAACAAACAAAATCTCATTTTTGGTATTATAAATTTTTGTGTTGTGTCAAATTAACACTAAGGACGTAGAGTACACGTAGTGTAATTGAAAGCCCCTCGTGCGCATCCACCCTGTATACATTCATATCGAGTCATTACCGCCAAATTATTGTAAGCGACACTTTTGTCGAAAATGCGTTTTTTATCGAAACTACTATTTTAAGCCTTAACGAACCTATCCCTGCCGATGTGTTTTTTTTTTTTTTAATTATATATGTGAGTGTCTAAAAAATATTAATGTATGTAAAATTTTAATTTACTGGCACATTTCTGTTTAAAAATATTAAAAACAAAACCTTCTCCTGTAAATTTTTATTTTGTCGGTTACGCTAAAACGGCGGGAAAGGCTCGATATGTATGTCATCATACAATTTAAAGTCGCCGACACGGATATCTGTACAGCGCATGTCAAGTCTAGCTCTCGTTTATTGATTTAACTGCCCACCTGATATCAGTGAGCATAAACAAAACAGGTTTTCGGCGCTCTTCCCTTGTTATAAATCCTTGTTGTTTTAAATCCCTGTTCTCTTATTGCCCAGCACAAATACACAATCAGCATATTGAAAACTGTGTGTAATCACTACCAAAACATAACTATACTATAAAGTATTTTATACACATATAGTTTAGATAAATTTAAAAGTTGCTGAATATATCACAGTTACATCTCATCATTCCCTTGCCCTGTTCCCGATTTTTTGTGGGGTCGGCAGTATGTTTCATCTTTCTAAACATCCCTATCAGCCGTCATGTCTTCATTCATATCTTTTCTCATGCACTTATACAGATATATTACTGAAAAGAATGCAACAAAACAGTTTCTCCTGTTTTATAGGTCTGGAAATTGAAGCAATTAATATGTCAATAGTGAAAGGATATAAGCAACATATCTCCGTCTCTTTCGCTCGGATTGGCGATGACGTCATCACTCATGTTTCGATTTGTCTTTCCATTTTTAGATACGTGCTACTGCCATGAGATTCGAGATTATTCTATTTTAATCTGAACAATTTTGGAAAATTCTTTAGGTTTTTTTTAACAATTAATATTTTGTAATCATCCACACTAATCCCTACTACGAAAATAACTCGAATACCCGCGTAAACCGCTGAATCAATTTCGAATTTTGGATACAAAGATATTAGCAAAGGAAATAACTAAATAATATTTATAAAAATATTATAAAGATGAAGAGTTTTTTTTTGTTTGCACTAACCTTAGAAATTACTAAACCTATTTGAAAATATCATTAAGTATTAAAAATTATATTTTCATTAAAAAAAAGGCGAGGGTATAAACATTTAAGGGTTTAAGAGTACACAACATCAATAAATGGCTATTTCCCTTTATCTCATTAGGTTTTAGCTGTTTTACGTTATGTGCCAGGCACCTTCGGACGAAGGTCAGCTAAATTTTGGCGCATATCAATTACTATGGAGAGAAAAATTTGGCTTTTGATCAGAACAACGTGCAATCAAAAATTAGCGATGCATTGTAAGAATTTATTTTATTTACTTATTTTGACATACCTCTAGAATATACTTGAAACCACGATAATTATCGTGTAAATAGTTTCATTTCAATTGTTTTGCTTGTTTATCAATGGATAAATTTTCTTGTTTCCCCACTTACAAGTTGTAACCTCCATTTTTTGACAAGCTAACGTAGTGCCGCCGTTGAATTTTTCGTGGACCTCAGGAAACCTACAACACTTAGGCAGTCAGGCTCCTAAGTTAGTGTCTCTCAGAGTAGGGTTTGCAAACCCCTTGGGGTTTTGGTTTTGTTATTTTTTTTTAATTAAAACCTTATCTTTAACAGACAATATTATTATTTTCTTCGAGGGTCGGAGACGAGGGACTTAATTAAATTAAGAGGTTTGCTGTCATCTTGGAAATTTTAAGAAGGGTTCGTGAAACCAAAAGATTGAGAAACCATGCTCTACATGATCGTTGTTTTTGGAATGCACTTCATATTTCGATGCATATTCTATTTTCGGCTCTTTGATTCCTGTTTTTCTGTAAGTTCATTTTAAAGATTTATGCATGTAGTTTTACCCATACATAATGATTACATTTACCCGAATTCTTACAACATGTACCTCCAATTGTTGGAAAAGCAAATAAATCAAATAAAAAATCTTGTTTCATTCAGAAATGTTTTCTTCCGAGAATATTCTTTAACACTTGCATAGCCACCTTAAAAACAGTCAATTAAATGTCTATGAAGTATGTCACTACTCACTGTATACTGCTTACATTTTTGATGTTGCGTCACGCTTCACATTTCAATACAATTGTAAACTGTAGTATTGATTCTTTTAATAATGAATTCCTTTCAGTAATTCCAGCGATACGTTACCCCGCTTTGCATCTGACAAATATTTACTTTAGATCATTTCCAAAAAACTTGCTTAAGAGGAAAAAACACGAATAAAATGTTATGAATAAAGTTCCTAAATATTTCATAAAATTTTAAGAAATTTTATTCCGTAAATTTAAAGAACAATTTACGGTATACACCCGATTCAGCATATTTACTAACTATTAAGTATATATATTTTATTTCTCATGAGTTCATTTTCGTACCTTCGCCTACCTCTTTTGCACCACCTACTGTTCGACTGTAAGAGATTAAGTCTACCTTTACATAATTTTGTATTAAGGGTAAGTAGATAAGTAAATAGAAACAAATAATAAACAAATGACTTATCCGATTAAATATATTCAAAACGAAGGCTCTATTGCCTGGCGAATTATATAATCTCTGAAATCACTATCGCAATATAATATAATTTACCCATAGGCCATAGGCTACGATGTAGGAAACAACTGCCAATTCTTGAGAGGAGCAATATGTTAAAAAATGTAGGGTAGATGTAAATTTTTTCAAAACTTAGAAAGTCTAAAAACACCATGAAATACGAAAAAACTAAGTAAATCTACTCGCAGAAAAAGTATAACGAATTTCCTGATAAGAAATTAAGTATTTATTTCATCTGTGAATTTCTTATCACATTCATAAATAATTGTGTATAATTCTCGTAAATTTAATATAAAAACTCGTAGTCGGGGAAAAACGGCATATCTTTCGGCCCCTATTGTGTGGGTCTGATATAACAGTGTGCAGGAATAATCCCCTCCTACCTAAATATGGAAGATAACAAAAAATATTCCGCCAAAAAAATACATTGAGACGTAGTGAGGAAATCATGCTATCGCTTTCGTATAGTCCTGCTAAACACCTTCGCCTTATCCCCATTTCCAGAAAACTTATTCGACAAATTCAGATGCTGACTATAAAAAGGGCGTATTAAAAAAAATATTTCTTACACTTAAAGAATATTTATTTTGGTGTAGCAAGACCATCCTAATTTAGTTTCCCCAAGTCATCATTATCATCAGCCGATATACAACTGAGAGTTTAGGTCTTAGTCCACTACACCGGAGTAGTGCGGTTTGGCGGACTACGCACTTAGAAATTTTCAAGAACTTTTAGGTGTGCAGATTTCCTTGCGAAGTTTTTCTTCACCGTTTAAGTACCTGATAATTTATTGTGAATGACACATAAGTCCGAAAAGTTAGAGGTGTGTGCTTGAGGTTTGCACCCTGAGATTCTCGACCGGGTGCCTAAACCTCAAGGCTGTCACATCACCCTCAAGTAACTCCATTATATTAAAGAACAATAAAATATTTTTTTGTACTGGGATTAAAAGGAAAACCATAAAGGAAAACATAAAACTTTCCTTTGTCAGTAATATACCTATAATAATAATGATAGTTTTATCAATTCAAAGAATTTGTTTTTTACGCGTGGCAACCCCACTACGTGTGACACTTCATACTATAAGTATGAAGGTAAGGTCAATACCTTAAAGAGAATCTACATGTAAACATTAATAAAAGTCACGGGAAGCAACCAATATCACAAAATATAGATGTAGACATCAGGTACTGTAGATAATTCTATTGTCTAAATATATTAATTCAAACTGGTACAACACTCGGTGCTAATTACTTCCGCAAAAGATTGAATTTCAAATTTTTTGAGTAAACGAAAACGCAGCGTTGACTTAGTAGAAAGCTGAAGAATGAGTCGGAGAGCATTACAAAAATTGGAAACGGGCAAGGTGAACGTAAGTTGAGAGGGAGATATAAGTTAGTTGAAGATGGAAAGAGACAGATTTTAAATATATATACATAGATGTAACTGATATAAATATTTATTAAACGCGTTTTACTTCAGTCTTTTGGGCTAAACACATTCGTTTCTGTTTATTTAATTAGGTATATCCTTAACACTTCATTGAGCAGATTTTTTTTGACATAATTTATTTCAAACTATAATAATCTTCACAATTCACATTTACTAAAACAACATTTATTTACATCACACTGATGAAAAATATGACATACTTTTTAATCAACGGATAAAAAAAATAGCTGTAACTTTTTATTCGAATGGCAACATTAAATATTAGAAGCGTTATCGTGTTGACTAGCGCGGACTGCCACGCGCCTTAACCATTGCCAAGTCAAATGAACAACGGAAGCGGTGGGACGCGGACGTGTGTAGACACGTCGAACACGTCGAGACAACGAAAAGCAAATGGCGGACTATAAATTTTGCTCAATTTTAATTTGATGTAAATCGATCCTGAATATTTTATTAAGAATTTGATTCGATTATGTTTAAAAAAATATCTTTTGTAAAACAAAATGATTAAAATTACCCATAATTTTATTACCCTTAAAAAGATGAAAGTTATTAGCCTCGATTAAAAATAATGTTTTGGGTAGGGTATCTAGAAGAACCTACCGAAAAGATTTTAAATATTGGGGGTATTTATAAAAAGATAATGATTCATGAAAAAAATATTACCAGAGTAATAATAATATTTTATTGTTTTCAATAATACAATAAAATTATTTTATGCAATATTAAAAACACATTTATATTTCCCCGCTGCATTAATCACAGAAAGTGCATTTAATTTAATTTATTTAAAGGTATTTAGAAAATATATTTTAATACGTAATATATTTTTTAAACTTTTAATGTTTTAGTTGTTAAATAACAGTGAACACTTAATAACGTCGTAAAATGAACCAAGCCTTATTTTATCGACAAGTCATAGACAACGCCGTGCGACCTTGTTTGTATTACAAAACTGAGGCCTGTACACGTCTGCTTCGACTAACGGCTACATCGTAAATGACTGACCGAAGAGTATTTACCTTGTCGTTTCTCCATATCCGTGCTTTATGTTATATTCACTTTTTTTCAACGAGGAATATAAATAACTATAGAAAAAACTTGAAATTCACAACTACGCGGTCACTATACATATTTCATCGGCACTCAAACACAAAATGGCGAAAACGCACCGCCGCCTGCCGACACCGCTGCCACTGTAATGGCGCCGCTTGTGTGAGGGAATAAGATGACATGGCGTCTCGCTTTAGCACATCCATAGCAACGTCCGAGCTCATGCGTGGCGTGTGATTTCAATCGTTGCTTCATTTGTATGAGGAATTTTGTAGAGATCGGACGCTTTAGTAATAGAATTATGATTACGAGTTTCGTTGAATGAGTAAGTAGTATCTATTTAACAACAAAAACTAATTTATCGTATTATAAATAGTTCGTTGTTAAAAAAAATAGTTTAAAACTAATTACAGCATATAAATACGTGAAGACAATATTCCGTTCTATATTCCCAATTAGATGTTATAAGAAAAGAAATAACGAGTTATATAAATAATATTTGATGATGACGTCGCGACAAAGAAAACACGATCTAGTTCGGGTGTATTACTCAAATGTTTATAAGCAAATGATAATACACTTTATGCAGGCGGCGTAAAGTATAAAATCGCATACAGTGATTTATTAGCGATCAAGGACGCCATACCGCCTATTGAAAAAAGGTCGCCCTCACTTTATATAAAACTCGTTAGTGAACTGTACGGTAATAGTTTAACTTCATACACACCGGCCAAAATAGAGTTATGCCTACGCGCCCGATCTCGGCATGCGCTCGGCATGCAGCAAGTCGCTACTAAATATGTTTTTTAAATTAAATACACAAAAAAAAAAAATTTTATTGAATACTTCCTATTATATTCACAAAGTATTTTATTTATTTAGATAGAAAGTCAAAGTAAGCAGATTTAATTAAATTGCTGCAGGTGCGCAGCCCTATCGCATGTTGACATACCGCGCGGCAGCAGGCCTTTGTTTCTAAAATACGGCCGAGTTAAAATACTGATACTATTACCGTGACTGTAGTTGGAAGATAATTCCATGAAATATTTTTATTACAATTAGATACATTTGTAAGAACTTAAATAAAGGGATTAGTATGCAATATTTTTTTCGGATAGTTTAGTTAAACAAACAATTATGAAAATTCTTGTCTTTGTTTGGTCTGTCCTATATTTTTTGGACGTTTTGTTTATATCACAATACTTTTGCTCGTAAAATACGTGTACAAAGGACGTAATTATTTTTGTTGTATTTTTCACTTTTCATTTCATTCTTAACAGTTGGGCAGCGCTTCTCTTGGCAGCATATTTAAAACTAAAACTAGTCAGTCTCTTGCCAAGCTTAAATCATACTTTGTGTCGTTTAATATATTATTTTGAGTACAGGCGCATTACCAAGAATCCTCTAAATAAGTAAAGTATTTTAAATTCAATCAATAAAAACCAAATTACCACAATTAACTCAGTATATTAGTATGGAAAATACCTAAGAATTAAGTGTATGAGATAAGTTCTAAGGTAACGAACACCAAAAAAAAAACTCCCCCTTTCTAAAGTCAGTTAAAATTAGCCTTAAATTGTTTGTATTATTTTAGTAATTGACATCATATACTTTCTGATCAACGTAACATAAATACACACGCTTGAATTCTTGAAGGAGTCAACATGAGTAGGTACCTATATTTCTTCATTCTTTCTACGAGCTATTGTGATGAATTCATTACAAGCCCCTGCGCTTAAGTTTTCATAATATTGCATTGAGCTAATATTAAAAAATAGCCTTTAAAAATAATAAAAACTGAAAAAAATAATAGTAGGATGAAACCCATTACAAAAGGAGGAGAATATTATAAAATAAAAGGAAAAATAATTTACCGGCGATCTGAGGTCGGAAAGGGGATGGGGGTGAGTTTTTGAGGGTAAAAACGGTTTTTCTCGATTTCCAGCAAAATTAAAAGTCTTATGGAAAAACGTTGAATAGCAATGTTGTAGGTAATAAAAAGATCTAAAACTTTTATATTTACACTATTTTCACAAAACCCAAAATTTATGTGAAAAATTCAATAAACCAAGTTTTTGGTTTTTTATTTTTATCTTTTACAAAAATTATTATTTTTTCACGAAATTTAGTGAAAGTTTGTTTCCGATCATGGGCTGAATAGACCTTGTATTTTATAGTATTATGTCTTAACGCTTACTTAAAGATATATGCGTTAACGTACTAGACGTTTAATTGCTCGCTGACTTGCCGGAAGCCGGGGGTGAAGAGAAGTGGGGGCAGGGATGGGTTTAGGATTGAAAAAACCACGCCCCGCGGTACAGCTCCTGCTGTCAATCTCGGGTATTTAGAGCTACAAGTATTTATCTCGGCACCTATTGTAAAGTTTTTGTTTTGTTTTCTTAGCTTAAATGAAAAATTTATCAAACAACAAGAACAAAATTATCATGATATGAATGTGCTTTCTTGCAGTGTCATCTTTGGCGACACAAGTTTTCAAAGTGGTTGGATATTCTATGAATTCATTCGTTACATACTTTAAAACTACATTGGCAGTTCCGTGCCGCAGTTTTCTAGACACCAGCTTGCGAAACAAGCGGCCACAACTCACAAGTATTTCTTTCGGGTCTGGGTGATTGTGAGACCGAAAAAGTCTCGTAGTGTCTGATACCCACGACACAGGTCTGTAGTGTGGGGTCTGAGCTATGCATGTGAATGTTGAGTAAATTTATTTATTTAATTCTAGATAAACGATAATCATATAAATGCTTACCTCTTGGAATAACAGGCGCGAAGAAGTACATTCATTCATAATCCCCGGTGGAAACATAAGGTGAACAGTTTTCAAAGTTGAGTCACAAGAATGAAGGAATGGCGAAGGAAATAATAGGGAACAAACTTGCACTCCTAAAATAATTTATAGGAATTTCTTTTATATTTTTTCTGGGCTCGTTCCTAGCAGAAAGCTGTATACAGTCTGTATTCAGACCGTTATCAGAAAGTAAGACAGGTAACAGCCCCGGTGATCACCAATCCATAGGTATCGATAGGTAATCACGACTAGAATGAAAATTTATTAAATGTAAGTTCATAGTTTGTATGGAAAACGTCAAATGTTTTATCTTTTGTCGGGATTTTATTTAACGGCAGGTGGTTTGTTATCACATTAGATATTACCTGCGTCAGTTTCCGATCACAGTCTAAATGCAACTTGTGTAGGCTGATGATGATGATTTTATTTATTACTTATTTTAAAGTTATTTTCATTTAGAGTCCGAATCCGTCTGAACTTCCCGGCGTGCATCCTCTTGAGATTTTGCTCTAATAAATTATTCAGGCGCAAATGCCTCTTAAGAGATTTTTGCCTTCTGATGCGTCAAGTCGCGACGGCCTCGAAGTTTAGGCGCGCGGTCGAGAATCTCAACGGTCGCGGGTTCTTACTCCAGTCACACACCTCTGATTTTTCTAAGTAATGTGTGTATTCACAATTAATTATGACAGCCCCGTGGCGCAGTTGGCTAGACACCAGCTTGCGAAACGAGCGGCCAAGGGTTCGATCCCCGCACCGAGACAAATGTTTGTGTGATCCACAAATATTTGTTTCGGGTCTGGGTGTTAGTGAGACCGAAAAGTCTCTCGTAGTTTCTGATACCCACGACACAAGACTCGTATCTTAGTGTGGGGTCAGGACTATGTATGTGACTGTTGGGTGTATGTATTTATTTAATTATAACTTACTGTAACGGTGAATGAAACCATCGTGAAAAAACCTGCACAACTAAAAGTTCTTAGTAAACTTTAGGAATTACTTAAAACGTGAGTGCAGAAATACGAATTTTCTATAATTTCTACCATTTATGCAGGGTGTTTGAAAACTTAGGCAAGTAATAGTCACGGTAATAACAAACCCATGGGATGAAAACAAACCCGAGAAAAAAAAAAGACGTTTTCCTAACAACCATAGGTTGAATTAAATGAATGTGATTGTTGGAAAATCGTCAAAATGTTAATTTTTGTCAGGATTTTTTGAATGTAACGGTATTCTTAATCAACGTGGTAGGTATTACCTGCCTTAGTTTTCGATCACGGTCTGAATACAATGTATACAATGAATTGTCCTGTTAGTGAAAATTTCTAGGCGCCAGAAATAGCTTAACGCGAATCAACCTAGAAGTAACATCCGGGAACTCTTGATCGCTAGGCAGCCGTTTATCGCAAGAATATAGATCACATAATAATAATAAAAAAAACAAAGCAGCAATTAGTTTTCTTTTTATTGAGAATTTTTTAAACAACAACGAATTAAACATAACACTTAATCAACAAACTAAAGAATAATTTCAAGGTAATATTTACAGTTGCACGATATATTAGCCATCTGAAAATGTTATAATTATCAATAGGAAGATAATATCAAAGTAACATGCATGTTTCAAAATAAGAACAGAAAAATGTTTAAATACAATAGGGAATTGGTTGTAATCGACGGCGTAGTAGGGATATATAGCTATCTCTCTCGCACTCGTGCACTTTAATGGCGATGACGTGTTTATGTCACATATGAAATTTAAACACTTGTAACATCAAAATTTCTTTTTGATGAAATTAAACTAGTTAAGTATTATAACATGTAGGTTATTTTAAATGTAAAAAATAATTTAATGTTTTATATACATTTTTACACACAATGTAATATTAATAATAGGTACTCAAAATACATATTCAACTTGAAATTCGTTCGTTACTTTGGTGGCCCTATATCAAAATAGTCAATTCTCGAGTTAACTCAAATCATACTTCAATTCAAATTTGAAACAAATATTTTTTTTTTGCGATACGATTCGATGATAGTGATTTTTAATCTTCTCATTCTTGCACAAAATACGTAAAAGTCAACGTCAATACGTCAATTTACTTTAAAAATAATATAACTTTTCCCAAGTATCAATAATATAAAATTATAATTAGTTTTATAAATGAAATCATCAAGCCCCTAGTATACAATTATTATTATCCATTGCAAAATCTTTGTCATAATCTTTTTTAACATTTTGTTTCTAGGGATAAATTTTTTTATCTAAATAAGTGTTGTTTGAGACAGATGGTAGTGTTGGAGAAAGAGGTACAGGCAACGGCTACAAATGTTCTTGGTCTATGGTATTCTCAGCAATCGTTGTAACAGGACACACTGCAGAATCGTTATCGATAAACTGCACTGAGTCATCCGAAGTGTCATCTATAGTAGCCACAGGATCGTTATCAATATTTTCTTTAGTGATGGACTGTTCTGTGTCCTGGTTTTGATCATTCGTTTGAGCTATTTCCTTATTCATAAGTTCCTTTCGTCGTTTTGGCTTGCTACTCGCTTCATTGGACGTTTCTCCAAGTTTCTTTTTATTACAAGGTTTCCGCTTACTTCTGCCTTCACTGGCCTGCTTTTTAGGTTTACTGCCATACCCGACATCTGTTTCAAAATTTCCAGATTTCTTTTTTGCGTTCTCTTTTAAAGTTATAAACAATTTCATAGCATAAAGGTAACTTGAATCTTGCGTTTTTGAGCAGTCAGACAGTGATTTGTACAAAAAACTTTTAATCAAGGAAGGTTTTTTTGGTTCAATCATTTTAGTTTGGGGAATACGGTAACTTACGCTTAAACCAGTGTCTTTTGACTCATTTAGTATTTTTTTATCGGGATCCATGACAATATTATTCTTTTTTAATGTGTCGACATCTTTTTGCGCCGCAGTAAGAACGTCAACAACAATATTTAGCTCATTTACCCCTAATTTTGTAACCGGGACGTTGAGTGAAGCTATGACCAGTCCCTTATTATTTAAACTAACTTCAGTATTCTTTAAAGAAGATATTCTGTTTTCGAGCTTATATTTTGCATTTTCGAATACTACACGGTATTTATCATTTTGTTTTGTCGCAGCATCGAATTCGTTTTCCGATCGATCTCCATCTAAAATATTTTCAGGTACATTCAAACTAGAGGAATCATTATTTTCCACCTCGATTTTTGGCGGCACATTTGTTTTTGCTTTAGGTACTTTATTCTCAGTTATGCTTGGGTCATGAGTCGTGAAAACAAATTTCAACGGAGCAATTTTTTTGCAAGGTTTATAAGAATAATTTGGAATATCAGGTAGTATAATTTCTTCTAAATGTACTTTCTTCTTAGAGTTCTCTGATGGCTTGCAGCAACAAATGCAATTAGATAATTGGCAATTATGAGGAACTGTAAATTTTTTAGGATTATGTAGCTTATACTTTGTTTCTAGGGATTTCACAAAATTTTGGTGTTGGTACCAACAACATATTTTTATATTTATTGAATTCTGGTCACTGTCTAAGCATTCTTGTTTAAAGAAGCCGCTGACGTTTTTCCAATGCTGCCGTATCTCAGCTTGAGGCCCAATTTCATAATAATCATTACCACCATCCTTATAAGTAAAAAAAACGTGAGTGTTTTTGGAAGATAATGAACTTACTTGTTGAAGTGGTGGAGGACTGGTACATTTCTTTAATGGGTTACAACAACAAATGCACTTTGCTTTTGGGCAACTATGACGTGTAGCCATGTTTTTAGGTTTACGTATCCTGTAACTTGTTTGCAATGACTGGACATATTTTTCCCGCTGATACCAACAACATATATTTCCATCAATCCAATTTTGATCACGCGCTATGCATTCTTGTTTATAAAAACTAGTGACGTTTTTCAAATACTGTCTTATTTCACCGTCATCTCCAATTTCGTAGTACTCATTGCCACCATATTTATGAGTAAAAAAAATGTGCGTTACTTTTATTTGTTTTTGAAAGTAGAAGTTAAAAGCTTTTAAAAGTAAGGGCGAAGTTCGAACTTTGTTGTGAATCATCCGTTGTATCAGCAGGTCTAACTTTGAGGGGACAAATTTTATCTCCGCTTTCTGTTCGTCCATACTACCATTTGTTGTGGCGGTTATGGTCGCGTTAATTTTATTGCAAGGCTCTCTGTGAGGCTCTGCATTAGGGATGTTCCGGCAGCTTATTTTTTTACAACAACACGTACATTCGGTTCTACAAGAATGTGGTTTTGATAACTTCGTAAACTCGGCTGCAGTAAGAAACCCACTCATCAATGTCAAGTACTCTTCTCGTTTGTGCCAACAGCAGTACGATACTTCTGCATGTTTTTGTGTAAGCATATGTAAATCTTCTACCGACTGATTAGTGATATAATGTTGGATGATAGTACCTTTGTGATCGAAATAATACACGTCAGCTTCCTTCGTCTTTGTGTTTCTTAAAACGAAATAGTTGTTGAGTAATTGATACATATGGAATGTTATATTCTTTGGATCTTTCGATGGTGACGTATTTAACGATGCATTTTTTGCTTTATCTATGAATTCCTCGTTACTATCACATTTTTTATGTTGTCCTTCTTTGAGTCTTTTTTTGAGTCTTTGTTCGAGCCGTCGTTTCCTCCGAGCAAGGCTCTGTATGATAGATACGTTGGCTTTTTGAATCATAGATTTTAATTGTAGATATGTGAAGGGTCTATAAACATACCGTGCTTTTCGTTTAAGAGAGTCAGGAGTGAATTTTGGTCGGCTCTCGTATTCAACATTTTCAAAGAATTTTGACATACGTGTTTCTAAGCGATTGATAATATCCATGTCATCAATTCTCGTTGTATATACAATTGGTATTTGTTCCAAAAGTTTAAATTTTTCAACGTCTATGTTAAAGTTGTCATCGTTCGGTGTAACTGCAATAAATATATAAATCGTTAAAATATCATACATTATCAAGACATCTATTGGGCGAAAGAAGAAACATTACTTTTTATTGTATTTAAACGGTCCTCAAAATAATTTACAAAACAACATAGAATTAATACGATCGGAATTTAGAAGCTCACACAGCCCCTACTGATATGCATAGGCCTCCTCTGCAATGGCGAGGTTTTAAGGCTTAGTCCATTACTTTAGCTCCTTGATAAAATTAGTCAATAACGATTACTATAAAAGTTGAAATAAGCCAGAAATATTTTTTTTTCATTACTTGCTGGTGATGGTTCCGTCTTAATTATTATATCAGAACTACTTTGCTCATCTTCACTAAAAACATCTTCTGTTCTCAGCTGGGTTTTCCTCGCAGGGGTTACATTTCGACCTTTCTCCGATCGCTTCTTCTTCCTAGTATATTTTCGCTTAATCCTTTTACCTGTAATGTTGTGATAAAACATTATCTGTTTTAGGGGTCCGTGCGTCCGAATAAAAGTAAAAAACCTTTATAGGATCACTCGTGTCCGCATAGAAATCTAAATAATAAGGTAATAGAAGTGCTAAGTCCGCGTAACGACGCGAACCTGCGCTCAGTCGCTCGCAAAACTTTGTCACAAAAAAAGCGGTTAGAAATGGTGTTTTGCAGAATTGCCCAGTGTGGAAATTCATCTGCAACGTGTAATTACACTAATGAAGGGGTAACATGTCAGCGGTAAGTAGATTTTTGTGGAAATATTGGTGTTCGTTGTAAAATTAAATAACCTGTACTATAAACGATATGAATACCACAATTTCTGACATTTGCATACTTCACTAATCATTGCCTCTTTTGTTCGATGATAACGAAAGGGCAACGCATTAAAAACAGAAATGTATTTCGAAAACCATTTATTATTGCACAATGGTACAGCCGCAAATAACTATCATAAACTAGTGATGTGGTAAATGCTTTCGTTTGTTGATGTGCATGTATTATTGAATTTAAAAATACATTAAATTTATTTATTTCAGATTCCTGCAGGATGCAGATATGCCACGGTTAAATTGGTTCCCTGCAACTAACCGTTGGATTAATTCGTTGCATTTTACCGTGGATAATCAAAATAAAACATGTAAACGACGCAGTCTTATAAAAAATGCATTTTACGTTTTACACAGTGCTTTTAAGTTTTTATTTTATTTGTACAATTAAGTCCATAGTAGTTACAATAAAAAACATTTTCACTAATAACTTTGTATTTTATTTAATATTTTAAAACCCCATACACCTGTCGTCAAGCACTAGTGTAGATTACGTGATGACTGCCACTAATGCAGTGCTTGTGTGGGTTAGCGAACCCATACAACGGAATGTCAACCCTAACGCATTAAATATACGGTTTAGTACAGTTTGGATAGTGTTCTTGATGCCTATGTGTGCGTGATTGTGTAGTTATTTGTCATAAATGCGGGGGGGTGACCTTGTGCCTCGCCACCGGCGACATGCGTTTCGATAGATCACCGCAGTATATACCATTTCTATTACCTTATAATTTAGATTTCTATGGGTGCAATGGAATTTTCTTAGCTTGCTTTCCTTACTTGGCAGTAACTTACATTATTCGAAAAACTAAATATTTACTAACTATTACACAAAAATACCGTACAAAATAACAACAATACCTCAAGTAAAGAGAACAATTGCTGAAATATACAATATTCAGTTATTGTTTAATATTAATTATTAATGCATACCAGTCTCGAGTCACGACCATAATTTAAAGGTATTAGACATAAGAATTTATATTATCTGTGCTCTTGTCGTAGATTGTCTATGCCTCTGCGCTTGACATTACGAACAACTACTGTTTCTAAAGCCGCGTATAACTCATATTTTTCTCACTTATTGTAGATTTTCTACCATTTGCATGGTGTAAAATGAATTTCACTTTTCCTTTCTTTGAGTAGTACCATAATTTCATAAATGTCAATACTAATATCATCATTTGATTTCTTTTTCGTAAATTTTATGTTTACGTCGCCGCGAAAATAAAGTGAGTTCGGGTGCAGTGGTAATCAACTACAGTCGTACCAAAACATTGAAAATTTCGCAAGATTATTTAAAAGCATTTAAACACGATATCAGTAGCACGAAAGATCGTTTATAACATATACATACCGCAATTGCATTTAAAGTGTATTAAAAATAACATATTTACCAATCTTGTTGATTTTTCTCATTTTGTCACTTCTCACTCACAGTTTTAAAATTCGAATGTTTAGATTACTGCAGTTTGTAAATAATTAATTAGACTTGTGCTGTGGGTTTATTATTGGTATAACAGGAACAGAGACGCATGAAGCGTGCGCGGGGAGTGTTCAATATCAGTGTTGGCTCGCGTCGGGTCGGTCGAGCGGGGGGCTTGCGGGGTGCGGGTGAGCGGTCGGTGCGGCGCTCGGCGTGCGACACGGTTAGAGCGGAGAATACCTCCGCCCCCTCTGCACCTCGTACCACGCCTTTCTCCCGAACGGCAAAATAAACGTACAATTGCCTGATTTTAGCGCTAAATAAATAAAAATATAGTAGTATATACGCCGTCCTATAATTATACTATAATGTATTGTTTATATGCACTTTTTTACAAATAATTATGAGAAATCATCAACGAGCAAAGCCAGGGGAAGGCAAATATTTTTGTTAAGCAGCGTAAAACATTTTTAAAATTATAAAGTATTCAATAGTGAAGCTTATTAAGATTTTAAATGATCGTTATAAGTATCGTTGTATCCTTCAATTTGTATATTAGGACCAACTGAGAGTTCGTTGTGAAAGGAGTACGGGGTAGGTATAGTGATATTAATACATCCTTGATACTATACATCGTTTTAAAGTAGATATCTTATTCATAAAATATTGTTTTTCTAAGTAAAAAATTGTTCCATAACAAGCTTAGTTCGATTTTTCTGTGTATTAAAGAGTATTTTGTAATAAAAACAAACTAAAAGGGGGTAACCATAAATTACGTCACTCGTTACAGGGCGGGAGGGGGTCGTCGAAGTGAGATATTGTGTGACAAGAGGGCGGGAGGGGATCTAAATATCATGACGTGTCATTTCAAAATCTACTTGTAAAAACACAAAATTTGCACAGTTAACGAAAACCTCTTAAAACTTCGCAACTCTACTTACAGAAACTACATTATTATTACCTTTCGATATTTTTGTAATGTAACATCAAAATTTTGGAGCATCTCAAACAATTATTTTTAAATCTCTGTTCTAACATTGAAAAACCTAATAAATGAACATTTTTAAATCAGCTCAATATGGCTCCCATTTTTGTCTGCGTAAGGACAGGTGTGGGGGGCAGAAAGCATACGTCGGGGTCAACGGCCTTCCGAACTGGCGCGCGGGAACTTCGGTTGCATGACGTTCATATCATAATCAGGCTGCCTTTTTACGAAATATAAATGCTGCAAAGATGTACTGATTGAAACCCTGTCAAGTCCTTTTATTAGGAAATAATAAAAATCTGATCATTGCCTAGTTTATCTTTATAAAAAAATAGAAATAATTGAATAATGAAAAAAAATCTTAGTTGCTACAACACCGCAAGTAAAATGTAGTCGCGTATTAATTTGATTTCCAGCACGAAGTTTAAATATTAAAATGAATTAAATGCGACCGTAGTTTTATCTATGATCCATTGTTTATGCATTCCAAACAAGGCATCATAACTTGTTAGTTTCCATGGTTACTTAAATACTGTTTATTCTCTTATTAGATACTAAATGCGATCACCGCCTTTTTGGTCTAAACTCTAAGCTATACTTTATTGTATTAAAATTAAAGTAGTATTTACAAGATTTGCTTTTAGCATTAGCTGTAGCTTAAAACTTTAAAGAGAAACGAATGTTTTTTTTAAATATTAAGCTTTTTATGGAATATTTGTGCACTAAAAGAATGAATTATGTGGTCTTAAAGAAATTAATATAGTAACCTTTTTGGTCTTATTAAAGGAAATGCGAATATAAGGTAAGTTATTTCTAAGGTCAATCACCTGACCTACTTATTTATTAACCTCTTAAAAGGTTTTGAAAACAACGGGTTGATTTAATTTACAAAAAAAATCTTGATTTTTCAACTTCTCTATTGGGCTCAGTGAAAAAACCAGGCAACTTAGAAATTAATATTTTCAAAATTATTCAAATACTTTAAAATGATTTGTCCTTTGAAGACTTTTTCTTATAACAATTAAAACTAAAACCTATATGATAACGATAAATCTATCGTAATTTTATAATGCTTTGTTTTGTAAAAAAAATATATTTAATTTTCATATCTCACGAACGCGTATAGTCCCGTCGTGTTGGTCTGACATCATCGAAATCACAATATTCATACTTAGATAATTTCCTAATGAAAGAACCCAATAAAACTTTGTTCGACCCGGGATTATGGACTACGAATTATTAAATAATTTATTAGTTTTAATATTTATGTAGTAGTATGCCTAAAGCGCCATCTATCGTTACAGACGTGAAACACATTATTGTTATTTAGTTTAGTGCAATGGGCGGCGCTTTGGCTAAAATATTCTCGGCGGGTGCAGTGCAAAGCGCCGGCTCGGTGCTCGATCGGGTCATATCACAGCCGAGCAGTGAAGACCACACAGTATTATACAAACTCGCGGATTATAAGAAAGGTATGTTTTACGATATGAAAAAAAATTGTCCTATATCCCAAATATTTCACTCCTAAACTTGGAAAAATGTATAGGTCATATTCAAACTTGATCCCCACACCTTAAAAAATCTTTGTGTGATCCACAAATATTTCTTTTGGTTCTGGTTGTTTGTGAAACCGAAAATTGTTTCATAGTTTTTGGTACCAACGACACAGGAATTACAAGCGTGGGATCAGAACTATGTGTGTGACTGTTGGGTGTATTTATTTATATTTTTAGGTGGATTACTCTTAGAAACCTATGCCAAAGGAGGTATGATAGCCGCTGAGAAATTAATCAGAGAAGAGTTTGTGGCGTACATGTATGCAGGCGGTAGAGGGAGGGTCATAAACAGAGCTGAATACTTGAGATGGAAGTTTCGAGATCAAGAACAGGTTCAATATTTCAATATTGTCAACACATTTTTTTACAATGTTTTAAAGATAGGTGGAGTAAATTAAAAGTTTTTTTTTTATTATTGAATAATAATATTTTTCTTGTGAGTTTTATTTTACACAATGGCTTCCAAGTTTTAGTTTGCTTATATTATAATTTTGCCTATGAAGTAGCGGGCAAAGCAATTAAATATGGAAAACAAATTTAGCCGATATAGATGTTTTTAAAGTTTACATCGGTAATTTTAAGGTCGTCCTGCCAATAGAAGCTTCCCTCTCGCCCCACGATCCTCTTGCCAAGTGGGAGGACCACACCGCCTGCTGGCAAATGTGTTACAGAGGAGCCCTGGGCGAGTCACTCCTACACGTACTGATCATATGCGACACTAAGGTAAACGATTGTTAACAATACTATCCCATCTTGTCGGAGACCTTATCTAAAAAAGCCTCTTTATTTAAATTTGTATATGGTAGTATACTTAGTTACGATAGTTTAGCTTTAGTTTTTCGTATAAGGACTGACATGTATAGTGATATAAAACTCTCACTTTTTTCTGCAATAAAAAAAGAATACTATTCAAGTATTAAAACTTTTTACTCCAAAATTTGTTAATTTCTCGTAAATAACACTTGAATTACAAAATATACAAGGTGGATTTAAACCGTAATTAGAAAATCAGGCAGAAAATAGCTACGGCGATTATGAACCCACTGGCGTTACAAAAATTATAAAATTTTGACGGTTTACTTAAAATTACTTTTATGTACCTGCTGGGTATATTTCGTAAACAAAATTTTCTCATTCCTTGTAGATTCACACGAGATTGGCAAGAACATTGGTGAAATGCTTTCCGAAGCTTTCTTTGGACGTGGTAGAAGGTGAAGAGTACTTAGGTAAGCGTTTGCGTTTTAAAAATTTGTCATCCCCGTGGGGCAGTTGACCAGACAACAGCTTGCGAAACGAGAGGCCGTAGGTTCGATTCCCGCACCGAGACAAATGTTTGTGTGACCCACAAATATGTGTTTATGAGACCGAAAAGTCTCTCGTAGTTTCTAATACCCACGACACAAGACTCGTGTCTTAATGTGGGGTCCGATCTATGTGTATGTATGTGACTGTTGGGTGTATTTATTAATGATGATGATTTGTTAGTACAGGTGCAAGCTCACTCCATCTAGCGATTGCCTACAGTAACAACGAATTGGTGCAGGATTTAGTAGAAGCGGGCGCTGATGTCAGCCAGAGAGCTATTGGTATGTGAAAAGCATTTTGTGGGATATTGTGCTGATAATTCATTACTATATACCTTTCATTTAGTATTGTAGTTTATTTTCTGTAATCCTTAGTTTTAGTGTTGTGTGTATAATGAACTTCAAACCATCATTCATTCACTTGCCCTGTTCCCAATTCTATTTCGGGTCGGCGCAGTATGTTTTTTCCTTCCAAACATCCTTATCAACCGTCATGTCTTCAGTCACTCCTTTTCCTTTCATATCTCCTCTCACGCATTCTATCCATAATTTTTTTGGCTTTTCTCTGCCCATCTTTCGAATTTCATTTTTTTTTGTACAATGAAGTTTGAATAACTACTTTTCAGGTAGTTTCTTCCTCCCTCGAGACCAGCAAAGAGTTCCACCAGCTCGGCAGACGAACTACGAAGGCCTGGCGTACCTGGGCGAGTACCCGCTGGCGTGGGCGGCGTGCTGCGCCAACGAGGCGGTGTACAACCTGCTGCTGGACTCCGACGCCGACCCCGACGCACAGGACTCCTTCGGGAACATGATACTGCACATGGTCGTCGTTTGTGATAAACTTGTAAGTAGTGCAATGGTCTTGCCATAGAAGCACTACAAAATAAATTGTGTCAGCTTTAAATACTTATTTAACAAAAGCAATTTGAAATATAAATGAGAATATATAATAGACAATTACAATCTAGACAGTACTCTTATACTCTTTAGTAAGGCTAGGGCTCTTGGATCTCAACTCAAATTTAAGTATGTGTGGACATCCAATGGGTCTATATTCATCCGAAGGTCAGAATTGAGTTCTGTTCTCCGCATTACATCGGAATCCGTACTGGAAAAGTTGGCAAATCAAAACAAAAAACTCGATGAGAGCGTCACTAAGTATTCCTGATTGCCCTTTTTTAGTCGAATTCGATGGTGTTCTCCTTATTCACGAGTATAATACCATATTCTATTTTTGTTATTTTTCCATTTTTGTGTTTTGCTTCTTAGTAATTGTTAGTGTGAAATCTGATTTTTGTTTTTTGGTAACTTTTAGTATAAAATTTAATATAGTCAATGAGACAACTATTATAATGTTAATGTTGATGCTTCGCTTATATACCATACTGACTTGCCAATTTATACGATCAAGTTCCTTTTTCACATTATACCAGATGTTCCTATACAGTAACTATAAAATCCGTTGCAACAATATATTATTAGTAAAAATGTTACACATATCAAGTCAACAATATAACCCCTTAAGGGATAGTGATCGCAGTCTTAAAACATATAATGATGAATAATAACTGCACTTCGATTTTAAACGAATTAGACAATTCACAAATATCTCAAGTGTTTCAATGTAATACCGAGGACCTCCAGCATAAAATTACAGTAAAAAATAAAGATCTCACAATTATTTCACAAAATATAAGAAGCGTATATAAGAATTTAGATGATTTACAAATTACTCTAAATAGTTTGTGTTTTACCCCTGACATTATTATACTTACTGAATGCCGACTCAATCAGGATAGATCTATCCCAGGCTTCTTTGGTTACAATGCTTTTAAAACTACCAGAAGTATCAATCAAAACGATGGGGTAGTGGCATATATAAAAAATGATTTGGTTATTGAAAATACTAGGGATATTAATTTAAACTGCGCGTCGTGTCTCCAAATTGATACTAATAACTGTACAATTTTGGGTATATATCGATCACCGTCAAATACAAATGCAGATCAGTTTATTGATTCATTAGATTCGCACTTGAAAGGTTTAAAAAGACATAAAACTATAATAATAACTGGGGATTTAAATATTAATATAATCGCGAAAACTGGAGAATTGTCTCAAGAGAGGAACAATAGAATAAATTACTTAAACATGCTGTCTGAACATTCTATTATGCCGGCACATTTCATTCCAACTAGAGAAAACAGCTGTTTAGATCACTTTATGTTAAAATTCGAAAACATAAACATGTGTGCAAAAGTTGCTGTACTAAATACAACAATAACAGATCATTCAATGATATTCTTAAATTTATCTCTTGTCAAAAATAAGAACAAATACTTCAGGCAAAAGACCATCATAGACTTAGATAGTGCTCTTAAAGATTTAACAGGGAAAAATCTTACAGATCTGCTTGCTATAGACGATCCCAATATTCTAACGGAGAACTTAATTGGCAGAATTAGTGAAACACTACAGGAAAATACCCATAATAAAACTATTCCCAAAAGTAAGCGCATATTAAAACCGTGGATCAGCTCTGGGGTATTAAGATGTATTCAAAACAGAAACAAACTGCAAATGAAAGTAAAATATGAAATTGAATGAAAAATTATATGAAATTCTTAAAATTACATACAAACGATACCGTAACTTCTGTAACAATTTAATAAAGAAACATAAAAGAGAATATGATAGAGAACAATTATCAAGTAATACAAAAAACTCTAAGATCCTTTGGAAAAATATTAAAACCATTACAAATATGAATCAAAATAAGTCAGATAATTCTAAACTATTACGTATAAAAGCTTCTCCCACGGAATCCATTAATTTTGTAAATTATTTTTTCTCGAATATCGGTAAAACACTAGCTGATAACATTGTGTCCGAGCCGCCTTTATCGGATCAAAATAAAATACTTTCTGCCATTGACAACGCACAAGTTAACTCCTTTGTTCTCTTGGAAACAGATGATTACGAAATAAATGACTTACTCATAAATCTCAAATCGGATAGTACGGCTGGGACAAAATACCTTCCAATTTCCTTAAACTGGCCAGGAAAGAATTGGTTCCAATCCTACGTCGCTTAACCAATTTATGTTTTGAAAAAGATGTATTCCCATCTTTATTAAAACAATCAATTGTAACATCAATCTACAAAAACGGTGACAAAGGTGATGTAACCAATTATCGGCCAGTGTCCGTTCTACCATCAATATCAAAAATAATTGAAAAAGTTATAAATAAAAGGTTAATAAAATACTTAGAGGATTTCAACATACTGTCGGACGCACAATACGGTTTCAGACGCGCTAGGTCTACTGAAGATGCTGTTACTGCAATCAATAACTACATTGTAGATCAACTAGACCGGGGCAATAAATGTCTGTGCGTTTACATTGATTTAAAAAAAGCATTTGATACCGTCCATATTACCACATTATTAACAAAGCTAGAAAACATTGGCGTAAGAGATTCTTGTCTCACACTTTTTAAAGACTACTTAACAGACAGAAAACAAAAAGTTAGAATAGGAGAATACAGTAGTATAGACGCAAGCGTAAATTTTGGTGTTCCTCAGGGTAGCGTTTTGGGCCCTACCCTTTTCCTAATATACATTAACAATCTTTGTAAATTAAACATAAATGGCGCGAAGATTTTCTCTTATGCTGACGACACTGCCGTAGTTTTTTCGGGAAAAACGTGGGATAGCGTTCGAAACAAAACGGAATCAGGACTCGCAAAAGTGGCTCAGTGGCTAAGGGCAAATTTATTGACAATTAACACTGAAAAAACCAATTACATGTGTTTTTCCATTAGTGATCGATTGCAGCCTAGCGAAGATTATAACATTCGATTACATAATTCACTTTTAGACCATGGTAATAATTGTGATTGCCCCACCATAAGGAAAGTTGACTCCATCAAATACTTGGGCGTAATGATAGACCAGAGATTATCTTGGCAACCACAAATTGATAATGTTAGTAATCGGATCAGAAAATTAATATGGATCTTTAAAACTTTAAGATATTATGTCGCCACGAAAGAGCTTTTATGCAAAATATATTTAGCGTCCGTTCTAGGGTATTGCATTCCTATTTGGGGTGTTGCTCCCAAAACTCGACTTATCCAAGTAGAAAGAGCGCAAAGGGCGCTCTTAAAAGCAGGGATGTTATGGAGCTCCGTAACCGTAACCGAAACAATCGGATATCCGAAATAAAAAAATATCCGTAACTGTATCCGTATCCGATTTAAAATTTCGGATAGTTCCGGATAGGGGCGGAGTCTAAATAAAACGACACGTTTCGACAGGTTTTTGTTTCACCGCTCGCGCGCCACGTGAATCTTGCAGTTTGTTTGTTATTTCTTGTCATAAACAACATATCTAGTTAGTGTTTTATTTTAAAGTTTATACTTAGCTTAAAATTAGCCTTAAGACTTGTGATATTATGTGATCAAAGTCAAGTTTCATTTGGACATTTTTTTAATCAAATAAATGCAGAATAAGCAAAATGTAAATAATGCGATAGAAACTTTTCTCGGAAAGGAGGAGGTGGCACCACTTCATTGAAACTTCATCTCAAAACAAAACACCTGATGAATAGATAAAACCTATAAATAAAACCAAATTATTACATACTATTTGTGTTTATATAACTCAGCCTATCGCCGTCCACTGCTGAACTTAGGCCTCCCCAAGATAGCGCCAACCATCCCGGTCTTGAGCAGCTCTCATCCATCCGTTACCCGCCACCTTTCTCAAGTCGTCGGTTCATCGTGCTACAGGACGTCCCACGCTACGTCTGCCTAAGAGCGGTCTCCACTCCAATACTTGTCTGCTCCACCGGCCGGCCGAACGTCGGCAGACATGGCCAGCCCACTTCCACTTTAGCGTGCTTATCTTGCGGGCAATGTCGGTGACTCCGGTTCTCTGGCGGATGACTTCATTACGAATTCTATCCACCAGAGAAGCTCCAAGCATTGCCCGCTCCATAGCACGCTGGGCGACCTTGAATTTGTGGACCAGACCTTTGGTGAGTGTCCACGTTTCGACTCCGTATGTCATTACGGGTAGGACGCACTGATTGAAGACTTTCGTCATCAGGCACTGAGGGATCGACGACTTGAAAATATGACGCAGCTTTCCGAATGCCGCCCAGCCTAGACGTATTCTTCAGTCTGCCTCCTGCTCGAAGTTGTGCCTGCCCAGTTGAATTGTTTGGCCAAGGTAGATGTATTCTTGGACAACTTCGAGAGTGGCATCCCCTACGACAACCGGCCTCGGGAGTACATGACGATTGTACATGATCTTTGTTTTGCCCATGTTCATCCCGAGTCCTATTTGTCTTGAAGATCGGTCTAGGCTGTTAAGCATTTCCTCCAAGTCCTGCAAAGACTCCGCCATGACGACGATGTCATCCGCGAATCGCAGATGAGAGATGCACTGGCCGTTAATGCTGATGCCCGTCCTTTACAGTCGAGTGTCTTAAAAGCGTCCTCCAATGCGTTGGTAAACAATTTCGGAGAAATGTCGTCTCCCTGTCTTACCCCTCGCCGCAATTGGATTGGCTTAGTACTATGTTCTTGTACTTGGACGGCCATCGTAGCGGCTTCGTATAGGCTTCTCATCACCTGGATGTAGCGGTAGTCAATCTGGCATCTCTGCATGGACTCCAGAACAGCCCAGGTCTCGACGGAGTCAAAAGCTTTCTTGCAGTCCACATACGCGAGGCGAAAGGGATGGTTATACTCCTCAGTCTTCTCTATTATTTGCCTTAGTGTGTGTATGTGGTCTAAGGTGCTAAAGCCCCTCCGAGACCCAGCCTGCTCCGGTGGTTGGAATTCATCGAATTTTCGGGCGAGACGATTCGAAATGACCCTCGGGAACAACTTATAGACATGGCTCAAGAGTGAGATGGGGCGGTAGTTCTTCAATAAGGCTTTGTCTCCTTTTTTGAAGAACAAAACCACCACTCTTGCTCCATGCCTCAGGTGTTGTGCCAGTTTGGATGACGGAGTTGAAAAGCTTGACCAGTTCTCTCAAGACAGGAGTACCTCCTGCCTTGAGAAGCTCAGTGGTTACTCCGTCATCTGCCGGAGCCTTGTTGTTGTGAAGTTGACCGAGGGCCATTCTAATCTCGCCCAATTCGTGGTCGGGAAGCTCGCCTGAGTAGTGGCGGGTCAGTCTGGCTCGCGGATCATCCACGTTGCAGGCCACAGGCGGAACTGCTCTTTGAGCATATAAGTTTCCGTAATACTTTTCGACCTCTCCGAGAATTTCTGGGACTGAGGTGACGGTGGTGCCTTGTTGTGTTTTGAGTTTCGTCAGGTGACAACAGGAGGTGTGTGGCTTAGCGAATACTTTGGAGCCTTTATTTTGTGCAATGGCAATTTCAACTTCCAAAGCATTCGCGCGCCTTTGTGTTTATAATTTACTTCAATCTAATATCCGTAACCGAAACTATCCGAAACTTACGGATAATCCGAAATAATTTCATATCCGTAACCGAATCCGAAACCGATATAATTTTATTCCTATATCCGTATCCGTATCCGGATCCGAAATATCATATCCGGAACATCTCTACTTAAAAGTCATGTACTTCAGACCCTACAGGTATCCCACAGAGTTACTATACTCCTCCAGTAAAGTACTTAGTGTGAGAAAACTATTCATTCTAAGAACGGTATTAAAAACGCACAAATCATTGATTTATGACCCAAAGGTAGTTAAAAGAAATCTCAACATTTTAACAGTAACATCAACCAGAACCTTTTTTGCAAGGAACCAGTATCTAATCATCTCCACACGTTTATATAACAATATTAACAGGAACCTCAATATTTACCCGAAATCGAATTTTGAGTGTAGAAATGCAGTATCTACCTGGCTAATGGAAAGGAATTACGATGAAACAGAAGGTATTTTACAAGTTGTGAAATAAAAAAAAGAAATAAAAAAAAATTAAATAAATAAATAAAATAAAAATTGTTATATGCGGTCACTGCACAAGCGCACACACATCCACACACACGTTCTGTTTGTTACACATATGTATGTACTTATTTAAGATTGATTTTATTTTATGTTAATTAGCTTTAGTTCATAAATTATTTGTTTGAATTGTTTTTATGTTTTTAATTTTATCGAATTTATTATTTCATTTTAAATTTTATTATAATCGATTACTTATGTTAAATGTTTTATTTTGGTTAGAGCCTATTTCATTAATTTATATTTCATAAGAATTGATGTTATGATGTTATGTTAAATTTTCATTATAATTTATGTCAGACCAGGGTCTTCTGGTACAAGTATGCAAATACTTAAAAGAAGGCCCTAACACTGTATCATTTGTATTCTTTTGTATTTTGGAATGAATGAATAAAGATTATTATAAAGGTTATTATAAAGTACACAATTAACATGTAGGTAACGCTTTGGGCTTACAAGGCAGTATAGTCACTGACTGGTAGAAAATCCTTAAATATAATAATGTGTTCAGACCGTGACCGAAAACTAAGGCAGCTAATTGCTACGGTGACTGCGAACCTATTTGCGATAAAAAAAACATCTGACTAAAAATAAAACCTATGGCCTTCGACGTGGTCCGAATACGTCAATTATCTTCAATAGAACTTTTCATGCTAATCCATTCGAAAAAAATGAATGATTAAAACCTCCTTTCCAGGACATGTTCGGCTACGCGCTGCGCCACCCGAAGGTGCCTGCTAGTAACGGTCGCATGAACCGCGCGGGCTTCACTCCCCTCACGCTGGCCTGCCAACTGGGCCGCGCCTCCGTCTTCAGGGAGATGCTGGAACTATCAGCCAGAGAGTTCTGGAGATACTCCAACATCACCTGCTCTGCCTACCCGCTGAATGCCTTGGACACGCTCTTGCCGGATGGAAGGACTAGTAAGTGACGGTATTTCTATAGAAGTCCTAAAATTATGTCAATGAACTATCACTTGCTTTAACGGTGAAGGAAAACATCGTGATGAAACCTGTACAACTAAAAGTTCTTAGGATTTTCTTAGGTGGGTAGTCACCAACCCGCACTAGGCCAGCGTGGTGGACTAAGGCCTTAACCCTCTCAATAGTAGAGGAGGCCCGTGCCCAGCAGTGGGACGCTGATGAGATAGAAATCCTAAAACCTTTGGGTATTTTGGTCCGATGACGTGAATACGGTGGCGGGTAATGGATGAATGAGGAATGCTCAATAACTATTTATGTGACTGTTGGCGTATTTTACTTAAATGAGAATATATTTGCCCCACAATAACTATTCATAGGTAATAGATAATATTTTCAGTGCAGAGCTCAGATAAGAGCTTGATTATTGACTGCTTGGTATTAGTCGTGTAGCACTGTAGATTTAAAAATACTTAACCATATTTTTGGCCTATTGTAGACTGGAACTCAGCATTATTTATTATCTTGAACGGGACAAAACAAGAACATTTAAATATGTTGGACGGAGGCATCATACAGAGATTGCTGGAAGAGAAATGGAAGACTTTTGCAAGGGTAACTATCATCCAAATTTTATTTACCGTTGGTGTTCTTTGTTCCAATAAGTAAATTCTCCGTCACATATAACTCATTAACAAATCCAGATTAAAAAATCAGGCATACCTAGAAAGACATAGGACGATCTTCATATAATGGGAGGACGATAACTGAATAATATACTTATGCACCATGTAATATATCTTTAAAAATAATAAAAAACATTACTTACATATTACGATTATTCATACGTACTCCATAATCGCATTTTTATCATTAAAACCATAAAAACAAACAATAATTACAGACAAAATTCCTCAAACGTCTCCTAATTCTGATGCTGCATCTCCTCCTACTGTCAGTATCAGTATACCTACGTCACAGTAGCGCAGAGGCCGATGCGCACCCTAACTGGGGACTGGAAGTTACTGACGCTAGGAGCGGCGTCAGACTCGCCAGCGAATTGGGCACTATTCTCAGTACCTTGTGCTATATCATACTGCAACAGGGGGATGAACTGAAAAACCAAGGGCTCGTGGCTTATTTCAAACAATTGGTATGATTTTTTATACACTTTTGTAAATAAATATTTTTGGTGCTTTTACTAAAAGTAGCTGTAAACTATAACAGAATTTATAATTTTTTCACTTTTACATGGATTATTTTAACATGTGCCTAAGGAGTGTCCTGGATGGTGTAATTTTCAAATTTGATTTGAATAGTTATGTGGTTTAATATCCATAATATAGATTATATTTTTGGCATTTAGTACTTGTACATTTAATTGCAGATCAAGGTGAATAATATAGATAAATCCATACTAATATTATAAATGCGAAAGTAACTCTGTCTGTCTGTCTGTCTGTCTATTACGCTTTCACGTAAAAACTACTGAATGGATTTTAATGAAACTTTACAATGATATAGCTTATACATCAGGATAGAACATAGGATACTTTTTATCCCGGAAAATGTAGTATTCCCGTGGGAATGAGTATTTCGGGATCTACCAAACCGATTTGAATGTTTTTTGGTATAGAGATAGGTAGGGCTCACAGAATTAACATGGGATAATTTTATCCTGGAAAATGTATTTCCGTGGGATAAACATGTTATAAATGCAAAAATATTTCTGCACTTAACCCTAGAGTCTACGCGAACGGAGTCACGGGCAAAAGCTAGTAATTATATAAATTATTTCCTATCGACCATACTGGAGTGTATGTCTTCTACATTCAATATACCTTTTACAGATTCACGAACCGGCTAAGTTTATATTCTTAGCATCAAACTTCCTATTGCTGGCTTGTATTCCAGCGAGATTGCTCCAACAAACTATGTTGGAAGAGGCCACTCTCATATTCTTGCTCCCGGGCTCATGGTTTCTGCTGATGTTCTTCGCTGGGTATGTAATTTAGCTAATTACAACGACATTGAGATTCTATTATTGCTACATTATTTGGAGGAACAAGACCATCCTTATTTAGTATCCTCAAGTCGTCATCATCATCAGCCGCCATTACACGTATCTATAAACGTATTTTCATAACAAAGTCCAATCATGTTATTTTTTTCAACAACTTTGACCTGACAACTAATCCTGAAAATTTTTCATCTTATCGCAATTCTGTTTCCTATTTCCCCTTTTCAATTTCATCTTTCTGACCTGAAGTATCACCATAATGATTAATGTGTAATATTTCAGCGCAGTGAAGCTTACGGGCCCGTTTGTGACCATGATTTACAGCATGATAACCGGCGACATGTTTACTTTCGGCATTATCTACTGTATTGTCTTGTTTGGGTTCTCGCAGTCTTTCTACTTCTTGTACAGAGGTATGTAAGTTAAAACCTGTTTTACTGGTGGAATTAAGTGGCGGTACTTCCATGTAAGTAATGTCTAGTTTATAATTGGTTATTAACGGTTCATATATTCTCCTTTATATGTCAAATTTCTTTGAAAAAATAAAGAATTAAAGCTTCAATTTATTATTTGGAATTTAGTAAGGCAAACTAGATTTTTGTTCTTCTATGAAGATACAGCCATTGGTGAAATCATAAATGAAACTGAGTAAAATGAATAGGATTGATTTAACAAAACCGAATGAACCTGATCTTTTTCGTTAATATCCTTGAGGTTTTTCATGTCTATCAGTAACTTTGTTATAGGATTTATTGTGTAAGCCCCTAGATCTTCACGAAAACAAGTTATTTATCTATTCTTACTGTTTCTCAGTTTAATTCGAATATTATGAGTAACTCAGCGCTCTGCAAGGGCCACACTAATTAATTCGTTTGACAAAGGTAATATTTTTATTTGCAGGTTTTCCTAACGTACAAACAACTTTATACTCCAGCTACCCTAGTACTTGGATGGCATTATTTCAAATAACGCTGGGAGATTATAGTGTAAGTATAGTTAGTGTTTCATTCAGAGCGTAGGGCTTTCGAAGTTATCTGCTAAGTAAAAGTGATTAAAATATCTACCGAATACTTTATTCTAATTATTCAGCTTTTAAATGTATCAATGGTAAGTGCTATTAATTTTACAGATGATTTGCATTCAAATATAGCTGTGAATTATTCTTTAGTTTCAAAGAAAACGTTTCACTTTGATGCCGTTAAATTTTAAAATACTTATTTTTTATTAATCTTTACTGACTTCTTTCTCCAGTCTAGAGCTTATAACTGACAATAAATTGAGTGGATTTCTCGCTTTCACAGTACACAGATCTCGGGCAGACGACATATCCTAATCTGTCGAAGACTGTGTTCACAGTTTTCATGATATTCGTCCCGATTCTGCTGTTGAACATGTTGATAGCCATGATGGGGAATACGTATGCTCACGTCATTGAGCAGTCCGAGAAGGAATGGGTGAAACAGGTATGTTTTATGTAATAAATGTATTATAGATAGTACTGGATGTATTCAGTGATCGAAAGCTAAGGTAGATTATAGCTACAGTGATTATGAATCTGTTGAACATAAATGATTTTGTAGATGCTATTTAATTCAAAATCGTACTAGATTCATATATTATAATAAATAGATACCTACGTGTTTTATAATTTGACATGACTAAACTTTTTTTATTTTTCTGAATTAAAAATATAGAGCTGAGTTAATCATTTTATATTGTCAATCAAAATCATTATTTGTTTCATTATTTTGCTCGCAGCTCAGATGGTACAAAATTAATTTCAAAATTTCAGTGGGCTAAAATCGTGGTGTCTCTAGAACGTTCAGTGGCTCAGGAGGATGCCCACAAATATTTACAAGAGTACTCGATAGGGCTCGGCCCCTCCGACGATCCGCGATACGAGCAACGAGCCGTGATGGTGATCAAAAGCAAAGCGAAGACCCGAGCCAAACAAAAAAAAGACGCGCTAACTAACTGGAAGGTATAGTAAATATATGCGGAGTGCATTAAAACAACGTTTCTTGAAGATAGTTTATTACTACCTGTAAAAAGTCATAGACAAAAGCGCGGCAAAACCGCAACTTTCCCGCCATCGGTAGTGATGCGCCCATACATATCATAGATATGACGTAGTAGATTGTTTTTTTTTTTAGTCTACTTTTATTATGCTTTTTTTGTAATGGGAAAGTGTGTATTATTTAAACAGCTCCGTGGTGCAGTTGATTGCCCGCAACATTTCAAATGTTTGTGTGATCCACAAATATTTGTTTCGGGTCTGGGTGTTTGTGAGACCGAAAAATCTAATAGTTTCTGATAGCCACGACGCAGGATTTATATCCTAGTGTGTCGTCAGAGATATATTTGTGACTTTTGGGTGTATTCATTTATTTATTATTACTATTTTGCTGCCATTTCAATATACCAGTTATAAAAAAGTATATAATTATTTTCCTAAAGCACGTAGGAAAAGTGACGATAGCTGAGTTGAGGCGCAGAGGCATCAGTGGCGAAGAGTTGCGCAGACTGATGTGGGGCCGCGTGTCGATATCCACTCCTACGAAAGCGCCCATGCCGTGAGTATGAATAAAACAGAAGATGAAACACTGTAAATAGGCCACGCTTCTTGATGCCTTGTATCTAAGAAAAAAAGTACCAGTAAGAATTCTTAATTGTAGGGGAGGTCCGTAATAAGCCCCTGCAATGAGAATTGAAAAAATATATAATTTATCAGTTTGAAGTTTTAGTTTTTTTATTCAATTATTTATAAGAAGGTTCGAAATGTTTTTTTTTTTTTTATTTAACAAAGAAGTGTATAGATTATAAAAACATAAAGGTAGAACACAGTAACCATAATCCTGGGGGGGATTAATTTGTAAATAATATATTATGTGTAGTAGAAGAACGACTGCCCCTCCACCAGACTGTGTGGTTTCCTCCGATGTGGCGCTCGCGGCAGAAGTCGGGAACGGCGTGGCTCCAGCGCTCTCATCCGCTCTTAATGTCATGGCGTTTACACACGAACTAGACATTGGAACTACAGGTACAAATATTAGTAAATTTATTAGTTCCTCGACCTCTTTTGGACCAAAGATATTCGTGTATAGTTGAGCTTGCCCTACTTTGAAACCCTAAGTATGTCTCTGGTATAAATTTGTTTATTAGTTTAATATCTAGGGTAAACATCCATAGATAATAAGTACAAAATATATCATTACTTAAACATTGGTTTCAATTGGATTTATAACTGGTAAATATAGACTTAGCGTAAAGCCAATATGGATAAAACCAAACAAAATATTCGATATACTGTGACAGCATTACAAAAACTTACGTCATAACACGTCGCTCAATGCTTTTACACCAAGCTACCGAAGCAGGCTACCGAATATACAACCACTATCTATCCCATAGTTATACTGTGGAGCCAATGACTCACTAACATTGCTTCAAGCCCTTCTCTTAATTCCAGGAACAGACCAAAAACAACAAACACCAGATCTCTTAGTAAACGGTAAAGCACCAACACCCACCACTGCACCATTGGTACAACCAACTCCCAACAACTTGAACGTACCATCAAGCTTTCTTGAAGTGCCTTACGGTAAAACCAGCTTGGAGCTGAAGCCTGAATCAGTCCAATCCATCCAGCCAGCAGACGTTCTTTCTGTGACTGTACAGAAGACTGAAGTAATTCCTGGAGCTACGCTGAATGTCACTGATAATCAACCGCAAGAGATTATTGTGCAAAAACCTATTGGTAAGTTGAAGCTTAGGTTCCATCATGATTAGTCGAACTGTACATGGACTGGCTCAAGAGGATTATCAAACAAGCATTATCCATGTTTTTTCTTTCTTTATTTACTGATAAAGCCCTACGGACTTGGTGTCTCATAAAATCCACGCAGGCTAATAAGAAATTAATAAACGCCACAGCATCTCCTGCCTGTCGTAACAGTCAACTATCGGGGGCTATCTGGATTGTCTGGCGAGCTACGGGGGTGGTCCACTTTTCCAGAAAATAAAAAGAACCTTATTGCATTGACAAAAAGTAGCAAATGTTTTAATCAGCACTGTCTTTTTTACATATAGCACACTATCTTATTGAATTATATTATAATTTTCGCCATGCTCATCAGTTTCCACCGACCTGAACCTATTGACGATGTCAAATGTTTTTTTTTGTTTGTAGAAGAAGTGTTTAGAGATTACCTGCTGGAGCTCATAGCGCTAGCTGAGAAAGCAGATCCTGACAACGCTAAGTTGAAGGACTTAGCGGAAAAGGCGTCAGATTTGGAGAATGTTCCTGAAATAGACATCAGTATAAGTGTGAGTGATTGTTGTATATTCAAAGCTCTAATTTAATAGTATATTATAGGACTTTTAGGAATGAAATTATTGATGGAATAACTAGAAAATGACTTCAAAAATTAAGTGGATATACTAACTGGTATCTACTGAGTTCTCCATTTTTTTTTCGTTTAACATAATAACTATTTAATCATCAAAGTCAATAGGCCACGGTGATCTTTTACTAGCAGTCGTTTAGCGAACAAATGAATATATTGGTAAAACATCTGTATGTGCAGACGACAGCGAAGTCAGCCCGTAAGATGGTGGCTGGCGCCGTGTCGGGACTGTTCGGGGTGGCCGCCGACGCTCCCGCCGCAGACTCGGCGTGGCGCAGGGAGCGACAGGATAATAGCGACAGCGATCCTATTTCAGGTCTCTTATACAAATTTTCGTATATAACATAGGAGATAAGATTAAAGCAGACCTTCGGACCCCACTGCGGTTGTGGCTAACTAGCTCTGTATTTGTATGCTAATAAATAAATTTATATTATAATATTTATGTACTATATCAGGAGAGTCATAGCCTCGGTCGGGAATTTCGGCGGTCGCAGGTTCGAACCCTAGGGACACATCTAACTTTTCGAAGATACGAGTATGTGTGTATTCACAATTGAATTATGACTTGCTTTAACGGTGAAGGAAAACATCGTGATGAAACCTGCACACCTAGAAAAGTTCTTAGGTGTGTAGTCCGCCATCCCGTAGATCAGCGTGGCGGACTAAGGTCTAAACCCTCTCAATAAGGCTCGACCGAGATGGATTTTTTGTTCTCGGCCGAGACCGAGAATAGACAAAGCGTGATTTTTTTTAATACTGTTAATTTTTTTAATACGCTACTACTACTACATGTCCCTCGACATAAAATTGACCAGCTCTCCTAAACAGTTGTTCACTTGCTTAACTAGTAGGCGGCGCAGTTAAAAAAATATTTGTTGCAGGCTTAAGCACTAAGCAACTTATAAGGTGACAAAAACCAATACTCAAAAATATTAGCATTTCTTTGATTACCGAGCTTGTACTATATTTACGCGTGGCCACGCGTGGTAAAATTTTAATGCAGATTCGAAAAAAGTTGCAGTCTCGGTTATGACCGAGAATCTCGGCTAGAAACAGCCGAGAACTGAGACAAATTTCTCGGTAGGATTTTTAGCCGAGAATGCCGAGACCGAGACCGAGATCTCGGTCGAGCCTTACTTCTCAATGGTCTCTACCATGAAACCCGTGCCCAGCAGTGGGACGTACATGGGTTGGTTATGATGATATATGAAATGTATGCAGAGTCCGTGCTCCTGGGCCGCGCGTCGCGAGCTCGCCGCGCGAGGTCCGCGTGCCGGCGCGCCGCCCCGCCGCCACCACACCTATACGTACCCGCCAGGTACCACACTTACACACCTACACACTAACCGTTGGCTTCTATAAAAACAAAACAAACAAAAACATACCTCACGCCTATATTCCCCGAAGGGGTAGGCAGAGATGCATTTCTGCACCCACATTTCGCCAGGTATGTATCAGTCCCACGTAATAGGGGGCGAGCCTATTGCAGCTTTTCGGGCACATTTCCCGACTCCGTGCTGCTACTGAGAATTTCCTAATGGAAAACCCAATAACACTGCCCGACCCGGGAATCGAACCCAGGACCTCTAGATCGCACGGCACGAACTTGTACCGCGAGACCACGAGGCAGTCGTCTATAAAGAGCCTTAGCCTATATAAATCTTAATTTATCCTACAGAATTCCGAACACTAATCTTTGAGCTTAAAATGATAAATTTCAAATTTTTCAATACTCTTTTAATTTGTTGTGGAGAAAGATGGCAATCCAAAAAATCTAGTCGTACGTATACTCATACACATTTGAAAAGAATTTTTTCAAAGTTAGTAGGTAAATTACTTATATTCATTAAAGACATTGTGGATGCGAAGCCAGATGCAAGTCTAGAATTCTAGATGGGATTCTGACTATATGACTTGTCAAGTATTTATTTAAAAATATTTATATTTACACCAGTTTTAATAGTGTTCATATTATCTACTCAACGTGAAATCTATGAACCCTTCACGGATCACCAACAATTTTACATAGGATCATTTATATGTGATTAACTTAATTTTGAGTCATTTGAAATGTTTTACACAGATCAATGTACCTGGTTGCGTCAGAGAGTAGCGCTATGGAGAGCGATGTTCCGTGGGAAGACCAACCAAGCTCAGGGAATAGTTCGTAAGTATAATTTTACTAACTAGTTATAACCACAGTTCCTGACTATCGGAAAAATTGCTGTATCAAGTAGTAAACAAATTAGTTTTCATTTTTACAAGCTTTTATTTTAAAAATGTATTACGAACAATTAGCGTATGAATGCGTAGTTGGGAAGTCGCACTTACAAGAATTCGTTATTCAAGATGTAAAAACTACAGAAGAACTAAGACAGGCAATCATTATGGTAATTAAAAATTCAAAACTTAATCTTATTATTGGGTTTTTCATTTAAAGTTGTCATGAGACTTCTGGTTCTTGAAACGACCGCAATACATTTACCTATAGGTATACCCTAATAACCCCAGCCATCATTTCAATAAATAAACCCAATACAAAATGAGACTTTATTTACAAAAATATCTACTAATATAAACAAATATTTTTGGATCTTCAACCGCAACGCCTTATTTTTATTAATTACTTTAAAGTATTTTTTTTTTATAATCACATCATCATTTTTATTTATGTAAGAAACATACCTTTTTGTTATGAAATAACAAATGCTTTTAATCAAATATAGGTTAAACTAGCTGTTGACCGCGACTTCGTCCGCGTAGACTACGTGAAACCGTAACGCGCCGGTCGGCGCCTTGTACATAATTATTGCGCTCTTGATGATTATTTTGAAACTGCGATATCTTCTAAGGTACTCATTGACATCATGATCATGATGTGATGCTAAATAAAGCATTTATTTGGATAAGGATTAATATAATCTTAATAAAAACATCTTCACAAACAATGCTTCATTTTTTAACAAATTTAGTTAGCATAAAAGAGGTTATAGTGAAACAACCCTAAAAGTTAGACATATGCTACCGCTGACTTTTTTGTAGACATTATCAAGCTCTACAACTTTTCCATAGGACTCAATTATATATCTCCCATGGATAAGGCAGCGTTTGCAAAAAACGCTTTCGTTCGCCCGTTTTTTCTCCGACTTCCTTCACAAATCCTGCTACAACGAAAAAGTCTTATCATTTTTCGGACTAATATATAGCCTATGACACTCACAAAGAACGTAGCTTTCTATTGGTAAAAGAATTTTCAAAATCGGTTCAGTAGATCCCGAGTTTACTTTCTACAACGTCACAAACATACAAACTCACAAACCTTACCTCTTTATAATATTAGTACAGATATAGATTAAACTTTAACCTTAAACGTTCCATACATCCGTCAAATCTGTGTCATCAGTCAAATTATTCTTCAGTCCTTTTATTAATACTTTATTTATTAACAGTTCGGCATGATACCTTTGTTGGGGACTCATTCTTTTCAACTTGCACGCTACGTTCGCGCCAATAGCGTCGAATTCCCTATCAAGTAATTCCTCCTTGACGTTGCTAATTTCATAGTATTCATCGTTGCTAACTTCAAGTTTAACCCGTTTGCGCGGGTTACGCCGCCGCACGTATGGCTTGTCGTATTGAAGCGAATCTATTGTTATTTCATGGCGGGGCTCGTCGTCGTTTTCATGATCTGATAACGTCTGGTCGCTCAATGCATTAGTTGCCTAAAATAAGACACAAACAACATTTTACAAATTGCAATTAAATTGATAATAAACTATGAAATTGATAACTGATACAAAGTATACATAATATTTTTCAAAAAAAGCAGAAAATATAAGTAAACAACATTTAAATGCTTACTTCATAACTATTTTCATCAATATTAACTTCTGCTATATCGTTTTTGCTCATATTCAGATCATCCTTTTCGTTGCTATCGAGGAACCTCATTTTATGAAACTTCCAGGAGTTAGGTATATATTCGTAAGTCACTTCTCCATCAGGTCCGATCACTTTTGATGCTAAATGTCTTCGCAAATCTTTCCTATAACACGACCTTAGAATGTTTATTTTTTGTCGGACATTGTACCGCGTCGCCAAATGATTCAATTTTTTTAGAATTATCAACAATTTGTCTAGAGCAGCATTTCTTTTGTATTTATTAGAATAATCAGGGTGTTTCACATCCCATAACAGCGGGAGACGTTGATATGCTCTAATAAATTCACTTTCGACTTTACGACCTTCAGCTCCGACTGACAAAGTTGGTACAGAATTTCCAGTGTCCGTATCTTCTTCATAATTCATGTTTATTGATGTCTGACTGACGTTATGGTTTGATGCACAATATTGACCTCCCACAGTCGTATCACTACACACTGTCTCCATGACAAAATGGACGACCGACCTGACAGTTTGAGTGATGTGGTGCTGTCAAATCGAACAGTCAGTTTTAGTCGATAGATTATGGACAGAGTAAAAAAAAAACGAAATTTTAAACAATTATTGTATCTAGACTTATCTAGAATAGTATGCTCTTATACCTCATTCACGATAACTTGATTCTTTTGGCAGATGTCAATTTTTCTGAGACATGACTTTGAAATAAAAAACGTATTATTTTATTATTTTAATGATAAATATAAAAAAAATACATACAACACAAAAGTCCCTAAAGATATAAGCGTTATCCGAAAATTTTGAGACTTTATTGCTTCAAAGTAAAATTAAAATAGGAACACTGAAAATAATAGACGCTTGTACAATGTAACATCGGTCGGACGGAAAGGGACGTAACATTATTCATATCGATGTCCACGTCGATAATTTTACCGAACACTATGACAGGGCTGGGCAAAATACATGCTTTACTTTAATTGAAATACAAAATACTTTATCACAAGTAATTAAAATACGAAATACAAAATACTTTTAAGTAAGGTATTTGAAATATAAAATACAAAATACAGTATTTTAGCTATTTGTAATTAAAATACCAAATACAAATTACAAAATACTTAATAAGTAATCTGCATGGTCTGGAAAGATGAAGAAAAAAAGATTCATCATCATCATCATCAGCTTATCGAAGTCCACTGCTGGACATAGGTCTCTCCCAATGACTTCCACAGGGATCGGTCGGAAGCCGCCTGCAGCTATCGACGTCCCGCGACCTTGACAAGGTCGTTCGACCATCTTGTCGAGGGACGTCCCACGCTGCGCTTTCCTGTACGTGGCCTCCACTGGAGAACTTTCTGGCACCATCGACCATCAGTTCTCCGCGCCATGTGGCCGGCTCATTTCCTCTTCAACGTGCTAATCCTTTGGGCTATGTCAGTTACTTTAGTTCTCCTACAAATCTCCTCATTTCTGAGGCGATCTCGCAGGGAAACCCCGAGCATAGCCCTCTCCATAACTCGTTGAGTGTCTCTGAACCGTCCTATAACGCCTTTACTGAGATGCCACGTCTCAGTGAAGCACGTCATCACTGGTAACACACAACTATTGGAGGCTTTCGTTTTCAGGCACAGAGGTATTTCGGACGAAAAGACGTCTCGCAACTTCCCAAACGCTGCCCAACCAAGTTGGATTCGACGATTTACCTCTCTCTCTAAGGTCGACATGCCTAACCGGACCACTTGTCCTAAATAGACATATTCGTCAATAACTTCGAGAGTCGAGCCCCCAACTGCGATTGGGGTGGGGACAACATGAACATTCGACATGATTTTCGTCTTGTTCATGTTCATTTCAAACCCACCTATTGGGAGACCCGATTGAGGTTTTCGAGCGTAGGGCTAAGGTCCTTCAGCGATTCTGCCATGACTACAATATCGTCGGCAAACCGAAGGTGTGTGATATACTCGCTGTTGATGTTGATGCCGAATCCTTTCGACTCCAAGAGCTTGAAGGCGTTTTCCAGCACAGTAGTGAACAGTTTCGGAGATATAACATCTCCCTGTCTCAAGCCTCTCTATAGTGGAATAGCCTTCGTGCTCTGATCTTGTACTCGGACCGACATGGTGGCGTTGATGTATATGCTTTCCAACACCTTGATGTACCGGCAGTCAATGTGGCACCGCTGGAGGGACTCTAGCACAGCCCACGTCTAGATCGAATCAACGGCTTTTTCATTGTCTACAAACGCTAAACAAAGCGGCAAGTTATATTCCTCGGCTTTTTGTATAACTTGCTGAAGCGTATGGATGTGATCTAAGGTGCTAAAGCCTTTTCGGAAACCGATCGACGACGGACGATCGGAATCGACGTTCAGCCATGAGGTCAAGAGTGTGAACGAGAGTTTTTGTGGTCTATCTCTACGGCGAGGTCTAAAATGCTTAGATCCCGCCGCGGATCGCTTCTACCAAACCGCTGTTTAACTCGTCCACTACACGGTTTTCTTCTAGACACTCAAAGCGAATTTTCAGCTCGAGTTAAAAGCTCTCGGGGTTTTGGATATGGGCGCGAGTAGGTCGAAGTGTAGACTTCATCAAGCGACGCCTTTCTGATTGGACGTTGATATTCAATGAACCTCTAAGCATTCGGTGATCACTGCCTGTTTTCACCCTGTTGATCACAAAGACGTCACTGAAGTCTATCTCATTTCTCTTAGAACCGTCAGGACTCAGCCAGGTCCATTTCCTGTGAGGCGGCTTCTGGAAGAAAGAATTCATCGCAAAGAGTCCCTCTTTCTCCAGAAAATCGGTCTGTTTCTAACTCCTTGGGTTGCGTTGCCCATGTCCAAATTGCCCCACTTTCAACTGCGCATTGCTTCTCATGCCCAACTTTGCGTTGAAGCCTCCCATAACAACATTGAAGTTCGTTTTGGAAGTACGTATGGCTCGACGTATGTTCTCATAGATCTCCTCTACTTCTTCATTTGGGTGTGTCGAGGTCGGCGCGTATACCTGTATGACCTTCAACGAATATCTTTTGAATATTTTGAGTATGAGGTACACTGCCTTGTTCGACACACTTTCAGTGGATACGATGTTGTTAATGAGAGACCTGTGGATGAGAAATCAGACTCCTCCTCGGGACACCGGACTTCAGGGTTGTCATGTCCTCCCCGATTTTTCGGACTTCCGACAACACCAGTATGTCCCAGTATTATTCACTCAATTCAATCAACAATCTTCTCGTTTGTCCTCAAAGTGCGTATGTTGTGTGTAACCATGGCCAGTCGTCGTTGTGTGGTAGCCGGGGCCAACCCGGGAATTCTTAGCATCCCCTGCCCCGCCGTTACCATGGCCGCTACCGTAACCAGGAATAGTGGGGCTGCCGGGGACTGGAGGCCTGGTCCTAGTTTCACTCATTGAGAGGATTATGCCGTTTCTCGCCACTTACCACTATTGCACTCATGGTGGTTAATTGTATTTTAATATTAATGTATTTTAAAGCCTCAAGTATTTAAAATACTAATTACAAAATACCTCGGCGTCAGGTATTTAAAATACGAATTACAAATTACCTTTTAAGGAAGTAATTGAAATACAAATACAAAATACGTATTTGTATTTCAATTACGTATTTTAATTACAAGTAATTAAAATACTGCCCAACCCTGCACTATGATGATCATGGCTGTGCTCCATTTTCTTTATAAAAATTGTTTTAAATATAAAACTATTTTATTTTTCAACCTTAATTTTTACATACTGCGTTGTACCTCCACCTGCATTTGGACCTCCCGTTAACTTAAAATAGGTGGTTTAGATCATGAAACTAAACAACTTTTTCAAAGAAACATGGGTCGAAACGTGATAAATAATTCGACCCTCTCATAGAAAACTGCTCACGTGGTCGATTTCGTGTAGGTCTGAATTTTTTTTTAACTTTTCGACCCGTGTTTCTTTGGGGAAGTTGTTTACTTTCGTGGTCTAAAACACCTATTTAAATTTGGCGGCAGGTCTAAAAATAACCCTGTCATATTAAATAGGTACTCATTATGTACTTTGACCCACCGTTGCTTATCTACATAATGTTTTACGTGTCGAAAGTAATAAAGAATTTCACACATAATGCAGTATTTTGAAACGCAATATTTTTGAACTACTAGATATTTTCTGTTTCCCATCACTAATCGATATGCCAAAAGAATCAAGTTATCGTGAATGAGATATAGTTATAATTTAATCGTGTTTATATTCCAAATTAGTTTTTTAATTACTAAAAAACTATGCAATGCATAATTCGCCTATACGAGACAGTTCAGTTATATGTACCTACATCTAAGTTTACTTGATATAATCAGTCTGACATTATTGTATCGATTGTTGAAAGAAATCATAATAGTTTCTTGACTTTTTTAACTGCATTGCGCTTGTTATCAGGTGGTAATGCTGTATTTAGAAATGCCGTGTGCAGTAGCACGTCAGTATTAAAAAATATAAGAGTTATTTTAATTTTTATAATTATTTTTAAAAATACCTTCAATAAATGACTCGAATCCTTTACAAGAGTTTGTTTTTTAATCATATTTATATAGATATAGCGTCCACAACATTAAATGTTGTGGACGCTATATCATATGTCATACGCTATATACTTTATTTACCTAATTTTGGTAAATAAAGTAAGTAGATACTATTAGGAAAAGTGGTTTTTCAGAGATAGAGATTTGAATGCCGCACAATGGCTTGGGCAATTTTGATTTTTAGATTCAATACAGGTCGTGGTAATGAAACTGTCATATCTCAGGTCTGCACGGAATTCAAAAATATGTTCCGTTATAGAGAATTGCCCTTTTATGTTGTCCTGAATTACCCAATGTAGTTGGTCAGAAAAACGCTATTAGTTATATACCTCTGTAGCGAAGCGATGAATCGTGTCGTATAGCCACTTTATATAGAACTCGCCACAGGGCTATCGGAAACAAGAAAGAAGACGTGGCGCGTATCAGAGCAGCTCGGCCTTTGTGCATTCAGCACGCAGCTACGGGTCAGGTGCCACAAGTGGAACATTCTTTATATGTTGTCGGTAAGATTTTCATTAAGTCCTTTCTTTTTTTCACAAATGCTTATACTGGCAATAATTCCATGCCGCTTCCAATAGAGCGCTTTGGAAGTCTCTGGGGGAGGCCTATGTCCAGCAGTGGACGTCCTTTGGCTGATGATGATGAATTCCATGCAAAACTCTATTAAACCTACTGAGAATTGGCCGGGATAAATATACAAAATAGTGAAACACCTTGGTGCTAGTTAATTGATGTGGTGGTGTGGAGGCCTCTTATCATCATATGCTGAGTCAGTCTGTAACTTGCCAACCCAGTTTTAAAAAATACATGATCTATAATGTACTAAACTAGATCTGGTTAGAAGTTTTTTCTTTCTTATTTTAGGCCCAGGAAGTGGAGCAGAAGTAGATAGTGCTGCTCCATCACAAACAAAATCACAGAAACGAGTGCGTCCTAAAACTGCGCGACCGAGAAGAAATCGGTAAGTACAATGCGTCTAAAACATTACTATGCCCCTGAGAATCTTTAGGATAGTTATAAAAAAAAATTAGTATAGTTCTAAATGTTAATTTAAATTTCTCAATAATTTTAGTTTAACGAACCAGAAGTTTTAAAGATATTCTAAAAATCAGTTTAGTTACTGGCATAAAATATTTGACTCACTATTTCTCACTTTTATATTGTATCTGCTAACTTCCGTTCTAATTTCAATTTTTTTAGCAACGCGGCAAAAAGAATAGATTTCCTGTATTGACTAAATCAGATCATTAGGTAGGTAGTTTGTAGTTGTCTCAAATTGTTTCTTCTACCTTTGTGTATATTTCAGTGTATCTCCAACAACGGCGGTTGAAACTGCTGGCAGTCCTCTAGAACCTTGGGCTACTGCTCCACTCTCGCGTTTGTCTCGTCTAATACGCTCATCAGGTTCATCCACTTCATCGCAGACATCAACGGAACAATCACCAAAGAGATATTGATTTATAAATTGACGAAAATTAAGTTTACAGAATCTGTTCTAACCCAAGCAGCAAAAGATCAAGAACAACTAATGTACATATATTTATAGCATAATATAGTAATATGCTATCTCAGGATGCTACAAATACTTGAATAGCGATGTAGTAGTCGTCAATATGATATTCATGTTAAGCAAAAATGTCTACTGTAGCTTTAACTAATATGCCTTGAAATGTTTATTATATCTGTTGTAACAAATAAAACAACAATTTTATTGCTTCTCAGTCTTTATTGCGATCGGCGTGCAGATCTGCTGTGGAAATCAACAAATCAAAGCAAATAAAATCGGCCAATTTGTATGCTATATGGTTAACCCCGCCTCTCCGATAGATTATAAACACACTATCAAGATAAGCATCATTCAGTTATAGGCGGTTATTGTGGAAGGCACACATTTGTACAACTGCTGACATCACTTCAGACATTTTTCGTCAAAAAAACATTCCATTTATAAAGTCAACATTTCATGATTAGCGACGCTTAATCAATAGATCGGGCTACTTTAAAACAAGTTTTGTATTTTAAAGTGTTACTGTGGTCAGTGTTAAAGGCATTATGGGCACAGAAATGATGATAGGCCCGGTAACAATGATAACATCACTCGCCTTAGTATATATTTTTTCACTTGTAAATATAGAATTTGAAGATAGTATTAAGAAAAATATTTCCAATAGCTTTTCTGTCGACAGTATATGAGATATAAATTATAATAAATTCGCTCCACATGTTTGATAAAACGTGAGCGTAATATTTATCAGCCTCGAGTGTAATTAATTTCGTTTAGCCAAATATTTTCATTTACATTTTTTCGCTTGTTTAAAAACTTACCAATTACTGGTTATAACATCTGTATGTACACCATCCACCAGCTTATGACACTTCGTTTGCCATTTTCACCTTCCATTATAATTTAAAATAGATTTTTGTTTATCTAAATGACACTCTAAAATGATGGTAGATACGTCTCCCACCTTTAACAGATTGTTAACAATCGACAAAGGGCATAATACAGTAAGATGAAATGCAAGAATCAAATGTAAATAGGTGTATGACTTAAGTAAATATAGCTATACGAGTATGCGACATGTTATAAATTATGTTAATGACGCACAAGTGATCCGATGTGTGGTGTTGTTCGGTCACCCGGTTGTCATATTTCTGGCCTATGCTGTGGAGAGCACACACAAAATATGCAATCACAAAATCATCACCTTGTGAACAATTCTACACATTAATTGACTGGAGATAAAATACACCATTCAGAGTAATTGATGACACGGTATAGTCACATGAAACAATAGTCATCGTTGGACATGTTAAATACACCCTAAATTAGGTATAAATCAAATATGAATATTCAAAAATAGTATTGATGATTGTATAATGAGGTAACATGACAAGCATTGGTGACACGATAAACCATATTATAGGGTGACTTACCTCCGGGGACTGAAAAAAAATCATGATTATAAATAAAATGAACACACGAGTGAATCAACATACACTTTATATCTTAAAAATTAATACAAGACTCGGGAGCGTGACCCGTGAAGCTGGAGCGTCGCCAACTCGCGTACCATAATTGAACAATTTGCAAGGAATGTAAATAACGCTTACATTACCTTTCCATTTTTCAATACACTAACACCTAGTTCAGTTATAAAACCAAGTTAGATTTATTATTCCGTACATGTTATCTTTCGTGACCGTTTACAACCTAATGAGCCGTCAAGAGAGATTTTTACGGGTACCGTTAATTCACTACACCTAACTTACATCTAAACATTACATTATCCAATCTGAGAGAATTATCATAAGTGTTACGCTACCAAGCTGATTTAAAAATAAAAGTTTACCACAGCGTAAAACATGTCACCGTAATCATACATATTATATATGAAAACTGAAATAACAAGTGTCTTAGTTCACTCAATACTGTACATTTACCTCAGCTCCTCGGCGACGTATCTCTGTTTTGCACAATTTTTTCATTTCTGTCTTTGTCACTGTCTCTCTCTTTAGCTCCGTTGTACGGCGTATCATTTACTTTAAAGGCAGTGTGGCTATATTAAAACCTGGACAGATCGGCACAACATACATCAATATTGGCACAACATAATAAGTTCAAATACAACGGCACAATAATATAACACATTGAAATAATGCAAGAATAGACCACACAGCCAAAAGTTTTAGTACACGGTCAATGTATAAAAATAATCTCGTATTCTAAACACGTATTGACAATTTCACCGCAGATTGACCCACAAGAAATAACTTAGTGTGCTATGTAATTTAAAATTTAAGGTAAGGTAAAAATTGGAAGTACTATCTCTAAGCATTTTACATAATTATATATTTTATTGATTAACGGGTAATAATGATTTGAGTGCTCTGTTGCCGGTTACAAAAGTTAGGTAACTTATTTATTGTGGGTGTGTTAGTTGGTAATGGGCGCGCTTTGTAAACAGCTTTCTTCAAACAAATTTGCTTAAAGTATCTTTATATGCTACAAGACGTCTCGTCGTCTCCCCAAGCGGACTCGACGTCTGGAGTCTCTCTGTAATCAGACAAACAAAAAACATGGCAACAATGGTAGAAAATAAACGGGTTTCACTGTATTTTTTTGCGTCGAGAGCAGGCAACCCCGGCACTGGCGAGCCTATCTGCAACACTACATAGTACATACTAGACAATATTCAAAACAATTCATAGCCTGTACACTACTTTAATCTCTTTATAATAGCACAAAACCATTGTCATGAAGTATGAATCAAATCATGCAATACTGAAAGAAAAAGTCGTAAATTAATCATGCATTTACATAAAAATGCCTGTAAAATAAATATGTTTATACAAGCTGTAAACCAATAACCCATATTCAGATGAACAAAAATAAACAAGCTCAACATGTGAAAATATAAAAGAAATTATAGATTAGCATTCGGTATACACACATAATAAATGTAACATAAACAAGATATTTTGCATATAAACATACATTTTCAATCATATAACAACTAAAATAGAAATCGGAAGCGTATACATTGAAATTAACACATTTCGATTAAGACCCACAGACCGGGGATAGAATCAATTGTTTATTGACATATATCTACATTCTTGAAGCAAAAATATATTGGGCTCGCCGTCACATCCTAGTGCTATGAGTTACAGTATTTCTACATTTGTAATAACAAAACCCACTACGCTATAATTCGTTAGTAGTATCCCTTGAAGTAATAGACTAGTAGTACTAGCTAGGTGTGTTTGTGTGTATGTGTGTGTACTCACTTTCATTGCTGGTGCGGGTCTGGCGCGGGCGCGGCGGGCACGCTGGCGCCCTGGTAGGCGTACTGCGCGTAGGGCGGGTACACGCCGCCGCCCGGGTACATGGGGTACTGCTGCGAGCCGTACTGGCCGCCCATCATGCCGCCGCCGTTGCCGCCGCCCGCCGCGCTGCCGCCGCCCGACTGCTGCTGCTGCTGCTGGCCTTGCTGCTGTTGTGCAGGCTGTCCTTGCTGTGGGGGAATATCAGTGTTGTCAAAAACGTTTGCAATTTAAACCGACGTAATATCAAGATTTTTTTGTGCAGACATTGTATCGTGACAGTAGAAATTTTAAAAATACACTGCACTTTTGATCAAATGCTAGTTAGTATAGTATATGACTATTTATATTCTATATGCATTTTTTTTTCTTAGATCGAGCTATAAATAAACTGTGATCAAAAATTCAAAACCTAAGATTGGTATTAATTGGTAATTACAAACATATTAAGAGGGTTTATACATATTTCGGCAAAAACAGTACTTTTCGAAGCACTTAAAATTGATGAAAGACCCATCGTACAAATACCTCAATTTATTTATTTATTTATTTATTTATTTATATTACAAAACACAATATAAGCTGACAGTACAGACCATAGCGCTTACATTTGTTAATAAGTACATATACGAAACTTTAAAAAAGAATAATAATAATAAAAACAAAAATTATACATTCTACACAACACACAAATACATTATATATTATACACAAAACAATTATAACTAAAATAACATTTAAATAAATTAATAATTAGCATTACTGCATCATCAAATAGGTCGACATCTTGAACCCCAGCGATAAATTGATTGAATAAATGAATGGCTCTTACGGTGGGAGCATTTTCACCCTGGAGTGTACGCGTTAATTCCGGGGGCATGAGCAGACTCAGTCGACGCCGACACAGCCGCACATAGTTGTCCGGAACGAAGAAATTAATACAACTGAGCTGTTCAGGAGAATCCACTTTATGCCTTAAAAGAAGAGCATAGTGCCGCGCCAGGAAAACTTTACGCCTGAGTTCTAGGGTGTCAAAACCAATCATTCCCGATACAAATAGTGAGGGATAAAGATACGGATAATAACCATACATTCTGCTGTAAACATACCTAGCAAATTTACGCTGAAGCTTCTCAATCATAATTGAGTATTTCTGCTCTCGCGGGTCCCAAACGATAGAACCGAACTCAAGTCTGCTTCTCACGTATGCATTATACAACACAATAGCTACCCGGACATCTCGAAATTCGGCCGCAGTACGCATAATGAAGCCCAAAATTCGATAAGCCTGCCTACACATATTGATTATATGCTCATGAAAAGTCAGTTTCGAGTCGACTATCAAGCCCAGGTCACGAGTTTCATGTACCCTATTCATTACAATTCCTCCCAAGTTATATGATGCCAGAACAGGTGCTTTTGACCTCGTAATGGTCATGATTTGGCATTTAGAGGTATTAAAAAGCAACCTATTTAATGAACTCCAATTGAGAACAGCGTCAATATCCTTCTGCATATCATGGCAGTCATTGATGTTTCGAACAGAGCGATATATTTTAAGATCGTCAGCAAATAAAAGGCATCTTGAATGAGATATAACATTTGGGAGATCATTGATCATAATTAAAAACAGCGTCGGCCCCAGTGTGCTTCCCTGACTCACACCCGATCGTGTGTGGTATTCATCAGACACATACCCACGCAATTGGACAAACTGCTTACGATCTCTTAAGTAATTTGCTACAAATTTAAGAAATTTCCTCGTTGCACCAAGCCGAGATAATTTTGATAAAAGAATATCATTATCTACCACATCAAAAGCCTTGCAGAAATCAAAGTAAGCAACATCCACCTGCGCCCCCATATCCATCTGACCGGCCACGTAATCCGCAAAAGCTATGTGGTTGGTATTTGTAGAACGAGCAGCACGAAAACCATGCTGGGAATCATGTAAAGCTACTTTAATTTGACGTGTGACATGGTAGTTAATAATTAGCTCAAACACTTTACCAAATACTGACAACACTGCTATCGGCCGAAAATTTTCAACAGCCATTGATGTTTTGTTCTTAGGCACAGGAGTGACTCGAGACACCTTCCACAAGCTGGGATAAATGTTATGGCTAAGACTAAGATTATATACAGGGTGGTCAAAAAGTCGTGGATCAAACGAAACAGAGAGATAAAGGAGGTAATTTCCAACAAAAAATCTTTCTACAGCATGGCCATAACTTCATTGCGCGAAAATTTATGCATACTTTTGTGTTTTTCAAGGAAAGTACCGAGTTTTTTTACAATTTAATCAATAAAAAAAACAAATTGATTAAAACAATAAAACAAAAGGTTTTGTATTATGACTTGATAATGTATCAACACAAAAAAAAAAGTATTGCAGCTCGTGGTACCAAATTTAACGAGCAATTAATTTTTTCCCGTAAATTTTGAAGCAATACAAAAAATTACTTCTCACTTTAAGAGCATCCTGTGAAAAAAAAATGTATTACGGATAAGTGACCCTGTATTAAAAAAACTTGCTGATTTAATCTTGTTTCAAATGAGGTACAACACTTTACTAAATGACCTTTACTTTTGGTTTTATGGTCGATTTTTCATATCAAGATGCAAATTCATTAAATTTGCCTTATTCAAAATAATTCATTATTCTATCATAAACGGCCAGTTTTTTGTACTTTGGAATGCTAGAACTGTTCTGTTCTTGTTACACTTAGGGTTTATGAAAAGGACAGAAACTCTTTCACACTAACCATTTAATCCATTGTCGAAAAAGTGTCTTAGTTCATGTAACTAATCATTTTTAAGAAACAACAGGTTCATCACAACTCTGTGTAAATAAACTGGAGCCATTATGAAATAAAAAGAACAATTATGACTTAGTGGTTTAATGAATTATTTTTTTACATTAAATGTTCAACCGAACAAGAACTACGACAGAAGCTCGAGTTTGCTAGCTTATGAATTATGAATAACACAGGTACATTCCGCCGATTACGTGCGAATTTTATTAGGCAGTGCAGATTGTGCATTACGGTTAGAGGTAGGCACTTTGAACATTTAATGTAAAAAAAAAATCATTAAACCTCTAAGTCATAATTGTTCTTTTTATTTCATGATGGCTCCAGTTTATTTTCACAGAGTTGTGATGAACCTGTTGTTTCCTAAAAATGATTAGTTACCTGAACTAAGACACTTTTTCGACAATGGATTAAATGGTTAGTGTGAAAGAGTTTCTGTCCTTTTCATAAACCCTAAGTGTAACAAGAACAGAACAGTTCTAGCATTCCAAAGTACAAAAAACTGGCCGTTTATGATAGAATAATGAATTATTTTGAATAAGGCAAATTTAATGAATTTGCATCTTGATATGAAAAATCGACCATAAAACCAAAAGTAAAGGTCATTCAGTAAAGTGTTGTACCTCATTTGAAACAACATTAAATCAGCAAGTTTTTTTGATACAGGGTCACTTTTCCGTAATACATTTTTTTTTCACAGGATGCTCTTAAAGTGAGAAGTAATTCTTTGTATTGCTTCAAAATTTACGGGAAAAAATTAATTGCTCGTTAAATTTGGTACCACGAGCTGCAATACTTTTTTTTTGTGTTGATACATTATCGAGTCATAATACAAAACCTTTTGTTTTATTGTTTTAATCAATTTGTTTTTTTTATTGATTAAATTGAAAAAAAACTCGGTACTTTCCTTGAAAAACACAAAAGTATGCATAAATTTTCGTGCAATGAAGTTATGGCCATGCTGTAGAAAGATTTTTTGTTGGAAATTACCTCCTTCATCTCTCTGTTTCGTTTGATCCACGACTTTTTGGCCACCCTGTATATGCAACAGTGGCTCCCTAAGAACATCCAAACAATCCTTAATAATAAAAGCTGGTATGTTATCAGGACCGACAGCAGAAGACACCCTAAGGCGACGAACGGCACGATTTATGTCTGCATCCGAGATTCGATCAATATCAATGGAAGAGATCGCAGTAATACCCCTAGATTCCTGTTCAGCAACCTCATAATCCAAGATCGGTATTTCCTTAGAGAATACTGAACTAAAATACTCCGCAAAGACATTAACAGCGTCGTGATCTTCTACAGAAACACCATTGTGCGTGTATTTCGTTGTTTGAGATAAACTCCCACGCCGCCCTTTGATGTATCTCCAAAATTTTGACGGTTCCACGAACAAACTGTGCTCCAAGGATTTCATATATTCACTATACGCATTTTCAATAAGCCCTTTAATGTGCCATCTATAATACTTAAATACTTCTCTGTTAAACTCGAGACCAAGCTGTTTAAATTTCTTAAGATGAAAGTATTTAATCTTAATGCAACGAATTATCTCATGCGTGTACCACGAAGGATAACTGCGGCCAAAACCGTTTATGGGCTTTCGAACAGGTACACTGTCATGAATCGCCTCATTCAATTGGTGATAAAACGCATTAACTGACAAGTCAACGTTGTTCTGCTCAAGTACACTAGACCATTTTATATTCAAAATATTGGAATACAAAGATTGAAAATCAGCCTTACGAAAATTCCAATTAGGAATAGATCGTCGGCGACCCTCATTACGTAAAGGAACCTTGTATTCCAAATTTTTAGTCCTAATCAAGCACAAAGTTATATCAAGAGGCGGATGATAGGGATCTGGTTTCACGAGAAATTCTAAAGAGCGTGACACACTCAACCTGTCAGAGTGAACGTTTGATAGCACAAGGTCCAAGATGACGCCATACAAATTAGTTACGCTGTTAAATTGTCTTAATTTACAAAAATCAAGAAACATTTCAAATTGAGCTTTGACATTTATTCCACACGAGTTAAGATTAAAGATTACCAATTATTATAGGGAATATTGTCATCTAAAAAGTTAGTTAAGAACATTTTAAGATTTTTGCGTAAATTTTAATAAATAACAAGATAACTGAGCTAAGGTTGTCATAAATTCACTTTTAGAGTCATTTTCGAGGCTCAAAATTCGGATTAATTCATAATATATTTAATCAAAATAAAATTTTGTTGAATTGTGTATATCCCCAAGCAAATAGTTAGTTAAAAACATTTTAAGATTTAGATTGCATATTCAAGTAAAAAAAAAAATTAAGGCATTCAAAATATTGGGAAATTACTGTTACTATAGCATTTTTTTTACCCCTGTACGATATTCAATTTAACAAAATAACAACTTTCCCTTATAAAAGAACGTGTACTTGAAAACGTACAATTTTTGTTTTAAAGAAATTTTATTTCTTTATTTTTTTATGAATATTTTAAAATGTGCTATAAAACGCCGGGCCCAGTCCAGTGCAAATCACACCGCCGCGAGGCCTTTCAAGGAGAGGACGTGTCGCTCTGCGCTACGCCATCGAAATTTGCGGCGTAAATATTTTTGCTATTTTCTCTGCTTTCCGAACATGTGATCAATTAAACTTTAAAAGGAATTAATCTAAGTGATCTATTTGACACTATACATATTCAATAATTATGATTTCATTTCATTTTATTTGATATTTTGAGTAATAAGTAAGACGCGGCGCGCGCGCTCGTCGCTGCATCGACACTCGTCGCATTTACCTAAACTCGGCGAGCCGCGCGGTGTTTATACGCTCTTAAGGCTTAAAAGAATTTGAAAAAAAAAATTACAATCTGTCCTAGTATTAAATGCCCATCCTTAACACATTGTACATAGTAAAATACTTTAAATCTAATTTCATTTTCAATGAACACCTACTGTTTCTTAATTGAAGGCTGTCAAGTACCTTGATTTTGATCTGTGCCTCAATGGCATCGGCCTCCTTGTGTTTCCCGATGCTGCGGTAGTACTCGGCCCACTGCGCGCTGTAGTCGGGCTGCGCGGGCTGGGCGGGCGCGGCGGGGGGCGCGGGCGCGGGGGACGGGGCCACAGGCGCCGCCCCACTGCCGCCCGACCCGCTGCTCACCGGCGTCGCACTGTTATGGCCTGGGGATACATATTCATTACTATATTGTGTAATATTTAATTTTCTTAATGCGCCTTTTCATCCAGACATGATGAGTGAATAGACATGTGGTACACACATAGGATGCCAAGTATCGAAACTCGCTAACATGATTCGTAAATAAAAATAAAATTATATTACAACATAACATAATCATGCATGCCATTAAGCCTAGGTAAACTATACAACAGTAAGTTTTAGCACTCCCTCTTCTTCATCAACTCATGTGCGCCCCACGGCCGAGATTTTACCTATTTACTTCTGAGAAGGTTTAGGCCTTAATCCATCCCTAAAAATACCTTAGAATTATTTTTGATGCCCAGGTTACCCACAACATTTTCCTTCACTGTTAAAGTACAACCCATTGCGAGTACACTAACACTAGTAAAACTAAGTTAAATGTAACACTAAATCTAGTAAAAATGTTAGTAAAACTTGATTCCTGACCGTCCATACCCTGCTGCTGTTTGGCTTGTTGCTCGATCGCCTCGGCCTCACGCATCAGCCCCAGCGAGCGGTAGTACTCGATCCATTGCTGAGAGTAGTCCGGCTGGCCCGTCGCCGGGTTTATCGACACTTGTTGCTGTGGAAATATTGAGGTTTATTACTATTGACTCATATTATAAGGGAGTAGAATTCAAGAATTATTTATAAAAGTTATGTATCCGATTTATAACAATTGACAGATCCTATACTGTGATTTAAATAGTAATTTGGTGATTTTTTCACAAAAAATATTGAAGTTTTATTTATTTCAATGATGCAGACTATAAATTTACTTGTATTAAGATGTTCTTGGATAGCAAACAACAACGCAAATATATTGCGTTTAGATCAGTCTGTTTAAATTCGGTTATGAACACGCCAGTAAATTGTATTCACAATTCAGTTGTCTTTAAGTTTTTACTATTCAAGCGATAGAACATTTGAGGACTGCTCAATTGTAGAATTACTTTTAAATTTATTTAAAAATTGATATTTTAAAATAAGTCATTTATATCACAGCTGTTAAATTAGTTCTAGTAAGGGATAGTATTGACTGTGATAATACTGACGTGTTGTTGCTGAGGCTGCTGTGTCTGATGCCAGTGCGGGTTGTATCCCCACGCGGCCGGCGTGTTCCCGCTGTAGTACTCGCCGCTGCCGTTGTTTCCGTTGCCATTGCTACCCTCCGGGACGAAGTTCACCGGCTGTACAAAAATATTACAGTTTATATAAGAAATACACCATAAAATATCTATTAGAATAAAAAAAATGCATCTCTAGCCCTACACTATCTCTATGTGTCTTTGATAAGCCCTCAAACTCACAAAAAAGGTATTGAATGTAACCTGTATTTTCTAAAGATCTGTAAGTGTAGCTAAAGTGTATGTGCATGATTATGTAACTAGGGAACAGCAGCGATAAAAAATAAAAACTGAATTTGACGAGTGCTACTAAGTGACAATCCCACTATAAAAATCTTTATTACAAATCATTTGACCTACACTGTATTCACCGGTTCCGATGGTCGACAGGTCTAATTTAAACCCATAACAAAATAATACAGAAAGTTTTTTTAAGTACATCTGTAAGAAATAATATAAGTGTATACACATACCATGCCGACTTTCTCCATGATGATCCGCTTGCAGTGCTCGACGGCGTCGGGGTGTCCCTTGATGTAGAAGGTGCGGTTGTTGCGGTCGGCGCCCTGCGCGCGCCGGTCCAGCTCGCAGTGCGCGCCCGACTGCGCGTTTATCTGCTTTATCACTTCACCACCTGCATACATATACAGATAGTTATAATGTGGTAGTGATATTAAGATCCTATGACCTTATTCAATTTCAGCAAGTATTGCAGTGTTTTATTATTAAATCGACCTATGCATCGAATAAGGTTACTTATGACTATAACACCAAAGTACTTTTTATGTCTATAATAGAGTTAAAATTGTTTATATATTGCACTAGTAAAGTAATAATGATCATAAATTTTGTTGTTGTTTGAAGAACATAAAAATTTACTGATAATTTTGTGTCCAATTAAGTTTAAATCGCTGAGAAAGAGAAGTTGTGCAAAAGCACATATAACTTTATTCGATGTATAGGTCGAAATGTACTTCCGATATTAATTAATCGAACCAAGGATACTACTTTTAAATAGGTTTTATCATTTTGATGCCTTTATGGCATTCAAGTACCACCACTTTCAAATTATTTCCAAAAATTATGAACATTATTCTAAGTTTCCAGGTTTCGATGTTTATGACACCGAAAACTCTTTTTTTAGCTCCAGTATCCACGACCCACGACTATCCCAGTTTGGGGTGAGAACTATGTACTGGTATGTAACTGTAGCGCGTACCCCTGCCGATGATGAGTCCGCACTTGACGTTGCTGACGGTGAATGCGACGCGCAGCTCGGGCGCGTCGGGCCACTGCTGGTGCGGGAAGTCCTGCGGCGCGCGCTCGCCGTTGCGCTGCGCCGAGCCGCCGCGCGCGCGCCCCGCACGCACCTCCTGCTCGCGCCGCTGCACACAACCGAACGTCAAGTATGGCGCACTAGTAATACAACAGTGCTGGAACTCAAAAGGACGATTTTTCAGTATCAACGAAAAACTAATTTGTCACTTCCTGTAATAGGTACAAATATATATAAAAATAATAATAATAAAAGGAACTCAAGATGACACAATATTGGGATGGGAGGTTGGACATTCGGTAAGTCAGGGATAATGTCTTAAAACGTCATAACTTATTCATTTTTTGCATTATTCCAATGACGATTTTAATGACTTGTGAGGAATTAAATTTTAAGTTTGACTATAATGTTATGTCAAATTCGATGTATTTGGAGTTACAACACTATTGTATTACTACTGCGAATTATGACATGGAGCATAGATAAGGAGATAACTTTGTTTGGGACCGATGTTGAATAGTAGAATCACCCCTCCTATTGTATTGTACGAAAGGAAAGCGCCTAAATCTCTTCTCCAAATAAAGCTGGAAGAAATAAGTCACGCACACTTGACCCTACCTTACCCTACTCTTCCCCTAGCTAATCCAAGCACATTCAACCTATTAATAAATATCACATTATTATTATATATATTTTTCTTGGAACAATAATATAGTTTAAACATTAAATTTTTACCTTTACTTATTACTTAGTATATTTATCGCAAACGAAAAACCAAAACTAAAGCGACCAGCAGTATAACTTACAAAACACAAAGTTAATTTCTAAACTATCCGTGTCACACAATTATTTGTCTCACAACCACAATGAAATGTCCAAAAATAACACTTAACCGAATTGTAAGGAAGAAAATATTTCTATTAAATTTCACTTTCAACAAAACTACGCGTCGGTCATGTCTAGCACAAACTATTTAATCGCCCACATACACATTATGCTCGTTTCGTATCACGTATGACATCACTGCATGCGACGACTAGCCGTACTGACTAAACATTCAACAGTTTGTATCAACTCTAAGTAACAATGCAGCGCACCGATTGTTCTTTGATTGAAAAAGGTTTACTTATTAAGCTGGATTGATAAACTAAACTTATATTAGGATATTAGGTAGTGAGGCGAACTTGGGAATGCTTCTCTTAATATTTAGCGAAGGGGGATCTATACAGGCAGATTTTTGGGGGGAAATTCTTAGACAGTATTTAATTTGTTTCAGTCACAGTGGAATAATTTGAGGTTGAATTTTGTGGGTTTTGAAATTCGATTCGAAATATCACCAAAGGGTGTATTTGGACCACATTCAAAAAGTAAATAAGTGGTGAATAACAAACAATATATACCATTAAAAGTTTGTATCATACTCTTATGAAACAAGTTTTTAACATTTTTTTTTTAAATTTGAACATATTAAAGCTGTATATAAAGTTAATTGCAGCAACATTCCAAAAGACATCAAATTCATCCACCACTCAACACTTTTTTTATATAAAAAAAGAAAAAAAAAAAAAAAACTTAAAAATCTCAGTACTCACACTTACATTGACACTGGAGATGAGGTCCTCGATCATCTGCCTGGCCTGTTCCACTTGGTGCGGTTTACCCTGGAGGTAGCACCTCTTGTCCCCTGGCCCGTCGTCCCTCTCCTGGTGGAACTGCACCCTGGCCCCGGTCTCAGCTTGGATTTTCTTTATCATGTCACCGCCACGGCCTATTACCACGCCAACGGCGATTTTCGGCACTAGTACCTAGTGATGGAGAAAGAAATATTAGAAAAAATTCTTGACAAAATATAAACAGACATTTTTATCCAATAAATTCTTACTAAGTTAATAAGTTCAGACATTCGTTTATTCACATTCATACATAAACTCACGTCTGTCTCTTGTTAGGCTAGACTTAGACTAATTAATTGCATACACACATACATAATTCACGCCTATATCCCCAGAAGGGGTAGGCAGAGATGCATTTCTGCACTCGCATATCGCCAGGTATGTATCAGTCCCACGCAATAGGGGGCGAGCGTATTGCCGGTTTCCGGGCACATTTCCAAACTCCAGACTACTAAAAATTTCCTAACGGAAAAACCCAATGACACTGCCCGACCTGAGAATCTAACCTGGGACCTTTACTAATCTACTCACATACTTGTACCAGGACCACGAGGACTTACCGCTATCAGTCCTCCATACAAAATAAAAAAACAAAGGTCTCACCTCGGTGGAGTTGGTGGCGAGTCCGTTCCCCTGGTCGGGGTTGGAGTACCCGTCCTCGTAGGGCTGCGGTCGCTGGCCGGCGGGCTGCATGTCCTTGTCGGCGAGCAGCTCGAACACCAGCTGCTTGGCGTGCTCCACCTTCGCCGGCTCGCCTGATATGCGCAGCGGCTTCTCCTGGGGTCGACATAAATTACTCTTTTGATATACTATTTGTAGAAGAATACCCCGTAGTCCCGCCGTACTTGTGTGGGCCGTATGATATAGTCTTTGCTTTTTTTCAGAGGGTTATTTCTATACCCGAAAAAAGTAATAGCATATCCCTAAGTACTTCATCATCATTGTCAGCCCATTGCTGGGCATGGGCCACCCCTACAACTGAGAGGGTTTAGGTCTTATTACTGGGAAATTAATATATACTTAATGAAATGTAGATGGATATGTACTCTTTTACCTACACAACCTGAGGGATAGTCTAAATAATATAGTCACACAGTAAAAACTCACATATTCAGTGTTGGGTCCATCTTGTATGACGACCATTTTCGCTCCAGATTGTTCTTGCAACTGCTTGATCGTCTTGCCGTTTTTGCCGATAATGAGACCTACTTTCGGTCCAGGCAGCATAATTTCCTCCTGTTACAAAAATATACATAAATATTTTGGACACTTAAGTGGTCAATATCAGTATTTATAAAACTGCACCGTTACAAAATCTTTTTCTTTACATAAGCATCAGAATTAGAATTTCTCCTTCAACTAAATAATTTTTATTAATATTATAAAATAGTTGCTTATAACAATATTTTTTTTTTGTATAAAGCGTGATTTAGACTTATTTTCTTGAACTGTTCCTTCTGCGAGATGTTAGACCCTAGAGCTTCTCAAATAAAACCGGAAAAATACTCAATATTTTTCTTGTCCATTGTCTTTGCTGCTCTACATAATATACTCGAACGTTGCTGGACATTTCAATTTTAAGTTAGACAATTAGTCCGATTATTACGAATAAGGTAGCTGACAGTGATTGGATGAGAGCCGAAGATCGAGCCCAGTGGCGTGCCATAAGAGAGGCCTATGTCCAACAGTGGACGAATTGAGGGCTGTTGATGATGATGATTACGAAAAAGGTACTGACCGTAGTAGGGCCGCCTCCTCCGCCGCCCCTCATCATGGAAGGCATGCCGGACCCGCCGGCGTTGTCTTGATGCTGCGGCGCGTTCTCGCGGCCGCGGTGATTCACGATCTGGTTCACTAGCTCCCTGGGTGGAAACGTACATATATAGACATTTGTTGTAGCCCACCAGGGTATCGGTTACATGTTGTAAGTTAACAGACATAAGTGAGAATTTAGACCGTCGACTATCCGACTATTATTTCGCTGACTCATTACAAGGTTCTATGTTACAATTTTGGCACTTATTTGAGTATGAATACTACAGGTTTCTATATAACTCGTAGTATTCAAAAGTGGTCAAAATAATCTAACATAACTTGTAATAATGAATCAGCAATTTGTTATTAGACTATTATGGGTTGAATTATCTTATTTTAGGTCTAATCATAACTTTACGGCATTAATTTTACTTTTTTAACCCACAATAGACAACAAGACCGAAATGACACCGAGCATTGAAGCTCAGTGCGTCTCTGTTAGAACCTAACATGTGTTCACCCCAGAACAAAATAAATCAGAAGAGGATTATTTTCTTGCGAGAGTATAGGGAAAGTTAGAAAAATATTTGATGGTAATTTTGATACTCAAGAAGCAGAAACATTATTAAACTTGCAGGGTAAGCAATGGCGGTATTCTCATAGAAGCGCAAAAGCCCAAATTGCCAAACAAAATTCCGAAAATAACCTTTAATCTTTTAATCATCACTAAAAGCAATTTTACATATAAATGGGTATATTCAGGACCCCACAATAAACAGTGACAAATTAGATATTACAAAGTTAATTATACTTTTGGGCTTCTATGGAAGTACCGCCACTGAAGGTAAGGAGTTTGAAATAAGAAATTCCTCACATTTATTGCATAAGCGGGTGAAATTCGACCCAAGAACTTTTTTAACTCTGGATCGGATAATCGACGTTCCATCGTATAATATATTATAGACATCAAACATGCACTTGTGATCCCACACAAGGATCAATTTTACACTAAAACGAACTACATGCGACGTCCGCCCCATACACTCACACATAGAAACATAAATGTACTTTCCAGTCCACTCGTCGGTCCTGTAGTCGTGTATTGTCAAAATCATATTAAACACCAAAGTAATATTGACAAAACCATAAACTCAAAATATTGACGAGGAAATAATGATCTAATGAGTCGATTTTCCAAACACATCAATGATGACAGGATATGATCAAGATTTTAGGAAAGGTATGATTAAAATTGAAGAAAAAAACATTTGAAGGACTCCAACGGGACTTGAACCCGCGACGCCCGCACGAAAGTTCTCCTCACAAAGATTTGAACATTGCTTGACAGTACAACTAAGCGAAACTTAGATGACTAAGCAATCAATAAGAATGATGACTCACAACAGCCCCATTCTTCGAATCCAGTGTGTCGCGGTCGGCATGACAACAGACAACACATCGCAATAAACAACACCCAAAACGCAAGAAATTCTTTATAGTCATACAATTCCACAACATAGAATCAAACCCAGTCACATGCACCTTTGACCTGTATTGCACATTTATTTTTTTTGCTATACCCACATCAACACCAGTCTTGATAACCAAATTATTATCGTGAAGTAGACATGATAGCCCTATGTCTTTGACAGGAGACTTCCAATTTCAAATATCCACATCCTAACCTTCCATATCGCACACCACCCCCATCAGTTTCCTTTTTCAATATTTCTCTAGACTTCGCATAAAACCTCATTGGAGTTTACGTCCTGTAAATAGGTTAATGCAAGGAGTATACATACTTCGCCCTCTCGATAGCCTCCCTGGGCCCGGTGAGCGTGCACAGCCTGTCCGGATGGCCGCCCGAGTCCGGAGCCATCTGGATTTTACAACCAGACTCCGCTTGCAGCCGAGTGATCTGCTCACCGCCACGACCGATTACTGGAAGAGAAACAATTGTTCACTCAATGGAACTAAAATATTAATGAAGATAAAATAGCGTTTTATATGTAGGGTTGATATGCTTTCATCACTGCACAAATAGCTAAGGGAAGAAGATATTAAAATTAACATCATTTTATTTTCATCAATGTAGCAATTTTAACTTGATTACTATTATTTAGTGAAAGTAAAGTTATACCAAATCTATTAACTTAGAAATAATAAAAAATCGTTCACGCGTTTGCTCCAAAAGCAAGTCTTACATGCATGAATAAAGAAATAACATTAATTACATTAAAAAGTAAAAAAAAGAAAGATAATTAAAATATCACTGAAGGGAAGTGTAGCAGATACGGAATATAATACACATTTCAATGAGGCAAACTGGTTTCACGGATGTCGAAAAATTCGTATAATCGACACTCATACTCATAATTACAAATTATCATCATCAACGTTTCCAATTGGAAATTTTATTACTTTCTACTAGCAGTTAAACCTAGCAGTGCGATAGGGACAGAAGATTCAACGCATATAGGTAGTGAAAGGTCAACCATTTTGTTTTCATTATCCAAAACTTTATTGGCCTTGACAATCATCTATCCGGCATTATGAAGCATGCGAATAGCGAAAAAATTAATGAATAATAATTTTATGCGCCATTTTATTGAATAGCGCAAAATAAGTTAATCGCGTGACAGCTGAGTCAGATTGATTCAAAGTGTTCAATGCTCGAGATAAATTCAAACACACCTTTTTATCAAAATAGAATATGCTCGAAGTGAATGAAAAAAGCCGGAAGACTTACTAGTCTAAAAATATTAAACTAGACCCAATCAATATTAATTCATTTGCGACTTTGTAATAAAGACATACTCGTAAATCCTGAGTTATGAGTTATGACTCGCCATTCCTATAAGCGTTTCGGAGACATTTCCTGATTTCGTGCATTTAACGCGAACTGCCGCCTTGAAAAACTAATAACGCTGTCCTAATATACGAAACGTACTTAGTTCTAGGCCAACTACAAAGTCTTTACATCTAATTTCCGCCTAGTAAAGTGCTAAATTGCAGATTATATAAAAACCCTTGATTAACAACGACGCTTGATTTTGTTTACACAGCCTAACACGTGGTCAATACGTCACACTTTGTGTAAATATTAGTCACTCTGTCGTTACAACTCATATAATGTCTTAATTACTTTGCCGGCTAAAATGCCTAAGTCACAAGCCTCTATTGAGGTGTTCGTTCTTTTGTTTAAACGTGTTAAACTATAATTTTATTGCCAATAAAACGCTGTATACCGATACAGTTAATTTGTAATGTGTAACATACATATTGAATATTACTAATTTATTTATTTTTCAAGTAAATAATTAGAAAAAATATGACATTTATTGCAGTTTATTACTTGTGGTGCTAGACTATTTTCATCTGTATCCTGATTGAACTAGTATATAAACAATATTACTATCAGGCGTTGGGTGTATTTCCATAGAACCCGTGGAAGTACCGCCCCTGCTATCGGGTGTTAGGAAAACCACTGAATTTCCAATATTAAATGTTTACAAAATTAGGCATGTAATAAACTACCCTTATCACGTTTTGATCGTAAAGAACATAAATATTCTTGTAGTTTTCTCACAATCACCATAAGTAAATAATATCATGACGTATGATCACAAAATATTTGTCTAATATTTAATAATGATGAAACGTTATTTATTTCTGCAGTATAGTATTTTTGATTCTCAACCCTAAAACGTCACCATAAATTGACTATACCTAAACCAGTTTCCACATAAAAATTATAATAACAAACTTCGCATCCTTTTCTCTTTTTAGAGTTTTTATTCATCAACCCTTACGACCGCTAACCCGTAACGTCTTTCAACGGGATTTACTCATCTCTTTTATCGCCACGCGTTCCTATTGTGCTAAAGGCCTTCAAATCGCACCCTATACGCGCATGCGCAGAATACATTATCTCGTTGGGTATAATTTAATTATTTCTCATAACGGCATTTTACCGTACAATGAAACTGTGATAAAACGGAACTAATGCTTTCAACCAAGATGTATGTTATTGATACTTTAAGTTGATACTTTTCCAAAAATATAACGTATATTCAATATTATTTATTTAATAAAGTTTAAGCCGTTCAAGTAAAGTAGATTCAGGCCGGAGTATTATTTTAACACTAAGTAACTAATTTTTCTGTACAAATCAAATATCAAAGGAATGTTGTCTACAAACAAAATTTCTAACAGACAAGTTATAAATGTTTGAAATAGAGACATAATATATAGGAATATCGCGTGATCATTTATGTTAATTAAAATGTTTTTAGCATCTCTATCTACGATTTCTTATCAAATATGATTTTAAGTTAGCTCTCTGGTGATGCTACTGTGGCAGTTTCGACGAAATATAAAAAATATTGTATTACAAGAACAGTATTGAACAGTTGTTGCTCCTATTAGATTTTCTTCCTAAATTAAATTTAAAAATATATTACAATTTATTTATAACAAAACTATATTTTGTCATTAATTGGTAAACTTCTAATACATGAAAAGTCATTAATAAATACACTACATTAATGATGTAATTACTAAATCACTTCTAATCTCTTGAAAACTCTATATGTGCAGTGCAAAACTTTCCATGCAATGTTGCATTTCCTAAACAGGATAAAAATCTAATCTACCACTTACTAAGTCCAACCATCTTATCAGGCACCCTGATGTATTCATTTATGCTCTGTTCCGGCAGGAGATTTGGTTGAGCTGGGGGCCCGCCGCCGGGCGCTGGCATACGGGCACCGCCGCCCATGGCCGCCGCTGCCGATCCACTATAAACAAAATGTAGTTTTAAAAACACAAAAAAAAACAAATGCATTCCTATTTATTTATTTACACACTATAAGAAGTTTGTATAGGTGGACTTAATGCCAAGGCATTCTCTACCAGTAGAACCAAGGGTGATGCAAAGATGAGATAGGTGTGTAAAAGTCTTCTTCTGATGTAAAACAAAAAGTACAATATATTGGACTGGTCCTCATTTGTGGTGTATATCTGCCTTATATTAAAATCCAACAGATTGCTGATATGTAATACCATAATATATTTTTTCTTAGATTTTTATAAACTTATTCACATTAAAATAGTCAAGATCTTTTTTCCAATACATGAGCATCACATAGATTTGGCTTACAGTTATAATAATCATTAAGTTCATCATATAATTATCAGCACAAATACATATCACTACTAGGCATGGGCTTCCTCTACCATTGAGAGGGTTTTGGCCTTAATCTACCATGCTGGTTTAGTGCAGATTGGTGGATTACACACCTAAGAAGTTAGGAATTTTCTAATTTATAATTTTTGGATGTGCAGGTTTCATCACATTGTTTTTATTTCCTGTTCAAGCAAGTCTTAATTTATAGTAAATACACACATATCTTCAAAAAGTCAGAGAGTGTGCCTGGGGTCTGAACCAGTAACCACAGAGTTTCTCGACCTCATGCCTAAACCTTGAGACCATCACTTATTAATCATATTTACTTTTCAATGAATATACCAATAGCAATCATAACTGAGAAAGCAAAATTTTGTCATCATGGAAGAGACCCATGAAAAAACATTTTTTTTCTGCATACAAGCAAAATATTCTGCCCAAGATCAATTTGAATCAAATTAAATCAATTACCATCAAAAATGTATCAGAAAGTAGACAGTAAGGATAGAATAAATAGCATAACACTTTTAATTGTTTAAACTGATTTTCTGTAATACTAAGTAATTTTTATTATTGTCCAGCATGCCCACATTATGCATTATGCATAATATGCAGTGATGGCCTCGAGGTTTAGGCGCGCGGTCCAGAATCTCGGCGGTCGCGGGTTCCAACCCCAGGCACACACCTCTGACTTTTCGAAGTTATGTGTGTATTCAAATTGAATTATCACTTGCTTTAACGGCGAAGGAAAACATCATGATGAAACCTGCACACCTAAAAAGTTCTTAGGAATTTCTTAGGTGTGTAGTCCGCCAACCCGCACTAGGCCAGCGTGGCGGACTATGGCCTAAACCCTCTCAATGGTAGAGGAGACCCGTGCTCAGCAGTGGGGGTATATGGGTTGATGAAGAAGAAGATGCCCACATTACAGCTCTGCCACTTAAAATAGATGTGCCTGTTGCTATTAAAAGTTATATGTATAGTACATACAAATAATTTGTTCTTCAGTATCTTTATCCAAACAATGATATACACAATATTTATAATAATGTATTGTATTAAATGCACTTAATCACTTGTCAAATAGAACAATCTGTCCTATTTTCAACCAGTTTGATTTATGGATAATATTTGCTTAATGATGATTCAACTCTAAAGCTCATTATTAAGTCATTAGATTTATATAACTTGGATAATGAGTGGCGAATAGTAGTAAAGTAAAGTAGTAGGAATGAGACTAACTGTGTTCATATTACACTTTCACTAAAATTTGATTCCCATAATGAAAAAGGGAACCTTGAGATTTTCTTCATAATTTATCAAAGACACTGATCCTGTACTATGCCAGTACCATGGTCTAAGACGTAAAGTCTCTCAGTTGTTAAAGCCTGAACTTATATTTGCACATGAGGATAAATATCAAAAAAAATATAATACATTGCCAGTCATTACAGAATAGTTATAAAATACAAGTACAGTTTGATGCTTCTAAGTACACATTAAATTAAGGGGTTTTAATTCTTGCAAATACTGGATACTTTCAGTTACACATATACTTTCAGTTTGAACATTTAGCATAGTAAAATTAGCCTTTTGTGGCACAATTTAAATCAAAAGGATACACTAATTCTTCACAGATAACTTGTTGTAATAATTTGTTGTTTGGCAACTATTTTTAGCTTTAAAAGTATCATATAAATACCCACCTCATGATTTGCTGTTGCTGATAAGCTGAATCTACAGGTGCTAATTTCTTTGGTGTAGGTTCAGGTCCGTCTTCCAAGGATCTCTTGTTACCACCGAGTTTCGCAGCAACCTTACAATAACAATAAAAAGTATGTAGTATAGGTAAATGATATTGCTTGAAAATGTTAGTGTAAAATACAGTTACACATAATGGCGGGTTATTTCGGTCTACCCACAATAATAATATGATTACTAATAAAATCTAAAATAACAGAAAGACTATTTTACGCACATCCTGATTTCCGTAAATGTCGGAATAAAAATCAACCACAGCCTTTGGCAAACCAAGATTTCCCGCTATGATGGTAACATTAAGGCCAATGAACCCAAATATACAAAAATGCATTGATATTGGAGGGGACAAACGAAGGAAGTTCCTTAATTACTTACTAGGCCCGCACCAATTAGTTTGCGCCAAAGCGAAACCACAATCAATAAGTAGGTTAGGTAAAAGTAAAGCACAAATATTTCGTTAGCAAAATCTGCACGGCTGGATGTGCGGTAGACGCGATTAATGACAAAATGGGCATTCAGAAGGTATACGTTAAAAAATAGGGGTAAATAAAAGGCGAAGGTGTCAAAATAACGCGGTTTTCATACAAAAAGAGGTACGCTTACCAATCTCGCACGTTGTACAGCAGTCGCGAATCCTGCCGTTTGGCTATTGTTTTGAAGCGTAGCCATAGAAGAATATTCAGTCATGTTTGAACTTAACTACACTTTCAACGGCACTATTCAGCAGCCATCAAGAAAAGGTCAAAAGACCCAATACGCCGCGATTTTCACTCGCAAACTTGCGAGCCGAGAGAAAGACGCGGACCATAGACAATGTAGATTAATGTTCAAAATGTCGTTCTCAACGACAAAACACAAATATAAAAACGAAAAATAAATATTTACAAGGATATTACCATAAAAGATGATAATTTTCGCCAGTATTTATTAAATCACATGAGTTTCACCACAGATTGCTCTTATGACAAAACTGAATTGTATTTTCTATTTTTAAATAGGTAGTTCTAGTCTATCCATGGCGCGTAGGAAGTTAACGTTTTGTTTCTATAAGCAAACGTCAATACGTTGTATATTTATAAGAAAATAAGTCTTTTTGCGTGTTTTAATTATTTTCAGTATAAAATATTAATGTAACAATAAAAAATGTATCAAAAACTTTTTTATAATGTTTCAAATAAATTACGAAAACACGGAATTAAATAGTAACTTTGACTTAAATTATTTTATTTACATTCTTTGAATTAAATTTTGTTTTCTATTAGGTATAATGATTATAAATAATATATTCAAAATTAATCGAATAAAATATAAAAAATTCTTTTTCAAACAAGAGATGAATTGTCCTCATAATTTATACACCTGTGTAAAATATTGAATTCTTTAATTATTAATCAAAATAATTTTAATAAACATTTCTTAATCCATGAGGGACATAATACATGTAAATTCTATTTTAATATTATTTTTATTTAAAGTGTAAGCCACTATTATAATTTCTTTTGCCGGTCATTTTTCAAACCAGGAAGTGCATACAACTCTATTGCTGTGGAAGTAACAAAACGTTGCATCTTTTTTTTCTATGTTATGGGTGCGTGCATTTGTGTTGTCCGGTGTTTGAAGACGCTTGGAATTCGCTTTCAATTTCTTCGTAGGAAAAATGTCGGGTGATACCGATAAAGCGAAAATCAGTGACAATCAGGTATAGTTGTGAAATATGTTTTTGTTTTTATTTTCTACGTATTAGTGCGCACGTAATGAGAAGTTTTTTAGCAGTGAAGTGGTGTTATTTCCGTGTTATATCACTAATGTTTGCCTGCGTCTCAACATGGCTGACAGAACGTTCGCTTCCCGCTAAAAGCGGGAACTACGCCACGGAGGGATGTGTTATTAGTCAATATTTCGCAATAAAAACTGTATATGCCATCTTGATCGGTTATCGAAACTGATATTATTGAGATATTTTTCAGGATTTTGTATATTTTAGCCACCCCCGCCCCTTTGCATTTCGTTGCAGGGCCTTTGTTAACGTGCACGATGTTATATGACATTGATATGAAATCCGCATGACCTTGATATTTGGTTTCTTGCGATTATTTAATTTTCGAGACGGCGTGATATGTTTTTGTTCCAACGAGTTGCGGCCTCGCGACTCGTTATTTACGCTCGGAACTCGCCAAGCGATGTAAATAAAACGGGTATGCTTTCGGAGGCCTTTATTGCTGACCTCTTTTAATTTTTTTCCCCCTAGCTAGAAGTTTCGTTTTAGGATCGAAAAGCCAAGGATATTGTTTTTTCTGCACATCATTTTCGGAAAATACACTGGCGACTAATTCTATAGCTACTGATATTCCTTTCTATGTTCACACATACATATCCATATGTACACAAGTGTATATCTCCTACGGAACCGCTCATACTACGGTAAATTGTGACTTACGTGTTTGGACATAAGGTTGAAATTAAAATGCCGCTGTGTGTAATGACGCCAAGAACACCGATAGAATGGTGTTTTACTACAGATTTGGACATTCATGCAAAATTTTCAATGTTCTGTAATCAAATATTTTTTTGCGTAAAAACAAGCTTTGTTTTTGTCGAATAATTGCTTGCAAATATATTTTTTAGACTAAGCACATCTAATTGAAATCCAATAAGTATGTAAAATAGGAATTATAGAAATAATTTATAAAAAAAATACATAAAAGGTAAAATTTTGATTGTAAGTTACAAAAATTAGTGTGTGAGTAAATTGAGTACAGTAGAATGTATGGAAATAGGACATTTCTTAAATCGAAATTAGCAAATCTCCTTGTATCTTTTTTATGGTAACCACTCTAAGCCTGACATGTAGGATATTCATAACTAGAAATAATCTCTCAATAAAAAACATGAAATGACCTTGTGTGGCTTAATATATCTTATATGAAATATAATAATAATAAAATCCATCAAATTAAAAATATATATAATACCTATGTGTGTGTCTGTGAGTTAAAATTTTGTCATGTGTCATGAAAATGTCATAAACACGAGCTGTACTATCATGTAAATGTAAAATTAATCAATATTTAATGTTTACCAATTGTCCACAATACAGTGGCGGATACTGATATTAATAAAAACTGCCTGACGAGTTTATTACAATATATAATTACTATGATTAATATGGCATAACCTTGTCTAAAAATATACAAATAGAATTCATAGGAAAGAATTTACAGTAACATTATTATCCTTAAAAGTATTTGTGTGTTAAAAATATAAAACAAAAATTCATTCATGTTAAAATTGCTCACAGGATGAAGACAAGAAATCTGGTGCAGGCGATGGGCAAACAACAGAAGACGAGTCATCACAGGACTCCAAGGGTGAGTCGGTGCAGAGTCAAGAATCCCAGGTCCAAGGTAACGCCGATGTAGATCAACCAGATAGCAAAGGAGATGAGCAGACACTGCTTGAAGGTCAGATCCGGTGATGTTAACCGTATAAAATCTGTGTTCACATATCAGTGTTCATCTACATGGCAATTAACCTGTGGGGCTGTTTCTTCATTTCATCGTTCATCCTAATTGTTTGTTGTTTTGTGCACTGTCTAATATGCAACCGTCATCATTCTATGGTGACCGTAACAGGGACATCATAAAATGGTAATGTTGAGTGATTGTTATGCTGTCCAAATTTACTGTGTATCGTTTTGTGAAGACAAGCCAACAGATCATAAAAAAAAGGATTGTATAAATCTGCCAGAATTAAGTTCTTTTATCTTACTTTGTTTTATGCGACCTACTTTAAGAGAAAAAAGGATAAAAGATATAAATTTAATTTATACAATGCTTATTTAAGGCTCATAGTGTTGTAATGTTAAGTTTATGATGGATGCACTATTCCAAGGTATTTGAGGTTTGTTTGACACCAAAGGTAGGTACGATTTTTTTTACCATTTTTGCGAAGCATTCGCGGTAGGTACGTAGTTAATTATTTATCAATTCATAACACATACTTATCATCAGCACAATTTACATGGGTAACACTTTCATGGAAATCTTATAAAAGTGTGGTCATCCTACACTTGTTAAAAGTTTGTATAAAAATTGAATCTGTAACATTTTATCAGGCTGTCTCCATCATTATCCTCATATCTAGAAAATGAGGTTCCAATTCAATTCAAATATTTTTTTTGTAGGCAGACATTGATTCTGTGATCTCATAAAGCAAAAAAAAAATGTGACTTCAAATACAAATATTTGGAAAAAAATTATGACAGTAATTTAATAATAGGAAAATAATGTCCATAAATCTTATATGTTATTTCTCATTTGCACGCATTAGCAAAAAATCCGTAGGGTATTGGCGTTTTATATAATGGGAACCCAAACAGAACCACATAATCTTGAAACGTTTTAAAAAATTAGAATTTTTTTAAGTGGAACTTAAATAACTACCAAAATAAGTATAGATATTCTTCTGCCTACTCCTTCGGTTATTTAGCTAAATTAGACCTGAATATAATATTTAAGACCTCTTTTAAAATGGAACTTAAAAAAGTTACCAAAATAAGTGTATATGGGTCAATCAACTTTTAAATGTTTCATCAATGATAGATTTTATATATCATTTTTTTTTTCTTAAATTTGTATATTTTATATGTATTTGTTGTTGATAATTATTTATATTTAAGGAATTCAAATAGAGCAGAACAATTTATGGTAAATTTATTTAAAAAATTCACATGACTGTAGTTAAGATAGTCCCTTGGACATTTAAAAATTCAGTCAAATTGTTAATTTACTTTTAAATATTAGAATCATATTTGAAAAACCTTACTGTTCTTTTAAAGTAAAAATGACGATAATCTGTCTTTAGGAGATAAGAAAAAAGTGGTTGTCCAGTGGACATAGACGTTTGTCCATAGGAAATACTCGGGTGTCCAAAGGGGACTCTATGATGAAAATCGCATGTATTTCTTCTTTTATGTAATAAAAAAACAACTATTTGAAAATAATTATCAGTATTAGAAGAGAAAATATTGAATAATTCAGACAACGATCTTGGATGTCCAAGGGACTGGTGGTGATATTTATTAGTCTTTCCGCTCCCTGGTAATAAATAATAATATTTTGAATTAGGTCTTACGCACAGTAAAAAATATACATTAAATTGAATATATTCCACTTTAATTTACTACAATATATAAAATACAAAAGTTTTTGTGCTGGTTGTCCAGTGGACACACAATAAAGCCACGCTCTTTTTCAAAATACACTCGGTCGACTGGCGCCGCGGAAAAGATGAAATCAAAATCGAGGCTGGATGAATGTTGTCACGAAATAAATCGACTTGAGTTCCAAGCAGTAGTCACGCCATAAATGTTTGGATTTTGGAACTTTTTTACCGTTGTCCGGTGGAAGTCAGAATAATAAAATATAATAGGGACTAAAATAAACATGCAAAAAGGTCGTTAAGGTTTTAAAGCAAACAAAATCTATTTACTAGCATCATAGTAGATATTGTAATTAATAATTATGTTTCATTGTAATGGATTGCCATATATAATTTTTTTGGAAAAATTAATGTTTCATTGTACTAACCTACTGGGGGACAAATTTACATAGTACTGATAGGACAGATAAAAGTTGATTGACCCATATACGTCTCTGCCTACTCCTTTAGTTGTGAAGGTAAAATAGACCCAAAAATAATATTTTAGGTCTCTTTTAACATGGAACTTAAAACTACCAACATAAGTATAGATATTCCTACTCATTCGGTTGTTAAGGTAATAGTGACCTGAAAACAGTATTAACACACTATGATCGTCGAAGATGTGACAAAAGGTCCCACGGAGTATAATACGGGCGACTTGCCGCGGCATCACTAGCAAATTTTAGACATCCTTTCGCGCGCTAATTTAGGTGCGTTTGTGCATGCTCGGCCACGATTCGCGCACAAAGAATTGAAATTGCATTCATCACTATTCGTTATCATACACCCGGCTACAATGTACGGCTAATAAGAGTTGCGGTACCTATGACTTTTACTAGCATAGTAGTCATGCTCATAATGTAATTGGCTCAAAAAAGGGGAAAAATATTGTTTTGGCTTACAATTTGTGTTTCTGAGCTTTAACCCAATTGCACGTTATTTAATAGGTATTTATCCCATGAACGTCCCATAGTTAAGACTGATTAGCATTTTTAAGGAAAGTTATCTTTTAAGTGTTAGTTAATCATGCTTGTCTAAAGCGTGTTTCTAGTCTTTCCCTAACTATATTTACCTTGTGGAAAACTGAGGTACAACTATTTCTTCGCTTTGTTTTATTTTGCCTGTCTAGCTAGGTTTTGAACCTACGACTTTCAAGAACTTTCATGTTCTTCGACAGACTATATCCTTTATCTACGTTTACCTTACTTAATTATTACGTAGATAAGTCATGTAAAGATTAAATTGTTACAAGTCATAATCGTTCCTTCATTTGCAGCGATAAAACGTATTTGTGTATTTTTTGCATGGAAAAAAACAACGTACGAAATATGTAAATTTGGCGATAATACTGGTTAGTTACTATGAAATACTTCAACTTGACGTACATAACGCGCACGCCTCAAAACCATCGTGTTTTTTATTACTAATTTAAAATGTTCGTCTATACTCTATTCTAAAACAGCAGTGTGCTTCACGGTCTCGCGGCACAAGTAGGTATCGTGTGATCTAAAGGACCCGGGTTCGAATTCCGGGTCGGGTAAAGTGTTATTGGGTTATATCCATTAGCAAATTTTGAGCAGCAGCGCGGAATCTAGAAATGTGACCTGAAAAATAATAGACTCTGTCCCGTGGGACTGATATAAACCTGGCGAAATGTGGATACAGGAATTCCTACCCCTGGTGATACAGGCGTTAGGTTACGTATGTAAGGTATCGTCTCAGCTTTCTCTTTCGTCATAGGCCATCGTTCGTGATGGTAAGAGAGGCGCGGTCCAAATAGACATCGACAGCTTTGCGGGCAAATTCTTCAACGGCCATGTCGTAGTTGTCAACGGAACACAACTAGCCCCTTTTCATCCACTATAAGTAGGACATAGGTGAATTAGTAACTGAGTAGTCTGCAAACCATCATTAGACAACCTTGTTGGACTAAGGCCTGACCCCTCTAAGATGTAGAGGAGGGCCGTGCACAGGAGAGAGGACGAATATGGGCTGATGATGACAACAATGATTTTATTCATTTCTTACTCATTTATCCAGCGTAGTTTGATAGGTTCCACCACAAGTATTGTTGTTTGGTAGGATTGTAAGGCTGTCAAAAGTCCTGCCGATAAATTAATTATGACTATAAATTCGACGTTCTACGGATTCGAATCACATATCATTCGCAGAGTCAGCAATTTCCGCGAGCGAGCGAGCTAATGTGCGTTTATCGCGGATTGTGTTATCACCAGTTACGTAATTCACTCACCGTTTTGTAAACAACTGTGTCTCTATATCGCAAAACTTAGTTTAAAAATTGCCGTAGTGTCGATTTAATGTTATCGTATTTTGCTATCGAGAGCTGTATAGTTTTGTAGACTATTTCACCGAAGTAAATACAAAAATACATAAGGTACTAAATTACGCATTTTTAGGTTGTTGTCGTGTAATTTTAGTCATACTAGACTGCGTTTATTACCTACATGCGTAGAATGCATTATGGAAGTAGATTTTGTTTAATAATTTTAAAATAATGGAAAACACCAGTAATATTAAGTTTATTAAAACAATACTCTTTATCCTCAATAAAATTTAAGTTTTCAAAATATTTTTCGCCTATTACGAAAATGCTTCGAAAAGTAAAATAGATATTCTTACCATGACATACTTAGACTTAATACTATCGATGATCTCTGTCCACGATTCTAGGAACATAATATCTAGCTAGACCTTCCGAGAAGAAAGCGTTTGAGACGCGGTCTGTAATCCTAAACACGTTTATATTCCCAACATTATCAGTAAGGTAAAACCCTGTAAAAGCATTGTGTACTCCGATTGCCATTTCTGGAACCCATCTGCCCACTCTGCCCACTCTCTATCATCTTAAAAATTGCGGTATTGGTGCCATCTGAAGTAGAAAATTTATGCGTCGCACCTCATTTAAGACTAGGCTTAACATCCACAACAACATTGGATAAAATCCACAGTTCACTGTTTTCATTGTAAAACTTCGAAAATATGTGATTAAAGTTTAAAACATCCAACTAAGTCTTATATGTTCCTTTATAAATAAAATGCATGTACACTTGCTAATGGCTGGCAGTCACAGTTCGCCTTCAGACAACTTCAAGCTCTAATTTACTGGTTAACACCGAGGGAATTATGAGAATTGACACATCAATTGCGAGTCTGAACCGAAGTGAAAGTAAAAAGTAAGTAGAAACACATTAAATACTTTGTGAGCGTCGAGGATGACGCTGTAAGGGGTCAGAGAATGTCTGAAAATGTCCATGTTATACTTGCAAAAGGATGGATAAGTTATGCAGATTGAGAGTCCAATCATAATGCAGGAAAGATGATAGGAAATTAATAGGAAAACAATTGAATATTTTATGCCAAAGTTGTGATGATCGCTAACATCAATAGGTTATTTAGCGAAAGTTTTTAGGGAAACAAAAATATTCCGTAATACTCTTTATTACTTCGGAATGGGAAAAAAGACCTGTGCCTAACAATCAACAGTGCAATTGTTGGCTAAAAGTAATAATAAAGAGGACTAAAACAAACAATTCCTAGTATTCGTGATAATTATTTAGTTTATTCTATTGTTTATAAGTTGATGTACGAGTCACCATAGAGACGTCAATTGATTGCGATGTAATACAAGCGTTCGATCAACCACGCAAATGATTGTGTATTGTCTACTGTTGTTTTACGTAAAATTGGTCCGTAATATATGTAAAAGTTGTTTCTAGCCTCAAAAGGAAAAAAGGTTTAATTATATAGGAATTCACACATTTAAAAGTATTAAAACATTCACTGATTAATTATGCCTTAAAGTACACACTGGATATTTGTATGTAGTATTCTGTTTTTGGATTGAAGTTAAGACGCCCACCGACTGGCGATTATATCTTACCTAAGATTTGCTTAGGATCGAAACACGAAAGGTTACTTTCCAAAAGTCATACCAATGCGCTGTTTATTTAACGTCCGATTCGGAATTACTTTCGCTTTCAACGCTCACGTGCTCAGAGAAAAAGTAACTTAATGGTCGCAAAATTATTTAACACTTCGCGAGTCTGTTCATTGATGATCAAATAAAAATATTTAAATTTATTCAAATGTTGGATTTTCTCAGTGGTTGCGACTTGCGCGGCACGTCATTCGGATTTATCAAGTGTTTTTTAAACTAGCTTTAGTAGTTATACTAAGATTAATCATGTGACCGATATTGTCATGATTTCAAATTGCTTTTAAAGGTAATTGAAGGTAACAGAAACTTATGAACTATTTTTAAAACTATAGTATTAACACCAAAAAGGCTCCCATGCAAACTTCTATTTTCTATAATACCCAAAAAGGTAAAATATGTCTTCCAAGATTCCTTCTATCTCTATACCAAAGTTCATTGAAAATTTTAAGTGCTACGGGGTCGGGATTTTTCAATAGTAGACAGAATAGGACAGTTTTTTTGCCTATAAATTGTGCATTCTTTCTCTTAGCTTTTTGTAAATAGTATACTTCAGATTTCAATCGCTTGACTCTTTAATACTTAAATGTTACAAAACTATTGAATTTCCCAAAAAATATTAATTGAACTGGTTACCTGTTCGCAATGAAAGTCAAACCACGCATGGGCCATGCCAATAAACCGATAAAGATTCGCCAACACGATACCGCGATGGCCGATGAACATAAAAACAATCTGCGGCTCGCATAATTGTTGTTTACATCGTGAATTAAAAACCGATAGATAGTACTTATCGCATGTTTATTTATCGGAATATAGCGACTGATTTGGCTCAAGGGTGAAAAGCAATAAGTTAAATGTGTTACGGGTTCGATACCCACACATTTCAGATCAACATATACACTTGTCATCGCGTGAAATGAAATAACTATCCTCGTCGCAATTATTCACATAAAAGCGGATATTATATACTTATATATGTAAACACACTCGAAGTGATTGAAGGCGGAATAAGTCGAAATACGAGCTGTTTTAAATAGGTCGCCAAAGAGTCCGCATTGCATCTGATGGAGAGGGCGGTGTAGTCGTAAATATTGATCTTTGGATCTGTCTATGTCTAGTGTACTAATCAATCCGCTCCAATGGTCTAGCAACGGTGTTATACAGTGCTTCGGGTTCGATTTCCCGAAAGCACGCCTCTTTCGATTTGTTTTTCCGCAATTGCGATTTTAGTTGTATTGGAATAGGCGTGATATTGTGAATCTGAAGTGTATGCGTGGAAATTTCATATCGGTACGTTGTCTGATACTTATCTATATTTATTAAATGTTTTTTTAATCATGTTTTGATTTATGGCCGTCGCTGTTTACGAGAAACATGTAATAAAATTATCATTATAAATTTCATTTAATTTTAACTCTAACACACGTGAGATATGATTTAAATTTTGCGTTTGAATTTAATAACCAAGAATTTAAAACTTAATATTTTCCCCCAGCTTTATATGAAAGCTGTACCTCATATTTTATTATTAACACGAAGAATCACCCTTATGAAATAACAGTAGTAACAAAACTCTTAGGTCTCTCAAATCCCTTTTTAGACATATCTATACTAATATTATAAAGCTGAAGAGTTTGTTTGTTTGTTTGTTTGTTTGAACGCTAGGATCTCAGGAACTACTGGTCCTATTTGAAAAATTCTTTCACTGTTAGATAGCACATTTATCGAGGAAGGTTATAGGCTATATAACATCACGCTGCGACCAATAGGAGCGGAGCAGCAATAAAGAACGCTTCAAAATCGGGAACATTTTTTCCTTTTTGTGAGCTTCTGCTGCGTGCGCTGGGGAAACGGTTAAAGTTTTGCTAAAGTAATGTATAACAGAATTGTTCCCCTTTAAAAGTTCTAAAAAAAAGTCCGCGATGTCATATGTCTATCTTTTAAGGTTAGCTAACTATAACGTTTTTTATCTTAAACAAATTTATTTAAAAATAAAGCATTATTTGTGAAGGTGTTTTATAAAGATGATATTAATCCTTATCTAAATAAATACGTTATTCATTACAAGTATTTAATATAAAATAAATTTGCCCTTTACATCATGTGATTCTAATGAGTATGTTAAAAGATATCGCAGTTTCAAAATAATGATCAAGCGCGCAATAATTAGAATCATAATTATGGAATAACAACAGGTGCGATATTGTTAGGGTCAAGTTCCGGACGTTGAATCTTGCGATTCCTCGTTCCCTGGAGATGCTATTAAAACCTCATTTCGGTCTTGAATGATAATAGCGCTCAAGTCGACAACTTTTTTAATAAGTGCGAGTCTCTTCATTACCCTTTTGTATTGGAGTGTGTCCACATTCTCGTTTGTTAATTAGAAGTGCTAGCGTTTCGTAGGTAAAATAGTTACGTGAGTGCTTCAAATCCTGGATAAAACAAACTCATTGTGTTGTTGCTAATAGAAACAAGGTCCCCTGAGTATAATACATAGCATTTCGTGCTATCAGTGAGTTTTGCTATATGCTTTAACAGGAGTTTTCAACCAATATTTACTAATTAGATCTTAATCATGTGGTTGAGTAAAAGATCAGTCGGTTTTCTAATTGGAGGTCGTAAGCGATTGCGTCAGAAACCTTGGCCTCTATCTAGATAAGACACTCTCCTGGGGTCCTCAGCTTCGGGAGCTAAGCCGGAAGCTGTTTGCCTCAGCTAGGTCTTTGCGAAGGTTATGCAATTTTCTACCTTTTGCTACGAAAATTTCCCTAGTACAAACCCTTCTCCTTCCCATCCTTGATTATGCGGATGTCAGCTATCTTGATCTCACTGAAGACCAGTTAAATAAACTTGAGCGACTTCAGAATTTTTGTATTAGAATCATATTTGGTCTTCGCAAATATGATCATGTTTCCGATTTTCGTATCAAGCTCAAGTGGTTACCCATTCGGCTTCGCCGGAATGCTCATATACTTTCTCTTCTTTATAATATCTTATTTGATCCCTTTACTCCTTCTTATCTCAAAAACTGCTTTATATTTCTTAAAAACTCACATTCTAGATCCTTGAGGCCGTCAGAGGACTTGAAATTGAGAATGGCTGTGCATACAACGAGTTTTATGGACAAGTCATTTAGGGTCCAGGCTGTCCGTTTGTGGAATGCCCTTCCGCCTGCAATAAGACGAGCAAAAACTATTCACTCATTTAAAAAACAAGTGAAAGATTATTACCTTTCTCTGTAGTCTATCTTTTCTCCACTCACCTATTTTATATGCTTTATTATATTATATTTGTGTATGTATATTTGTAAATTTATGTTTATTTAATTTATTTTGTATATATATTGTATATGTTTATTATTATTTATTTTTTACTCATGTGTAAGTATATTTATTATATATATCTATATATTATTTATGTTAACTAGTTATAAGTATTTATTTTTATTTTAGTTTTTTTTTTTTTTTTTCTTCCCTCTTTTACTTCTTTCTGAACACTTTATTCTACCCTTCTTATTACTCCTCTCTTATTATCCATCCAAAGGTTGCCTGTAAGAAATTGCTTATAGCGATAAGGCCGCCTCTTGTCTTCTTTCTATAGTTAAGTTTCTTCCTATTATTTCTGTATTATGTACAAGAAAGTGTTAAATAAATAAATAAAATAAATAAGTTTAAGTGATTCGTGATATACTTTAACATTTAATGTAAACAAAATTGTGTTACGATCTAGAGAGCGCAGTTTTGACATTTTTAAGTTTTTTTAAACACAAAATGTCCGTATCCAAAACAAAAGATTAAAAACCTCTAAACGTACTTAGGAACCGTCTCAAAATAACGGAATGAATTATACTTTATCTTCGTATCGCAAGCAAAGTAGATAAAATGACTTGTAAAATAATTAAAATTCATACAAACCGGACAAATTAAATTGTGGCCTTGAAAGTTACGGTCGTAATACACCAGTGTCACTATTAACATCACCGGTTAGTAATTTAGTTTTCAGTCGGTATTATTTGCATCTCTATGATTGATGTTATCGTTGAACTAGTTGATTACTATAATAATATTAACGGTTACGGTTAATTAAATAGTGATCGATATTTAAGCTAATATGATGAAGGTAATGTTTAGATTCTTTAAAATATTTACTGTATGTTCTCCTCAAATTAAGATTTTAGTCTTAGCAAAACGAAATATCTGAAATTTATTACAAACGATCTATAAGTGTTCATTAGCAATAGTGTCTGCTAATTAGTAATATGGCGTTTTGCTACAGTACGAAATGCCCATCGTACTAAACCATAATAAAAAGAAAATGAATTATAAAGTCAGTTATTAACTCAATAAGTTAATTCATCGCTTAACAACTAACAATTGAAATTTGGCGTACCTTCATTGGCTATTCAAAGGTTTGGCGAAGTGACTCAAATGCAGACGTCGTTATCGGTCATTGCACGCCGTTTGCCGAATTGCCCGTTGTTGTGACGCCGAGTAATGTTTACCTGGATTTGTTTTGTTTTTTTTTTTTTCAGCAAAAAGGTCTCCAGCCTTTTTGCCAGATTTCTAGATGTCTGTTTGTTTCCATAGTAAAGCTTTTAAGTAAGATTGAAAAGGAAAATTTGTATTTGGTTATTTGTGGTATTTTACTTTGTAGATTGCACTTTAAAAAATTGAAAATCTTAAATCGAAATTGAGTTTTCATCGTCAATTTTCTTCAGTCAAATGAATCCACTTTTGACAAATAGGATGCAAGTAGGCTTTATCACGTCCACACTGTTGTTCAAAAGAAAAAAAAATTCTAAGCCGTGAACTGGTTGCTTCTTGAACTTGGCACTGTAGCGTAGTTGGCGATATTTCAATCTGTTAGTACGTTGTTTATGTACTTTCAATAGGCGTTGTAAGCATACGGATATGTCTTAATGAAATTTTTAAAAGGAAAATAATGTGATGAGTTATCGGCGCCTGGTTTGAGTAAAAGGGTTCTATTTGGGTTAAAAGTTCAAGGTCGGACAATCATTTCTATGAAATATTTCGAAATGGATATTAAATTATGTATAAGCAAAAATATTTTAGACGCCATAGCAAGTGCACAGTACAAGAATATTCACAACGCAAAAATTGGCAAAGACATATCTAAGACAGAGTGACAAGAGTTGTCAAAAGTAATAAATAAAATAAATAAATAAATACACCCAACAGTCACATACATAGTCCTGACCCCACACTAAGATACGAGTCTTGTATCGTGGGTATCAGAAACTACGACAGACTTCGGTGTCACAAACACCCAGACCCGAAACAAATATATTTTGTGGATCACACAAACATTTGTCTCGGTGCGGGGATCGAACCCGCGGCCGCCCGTTTCGCAAGCTGGTGTCTAGCCAACTGCGCCACGGGGCTGTCATGTACTAAACGAAACATTTTTCTATTTAACACTTTATTGTACACTTATAAATTATAAGTAAAAAATAACATTATAATACATTATTTACTATGAATTACAACAATAACAAAATAGGGCATTTTAAATAAGTTGGTACTCATAATCATAAAAGTCGTCACCATTCATAGTGATTGTGTCCGCAATACACAGATATCGTACTAACGGTCTTATAGAATAGTTACGTGAAAACGAGCTGTGAAAGCAATACTTGATTTAGATCTGAGACATTGTATTAAATTTCTAAAGATTTATGAGGTAAATTATTTCTATAATTATAACTTTTATGTGATATTTATGTCGGCTTTGGTGTGTTGTTCTCATATTTGGATGGTCATTTGGATGGTTGAGTAAATTGAAATTATAGAAGTCCCGCATTGCAACACATCTTTCTAAATGTTGATTTAAATGAACGTAAAAACGAGTAATTTATCTGTTGTTAAACCAATTAAAATCTCCAGAATTAATAATAATTATTGGATCTTAAATGAATAGACTTGGTACAATGGATAGTAAAGATACCTTAGCCTAAATATTTGATACTACAGAAGTCCCCACTCAACTTTTAAAGCGAAATTATTCGCATCTAATTAGCCTTTATGAGCTACGCTAACGTACAAAAGACTGTCAGTTAAAAGAAGAATGATCATGTTCAATAATCATAAATGTTTCCATCCTACAGGCGATTCAAAAACAACAACAAACGGCAAAGACGACGAGAATGGCGGCGATGACTCCAAAAGCGATAAGGTGAAGGCTGAAGCGGATTCTAAAAAGGTAACATTAACAACTTTCATTAGCTGTCATTTGCTTTCACAGCTTCATGCACATTGGATAGTTTGTCGATGGTCCAGTGTCTCACTTTAATATGCGACCTCATTACAACAAAACATCTTGGCGACATCCCAAAATAACAAAAAAGAAGCAATTAGCCGTGGGTTCTCGTTGCAAATGCACAGTTAGATCATTAAAAGTAATAGACTATGTTAACTTCTAGGGGTTATTGAAAACTTTCTAAGTCAATTCCCTCCGTTAAACCATTTTTACCTTTGGACACCTCAGTAATTGTAGACCCCTTGTTCAAATATACTGGTCTATTCACTTGGCACCCAATAACAAATGATGGTAGCGCAAGCGAAATTTCCTTTTCCTTGGGAATTTTCAGATCGCTTTACACTTTAAGGCCTTACACATTTGCATATAAAGATTGTACTTGGATACTTTTTATCCTGTTTGTATTGTTAAGTCGTTCCACGCTCACGAAGTCACAAGCATAAGCTAGCTAAAAACCATTCTTAACTAACAAAAATAAGTTTTAGAAGTACCAATATATAAATTGTTGGGCCACTTTTATCACTTATTTGTTGTATCATTTAAAAACATTTAATCATCAAAGCTCAACAAACGATAGCGATGACGAGTCTTTTTGCTCGGTCGTTGTGATCGTTTTAATCAGCAAGAGGTTTGGTATACTTACTTTAAAATCATCATTCATAGTGTTTTTGCTTGCTTCATTCATACAATTACTCACTTTATGTATTGGATTTTGAAGGAGTTAGTTTAAATCATAAAACTAAGTTGTACATTTTCTTCAAACTTCTAGAATACAAATGTCATAATAGACTGTTTTGTTAAAATTTTTATGTTATCATTACTCTAATGATGCAGAAGATTATTTAATGAATATACATTATTTTATCAGTGGAAGCTATAAACAGCTGAAGTGATTGCATCGAGTGATTTAAGTTTGTTTTCTTTCACCACTTGATACTCTATCTAGACGATAAAGCACTTACTGTCAGATGTAGTGTACTCGATTTTACGCATATTTTAATCGTATAGTTTGGTACAAATAAAATTTCATCTGCTACAAGTTATGATTCGTAATATCCATATTGTAATTAAAAGTAATCAGTTTCGTCTTTTACGCTTTTGCGCTTCAACCGCTGGACCGATTTGAAATACTTTATGAAGTTGTGCCCTGGCGTAGCCGTAAAAAATCTAATGTTATATTGCCCAAATAGAAATAACTGATCTAGCTAAATGAAATTTCGAAAAGGAGCTGTTCTAAGTGCCAATCGTGACTAATCTTTCTCTTCGTCTTCGGCTACCCAGAAAGTCCGAAATGCTTGTGAGAGCACCGGATATATTTTACTCGCTATGATGGCTAACCATCGTAACGTTATATGGATTAGGCCTATTGTGTGTATTGTTCAAGATTAAAATTGTTACTATTATTTTCAAACCTAACAATAAAAAGTTTAGTGTACCTACTAACACATCGAAAAAAGTGAATGACGTTATGACTAACAAATCTACTTGCTCCGCGTGGTGGGTACTTATTCATAACAGATTTACAGCCCTTACAATACAAATAGTTTTCACTCATAAATAAAGTTACTTTTAGTTAATTTTAAATTGGCTTAGAAACCATAGAGATACAAAAATATTAAACATCAAAAAACCATTAATGAACAGGAGGAGAACGGTGAAACTCATGATGATGATGAAAAAGATGATGTAAAGTCCAACGACAAAGGCGCCAAGAAACCAGTGCCCAAGAAGAAACCTAAGAAAGAGGTGCGTACAATGTATCGTACAGAACTAGCTTGTACCTGCGACTTCGGTGGCGTGATGAAGCTGTTTGAAAAAAAAAAACTAACTTAGGAGTAAAAGTATCCTTTGTGCTAACTTTATTCACGATTCATGATTGATCTGGTTCGACACCTGATCACGGGAAAGATTCCGACTGGGTGTGATAAGTGTGATTGCTATTATTGCCGGACTTTCGCTCCGCCGAAATATAACGTCGAAAGGCATTTACAATCTAGTCCCACACTTTTAGAAGTTATGTGTGAATTCATAATATATCACGCAATGAAACCAAGAAGGTATAAATCAGAACGTAAGTATAATATAAGATATAATATACAAATGCCCACTACGCTCCAGTGTGAGCTAAGGCTTAAGCCTGACCAGCAGTTTTACGGAAGTATTCTTGAATGGAAGACCGGAAGACTACCTGGAACCGTCGTCTTGACCAGTGGCTGATTAAGTTGTTTAGTTTTTGGTCCCGATTCTTGGCATTTACTGACGATTAAGGTTGCGTCTTTGGCCACCTTTAACCTCTATATTTATGGGGTTTGGTAAGCCAGTAGTTTTATATATAAGTGGACCATTGTTGATTGAAGTAATACCTACAGACACAGTTTGGTATCTATTGTAAGTCCTACTGTATTTCCTGTATACATGATCTAGTGGTATCTTAGAGATATCGAGACCTCTTAAATCCGGTTTTTAACAAAGGCAAAATGATATGGCCTTATAACAGGATTCCTGGTTAAGAAAACACCGTTCCTAGCTTTTAGATATTTAATCTGACTCTAATATTTCCCTGGTCACATAAAGTCAGCACATTATCTACCAACATCAGCCAAGGCATATATTGCCAATTTTCTCATGTGATTCTTTTATCACCGATCTTGAGATATTCATAAACTTGCCCAAAGTTAATTCTGGTTTTGAAAGTCATTGAATTCTCACCAGCGTGTTTAATGGAGGAACATCAACATGGCGCAGGAACTTTAAAACTTTGTTTATATGTATAGGACACCGAAGAAGAAGATGAAGAGGAGGATGAGGAGGAGGAGGAAGAAGATGAAGAAGGTGATGAAGTTGATGATGAGGACGAGAAAAAGCCAGTCAAAGAAAAGTAAGTGCTTATTTAAGACAAGTTTAGAGTTGTTGTGTACTTAGACCACAATGTTGAATGTAATTTCAATAGACAGGTAATTCATCAGATCTTAAGAGCGTATAAACACCGCGCGGCTCGCCGAGTTTAGGTAAATGCGCCGAGTGTCGATGCAGCGACGAGCGCGCGCGCCGGTTCTTACTTATTACTCAAAATATCAAATAAAATGAAATGAAATCATAATTATCGAATATGTATAGTGTCAAATACATCACTTAGATTAATTCCTTTTAAAGTTTAATTAATCACATGTTCGGAAAGCAGAGGTAATGGCAAAAATATTTTCGACGCAAATTTCGATGGCGTAGCGCAGAGCGATACGTCCTCTCCTTGGAAGGCCTCGCGGCGGTGTGATTTGAACTGGCCTGGGCGCGGCGTTTTATAGCACATTTTAAAATATTCATAAAAAAATAAAGAAATAAAATTTCTTCAAAACAAAAATTCTACGTTTTCAAGTACACGTTCTTTTATTAAGGAAAGTTGTTATTTTGTTAAATTGAGTATCATACAGGGGTAAAAAAAAATGCTATAGTAACAGTAATTTCCCAATATTTTGAATGCCTTAATTTTTTTTTTACTTGAATATGCAATCTAAATCTTAAAATGTTTTTAACTAACTATTTGCTTGGGGATATATACAATTCAACAAAATTTTATTTTGATTAAATATATTATGAATTAATTCGAATTTTGAGCCTCGAAAATGACTCTAAAAGTGAATTTATGACAACCTTAGCTCAGTTATCTTGTTATCTATTAAAATTTACGCAAAAATCTTAAAATGTTCTTAACTAACTTTTTAGATGACAATATTCTCTATAATAATTGGTAATTAAGGTATTTGTACGATGGGTCTTTCATCCACTTTAAGGGCTTCGAAAAGTACTGTTTTTGCCGAAATATGTATAAACCCTCTTAAAGGTTCTTACTTCTTAGTGATAAACTTTGAATTTTAGATTCAACATTGAGTTTATCACCGCTCATTGGAAGCAATTAATGTATGCCGGATTCTTACCGATTAAAAATTCTATGGTAGTCTCCTTCTGCCGTCTCGCCAACACGCACTAAGCCAGCGTGATGTACTAAGATATAAGGGCTGAGTAACTCTTTGCACTTTGAAGGTTCTAGCGGCCTTTTGAACCTCTTGACGGCAGCCTAGGAGTTTCGTAAAAAAAATGTAAATAACTTACTTAACTGTTGACTTTCGTATGTTAAATAAGACTTTAACAAACGTTTGAATTTTCAAAATTATCTATGTAGTGATTAAAAATGCATATTTATTGAATCATAGGGTTAAAAAGCCTGTAAAGAAAGCGAAAGACCCAGAGGACGATGGAGAGGACGAGGAAGGCGACGAGGAGGAGGAAGAAGAGGAAGAGGAGGAGGAGGAGGAAGAGGCGCCGAAACCCAAGCCCAAAAAAGAGGTATGTATCTACTTGTGTAGTGTGTCAACGATAGAAATATCAGAGGTAAAGATTGGCACTTCACCATTATTTTTACAGCCATGATCGACATTTGATGACAGCCCCGTGGTGCAGTTGGCTAGATACTAGCTTGCGAAACGTTAGGCTGTGGGTTCGATCCCCGCACCTAGATGGGTGATCTACAAATATTTGTCTCGGGTCTGGGTAATTGTGAAACAGAAAAAGTCTCTCCGAGGTATCTGATACCCATGACACAGGTCTTATTACCTTGCGTGGGGTCTGAGCTATGTATGTGACTGTTGGGTGTATTTATTTATTTATAACAATAAGTACAACTGGAATCATTTCGCGTTTTTGTATACTATTCCAATAAATTATGCTTTTATCCAATACACATCTTGTGTACTGCAAAAACATTTTATTTCGTTTCAAAGAATCCAATATACGGGTCAAGATTCGGCAAGTGGAGTTAGTTGGTCAAGTGTGGTATTGAAAGTAACGTTCTGAAATAGAATTTGCTTATCTTATTACGGCCGGATGTTTTTCGAGTACATATGAAAAAAGTGAAACTGTAGGGTGTAATATATTGTACATTAGTGAGAAGTCTATGAAAAGTAAAACAGCTGGTACGACCCTGATCCGAGGTCCTATTGGATGTCAGCGAAATAAAATCACTAGGCCAACATGGAGAACTAGGGCTATTTTAGTTTTAAGAGAACGCATGTATGGCCTGATATAGCAATCGAAGTAGAAGTTAGCGAAATTAAAAAAAAAAGGAATTTTAACTTCTTAACCCTGAATATAAGAGGGTAAAACATATATATAATACTTAAAAGGATTAATTATGTTTTTAGTAAAAAAAATGAGATATTTGACTGCCTCGTGGTCAAGCAGCAAATGCATGTGCCGTTAGTTTTTGTTGTCCCGGGTTAGATTACTAAGTTAGACAAAGTGTCACAAATGGCGGTCTTATCACTGTCAGCGATTCCGTCCAGGCAACCGTTAGATTGACTAGTAGAGAGATCGGTGGCATACAGTGGGTGTCACAATTTATTTTTTATATTACTATAATAAATGTTGTTGTTGCAGCCAACAGAGCCGCCAGTTCCGTTGCCGGCGGGCAAGGGCATACCCCTCGGCCACATCAGCAACGTGGAGGTGTCGCTGTCGCGGTTTAAAACTCAAGACCAGAAGATATTGCACCAGTATTTGTATGGGGTGAGTTGGTAACTATTCGTAGCTACGTCCATAAATATCTTGCTACTATTTGTATCTTTCATGCTACTGTAGGTAATTTTTCTAACAGAAAAATCAAGAACGCACTGCGATCTATGAATTAAATTTAGAAACTTTCAGTACATAGTAGTTCACGCTAGGAATGAAATGAATATCTCGTAATTAAGCTGCTACAGTGAATCGCTATAATTTTTTTCATTAAGTATATTGACAACTTTTTTTATTTTCTAGCAACTATGTTTGGATCGTAACGTGAAACGGAACATCAAAAAGTTCAAAGGCTACGAATGGGCAATAGGCTCCACGGAATACAAGGCCAAGTTAGAAGAGACCGCCAAAATGGAGCCCAAACAGCTACGCACCATGTGTGAAATGCTCGACTTGGATAAGAAAGGTATGAAGTAATCGCTTCTTTTCGAAGGTTCGTTGTTTACTTTGAATTGTCACATAGTTGAATGGAGAAGGAAAATCTCTTAAAATGCACAGCTGAAAGCGTTGAGTAATTTCTTGTTACTAGTTCTGTAATTTCGTGCCTAGCCTCTTTCAGTTGTAGAAGAGGCATTTACATGGCCCCGTAGTGGATCATATACGAGGTCATAATCTTTAGCCCATATACATCCCATCGCTAGCTATGGGCCTTCTCCACTGAGTTGGTTTAGGCTTTAGTCTACCCCACTGGCCGAGAGCAAAATGAGCTGATATAGTAGACAAGGCACGAGTTATAACATGTGTACTTGTGCAGGCGGTCCGTCGGAGCTGTCGGCGCGGCTGGTGGGGTTCCTGCAGCAGCCGGCCGCCAACTCGCCGCACGCGCGGGGCGTGGCTCGCCCGCCGCCCACGCCCGCGCCCGCGCCCGGCGGACGGCCCCGGAGGTCCGCCGCCGTCAAGGTGCACAACAGAGGTACATACACATTACAAGATTCTATGTTACAATTTTAACATTTGTTTAGTTATCAATATTATGAGGTTTTATGAACTGGCTCACTATTACTAGGTTGTATGTTGCAATTTTAGCACTTATTAAATTATCAATGCAATGAGGTAAATAAGTGTTAAAATTGTAACATAGAACCTTGTAATAGTGATACAGTGATTTATATTCATCTCCTTGTAACATAAATTCTGTTGATATATCTGTTAATAATTGTTATTAATAGTAATTAATTTAACCAGGCTGAATGGATTAATTCCTTGGCCTTTCATACATATGTCACTTTATGATTTTTTTTTTTTATAGAGAATAAATACTTAACACAAGACAACAGAGCATGCGGGCTTTATTTAATTCCCAATCAGGCAAATTACTTATCAACACAAATTTTTCTTACACAAATATTTAGTGGTCTTTAAACTCTAAAGGTTGTTGTATTGTTACATATGCATTTTAGATTCTATAGATTGGACAAAAAAGAGCTGTAACCAACCTGATAATACTGATACTATATGTATTACATGATAAATGTCTGCCAATTGTCTGGTGTATTGTATTGCATAATAAATTAATCAAGTAATCTGATTAGTTAACATAACCATATATTTCCAAATAAAAGTGTTTTATGTAGTACCAAACATTTGTCTTTTATTTGCAGGTTACTCTGATGAGGAGTATGAAACTGATCCTGAAACAAAAGTCAAAGGCCCCAAGCCCAACAAAGAGGGATCTGAGGATTCAGATGTAAGTTTTATACCATTTAGTATGGCTAGGTTTCCCATTAATCACTTGAATCGAATAATTGACATAATCATTGATGCAAATCTAAATCTTATTCTAGTAAACAGATTGCTATACATAATTCTAAACACTTAAATTTTCGTTAATAAGTTTAATTTTTCATTTGTAATGATTTTGAAAAAGCTTCAGTATTAGTTTAATTATAATAAAATAGCATTAATGAGTGTCTGACATATCTCCAAGAGTCTTGTACCAAGAAGGCTTGTTAGATGTATATGTGTGTGTACTATGTGAGTATATTGAGAATGTTGAATAGGGCTCTATGTCGCAGGGCTCGTTCAACCCGAGTGCGTCGGAGGAGGCGGACTCGGACTTCGACCCCGAGGCAGGCGAGAGCGGCAGCGGCGGCGTGCGCAAGCGCAAGTCCACCGGCCGCCGCCGCTCCGCAGGCAAGCCCGCCAAGCGCAGCCGCAAGCCGCGCGGGAAGAAACCCAAGGTACGCAAGCTGTATTATTACAAACTGCATGGCTAGTGCCCATTTTATAGTAGCCTCTATGACTAAGTTGGTTAGTTGTATCTAACCAACTTTGCCTTTGAAACGTGAGACTAAGGGTTAAATGCCCACTATAAAACATAAGAGTGTAAATATCATCATCAACAGCCTTTCACGTCCACTGTTGGACATAGGCCTCTCCCATGGCACGCCACTGGGCTCGATCTTCGGCCAAAAAAATAAAATAATTAATAATTTATGTAATTATCATAAAATATTTATTTCAACGACTGCAACAGCATGTTTTTGTCGTGTACCAATATTTACATATTTTTGTGAGAAAAAAATGACACTTAGTTTTCAATACACATAATACTTTCATTTTATTGAATAGTTATATACATAGCTCCGAATATTGTTATAATTTAACATGTATCGACAGGGCAAACCGGGACGAGGACGGTGGGCGAAATCGGAGAGTGAAGAGGACAGCGAGAAGTCTGAGAGTGATAGCCAGGGTGAATCCGGAAGTGAAGGAGAGGAATCTGATGTAAGTTCATTTTTATCATACCTTACCTTTCGAATTGATTAATTATCAAAATGATAATTATCGTTAATCAGGCTCACATCTTCTCAAATAATAAATTTGTCAATGTGGTTTGAATTTGTATGTTTTATATCAATAAATAATATCATTTAATTATTTTTTGAGGCCATCAGTAAAGTTTGTAATAAATTTCCAGCTGAAGGTAAAAGTATAGACAGTTTAAATATTTTATAAAGTATATTATATTTTAAGAAAAATCGAATATAAATATGATCAATTGTACTACAGGAGCCAAAAGCGAAGCGAGGCAGGCCGTCGGCGGTGGCGAAGGGCCGCAAGGGACCAATGGCTAAGAACGCCAGCGCTAAGGCAACGCCAGTCAAGCGGAAAGCGCCAACGCCGCCAGGTATATTCTTAAAGATTCTTGTAATGCTTCTTTTATTTGTATACAGAAAGAAACAAAAATGATGAAAATATCCAAATGCGTCACATCTTGACATAATTTATATAAAACAAATATGGGCTAGATGATTCATGGTTTGCATTTACACCATGGTACAGTATTGGAATTCAATTTAAAGCAAACAAATTTGATTTAATTTGTATTTATGAATGAACATCTACAGTCCAACATTGTCAATTCATGTTTGCAAAACTTTTTATTACAATAAAATTCTTATTTAGAATTATATGTAATCAATTCATCAACCCATCTTGATATTATAAAGAACATTTTACTAAGAGGTATGTTGTACTATTGATTTAGGTAAGAAAAAGGCGGCGCCCAGCAAGTCTGTAGGCAGACCGTCGAAGAAGAACAAGAAGGCGTCATCAGAGGAAGAGTCTGGAGAAGGCAGTGAGGAAGAAGAGGAAGAGGGTAGTGAGGAGGAGGACAGCGGCGAGGAGTCTGACGCGCCCGCAGACAAGAAGGCAAAGCGGCCGCCCACTGTGAGTACTAGTATCTAGTATATTCACACCATAGACTAAGTGGCCATAGACAACAGTCTCAGTAGAGTTTTTGTTGAGGTAGTTCAACCTTTATAAGTAACAGATGAATAAGCGTGTATACATCAGGCTATCGCCGTCCACTGCTGAACGTAGGGCCTGCCCAAGAAAGCACCCACCAGCCCGTTTTTACTTGTATCTCTAGTATTATCACATCATAAGACAAGTGATTATAGGGAATACAGTCTCTGTAGAGTGTTAGCTAAGGTAGTTAAGTAGCTAACTTTTACGAGTAATAGTGTGGCATTTTTTCAAGCCTTGAGTAGGATTTATATTGATGACTTTTAGTTGGTATATTTAAAAACTAGATGAAGATTAATGGGTCAATGTTAAATAGTTTAGTCATTATTTGTTCTTGGAAAATTAAGTATATATTTTCTCTTTAAATTGTAATATTTTTTGCTGTGTACAGGACGAGGAGATAAAGAAATACGTGAAGCAAATCCTTGAGGGTGCCAATTTGGAGCAGATCACGATGAAGACTGTGTGCAAGCAAGTGTACAGCCACTACCCAGAGTTCGACCTCGCGCACAAGAAGGACTTTATCAAGGCCACAGTCAAGTCGGTGAGTGTCTATACTTGTATATAATATTTTACACTATTTTAATACTTTTTTGTTCTTATGCTTAGGTGGGTTCTTTAAAGGAAAAGTGAATGTCATAATATGACTTAATGTCACTTATATTATAAGATGGCATTTAAAAGTGGGATTCATAACATCATCTCATGCTACTCATTATTGCTGCCATGCTATTTAAGATATATGAATAAATAAATAAAGATGCCTTTTAGAAGACTATTACTCTCACTCCGTCTGTGTGAGATATTGTATAGTATGCAAGTGTTGATAATTTCAGATTGATCTATGAATCATTTAGCATTGAAAATATGAAACGAATGGATAGATAGACATCATCCAAAGTTGAGACTTTCTCCACTTTGTTGGGAACATTGTGGAAAATTTTATACTCCAGATATTAAATAGACATCAGAAAAAAATCACTTACCACTGAAAAATATATTTGCATGTATATCTGTTCGTTCTGCACAGAGCATGTTAGTTTATATTATTTTGACTTATTTTTTTTGTTTTTGTTTGTTGCAGTGTATTTAAGATGTTAGGCGTTAAGGGAGGAGTGTAGATGTCTACATAGTATACCTATAGTTTATAAAAGGACATAGTTATATATTATTACAATAATAATATATTATGAATAAAATAATAAATAAACTGAATTGAAGTGGAACGGATAAACACCCGCTTTCATTTATAAGGTAGACATTTTGCTTATTATTATTTTGCATGTTGTTTTTTTATTATTGTTTTGCAATCATCACTTTATGGATACAACCACATAAATTGATTATTTTTGAACGGAATATATTGATAAGTCAATATTATTTTTTAATATCATTAGATATTTAAGATCTATAACTCTGAATGTTTCATCAATGATTTCAAATATAAAATTATATTTATAATTGAAATGAAACTCTTACTTCAAGCAAATATATCTCCTACATCACTATTTGTTAATGTTTACATAGTGTATTACCGGCTATCTTCGCCCAATGGTCCCGAATCAATAAATAAATTTGGTCCATGTACCTACAATTATATAAACATGGCATACTCAGTGAAAGATTGTGCAAAGATGGCCTCCCAACTGTAAAATTGGTTTTCAACGTAGCTGCCCACTGGCGGACCTAGCCTTTGCGTGATCGAATAGCTATTGAAGTGCGTTTGTTCCGCAGCTCATATCATCGTGAGCAGTGACCGTCGGCGCCACACTAGTGCAGTAAGCTACACAGTTTAAGCAGACTTAGGCTAATGGCGAGGTGTGGCGAGTCCGCGTCCGTACGTGTCCGTATCCGCGGATATCCGCCACGTGTCCGCACGTATCCGCCGCGTGTCCGCCGCAGCCGGCGCGTTGTATTTTTTACTGATATGTTGGACGGGCGCCGGGCGAAGCAGCGCGGGCCTATGTCATTTTATGTTGTAGGAATAATTCCCCCTAGACTAAGGATAACCGAGTAATGTAGGTGAAGGTGTTTTGTTTTCACTGTGCCTATGAGACTCAACGTGTCAATCGATATTCTTTATTTTTCTTGTTGACTTATAATTTAGTTGGGTTCGCAGCTCCCGATTTAATAGAGTTCACGATTTATTTTTGTATTTAAAATTTGTAAGGAGACATGTTTATTTGTGTATTGATGAACTTTCAAACAGTATTTACTTAATACGAATTGGCGTCTCTTGTATAAAAAATATCGTTTATTGTTAATTTGTTCGAATGGGGTTTTCGGGATGTAAGCTTATTTTTTTAAAGTAAACGTAGATTGTAAAAGTTTCGCGCAGTCTGACACTATCGCAAGAATAACATACTATATTTGAATAAGATTGTAGTAAGGTGTACTTTTAAGAACGTGTAAATACACAGTACTTGCAATTTTTGGGGCTGTTTTGCAAAATTACGGTCATATGCTATCATAATAATATCGATGAAATTAAAATATTTTTCGTATAAAAAATTCGTGGGATCTACAGAGCACGGAGCCCTTCCGACCGCGATTATACTATTGATTGTTATGTATTAAATAACAAAATAAATTATACCATAATTAAAATGTTTCAACGCAGCTACAATAATAACGGAAGTGCCTGTGTGCTGTAGAGACAGCGAATAAGTCCCAAATTGTAAATTTCGTTTGGATAAGTTAGCGTAACTCGACCGTTTCTATGTGTTCATTTGTACGCGGTAGACATTGGTTCGTCTCACTTTGTATACAGACGCAGTGCAATACTTAGTACGGACGGGTCGGCTAGCACCGGCCGGGCGTCTACATGTCCGTGCGAACACGTTTCTCTGTTACATTCAATTAGAATAAGTTGGACCGCTTCATTCACGTTTAGGTGCTTATAGCATTGGGAATTTGATAACTGTGGCCGAAGTCGCTAAATCCGTGGGTGAGCTATATAGTAATAGGCGGGTGCGGCCGAGTGTGGACTCCGCCCAACGCCTCTCGCGGTACAAACTGTATCGCGGGACGCATTGCCACGTCTCCGTCGGTACATGGCGTGTCCATCACTTGTGACGTCACCGGTCTCGACACCCGGCCGCACCCAATAGCAATAAGATAGTTCTTAATCAACATTAAATGTGTATTTGTGAATTTTTAACCTAATTTCGGTTGATGTTTCTTTATAAATGTGTAAATGGCTGAGATCTGTAGCGATGTAGTGACACGGAGTGATAGCGAGTGACTGGTTCCCCATTTTACAATTGAAATATAGATAATAAAGTAAATAAAAGTTTGATATGGTCTCTTTTATTTTTACACCCCTATTATAATTTAGGATCATGTAGTATGAAAATACCACTGTCTTGTTAGTCTATGGTGTTCTATAACAGATAGTTTGAATTTTTTTTTCTTTATCTAAAACATGAGAAATTGAAACTACAATTGTCGAACAAAGTATTGGCTTTACTTGTTTTTGTTGATGTATACGTAAAATTAATTAAAAACAATTGTTAATAATATTCTTTTTATTAGTATTAGATGTACAGAAATATACAAAATATATAAAAATGTACATGATGACTTATAATACAAGAAATGGCATTAACTACAAATAATTATTCTAATTCGCCAAAACGAGATTCGATTGGACGGATTTAACGACTGTACATTTTATTAGTGAATGTTATGAATGACCTTTATATAAGGGAGTATTTTTCTATTTCATTTATATATTCTGTCTGTATAAAAAAATAGTTCATGTATTCTCACACGCGTTACAATTTCTTATAATAAATTAATATTTCAATTGAGCATTTCGTTAGTGTACTAGTTGCTATAATATGTTATAATACAAAAATACATAGTTCGTTTAAACCATTTTAGAGTTATCACATAAAATTATATTACTTTTGTACATTAGTTAGTCTTGCATTGAGTTATTTAATTAGTGGAAATTAGTTACCGGCGTATAACGGGAAGTAGGGTTGTATACAAATACGAAATTCTGGAGTCATTTTCGAGGGGCTAAATTCAGTTTGGAAGACCATTAATTTTATAAAATAATTTAGCTACCCAAATAGGTTAATATTCCTTTACAAACAGTCCATTCCAATACAAACCAGTACATGGTGAAAATATTTTGGAAATTGCTTTTAGTGATAATAAAAACAGCTCTAGATTACTTAATCTTTTCCACCGTACTTTTTATCGGTCACCGAAACATCACACAGCGAGATAATTCCTCACAAATTCCATATACAAAAATTAAAGCTTAGTCTCGGGCTTGGGGGCTTGTTTCCTGAAGGCGTGTATCCTGCGCGGGCGTCCGGCCGGACAGGCGGCGTACACGTCGTGTCCGTCCGGCCGCGCGTCCGGGTGGCGGTGGTACGGGAGCCCCTCGCCGTACGTGGGGCTCTGCAGCTGCGACGCGGCCGACACGTTGGAGCGCCGGTCGCTGTCGTTGTCGTCGGCGCTGTCCACGTCACCTGGTGGAAGGATGTTAGTGATTGTAGGTATAATCGATAGACACATCACTGTTTAATAGACGTAAGCAGGGGCTGTAGAATGGTAAGAGATGAATAACTTGTTTTCGCTCTTCGACATAAAAAAATTATATCATCATTACCATCAGCCAAAAGAAGTCCACAGCTGGAAATAGCTTTTTTTGTTCTCGCGGAGAAAGCTGTTTATGGCTCTACTTCCTGCCAGCCCCAGAGAGAAAAAATAATAGAAGTGTTGCTTCATTGTTAGTTAACGTATGAGATACAATTTATTTAGAATTTCTTAAATATTCTATTTCCTACACATCTGCTAGGAACGAAAATTTGATAAAGGTGTAAACAAAAGCATAAGGCCATAACTAGTATAGATATTTAGTTACCGTCACTGCTATTATTGCTGGGTACATGAGCATCTCTCAATCTCGGCCTTCTTCGCCAATAGCGGAACTCTCGAGGCAAAGTGTACGACCGAGGCAGCGAGATCTGAAACATACAACATGATTATATATTTCAATATTTTTTCAATATTCTAGTCTTATTTCAATATTTTTTTTCTATACACTGCTGCTACAATCCTAGTGCATGAAGCAATAGCTTGCACAGAAGTGAGCAACGAAGGTCTATTTGGTCATCATTTAGTTAACTATCGAGGCTTTTAGTTCCAGTAAAATGTGGTTTAACTTCTAAAGTTTGTGAATAGAAAAAGATTTACCCTTCTTATCAGGCAAAAAAAATTGATTATAAGTAACCATACCCACAAAAAAATTACTGGAGCAGCTAGATTTTATGGCATATCAAAGTAAAATTTCCTTCTGAAATAATTGGAAGTTTTAATACTTCTATTAGGAATACTGAAGGTTAATTGTTACCTGGCTGTCGATGTCGCTGGGCGGCCTGGGCGTGTCCCTGGCGGGTCCCTCGGGACTCGACTCCTCGCCGCTGCTGCCGCCCGCGCCCTCATCCTTCTTTCGGTTGCTGCACACAAACAATCACATATACTTACTATAACAATGATATATACTCTTTGTTTTATGCCATATATACAATGTCATATTCCATAAATTTTCTTTGGGATTATAATGGATAGGAAATATCAACTCTAAAAAATAATACATAAGTATTTTGCTTTCAGATCAGTCATGATAATTTTGTTATTTCAATTTTTAACTGAAAATGTTTAATTCTGTAGTTACAATAATGAGCGAAACAATTTTTTTTATATGCAGTACGAAATTTATCATAAGCCTTAAAAAAAACTTGAAGAAGAATTACTTACGCATACGGCGGCCCCCAATGGCAGCACACCTGCCGATTACACCCTTCTAAATAATGCGGCGCCAGCAATATCTCGGGCGTCCTACATCTCTGTAACTTCCTCATCTGCTGGTCCAACTTCTTGCCCCCCAGCCCCGGGTACTGGAACCTCTCGCAGTTCTGCCCATACTGGTTACAGCCCTCGTAATTATTCCTTATATTGTCTATACTTTGGACATTAGCTAAAGCGTTGTGTAAAGCCGATACATATTCGTCTTTACCCTCGTACTTGTACTGATTGCTCTCACAGTACCCAGAATACTCCCCCATTTGTCTATGCTCCTCGGGGTAGATATTATTCTGGGGTATCCGAGGCTTGTCTATGGCGTTGTCGTAGTTGTTACTCGAATCCGCCATGTAATTCCCAGGGCTGTTGTTCAATACGTTTCTGGGGCTTCCACAACTGCCTTCGTAGTTTCTAGTCTCTAAATAGTTGGGTGACCGTATCGGAGTCCTATCATTGCGGATATTGGCTGGATTCTCGTAGAACGTTCGTGAATTGTCGTATCTGTTCGTCAGTCTTCTCATTTTCAAATCGTTCAAATCAGCGTTGGTAGTTTCGTTGTTTTGGAAATTGGAGATGTTGAAATCGGGCTTGATTTCTGTGTATGTGGGGTACATGTTGCAGGTGTGGGGTAGAACGGGGTAGTTTTGGTAGGAGTGGGTCATTTCTATGCTGGGCCAGGCTGGTGGTTCCGCGTGAGTTTTCGCCCTGGGTATGGGCTGGCGTTGCAAGCTGCTGTATATCTCCTCGGCTGCTACTGGTGTCGTCTTCGCAAGTTTCCCCTGCTTTATCTCTTCCTCGATCACCCGTAACTCTGCTAACTGCTTTTGTTTCTTTTCCTGCAGTTTTTGCTGTATATTGACGCGGGAACCCACGCTTGAACCTTCGTTCTCTGATGACCCACCCTGTGAAATAAAAAAAAAAATACTATAATTTTAATTGCATAATTCTTTTATGATCATCATCAGCCTGTCTCATGTCCACTGCTGGAAACTGCCACCCCCCCCCCCCCCCCCCGCCTATGGCACCCAACTAGGCTCGATCTTCGATACGCCTCATTCAAGTGCTACCAACCAACTTGCGTTTATTATATATATGACACAATTTAATAATATAAGGTCTTCCACCACTCTGACCTAGTTCGTTGGCAAACTCACAGACGCTTATATATTTGTAAGTGGAAAATAACATACATGATGGTTATGGGCTGTGGGGAGAGGTCGTCTCCAGAAGGCCGCGGCTGGCGCTGCCGGTGGAGGCACGAACGACGTCGGCTTCTTCTTCTTACGGCCATTTGCTGCACTGGTATAATAAATAGTATATGTAAATGAAATAGGCTTTATCCCTCAAAGGGGTAGACTTATGTGAAGTCCGTATCCCCTACTTCACTCAGTCCAACATAATAGAGGGCCAGTCTATTGGCATTTTTTGGGCACATTTCTAAATTCTATGTTGCTACTGACAATTTTCTTATTCAAAATCATATTAGTATATTTGCCTTCCCGAGACTCGAAATGGGCTCTCTAGATCGCACTGCACATGATTGTGCCGCAAGATAACGGACTAGTCCAATATATTATAGTATACGATATATAATTCAGTAGACTGTTTATTAGTCCTAAAACATCAAGTATATTGCCACGAGAACGCGAGACAGTTACAAGGCTGTAGCATCATTTATAGATTGTATATCACAAAGATAAACACATTTGTTGCAAGGTTAGTTCGCACGGATGATACAGCATGAGGTTCTATGAGAAGTTATATCGTTGGTTCGACAATATTAAAAAAACATCACTTACCTGTTACATACTGGGTTCGAGAAGCGACAGTTAAAAACCCCCGGTATAGTAGCGTTGTCACCTTGGTTTGCCTGTTTACCTGGGAATGAGACATAAGTATTACTACTACAAATTTTCTCTAATATATTATTAATTTATATAGAGTTAGTCGTTCTTACCTTGTTGATTTTCGCCTAGCATGTATCCAAGTCTTCGAACATGGAAATACCTGTAAATATATTATTTCTCGATTTATGTCATGATGTTGAAATTTGTTACTTGATATGGGATACTATCATACTAATAGTAAATGTGGAGAACGGTTTGCAGCAAATTATGGTCGATTGAAGTAAATGACTTGAGTATATTTTAATCAAAAGTTTTTAAAAATTGCTTAGGTGTGTACTCCGCTAACCCGCACTAGGCCAGCGTGGTGGACTTATATAAAACCTCTCAATTTTTGAAAGGCAGTGGGACGTATATGGGGTGATAATGATCACCGAGCTAGTATTGATGTACCTATATTCAGGTCCAAACCATCACTTGTATAGAAGCAGTGGAAATACCTGTACTATTAAATCTAAACCCTCAGATGTAAAGAAGCAGTGGTACCTATATAGGCTGATGAAGATCATGAGTTGTATTGAAATACCTGTATTAAAATCTAAACCCTCACTTATAGAGAAGCAGTGGTACCTATGGGCGCCGATGATGACCACGAGCTCTAAGTAAGTATACCTGTAGTATATCAGCATGAAGGCGATCCCCGCGGCGAAGGCGGCGGCGGCGGCGGCGGCGGTGTGCAGCGGCGCGCGCGCCTGCCCCGACCACCACCACGCCGTCACCAGCAGCCAGTTCTCCACGCACATCACCACGTAGAACGTCACCTATACATACAGACTCTAGACTGGGCAACTAGCCTTACCCACACACACACACACGCACACACACTGCTACTACTGGACAAGCTGCCTTGACATATTCAGACGATCCTAGTACCAGTCTTCGCGACACGATTTTGTGACATAATTGCGAAATCACCTTTCCTCGGCGCTATTTATAAATATAATATACGACTCAAGAACCGACTTAGGGACTTTGTCTTGCGCTCAAAATTCAAATTGGTGACTTAAAAAGCATGACAAATTAGTAGCTCATACTCTTCAGTTTTTAGGAATGTCGGTGTCTTTGCAACTTTTTCCTTCACCATTAACCGTTGCTTTTACTCTGGTCGCCCCTAATATAATCGTCAGTTACATAGGACATATTTTATTATAGTATTTGGATCAGGACTATGCTGTTAATTATATCATCATCATCATCATCAGCCAATCTCAGTCCACTGCTGGACATAGGCCTTTTTTTTATCACGAGAGGAAAGCGCCTTAAGCTCCCCTGTTCGGTACCTCGGGGGAGGCCGTAAGGTGTATGTCGGGGTCACTGGCTACGCCAGCATACCGACTAAAACCAGCACGCGCATTTAGGGCGGTTTTGCAGCATCTCAGGGCCAGAAGTGTCCTGAATGGTCCGCTGCCGCCCAGCGCACCGTCCAATTTTGGACCCCTCCAAATTGGGAGGGCTTGGTATGCCCTCCACTTAATCTATTTGGACGTTCGCCTTTCGTGAACGTCCGCGACAGTTAAGAGGTCACGTCCTCTGCCGCCAATCTCGGGGTTGCTATCACAGGGTACCGCCCCCGCAGTACGCCCTGCTACCCCAGTACCCCTGTTAGTTGCCTCTTACGACAGGTAGGGGATACCGTGGCGGAATTCTTACACCCCCAATCCACAGGGCGATGGACATAGGCCTCCCCAAATGACCTCCACCTGGATCGGTCGAAAGCTGCCTGCAGCCAGCGACGTCCTGCGACCCTTACAGACCATCTGTCAATGCTTATATACTAAGAGAGTCTCAACTAAATTCGTCTAACTTGAGTACGGTTTTGACACGCTGTGAATTTGTATTTAGTAAAAACTGAGATCACTTGGTTCAAGTGCTAAAATTATTGCCTTCAGAAATCGTGAAACATGAGAAGCTTAGAGTCAAAATCTTCTAGCTGTGTATATTCTTCATAGCTTTATTTACTCTTCATCAATAGATTTTATCAACACCATCATACAATTCATTATACTACCAAAATAAATCAGAGAGAAATACATAAAGCGACGTCCTATGACCTAATTGAATATAGTGTAAAACTCACCATCTTCTGCCGGTGGTTATGCTCGTGCAGGTTGACGTACGCGAACACATATAGAAAGGCGATGAGAGCCGATAGACAAGCCTTTCGCGGGCGGCTGATTCGCTCGCCGTGGAACACATTCTTTGGAGATATCAGCCACAGGAACATTGATAGCCAGTGCAAACCTGGTGGAGAGATCTTAGAATGAAAAGATATAAAATATTGGTAAGAAGAAGAGTTTTCGAATAACATTTTGCAAGGTGTATTCAGACTGTGATCGGAAACACCTTAGCTATTACCTGCCTTCGTTTCCGATCAAGGTCTACAATACACCCTGTATATAAAAAAATAGCAGTAGTTAGAATGTCTAGACGGCACGGCATATAAGATGTAAGGATATGTATCGATAAAATGAGTGGATGGTGACAAATCTGTTGATTAGATGCATCACCATCATCACGGACCTCCGTTATAACAGGTCTTAAAGTCTTAGGCCACAAGGCTACCCTAGTGCGGGTTGGCAGACTAGACACCTAAGAAATTCGTAATAACTTTTAGGTTCACAGGGATATCATTGTAAAACACACACAAAAATTTAACAACCCGCCATTGCTGAAAGTCTCGCCCACCAGTTAAAACCTTGAGGCCATCACTATAAATGCATCACTCACCTATAACTAAGAAGACCCAATATTCGTAGACTAGAGCGTAGACAGTCAGCGCACATATTCGTGCTGATATTGTACCCAGTCGCCACAGGAACTAAAATAAAACACGACTATTTTACAATAGATATTTAAAAAAAGCATCTACAAAATCAGTAATTAGAATGTAACAGCAACACGTAACAGTTTCACGAACAGCTGTATGTAACAGAACACAAAGCTTGTTACAAACAATTAAATTAAAGTTTAAGATAGTCGTCACTTTTATACGTTGGCAACTTTTTTCTTTGTCATCATTTATGGGTAAAACGGGGTAAGACAAAATATTTTTTAGTATTTCGTATTTACAATTAAAACGAACGCGATAAACTATATAATACATGTATAATTTGGGTCTAAAGTCCGAGCTGTTATGTAAGATTCCAATAACAAATACGGTAAGGACGCTGAAAATCATGCTAATTTCTTCTTTAACTAATAGGTATAGTAAGTTTTCAACACTGAGGAACTTGGTAATTCTTCCTCTATTTAACATTTTGGTAGGATTATAACAGAAGTTATAAATTTCAAGGCTAAATCAGTGCTTACCTGAAATATAACCCCAAGCCATGTGAGTACAAGCCTGTGTACATTCTGCAAGCGCACGTTCTTCGAGAAGCTGGCGAGGGCCCAACACACGGAGAACAAGGATAGAGAGGCAGATATCACGTTCAACTGCGCAAAAGCCTTGTTTGCTGTTAGGGACAATCGTCATTTTTGTAGAAAACATTTTAACTCCGTAATTTAAAAAAAAATGGAAGAAAAATATTTACCTGACGGTTCGTCAATGGTAGGTTCTGGAGTCACTCCCAGCTCATTGGCCAGTTCATGGTTAGTGTCTTTGAAGAGTATGTGCAACTGGAGTAGCAACATCGGAGCCGCCTCGCAAAACGCGTGGACTAAACGAAGCATACCTAAAAACGGTACAGGTTTATTTAAAAATCGCAAAATGTTTTAAACAATTGTATGAGTTGGTTTAATCGAGGTTTCATACAGAACTAATATGAATTTGTGCTATTAAGTTACATTTGCAGTGGTTATGTCTAGGTCCCAGTTACTGGTGAAGGATAAATTTACTAACCCCAATAGCGACCACTGCACCACACTAAGGTGTAAAGCCAATGCGGTTATTTTATCCCAATATAAAAAAGGAAAACTAAATACGACGTTTCTATTCTAGCCACAATTAAAAAAACAACAAAAAGATACTTACATAAATCTCTAACTTGATGTTTAACCCTCCTAAGTTCAACTGGGACTAGTAACCGAGCGTACCGCCACAGCACTCCGAGTTGCAAACAATGCAACATTATGGGGAGCCAAGGAGGTCGGTCTTTGCGGCCCTCGCTTGCCCACCACACATGGAGGTACCAGCGAAGGGAAAGGACCTGTGGATGTAACAGAAATGCATACATTATTTTACCACGATAATTTAGGTCCCGACTCCCGCTACTGCTGTAGTGTTTACTTTTTAGGCCGGTCACATACATTCGGAATTCCGTTTCGAAATTTAGATTCGAAATATCGATTCGTAGTATCGAACGCATTAAATCCATACAACATCTATGAATCAGCCACATATTTACAGTTTTTTTCCGCTCGAAATTTAATCTGATTCTGAATTCCGTATGATGGCCTATGCATTCGGAATTACGCACAAAAAAAAGTCGTTCCGAACGCAACTTTTGCATACATTTTGAACGAGTCGCATCACACATTCGGAAATTCCGAACGGAACGCCAGTAAATCAACGCTAATCTCATGTGTGTATCTCTTTTCGTGATATTTCCTATTTTTTACACGCTTTATATTAGCTTCACTTGTATGTTTGTTTGTAACCGACTTCTTCGGGCGCGATTTTGACCCACTTTAAACGACTAGATTTCGTTCAAACTTTGTAGATTTATCGAGGACCGATGACAATACACTAATTTGATAAAAAACCGAACTAAAAAAAAATAGAAAATAAATAATAAGTAGTTTAAAAAAAAACTAAAAAACACGCTTTTTATCAAAAACCGAACTAAAAAATAGAAAATAAGTTTTAATAAATTTAAATTAAGAATAGTATTAAAAATTTCAATAAATATAAATTAATAATAGTGTGAATAAAAAAAAATATTTATTTTAAAAAAAGCGTGGGGTGCTTTTTAAGATATTATCAAAATGATAATCACTCTACTCATATCTGTCAATAAAATATTTATAACTATTGACACTATGCACCCCACGCTTTTTTTAAAATAAAATATTTTTTTTTTATTCACACTATTATTAATTTATATTTATTGAAATTTTTAATACTATTCTTAATTTAAATTTATTAAAACTTATTTTCTATTTTTTAGTTCGGTTTTTGATAAAAAGCGTGTTTTTTAGTTTTTTTTTAACTATTATTTATTTAATAACTCGTCAAAAGAGTTTATAGACATACGATAGTATTTGAAAAATTTATCCGGATTATCATGCAATGTGACCCTTTTTATATAATATTGACTTGTTTGCAATCTTTGGGTGTTCAGAGGGTGTACCCAGTAACGCCAGTGTATTTTTTTTCCTTCATAGGTATAGCAACAGTGCTATCGCAATAAGAAAATCGTCGTCCATAATGCCAAACGTCTGAACTCAAGTTCTAGCGTCGCTCAACTGAGCCATGTATTCCGAACGGAAATAAACGCATGTGTGTGATATATTAACGGAATCCCGAAACAGTATTTCGAATCAACACGATTTCCCACGACACAAGACTCGTATCTTAGTGTGGGGTCAGGACTAAGTGTGTGACTGTTGAGTGTATTTATTTATTTATTATTTAATCGAAATTCCGAAACGGAATTCCGAATGTATGTAACCGGCTTTATAGTGACATCTAGCAGGATGTCTTTGAACTAGTACTGTTACTTTTATAAGAAAACATTTTTAAATACATTTAAATAAAATAAAACTTTCAATAAAGACTTTTTATTATCTTTTCCTAAAAAGATTTCATGAAATTAAAAAGGATTGTTATTAAAATTTTGTTTGTATATTTTCAATACAAACCTGAGATATGAGTAGCGATGTAATCACTATCGAAATAGCTGCCGCGAATGTGCCTTTATAGCCTCGTTCGAGTAGGGCGTATCCCATTACTACGTCGAATACGACATCGCAGAAATATCCAGCCAACGAGATCACGTTGAACAGCACGTCGCAAAGGGGTAGAAACTCCGCCATTTCGGAACATTTCTCTATTTTACTTCGATTGAAATAATCGTTTTTCGTTCATTTGCTGCAAACAAAATTTTATATATTAGAAACCATGCGTAAGTTGGAATGTATTTCAACTTTTCGTTTTACGTGTAGGTAGTGAAATTGCCTTTAAAGATTAAGCATCCAAAATAAGCTACTCAAATTAAAATTCCAAAAATATTAAAATAAATACACAAAATTTTAATAGATCATCTACATTTATCAAAAAGGTAGTCATTTTTATTGTTATAATTAACAATACGTTGCATACGTAAAAAAAGGTTTTTGCTGCGTGGAACGGACCGGCATATTTGTTTGACGTCAAATTCACGCTTACGAAATACGAATTCCTTAAACTTTAAAAAGTCAATTCTAGTGTTTTCTAAGAGTAAATAATGTCTAATTACCCAGATATAGTTAGTAAAATAGGCAAGGAATCGTCAAGGTCGGCCTGTAAGAAGTGTGGTTATGCAGGACATCTTACATTTCAATGTAGAAACTTCATAAAAGTAAGTTATATTTCTTTGGTATGAAAACAATCCAAGACAAGGATAACATTAGTGTTTTTTTAAAACGTTTTAAAGATTATTTTTAAATTGAATTATGGGCTATATTTTCTTTGAGTAGTAGAAATACTAAATTATTCGTGACCTAAAAATCGTTTGGATATAATGGATATGACTTATATTTTACATAGTTAATAACGAGTTCTTGTAAGGCGTAATGCCTTGTATAAACATAATTATTTATTTCCAAAATCATTTATTTTCATGTAAATAGCAACAAACTCATTGACCTCTAAACATTTAATTTTAGTTATCAACTGAAGTCTTTCATTGCAATGTATATATAATATCTATCTTCAATCAACAATGTTATCTTGGCATATTTATACAGAAAATCTTATTAACCTAATTAGTATTTACTATTTACTTAATAATCATACACAGTTGATTATAACCAAGAAAGAACATATTTTATAACTGGTATAATATTGTGCATCCCAGTGTTTAGGAACCTATAAAAAAATGTTTGAAAAATGGAGACAATATTGCAGACAATGCATAAACAACATATTTTATTTACAGATTGATCCTAACAAGGAGATAGTACTTGATGTAAGCAGTACAAGTAGTGACAGTGAGCAGGAATATGCAACGCCACTGCAAACCTTACGAGAAGCCGAGTTAAGACAGAAGCTGGCTGAGAAATTGAAGAATGCAAAAGAGAAAAAGAAAAGCAAAAAGAGATCTAGGTAAAGATTTTAAGTTTATAAATCATTACCATCATCAGCTCATATACATTCCATTGCTGGGCACGGACCTCCTTTACTATAGAGATAGTTTAGGCCATCATTCATAAACATAATGTGTTGCAAATTATTGCTTCTTGAGGACATGTATTTATTATAGTTCAAGTCATGTGTGTTCCTATAAACGTCCACTTCCAATAACCGTAAAGAAAATAATGTGTGGAAACTAAAAATGCACATCTAAAATACTTTGAGTTTTTCGGGTCTATAAATCTATCTGTTCCTTAAATTAAGACATAACTTTTCTGTGGTAGGCTCATGCCAAGCAATAGAACATAATATAGACTGATGGTGATTAATATGTCACATTTAAAACACTTTTAAAATGATGAGGCGGTTCATCCCAGTATGCAGTCAATCTTTTGACGCAATATTATGATAAGTATACCTTCAGATTCTATTTCAGCTTTAAGAATTTTCACTTTAAAATGTTTGTTTTTTATTAGTTGTGATATTATTTATCTTGTATTCAAAAGGCAAAATATTGTATGTATACAAGGAACTGTATCATAGCATTTAATAATTTAACAAGTTTAATTATTTTTTTAGGAATAGCCATTCATGTATTCCGCTACTTAAGTAGTCTAATGGCATTAAAATATCCAGAATTTTGAGAAAATCTCAAAATAATATTTCAATTTCAGATCATCAAGTACATCATCTAGTAGTAGCAGTTCATCATCAACATCATCATCAGATAGTAGTGACTCAGAAAAAGAAAGAAAAAAGAAACACAAGAAAAAGAAGTCCAAGAAATCTAAGAAGAAGTCTCATAAAGAAAAGAAGAAAAGCAAAAAATAGCATTTAAAGTTTTACATGCTATATTGCATTGAAAGTCTGAGTATAGTTAAGGAAATGAAATTAAGAAATATTGAATTAAGTAATAAATCATTTTATTTCTTTTTTAAAACTGTTTGTTTTTATTTATTTTGGAAATTTTCTAAATTAATTTTAATCATCAATAGTCATGTCATAGTCAGTTTCATATTAGTAGCAAGCTTTGCAATAAAACAAATTTTATTTAAAATAAAATACAGACGCAAATATAATTACAGAAGAGGGTGTAACTTCTTAATGAAATCCAAGTCCTACTTATGTAAAGTATTCAATTATTCATACAATAACATTTAAAATTTTATATCCTGCCTTTGATAGAAATATTCAGATCACAAATTTACTAGAACCAGTTACATCTGGTCTTAAAGCGATTTCTATTAGGGTATTTTTGCTATCTAATTTAATATTGTAGATTTCATGTTGTAAAAGACATTTTTCAATGAAGTATAATTCTAATAACAAAGTATCAATTTTTAACTGAAATATTCTTTCTATTTTTAATAAACTTTAAAACTTAAACATAACTTTTGAAAACCTGGTATGCCAATAATATTTCACTAGTTTTATAATTTAAATTGCCTTCAGTTTGATATAAAGAGCTTTTCAATAATTGTTTATGTAAATCCCATGTCCCAATTGCATCCAAAGTTCAATATGTAATGGTAAATGTAGTCATAGTAATATTCTAATAAAGTTGGTGAACATTGTTAAAAAATGTATATATTTGATACCTGCCGCCATAAAATGCAGATAATTTAACAAGTATACTAGAACTTTAAATGGAAATTGTTAACAGACAACTATTATTATTGCAAAAGTAAAGATACCATTACTAGGAATAATTCATTAGATAAACATCTTAAAGCTAATATACAAATTGTCTCTTTCTACTTAAGGCTATTTTAGAAAATGTAGTTCAATTACTTCCATATTTATCCTATCAGAATAATCCATTTATTCTAAGCTTCAAATATATTTTTAAAGTTTTGTATAGGATTTGTTCTTTCAAGATTGTGACTATTACACACTCTCTACAGTACATGACTTTACACATCTTTTACTTAAGTTCAATCATATAAACTTACATTTAGGGAGTCTGGATTTTTATGTTTACTTTTCATTAAATTGAATTATTAGTAAACACTAAATATTGTCAGAGAGCTCAGTCAAGTAACTTAATATGTGTGATTTCTAACCAAATGAAAGTTTTACTCATTAGTTGAAAGTTTTACTGTTTTAAAGTAATCGAATTGTTGTTTCATATTGAAATATATTTTTGATATACACCACACTTCATATACTTCAGGGAAACCATTGGATAAGTATTCTTTTAAAGTAAATACCACATACCTTAATCAAAAAGTATTTGTGCAGCCAACCAGGATATCTTGCGAAAACACAAAAAACAACAAGCACTAATGTTTCTCACATATTGTATTGTAATATAAGGTGCCATAGAAATAATTTCCCACGACAATGATTATTCACATCACGTAAAAAGCTTACATATTTTGGTTAAGTTGTACCAAGTTTCAATTAAGTTCATGTCAAAAGTTCATTGACACTAGCGCCATCTAGCTGTTGGAATGTGTAACGTTAAAGGCTCGGTCGATCGTTGCGGATACGTTCATTGCAGATGAATGACAACAATGCGTCCAGTCTTATATTTTGTTTTGTTACATTTATTTTGACCCTTTTATAAGTTGGACATAATTTTTTTCGTTAAAAAATATTTTATAACGAGATCCTGATCTATCATGTGACGCGGTGGTTTCTTAAAATGTGATTATTAATCAGTCCTGCAAAATATAATTTAATATTTATAATATTATGTGCGATTATTAAACTAGTTATGTTATATGCGCCTACTTTGAACAATAGGCAGGATGTCAATAGTATTACTACTCATTTCTAAAACTGCTGCTGCTTATCCGTTTGATCTATTGTTTGTAAGTTTTTTTTTTACAGTGGCAGTGCTTCTCAATCGCACCTGTTTCATGTGTAACTTAGATACTTATGAACTCTATAATTACTTTATAGGATAAAATATAGTTGGCAGAAATAGGGTAAGTGACCCGGTTGTGGCCACCGACCCCTTTGTGGCCATTTAGAACTTCAAATCGTTATAACTAAGGCAAAGACAAATATATTACTCTAAGGTTTACGGGAATAAAAATATCTAATATTGGGAAAACTGCGTTAATAGCTTTGATGTGTCAAACTTCACTTCAATCCAACAAGTCATTATTTTTGGACGAGCGTCAATTGTTATAAGTCTTAGCAAAAACGCTAAGGCGAGCGGGTGAGTAATCAATCATTATTTTTTAAACCCTTCTTATTTTTTAAATGTTTATGTTAATTCATCATAAAGAATACACTGTCTAAGTGGTACAAATGATATTTTATCGCTATTTGTTTATTAAGTGAGTTTATGAGAGTGGCCACTAATGGAGCCAAAATTAATGAATTTTCCCATCTTTGGCCACATGACTGGCCAAGAGTGGTGCACGTAGAACCCCACTTTTGGCCTTAATTACTTAACTTTTTTGATATAAGTAATCATTTTCAGAGTTACGATTATAAGGCCTCCATCGAAATTCAAGCATTAATTCAAGCAGAAATTCAGAATTAATTCAAGTAGTGATGGCCTCGAGGTTTGGGCGCGCGGTCGAGAATCTCGACGGTTGCGGGTTCGAACCCCAGGCACACACCTCTGGCTTTTCGAAGTTATGTGTGTATTCACATTGAATTATCACTTGCTTTAACGGTGAAGGAAAACATCGTGATAAAACCTGCACACCTAATAGTTCTTAGGAATTTCTTAGGTGTGTAGTCCGCCAACCCGCACTAGGCCAGCGTGGTGGACTATGGCCTAAACCCTCTCAATGGTAGAGAAGACCCGTGCTCAGCAGTGGGCGTATATGGGTTGATGAAGAAGAAGAAGAAGCAGAAAGAATTTAATTTACAAGCTGAGATATTATATTTCATAATTGTCGTCAATATTATGTTAGCTATTTTCTATAAATAAAGACTGTTGGTCGTAAAATATGCGATTTTCGAATAAACTTTTTATTACTTTGAATTATCTGCTTTTTATTTTTGATAAATTTTGGTGGCCAGAACTGGCACATGACTGTGGCCAGAAATGGGGTAAATCTGGCCAAAAATGGCACAAATTCCCATTATTTTTTCTTTTCTACAGGATTATTTTTCCATTGAATCATTATGAAAAAAAATGTATCCTTCGGCTAGATTTATATATATTTAATCACTTTTTGCAAGAAATATGTCCGTGATAACAAAAACTGTAAAATGATATAGCCTCAAAGTCTACAAAATTCTTAAAATGGCCAAAACCGGGTCACCTGCCCTACTACAGGTAATAGAGTACCTAAAAGTAAATTCTCTGATATGCGTACTTAATTCGTGTTGCTCTCATACACACAAAAACCAAAATATCGAACCCAGGGCCTCTTGATTGTACGTGGTATACGCATAGCATACGGCATACGCCCTATACTAGGATAGTTGATTCTATATGATTTTATGAAACTAAATGCATAAATAGTTTGACCTCAAACTTTTTAAACATAAAATAAAAAAAATTAACCTCTTTAATATCTTTGAGAAAGGACAAAGCCTTCTCATAGTAGATATTAAACATTTTAATCAAAGTTTTTTTGATGAAGAGGACAATATCTCTTTGAGTGGGCACTTCGTAAGGTCCGATGTTTGATGGTTTTTCAGTCTCGGGACAGTCGAAACTGATTCGTTTGGGTAATGGAAGAGTGCTTGGCAGTTTTGTAGTGGTCTGAAATGATATGATAGTAACAAGCTGCTCTAAAGGTATTATATAGTTACTCGTAACTCTTTAGGCAATAATGTTTCATCATGATTTTTTGTTTTGTGAATAAAAAGAGTGTTTAATTTATTTTTGTGTAATAAAGAGAAATGCAACTAGTATATTACAGTACCTAACAATAAGAAAGTAATAAAATGGAACTGATTCAAAAATGAGATTAAGGATAATTATTAAGGATTATAACATCTATACTAATATTATAAAGCTGAAGAGTTTGTTTGTTTGTTTGTTTGTTTGTTTGTTTGTTTGTTTGAACGCTAGGATCTCAGGAACTACTAGTCCGATTTGAAAAATTCTTTCACTGTTAGATAGCACATTTATCGCGGAAGGCTATAGGCTATATAACATCACGCTATCACGAATAGGAGCGGAGCAGCAATAAAGAATGTTTCAAAATCGGGGACATTTTTTCCTTTTTGTGAGCTTCCGCTGCGTGCGCTGCGAAAACGGTTAAAGTTTCGCTAAAACAATGTTTGAGAGAAATGTTCCTCTTTAAAAGTTCTAAAAAAAAGTCCGCTACAGCATATGTCTATTTTTTAAGGTTGGCTCACTATAACGTTTTTTATCCTAACCAAATTTATTTTAAAATAAAGTTTTATTTGTGAAGGTGTTTTTATAAATATGATATTAATCCTTATCCAAATAAATACGTTATTCATTACAAACATTTCATACAAAATAAAATTGCCCTTTACATCATTTGATTTCGCTGAGTATCTTAGAAGATATTGCAGTTTTAAAATATTGATCAAGCGCGCAGTAATGATGCACAAGACGCCGATCGACGCGTTACGGTTTCACGTTTTAACGATTTGACCGAATTGTATGATTTTTGGTATGGACATAAATAGGACTCTGAGAAGTAAAATAGACCACAACTTATTTTCCTTCTGAACTCAACCCTGTAGTCTACGCGGACGGAGTCGCGAGCAAAAGCTAGTATATGATATAATATGTAAGTACATAATTAAGGATTCGAATTTTTTTTCAGAATATGATTTGTAAAAACGCATAAAGCTACTAGGCGACAAAAATGCTTAGACTCCAACTGTTTGCCGATTTATTTGAGTAACGTAAGTTAAATCTGTAGTATAAGCCTGTAGAAATAGAATTTTCTTAAGCAGTGTTTTAACTTTATTATATGTAGATATCTACAGTGCGGAGACTACTTATGACTTAAAGACAAATTATATTTTTTTTTTATTAAATACCACTATAATATCATGGGAACCATATTTGGTTGTTTTTGAGGGCTCAGTAGACATTACAGTTGTCCTAACAGTAGTATTTATAAGTGGATTCGTCCATTCCAATCCTGAAATCATGTTGTATCCAGCGTAGCTATTCCTAACAGCTATCTTAAGTATTACGTTGGATATTTATGTCTAGAAAAAAATCTCAATCAATAATTAAATAGAGACACTATCGTCTTTAAAAGCGTAATATTCTAAAATCCCTCTTACAAGTAATTTATAACGGTATCGCAGATGCCAAAGGGGGCAAGTTAAAAAAATACGATAAAAATAAGTAAGTACCTAATAAATAGAGAAACCATACTCTATAAAGTTTAATATTCTAAAATCCCTGTTACAAATTAGACGGGTGTTGCAGATTCCAAAGGGCACAAGTTAAAAATAGTAGGCTGTTTTTATAAACGACAGGCTTTATTAGCTTTGGATCGTACGCGCCAAGGAAAATAGCAATTTTCGGAAGGCTCTTAATAAAACAACTGACTGTCTATTTATAAACAGAAGTAAATTGGACGAACACTTACACGCGTACCTACATATTACCGTAGTGAGTTTAGTTTTGAGGTTATCTTTAATCTGCTGCCAGTTTCCGTGATCACGTGCGAGAGAGTTACTCGGCCACTTCAAGGAGGGCGGTAGAAGTTTTCATTCATTCTTCATATTGTATTCGTTAGTAGAATTTTCTTAACTGTAGTCCGCAGACTCGCGCTAGGCCAGCACGGTGGACTAAGGTCTAAACCCTTTCAGTTGTAGAGGAAGCCCGTGTCCAGTAATGGGATGGGTATCATTAGCAGATGATGATGATAATGATTCCTAAATAGGCTGTTATAAAGCCTTCCCGATCCTATGATCGGGAAGTACCGTCAGTATAATTTATCGGCACTAGAGAAGGCACTATTAGCTTGAATATAAGCGACTGAAACGATCGTAGGGAGTCTCTACATGAACCTTGCTTGTCTAAATCTACAATAAATTAATAAAAAAATAATGGGAAGTTGGAAACAGGAGTTGGCAGAGGTGTATTTCTAATGCCACATTTCGTCAGTTATTAATTACATACACAAGAGACTACACTTCGCCCTGCTAAGAGAATCTTAGCGAAAAAAACTCAATAATACTTTCTACCACTTCAATTTCGAACGCAAAATCCCGCATGATTGAGACATTCAAAACATTCAATATTGTTATTATACCTTGTACCTTTCAAACGGAATCCATATTGTATTAAGAGCTGCATAAACGGCAGTGATCTAAGGAGCCAATATTTAAGTACTCCAGTAATAGTTTACAAATAGTTTCCGTTGTGTTTTGTCAATAAGATTCGACACAGCTTCCTAGTTATTGCGAACTCCTCTTTCGTACGGATAAGGTTTTGGACGAGTAGAAAACAACAATGTATGGACTTTAAACATTAATTTTATATTATAAAAATGTTTTTTTTTGGTCCTTAGGTGTACATTCTAGGTTCGTTGTCGGTTACTGAAACGGAGTAAAAGCTAAAGAAGAAGGAAATAATTGGTCTTGAAAAAAGTAAAAGAAAACACTCTTACCTACATTATTTTTGTTTTAAAGCAGAAAAAAATCTTTATTTATTATACTTTGTATTGGTAACTCTTTATACTTAAAAAAATCATAGATATAAAAAAAAAACTTTTTATTCTTTGCTATAGCAACTGTTACCATGGCCATGACTTGTTATAGAAGTGATTGAGATAAATCAATTTAGCAGCATTGTTCCGAATGATATATTTGTTAATCATGAATAAGCCACTAAGTCCAGAAGACATTGCGGCCATGGAAGGCCAGTTGCGAGATTCTGTAGAGGAAGACAGGAAGCATTGGCGGGTAAATGATGTGAAGTGTGATGCCATATACTCTGCCAAAACATATGAGGAGTTTGCGTGAGTTTTATAAGAATTATATGAATATTACGTAGGGTAAGTGACCCGGTTGTGGCCACCGACCCCTTTGTGGCCATTTAGAACTTCAAATCGTTATAACTAAGGCAAAGACAAATATATTACTCTAAGGTTTACGGGAATAAATATATCTAATATTGGTAAAACTGATAGCGTTAACAGCTTTGATGTGTCAAACTTCACTTCAATCCAACAAGTCATTATTTTTTGACGAGCGTCAATTGTTATAAGTCTTAGCAAAAAGGCTAAGGCGAGCGGGTGAGTAATCAATCATTATTTTTTAAACCCTTCTTATTTCTTTAATGTTTATGTTAATCCTTCATTAAGAATACACTGTCTAAATAGTACTAATGATATTTTATCGCTATTTGTTTATTAAGTGAGATTATGAGAGTGGCCACTAATGGAGCCAAAATGAATGAATTTTCCCATCTTTGGCCACATGACTGGCCAAGAGTGGTGCACGTAGAACTCCACTTTTGACCTTAATTACTTAGCTATTTTTATATACATAAGTAATCTATTAATTTTCAGAGTTACGATTTTATAATCGTAATAATGCCTCCATCGAAATTCAAGCATTAATTCAAGCAGAATTCCAGAATTCTGAATTAATTCAAGCAGTGATGGCCTCTAGGTTTGGGCGCGCGGTCGAGAATCTCGATGGTCGCGGGTTCGAACCCCAGGCACACATCTCTGACTTTTCAAAGTTATGTGTGTATTCACATTGAATTATTACTTGCTTTAACGGTGAAGGAAAACATCGTGATAAAACCTGCACACCTAAGAGTTCTTAGGAATTTCTTAGGTGTGTAGTCCGCCAACCCGCACTAGGCCAGCGTGGTGGACTATGGCCTAAACCCTCTCAATGGTAGAGGAGACCCGTGCTCAGCAGTGGGCGTATATGGGTTGATGAAGAAGAAGAAGAAATAATTTTAATTCAAGCTGAGATATTATATTTCGTATTTGTCGTCAATATTATGTTAGCTATTTTTCTCTAAATAAAGACTGTTGGTCGTACAATATGCGATTTTCGAATAAACTTTTTAATACTTTGAATTATCTGCTTTTTATTTTTGATGAATTTTGATGGCCAGAACTGGCACATGACTGTGACCAGAAATGGGGTAAATCTGGCCAAAAGTGGCACAAATTCCCATTTTTTTTTCTTTTCTACAGGATTTTTTTTCCATTGAATCATTATGAAAAAAAATGTATCCTTAGGCTAGATTTATATATATTTAATCACTTTTTACAAGAAATATGTCCGTGATACCAAAAACTGTAAAATGATAGAGCCTCAAAGTCTAAAAAATTCTTAAAATGGCCAAAACCGGGTCACCTGCCCTACGAAATTAGGTGTATTTCTTGTAATGTATTGTATGTTTTGTCCTTGCCATCGATCAAAAGTCCTATAGTAAGATATTCTTGACCTTTAAATGATGATGATGAAGAGTGAAGAGAGGATTTAAGGGAATCTATACTCAGTGTAGATGTAGATGTTACGAATGTCACGATAATAATGATGGTAGTATTGTGGTGGTCTTGTGTGAACTCTTTGGATTGCAATTAAATGTATAGATAAAACTGTCCACATTTTTTTTAAACGAGATTTTGTTTAGTCAAAGCCTTACCACTTCTTTCTTTAAACAGGAACAAAATACACTCCTAGAAAGGCTTATGCCATACAAAACGTTTCCTGTTTTCAGTGACCGAGTGGCGGCAGCACATTTGCAACCTTTGCAGAAAAGCGATTATAAGAACAAAACTCCCAAGAGCTGGAATCAATATGCAAGTCAAAATAAGAGTACCAACGAGTGATCTCTAAATGACAAATCGAAAATACGCTTAGCACATTCTTTATTTTAGATTACATTACACTTTTACCTATTGTTTTTTTTTTTTTACTCAACAGTGGTATTTCCATAGAAACCCAAAAGCCTACCATACTATCTTTAGGCTCTAAAATTTTAATTAGCAAAAACTATTTATGGAATAGATTCCTCGCGTTTCTGCCTACTGCTTTAGATTACGTAACCGTAGCATTAAGAAGCTTTTTAGCTTGTTGCCATGAGTGTGTCGAGTGTCAATATACTCTGTTTGGAAAGTACTCTACTCTTCATTGAATCAGTACTTTTTGTCAACGTGCTGTCCTAGTTTATGAAGGGTAAAATGAGATTGAAATAATATTCATAATATTTTTCATTAATTTTTATAGTTAAACATAAATTGTAGTTATAAACTAAACATTAACAATCATCTAAATTAAACGACTTACAAAAATATAAATATCAACATTAACATAGTTTATCAAAATTATTAAATTCTTAAAAATATTACAACATTTCTTCGGGATTAAGCAAATGCCGCGTAACTAGCAGCAGTGTCGTTACTTCTACAGTTCCATAAAAATTAAATTGAATTTGTATTACTTATCCTGATGGTGGTTTACGATCAGATTTCAATACGATATATATCTGTTTTTGGCTTCCATGATCGCTCTAGAGGCTTTGGTGGTATCTACATCCCTAATAAGTTTTACAAGTAACTCTTTAGGATTGGAGTTTGTCTATGAAGTCCCCCGATCTTAATGCTGATTTAAAAAATAGCTTGTGGCTATTCATTACCATCACCAGTCCATATACCTCCCACTCTACGGCACCGGCCTCCTCACCATTGAGAGGGTTTAGGTCTCAGACCACAATGACGAGACCTGCACACCTAAAAATTCTTGAGGATTTCTTAAGTGTGTAGTCCATCAACCCGCATTACGCTAGCGTGGTGGAAGGCCTAAACCCTCTCGTGGCCTCTAGCGAGACATACAACAGTTGATATGAAATATTTCAGTCATCAGTTCACAGGTTTGTCATTGTTTCTTGGCCCTTGGGTTGGAAGTCAAGATAACAATCTCAATCTTAGTATTGCTGCTTTCCACCTTGGGGTGGTAGAATCTGCGGTCGTTGCGATCCATTTTCAGCAGAGGTGTGAAGTACCATCCATACCTAGTAGTCAAGAATACATCAAAATTAGCAGCTTAAAATTAGAATTTAATTTCTAAACACAGACTTTTCGTAGTAATGTTTGTACTACATAGCAGTAAGCAGCTAAATACAGTCAAGAAACCTTTGTGTTTTCCAAGGTCCTATCTATCGCGATACTGATATATGGAGTAAAAAATAAATAAAAATGTAGGTACATCTAGGTTTTTGTGAGCCTGTAAGTATCTCGTAGTGTCTGATACCCACGACATAGGTCTTGTAACCTAGTGTGGGGTCTGTTGGGGGTATTTTTTTATATCAGCAGAAAAAGCTATATTTGCATTTATAAAAATGGATTAAAACAAAGTGCGTATCTTTTTGAGTCTGCACTTTTAAAGGAAATATTCCAGTAAGATGATGTAATTTGACTCACACTTGGTTCTCGGTGGCTGGCGATGGATACTTGCTGTGCGGTCCTTTGGCTCTTGTCTGGGCCACGTTTGTGTGGTAGTTGTTCACCTTCCGCGTCTGTTCCTCACTCTCTGCTTTCAACTGGTCGTGGGCCGCATAAAACTTACCGGTTACTGGGATTGCTGAGTAAAATATTTGAAGGTTATTAAATAATGAGACTCAGTAAGGCTGATTAAATAATAGTTTTTGTCAGTAGTAAAAAAAAAGATTGTCTTATGTTGGCAATATTTTGTAGTCACTTTTTAGTGCTAATGTTATGAGTTTTGAATAAATGACAAATAAAGAAAATCGTCACACAATGACAAACACAAACACAAATTTCTTTTACTTGTATTGCCATACAATATAGGAGACAAATATACATATACTAACATCCAAAGTTCGGTCTGTATATTTTGTAGTTCCTGAAGTGTTTCACCTCCCTGAATATGATCTCGTTCAGCATGTGGATGTCGATCGGCATTCGAGAGCCAAATGTGCATTTTGTGTCAGCTGCCATCTAATAAAGAAATGTTAGTTATTCATTAATTCTAGGGTAGGAAAGGAACCATATAAGATTGGTATAAAAAAGCTATTTGAACTAGCCGAACCAATGTATGGAGACCTAGGTGCCGAAGGAACCCAAATGAAAAAAACAAACGACGCTTTAATTATAATTAAAAGATTTTTGTCAGTCAGTCACCAGCCTTTCATGTCCACTGCTGGACATAGGCCGCTTCTATAGCACGCCACTGGGCTCGATCTTCGGTCCTCCTCATCCAACCGCTGCCACCTTGCGGATATCGTCACCCCACCTAGCCAGAGGGCGTCCTACACTACGTTTGCCGAGTCGTAGTCTCCACTCCAGAGCACGTATAAAAGATTTTTTGTTTCATCAGCCCAGCCCGTTCTATGAGAAGTCTGACAGAAATTTACTACGGTTTACAATATGTATCACAAAGGCGGATAGAAATGCAAAAAATAGAACTACAAACCTTAAAATATTATTATTGCTTTCTAAAAATGCAAAAGTACTCTTTGATAAGCACCCAAGAAAATGATAAATTGTTTTAAAGACTTCTGCCAATCTGATAGATATTTAACATACTATACAACATTGACAGAATACGTAAGTATCCACGATGTAGTTTTAATACATTTTTCAGCAGGGTTGGTACGGCTCCTGATCAAAAGGCTATGGATGTATTTATTCCAATCTTTTTCAAAGAGCTTCGACATGTTTTGGTATGAGATATTTTTTTTTCATATTCTCTAACACACATGTGCATACATGTACAGGTATAGTACTCATGAATGTATTTAATAGCTTGGGCTAGGCCTGATTCAAGTAGAGCACGGTGGTAGAATTGTTTTTTTTTATAAATTCTTCTGTTATTGAAAGTTACTTCTTATAAAAAGTTATGTGTACCACACCACGGACTCGAAAATTATTTGTCAGCTTTAAAGGAGGTAGTTAAGTATATCAATAACCAAGCTGAATGTTTAATTATATAATCTATTTATTATTAAGTAAGTAAAAACTCAGCGGCGTTTTTGTAGTTATCGTATGTTTTATTAATAATTAATACACAATAATAAATACATTTTTATTTTAAGAAAATATACAATTCAAAAATAATCTATACAAAAATTATAAAGATTATAAAAATAGATAAAAAGTTATTGATTGGTACTTAAAATTTTTTATACCAGAATATTTGAGTTTACTCAGTAACTTTAGGGACTTTAGACATAGCAATAATAATTTCGATCTTCGTTTGTGGGCTTTCTGTCCTTGGGAAGTATAGTCTTTTGTCGTTGCGGTCGATGTGGAGTAACGGAGTGTAGTACCATCCGTACCTGAAGGAAAGATTCTTCAATTTCTTTTAGAATGTTAATAAGAATTGTGCCGAAAAAAAATGTAAATTAAAGACTCAAATATAAAACTTATATCCGTCTAGACTTTTATATTTGATTGGAACGTTTCGTGAGTGTACCTACTGCTAAAGAGAGTATCTTAACAGAAAACTACATTAATCTTTGCCTCACCCGAAAATTCAGCTAAGAATCTATCGATCGTACCGGTTTCTACCAGAGGACGACGGGAATGACGCAGTCGTAAATATAAAGATTATTATTCAATTCTAAACTAGCAAAAAGTAAATATAGTGTGAAGGTATTTTTTATGAGATAAGAGGCAAACGAGCTAGTGAGCCACCTGATGTTAAGTGGTCAACACTGCCCATGAACACCAACAATACCGGAGGAATCATCGGTGCGTTGCCGTGGCGGCCTTTGAGGAAAATATAGACTCTTTTTTTGAAGGTCCCTCATTTTCATTTTGAAATCCTGCTGACGAAGGTTGAAATCAAATGAAGTATTCATCATCCTCCCATTGTGACTTACACTTGGTTCTCGGTGGCTGGCGATGGGTACTTGCTGTGTGGTCCTTTGGCCCTGGTCTGGGCCACGTTTTCGTGGTAGTTGTCCACCTTCCGCGTCTGCTCCTCAGTCTCCGCCTTCAGCTGATCGTGAGCCGCATAGAACTTACCGGTCACTGGGATCGCTGGAGTAATATTTTGTGATTATTAAAATAACAGATTCGACTCGGTTACTGTTTGCTGCTCGAGGGTTAGAGTGTTTGCGAAGATATCAATGTGAAGATTGACAAGCATCAAAAACTTACAGATTTTTATGGACAGGGAATATCTCAAGTAGAATTATCTATAATTTGGAATACGTTGTGTTGGGCCAACGTGGTGGACTAAATCGTTTTGAATTGTAGAGAAACCGATCAACAGTGGGATGAATATATGATTAAGTGTAGATATTTTTCTTCTAGTAACAGAAAATACTTTATAACAATGATGTTGATAATATGTGGTGTGCGGTCTTTCCTAGTTCTCTAACTGAAATAGTACTAACATCCAAAGTTCGGTCTGTATATCTTGTAGTTCCTGAAGTGTTTCACCTCCCGGAATATGATCTCGTTCAGCATGTGGATGTCGATCGGCATCCGAGTGCCAAATGTGCATTTTTTAGCCGCCATCCTGAAAATATAGCATTACTCAAAGGCTGTCGTATAACAGCAAATAATTTATGAAGTTTTATTAATTACTTACTTTATACTTATGTACAGATACCAGTTTAGTGCTTAATTTGTAGGTAAAAATAGTAAAGGGTTTCCGTAAAAAATCATTGTAAAATTAAACTATACGTCACTATGGCATTTTGTAAAGGTTATTTTTTTTTTTATAGGTACTTACTTGTGAAAAAATATAAATATTCATGCTGTGATGTCACTAAAAAGTATTAACTTAAAAGCTAAACACATAAACACTACAGCCCTCGTGGCACAATTGGCTAGACACCAGCTTGTGAAACGAAAGGCCGCGGGTTCGATCCCCGCACCGAGACAAATGTTTGTGTGAACCACAAATATTTGTTTCGGGTCTGGGTGTTTGTGAGACCGAAAAAGTCTCTCGTAGTGTCTGATACCCACGACACAGGTCTTGTAACCTAGTGTGGGGTCAGAGCTATGTATGTGACTGTTTATTTATTTATTTATTTACACTTCATACATTAAGTATAGGTGGACTTAATGCCAATGGCATTCTCTTACAGTCGAACCTAGGGTGATGCAGAGATGAAGTTAGGCAGGTGTGTAAATATAATTACGGTGTAACTAGATACAAAATACACTTACATATAATACAATAAATACTTCATTGATAAACAAACATAAATACATACAAAATACATAAATATACATATAAATATAAATATATATTAGAAATACGGTAATTTACTGTTCTGAAGATTCTGCATTTTCATTAGCTAGCAGCTCCCGAACCTTGTGCTTAAATGTACAGCGATTCGAGCACATCCTGATCTCTAAAGGGAGCGCATTCCAAAGACGTATTGCTTGGACTGAGAAAGAGGCATCAATAAAGCCAGATTTGTGGGATGGGCAAAGAAGGAGAAAATTATTAGTAGAGCGAAGAGATCTCTCGTGGTTAGAGTGTAAGAATTGAAAATAGGGCGTTAAGTAAGAAGGTGGAGAGGTAGACATGAGAATAGAAAAAAGAGTAGTAAGTGCACGTAGATTACGACGCTGGCGAATTGTTAACCACTTAAGTTGAGATCGAAAGATAGATACGTGGTCGTATTTGCGGAGGTTGAACACGAATCGAATGCAGTTATTAAGAAGTCGGTCGAGTTTATTGAGCAAATCTGCATTCAGGTCAAAATAGCACACATCACCATAGTCAATTATGGGAAAGATTAAAGTTTGCACAAGCATTGTCTTGGTCCTGGAGGGGAGGAAGTTCTTCAGGCGATACAGAACGCGGAGAACGTCGGTCACTTTTTGGCACACGTAGGTGACTTGTGGTCGCCAACTTAAAGTGCTATCAATGGTCAGTCCAAGGTCCTTTACATTAGGACTTAAAGGAATCGCTGAGCCATTAAATACAATTGGGGGAATCACCGCAGTATCTAGACTTCCCACTTGCCGATGACTGCCCACAATTATCGCTTGACACTTGGAAGGGTTGACTGCTAGGCAAAATTCTCTGACCATCTTCTGATGAAATCGAGGTCCTTGTTAATTTTATCTATGGCAACAGAGATGGAGTCAACCCTGGCCTGAGCATACAATTGCAGGTCATCGGCGTAGAGATGATACGAACACTGAAGACCTTGGGTTATGAGATTAATAAAAATTGAAAACAATAGAGGAGAGAGTATACCACCTTGAGGGACGCCAGAGTCAATGCTGGTCCACTTAGATGAAGCATCATCGAGGCGCACCGACTGCTGACGTCCGCGAAGATAAGTTGAGAACCATTTCAGTGCTTCCGATGAGATCATAAAGTAGGAGAGGATAGATAAAAGGATATCGTGATTGACGGTAGTGAAGGCGTTCGAGAAGTCAACCAAAGCCAGAACGGTGACTTTGGTATCCTCCATGCCCGCCCTCACATCGCCAGTCACTTTAAGGAGGGCGGAGACTGTGCTATGGCCAGGTCTAAAACCGGATTGGTAGCAACTTATAAGGTTGTTTTGGTAAACAAACTGCGACAGTTGCTTGTGTACACAAGCCTCGAGCACTTTGGAAACAAACGGGAGTATGGATATGGGACGAAAATGTTTGGCGCTCGATGGGTTTGGGACTTTTGGAAGAGGAATAATAATGGCATTTTTCCAGGCAGCAGGAAAAATGCCAGTGGTGAGAGAAAAATTTACGATATGAGTGAGAGGAGAGAGGATATGACTAAGGATTGCCACAATCATGCGACGACTAATGTTGTCACATCCTGTGGCATTTGATTTTATGGAAAGGATTACCTTTTTGATCTCATGCGGGGCAACTGAAGAAAAGAAGAATGGGGGAATATTGGGACGGGGAAGCCTTGCTAAGTATGCCATAGTATGGTGTTTGATTTGGCTAGCCATAGGCATACTGGTAGCAAAATGATTGTTAATTTCGTCTAAACCAATTGTTTTTTCGAAGGTCGTGCTTTTTTTCCTGCCGATACCTAGAGATCCAAGGAATTTCCAGATGTCGGCAGGCGTAGAGGAAGAGATATTACTGAGAATGTGGTGGCGTTTAGCGTTACGTACCATCTGATTACACCGATTCCTAGCAATTCTATACAGGTTCCAGTTATTGTCTGAGCGATTTCTTCTATACTTACCGTATGCTCGGTCCCGCCGCCGCATCGCCATCCGAACCTCACTCGTCATCCAGGGAGCAGGAGGACGTTTCACTTTAACCTTTGCAATGGGAGCATGGGTGTCAAAAAGGCTTATAATAGTGTCGTTAAAAATGCGGACTTTTTCATCAACCGATGCTGCATTGATCAGATGCTCCCATTTAAGATTGGCAGCATCTGAACTCAGTTTACCTTCATCAATGCGTCCAAAACAACGCATGTGCAAAACTTAAATGGACTGTTTGGGAGGTTTTAGGGAGTAGGATAAATAGACGAGGTCATGGTGTGAAAAACCCGGAGCAAAAAATTGTCCATGACTGGACACAAGGGTGGGATTGGAGGTCAGCATAAGGTCCAGCCACGTATCCTCTCCATCAAAATTGTGATGCGTCGGCTGCAATGGGAGTATATGTAGACTAGAAGACTGAAAAATGTTAAGGATTTTACGGGAACGAGAGGAATGGGGATCAAGGATATTGGTGTTAAAATCTCCCATGATGATATGATGTGCATATTGAGACCCTAAAGATTCCAGAATCGACTCGAGACTGGAGAAGTAGTCTATAGAGGGAGGGCAATAAACAACACCAAGAACTAATCTAGCTCCCTTGACGCAAACCTCAAGAAAGAGATATTCCGCGGTGTTAGTATCGACAGGAGAAGAGGTCGCTAAGATCTTATAGTTTAAATCGGAGTGAAGATAGATAGCAACACCCCCTCCTCTTCTGCCAACACGGTCATTACGGATTAGGGAAAAACTCGGCAGTGGGTAACTGGTGGAGAGTAGTTGAGGTTTGAGCCAAGTTTCAGAGATCAGGATGGCGTGTACATTAGCATCTGCAAAAGTTTCAGACAGTTCGCTATAGTGGCTCACTACGCTTTGCGCATTGATGTGACAAACGTTTAAAAGTTTGCTATTGGGTTTGTTAAAATTTTGGCGAACCAAATCACCTAGCGCATCAGCCACAGAACAAAAACTGCCCTCATCGCATGAAGAATCGTAACCACTAGCAGAATAAAAAGAATCATCCTCAGAAATCATTATCAGCAATAAATATATAATATAATAATAAAAATAAGACTTTAAAACAATATAAAATAAAATATAGAAAAATATAATAATATTAATTGAATTAAAAAAAAAAAAATAATAATAAACGTACCAACAATTGCTTTCTTGTATCTCTGCACCACCCGCCAGCCTTTACACTTAAGCATACAATATAAAAGAGAAAACAAAAATATATTAAACAAAAAAAAAAACAAAACAAAACGTAATTAATCAACTAAGTTTCTGAACGCAACATTAAGACTAACAGTTTTATGACATTTGGGGTAGGTGAAAAAAAAAAAAATTAATAATAAAGTTGTAAACAAAAACAAGACAAGCGCAGTACACAAGTGAGCGACACTGAGACAAACACGCTTCGTATACTCGCGCAGTGTTAAGTTTTTCGAGGTTTCGCGTTCAAATTGGATGTTACAGCGCGATCGGTGCCACGTTTGGTCACATTCGCTGCAGTGTTAGTGGCCTTCTTGTGCTTCAGTGACAGTGCGTTGAATTCCTCCATAGAGGTGATTTTCACGATGTCATCAGCGATTTTAATAACTATGGTGCCGTCTTGCGTCCAGCATGCACGCATCCCAAAAAGTTGGCGTGCTTTGGCAAAGATCTGCTGCCGAGGCTTCGTCAAAAACTCCTTCAGGGATAATGAAGTACCCTTCAGCTTAGACTTGGCCTTCCAGACAGCTGACCTTTGTTGGACATCGGTGAACCTTACAAGTAAAGACCGATGATGTTCTTTGCTGCGGGCTCCGATTCGGTGACACTTCGTTATATGTGATGATGAGATGCTCGTCAGCGCCAACTTCTTGTGGAATATATTTACAATATCCGCAGTACTGTCCTCCTTGTCAGATTCAGGATGGCCCAGGAGAAGAAGCGTTTTTCGCCGATGTCTAGTCTCCATTACGTCGACTACACGAGAGCATTCTGCAATTTGTTGTCGAAGCAACCGCAGCATATTAAACATTAGTTCCCTAAATGTTCGGAACTCCTCGGCCACGCGTGCAACGGTATCCTTAGCGGGAACTCCGGTTTGAAGCTGAGCTTCAAGTTCAGACATCCTCGTTGCAACTGTTGGGTGTATTTATTTATTTATTTACTACTGTGATAATTTTCTATAACTCTGTATTCTGTAATTAAATTATTTTTTAAAATTATGGAACTATTAGCTTTGTTTTTGCGCCCTCAAATGTTATCGATAATATCACCCATTTGATGTGTTTATTATTTTAAGTTTAGACTTATCCGAATACATTTTAATCAATCTTCCTGCATTTTAATAAAATATAAAACATTCGACAAAAGCTAATTTAAAAAAAAAATTCTTAAATGATGTGCTTAGGTACATTTTACTGTAAACAAAAAAAACGTAACTAGCACAGATTAAATATAAACAAATCTAAAATGGCGGTAATCCGCCATGTTTAAACAGAAGCCGCGTAAATGAGGAGGCGTTCTCTTGTGGTCGCAATCATCTGGTGTAGATGTTAATTTAAATAGGCAGGTTAACTCGGTTACCTCAGCGCTGCCGCCAAATTAGTCCTAGATGGGATAGATTACCCACTATCCTTGTGCTGTAAATATCAAGCTAAGGTTAGGTGTGATAAGCCATTTTAAATACAAAATATATTTTATGCATTCACATTGTGTACAGACACACAAACAGCTTCAAAAGTTGTTTGAAATCCCATCAAAAAAGGTTGGCTCTATTGTTACTTTTCGGCCCGTTTATTAACATTTATTAGTCGGAATTTCCATTAGAAAAAAAGAGAACATATCATGTAACATTAGGTATATAGTTGAGGTTTGTCACATCGAGGTGCTAACGGAGGTCCTTTTTTCAGATATTTTGCATTTTAGAGACATTTGAATAGACATGAAAATCAGTAAAACAACTAACTCTTAAACTTCATCACCAGATGATATAGGTGCATCGAACTGCTGGGCACGGGACTCCTCTTCAACTGACTTTTAGGTGTGCAAGTGTCCTCACGATGATAAACTTTAATGATGTGTATTAATATTTTTAAAAACACCTATAATCTCAAAATTCTTCAGCACACCATAATTTTACCACTTTCATAAAATCAAAATTACAAAGGCTGTAATAAAACATTCTCCTCAACAGATATTATATAAATAATACGTCATAAAATGAGAATATAATAAAAATCTAATAAATGAATTGTGCTTCCGATAGAGATCCTGAACTGAATTTAAAACCTTGATCGTGCGGCTATACCCCTCATTCTTCGCGCAATGAAGACGCGCGTGATCCACCTTAGGGCCAACATTTATTCACAGGAGGAGCGGATCTTGCAGTATTTTTTGTATTTGTTAAGAATATCTCGTAGTGTAGAACTAGTTTGTGCCGTTGGATCTAAAGCGGAAAAGTTGGCCCTTCGGTTTTGCTGTTTAGGAATTTTTAAAAAATAAAATAGAAAGAAGGGTTTAAAATTCAATACGTATAGGATAGTATTCTAGTAGTAAATGGTTAATTAGTGACTTAACAGTCTATATATTTTTAATCACAGACCGAAACTCATGACTAAATCTTTGGGATAACTTTTACACCAGTTTTAAGTGGCATTCTTATTTGGTTTTGCTCAGCATTAAGAAATATTTACGATTAAAGACAAAATACACTATCTACACTAAGCACTTGGAATAAACTAGTTTACTATACTCCAACGTTTGATCCAATTATGGTTTGGCTCCAAAGTTTTCAAGTCAAATATTCGAGGAATTCATTATTACATAAGTTTTGTTAATGAATTATAAGCATATTATATTTCACAATTTGACATTTCGTTGTATTTGACTCTAGACGTTGTTTAGGTTTCTTCTTCTTCTTCATCAACCCATATACGCCCACTGCTGAGCACGGGTCTCCTCTACAATTGATTGAGTTTAGGCCATAGTCCACCACGCTGCCCTAGTGCGGGTTGGCGGATTACACACCTAAGAAATTCCTAAGAACTATTAGGTGTGCAGGTTTCATCACGATGTTTTCCTTCACCGTTAAAGCAAGTGATAATTCAATGTGAATACACACATAACTTCGAAAAGTCAGAGGTGTGTGCCTGGCGTTCGAACCCGCGACCGCCGAGTTTCTCGACCGCGCGCCCAAACCTCGAGGCCATCACTGCTTTAAGTTTATTTGACTTTATTCGAATCGGTTGGTGTTACCTTCCCGGTCGTATAGGAGGCTCTTACCAAGTAATAGGTCTGCAGCAAAAGCTGCAGCTGTTATCGACTAATAATTCTGTATATAGTTCTAGTATCTTCGTTTTCTCTTGCTGTTTAAACTAAATTTAAGTCTATCTTTGGGGTATCATTTTACTGGTATACTTTTTTGCATCTTTACACTTACTTTCGTAATATGTTCAATTGCTTGTTTAAAATTACTCTAGAATTCCAACTATTTTACCAAATCGCTCAGCTCCCCACCAAGGTGCGATAACAACAAAAATTCCTATCGTCTATCGCGTCCCATCGATATTGCGGGCATCCGCGAAATCGTCACCCGGCGACACAACTATTTCATAAGACGTATAATTGGAATAGCCGCAAAATACCCCCCGTCTCCTCTCAACATCCCCAACCTCCCCTCGAGGCAAGGTGCGGTCTCATTGTGGCCCGCTGCGTTTGATTATATGTGCATAGCTGCCATACCGTGTGAAATGTTTTTGTTCTTAGGAATTATTTGGTATTTTTCATTTATTTTTAACGCGCGCTGGGAATTTCAATTGGAAATCGTTGGTTATTGCACTTTTATTTTTATTGGTATTTATTCACCTGTTAAAGGTGATAATGGTTTATTGTGAGTGTTAAGAACTACTCAAATGTTGCGCTTAAAAAAAGAAGAGCGGGCAAGGCCTCTGAAGAGATTATGTATAGGTACATAATCTTTTTAGTGTCGAGGATATGTCTTAGAATTCTTAGACCATTTGACCATTTTAGTGATATTTCGTTTTATTTAATGTTATAGTTTATCTACGCTGTTTCCAGAGCATACAGATGATATTCAGATAGTATTTAAATAGTATTGTCATCTTGAAAAGCCTTTTTATTATCTCTTTTTTTTGTATTCTTGACACAATTAATAAAAAAAGATGTACAAAAAGCTCCTTCTTAATTAGTCGGTGAAATTTAAAAACGCACACGCTAAACGCGGCTGCAGAAGTACATAGGTACCTATTGCCTGTCTTTGTTTCCAATCACAATATTTTTAGATTCCTCGAAACCGACGTGCATGCACGTAGAGGAAAATGTCAGTGGAGGAAGCGAAACAGGTGTGTTTGGACCATGTCATTTGGCGCTCCATAGTCTCTGCTTACCTTAACGGGAGACAGTCGTGAGCTTATTATTCACACCCTATAAAAACAAAACAACTGCTGTATTTAGTAAAAACCGCTGCCATCAGTAAGGATTACTGGTAAACCGTGCCTAACAGGGATGGGGTGGATTCCAACAGCCACCCTCAGGGGGGTTGAGGACGTGTCTTCCTCTTCCTAATGATCCCTGTAAAGGCCCCAGGTGTTAGCTGCAATCTGCAAAAGATTTGGTTAGTCTTAAGTTCTTGCGCTTTCATTTAACACTGATCGAGATTAAATTGCAATCGGAATACCTCGTCCAATACCTCTTGGACTCCTACCGGACGAATGCAATTAAATTAGTGGATTGTACCGGTTGAATTTTGATGTTTTGGTTTCAATATTATTCAATTAGATAGGGTTGGATGGTGTCTTTAATGTTAGGCGTATTTTAATCTCTATTTGTTAAGTCAGCTTTAATTTTAAAATATTTGCCATTGTTATAAATATTTTAATTGAAAAGAATTGTCTCAAGTAAATAATAATAACAGTTATGTAATAATAAATACATCCAACAGTCACATATATACTACATCGTTGTGACCCTACACTAGCATACAAATCCTGTGTGGTGAGTAGCAGAAACTACGAGAAACTTTTCGATCTCACCATCCACCAGACCAAAAATTATATTTACAGATTGATTAAAACCGGAAGCAACCGGTGCAGGAATCAAAACCGCGGCTTCTCGTGTCTCAGGCTATAAAGTAGAGCTTCCTATTTGAGCCTGTGACCGTGGAAATTTTTTCTCGACAACCTGCTAAAACCACAAAATCATGACGATAGAATAATCGACACAGATTAAAAAGGGAATCATGAATTTAACAAAAGTGGTATTTTAATAGGAATTGAAATAGCGTTGTGATGTCTGACATTAATCCGTTGGGGGTCTATTGTTCTGCTTAATAGCCTGTTCGTCTGGAAAATAGCCACGATTGTTACGAGAAAGATATCTTAAGCTTTAACCCTTTTTAATCGCCAACCCGCACTAGGCCAGCGTGGCGGACTATGGCCTAAACCCTCTCAATGGTAGAGGAGACCCGTGCTCAGCAGTGGGCGTATATGGGTTGATGAAGAAGAAGAAGAAGAATCTGTGCCGCTCGGTTGGCGCCAAGATTTCAGTGTTGACAAGAATGTTGCCAGTTTAAGTAAAAATGATCTATAATTAAATGGAACGTAAATTATCTTTCTCGTAGTCGAAGTAGGCACAAGCGTTTGCCGTGAGAGCAGTAGAGTTCGATTTCCGTGTCGGATTATTTATTAATAAGATCTTTTTTCAAAATCAAAAAATTTGGAAACGTGCCTCATCATTATCAGCTCATACATGTCCCACTACTGGGCACGGGCCTCCTCTACTATTGAGAAGGTTTAGGCCACGAAGTTTAAGAAAAGTGACTAAAAATTGACAATTGACTCGCCTTCCATTAGAAGGTACATGAAAAATCAGCTTAAGTTGGGAACGTTTGGCATGCTGACATTTCCATTCTAGTCTTATTCAACTGTTCAATGTTAAAACGACAATTATGATATGTGTTTTGTTTTAGATACTCCGGTGGGATGAACACGAAATTTTTAATTGCCTAGACAGAGCTACCCACCTAGTATTTTGTGAAATTACATTACTTATACTCCAAAATTGTATTTTAGTTCATATAACAAGTTGGTGACGATGATAAAGCAAAAGTTTAAAGGTTAATGTAATTTAAAAGGCTTGGAGGGATCCTAAATATAGACAATTCAAAACATGCTTTTTAGTAATTACGATGTGACATAAAATATTTCGTTACTACAGATTTGGGCAATATGCCATATCAATATATTATCATTAACAAGAGGAAGACATTAAACGCTTCTCATCCAATACTGAATCCAATATGTCTATTTATTTCGATAACTAACTGATTTAAATCGCAATTCTATTCTAACAACACATATTTTGCGATATAGAATATCATTTGTGACGTCTTTCGAGTATTTTCAAAAATAAATTTGAAAACAAAATAAATAATAAGATTTAATATGCGAACTAGCTCTTAAATGGTGTGCGCTAATGTGAATTTTCCTTTAGCGTGGGATTTTAATAAATTCCTTATGATGCACAGCAAAGTCAGTGAACCGCGCAAAGGGTCGTGTCTTATATTAATTTTGCGCCGAGACAATACCTGAGGGTACATCGTACTAAATTAAGACCTCGTTTTGCTATTTTCTCTACAGGAAAAGGTCGTTGAGATTCATATATTGCGGTTTTATGTGAAATATTGCAAAATTTGTGTACTTGTAATTGTCCTGTTAAAATAAATGAATATCGCCTGTATGACCAGGTGCTGAGGTGATTAGCATTTATTAATGTACTTTTAGTTATTCTTTCAAGGATACAAGTTTCATTGTAAGTGACAGCCTCGTGGGGCACTTGGCTAAACACCAGTTTGCGTAATCTATCGTAAAAATCTGCCGTAGTTTCCCATAGTCGTCATCTTAGTTAGGGATCAGAAGTAAGTTTGTATTTTCGTTTAAGACATATTTGGAAGTAAATACACGATTTTCTGTCGTTACGAACGCGGCATTAAACAAAATCTGTCTCCTCTATACAATGACGTATAATATTTTTCTATAAGTTTGTTTACTATTTTAGTATAAATGATCATATAAATTTTATTCAGAATTGTGACAAATAAAAAACTGAGATATATCTTCTCAGCTGCGGGACCTGTAAAATCACCCAGAACAATTTCGTCAGTAATACTAAGTATTCCATGAACATTGAGCTTTTGTTCCGATGCAGTAAAGTATATGTCAACGTCACAACTGTCAACTCAATTTATTTCGCGTTCAACTTGGAATGGATGCATTACTGCAAAATGTCGTTTTGTTAAGAATTTCAGGAAATTAATTCGTTAAATAAACTATAGTCGCAAACGATTTGGCGGCCCCTTGCCGCAGTTGGTTAGACACCAGCTAGCGAAACGAGCGGGCGCGAGTTCAATCCCCGCACCGAGACAAATTTTTGTGTGATCAACAAATATTTGTCTCGGGTCTGGATTTTTGTGAGACCGAAAAGTCTAGTTTCATATACCCACGACACAAGACTCGTGCCTTATATCCAAAATTTTTAAGGACTTCAGAATTATTTCTGACTTCTTTAATTGCTAAGGTGGTTATTTCTCTATGAAACTTTTACTATCGAAAAAATATTAAGTAGTCCTGTGAAATTAAATCTAAAGAATAATGTTCACTTTTCATTGCACTTTATCTACGAACAGTTACAAGATTCTACAAACAAATTGTTTTGATAAACATCAATGACTATTGAGTACAACAATTCGACCAAACCTCATTGTTCTTGCGAAACCTTAAGCCAATTATTTGAAGTGTATCAGCGACTGCTTTCGTATTGTAGTTCCTTGTTAAGTAAATGTCGAGATAATTAATATTGTTTATGTTACTTCATAAGGTATTGGGTTGTATTATCTTTGGAAATGGCTCTAATTGATACGAATATGTCACAGTAATAACAATTTGATATAATTTCGATAGAGACTGTCGCCATAAACGTATTCATAACTTCTGTAAACGAGATTATAAAGTGGTGAAGGAATAAAGAATGAAGAGTGATGATGATGAAAAGTGAATATGAGGTGGGATTTATCATAAATATTAACGGTGAAGAAAAACATCGTGAGTATGCCACACTTAAAATTTCTGCAAAATAAATTAATAAGGTATAGTATGGTAAAGCGTTACCATTAATTGTGTAATGTTTAGTTTATCATAGTTTATTGTGGAGTAAGTAATAAGTAGTCAGTAGCCCTTGGCTAGTAATGGGACTTACATGGATAATTATTAGTAGCAGTATGTTAGATTTAAACCAGGTCTGTAAATGTGTAATGATCAATCCTGTTTTGTCTTAAAATGTTACTTAGAATTAGTTGTAGCACGGATACTGAAAGTAAACCTTCAAATCTTCAAAAGGATGGCGCTAACTGGGACCAAAACCAATTGTCATGACTGCAAAAAGCACATGTATAATACGTATAAAGTGCCTCATGCAAAGCCACGGGTAACCACTAGCCAACATCCTATTAAAAGTTCCGGCGGAATCATAAAGTTGTCTCGCAAACTCGCGGCAGTCGATTGTCTCACTAGAAAGCTCGGCAAAGATTCGGTATTACTTATTAAAGTTGCACTCAGACACGTAAGTTGTGGTGTTATTAACCTTTGTAAAACTGTTGTGCTCGGTTCGTGGTTTTGCTTAATCCCGAGTAGAAATTTTTTCGTGTTCCTGATCTGGACCCGATCAGGAATGCCTGATCGGGTCCTGATAAGGCATGTAACGCAGAACATTGGTCTGGACCCGATCAGGCATGCCTGATCGGGTCCAGATCGGGCATGCCTGATCGGGTCCAGATCGGGCATGCCTGATCGGGTCCAGATCGGGCAAGCCTGATCGGGTCCAGATCGGGCATGCCTGATCGGGTCCAGATCGGGCATGCCTGATCGGGTCCAGATCGGGCAAGCCTGATCGGGTCCAGATCGGGCATGCCTGATCGGGTCCAGATCGGGCATGCCTGATCGGGTCCAGATCGGGCAAGCCTGATCGGGTCCAGATCGGGCATGCCTGATCGGGTCCAGATCGGGCATGTAACGCAGATCATTGGTCTGGACCCGATCAGGAATGGCTGATCGGGTCCAGATCGGGCATGCCTGATCGGGTCCAGACTAGGAATGGCTGATCGGGTCCCAATCAATCTGTATCATGTAATACCTTGCCTGATCCAAATTGAGTATGCCCAGTCCGGTCCTTTTAAAAAACATGAATATAATATTATAGTCATGAAAAAATTGTTTGTTAAAAAAATATGAATTGTTATTATAAATATGTTACTTAACATTTTATTATTTATTTTTTATCAATTCGTTATTTATTTAATTATCAATGATTTTATAAATATTGAATATTATAATAAATAATAATAATTAACAACTCAATATTAATGAATTTATTTATTTTTTGTATGGTAAAACATATTTAAACAATAAAAAAAAAAATACAAGGAATTTAAATAAAAGCTGTTAGTGTCTTTTATTGACCTTCTTAAAAAGGCTTTTTAAGCAGTAACCATCCCAATCGTTAGCTTTATTTAATATTGACGACAATGCTTGCTGTAATTTACTGTCAGGAATATCTTGCTTATTTAGAAATTTCTGTCTCATTGCAGCTGAAATACAAAATTTGATTCAATTACGTTGTAATTTAATAAGTAATAATAATAAAAAATATTAATATTTATAAAGTAATAACATACAATTAAGAAATAATTAATTTGGTATCAATGAAAGTATCCTGCACTATATAATGATTAACATACTTTTTACCAAAGTGAAAAAAGTTGTATCTTTTAAAACTTTTTTTGGAGTTTCAGCTACATATGACATGGCCATATCTCTTGAAATGTAAAAAACGAATAATATTGCCCATATTATGGGTAATAGTGTTTTCCATCAATGGAAAAGTATATAAGTTTATTCTGGAAAAGCAAATTTATTATTATTTATAATGAGGAGCATTTTTTTAAATATGACAATTTCAATAATATGGTCAGATAGAGCAAATATTAGTTCTTTCATATATTTATATATAAGAGTATAGTTTTTTAGAAACTCACATTTTTTTATTGTCTTTCAACTTTTCATTGAATTTATCAAAGTTTTCCATTGTTGATAGTGGAAATTCTAATTTTTGAGCCACATCTGTTGATCCTTCAGTATCTATTCGACTGGAATCTAACAGTTGAGTACTGTTATTCTTTTTAATTTCAGACAGGATTTGGGTAACAACAGCAGATATGCTTACAATTTGACCTCTTAAATTCCCTAATTGTTTTGATAGACTGTTATAATTATGCCTGAAACATTCAAGCAAAGAATCTGTTAAAAATAAAATATATATTAATACAAATTTTTACACTGATTATACATTTATTAAAATATCAAAATTCCAACACTGATGTAAATATAAGGGTCAATCAACTTTTATCTGTCCTGTCAGTACTATGTAAATTTGTCCCCCAGTAGGTTAGTACAATGAAACATTATTTTTTTCAAAAAAATTATATATGGCAATCAATTACACTTGCACATAATTATTTATTACAATATCTACTATGATGCTAGCAAATAGCTTTTGATTGCTTTAAAATTTTAACGACCTTTTTGCATGTTTATTTTTGTCCCTATTAAATTTTATTATACTGACTTCCACCGGACAACGGTAAAAAAGTTCCAAAATTCAAACATATATGGCGTGACTACTGCTTGGAACTCAAGTCGATTTATTTCGTGACAACACTCATCCAGCCGTGATTTTGATTTCATCTTTGCCGCGGCGCCAGACGACCGAGTGTATTTTGAAAAAGAGCGTGGCTTTATTGTGTGTCCACTGGACAACCAGCACAAAAACGTAATTATTTTATATATGATAGTAAATTAAAGTGGAATATATTCCATTTAATGTATATTTTTAACTGCGCGTAAAACCGAATTTAAAATATTAATATTTATTACCAGGGAGCGGAAAGACTAATAAATATCACCACCAGTCCCTTGGACATCCAAGATCGTTGTCTGAATTATTCAATATTTTCTCTTATAATACTGATAATTATTTTCAAATAGTTGTTTTTTTATTACATAAAAGAAGAAATACAGGCGATTTTCATCATAGAATCCCCTTTGGACACCCGAGTATTTCCTATGGACAAACATATATGTCCACTGGACAACCACTTTTTTCTTATCTCCTAAAGACACATTATCGTCATTTTTACTTTAAAAGAACAGTAAGGTTTCTCAAATATGATTCTAATATTTAAAAGTAAATTAACAATTTGACTGAATTTTTAAATGTCCAAGGGACTATCTTAATTACAGTCATGTGAATTTTTGAGTAAAATTTACCATAAATTGTTCTGCTCTATTTGAATTCCTTAAATATAAATAATTATCAACAACAAATACGTATAAAATATACAAATTTAAGAAAAAAAAAATTATATATAAAATCTATCATTGATGGTACATTTAAAAGTTGATTGACCCATAAACATTATAACAATTACCAACACTCCACAATTTCAGAATAGAATCCATATTATGACCTTAGTTACTAATAATTATTAGATAGGTATTGTAATGATTAATTTGTTTTTAACCATTGGATACAGTATTTTTTGTTGATGATCTAGCTGCTAATATAGTCATTTCAGTTTCTGTTTTCGATTTATTACTATAAAGATGCTAAATAGATTATCAGCAATTATTGATAATGTACTATTATTATTAGAAGTAAAACAACAGTAGTATAACTTAATTATTTGTATCAAAATTAACAATAATAAAAATATGTCAGTTAATATGCTTTGTTAAAAAAAATCATTAGTAAAAAAATATTAGAAATTAATCAACAATATTTACATTTTAAATAAGAGATATTACCTCAAATTTCAGTGGGTTTATCGGTTAACTCCAAAGCTGTTTGGCTGAATATTTTATCTATTTTTAATTGATTCTTTGATAATGCTTTTATTTTGAAAGTTTTTTCAACAGCAGCTGCTTTTGCTTTAGTGGACTGCTCATTATCAGTAGAGAAAGCATAGGGTTATTTTTCCAATCTTATTAATTTTTCCTCTGCCTCTTTCATAGTTTCAGATAACATTAATTGTATAAATTAATTACTGTTTTATTGTTTTGACAATAAGATATCAATTCTCATAAATCTATAATTCAAATAACAATAAATTACCTGCTGTGCCACATATTTGAACATGAAATGTTGGTCTTGTCGGATCAGGCTCTTCACAATGTTTCACTATTGTTTGTAATAATTTACAATACTTAGTACTTTTTAACAATGATGCAGGCATATAATATTTACATCCAGTACCACTATATTCTATGTAATGATCTAACCAAGAACTTGATACTATATCAATTACTTCATTGGATAAATCATTTACAAATAAAACTATAATGTCATCTGAAAAAAAATACGGATTAATGAAATATAAATTTATAATGAAAAATAGCAAAGAATTGTAATGTATTTTTAAATACTTTTTTACTATCCTTGAACGTTTTAGGTAATTCAATTTAATAACGAAACTTTACACACAACATGTAAATTTTTATCTACTTAAGTAGTTTACTCCACAATTTAGTATTTTATACACAATACACACTTAGTAAATGTCTAGATATAAGTTTATAGTCCTTGATACACTTTGTTTTGGTAAACACACAATATATTAATTATTCTGTAACTACTGTTAAGGCGATTTAGTTTTTGTAATGAACTTATTTAATCTTTACATTAATATACCAATCGGCATATTCAATCAATTCAATCCACTGATACCGTCTTCTTGACATAAAATAAAAATTAACTCCCGTGTTCTATAGACTGTATGTAGAATTGCCGTTTGTAGTAAAAGGCGGGAAATGCCCAAAAGCGGTATTGCATTATTTTAAGTTGCGCACCAAGTTAGTAACATCCGCAATACTTGTTTTTAATTATAATGGTTTTATCACGTATTATTTTACCTAACATTTTCTGGAAAAAAAATAAATACGATAATAAGTAACTTTCTATTTATGCACCTAATTCCTACACTTCCTGTTGTCGCCTGTCGGTTTATCAAGTACCTAATGTTGCCATAACAAATAAAATACTTTTCATGCGTTATCAAATCTATACTAATATTATAAAGAGATAATGTTTGTGAATTTGTAACGTTGTAGAAATTCGTTATTGACAAACAAAATTTATGGTAAAGATTTTTGTAAAATAAATTACCAGTATAACCTGATCTGATGCAAATAAAATTTACACCGTGACATAAATATGGCAATCATGATATGATACACGTCATGAGTTGAGTTTCACCGTTCACGTCCAAAACAATAATAAGTTTTGAATTGTATTTCTGGAATATATGTCTAAAAGCATCTTTTCTTGCTTTGACAATTAGGATAACGGTATCTGGGCTTGATACTACATGTCTTATCATACTGAATATTTTTTAATACCAGGCTAGCCCTATTTGATCCAGACCTTGGCCTAATGCAGTATGCCTTACAATACTTGAAAACATTTAACATAAGGCTATCCTGATCTGGTCCCGATCTGGTCCTGATCCAATATACCTTACAATACTTGATAACATTTAACATAAGGCTATCCTTATCTGGTCCCGATCTGGTCCTGATCCAATATACCTTACAATATTTGATAACATTTAACATAAGGCTATCCTGATCTGGTCCCGATCTGGTCCTGATCGGGCTTGCCTTACAATACTTGAAAACATTTAACATAAGGCTATCCTGATCAGGTCCCGATCTGGTCCTGATTGGGCTTGCCTTACAATATTTGATAACATTTAACATAAGGCTATCCTGATCAGGTCCCGATCTGGTCCTGATCGGGCTTGCCTTACAATATTTGATAACATTTAACATAAGGCTATCCTGATCAGGTCCCGATCTGGTCCTGATCGGGCTTGCCTTACAATACTTGAAAACATTTAACATAAGGCTATCCTGATCAGGTCCCGATCTGGTCCTGATCGGGCTTGCCTTACAATATTTGATAACATTTAACATAAGGCTATCCTGATCAGGTCCCGATCTGGTCCTGATCGGGCTTGCCTTACAATATTTGATAACATTTAACATAAGGCTATCCTGATCAGGTCCCGATCTGGTCCTGATCGGGCTGGCCGTACAATACTTGAAAACATTTAACATAAGGCTATCCTGATCTGGTCCCGATCTGATCCTGATCGGGCTGGCCGTACAATACTTGAAAACATTTAACATAAGGCTATCCTGATCAGGTCCCGATCTGGTCCTGATCGGGCTTGTCGTACAATACTTGACAACATTTAACATAAGGCTATCCTGATCAGGTCCCGATCTGGTCCTGATCGGGCTTGCCTTACAATATTTGATAACATTTAACATAAGGCTATCCTGATCAGGTCCCGATCTGGTCCTGATCGGGCTTGCCTTACAATACTTGAAAACATTTAACATAAGGCTATCCTGATCTGGTCCCGATCTGGTCCTGATCGGACTTGCCGTACAATACTTGAAAACATTTAACATAAGGCTATCCTGATCTGGTCCCGATCTGATCCTGATCCAATATGCCTTACAATATTTGATAACATTTAACATAAGGCTATCCTGATCAGGTCCCGATCTGGTCCTGATCGGGCTTGCCGTACAATACTTGAAAACATTTAAAATAAGGCTATCCTGATCAGGTCCCGATCTGGTCCTGATCGGGCTTGCCTTACAATACTTGAAAACATTTAAAATAAGGCTATCCTGATCAGGTCCCGATCGGGTCCTGATCGGGCTTGCCGGATCGGGCATGCCTTATTCTATCCTGATCAGGACCCGATACATGATCTGGTTGTGCCTTATTTGATTTCTACTCGGGTAATTCATTCTAAATACACACATAACTTTCAAAAGTCAAATTATCTCATCAAATCACTATTTTTATGTAGATATTTAGTAAAGACGATAACCCCAGCTTAAAGCCACAAAGCGAGTACTGTAAACACTAGATTCTGAGTTCAGTGTGGCGAGGAGGCACGTTCATCGTCCGTTAAATACCCATTAGCACTTGCGCAGGGATTCAAAGATTTCAGGTCTCATACAAGGTTCTATTCATTTATATAGTGTCCATTATATTCTACTTAATGAAGGTGAAAATGAAATTTAATGAATCGTTTATTTAATTAATACATTTAAAATCCTTTACATTCAAATTTCATTTATTCAAAAGTAAAACAACAAGTAAACCCCGAGTATTAAGAAAAATGTTCGGCAGAGCTTACATTACCCCATAAACTAAGGGGTTGATTGTGACTGTCAAACAACATAAGAATAGGCACTCACGATCAGGGCTGCCAGCAAATAAATCATAGTACGCTTTAGTATCTGCAATGATACAAAATTTGATTGAATAGTCAGAATCATTGTATGTAGCTCTTGTTTTTTTTTTAAGATGATAGGTAGAGAAATGGTTGATAAAAGGCAAACTCATGTTGCATTTCAACCCCTATGCCTCGTATTATCCGAGCTGGTCATGGATACAATACCCCATTCGATTATACAGTATTTGTATCCTGTTATAAAATCTGGCAGCCCTGCTTACGATGTGTGGTGGTCTCCCGTAGAGCTAAAGGATGCCTCAGTCGCGCGTCATTGTTCAGAGGAGGCGCACGTCGCTCCACTACTGAAAACTTTGCCGTGAACACACAACTTTGTTTTGAAGTGAATCTACGGACTAAGACTGAGTGGCTCGAACAGTTCATCTTATTTTTGAACTCAAGAACATATTTTTTGAAGGTAGGTGATAGTTTTATAAGGAGAAATAGAATAGTTCTTAATTGCATATGGACCCGTATTGTTTAAAATATGGTTTTTCTATATTTAAATATAGTTTTTTTATTATGGTTGTAAGTATTGTACAGCTGTTTTTTGGTATAATTAAATTGATTAACGCATTAATTAAGCTATGCTATTATTTAAATGTATACCTATTATGAAAATTGCATTACAAAGCAATGAATATATCTTAATATTTTATTTAAAATGTTTCAAAAATATAAAATGTTATTTTTTGCGTTATGTTATCCGGCGGACAAAAAATGCATGTTTATTTGAAATTTTTAGAGGCTACTTAACATCGAGGATTCAAGCTTACAAAAGTAATACTTTAATGATACGAAAAATAGCTCATTAGGCTTATGACGGACATATTGTATACGTGATATCAATATTAATTATTAAAAAAGTAGTATTTTAATCGGTACTTTGATAAAACTTTTATTAAATCTTTAGCTCTAGTACAAGTGGTCTAACAAATACCATTAAATTTAAGCCTTGTAATTCTTATTTAACAACGGTAAAAACGGTCAATATAGTTTGAAGACATGTCTCAATTAAATAAATAGAAAAACAAACAAGTCTGAATCTCAAATGAGTGAGTTAAGAACCACATGAGTGGTTTATCAAAGTTTATTTACTTAGAACTAGGGATAAGTTAAACGCGTAATTATTAGGTTCGTGGAAACTCAATCATTATAATTCTCTAACTATTCAAATTAATTAAAATATTCTTAGTATGATTGTTTTTAGATTTTTGTTTTTAGGAAAAAACTATTTTTACATGTAACTTGCGCTTATTAAACGATTTTTAAAATTCAAATTAATCATTAACTTAACACTTAAAAATTTTGACATTTTCCTTACAACAATAGTTATTAAAATTCTGTGTTTGTTTAGAAAACGTCAGTTTTTTTATTTAACACCAATGGGCTTGTAATTACCTCAGCTATAGCCTGTTTTCGTTTGCGATAGCGGTCTTGAATCACCTGTTTACAATATGGGCTTAATTCCTATTAAATAGTTTAGTAACGCTACTTTTAAATCAAGTATTCTCTAAATACTAACATAATGTAGATAAACACGCCATCTTAGATGCGATGTGTGACATAAAACCACAGTAAACGTTTCATATCTTCAGCCCTGAAGCTCGCATCCTGTTCTTTGCAATCTTTATCGGCTACCCAACCGTTTATTCAAGAAAAGCTCCTTATGAATAGGCCTACTACTACTATCCTTTATAAAACATTAACTAAATAGGAATGTTAGCAAAAAAAGAATTTTATTAGTGAAGGTAATTGCATAGAAGCTTAAAAGCGTTACACGTTAGTGTAATATCAGGTGTGACGTCAGGTCAGTCATATTCGCACTTGAATTTCAAATTGGTTTTATTAAAAGGAGTTTTAAAGATTCTGTATGTTAACGACTATCTTAATAAAAATGTAGGTAACTATTTACATAAGTACTTAATAGATTTAGTATGTCTGACGGTGCAGCTCTGTAACGAAAAGTGACCAGTACGAATGTCGAGACAAATATGTCTATGGTTAACAAATATTTATTTCTAGGCAGCTTTAGAGAGTAAAAATTTTTCCATAAGTTTGAACGCTTAAAAAATATTATTGTGTACAATGGAAATATTAGAAGTCAAATTCACATACTTCAGGCTGTAAATTATTAGGTAGTAGAGTATGAAGTAAATTTTTATTTAGGCACTTTTACAAACTGATAAAAAATCTGGTGCTATATCAATATAGTATGTAGTTATAAATGGTTTTAACTTTCTTTCTAATGTATAGTTAACTACATAAATCACACTTTAAAATATTAATAGGAACAGAATCACGTTGAATCAGATCAGAAACAAGATTAAGAAAATGGTAATGGGTTAGTTAAAATATATTCGCGACTACGATTTCAGGTTTGAACCCCCTACTATTGCAGTTAATTGTGTCACCCATTAAGCCATCACTCACCAATACCTCCATAAAATATGATCACAAGATAAGTGACAGGACGAAGGGATCAAATTAAAAAAGTTACAAAGTCTATTGGGAAGCTCTTATCTTTAAGAAGTTCATTAGAATTTTACCTTGTCCTTATAATTCTTTAATGCCAGAGTTTTAGAATGTCGACAAGTTCCTCTGTTTCTAAAGTACTTATGATGTTTTTGCATTGAAGCTCCTTTGTAGTGATTTTTTTTTACACAGGAAAGTCCTTGAACAAGTGCGTAAAAATGCGATATCATGAAATGCAATAAAATAAAAAAAAAGTCTTAGTTCACCCCTAGAATTGAAAACACCGATTATTATACAGGGTGTATTTAGACCGTGATCGAAAACTGAGGCAGGTAATAGCGATGGAGATTACAAACCCCCTGGCATTAAAGAAAATCCCGACAAACAATAAAATTTTTTAGGTTTTTCATACAAACCACATACTTTTAACACTGATGGTTGTATGGAAAACGTCAAAATTTTTATTTTTTGTCGCGATTTTTAATATCGCCACTGGGTTTGTGATCACCTTCGCTATTACCTGCCTCAGTTTTCGATCACGGTCTAAATACACCCTGTATACTGCAAACTCATTTAAATATCTAAGTAACTCTAATATCGGAAAATAATTTTACAAATTATGTTGACAGACATTGAAAACAAATGAACACGACCGTCCATTCCTCTGCGAAGGAATACAAATTGCATTTATGTTGAAAAACATCTTTTAAACTTTATAAAGTATCGAAGGTAAGGCATTAGATTTCTCCTTAATAAGTCTTGAGTGCAATTCTACAGAATTCCAAGTTACAACTTGCTTTGCCTTTTCATTGCTCGGAGATGTTATAAAATGCATTTGCTTTATCTTGTAAAGTGACTTCTCTTAAGTGAGCGATCTTTATCATAAAACAGACCTTAAACTTTTAATGTTCTTTTATGTAAACAATTAATTTATTTTTTCTCTATAATGATAAATTATAAGTAGTGATGGCCTCAAGGTTTTCAATCTTCAGGCACACCTTTTACTTATCAAAGTTATCTGCGTATTCACAATGAATTTTTACTTACTTTAATGGTGAAGGAAAACATTACGATTGGACCTGCACACGTAAAAGTTCTGTGGAATTTCTTAGTTGTGTAGTCCATCAACACGCAATAGGCCAGCGTTGTGGACTAATGTCTAGCAGTAGGACGCATATCTTCATCAACCCATATACGTCCCACTGCTGGGCACGGGTCTCCTCTACCATTGAGAGGGTTAGGCCATAGTCCACCACGCTGGCATAGTGCGGGACGTAAATAGGCTGATGATAATGATAATCTGATTATTTGTAACAAAACAATATTTAGCTGACCTCCCCATAATTCTACCACAGTATTCTAACGAGATTATAATGATTTGCGATAAAGCCAGCTTTAGATAGTAAGTCGCACTGTAAATTGGCTTATTATCTGCATCATTAATGTCTATCTGTTGAGGCATCGCATCAAGTGGCGGGTACATTAGAGGAGTCCACAGCCGGTAAGTGAGTGTCTGTGCAGATACTGTTACACATAGGGACATCTATCACGTCTATGTGCTGTTACATTTAGGTCAAACTTGGATGCAGTTACGGCTATTCATACGTAACGATACGCTTGTAACCTAAGAAAAGACAGGCAGAGGTGTGAGTTAATAAAAAACTTTCACAAGCGGGGTCTAGCCAGTCTCTAAAAGATCTTAAACAGGTAGATTATACATAACCTGCGCCTATATTCCTCGAAGAGATTGGCAGAGTTGCATTTTTTGCACCCACATTTCGCCCAAAAAAAAACCAATAACACTGCCCCACTCGGAATGGAATCTGGAACTTCTAGATCCCACGACTCATACTCGAACCGCAAGATCATGTTCTAATAATATGCAATACAACATTCTGATATTGTACTAATGAGCTACTCTAATTCGGGAAATGGAGTCTTTGTATCAATATTTTTAAGTTATCTGTTGATTGGAAAAGAACAACACTAGAGTTTCTTGCCCGTTCTACTCTAGTGATGACTGCCTTCCGAACAGGGTGGTAGAATTTGAAATGACTGAATCTAAGTGATGTATTTGACATTTTATAGATTCAATAAATATTATTTCATTTCATTTCTTGGTGCAATTTTAATATGATATAGTGTACCTAGTAATAGTTAGACTTCACTTTGCAAAGACGCAATTTCTTTTTCAAGTTAGTCGAGTTCGAATCTCAACCTCCTTGCGAATAATTTGGAAGTGCCCTATAAAACAACAATAAAGGCGAGATGTAGACGATATCAGTAATGAAATAATAATACGACAAAGAAAACACGAAGCCATGCTTAAATATCAGTTGATTGTTTGAACTTTGTGAGCCTATTGTAGTGTTTTGAACGGTTATTTCAAACATTGTAAAGTTAATCGCTTTCCAATTTCTAATTAATGATCTGTCGTTTCCGAGTTAAGTTTTTGAAACTTCTTAATATCTTATTCTCACTGCCTGCGTCGTGATATCGCGGTAAAAGCATGTGCTATCCGATCCAGAGGCCCTGGATTCGATTTCCGGGTCGGGGAAAGTGTTATTGGGTGTTTCCATTGGGAAATTCTCAGTAACAGCCCGGAGTCTTAGTAATGTCTTTGGTGTGTACTTCAAAACCCACAGTTAGCCAGCGTGGTGGACTAATGTCAACTCCCCTCAGCAGAATGGGTGTCTCGTGCCCAGCAGGGGGATTATAATGTTGAAGGCATCAATAACGAATTATTTGCATCCCCATACGTAAACTTACTCGTATTTAAAACGCTGACCACCACAAAAAAGATCATACGATTTCCACACAAATTCCAATCTAAAGGTTTGCTAAGGTCAGTTCACACACAATTAAACTTGGTTTTGAAGATTCCCTTATCGTTTTGGGCAAACGAATTCCGTCGGCGGCCGTGTGAAGGGTTTATTACTTTATCGCACGCTTCACGTTTGTAAATTGTACCTATGCTACATTAAACACGGGTTTTGCACGATTTTTACGCGGTTCCGATTGAGCGGAAAGCACTTTTTGATATTCGGTAGGTTCTTTTAGTAGATCTTTGAATGATAGTCTTATTTTTTAAAGGCTGTATGAGTAGTCCCTTTGCCTTTTTGTCTCCTCTGTGATATGAAGTCCTGGTAACTGTTTAACGTTTCAAAGGGTAATATTACTTAAGGTAATTGTATAAAATAAAAAAAAAAGAGTTTTTTCTATCACTCTCTTACCACTGAGTAAATTTGAACTAATTTTGATAGAGAAATGACAATGTTTTGCTTAAAATAAATAATAAATACACCCAACTGTCACATAGTTCTGACCCCACATTAGGATACGTCCAGTGTCGTTGGTATGAGCGATTACTAGAGACTTTTCGGTTTCACAAACACCCAGACCTAAGTCAAACATTTCTGAATCACACTAATATGTATAATGTGCCTATGAAATTTTTATTAGTGTTAAAACTATTTCATATTACCGACTATTTAATCTTTGAAATCAATAAATCGATGTTACCAACAAACAAATGTCTGACAGCTCCCAAATCTTTTTAATGTCAATAAGAAACATGCAATCTATTTAAATTATTCATGGAAATATCGCGAAATAAACCTGAGCTATGAAACAGGCCATAAAGCGCACCTGTTATCGTAAATGTCGAGTGTTTTCGACAAGAAAAATATTGAAGACGTTCCTCGAAGTTCAATTTCCTGCACCGCGCCGTCCCACGTACTATGCGTCACTGTTTTTAATAATCTATCAATCAAGTTCAGAAATGGAGGCTTTAAAAAGGTTTTAATCGGTGGATGTTAATAAGTCATCGAGGTTTCTTAGAACGCTTAAGCTTGGATCTAAAAAGTTTCGGTTTAGATTGGCCCCAAAAGTAAAATAAAATGTTCTTTTATTTATTGAGTAGACAAAATTTTGTTATATTGAAGTTACGACGTTAATGCAAGGTCGTAAAAAACTAAGTTAATTAAATATGACTGCCGTAAATTGAATTTGTCAACATATTTCACTTTTTTTCGGAGAAAGTTTTATTTAACATTATATTATAAAAGCTATAATTGGACCATAGGAAAGTCGCTTAAGTCATTAAAAATTCTTAAGCCTACCCTGTAGGATACAAATATGTTATGTGTGTGAGAAATATTTGTAAAGAAAAACACATTTGCTAAAATGTGAGTGCTCAAATGCATAGAGATGCATTTCTTTAGGTTGAACCCTACAGGCTATGTCTGTATAATGTAAATTAACCAACATAATTCCACAGCTGTGCACAGGCCTTTTGTAAGAGATCGCTTAAAGCGATAAGTTCGCCATTTGTGTTATTTTTATGCGTGTACAATAAAATTTACTGCCATTCTATTTAATACTTATTTCCTTACCGAGAACACTTAATGGTTTCTTCCTCTCGGTATTTTGCCATAGTACATAAATAAATACACGCAACAGTTGCATACATAGCTCCGACCCCACACTAGGTTACAAGTCCTGTGTCGTGGGCATCAGAGACTACGAGAGACTTTTTCGGTCTCACAAATATCCAGACCCGAAACAAATATTTGTGGATCACACAAACATTTGTCTCGGTGCGGGGATCGAACCCGCGCCCTCTTTTCGCAAATTGTCTAGCCAACTGCGCTACGGGGCTGTCCGGGTCTTACATGAGAAGTAATTTGTTTTGCTTTACTTATGTAATATTTAACATTCGACATTTACAGCAACATTTATATTTAGCTAAAATCAATACGGGGTTGAATGCATGTAGACGCAGCGAGCAATTATGGACATCTCTACAGTTACGTATCGGTACAAAGAGACCATTGAAATTAGCTCTGTGACTGTATTGGAGCGCCACGGACTCCCCTTAAAGGTTAGACTTTACATTTCAGTGTCAGTATATGTATGGAATGATTAACATTTGACGCTTTTGTACTTCTTTGGACGCACTGCATGAAGATATAAGAGTTTGGCTTGTAATGTCATAATAAAATAGATCATGGAGCTATGTAATATTTATCAGAATTTTTCGGTCGCAAAATAATAACACTGAACCACTCGAGAATCGAGCTCAGAATCTCTAGATCATATAACACATACTCGTATTTGTGCCGTGATACCACTAATTGTGTTCTTCTTCTTCATCAACCCATATACGCCCACTGCTGAGCACGGGTCTCCTCTACCATTGAGAGGGTTTAGGCCATAGTCCACCACGCTGGCCTAGTGCGGGTTGGCGGACTACACACCTAAGAAATTCCTAAGAACTCTTAGGTGTGCAGGTTTTATCACGACGTTTTCCTTCACCGTTAAAGCAAGTGATAATTCAATGTGAATACACACATAACTTCGAAAAGTCAGAGGTGTGTGCCTGGGGTTCGAACCCGCGACCGTCGAGATTCTCGACCGTGCGCCCAAACCTCGAGGCCATCACTGCTTAATTGTGTTATCGAATATTAATTTTCGTTTCATTTTCAGCCCACATCACTCTAATTTAAATTTATCTAAATGAAATAATGTATTTTTCTCTACACTATTATCGTTTTCATTGTCTTCACATGAATAGTTTTTTATATTAATCCGTTGTCACAAAGTGAAGTATTAATTTTGATATGCCATAAAATGTCAGCTGTGGGAGATATAAACGTTTGGGGGCGGACAGCAGACGTAATAAAGCATCCTTGTTCACGTTATGATGGGCAGGGAAAACATTGTGGATTTAAGTATGGCCCGCTTCATATTATTTTTAAAGCAAAGGTCATAAGGTACATACATTGTACAGCCATGGTAAATACGTTTTATTATTTAAATGATTTCGCTATGGCAAAATAATGTCGTAAAAATTTTCTAAGGATTTTTTTTAATAGCTTCAGGTATTTCATTATATACACGGGCATACCTTTGAAACTTGGAAAGGATCGGTATTTTACAGTACTGCACCAATGATTTATTTTAAGAGTTACCCGCTTCCATAATAATTAACCTAATCCTTTTAGATTAGACTGCCTCGTGGTCTCGCGGTACAAATATGTGCCGTGCGATCTAGAGTTCCTGGGTTCGATTCCCGGGTCGAGCAAAGTGTTATTGGGTTTTTCCATTAGGAAATTCTCAGTAGCAGCACGGAGTCTGGAAATGTGCCCGAAAAACGGCAATAGGTTTGCCCCCTATAACGTGGGACTGATACATACCAGGCGAAATGTGGGTGCAGAAATGCATCTCTGCCTACCCCTTCGGGGAATATAGGCGTGAGGTATGTTTGTTTGTTTGTCCTTTTAGATCTTACTCCACCTACTTATACGGCGAAACACTTAGTGTTATTATTATGTAGATCACGAAAACTGTCATAATGAGATTTTTCAGTGCTCATTAGTACTATTCTTAACCCGACATTTACCTAAATATGTCGTCATGCATATCTGTTATTGCGAACGAGGGAAATTAGTTTTTTAACAAGAGCCACACACATTCAATCTATTTGCTCGTGTGAACAGTTTTATTAGTTTTCTGATAGTGTTTGTTGTTTAATTTCAACTTTATATGAATTTACCGTTTGTTAGGAATATCGACGTGTTGCCGTTGCCTTGATGCTTATGGGAAAAGAGGGGATGAGTTTGAGACAAGTATTTTTGTGATCTATTAATAGGTTGTAAAATCATTCGTAGGTTCCGATACGTCAGATATTAGACTCCTATTATTTTAGAGGCTCAGAGCTACGTATGTAAATGTGAATTTATTTCATATCTGTAAATGTAAGTTATGCATACGAAACCTCTAGCCTGCAGTCCACAAATTTAGCAGATATCATTCGCCAAGCATGTAATATAGTCCATGGAATATAGAGAAAGCTTATTGCCGTTTTTTGAGGACATTTCCAGACTCAAATGCTGCTGAGAATTTCCTTATGGAGAAGTCAAATAATATTTTGCTCGACCCGGTAATTAATCGAGCTCAGGACCTCTAGATCGCACGGGGTATACTTATGCCAAGAGACCACTAGACAGTCATGTCAGTGTGTATTTCTGTATTCATTATAATTTCATGTATTGTTCTAAGCTTTCATTAAAATCCATTCCGTAATTCTTGCATGAAAGAGGAACAAACCAGTCAAAGTAGGATTCTTTTTGTATATTTTTCAATAATTAACGCAAAAAATCGGCAAGTCTACGATTTCATTTATTGTTCTACGCCAGATAAAAGTCTTTGTTCTATTTCATATTACTGTAATACAGTTTTCTAGAAATAAAATGGATTTTGAACGCATCCTTTGTGATAATAGGAAATACGATAGCACTGTTCGTGGCATTTTCTACGTTCATTCCTTGTGTTTTCACAGTAAACAGGATGTTTGATGATATAGTGGACCTTTCTCTTTAATTAACGTTAGTATATTTAATAGGAAATATTTGTTATACATAACTTTATAAAAGTTTGATATTTTAAGAACAACTTTTTATTTTAGTATATAGGAGTCTGTATACCTATTTAGTGAATAATAAAAGTAGTGATAGCCTCGACGATGAGACGCACGGTCGAGAATCTCGGCGGTCGTGGGTTCACAGCCCAGGCACACACTTCTGACTTTTCGAAGTTTTGTGTTTATTAACAATTAAAGGAAGGAAGGAAAACATCGTGATGAAACCTGCACTCCTTAAAGTTCTTAGGAATTTCTTGGGTGTGAAGTCCGCCAATCCACTCTCAATGGTAGAAGAGGCCCTTTCTCAGCAGTGGGACGTATATTGGCTGATGATGAAGACTTGTATAGCACCGCACTTACACTTAAATGCCGGAAAAGCGCGTACAGTGACTCAATCAGTTAAAAGTACTAGGAACCCATATAGTACAGGAGACATTCCATTCAAGGTTATTACGCTTTCGTGTACATATAATTAAGTAGATTTTTACCATGAAAAGCATAATGTCGTGTGACCTCAGCAATTAAATATAGCAAATTGCGTGGCCGCGTATGTAATTGTTAGGTGTCATCGCATTTCACTGACAGAGATTGCGATAGTTTTTATGTATACTTTATTTGTTTTTTGAGAGTTTCATACATAACACTCCGTATTTTTTAATAAAAAGTATCTCATGTTATTTGTAATATCTCCAAGGATATGTATAGAAAGTTTCATGACGATCGGTTGAGTAAAACATCTATAATATTAGTAGATACGTAAGATAAGAAATTCTCAGTAGCACGGAGTTAATGAGGACGAAAAATAGTAGTACTGTTATCACTTTCAATAAGCTAATAAATACAAGCATTGTGAAACCACTTTCCGAGACTTAAGTATTCATGAGTTCGCAAGTTATTCCCGAGTTCGCGTCGTTGACACTGCTTCACAACTTGATCTGGGATTTTTTAACTGAGCTCTTAAACGGATGCTCCAACAAGTCATTTCCACTTTACGAAAACGAATGCAGTAAGTTGGAAAATATGGTATGTCGGGGTTAGTAAAATATTTTAAACTGTGACGCATACATATATAATCGCACCTACTCTTCTGTGTACCCTAAAGTTGTATATATGCACATATTTACACATCTTCGTTTCACCAACTATGTTACGAATTCAATTTAATGAAACGGACGCCCTAACTCGTATATTACTGGAATCTCTACACACTTCGTGCAGCCACTGATATTTAAAAACGAAAACTCTAATTATTGGTCGATAACCGGCGTTCTGGTGCTTAGCTTAATTTAACTGTGACAATATACAGTTTTAACAACCATAGGATTCATTTGATATTTCCGATCACGGTCTGAATACTCGTAGAAGTAAATCCAAATACATTTTAAGGTTCACAATCCACGAATTTAATTTACACTAATTCTATAAAACATATTTTGGTTAAGTTATTCCTGTTGTGCAGGTGTATCGCGATGCACGAGCGGCGAGCGTAGCTGCCGGTATGGCGGGCATGCCAGCGCTGGGCAACAGCGTGGGCGCTGGCGAGCTCCGGGACAACAGCCGAGGTGGGCATAACTAAAAGCATGGCTTGTTAATCATATACTCGGCCTATCGCCGTCCACTGCTGAACGTAGGCCTCCCCAAGAAAGCGCCAACCATCTTGGTCTTGTGCAGCCCTCATCCATTACTCGCCACCGCACTCAAGTTGTCGCACCATCATGCTGTTAATTAAGTCTATATTTAGGATCCCTCCGGGCCTTTAAAATTACATTTACCTGCTGATAAATCATCTTCATCAACTTTTCACAGGGATTATAGGAAAAACTTTGGGATGGAAACAATATAAGTTCACAAAGTACTAGCTGCAGGCAGCTCCGTACGGGCGAATGATCAAATCTAGAGCTCATCCCACGGGAACACTTAATACAAGGCTTTATGGCCAGCAACCAGCTTTAATATACCTATACTATAGTGATAAGGAAAACATCATTTTTGGGAATTTATTTTAGCGTAAATATATTCACCATCGATATTCGATATTCCCAAGGTAGCGGCAGCGGCTGGATGAGGAGGGCCGATGATCGAGCCCAGTGGCGTGCCATAGGAGAAGCCTATATCCAACAGTGGATGTGAAAGGCTGGTGATGATGATGATATTCACCATCGTAACCACTACTAATCTTAATTTTTCTCACGCGTTCCTATTTCTGTATAATATTATACATAAAATCTACCCTGTAAAAGTACGATATCCAAACAGGTTAGTGTGGGAATGACGTATGATCGTTTTCGTCCGGGGATTGGACAGCGCGGGTGCGGCGCAATTTTCAAGTCGGCTCGAGTGGCGCGCTGATTGATACCTGCGTGGCGGTTCTGCGAGTCGGCGAGCTCACCATAATTGTTCCCACTTCACATCCGTAATCGGTCGATGGTTTTAGATCGGGTTTTGTTTTGCTACAGTTCTACAGTGCGTGGATTTTCGATACATTTTATCTAAGTAGTAAGTTCATATCGCAATTGTTTTGTTTTGATTTCCAAGCCGCCGATGCAAATATTTTTGCAATGCATAATAATAGTAAATAAATACACCCAACAGTCACATGCATATGTAATGGACTCTACACTAAGATACAAGTATTGTTATGGGTATCAGAAACTACGAAAGACTTTTCTCACACCTAACACAAATATTTGTCGATCACACATTGGTCGCGGTGGGTCGAAAACGTGGCGCCTCGATACGCAACCTTGTTTCTATCTAACTGACTGTATAAAAAAGATTGATTCGAAAAATGTAATGTTATTATTAATTATTAAGAATTGTAATATGAATTCCTTTATGACCAACAAAAAGAGGAATAAAACTAGCATATATCTGTAGTTCTTGTTATAAAATAAGTATATTTGTTCGCAGAAGCCAGCAACAGGTCTTCAAGCAGCGGCTCTCGGCGCGGGTCCTCGCCTCGGGGAGCCTTGGTAATTACTATAATTACTATAATATTAAATTCTATTTCTGCTATTACAAAAACAGTTTTGTTTACAAAAACCGATAAAGTTTTTACACTTCATTAGCAATGAACAGTAAAAGAAGTATACTTATAATGGAAGTTATTTTTAAACTAATTTAGATCTGTAAGACTTACTTGTCAAAAGACTTCTTTCCACGACTTTGCAGAAAAGACGTGAAGATATACATAAAAAGAAGGCAGTTTATCTGCAAACAGTTTCACAAATAGAGTTCGAGTTTCACCATTCGATAAGTGCCGCAAATAAGATTCTATGAATTTACTTTATTGCCTGTGTTTATTTTATAATATAGATATTATTTGTGAGCGGGAATTTAGTAGATTTAGCAAAATGTTTCAACTTAAGGCACCTTTGGTTTATCGAAATAGTTTTCCATATTTTAAGACATATTCCAGTATTATTAGCCGTCATATCGATGGTCATAAATGTGAGGCTTCTAAATGAAAGATCAGGGGCTTGATAACAGAAGTGATTATTAAGTGTTTAGAACAATTCCTCTGGCGACGTTAGCTGGTAAAAAGAGAGGCTGTGGGTTCGATTCCCGCATCGAGACTAATGCAATCTACAAACATTTGTTAGGAACCCCGTTGTTTGTGAGTTCGAAAAATCTCTCGAAGATTCTGATACCCACGACTCAATTGCACCTTAATGTGGGGTTAGAAGGTTTTCACTGATAGATATATTGAAATTTTTCGTTGGTTTAGGAGCAAGAAAGCTGTGATGCTACAGTTCACAAACCGGATTTGACGAGCGCACTGCCGACCCCTAGACAGCGTCCTAACAGCTATGAAAAGGATTATGAGAAGGTTCCTACTATGGTACGTACCAACTATTACAATTATTATATTTTTTATACTGATTCAAAAATATTTGATTCACTCATGGCCACGGGCTTCCAGTAGCATTAAGAGGGTTGCGGCGTTAGTCCACCAGTTAGTTCAGGTGCGATTTGGTCGAATACACACTTAAGAAATTCCTAGGAACTTTTCATCACGATGTTTTCCTTCACCGTTAAAGCAAGTGGTAATTCATTGTGAATAGATACATAATTTCGAAGAGTCATATGTCTGGGGCTTGATATGTGACAACCAAAATCCTCCATCACACCCTTAAACCCTGAGGCCATCTCTGCTTCAACAAACAATAAACTTCGACAAACATACCTACTGCTGAGCACGGGTCTCCTCTACCATTGAGAGGGTTTAGGCCATAGTCCACCACGCTGGCCTAGTGCGGGTTGGCGGACTACACACCTAAGAAATTCCTAAGAACTTTTAGGTGTGCAGGTTTTATCACGATGTTTATCTTCACCGTTAAAGCAAGTGATAATTCAATGTGAATACACACATAACTTCGAAAAGTCAGAGGTGTGTGCCTGGGGTTCGAACCCGCTACCGCCGAGATTCTCGACCGCGCGCCCAAACCTCGAGGCCATCACTGCCACTAACGCTAATATATAAGCTGAAATTATTTAAAATGCGTTTCTGTATGTACAATGTACATAATATGTATTCACGTACGTAAGTAACGCATTTATAAATAAAATACAAGTTTCATAATGAATGACTGTATTTCTTCTAGGGGCTGACGGTAAAACATTCGACCTGTAATATATTTTATTAATTAATCTGCCTCTTTGACTGCTTCGTGGTCTCACGGTACAAGTATATGGCCTACGATCTAAAGGTCACAGGTTTGGTTCCCGAGTCGGGCAAAGTATTATTGGGTATGGAAGACCATTTGGAAAATGTGGGTGTAGAAATACACATCTGCCTATCCCTTCGGAGAATACAGGCGTGAGGTTATGTATGTTTAATTAATTTGCGCAATCATTTATAAGGTTCCTATTAGTAGAGTATTGATGAAGCACTGTCAAATTGTCACTCAGTGTATATTATCGAAGACGGCGTCTGTTTGTGAGCCACGAGGCGTGTGTGGGACGTGTGTGGGGTGTGTGTGATGACAGTTACACTGTGATAGCCACCCACGAATAGCCACCGAAATAAACTACAGGAAAGCACTCACGTTTTTACTGAGATACAAAGAAACATTACAAAATCATAGAGGTAGTAATAGGCGATATAATAGAGTCATTTGATTAAATATAAAGTAAAAAAATTGCCTAATCTTCTATTACTTAAAAAGCAACTTACCTTTACTCTTCGTTAATATGTAAGTACGATCTTTGTGTTTACACCCAAAAAGGTATGTATCTTTCCACTTCAAATCTAACATATTACTTAATACTTATTTACTATGAGACTTGGCATAATTATCTGCGTGGTTGGTGGCCTAGATGATTGCGAATCTGAATTACTAAGAGCTGGACAATCGAGTTTCTGTTGTAACTAATACGTTCTCCTTCATCATCATCATCTGTAGCAGCAGCCTTTCTTACGTCCACTGCTGGATAGGCCTCTCCTATGCCACGCCACTAGGCTTGATCTTCGGCCCTCCTCATCCAACGTTCCTATTATCATTTCCTCATACTCTTCAGAAAGATCGACAGATGTATCCTCATAATGTATTTTCCACCAGGCCAGCCTGAGCGGTTCCGGCGTGGTGACTCATTCAGTGCCGTCATACGAAGAGCAACGCGCGAGTCCTGCGCTGCTGAGCCGCGGAGCTGGAGGCACTCCCGGCGGAAGAAGCGTCCGCGATGACGGGTACTGCTCAGCTAGCAGCACTCCTAGAGCATTTGGTAAGTAGATTGACCGTCCTGTATCATCATCGGCCAATATACGTCCTGGGGCACGGGCCTCCTCTACCATTGAGAGGGTTTAGGCCTTCGTCCATTGTACTGTATGATCGAGTTATTTCGCTTCGAAGACTTCGAGGGGGAGAGAATACTCGAAATGCTTGACAGGCGGAGGGGATGATGTCCAGTAAAGGACGTCTGAAAGCTGATGATGATGACTTGGAAGGGTAAAATGTTGTCCAAAATCATATCATCAGAATTATAATTAATAACCGTAAATGAAAATTCTATTCATAGATCTCCCATAGCGAGTCGCAGTGACCTGTTAAGAGCTATTTGTATCTAAATTTTCATTAACTAAAAGTACTTACCACAACTCTTAATAACGAGAGAATCGACCACCAGTCAATTTAGTACAGCATTTAAAGTTTAAAAGCTACAGAACGGTTAGAAGACTCTTGAACCTTCAATAAAGAAAACAGAATTGCCGTATAATAAAAGAAGTTTTCCCCACAAACGGACACGGCTCGGCAAATAAACACTCAAGTGGCAATAACTTGCAACACTCAAGGTTCTGCACCTTCGTTGCTTTTCAATATTTTCGCTATTAAATAAGCTGCGTTCGTAAGGTGGAAGTTAATTTCAAAGATAGCATTTAGTGGGTGGTTGATATAATGTAAGAAAAAATTTTACTGTCAAAATCGGTTATAACGACGCCGTTTGTAACGAAGAATCAGTTATGATAACCGAATGGCAAGGTCCCAGCGGAGTCTATATAAACTAATTACTAAATTACAATCGTTTATAACAACTATCAGATAGAACGACTAAAATTTGTGATTCCTTTATGTAGTAATATGCAGTTTTGACTGGATTTCCGTTTTACCCGATAAATGGAAAGGCAAAGGAGGGTTGTGAGTAGTGACTTTAAAAAGATTTTTATGAATTTATGTACATATATTCATCTATTATAACTCCTCTACTACTTAAATGAAGTATCGTTAGAAGTGACTTGATCGTCCCATACTTAAAGACTGTATTACATGTCACTTATTCTAATGCGGCGCACTCTAGCGGTCATAAAGTACACACATAAAAGTTTATCGTAGTCAGGCTTAAGATTTTTTTTGTAGATAATAAATAAGTATTTTTTCCGTACTAGTATACCACAGCTAGAGTTTGTTTACATCTGGAACGGGCTAAATTCAGATGTCACTGCTTCAAATTAATTTATTTTTTGTTTTGAATAGCACATTTATCGAGAACTTTATTATTAACTATATTTATACATTTATTAATCAACTTGTCACGCCTAATAAGTGTAGAGTTTAACCTAAAAATAACCTAAAATCCTTCGCAGATCCTAATTAACTCTGTAACAAATGGCATCAAAATTGGTTCAGCGATTTTTACTAAAACTCGGAGCAAACAAACTTGGTAAAACTTTTATAATATTTACCATATTAGTTGGGTTAAAATAATTTTAATTCCTTAGATCTCTGAATTGATTAATTAGATGAAGATATTTAATTAATTACTACTTGGTTAAACTTTGGTAACAATAAATTTCCAATACGAAGTTTAATAAAGTTGAAGTGTCTAAGTAAAATAAATAAATACACAGATATATTATAGCTTAATATAATAGTGGTTTTGGGTTCGATTCTGTTAAAGTGTTACTGGTTATACATATTTTACACAGTACTGATTTTGGATAAAAATTGCAATAGGTTCGCTTCCATACATTAAATATACATTTTAAAACATACCTAACAAATTGTGGAATCTCAAGTTTTTCATTCAGTATATCGTATTAGCAGTATAATATTATATTATTAAAGTATTTTATGTGAAGTGGACTGTGGAATAGCTGATGAATAACGGATATTGAGAAATAATTAGAACAAACAAAAATGTAGCTGATGAAGGAGTAAAAAAAAACAAAAGAATACACGACTTTCCGCATAACATTTCGGTATAACCTTGACAAAAGTGAACATAGATAGAAGTAAGGTTATTTTAAAAGATTCTTATGAATGTGGATAATTGTGCGCTCGGTCGGAAAGTTTCCCTGAGGCCTCCATGACCTCTATTACCTATTGATTACCTTTTGATGAGCGCCACCCGAAATTTCACATCTTTTTCAATGACACAGATCTTGGCGTATTTGTAAGAGCGGAAATGTGTTCATTACGAGTATGTTTTTTTACTTGTTTATCAGTGTCGTGACTCGATATGTGAGTGGTAATGTAGTTGTAATCTAAAAGGTGAACAGACTTTAAAAATTTATAAAGTATACCTCAAAGGGTGTTTGTGTTTCTACTAAACATTTTCAGTAGTCTATACTGCTAGTTGGATAAGGATTGCAGCAGTGATAACCGGAATGACAGAATTCCTTTTTAGGATCAGTCTAAGCTTATCCAGTTATCAAAAGTGTATCTGTGGTATACAAAGATCTCAATAAGATTAGATTTTAGCATTCACCACTTAATTGGTTTATCATCATCATCCGCAGCCTTTCCCTCGGTTTGTTTTTCTTTCGTTATGCTCCAAGATAAGAAATAAGTCCCCATTTTATGGATTTATTTGTCCAGTATCAAAATTGAAAACATATTACAGAACAGAATCTAATTTCATGAACCATTAAACATACCTAACGCAGTTAATAGTACGTACGCCTGTCAAATCAGCATATTTTATAGGAATGTAGTGTCCATATTATTTGCAGTGTAAAAACGTAGCTAAAGACGCGACAGTTTAATTAATTGGATTGCTGATATGTTAGTGATAGGCAGGAACACACCTATTTAATTTATATTAGTGTGTTAAGGAATCGCATATCACCTGATAGTAAGTACAGGTCGGATTCCCCTGTCAACGCAGTGTTTCAGGTCGATCCTGAATCTCGAATTCCCACATCATCTCATTCATCATCCCCCATGACCATTTACCCCATATATTTAGTACCTACGGTTGTTTAGAAATCGTCAATTTTTTAACGCCAGTGCGTTAACCTTATTCCCTACCTGAGTTTTTGAATACGGTCCTTATACACCTTGCATAATGTCATTATCATGATAATTACCACTGCCACTTCTCAGTGCAGATCCCAACCCCACCCTGAACGATTTATTTAACTCTTGAATTCACAAATAACTATCTATCTTCAAAAAGCCTTATCTCCTTCTGGCTGAATAAAAAAAAACAAATATTCAATTTAATAATTCCATTTATCACCGGGACATTAGCGGGATCCATTTTTGAATTCCAATAGAGGTGGCACCTCGGTTGTGGAATATTTGCAGATCGGCACGCCATTATCCGGCATGCTTGGCTTTATTAAGACCCTGTGGGACGGATAGGTATTCCACCCATCTTCCGCGTTAATTTGATGGCTTAATTTTTAGGGAATTTGTTTAAATGGATTTTTGGTGTCGAGGGCTGGGATGCGAAGTGCAATTGGTGAATGTCGATGAAATATTCTTATGTTTTACTAGTGAGGGATTTATAGCATGCTAAGTGTATTGTGTTTTGTATTGTACTACTGTTACGCTCTAGCGCAATTTAAAGAAAAGAATTGCCCTATGTCCTTTTATGGTTAAAAGTATTGTAATAAATATAATTTGTTATAATATTAAATTGGTCTTCAGTATAATCAGGTATTTTAATGACGTTGACTTCATCGAATTAATAAATATTTTAATTCATTCATTTAGAGCTTATTTAAATGGATAACAGTAACTTAAGCTATTTTTTCAGATCATAAATCGACAAAAAGTTCGGTCGTGACCCTGTCGTGTTACAAAAGTAAGTAAATAACTTATAATTAACAAGTAGTTATTTCTGACTCGATACTAAAATACAAGTCTTGTCTTGTGGGTAGATATTAGAAACTACGAGAGACTTTTCGGTCTCAAAAACACCCTGAACCGAAATAAATAATTGTGGCTCACAAATATTGTCTCTGTGTAGAGAAATGTTTTACCTAAAACTTAAAGTACTTAAAATATCTTATGTAAGTGATTCAAAAAACTTTCTATTATGGTATATAGCATTTGCTTAAAAAACTTATTTATTTCTCAGAGGAGCCTAAAATCCAGATTGAAGAAGAATGCTTCTACGGTGACGCATCGAAAAGATTGAGGGCCAACAGTATTAAGCCGGGTAAGTAAGAGCCAAGTCGCACCAGGCCAGCGTGGTGGACTAAGGCCTAAACTCTCTTTGTTGTAGCGTAGGCCCGTACCTGAAGGGCTGATGATACATAAAAAGTAAGGGATTATTAATATAATACAATTGTTTTTTGCACACACATAGTAAATCAAAATAAAATGATAGACGTACAAATTGCGGTCTTATGAAATATAATACATAAACAATACAAGAAAAATAGAAAGAAATTATAATATTAAAATAGAAAACCAAAAAAGTAAATTCCAATTTTAAGTAAGTAGAAAATTTTACTTAAACCAAGGAAACTTTAATGTAGTAAGCGTATGGATATTATCTACTCGTAACTTTGATCAAATATGATATTAAACTTTTATGATAACCCTTTCAAAGTTTACACAAGAAAGATTTATTATCTCAGTAAAAAATGGAAAGGGTATGTTTTATTTCGGTCCATTACGAAAATTTATTGTAAAATTATCAATATGAAGTTAGCGATGTTTAAATTTTACTATCTTCTTATTTTTATTGGGCCTTGTGGTGTAAATAGTGAGTTCTGAACAATCAAAAGGTTTGATACTCGAGCCGAACATTGACTTATTCTGTTTTTAATGTAGAATAGGTCTATATTTAGATACCCATTGTTACCTTATTTACAAATTAAATATGAAGTGTTTTGTAAAAGTGAATTAAGAAGCTAGAAGGTGCGAGCGAAGCAAGCAAATATTTTTAAAGAGAACATCATATACATATATTTATCTATATCATAGTATCTTCTTTGTAAAACCAAAGTTAAGGGCATGTTGGTCCCGCGACGTGCATAAGAGTTGGTTAATTAGATAAGTTCAATTCCTAGTTACTTTAAAGTGTTAAAGGTTTTTTATTAGCCGATTTACAGAAATGCCATCTAATACTACCCTACGTATTAGAAATTGCTAAAAACGTGCATATCTTCTAAGGGATATCCATCCATGAGTGTATATAAAGACTAAAGAATTGTTTGTAAAATACGTATTTTGTCTAGAAACTTCTGACGGCCGTGAAACTTGGGGCACGGGCGCGGATTTTCTCCTGTCCATAATTGGGTTCGCGGTCGACTTGGCGAATGTGTGGCGGTTTCCATACCTCTGTTACAGGAATGGAGGAGGTAACTTTATGTTTTATTTCAAGCTTTTTTAAGCTATTTATTTTTAATTCTTTGATAAATCATGTTAATATTAATTTTCTTGTTAATGGTTCGAGCTGATACAAATTTGGTTGTTTTAACTATTTAATTAAATTGATAACTTATAAGAAAGAAAAATCATATTTTTTCAAGGTAACGCCTTCAAGTGGTGTATAAATGTAATTTTTCCAGTTTTATAAAATGGTTACTTTTATTAAAACTATTATAGGCGCCTTCCTGATCCCATACACGTTGATGCTGGTGTTCGGAGCGGTTCCCTTGTTCTACATGGAGTTAATTCTCGGTCAATACAACCGACAAGGACCCATCACCCTTTGGAAGATCTGCCCTCTGTTTAAAGGTATCTTTTGGGTATTTTATATCAAAGGTTTATCTGTCGAACTTTTGTTTTAGAAAAAATATTTAGTATTATATTGAGTTGGATAGAGAAATTGTAGCCCTGTCTCATCCTTAAAATGTGTTGATAGGTCTTATATTAATTCAACAATAATAAAGTCATTACTATTCTCTATCAAATCCCCCCATAATAGATAGAATATAGCCTTATCACAACTGGACTTTGATTTCGAATCAATGTAAATTCTTCAAATAAATAAGATACCATTATTTACCAAAAAATCTACTATCACTCCTTTAAAATAATATAAGGATTTGAAAATTAGTGTAGGGTTCGGAAAGTAATCCATAATTAATGGTAAAGTGAAGGTAGATCTTCAAAATATTTCATTTGTTTAAAGGTGTTGGTTTTTGTGCTGTCATGGTCGCCTTCTACGTGTCTTTCTACTACAACGTTATTATTGGTAAGTACATCTTTATTTATATCTGTGTATACCCGTATATGTTTATATTTTTAATTGTTGCATTATTATTATTTTTGTTTAGAGTTTTATTCTCTTAACTATACATGCACCTACCTTTAATCCTTGCATCACCCAAAGGTTGACTGTTAAAGAATGCCTCCGGCATTAAGTTCGCCTTTACACGAAATGTGTTAAAAGCATTAATACATAAATATAAAGAATTTATTTGATTGAACGCACTAATTTCAGAACTATTAGAACGCCTCTGTATCGTGGAGCTAATCATCATTAAATGTAGTTCCGATATTACTAGTATTGGCAGACATAGCGTCGCACAATAGCCCTTTAACCAAAACGATCATGCAAGTTGTTTGGCTAAGTTCCATAATCTTTAATTTATTGCTCAACCATATTTCACGTGATACGGTGCAAGCGTACTGCTTTTGCGGTGTTTTCTTTGCACATTAACTTTAATTTTACGTGTTTTGTTATCACTGAGCTAATCTTTTTTAATAATGAGATAGCGCACTATTAAATAAACACACCCAATAGTCAGATTCATACTTCTGATCTCACAGTAGGATAAAAGTCCAGTGCCGGAGGTAACAGAAACTTTTAGGGACTTGTCCGTCTGACAATCGCCCAGACCTGAATCAATATTTGTGGATCACATAAATATTTGTATATCGAACCCGCGGCCTTACGTTTCGCAAGCAGGTGTCTATTTTTCGTTTTTGTACCATGTATGTTTATAAAGCTTTTAGTGGCAACAACAGTTTTTTTCAAGATTTCAGAGATGGGACTAAGAAGTATGTGTTAGTGACTGCACTCTACTAAAGTCTTTCAACCGACAAAAATTAACAAATCTATGCAGTCATTCATATGCGAATTCTGAGCTTCCTGCGCATTGTGGTACTCGTTGACGTAGAGGCTATTATATCTTCAACAGACCTTGTCTAGGGCAAAAACAGTAGACTGAATATAGCCTTCCGCACAAGTACCTCGCGAAAATCTTCTGAAATACTTTCACATCTTGTTAAATAGTATTTCTTTTAAAAGGCGTTTTAAAAAGTATTTAACCATAATAATCTTAAAACATTGAGTTGGTTTTAAGCCTTAGGCCGAGCTAGACTAGTGGGGGTCAGCGGACTACATACCTAATAAATTCATAAGAACTTTTTAGGCGTGCTAAGGAAGGGATAATTTTTTAACTAGTAAATTCGTTACAAAATACAATACATGTCGCTGGCTCGCTTTTACCAGGTTCTATGTTACAATTTTAAGACTTCTTTAGTTATGAATATCACGAGGTTCTATAAGTTATATAGAAGCCAGCGAAGTGTTGACATACAATTCTTTAAAAAAAACACGTTTTCCTAGGCTGGGCGTTCTACTTCCTGATATCGTCAGCCCGGTCGGAGCTGCCGTGGGTGCACTGCGACAACTCGTGGAACACGGAGCAGTGCTGGGACGCGGCGCGACTCAACGCCACCAACAGGACCGACGTCAAGTACCAGGGGCCCTTGTCGCACTTCACGCCCGCTTCCGAGTTCTTTCAGTGAGTAGACGTGTTTGTTTTAATGATATAGATGTTTTGTTTTTTTTTTTTTTTCGAAAGCAATTGGTGCGTGTTTGGTTGTATTTTGTTATTTACAATAGTGTTGAAGAAGAAAATAAAAGAAAAGAAATAGTGTTTTTAGCAATGAAATGGATTAGTTATGTTTGGCATGAATGCCGATCGAAAAAAATAATTACAGGGTGTATGTTAATGGCAGAGTCCGAGAAGTTCGCATAAAATGCGGTGACAAAAAACATTATATCTAAAAAGGACATGGCTTAACCAAATTAACATAAAATTGAAAAGATACGAGGTAAGAGAGGTGTAAAAATATTTTTTTGTTCAGTCGCGCTGTTCTGGAGATGCAACATTCAGAAGGGCTGAACGACTTGGGTTTTCCGAAATGGCAGCTGACTGTTTGCTTGGGGCTTGTCTACGTCACTCTATATCTGTCTCTGTTTAAGGGAGTCAAGAGTTCCGGTAAGTTTTGTATTGTATTTTAAATATGGATTTCTGTTTTTAAAATTTTAACTACTTAAATTTTTATGGATCGAAATAATTTCGTCATCTTTTAATGCTCTTAATTCTTTTTTAAACCCCAGTAGATAGACGTTGAAATCCTTATTTTTATGTTTTATATATTTTTTGGTATTTTAAGTGACTATAAAACATTTTTTTCTTTCCTTCTTATTGGCGTAACACAAAACAACTTACAAGTTTCAGACTTTCAGTGTATGAGTTTTCAAATTATAATCCATCTCACGCTGATAATGCTTTTACTGTATTTTTTTCATTTGAATCGCATTCAAGTGTCTTTACCACTTCTTATTGTTTATGTATTCCAGGTAAAGTAGTGTGGATGACGGCTACCATGCCGTACGTTGTGCTTTCGATACTGCTGGCTCGCGGTCTACTGTTGCCGGGCGCCACTCGCGGCATCGCGTATTACTTGCAACCTGAACTCACTAGACTGAAAGATACGCAAGTATGTATATTATGGAAAAATACTTCCAAATTGTAGTTCAAAAAAGAAAAACGAAAATAAAACAACATATTTTTTGAAGCTGTTATATTCGTGGTATTTGTTTGGCCTTTTTATTATTAACAAGGTAAAGTGAAAATTCCGTCGCTCAATCGTACTATATTTGTATATTAAAAGCCATTGTTGTAGGAGGAAAAAAACCCTGTTTTTTAAAAGCTTTTATTTAGCTTGCACTGTATGTAAGTATATTTGTTCGGGTGGAATTTTTGGACTCAATTTTGAATAATTAACAATTTCAGAAGATCTCGTTAGTCTTCCAAGCAAATTGCCCTCCAACGTCACATAAATAAAACATCTTTATAATAATAAAGCTTTGTTCATTCATCTTTTTTACAGGTGTGGGTGGATGCGGCCGTGCAGATATTCTACTCGGTTGGCGCCGGCTTCGGAGTCCATCTCTCTTACGCTAGCTACAACACCTTCCATAACAACTGCTACAGGTGCTTTTGCTTTAAATTATACGAAGTAATGAGAATTATCGTAGTGTTTTAATTCACACGTTTCTAACACTGCAAAAATAAAAAAGACTAAGAGTCTTTTTTAACCAATTAAAAAAATATCGCGTATCAGCTATATTGAATTAAAAATGACGACATTAGGAAAACTATTACTATTGTTATTCAAACCCGACAAATATCCAAATTTTTTCTAACGCTTCACTATAACTGTTTTGTTTAAAAAAATATATGCATAAAATGATCGCGCATGTAAAAGAAGCTTTTAAAATATAAATTAAATTTACAATTAACCAGTAACACTAGTTTCTACTAAAACATTGGTCAAATTTTAAAGCTTAGTATGTATTTCGTTCACAGGGACTGCCTCGTCACCACCTTGGTTAACTGCTTCACTTCATTCTTCTCCGGATTTGTGATATTCACGTACCTCGGCTTCATGTCGTACAAGCAAGGAGTTCCCATATCATCTGTGGCTACGGAAGGTAAGGAATTGTTTATCCCATAAGTATTTCTTGTCGAAGGTAAGGGCAAAAGCACTCACTAGCCCATAATCAGCAGTAGAACATATTTGGATGATTGTGATCTATGTAGATGGTGTTCTAACCGCCCTGTGGATTGAGGTTTTTTTCATACCTATTGTTAGAAGCTTACATAAGAGCTTTAGATAAAATTTTTAATTAAATGACACATTGTTTACCTATAGTGCGTTAATTGCATCTAGTATTACCAATTGTATTTTTCTTCTATGTGAGTGTGAAACCACATAGTGCAACATTTTGTCACTCATTTTGTTGTGGAGGAAAGTAAACAACTCTTTCTTTACATCTTATTTCTGACTAAATTCGTTGCGGGGTCACGACATTTTAGGTTCCCTTTTTCGCTGTTGTTCCTGGAGCATAGGAGTTACAGTGGTGTGTGGGTGGTAAGTTAGAGACAAAAAATGGCACACCTTTATTACTTCCGTAATTCTAAAGAATTTAATATGTTTTTTTCTCAGGACCAGGACTGGTGTTCCAAGTGTACCCAGAAGCAGTTGCGACTCTACCCGGGGCAAGTCTGTGGGCGATGCTGTTCTTCTTCATGTTGATCATGCTCGGTTTGGATTCTGGGGTAAGGTTTGACTTCGCTACATTACTTAATGATTTTTTTGACAACCATCCTAATATAGAACTTTGATCGTAATGAAATGAAATTTCATGAGTTAGTAAGAAATATTACGGAAATTTAATTTAACTTAAATTTAATTCTTATACTGTTTATGATCTTGAATCACTCAATATTCTTCATGTACTCCATTTGCCTATACATATTTGCAAGTATCAAGGGCGGTACTTCCATAGAAGCTTAAAATCTTTACACGTTAATTGTGTGTTAAATGTGTTCTCATTGATATTTCAAATTTCTTTTATTAAATAAAAATTTGAAGCTTGAAAACATTCGATCATTTCTAAGGCACAGTTGGTTTTTGGGGCTTCTATGGAAGTGCCCCTACTGATAACTATGTATTCTAAAGTAAATTACCAATATTACCACAGATGGGCGGGTTGGAGTGCGTGATCACCGGGCTGCTGGACCAGGCCAGGTCGAGCGGCGCGCACTGGCTGCGGCGGGAACACTTCACTCTACTGGTCGTGTGCGTCTCGTTCTGCGTCGCTTGCATCAATGTTACTCCGGTATGAATCTCTTTATCATTGGCTTCTATATATAAGGAAATGGATGCTCATTTGTTTTTTTTTTATTGTTGCGTTGGTCGCACTGCAAAAGTTATGAATGACCTTACCAATGGCTTCAATGAAGTATTTCTGATGCTCATTTGTTTTTTAATCGTCTTCGTGATGTGAGTGTAAAATCTTTGGAGGGATCAATAATAGTCGTGATTTTGAAGTCGGGTAGTGTTGTTAGGGTTTGTTATAAAAAATCGAACATATAGGTACAGTTCCTTATGTGCCAATTTGTTTAGAAAGAGTAAATTGAATTTAGTAAAACGTCACATTTGGAAGTACAATATAAAATAGTTATTGTTATTTGTTTGTTTTTTTTTTAATAATATTAATGTTACGTAACTTAAAAAGAGACATCAATTGTGAATTCCAGAAAGTAATCATTTCTGTACATTCTTATTGTACGAGACAATAGCCTTAGAATAGTTTTTAAGAATAGTGATTTAATAAATATAGTAATTTTGTAAATAGATATAGATATTTTGTAAAATAGATAGTTTGTAAATAGAAAATAAATAAAGTTATTGCGGGCATAGCTTAAGATCGATAGTAGGTAGTGAAATAAAGAAAACAAATAGTTATAGGGTAGATGTATATTGTGATCAGGATGCATATTTTTATTAATAAAAAATAATGGGTGGACTCCTTACGGTATAGCAGCTGGTTAGAATAGTGTCAGTTTTGATATCCCCATCTTTGTTGCACCTGTAGCTCTGTCCCGCTCTCACGCCGACAGAGACACAGTTACGCGTGAGAGCGGGATAGAGGTTTGAACTGTATATAAGGGGGGCCAGGATCGGTGCAAAATCAGTCCTCGCCGGTCCTCGCCTCGCCTACAAGAACAGCAGAGCAAGAACAGTGGAAAAGCGCTATACCGAGGAAGCCACCCCGCCGCAAGATAGAAGAAGGGAATTTTATTCAGCGAATCGCTGCTCCCCGACCACAGTACCCACAGCGCTACAGAACCACAGTACCTACAGAACCACAGTACCCACAGAACCACAGTACCCACAGAACCACAGTACCCACAGAACCACAGTACCCACAGTACTACAGATCCACAGTAACCACAGTAATCATAGTAACCAGCAAATAGTAACACTTATGGTGGATTTAATGTTTACTTTTACAGGGCGGTATTTACATGTTCCATCTGCTGGACACCTACGCTGCTGGTATCTCTCTTCTCTGCTCCGCTCTGTTCGAAGCTCTGGCTGTTTCTTGGTTCTATGGTAAAACAATGTTTTTATATTCTTATCCGAATATTTTTTTTTTATTTAAGCAGCTAACTTTGGGAAATATGAGGATTTAGAGAAAATGGAATTTGGTGCTAAAAAGTACCTACTCTGAAAGTTTTTACGCGATAACATCGATTTCTCTACTCGAATTCAAAAAAACCCGTTCTACTATTTTAGGAATAAGAATTAACAACTTAAGATTTTTTGCTATTTCATTCACTAGCAGCATTGCAACTTATGCAACAGGATGGCCTCGCTTAGTTACTAGTAAAATAATGGCCCATAACCCAGTCATATCAGTTCTTTACCCTAAAATAATTTCAAATATCAGGATTATTTACCGATTGTAAATTCGGGTTGGCAGTGATAACAATTGACATTTTATTGGTATTTTTGTTAATATGTTCAGGTCTCAAGCGTTTCTCGGACGACGTGGAAGAGATGTTGGGATTCCGCCCCGGTATTTATTGGAGAATATGCTGGAAGTTCGTCAGTCCCATATTCATCATTGTAAGTATCATTCATATTCAACTTTCGTCATCATCATCAGCAGCCCATATATATTTCCCACGGTTGAGCGCGGGCCTCCTCTACCGTTGAGAGTGTTTAGGCCATAATCCAGCACGCTGGCAAATACGACTGCCTCGTGGTTTCTGCCTAGAAGTCCTGGGTTCAATCTTAGGGCAAAGTGTTATACATAATTTCTTTTTGAGTCTGGAATAGTGCCAGAAAAACGGCAATAAGCTCTCCCTCCGTTACGTGGGACTGATACATGCCAGACCAAATGTGGATGCAGAAATCTACTTTTGCTCAATGGTTACGTATGCATGTATCGATATTATCCTACCTCATCGGCAAATACAGGCGTGAGGTTATATATGTATGTATGAATATGTTTCCAGGGTGTGGTAGTATTCGGGCTCCTGTACCAACAGCCGCTGCAGTACCAGCACTACACGTACCCGCAGTGGGCCGTGGTCCTCGGCTGGGGACTTGCCTCCTCCTCCATCCTCATGATACCCATCGTCGCCATCTACAAGCTCGCCACCACTCCTGGCACCTTCAGACAGGTATTTAAATGGAATGTCTAGGAAGCGATTTTCAGGAGGGTAGATAGAAATGATAAAAAAGGAGGAAGAATGGGCATCGAGTTGTTGGGTTTCTGATAACCTCATTTTTTGAATCCGAAAAATTATGCATTGTTTTTTTATGAGATAATTACCATCGTAGTAGAGTCAGCATATTCCTAAACTAATCGCGTTTCATATCAAAATAAGTGAAACTGGAAGCTATTTGTGTTCAATAATTTAAAGTGCCTAATACACTGCCTACGACTTTTTAAATGATGGGTTTTGGCATTAAGTTAAAGAACTTATAACTAAGGAGGAGAGTGCACGATTAATTTTGATTGTGTTTCAGCGCGTAGCCTGTTGTATATCACCAGAATCGGAGCATGAGGCTATTCGTGGTGGCGCACCTGTCAGCCGTTTTACCTGGAGACATTGGCTTTACGTTTAAGCATTTTGTTGCAGATACCTATTATTATTTGTCATCAATAATATATATAAGCTACTAAGCCTAAACTATTATTTCCATAATCATAATGTATTCCTCTGGTATGTAAATAAAAAAAATGTTTTAGCTTTTTAAATTATATTTTGTATTCGATTACGTAAACTGGAACGTAACTATTTTAAATGTATTCGATATTCTAACGGTCTACTAATTTAAATTGTTAGAGTTTATTGTAAACTTAAAATGTGTTTGTATGTATGTATGAAAATTATTGTAATATATTCCATTTATAATAGCTTCGGTGAATGTTGTTTAAGATTTTTTGCTACTTTGGAATGATGATGAACTCTTGTTGTATAGAAATGAAGGAAATAAAAGAGAAGGAGTTATATGCAATAGTTTGTAGGATTATAGCGGTACGTCCAATAGATTTTTTTCTTTTGATTAAATTGCTTTTAATTTATATTAATAGCAAAGGTCATCTAGTCAGACAGCCTAGTCATAAAAATGTAAGTGTATTATTTCTTGCCTACTTAATACTATATTAAATATAAGTGTAGTAATGTTAATATTTTCATAAGTGGTCCTGCCAAATAACTGTTACTAGTGAAATATTTATAAAATATGTTATGCGTAATAAGAATGTCTATCAAAATAAAACGTAGAAATATGTATGTATAATCGTGTATTCGTAGACATAACATTAGTTAATTAGTCCTATTTCTTCTGTAGTTTCAAACTGTTTTTGTTTTTTTATTAAACATTAAAATGTTAAATGTGTGGAGTACATTCTCTGTACGTGTACTCTACTGACTCTCACCTATTTAGCGATAAAGGCCTAAGCCAGTGGTACTGGAAAGATATTGACTACAAAACGCTCTAGTAATGCCAAAAATACATACATTTTCCTTTTATACTTTTATTATACCATACATTCTACAGTTTTCGACTCCCATCATTTGATTTTAAGTATACAAAAAATAAAATTAATTTATGGTATAAGGTAATATATTCCCATATCTAAGAATGCTTATTATTATATCTAAGATGGTAACGCATAAAAAAATAATCGTCCATTACTGGACCAAACCGCAAGTGAATCTGTGACGGACACAATAATTTTGTATAATACTATATACATATCTAATATTTTAATAAATGTATCCTATACCTGAATTACGTACACGTGTTTAAAATTAGAAATAAATAACATTGCATGGCAGTATACTTTCTATATATATATATATATCTTTCTATAGCTTTCTATATTTTTGTAAAAAATGTTTAGTTTTCTATATAGATGGAAATTTTCTAGTCGCATTTTCCGCTATCATACTAAGAGGCTATGATATTATACAGGGTGTATTTAACAGGTAACCTCAAAAATTTTATTTTTTTGTAGGGATTTTTAATATCGCCACTGGGTTTGTGATCACCCTCGCTATTTCCTGCCTCAGTTTTCAATCACGGTCTAAATACACCCTGTATCTTTATACGATTGTAACGACTTGTCTATGCTAAATCGTATTTAAATAAGGAATAGCGGTTACACTATTTACAGTAGGGATATAAATGAATATTATTGATGTATATGTAGATATGTCTATGAATATTATTGGAATTATTCTAAATAAAATATTGATACTTGGCTGGTTCATTAAAAATATTCCAAGGAGCATTGTAGTTTTATGTTGGAATGGTGTTTCAATGACTTGTACGATGTGGCGCGCATAATTTAAAAATATACAAAGTGCTTCTTGCTATTTTTTCTTTATCTTTGTCATCATAGAAAAAGCTAAGGTTGCTGGGTCATACAGCAGCTGAATGTAAATTTTTAAACATTAAACTCATTTGGCGCCAATTTGTCTTTACATGAATTTAGTAATGACGTAATTGCTTTTAAAAATGTAAAGCGTTTTTTTATTAATTCAAAATTGTGAACATATGATCTTAAATTTGTGAAAACGCTCCGGGCGAGTAAAAAAGTACGTATAAAACTGTAGTAGTGTTTTGTGATGTAAATAGAGATTTTAATTTGTCGCAGCAGATTATAATGTAATTGTAAACTGTGTTCATTTATAAATAAATGTGTTAGATAACGATACGATTTATTATTTCTTATTTACAATCTAGGTTTCTACCTTGAATCAACATATAAAAAAAATAAGGCTTTACGCGTCACGACATCATCTAGATTTAGAACATTTTAAAATGACTAATTAAAAAAAAAACTTGCTTGATTCCATGCATAAATAAAAGTATACGGTGGTGTTTGTCTACCATTAGTTGTTAAGGGAACATTTTAAAACTTAAGAATTTCGAATAAAGATATTCATAACACTGATACGAGAATTCAATGCGAAATCTTTCTGTCATGTGCTGCACGGTTCTTGAAAAAAAATTAAACAAGGAAGGAGAAAACCTTTTATCGTATTTTTTAAATATTTTTTTGTGATAATACAAACTAGCGACCACATTACTCCCACGGAATTGGAGGTGAGCCCATTGCAGTTTTGCGGGCACATTTCCAGTCTACGTGTCGCTATAATGAATTTCCTAAAATTAAAACTCAGTAAGACTTATTTCTACCCAAAAATTGGATCTGAGATGTCTAGGTCGTCCAGTAAGCATACTCCAAGAGTCAAGACGACACACTGCGAGAAGAATTATTAAAACAGTTTTTAATAAATAGTATAGAGAGACAAAAACACTTTTAATGGATTTTTAATAGATAGATATTAATTAAGGACTCGCACCTTCTTATAAGTTAAAAACACCAGGCAAAACGGGAGTGCATAAACGCCAAGTACCTACGAGGCAATCCGCAAAGGGCTCGAGTAAATGTGTGTTGAGTCTTTCTAGTATAAGGAATAAGTAATTGACAACGATGCGAATGTACAATTTACGAAATTGAAAGTAATTTATTTTCCCCGAAATAAACACAAAAAAATTGTCATGCCTAAACATTAATTCTAAAACCGTAAGATATCGCTTAGATTTGTGAGGTGCGCCATCTATTAGATACTTTATAACATTGACGTTTGTAACAATTTTTTATTGAAAGAAACGATATGTATTTTTGTCTACAATAGTTATTTTTATTTATTTATTCATGATTAATTTATTGTGATTATTTTATAGTTTTCACAATATAGTGATAAGAGATAAGCGGCATTATCTATGACTTCTTTGTTACGTTTCAATCTACGTTATGATTTTAGAAATAAAATCGTGTAATATTTTTATATAAATGCATGATATATAATATTAGAGTGTTTTCTGTGTGATATGTTTTATTTTAACTCTATAATTTTATTAACGATAATGCGTAGTTAATTTAAAATGAACAAAATGTATTTACTATAAAGTAAAAATGGAAGAACAAACCACTGCGTAATACGAAACATATTTTTAATGGCAGGCTTGTCATGTTGATTTCGATATTCCGTAATTTATTAGCGTAAAGAAATGTCTTTCCTAATTTATTCATAATTAAAAACGATAAGGTAATTATCTCGCTATTGCGGTGACACGTAAACCAGTGCTTTATAACATATTGCAGTGATATATTCAAATAGTGTCTTCAAGAAAACTTTACTCGTCTTATATTATCTTTAGATCGATTTATCTTTGAAATCAAATTGTGGTTTGCCGTGAATACATTATCTCTATGTCAACAAAGTTATGAGCTAACCGTTGTTTTAAGGTAGGACGGTTTATTAGTCACACAAAATAGTAATTTACGAAATAATTTACTTATAGTTTCTAAATATTTTTCATCTTTTATGTCGTTATTATTTTAAAGTTATACCTTGGAACAATTGGATAAAAAAAAATCTTATGTGTTAATGGTGATAAATATTTGCGCTGTTATTGCAGTTAAAAAAAATGTCTTTGGAGAGGGATAGTGTGGGTGGTATGCCCCCTTTAGGGAATGTGGGAGGCGTCGGAGGGGGAGGCAACGACCCTCGGTCACAGCTCCTGCAAGAGATGAGAGAGCAGAACTATGACCTTATCAGATTTGCATCATACAGAACAGCTTGCAAGCTCAGATATGTGCAGAAGAAATGCAATTGTGAGTAAAAATCCATGTATCAAATAATTTAATCAAATATTCCCACTGTATAGTAATAATAATTAAGCACACATCACATTGGATTTGAACCATCTGCTCTTATTATTTGGTGAAAGAAAAGCAGAAGTTTAAAGTATAAACTGTTTTCTTAGTCATATTGCATTTAATAAAATTTAAATTAGAAACAATAGCCTAAATAAAAAAAATATGTCAGAAAAGTGGTTTTAACACATTCTAAATGCCTTATAGTTCAAATTTTTAGGTCAATCTGAAGTAGGGCACAATTGGAATAAGCCTTGGCATTGTTATTGACATGTTTTAACTACTTGGACTAGAAACGAAAAATGTTTGAAAGTATGTTGTAGGAATCTTATTCCATTTGGACTTGTTTTGGAATTTTAGTGTTAATTAATTAAAATGTTTTGACACTTTTTAAAATGTTTTCTTTCAATAAAAACATAATGGATGCATCAATTATTTCTGAGTAATAATAGCAAGACAGTCTTCCTTGTTTTCATAAAGCTACTTTGATCATAATTAAGTAAATTGGGGTAAGTTTTTTTTTCAAAAAATATTTATAGTGATATAATTCAATGATTATAAACATGAAAAATGACAATTAATTTAATGACAATGTTTGCTATTCAACATTTATTTTTATTTGTTTTTGTAGCAGATAATGATGATATTATTAATTTAATAGAAATATTTTGTTATTATTGTATAATTATTGGAATAAAATCCTATCCTTATGTCTTGGTTATACTTTAATATATATAACTGTTTTCAGTGCATGTAATAGACATATGGAATGTCATAGAGGCATTCCGTGAGAACGCTCTGAACACATTGGAGCCTACCGCATGTGTAAATGTAACAAGGTTGGAAACGCTGGTGTCATCTCTATACCATAACTTAAACAAGAGACTGCCACCTGCTCACCAAGTGTCCGTAGAGGCGTGTTCGGCGTTGCTACTGAATTGGCTGCTTTCTGCTTACAGTACTGGGTGAGAAATACTATATGATGTTACTATAATTGATTTACAAATTTACACTCAGTCTCCGTTGCAGACATTAAACTCAGCGATTGAAGCCACCAATAGAGATCTCGATCGCATTTTGAACTGGAGTAAATCATACGGCCTGCTTGTAAATCCGCTCAAAACACAGACCATTATTATTGGAAGCTCTCGTATGATTTCAAAAATTGACTGGTTTAATGTCCCACATGTTATTTTTGACGGAATTCAGATTGAATTTAGTACTACTGTAAAGAGCCTGGGTGTCGTCCTTGATAGAGAACTATCGTGGAGACCCCACGTATCTGAAATCAGCAGAAAAGTTTTTGCATCGGCTGCTTCCCTTAGGCGGCTTTCTAATTTCTTGCCAATTATCACCAAAATTGACCTAGCTCGATCTCTTCTACTCTCTGTACTTGATTATGCCGATGCCTGCTATCTTGACTTGTCTGAAGACCTGTTAAATAAACTCGAAAGACTTCAAAACTTTTGTATACGGTTCATATTTGGTTTACGCAAATATGACCACGTTTCGGAATTTCGTAAAAAACTCGAGTGGTTGCCTATCCGCCTTCGCCGGAATACTCATATTTTATCTCTTTTGTATAAAATCCTCTTTGATCCTTCTGCTCCTTTCTACCTTAAAGAACGTTTTCAGTTTTTGCATATTTCTACGGCTCGGTCTCTGCGTTCTATCAACTCCTATCAACTTAAGACTCCTATCCATTCCTCTTCCTTCTATGATCATTCTTTCTCTGTACAAGCTATACGACTTTGGAATGCACTGCCTATTTATATAAAGCGTGCCGATTCATTTCGTATTTTTAGAAATCTCTTGAGGAAACATTATTTATCTTTCACATAATTTAGTACATTGCTGCTCATTGGTTGTTATTATTTATTATATTTTTAACTATTTTTATTATTATTACTTTTTTTTTTTTTAATTAATTTTCAAATACTTGTATGTATGTAATTATTAGATCTTATTTATATTTGTTGTATTTTATTTTATTTATTTTACCTATGTATTATATGTATGTATACGCGCCAAAAATTATTCTACTATATTCACCTAATGGTTGTCTGGAAGAGATCGCTCAAAGCGATAAGACCGCCATTTGTACCTGCATTGTGTTTTTGTATATGTAATTTTTTTTTCTCTTTTCTTTTTGTGTGTGTGTACAATAAAGTTTATTTCTATTCTATTCTATTCTATAATTGTGATATGAATGATTGACATTTATTAGTATTTGCGATAATACTCAAATAAATCTAGCAATCTTAATATAGAACAAATATATTATTAACATTCTAGCAATAATTTTCGTTTCTGTTTTAGATACAGGGTAGATATTACTGATTTTTGTGTTATACATGAGGGCCTTGGTTGTTCACTAATTATTAGCCTGACCTATAAAATAAACAAGAAGTTAATATATAATCAAGATTTGTGTACAAAGATGGATAACACAATGTACCAAATAGAATTTTAGTTGTGGTATAGTCTGATAATAAAATGTTAATTGCATTGTATGTCAATTGCACATCCATTTCACTATACATATTCCCAAAGGTAGTAACAATTTCACTGCATTGTAAATTATAGACAAGCTAAACATTGAATACTGATTACCAATGATGATATTCATATAGAAGCCCAAAAGGGCACATTAATGGTGTAATGTCTAGTTTATATTTTATAATTGTTGTGGGGTCAGTATATTCTTATTTATATGTCAAATTGCTTAATTAACTATTTAAAGCTTAAAGATCATTATTCGGAATATTGTATTGCAAGCTAAGATTTTGGGCTTCTAAGGAAGCACCACTGCTTATTACTATCATATCATTGTTGACTGTTATATCTGTATCGTGCTGTCCCCTCTGTACTCTACGGTAGACCCCAAGGCGCAGTCGCCTAGATGCCTGTTTGCGAAACGAGAGGCCGCGGTTTCTATATCCGCATTGGAACAAATGTTTATGTTTCTTTGTGAATCATGCAAATATTTATTTGACAGCCCCGTGGCGCAGTTGGCTAGACACCAGCTTGCGATACGAGCGGCCGCGGGTTCGATCCCCGCACCAAGACAAATGTTTGTGTGATCCACAAATATTTGTTTCGGGTCTGGGTGTTTGTGAGACCGAAAAGTCTCTCGTAGTTTCTGATACCCACGACACAAGACTCGTATCTTAGTGTGGGGTCAGGACTATGTATGTGACTGTTGGGTGTATTTATTTATTTTATTTTATCTATTGCAGTGACAATGTGGGCAAAATAAGGGTGTTTTCCATCAAAGTGGCGTTGGCTACGATGTGCGCGGGAAAGCTCATGGACAAACTGCGATGTGAGTATGTTTATGGAACGTGCCCCTATGAATTATTCATTATTATTGCGATCAACAATGCACATTATGCATGCCGATATTATAAGTGGGTTGTTATTAGAGATCAGCGAATTCTTTCATGTTGATAATATTTTTGCTGATGTAGGACGGAATAGGGGATTCTAAACGGCAGTAGAAAAATATAGACTAAATAATAAAAAAATATGTGCCTGTTTATTTTTACTGTTGCTTTTTCGTTTCATCGACTTTCAAATCACAGAGACGCTAAAGAATTTTTATTTAGAAATATATTATCGCAAAAATAGAATTTCCATTAAAGTTTACATTCCTGTCAATGTTAACAGATAACAAGAATTTGATAAATTCAACTATACAGGGTGTATTCAGACCGCGATCGAAAACGAAGGCAAGTGACATATAAGATCATTACAAACCCCCTGGCATTAAAGAAAATCCCGACAAAAAATTAAAATTTTGACGTTTTCCATACAAACCGCATACATTTATTACAGATGGTTGTATGGAAAACGACAATTTTTTTATCTTTTGTCGGGATTTTCTTTAACACCAGGGGTTTTGTAATCACCTTGGCTATTACCTACCTTAGATTTCGATAACGGTCTGAATACATTCTGTATAGTCTCGGTGTTTGTGACAAGGAAAAGTTTAAGATTTCTATAAAGGTAGCGACTCAAGACTTGCATCTTAGAGGCTAGAACTACAATTTTTATCATACAAACACCATATATCAATACCAAACCAATTTTTATATATTTTCTAAATAAGCCTATGAGTACCACCCATAGACAAGTTCTAACAACCATCCTTTAACACATGCTAATTTGTTGCAGACATTTTCTCTCAACTATCAGACGGTAATGGTCACCTGCTAATGAAGCGTTTGTCAGACTACCTGCGGGAAGTACTGGCCCTACCAGCCGCTGTGTACGAGTCACCATCCTTCAACTACAATGACTCACTCGCACTCACCATATTCAACCAGGTGTGTTAGTAGTTAAGTGTATGTATGTCAGATGTGTGTCATATTATTTCTTGGAAAAACCTAATAACACTGCCTGAACTGGGAATCGTAGCCATGACCCTAACATGATAAATGCGCAATGCCTAGAAACCATATTGTCTGGATACTAATGAACATCAAAAATACCTATATTTAAATATGAATATTAGTAATACAATATTTGTACATGAATGTTATGGCCAAAGTTATGATAGCCTCGTTGCGCAGTTGGCTAGTTTATAGCTCGCAAAACGAGAGGCCTTGAGTTCGACCCCGCGCCGCAACAAATGTTTGTGTGATTCACAAATATTTTTTTCGGTTCTATGTAAGAGCGAAAAGTCTCTCGTAGTTTCTGGTACCCATGATACAAGACTTGCACCCTAGTGTAGGGTCAGAACTACGTAGGACTGTTAGGTGTATTTATTTTGTTTAATATAGTCCTTTAGCATATCTAATAATAAAATTGTATTTCAGAACGGCAAGATAACAGTGAACGATTTCCTGGACACGCTCATGTCCGACCCGGGACCTCCTTGTCTCGTATGGTTGCCGTTGCTGCATCGACTGGCGAGCGTCGAAAACGGTAAGATCATTTGACCATTAAACCTCAAATGGAGATTACGAATTTTAAAATGGCTAGAAACTGTGTTTCAGGATTATAATATTCAATTCGCCCTTATATATTTTTGATTCAAAATAATAATGGGAAAGTGTGTCTCGTTAAGTCACTTATCCAGACTCGACAGTGTTGCGTGTGCTTTTATGTATACCCCTTTACATAAATTACTTTGTCTACTTAAATGCTATCCAAAGATTGTCTGGAAAAGATCGCCCTCAGCGATAAGACCGTCTTTTATTTTAGTGATTACTCTACATATGTGTAAATGTTTATATGAATAAAAACTTTTCTATTCATGTAAGGGGTGAATAGAGACGTAAAGGTTTATCAGTATGTTGGCAACACTGCTTATGTAGTGGTCTATCCATATTCACATCATTATGTTGTCACCCCCGAGTGTAGTGCTCTACACATATCCACGTACCTATCTATGTTGTCAACACCGTGTGTAATGGTCCCCCCATGGTCATATCTATATGTTGTCAACACTGCTCGAGTGTGGCTCCACCTATATTCCCATGATGATGTCGTCACCCTGTCGCGTGTGTGTAGTGGTACACCCGCTGGCGTGCAGCGCGTGTCGCCGCGGGTCGCTGTGCGGGTTCCGGTACCGCTGCACGCGCTGCGCCAACTACACGCTGTGCCAGGACTGCTTCTGGCGCGGCCGGGTGTCGCCGCCACACACCAACGAACACGAGGTCAAGGAGTATGCCGCTTATGTGAGTCATAATTACTACTAACAACTACCAAAACTCTGAGTGTGGCAAGTTGGCAACATTAAGTATATACGTCAAAGTGACAATTGACATTATACAAGTTGTTACAAATATTTTGAAAATTATAATATTAAAATGTGCACATAAAACCTTTCATTTACGTTTTTGATTTCCATTTGTTATTATCAGGTCACTAATAAAGCTATGAAATAACTGATAAAAGATTTGATCATGATAAAAAAATGTCGTCTCTGTACAGATGATTGATGACATATGCAACGATAAAATCAAATATATTCTAATATCCATTAAAAATATAAATTCATCATATTATCATCTCAAAAGCACTCCATCACTTTTTTTTATCAATTTATTTATGTATGTAAGCAAAATGTCCATACATTGAACCCCCTGTGCAGAAGTCTCCGTCGAAGCAGATCGGCGCGACGCTGCGCAAGTCGTTCCGCTGCGTGCCGGAGCGGGCGCGCGCGCAGCTGCCGCGCTACCCCGACCAGCCCGAGCGCACGCTCAACCTCAGCCACATCGTGTCAGTACATACACCATCATCTTCATCATCATCATCACATATACGTCTCACACCTGGGCACGGGTCTCCTCTACCATTGAGAGGGTTTAGGCCATAGTCCGCCACGCTGGTCTAGTGCGGGTTGGAGTATATATACTTACATATATATAAACGACAAAAAATGTATAATGATTTTACCAAATATTAATATTTTCAACGCTGTTTTTTTTATACAGGGTGTATTGAGACCGTGAATGAACTAAGGCAGGTGATAGATATGGTGATTTCAAATCTCTGGTGTTAAAGGAAATTTGGATAGAGGAAAAAAAATTGACGTTTTCCATATAACTATGTATATGCGTTTAATTATGTGGTTGGTATGAAAATCGTAATGTTTTCGACATTTTTTTAACGCCACAGGGTTTGTATCAACGCAGCTATTACTTGCCTTAGTTTCCGATCACAGTCTGAATACGTCATATATATTATAAAAATGTTATTTTCTCTTATATAGTTAAAAAATAAAACTATTAACAGTATCGTGAAAGGAGATGATTTTTTACAAAACATATAAACTTAAACACTTTTAGTCTCACACACACACACATACACACACTCAGCCTATTGCCGTCCACTGCTGAACGTAGGCCTCCCCAAGTAAGCGCCAACCGTCCCGGTCCTGAGCGGCCCTCATCCTCTTTTAAATCAAGCATAAATAAATAAATGGCAATTGTTTATCCATCACCAAAAGACACTATATAGCCAGTTAATATTCATATTTTCTTCCATTATTCCAGTCCACCATCCCCAGTGCCGGCGCACAACGGATTCCCGGAGTACGTGGGCGGGTACGTCAACACCGGGTCTCTGGACTCGCGGTCTTCAAGGTCCACGCATCGGAGTGAGTATTGTAGATGGCACCACTAGTTCCCATGAGTCACAAATTCAATAGACTAGATATTACTCATAATGACATGATAATAATAATACATTATCAGCCCATATACGCCCCACTGGGGCTATTTTACAACTGGAAGGGTTTAAGCCTTAGTCTTAGCGCCGGCCTAGGGGTAGAAGCGGTTCCTAAGAACTTTTAGATGTGCGAATTTCCCATTGTAAATATTTTTAGTTTTTAGCCAATTGCGCTAAGCTGCTAATATGACACGCACTGACTTTAAGCTCATTAGTTTATTTAATTATTTGTTTCAGTGTTGCTATGTAAAATAAATTACAGTTTTGTAAGACAGCATGTTATAAATATGAGTATCGCCCAAATGCTTTGACAAGCTCTTTCCATTTTCGCTTTACTGTAACGACTCGTAGCAATTTGTTAATATTTTCCCATTTTTTTGGTATCAGGTATAGCAGAACATCTATCAAGAGGCGTGGACGACGAACATCGCTTGATCGCGCGATATGCCGCTAGACTTGCACAGGAGAATAGGACCATGGTAACTATCATCATCAGTCCAGTCTCACTCCTGGGCACGGGCATTCTCTACAACTAAAGCCTTAGTCCATCACGCTGGCCTCCATCCACCATTTCTTAAGCTTTCCTCGACCCGCCCATCCATTCACTTTCATATTTATGACTTTTTTTTATACATACTAACATATTTAATTTGTTATAGCCTCGTGCGGGTCGTTCAGCTTCACTCACGCCGGAATTGGTACGCCTTTCTAAATTTTCATTTCATAATAATCTATGTGATTGTTACATGTGCAGAAAATATTCAATATAATCGAATTAAGGATTTTTTTAATTGCCCTAGTCTTTACTTTTTTTCTCAAAAAATATACAAGGTATATTTAGACCGTGATCGGAAACCAAGGCAGGTAGTAGTTAAGGTGATTATAAATCCCCTGATATTATAAAAAATCCTGAAGAAAAATAAAAAATGGCCATCGGTATTAAATTTACGTGGTTTGTAGGAAAAACGTGAAATTTTTATTTCTTAAACGCCAACGGGTTTGTCACCACCGTAGCTATAGCTACGGCTAGGTTATAACCTGCCTTAGTCTCCGCCCTATCTGAATACGCCCTGTATAGAAGCATATGTTTTTTTTGCCCCATTTTCTTAAAAAAAATATATAATATAATGTATGTATTTCGTGCAGGGCCGTTCGTCCTCCGAGGGTTCGGAAGTGGACGCGGCGCGGCAACAGCGCGAGCTCATATCGCAGCTCGAGGCCAAGAACAGGGAGATCATGCGGGAGATCGCACGACTCCGGTATGTATGCAATAATCTATGGTTATTTTGGCACTTGAACAAAAATATAGAGATAGATATTGTGACTACTCTATGTTTCTGATCTTTCCAGTCTATCTAAGGGTTGTCTGGAAGAAAAGGACGATAGCGATAAGGTCGTCATTTGTGATACTATGTTATGTAGTTACTTCTGTCTATGTTGTTACAACGGTGAACAAAAAGAATAAGTAATAATTTTTTCTCGAAATCGACGTGCATCCATGAAGGGGATTATGATGGATGGAAAGAGGTGTATGTATAATTTCTCAACGTGAAATTATCACGTAGTACTAATACCTGATGTAATGTGGATGCATGCTTCCTTGCCTACTCCTCATTCGAATACAGGCGAGAGATTTATGTGTGTCCGATATTAACTACGAAGAATATTTGATTAATTTTAAACCTAAACCCAACTGGTTGTATACTCAAACATTAATCAAGTCGTCCACTTATTTTATTTTAGATTGAATAGTCATAAAGTTTTTCACAGCACTTAAAAAACACCCTCATCTAAAGTATAGACACTATTGAGCATAGACTATATTTTTAACTTTTTTCTCCCCAGACGTCAGCAGGAAGCGGAAGCGAGTGCGGGCGCGAGTGGTTCCGGTTCCGCCCCTCCCCTGGTCTCTGAACTACGTGCATTGCGCCAGAGGAAGGACGAGTTGGAGGGCCACCTGTCCTCGCTGCAGGAGTCCAGGAAACACCTCATGCAGCAGCTGGAGGGACTCATGAGGATGCTCAAGGTAACTTTTGGAAGTTTCTAGAAGCTTCTAGAAGTTTCTATGGATTTATTTTGATAGATACAGGATGGTGGGTGAATGCATGAGGATGTTGAATAGTATGGACTTATGTTGTGTTTAATTATGTTATTATAATATCAACGTTCAGAAATCAGAGATAACAGTAAAAACATTTACGGAAGTAAATAAAACTGGCGAAGAGCAGAGCAATACGTCCTCTCCTGGGAAGGCCGTGCGGCGGTGTAGTAAACCCTCTCAGTTGTAAGGGAGGGAAAGCTCGGGCCGTGTAGATCATATATAGGCTTACGAAAATGGTGGAAAAAAATAAAACACATTAGTTTTTATTATATTATGTGAGGTACCAAATACAAAGAGAATAATTTTTACACAGGATTCATTAATTATAATCATAATCATATTCCATTGGTTTGAAACACGCGGTTTTCTCGGCCGCTAGTTTAATTATGCAATGTGACACTGAAGCCTCTCCTGTTTGGTCATGTCCTGGAAAATAATGGTTTACGGTTACATACATACATAAATTTAAGCTTGTATTATGACAAATGTTTGTCATCTGCAAATATTTGTTTCGTATCTGGGTGATTATGAGAGCGAAAAGTCTCTCGTAGTTTCTGATACCTACGACACAAGACTCGTATCTTAGTGTGGGGTCAGGACTATGTATGTGACTGTTGGGTGTATTTATTTATTATTTCACCAATTTTCGTCTTATATATTAGGGGGGCAACCTATTTTCGTTTTAGGGGCACGCTGAGTTGCTACTAGGAATATTGTATAGGTTTATGAAATAAGAAACTCTCGATATCTAGATCGCACGCCACATGCTTGTGTCGCGAGCTCGCAAGGCAGTTACGATAACTCGGTAATATACAGGGGAAAAATGGTTTCCTCAGTAGCAATATTAATATTATAAACCTTAATTAATATCCCGCAATATGATAAGTATATCTACTTCACACACGACCCAGTTCTCCAAGTTGATAAAATGCGAGTTGGCAGAGTATATGCCTAAGATTTTTTTAGAATACATTTAAGTGTGCAGGCTTCACGATGTTTTTCTAAATCTTACTACAGTTTACTTTAAATAATAAAAAAAATAATACAAAAATGATAACATAATACCTGCAATATACGGTTGAAAAGATCCACTCGACAATTTCAGATTTGACAAGCATTGGGCGAAATTTCTCGCGGCGTTTTCAACACAAGTCCTTTCCATTTCGCCCAGTCTTGTGGGAAAAGCTATTTCTGTTTCGTTCGACTCTGAACTGTACTCGTAATAATCAAAAATCAGCTGTTTTATAAATCCTTTAGTCTTTTCCTCATCCTTCGACGTACCTTTAGATGCAACTTTACCGTTAGGTAGGGCTAAAACTGTGCCTATTGTTATAACAATTAGTAATGTTGCGAGGAAATTCATTTTTTTTATTTAAAAAGTTGACGACTATGGTATAGTAGGAAGTAATGATGGTGAAACATATTTCGCGTTTATATATTCGATAAGCGAGACTTTTGACGATAGTGAAATATTTCGAATGCTTGCAAGTAAATAGTAATAAATATTTCAAATTTAATTACTTTGTTGACGTTGTTTTAAAAATGTCGGCTTTTTAAACAGCAACGCTACTTTTTACGAAAAACAATCGGTCTTTTAATCATGTATGGATTTGAAACAGTCTTTATACCTATCTTGGTTTTCTAGAATGTCCTATTTTCATATACGTCTTGTATAAAGACCGTAACCGGCACTGTAATAACCACGGTGATTAAATCACGATGACAAAAAATCCCCACAAAAAAAATCTCCTATCATACTTCTTCATCTTCTTCTTCTTCATCAACCCCTATACGCCCACTGCTGAGCACGGGTCTCCTCTACCATTGAGAGGGTTTAGGCCATAGTCCACCACGCTGGCCTAGTGCGGGTTGGCGGACTACACACCTAACAAATTCCTAAAAACTCTTAGGTGTGCAGGTTTCATCACGATGTTTTCCTTCACCGTTAAAGCAAGTGATAATTCAATGTGAATACACACTCCTATCATACACGTACATTTAATACTCGTGGTTTTTTAGGAAAAAGTAAAAAAAGAATACTCTTTTCGGGATTTTTTAATGTTCTTCTGTTTGTAATCACCGTGGCTATTGCCGTTTCATTTGTATGTTCAAGTCAACATTTGTTGAACTCGTTGCAGACTCAACAGTCGTCGCCGCGATCCACGCCGAATTCTTCGCCGCGCTCTACGAAGAGTCCTCCCCTGCCCGGGGCGCAACCCCAGCCTTCTGCGCCGGAGAGGTAACCCTATATATATTCTTGATATTGTGACGGCTAATTTGTACGTGTAACTATTGCAATGTGTTGCAAATTTCTATCAAGTAAGGTTTGCAAAGAATCGCTTTAAGAGTAAAAACTTGTGTCATACTGACATACCACTGGCGAACCTAATTTATTTTTTTTGTGTTTTTAAAAGAGCCTTTAAAAATCTGTTAAACATTTTGGTGCCATTTACTGTGGCGTTTTTCTTATAAATACGTTTAGAGTTTAATCACAGGAAGTAGGATAATACATATGGCATATTTTCTCGTTATTTTTATGTGTAGAAAAAAATATTTTTCTTTTTTTTCTTACCTACTTGTTTTGTTTTTCTTTTACCTCACCTATGTTAACTAAGTTGTTGTTTATATATACAGAGACACGACGGGTCGCGGCACGGTGAGGAGTGCGCCACAGACGCCGTCGCTCGGAGAACGAGAACGCATCGACATGACGCACAGTCTTGGTACATATTTATTTATTATCATCATCAGCCAATTTTAGTCCACTGCTGGACATAGCCCGTAAACTAAAGTAAAAGTCGCAGGACGTCGCTGGCTGCAGGCGGCCTTCGACAGATCCCGGTGGAGGTCACTGGGGGAGGCCTATATGCTATTTATTATGCTGTGTTACAATTAAAGTTATTCTTATAATCTATCCCATATTACATAACTACTGTTACAGTGTTTATAATATTAGCAATAATTATGTTGTGCTTATTTTTTGGTCCCTGGAATTAACGCGACGAGATATAGTGGAACTTTGGGTTGGGTAATATATTTTTAGTATTAAGGAACGCTAAGGTCCATTCAATTTGGAATGGCATTTCATGTAAGGTGACAGTAATGGGATGTTCAGAAACAAATGAAATAAAATCAAAATTGTTTTTGTGTAATTGTAGAGGTTTGTAATAATTAAATAACAGTTTTTTATAGTCATTTAAAATTTCAATGTTGCAGGTGCGATGGAAGGCATGACAAACGACACGAGAAGTTTCCATCAGAACCAACGGCCCACTACAAGTAAGTAGAAATAATAATGAATTTTACAACTTAAAAGATGTAAAATAATAAGCATGAAAAATTAAAAAGATGTATTTAATTTTTAAAGGATTTTTTTCCAAGAAGAAAATAACTAAAAAAGTTATTATATAAAAAAATCATTTTAATAATTCTAGCTGATGATTCTAGCTAATTGTTATATATCTTATATTCTAGCTAATTTGTATACCCTTTAAATAATTTAGCGACCATAATTAAGATTACTTATCAAAAATTTTTGTTATCCAAAAATATTTTTTTCAACATTTTTTTTCTATTCTGTGGTAGTGGGCATAGACAACCGCAGCCTGCGCAGCGACCTGCTGTACGCGGCCGACTCCGTCACCAACGCCATGTCCACGCTCGTCAGGGAGCTCAACTCAGGTACACTCTATAGTCTATACCAACACATACTCTATGGTCCCTACCATAGACAACACACACCGGAGAGATCCTATAAAATTTTCGCATGTTTATTCAATATAGTCAAGTGCATTGGGCATGATTTAATGTTATTTTTTTAACTTCATGTTTCATCGATCGGACATTTTAGATTTACGTCTTTTATATTTTGTCCCTTTTTCGATTTTAATGTTAGAAGGAGACGGCAAATTTCTAATAGTATAGCGGTTAAAGAATACAAAAATATAATTCATTAATTAAATGCACTGCATGCTCCCAATTTTATGGTGTCACTCGTTTTATATGTGGAGGTTTTAAGCCAGATTCACAATATAACTACGATAACTTGATATGCTGTTTTTTTTAAATAATATAAATTTGTCCATGAAGCGTAATACGTTCAATATTATCGAAGTGTCGGTTCTACGATATTGACTACGTTTACGATACTATTCTACATGACTAATTTAGATCTATTCGAATGATTTTTATTTAAGTTAGTTTTTTAAGTTAAATGAAGATATATTTTGAGGCGATCATTAGTCTAATTGAGTCTATTGATAAAAGTACAAAACCTAAATTTATGGATAAATTTATTCGCTTTCATTATGCTAATAGTCGATTTACGTTATGGCATTTTAAAATTATTTGTTAACATGTTTGAAGGGGGCGCTAATGTCGCTTCCCCTCTTTATGTTTTTCCTCGTCTAATGACGTCAGAAATTCGTGCTGTAAATACACAAGAATTGCGTGCGTCATACTAAATCACTGCCAGAAGTATAAGGAGTACACTCAACAGTCAAATACAAAGGTCTAACCTGTACTACGTTACAAGGCCTGTATCGAGGGTATCAGACACTAGGAGAGACTTTTTCGATCTCACAAACACCCACATCTTGACCAAATATTTTTGAATCACACAAATATTTGCCTCATTGCAGGGATCGAACCCTCTGCCTCTTGTTTCGCAAACTAGTCTATGTCCAGCTGCGCCACAGCATACGTTATAACGATTTCGATATTAGATAACTATAATGGGTATCAGATTATTGTGTGAAATTAATCTTCTTCTTCTTCATCAACCCATGTACACCCACTGCTGAGCACGGGTCTCCTCTAGCATTGAGAGGGTTTAGGCCATAGTCCACCACGCTGGCCTAGTGCGGGTTGGCGGACTACACACCTAAGAAATTCCTAAGAATTCTTAGGTGTGCAGATTTCATCACGATGTTTTCCTTCACCGCTAAAGCAAGTGATAATTCAATGTGAATACACACATAACTTCGAAAAGTCAGAGGTGTGTGAGGTTCGAACCCGCGACCGCCAAGATTCTCGACCGCGCGCCCAAACCTCGAGGCCATCACTGCATGATATTATATTATTGTGTGAAATGAATATTTACACCCAACAGTCCCATACACAGCACTGACTCCTCACTACGTTACAAGACCTGTACGTTGTAGACCTGACACTACGAGAGACCTTCTCGGTCTCACAAACACCCAGACTCGAAACAAATATTCGTGGATTACACAAACATTTGTCGATCGATCCCGTGGCCTCACGTTTCGCAGGCTGGCGTATAACCAACTGCGCCACAGCATTTCTTATAACGATTTCGATATTAGTTAACTATAACGGGTAACACTTTATTTTGTGAAATGAATAATTATTGTGAATCAGGCTTAAAAGTGAGTTTAATTCCTCCCTCCATGCATCGTTGTCTACTGTGTATGTAGATGTTTCACTATGGTAAATATTTTACAGAGGGGTCGGACACTGAAGATACAGTAAAAGGCGAGACAAGGAAACCCAGAGGTAAGATATAGTTCCCATTTAAATTCCATTCAAATTTATTCGATACTGGAAAAGATTTAATCGATTATAATATTATAATAATGGGGTTCGCAAAAATATATCTTGTTTTTTTTAGTAAAAATTAAGAACAAAAAAATGCTGTGAAATATATGTATGTAATTCTTATTTAATCTCTGAAGTATAACTTACCATTACAAGTATTTTTATATGCAAATTTGGTATGAATCGGCAAGAAAAAGAAACATTTTTAATTATATTAAAAGTAGGTGTTACAAAATATATACGCAATCATATTAAATGCCGTTATTGTCCTATGTACATACCATGCCGTCAAACAAAATGTAGTATTTTTAATGTTATCTATTTAAAAATGTTTAATTTTTTTTGCACGTAATTAGCATGTTATATGTGTATGGTTTTATGTATTTTTTATATCTATCACGTAAGTAGTACTATAAAAAAAAAATTAAAAATATTTTAGATAATTTTGCTGTACCTATTATTTTTATAGACGTTCTTGACTAGGATAATTTATTTAAAGTTAGCTTCATATTTATTATCTTTTCATAAGAAACGGTTTTACTATTTAATAACTGAGATGTGAATGAAAGCCGTTAAAAATTTTGAGATACAAAATAGTCAAAAAGTAATACGGATTTTCCTAGTCATAAGTAGAGGAAGCGTCATCAGTGAAAGATATATTTTATTTACTAAACTGTCTGTGTTCGAAGTTTTCTTCTTGAACTATTTAGTGAATAAAGGTCAAAAATACATGAAAAAAAATATAATTGGAAATAAAATCGCCTGTTCTGAATACATCTATATAAATCAGAACAAGATGTCAATGTAGAAAAAACACAAAAATATGTAAGCATCGTAAAGATATGACATTTCAATAACCCCTACCTTTCTAAGATGAGAAATACTTGTATAATAACCCCCTATGTATAAATGTTCCAGATTTCGAGGAGGACGACGACAGCGACGAGCCGATGCCGCGGCCGCAGCCCCCGCGGCACTACCTGCACGACACCAACGTACAGGTACAGTAGTAGTTTAGAGTAGATTACACGATTTTTTTGGTAGTTTTTTTTTTTGCATTTTTTGGAGTGAAAATTAAAGTAGCTTTGCTTATTTTTTTATAGAAACGTTAAATCTAAAGTAATGAAATATTTTAAGATTTTTTAAATTGTAGTTCGTATATGACTAGGATTTTGTTTTTCATATTTTTCCTATGAAACGAGTATAGATTTAAATACAGTATTAGTGTGTTTGAGAATGCCTTTTGCTTTATTTTTTTTGCAAAACAAAGTAATGTTTTTTCTTATTGCTGCTTTTTTATTTTATTTTTTATCTCACTTTCGTTTCAGAGTATTGCACCCAGTGTGAAAACATAGGCTATGTTGTGCTTGAAATTATATCTTGGAGGTTTGTTGATAGCACATTTTTATTTTGCCGTACTTAGAAATAAGTAACCAATACCGTTTGCAACAAATTTTAAGAAGACTGTTTATATTTGAAAAAAAAAACGCTATTTCAATTTCAGATCGTCTATGTCTTATTCCTGGATAATATTCTTCTGACTTATCAAACTTTTTTATTTTATCAAATGCCTTGTACATTGTTTCGACCATTTTGAATGTCATAAGTTTTTCATAGGTGTTGTTGAACCTTGGACGTTAAGTCGAAGTTTACTATTAGTATAACTTTGCATTTACATAAACTAACACCAAGTTTCTATCAACATTATCTAAAAAGTGTGTTTATCCTACAACCCCTCTTAGTTGTAGGAGAGGTCCGTGCCCAGTAGATGTATATGGGCTGATGAATGAACGCCGCCCCTCTCTAAGCCAGCGTGGTGTACTAAGGCCTAGGCCCTCTCAATACTTTTTCTTTTTTTCCACGAAAGGAAAGTGCCTTAAACCTCTCTCAATAGTGGAGGAGGCTCGTGCCCAATATATGTATATGTTCTGATAAATGAATGAATATATATTTCAGGACACGCCGCCGCCGCTGCCCGCGCGCACCGGCCACTACTACCCGCGCACATAGTGACCCACATATACCTGTATATTTGTTTATCCCTAGGACTTACCTTACGTTCACATACGCTAGCCTAATTCTACGGTATGTAGTGTCAGCGGTTGGGGTTGGATGGGTTCGTTTGGATATTTACAGGTATTTGTTAAAAAAAAAAAACAGATTAAAAAATTAAAATGTTGGTGTCGGTTTTGAAATATTGCTTTCAACATAATTAATTCATAATAAAAATAAAGTTATAAGTCATTTCAATTGCATGAAAATATGTTTTTGAAAATATCCAAAAATCTGTTTTTTTTTTTCGTCGTAGAATATGCGACAACGTTATATTTAAATTTCAATGTCCTTTATAAATAACAATAAAAAACAGGAATATATCCAAAATAACAACATCCTGCTTCAACCAACACAAGTAATGTAACAAGGCATAATAAAACCAATTGTGTAAGACGAGTATTGTACCCATATTCCATAGGTGGATGTATTGCGTTCTTTGTAAATATATATTCGCTTTATGTGTCTAGTCTACGCTACTGTTTTTAAGTGTTTTAATTGTACAATTGTTTGGAGTGCGGCAACTAAGATCGGTACATCGTGATGTCCCAAAATGCTACATTATTAACGATAATACTCTTCCAAAATTTCGTTCAGTGTTCCTCAATGTATTGGAATTGATGGTCTGACTTTGAGAATATGCAGTCTAATGGCATTTTTTTTACTGATTGGAGCAAAAAGTTTAATATAATTTTTAAATTTTCTGAAATATTGAAACCTACTTTCATTTTAATCTAACAACAATTTTTGGAAGTAGATTGAGTAATTAATTTATTTGAATGTATTTAATAAGTAGTACTTAAAATGTTTTATTATCATTTTTAATTTAATGACACCAGTAATACAAAGCTATAAAAATACCATTGCAGACTTTCATATCTTCAAAGCAGACACCCTGAACATTGTATGTGCATATCTGTCAAAGTCTATATTCTATCTCGCGTCTATTATTTGACATTTATTCCTTTTTCCGTCTTCCATTTGTCAATTCCTTCCAAACGTACAAATATGTCAATTGATACTTCCCCAATTCTCTGCGTTTTGTTTAAAACTACGTTTTGCCAAATTAATGTTTTTTAGCGCGAGTCGACTTGGTATAGGCATGAGAAATTTTAGAATTAACTTTCAACATGCTGGTTGGTGAATTTTGATAACAAAAAATAAGGTGACACTTTTAAAAAATCAACAAAAAAAAACACTAATTTCTATCAGTCACAGGGACAATTAAGAAAACCAAGGCATAGTTTCTTCTAAATCAACAAAAGTAATAAACATTATGTATGTACCCTACATACACAATTTTTTGTATTTCCAATAACTATAGGTTGTAAGTTATTCTAAAGTATTCTTGTGTCTCTCATTGCCTATTGATTTATTATCTTGTGAAATCTGTACTAAAAGCTTGTTTTTGCACAAACCCAACTTGTTGCGGTCAAATCTTGACAACTCTCTAGTGCTGAAATATCGTACCTAAAATTACAAATTTATTTTAATAACATTTGCTCACAACCATCACTTAATTTGAAGACTGATGAATTTTTATCAACCACCGAAAGTGGAAACCAAATTTATAAACCAAAACTATTAGTTTAAATCGTTTCATGGCAGCTATTGTTACGGTATTTAAATGTTTTTAGTTGAAATATTGGCTGGATTTTTTTATTGATATGGAAAATATATTTGCCTTTCCATATCAAGGGCGGATTTGGCTTTTAAGTTATTTGATAGGTTTTCTACTAAAATCAATTTAAAAAAAGTTTTTTTTTTTGTATTTTTTATGATGCATGTAATTTTATGTGTATATTTTTTTACTTTACAAACTTTTTGTGCGTCCGCCCTAATACTTAATGCTTTTTAAGCTATGGTGATTAATGAATTGTCCTGTACTTATAACAAAAGTGACTTGTATTTGCGAATTTATCAATTTTTATGGAATTTTATTGCTCATTTACAAACAGAAAGACAAAAAATGACGTATGCAATTTTTTAAGTGAGAATCACTTGCATTTTTTAATTTAATACTTTTGCTAAAAAAAGGTTTGGTTTAAAATGCAAAAAAGAAAGAAAAAATAACACTCAATTTTTATTGCCTAAACTACTTTCTTGTAGGCATAGACAATGTGAAAATCAGAAAAAAAAACTTATTTCAAACTAAGCTTTTTCAATATTCCACAGACTACAATATGAACACTACGTTTTAACTTCTATAAATATTTAAAATTGTAATGAAAATTTTATAACTAAATTAAAAAGACGATGCACAGGTTTTTAAACCTACGACAAAACGGAATTGTCGGTATTCTGTACCTCAGAAGATTATTTAAAATTATGATTCTTTTTTAATATTAATTCTGTATAAAAATTGTAATCTTTGTGAACGAACTTCACTTTGATGATTTATGGTACTTATATTCGAAAAACAATTAAAAATAAATTACCCAAAATCTATGTAAAGGGACCGAGTAAATTAATTAAAAAATCATGTACTATTGAAATTTGGGCTATCAATAACTGTCTTGTTAACATTGAGAAATAGATAATTTTTTACGAAATAACACAAAAGCTAGGGTACTTAAATTACTTCCCATCACAAACGAATTTTCAAAATCACACAACGCGACTTAAAACAGATCACAATTACTTTATAAATATAAGAAATAATGCGTTGAAAATATTGTTAATCACAAACCAAAACTCATGATATAGCAATATGAGAAATATTTAAAATATACTTCTGAGGCGCAGAATGTAATGTTCGTCATAATTAGGCTAAGTGTTTGCATATCATTTTAATAATATGTCATTTGTAACGAGCATAGTGCAATATTGTTATACGGAGGTAACGTACGTGGTCTTGCCGACTTGTGATGGATTATTTATTGTTTTTTTAATAGATCTGTTATTTGCGAAACTTTTTCGTGGCATTGTTTTTTTTTTATTATTTTTAAATATCGATCCAAAGCATATTATTAGGTTTATGTAGAGTGTAAGTTTATTGTACTTACTTGGCGGGGTGTCCGTATGGTCTACTTAAATTTGTTTGTGTATATTTTTAATTATCATGATTTTTAGAAAGAGGTTTAACTATTTTTTTGTAAGACCTTTTTGCAAGTAAATTTTATTTTTTTAAAGTCAATTAGTCATATTAAGATTTGTGTTTATTAAAAAAGGTTTGCGTGCGCCCCGCATATACTTACCTAGGGTATTGGTTATTTTTAGTGTTCTAAGATTATCCCCTCTCTTTTGTCCCTCCCGCGTACTAAATGGAAAATCGTGATATGATATTAAGTACTTAAACAGGAATATTTTGTATGGAATATAATTGTTGTTTATGGTCAGTGGTGGGGTTACAACATTTTTTTTGCAAAGCATCCATACCTTGATTTTATATTATTTAAAAGTATAAATAAAAACATCTTGGATCAAATGTTATACGAGTACATCACTGTTTTGGCTTATCATTCATCGATATAAATTTCAACCACTGACCAAAAACATCAACCCAAAAAATAATAGTGAAATGGTGTGAATTTGTAATAGGTTGAACTTGATAGATTTTTTTATCATTGCATTCGATATGTTTCCACGTATTGACTTGGTTTCTAGCTAGTTGGCTAAAGCTAAAGATTATTCTAGGTGTTAACTTTTTTATGATGAATCCCATCAACTTTTAAAAGAAAAAAATCTGTCTAAAAAAATTTTTAATAATATGATTCATATTAAATTGTAAAAAGGCATGTTCAAAGCAATGGAAAATAATCTTGTACAACTGTAATCGTTCATGTTAAATTTACACCATTTCACTAGTACAAAGTCATGAAACAGCTATGTGAAATTATATAAACTTAAGTACATAATGTAATCTTTTATACTATTCGGATTGAATAGATTTTGTAATAGTGTAGACGTAGTTTTATGTCTAATACTTAATGTATCGGGATGCGATTGTCGTGGCGACAAGTATAAACAAAAAAGAGAGACGATTTCAACGAAAAAAAAAATTGTAAATTGAAATATTTTTGCTTTTATTTTTGAAGGTTAGTACCATGATATTTATTATTGGATGTCAAGGTAAAAAAAAAACTAAATATCCTCCCGATACTAGCAAAAAACTCTGAATTTGACTTGTTAAAAAATATATACATGACTCGTCTAAACGTTCATATACATTTTGAAAAAGTCTATAATTTTCAAGTCATAATTACATTTTATTCATTTGAAACAAATTATATCTGTCGCCACGAAATCGTCTATTCGTTTTACTATGCATAGGAGACGGCACAAATTTCTAAAAAACAAACACTCATTTTCTATACATAAATATATATTATGATCTTTTTTTTATATAACAAATGTAAACTTCCAATTTTTATCAGTACGGTATACGTTTAGATAAACATGAAATATTACTTTATAATTATATATTACGCATATTAACCTATATATCTGACGAGGTGTTTTGTATTTGTGTAAAAATATATCGTTATTTCGGACTGATTGTGAAAGGCGGTCTTAATTCGTATTTCAGTCCTAAACTGACAGGCCTATATCATTCGGCTTTGATATTCGGACATTAAAGGTTAAAACGAAAGTGAGACGAAAATTCTCGGCAGCAATTTGAATTCTAAATTGAGTTAAGTAAGGTTGTGATTTCAACGAATGGCTTTGTAGAGATTGTGGTATATAATTGTGGCCTCTTTTTTTGTGGAGGAGGCCCGTGCCCAGCAGTGGGACGTATATGGGCTGGTTTAAAAGTGTAGATTGGCGAGCTAAGACCGCCTTTTCACGCTTGTACGTACTTATACATGGTGTTGTAAGTATATCATTGCAATTGTAAACATTCCATTGCTTGTGACTACTGTGTTTTATTTTCTACCCCTTTTTTTTACCAAAGACTGATATCTGATGGTAAGCCCAGTAGGGTCCCAAAAGCTCAGAAAACCTGGAATGTAACACACTTTGATACGTGTGCCTTGCCATTTGAAAGTCAAGACTACAACAAGAAAAAAACTTTATTTTTTAGTTCCAAAATAATACTCAACCAGAATACATTTTTTTTCTCAAGAAAGGTAGTTAACTAGAATAAATTACGGGTTGGATTTTGCTATTTCAAGCAGTTGAAGATTTTATTTGCTTTCCTCGATTAATGTGCTAATTTTCAAAATGAAATAATTAAATTTTATTAAATAACATTAATTGAATCAGTTTTATGATTACGGACCTATTACATTTTAGTTCTCAAAAAAAAACTGCAGAGAGGATGACTCCATTTTTTTTTCTTTTAAAAAAATTTGACGACAATGCATTTATTGTCAAACGTAACATAAATAAATAATGGACGAATAAAAGTCTTTAGGTCGAAATGTATTTCTATATTTCTCGTAAAATGTTACAAATTTGCTGTAAATAATTTCTAATGTCTTAAGTACATAAATGGCACTAAAATACATACAAATATCACTAGTTTGGTGCTTGACACATAAACTGGGTAGCATGGATACAAGAAGCTTATAACTAATAGTAAATACTAGGTAATAGGATAAAGGTTATAACAAGAGTATAACAAAATTCTTGTAACAGAACAGCTGAATAAGATTAGAAGGAACATTGATAGGATTTTGTATGGGGACGAGTGTCGCCGCTTGTCTGTCACCTGTTCATTCTAATTATATAACCAATGTTAAAAAATTAAATAAGAAATGAAGGGTCGCTATTGGTTGTCACACATTTATTAAAGTTTTGAAATTATATGCAATTCAATTGCTATATTTTCGATATAACATTAAAAAATCTCTAAATATTGTCTAATCTGTGGAGATTGCAACTGAAAGAATAAAATTCTTAATTTAATTTAAAATGAAGGTAGTTATTATAAAACTTACAATAAGCATGAGTCATTAGTGACATAGTGTTCACGAAGAATATAATTTGCAAAACATCGAGAAGGAAAAATAGGAACGAATAGTTCTATACTAAAGTACCTTGTGTCAATGTGTTTTCAAATAAGCGTTGTAAAAAAATCATGGATTAAAATGTGATAATTAATATCTACTAGTACCTGCAACCTTAAAGGAACAAGAAAAAGTGAGTATTCAAAATCTTACCGTTATAGAAAAACTAACCCAAGTCTATTTGTAATAACGTTTAATATTAGTTGAAACAAACCACACTATTTAAATAAACACTTTGATTGAAATGAGATTTCGATTTACACCTAGTTACATCTATTACTTAAATATTAAACTTGTTTTCATATTTGTTTCGGTTAAATCGCATGGTTACTGTGATTTAACCAAAAAATGTTTAAGCCTTGATGAGTCGTGGAATGTGCTACTCACTAATTGTTAACAAACTAAAAATAATTCATAAATAAAACTATTTCAACGCGATTTTACGTCAAAACGAATCATCGCTTAATTAAAACAGTCATACGGAGTCCAAACTAAACACCTAGAACATTCTAACCTACAACTTAGTTACAGCAGCTTCACAATCTTTTTCTTCTTTAGTACCTTTCCCCCCTATTTCTGCGTAGATTTCGTCTAGGGTCCGTCGTTTTGTCTCAGGCACAACGCAGGCTATGTACACCGTACTTACGATACAAACTGCAGAGAATAGCCAGAATACGTAGTGCAGGCCGACTGAGGAAGCCATTGGCTGGAATACCCGAAGCTCTACGGAGACCAGGGCGCAGGCAAACGCTATCACTATTGATGTTACGGTGCCTCGTAGCTGAAACAAGGAGGCTTTATTAATTTTACTAGGTAGAGAAGGCCCGTGCTTATCAGTGGGACGTTTATTGTCTGATGATGTATTTATAATATGGTTAAATAGGGTCCAACTGATCTAGTCTATGGATAAGCGTATTTTTTTAGGATAGTATTTATCTTTGACAGCCCCGTAGCGCAGTTAGCTATACACCAGTTTGCGAAACGAGGGGCCGCGGGTTTCATACCCGCACCACGACAAAATGTGCTAGTGTCAAGTGTGATTCACAAATATTTGTTTCGGATGTGGGGACAAATTTAGTGCGATTAATAAATATTCATATGTCTGGGTCTTTGTGAGACCGAAATTTTTTTGAGTTTCTGACACCCACTATACCTCATTCACGATAAGTTGATTCTTTTGGCAGATGTCAATTTTTCTAAGACATGACTTTGAAATAAAAAACGTATTATTTTAATGATTTGATGAATATAAAAAAATACATACAACACAAAAGTCCCTAAAGATATAAGCGTTATCCGAAAATTTTGAGACTTTATTGCTTCAAAGAAAAATTAAAATAGGAATACTGAAACTAATTGACGTTTGTATAATGTTACATCGGTCGGACGGAAAGGGACGTAACATCGTTCATATCGATTTCCACGTCGATAATTTTATCGAACACTATGATGATCATGTCTGTACTCCAGTTTCTTAATAAAAAGTGTTTTAAAGATAAAACTATTTAATTTTTCAACCTTAATTTTTACATACTGCGTTATTTTTGGACCTCCTGTCAACTTAAAATAGGTTGTTTAGACCATGAAACTAAACAACTTTTCCAAAGAAACATGGGTCGAAACGTGATAAATAATTCGACCCTCCCATAGAAAACTACTCACGTGGTCGATTTCGTGTAGAAGGTCTGAATTTTTTTTCACTTTTCGACCCGTGTTTCTTTGGGGAAGTTGTTTACTTTCGTGGTCTAAAACACCTATTTAAATTTGGCGGGAGGTCTAAAAATAACCCTGTTATATTAAATAGGTACTTATTATGACCCACCATAGCTTATCTAAATAATGTTTACATGTCGGAAGTAATAAAGAATTTCACACATAATGTAGTATTTTAAAACGCAATATTTTTGAACTACTCGATATTTTCTGTTTCCCATCATTAGTCGATATGCCAAAAGAATCAACTTATCGTGAATGAGATATAAAAAAGACTTGTATATTAAGTAAGTAAGTTTTATATTCTCATGTCTTTCGTCTAATGGGAGGCTTTGAGACTCCTTAATGCTTGCTAAAAAGAATGTGATCCAACGTACCTGAAACGAGAACATCTCCGTCATGATGACGAAGGGCACGGGCTGTAGTCCTGCGGCGTCGCAGTAGATGCACAGACAGAGGGCGGCGATGGGCAGCCAGGATGAAGTGGCGCCACCACTGAGGCTCTGCGCGTAGAACCACGCTCCTAGGGCACACATCGCGATCCCGGAGACTAGGCAGGTCGTGCCTAGGAGGGGCTGGAAATACCATGAAAGTTGATGAATTATTCTAACATTCGTATTCATACACTAGGCTATGGGTATCATCATTTCCAATCCCTGCATCTCGTTTTAATGGTTAGTGACTAACTTACTGTGCTACAAAAACGAGAGAAAACAATGATATAGGCACAAAAATTTCTCGTAACTTTATATTATATTTTAATAGTTGAAGGCGTTCAACAGTAAATTTTAACGACTAATGGTTCTAATGTTAAAATAATGGCATTAGGTGGCTGAAGAATATGGTCAATTTATCACCTCTTTACCGAATTTATTACATACATAGCCTCACGCCTGTAGGTTTTCCCGAAAGGGGACATAGGTGGGCACAGGTGTAAATTTGTACCCATATTTCGCCAGGTAGATACGTAACAGTCCCACGTAATAGGGGACGATCCTTTGCCGTTTTTCGGGGATATTTCTAGACTTCATTCCGTTATTAAGAATTTCCTAAAAAAAACCGTTTGCGCGACCCAGGCAACGAACCCGCGAATCTAATGTACTGCGAGAACACGAAGTAGTCAGTCTACAGTTACAATAATTCCCCTTAAAAAACTCACTTTCCTCCCAGTCCTCTCCACGAGGCTAGAAGCAGTGCAGGAGCCGATCATCTGCACAGCGCCCAACACAGCGGCCTGCTGGTTGGCAGTCAGCACCCAGCCTCCAGCACTGGCCTTACTGAAGATAAGGGACGCGAAGTGCAGGACCGCGAGACACCCGCACAGCTCCCGGGCCAGGGTTATGATCAGTGTGATACGGAAGGCGCGGAAAGTGCTGCGGTCAGTTACTGGGGACAAAAAGATGGAGATACAGGCTTAGCATAGTTTGTGGTCCTCTGGTAATTATTGAACACAATAAAACCCTTATGCACAATAGATGTAAGTAAAAATGTAAATGAAAATATTGTATTTTTGTGGTAAATAAAGATTTTTATTATATATTTTTTTTAATTGAGAGATTTAGCAACACCAACCCGAATCAATATTATCTATCCATTATCTATCAGCCAACAGAAGTCCACTGCTAAATCTAAGTCGCCTCTTATAATTTCCACAGTGACTTGTTGGAGGTCTTCATCCAGCGTCGTCCCGTGACCTTTAGGTCATCGGACTATCTTGGTGGACGTCCTACGCTTATCGCTATATGGACTCCACTTGAAAACGTTTTGGTCTCATCAACCATCAAGAAACATCGAAGCCAATTATTCGGCAATCAATTAACCACGGCATTTACTTTCAAAAACACATTTAAACATTAGAGCCACAGCGTTGAGACATGTCAATAAATTGAGTACCGTTTCCCAACTATACGTAGGTACTTCAAACACACTTCAAGCTACTTATCAAAGACGCATGCGTTCGTATCGTTTGCAATAGTTTACAATTCGGGAAGAGGAGAAAGCCATAGCCAGTTATTGCTATCGCGTTTCGTTAGTGGGTGGTCGGATACGGGTTTCGGTTGCACAATACTTACGATTATCTCTATGGGCTTCCCATGGCTATTCGCTTTACTACTGTTAATATATTGATCGTTAATTTTACACGCTTATTCTACTCAATTGAATTATTTGTACGTAAAAAAGATTGTTTTATGAAAATGATATTAATTATAAACATTGGTTGTAATTTCCCCGGACAGGAAATTAAACACGGGACTTTTTAATCGTAAACGACGTAAGCCACTGCACCATGGAGGCAGTTAAGAGACAATATAAATAGTGTTTCGCTTGTTACGTGCTTAGGCTTTTTAATATTTTTTTATTGGAAAGGAACACTAGAGTTTCTTGCCCTTTCTTCTGTAGTGGTGACTGACTTCCGAATAGGATGGTAAATTGAATTACAAAATGACATTAGTTTTATTTAGCCTCAATAAATTAAATATAACGACTTTTAGTACATAAATATGCCTCTCCATAGACAATTACATATTCTATCCCGGAAACATTTTAGGCTGTTATGCCCCTATTTTAAAAAGTATTTTGACGAAGCCAAAACCTCTAACAAAAAGCAGTAACACATAAAACCGGACATAAATTCAATAGCATTACAACAAAGCTCGGAAGGGCCGCGTAAATATGTCAAGAAGCGTACCCAGCGTTTTGGATAAGCTAGTTTTTTTTTACTCATAACGGTGCCGTAGACAGGTATCGGGCGCCCACACAGTGTGTACACGGCGGACGCCGGTCATCTCATTACCGACGGACAATAGTTCTCAACACTTCAGGTTACTTGTACTGAGAGCTTAGACAAGCCATGAAGATGCTAGTCAAAATGACAGTCTACAAAACGCTAAAGAAAATTAAAAAAAAACTAAAAAATAAAATAAAAAAAAAAAACAAAAGTCATTAGAGTTAAGAGAAATCAAATTTTAATAAATTTGAATTAAGAATTGCGTAAATAAGAAAAAAAAAACATTTAAAAAAGTGTGGAGTGCTTTTTTAAAACATTATCAAAATGATAATCATTCTCGTGAAGGTTCTAAGTCGTGATAGCGTTATTATTAAAGATAAAGTCTCGGTAGCCACAGGTTCGAAACACAGAACCGTTTTGACGATTAAAGTAATTTGTGAATTAGAAATAATTAATCATACACCTAAACGGTTAAATACACCCCCACTTAAAACTCAATTTATTTCAAAAATGTTTACTTTTGGTCCGAAGAGGGTAAACTATGAAAAATCTACGTTGATTAACACTGATGAATTACCAAGGGAGAAATGAGTACCATTAAGAATTTATGATATGTCTTTCTAATATACCTACTTGTGAGTAATTATGTAATACATACCACCTTTACGTAGCAAGCATATCGAGTAAATATTCAGTAAACAGATTACGTTAATCTGCGCGTTTGTGGAGAACCTCTGACGTAAGCAAACAGTACTCCAAGTGGCAACACGACTCCCTGTTGACGTTCGGCCCGTTACCACACAGTTTGCTTATTGTTACCGTTTATATCGACGAGGGAACTAGTTGCTTGCTTACGTATTTAGACCTATCTGTTTCTGTGACCTAGTCTGGAGGTTATTTTTTAAGGCAAAGGGGTAAAAAGTATACTGCCAGTGTTAGAAATAGATCATAGACATTACTGAAAAATATAGCTGTTTAAAAATAGGCTAAGGTTTTTAGTCTGAGCATAGCTATTACTCGAAATATGACTAATACAATTGGATAAGGATTTTTTAGTTGGTTATACCGTTACTTTGCCGTTTAATGATTAAATGATGACGATGTAATTAATCTTTATTATGCACAAAACAGTAGAATGAGACTAGAAAAGAAATGCCGAACGTGCCGAACCTACGATTAGACTGTCATATGTTTTACGCGGCCTGTTCATGTAATTCGGGTTGCGTGTACTATCAAGACTTATAAATGTGTGACAACCAACAGCAGCCCTTATTTTTTTCATCATTTCAATCATTGCTCGTGCTTTCATAGTAGAATAAATATGTGACAGACAATCGGTGACTCATCCCAAAACAAAATAAGTACTGGCTATTTCCCTTCTAGTCTTAATCAGCTATAATGTGTGCTGAACCTAGATCTAAATATTTAGCTGTGTAGTTCACAAACCCGCTCTAGGCTCGCACAGTGAACTAATGTCTAAACCTTCTTCGTAACAGAAAGTCCCGTGCTCAGGCGTGAGACTTACAATTATATGGGCGGATGATGATGATGACGATGATTTAGCGTATATTTTACACATCAACTCTAAAAGGCTAAAATACAGTAACTAGGAGAAAATTATATTAACAAGATATTAAAATATACTTATAAGGTAAAATTCAACAATTTGCAGCCTCAACATCGTTTAGCAGTTCATCACTATGTGAACTAACTACCGTTACCAATTGATTTGTGTGTTTAGCGGGTTATTAGTTTGAATAGTCTTGGGTTCAAATCTTTATACTAGTGCAATAATTCGACCGCTATTCTTTTACAAGATAATTTGCTGAAATATCTACATAAATTTTCAGGGCAATAATAATTTATCGAACCTTATTTTCATTATCCTTATATTGCTTAAATTTATTGTGAAAAAGTGGGTAGTGAAGTCGGTTGAAGCGCACCTGCAAGCGACCGTGTCATACATATTAGATATTCTAGTCATAAGTTCGGCACGCTCAGCATGCTGACATTTCCTTTAATCATATTCTAATTTCAAATTCATTAAATTGAAATTATTTAATAGCGCAGTGTTGGCCGACCAGCAGCTATATGGATAGATGATTTGGTTAACGTGGCTGGCAGATGTTGGATGCCACTGGCTTATGTCCAGAAGTGTGATCAAAAGGGGCTGTAGGTGATGATGATGATTAGGTATATAGCACCGTCTTGCACTTTATTTCATGGTAGAAATAAATGTAAATAATTAGAACCTTACCTAAAGTCTTAACAGCAGTGGAAAATCGTCCAGCCTTGCTCTGTTCCAATTCTAGCAAGAGTTTCTGTAACTCGTCGTCCACTTGAGTTTCCGAGCCGTCTCTACACCGCAACCACGCGAGGGCGTCGCGGGCCTCCTGAAATTTCAATATTATTGAATGAACATTCATATCCAGAAAGATTTAGCAAAGAATCTCGATTCACGGTCGTACTTCACTAAATTTACTCAGAATTCAGGTTATTTAAGAATAGCTAGTGAAATATTTCTAGATTTGAGCACACTATTAAAATCTTATGATATACCTTTATACATAAATTCACTCCTGTATTTCATAATGAATTAGGCAGAGGTGCATTTTAACACCCCCATTACGCCAGTGTATGTATAAGTATCTAAATTGTATATAGTTAGTCCCACGTAATAGGGGGTGAGTCTATTGCCTTTTTTCGGGCATACTTCCAGACTCCATGCTGCTTCTGGGAATTCCGTACTGGAGAAACTCAATGATATTGCCCGACCTGGGAATCAAAGCCAGGCTCTCTGGATCGAACATGTACTTACTAAGATTGTATGCCCTAACTTAAACATCATATAAAAAAAATCAGAAGCTTTTTATGTGTACCTCAACTTTCCCGCACTTCAGCAAATACGACGGCGTCTCCGGCATCGTCATGAACAGCAGCATATGTAGTATTGGCACCGCCAGGCACACCCACAGTATCGCCTTGTAACTCAAGTACTCCCCCAGTATAAACACTACCAGGTTCCCTAGGTTTTGCGAGAGGACTACCAAGCTTCCAAGGGTCCCTCTTATGGAGTCCTCGCTGATTTCTTTAATGTAAAGTGGGGTTACTACGTAGGAACCGCTGACGCCCAACCCGACAATCGCTCGGGCTGTTATTAATGCCCACGTGTCTGTTGAATATAGCTTCAGTATCCAGCATAGCTGTAACAAAAGTTTGGTTTTCATCTTTGTCAAATGTACGTATTAGATAGTATTGTACAAATGCTTGTGAGGTACCCAAGTACCTATTTGTGTAGGGTTTGGGTATTTGTAAGACCGGAAAGTCTGTCATAGTTTCTGATATCTACATATGTGTCGCTTTTGTATATGTGGGTCAATCAACTTTTAAATGTACCATCAATGATAGATTTTATATATCAATTTTTTTTTCTTAAATTTGTATATTTTATACGTATTTGTTGTTGATAATTATTTATATTTAAGGAATTCAAATAGAGCAGAACAATTTATGGTAAATTTTACTCAAAAATTCACATGACTGTAGTTAAGATAGTCCCTTGGACATTTAAAAATTCAGTCAAATTGTTAATTTACTTTTAAATATTAGAATCATATTTGAAAAACCTTACTGTTCTTTTAAAGTAAAAATGACGATAATGTGTCTTTAGGAGATAAGAAAAAAGTGGTTGTCCAGTGGACATAGACGTTTGTCCATAGGAAATACTCGGGTGTCCAAAGGGGATTCTATGATGAAAATCGCCTGTATTTCTTCTTTTATGTAACAAAAAAACAACTATTTGAAAATAATTATCAGTATTAGAAGAGAAAATATTGAATAATTCAGACAACGATCTTGGATGTCCAAGGGACTGGTGGTGATATTTATTAGTCTTTCCGCTCCCTGGTAATAAATAATAATATTTTGAATTAGGTCTTACGCACAGTAAAAAATATACGTTAAATTGAATATATTCCACTTTAATTTACTACAATATATAAAATACAAAAGTTTTTGTGCTGGTTGTCCAGTGGACACCCAATAAAGCCACGCTCTTTTTCAAAATACACTCGGTCGACTGGCGCTGCGGAAAAGATGAAATCAAAATCGGGGCTGGATGAATGTTGTCACGAAATAAATCGACTTGAGTTCCAAGTAGTAGTCATGCCATAAATGTTTGGATTTTGGAACTTCTTTACCGTTGTCCGGTGGAAGTCAGAAATATAAAATATATTAGGGACTAAAATAAACATGCAAAAAGGTCGTTAAGGTTTTAAAGCAAACAAAATCTATTTACTAGCATCATAGTAGACATTGTAATAAATAATTATGTTTCATTGTAATGGATTGCCATATATAATTTTTTTGGAAAAATTAATGTTTCATTTTACTAACCTACTGAGGGACAAATTTACATAGTACTGATAGGACAGATAAAAGTTGATTGACCCATGTATTTATAGATAGAGCCATTTCTAATATTTTTTATAGTCGTGTTGAATGAAATTCACATCTAATAGTTAAAGAAAAGTCTTCTGTGGGGTTTTCCATTCAAAATAAAACTAAAATATAAAAATATTTTTCTTGCAAAATTTGTAAACCTTTGACGTCTCATTTCCTTTCTTTTTATTGAACACTATTTACGTTTACATTAAGTGTATGTGTATATCTATTGACACAGGCCTTCTTTATATATAAACTTCTACAAAGTCAACATACAGAATATTTATCACCGGCCTTTTAAATAAAAACACTCATTAGGCTAACACATTATTCCATCCCACTTCAAACAAATTCTAGTCTAATATTATTTGCTATCCAAACAAACTGCAAGAACTGAGCAAGTTCTCGATAACCGTATTTTGGCCGTAACAATATTGACTCTCTACTCTTAACCTGCTTTCATTGCACATGATCCCGATTGTCACTTGTCCTGTTGCCTAGTGTCCTTCGTTTATACATTTTTAATGAGATGTATTGGATCTATACTCTTAAAAACTTCGAACGATATTTTTAATCAAAATACGTTCGTAGCAAAAATATTTTACGGTGAAGGAAAACATCGTTATGAAACCTGCACACCTAAGAGTTCTTAGAAATTTCTTAGGTGTGTAGTCCGCCAACCCGCACTAGGCCAGCGTGGTGGACTATGGCCTAAACCCTCTCAATGGTAGAGGAGACCCGTGCTCAGCAGTGGGCGAATATAGGTTGATGAAGAAGAATGAAGAAGAAGAAAAATATTTTAGATTTCATTTTATTAGCAGTCACGATTATTACGATATGAATTGTTTTGCAAGTGCTATTTGTAACTTACGGCACGGGCCTCCTCTATATCGATATCATAATAACAAATATTTTTGGACCACACTAATATTTATCTATTTATTTTACTTCAATATTCATATGCGGTTGATACCATTTACGCATATCGAAGAACTCTAGAACATCAACGTACAAAAATTAAAAATAAATCGCATAAAAAAGTCTCAATATAGAGATGGATTTACCAGAGTCTGTCATATTTAACACCTTACACTTACCGCCATAGAAAAAGATGTGAGCATCAAAGCCTTTTTCCTTCCATAATTGTCCACAATATATCCATATAGGAAGACTGTAGGAGTTCCCACTAGGTACACCACAGATGCCATCCACGATATGACGTCAGGATGGACTGGCTCCGAGGCTGGTGTCTCCTCAGACATCAGCATCGGCCCCATGGGAGACATCCAGCCTACCGCAGCTCCGTACGAAAACACTGGGAGTACCACTGGAAGGAATTACGAATAATTTAGTTTACAAGTGGCGGTATTTCCATAGAAGCCCAAAAGGAGCTAGCCTTACAAAATTCCGGGTAATAATCCTTAATGTTTATTTTTACTGATGCAATTTTAAATATGAAATTCAGTGATCTTTTCAGAGACTTCTTCTGAAGTAAGTAGTAAGATGTATTTCCATTGAAGCCCAAAAATAGGGGTAGCCTTACGAATTCCGAATAATGATCCTTAAAATTTAAACCTTTAATTAACAAAAGTAATTGGAAATATAAATGTAAAATAATCCCAGAAGCATAATTAATAATATAATACCCACAATAAGCAATTGTAAAGTAGACATTACACAGTTAACATGTAACGCTTTTGGGGTCTATGGAAGTAACGACTCTATTATAAGTCTGTTTTCCTGGAAGATATAAACGGAGGTACATTTCTGCACCCAAATTTCGCAAACTAATTTTGTGTTCCAAGTAACAGGAACCGATTAATTAAATAGATAAATTACAATATATTTTTTAGTTATTTATTTATTGATAGAAACCATAAATCAGATTTAAATTTTCAAATTAAGTAAGTCGTTAAATAGTGTTGCCACAATGGTTCTCACAACTGAGACACGAGCGAACGAAACGTAAAGATACTTTTATCAACAAATATGTTTCAATGTTTGTAAAACACGGATCGTTTTTGTGAAACAAATCCACAAAATAACTGAATTTTCTCATGGTTTCGTTCGTTATAGTGCATTCTCTTAGTTGTTTTGAAAAACCGAATACCTTATTGTCTTGTGGAAATTATATTTTAACCAAAAATTAATCGTTAATATTTCGACAGTTGGTTCATTTAACACAATAGTAGCCACTGTGGTACACTCACGCCTGTAATTCCCGAATGAGTGCTAAAAGTGTAGAAAAGCATTCCAGCACTTAAATATTACAAATAATATTTTTTTTGTCTTATGAAAGGGCGAGCCTATTGCCGTATCTCGGGAAATTTTCAAAATCCATGCTGTTACTCATTCCCTTATAGAAAACCCCAATAATCCTGGCTGAAATTTAGATAGCATATATATTGGTACTACTGGGCTAGGATTTATTAGGAATTATTAACAATTAACCAAATGTATGAGTAATAAACATGAGTTTGCATTCAATTACTGAAATTAGCTTTTAAGACGTCCTTTAGCTATTATTTTAATTGTTGTAAATGAAGATCAATTCAATCATAATTAATACACGTGTAAGTTTAATTCCAAGACTCAACGCGCAACAAGGCATCTTTTCCAAGTTTAGAGATACAAAGTAAAAAGAAAATTCTTACATGTTCTACAAACTATTGCTTAAAAAGCAAATGATGATTAATACTACATCTACTAGTCTATAGCACAAACCGGGTATCCTTAGAGGAAAATAGAGGTATTTCTCCACAAGTTATTTATTCCCAAATAATATGGAGTAAACTGTAAATCTATGGTTGGTCGTAGTTCTAAAGGTAATTTTCACTAGTGTTACCAATAAGGCTTTTAGAACTAAGACATGTATGATCTTTTTCTAAATCCCTTCTTTTTGTTCTAAATCATCATCAGCCCATATCTATTCGGCCCACTGCTAAACCCGGGCCTCTCTAAAATAAAAAAAAACTCCAAAGAAATTTTGTCGTGCAAGTTTCCTTACGATGATTCCTACACCATTTTATGTATGTTTGTTTACTATATATGTATATTCCTTTTTTCCTGTAAGCATATTTTCAAAGTTAGTTGGACAATTTGTATTTGCTTATTGCTGATGGAAACTCTTAAAGAGCATTCTCTTAAATACATATTAATTGAGGCTGATGAATTGACTTGGTACATAGTAGCACAGGCCTCTGATTGAATTGTTGACGACTCGCTGTCTGAACGATCTGAGTTCTAATTAAGATCATATGAACCAGCTAGCGTTACTAGGTCCGTTGTGAATAATATCTTGAACATTGGACTGTACATTGGACTATTTAGCTACTAGCTACAGCCGCGTTTCTGCCTTGTATCGTCATCATCATCATTGTGTGATAATATTTATTTTTGACAAAGTCAAAGTCAAATTTCCTTTATTCAAATAGACTTTCACAAGCACTTTTGAATCGTCAATATTTTATGCTATTTTTTAAAACTAGTGCCGCTTCGAAAACCCGACAAACCCGAAGGTCTGGGTGTTTGTGAGACTGAAAAGTCTATCGTAGTTTCTGATACCCTGATCTGGGTGTATTTATTTATTTATCATCAGCAGCATTTCTTGCGTCGACTGTTAAACTTAGGCCTCTATTATAACAGCCTTCTTATATTATCACGAACAAATCATATTAAGAATCGTGTCCAGTGCCTCAGGAGCCAAAAATATTACTTCGATGTTTGTCCTATTTGGTGTGTCAAGAAATGTAAACTAGTCAGAATTGATACGGAATTGAATTGGGGACCTCTTGATCTCGGTCAATTTTAAGCTGCAGGACCTTTAGGTCAGAGGCTATAATAATGCTCCCTACCATATGGTGATATCATATCAACAAGATCTATAAAGTAAGTAGGTACAATTGCGAACATTAAATGTCTTTCTAAAACCAACTCCCATATTGTACTCATTAAGGTTTTATTGTTAATCGCATTGTCTTTAATTACACGTAAAATATGAAGGAGAATTTCGTTATTAAGCAAAAATTATAAAATTGTATTTTTTTCGACACACTTAAATGAATTCAAAACTATTAATTTTGAATCGTATAATCCAGTACAATTTATTAAAACAAAAGATCAATAGCCGTTCTATTTAAAGAAATCAAGATGGTTATTGATTTCTCTAAATAGAATCGGGTGGTATTTAAAAATAACATTACCATAAGCACATCCCATAGCAACACGTGTCATATTTCTAATAATGGAAATGAGTTAAGCTTTTGATAAGTACACTAACGACCACTTAGCTATCTCGCCGCGCATACTTATTATAATGACAATATTTTACATTATGATAAACGTTTGAAATGCTTCATAAGGGTTACATCAGATTTTATTGTCCTACTGATGATCTTGTATTGTGCGAATCTTTCCACATTCTTGCAGTTCTTGGAAACATTCTTTTAAATCTTCCTATTCTTTAACAGCCAATATTTTTCTTACTGCTTGGGAAAGCCCTTCTTTTATATCTTCGCTAACCTAGCGCAGATCAGCGGACTACAAATCTAAGATTTTAATTGTGCAGAACTTTAAAAATATGTTGGTTTCCGGATTCCTCACGATATTTGCATTTTCATAAAGGTAAGAGCAAAGTTCTGAGACATTTTTAAAACGATGCTGACATAAGCCTTCTTCCGCATTTCTAAATATATTTAAAGAAATTAATTGATTGTTGTAGTAATAAATAAGTGACTTGTTCTAATATTATCAGATACATTTTGGTATTTGTGGGTATCACAAACGTTAATATCGCTTCGAGAATTGAATCCGCGGTCTCTTGTTTACTATACTGGTGTCTAGCGGACGTGCGATGTTGTCAAACTCACTGGTTTAATTGATAATCATACTTTAACGTATTTCCTAATGTTCTCTGGTCATTGGCCTAAAGATAATCCCGTATGACTGCCTCGTGATTTATGCAAATATTAGTGAGTCCCAAAAGTCATGTGTCAAATATATTACCTAGGCCTCGCGGTATAAATGCCATTCAGAGGTCCCTGGTCAAGCAGCGTTCTTGAGTTATTCGATTAGGAAATTCTTCAAATATTCAGTGTGCCTTGACAACAAGCAGTAATGGCCTCGAGACTTAGGTGCGCGGTCGAGAATCTCGACGGTCGCGGGTTTTAACCCCTGCCACACACCTCTGACTTTTCAAAGTTATTTGTGTATTCACAATGAATTATCACTTGCTTTAACAGTCAAAGAAAACATCTTGATGAACCTACACAGCTAAAAGTTATTTCGAATATCTTAGGTGTGTAGTCCACCAACCCGCACTTGGCCAACGTGGTGGACTAAAGCCTTAATGTTAGAGTAAGCCCGTGTCCAACAGAGAGACCTATATGGGCTGATGAGAGAAAGAGGGACATTACGTGGAACCAAAACACTATGTCAACACTAGAAAGCAGTGATGGCCTCGAGGTTTGGGCGCGTGGTCGAGAATCTGCGGTCGCGGGTTCGAACCCCAGGCACACACCTCTGACTTTTCGAAGTTATGTGTGTATTTACATTGAATTATCACTTGCTTTAACGGTGAAGGAAAACATCGTGATGAAACCTGCACACCTAAGAGTTCTTAGGAATTTCTTAGGTGTGTAGTCCGCCAACCCGCACTAGGCCAGCGTGGTGGACTATGGCCTAAACCCTCTCAATGGTAGAGGAGACCCGTGCTCAGCAGTGGGCGTATATGGGTTGATGAAGAAAACACTATGTGAGAGGAGAAATGCTTTCCTACAGGGATAATGATGTTAGTGTGTGTGTAAGTTTATCACAGTAACCTAGACTCGTATAAACCATGAGTTATTAATCAAACATGGCCTGGTGTTTGTGCGCTGACAGGTTATTGGCAGGCGATACCCAAGGTTCAAGAGGCTATATATATTTTTCGCCGAAACTTGTTAGCTGATTGTTTGCCCACTAACCTGTTGGCTTATTTTCTTCGGTTGAATGAGGCTTGAGTAAAAATACGGGTACTTATTAATATTAATTGCTTTCGTTGAGAATGGGATAGATCGAAATATTTTTGAGTTTGGACAGCCCTGTGGCACAGTTGACTAGATAACTTGCTAAACAAGAGATGCGCCTTCGATCCCGCACCAATAGAAATGTTTGTGTAATGCATACATATTTGTTTCGGGTCTGGGTGTCTGTGAGACTGAAATGTCTCCCGTAGTTTCACGATACAGTACTTGTATCCTAATGTAGTGTGTGTAAAAATTGGGTGTATTTAATTATTTAAATTGCTAATTTTATTGATATTAGATATATTATGTACGTAAGGTAACGGTTGGATGAGGAGAGCCAAAGATCGAGCCCAGTGGCGTGTCATAGGAGAGGCCTATTGCTAGCAGTGGATGTGAGAAAGGCTGTTGATGATGATGATAAATATAGATCTAGATTGTTGGCGCGAAACGAGAGACTTCGAGTCGGGTTCGATCTCCAGTGCAAATGTTCTTATGATTTACAAATATTTGTTTCGGGTCTGTGAGAATGAAGTCTCTCGTACTTTCTGATACCCACGACACAAGGCTTGTGACTTACTAAGGGTTTCAAGATGACGTATGACTTTTGGATTTTTTTTTCATTGTTAAATGATTTTCAGACTATCGATGATTCTGTGTTAAAAACATAATGGTCTGACAATGCGATCATTAAACAAATATAGGTTAATTATAACGATTGTTCAAATGCAAGTATAACAATTTGCGGAACACTATTTGTTCAGATGTGAAACGGCCTACATAAACTGCAGCATTTCCTAATGACTTCAGATCATTAATTATTCATATAGTTTAGTAATATGTGTATATAAAACTTTCTCGGGACGGGGGAATAAATTGACGAGCGTGATTGAGAGGTCTAGGGTTCGGTTCCCGGATAGGGCATTTTTTTTATTTAACGTATAGGAACACAAGGAGTCTGGAAATGCTAAAGGGAATAACGTGACTAAACTTAGGTTTATAAATATACACATGTCAAACAGACGTACGTTTAAAATTAAGGAATTAATGCAATAATATATCTGCCAATTTTTTTTTAAATAATAGAGTCGGTCGAAACAAAATCTCCTCGATTGTAGGTACAAATGCTAGTACACACACACACACACACAATACACTTTGAGGGTGACGAAAAACATCTTGGAGGACCTAGTTAAAAATAATACCTACGTAGAATTTTTTATATTTCAAAATAATTTAGTCTATACCAACTCTATAGTTACACGGTGTTTTTCTAAGTCAGTTTTTTATATCTGTTTATTTACTGGACTTCGGTGTTGGTGTATTAAATAAAGCGCCCGAGATATTCGTTCGTGAACTTAATAGCTCTACGCGCTACAAATGAAGTTAAATTAAATAAAAAAAATGAGTATCTCGATTTGGCTAGTTAGGGAGCTTTATAAAAAGCCTCGACTCTCTAAAACACGCAGAAATATCGCTTTACGTCTTTAAGGTTGCTTTTTACATTGAAAGTAGATGTCCTATGACCTTTGGATTAGAGGATTCTGATCTAGCATGCCATGAGCATATTTCTCATAAGGGCTCATTTTTATTATCATCATCAGTAAAAAGACGTTCTTTGTTAGACGTAGACCCTCCCCAAAGACTTACAAAGTGGTCTGTTGGAAAATAATAATCACATGCGGCAGTTTTGTTGTATAATATGTGGTACAGAAATTCTAGCAAAACGAAAGGCTGCGGTTTCAATAATAATATTGACAGCTCCGTTGCGCAGATGGCTAGACACCAGCTTTTGAAACAATAGACCGCGGATTCGATTCGCATCGAGACAAATGTTTGCGTGATCCACAAATTGGGTCTGGGTGTTTGTGAGACCGAAAATTCTCTTGTGGTTTCTGATACCCATTAAACGCACTAGTATCTTGGTGTGGAGTCAGAAATACATATGCATGTGTGTGACTGTTGATTTTCTCTAAGTGTTCAATATTTATGTTTTAAAATCGGCACTGAGATTATGTTTGTATATTGTGTCCAAAAGTCATCATTTCTGATAACTACATACAACATAACTCTTCTTATAATATGGATGGAGTCAGGACTTCTTTATTCTTTGTTACACTAAGCAGGTTTTTTGGTCACCTATTTAGTGTAGGCCTTTTACTCAAAATAGAATTGCAATAAAAATTATCCAGGAAAATTATTTACGTGCAATATTATTTAGGCTTAATATTCATCATTTGTAAACAACAAATATACATTGTCTTTGTGCCGGATTCCACTATTTACCTAACAGAAGATTCCACGTTCAGATAGAAAAATCCGTAAATTTTGTTTTCAATTTAATTTTACACACTATTAGTTCTATATTTGGTCCTGTTTACGGAATTTTATATTTAATCCGTATATTTATTATTTTTATAATATAGTATTTTTTTATTTTACCGCTTAGATATTAGAATAATAGTTGACGTATGTATTAAAGTTATAAAAAATATTTTTAGTGTAGGTAATTATTTTCGAAATTATTATTTGCTACATTGCAAAAAAATAAATAAAACGAACGGTCACAACTATAACATATTATTTTATGCAAAATATAAATTCTTTATGTAATCTGAAATATAGCATAGAATTTTCCAATATTTAATTTGTAATTTTTACGACGCTTCATATAAAGCACTGTACCATTGTTTAAATTCTATTCGTTACAAATTTTAAAACAATTCAATAAACAAATAAATATGTTTTTAAATAAAAAAAAAAGAAATTAACAATACTCACTTAAAACCGAAATTAAAATTTGGTTTACTTTGCTGCCCTCGGCACAATACTTTTTCACCGTGTACTTCAACATTTTACCACTTTTAAAAAGTTAAATCACAGATAATAAATTTCAAAATGACATGAGTGCGCGCGCTCGCGTCTGTACCGTGTCACGAATGAGGTTGTATAGGCTCACGCGTTAATTTCTGCGTTTCCGATGCGAGTTAACGGAAATGTTACCGTGGGACTTGCTTGAAAGAGCGTGTCAATAAAATAAACAGCTTGCTTTTGGGATTCCTTTCATTGCTTCTGGAATGATTGGGAATATGGTTCAAGGACATTTGAAAAAATTATTTCGTGTACAGAAGCTTTATTTTAGTTGTTTTAAATTTTAATTATTTATGCCGAAAATAAATAAATATTTGATTGATTAAAACTTTCGATAAATAAGTTCTACTATATTTTTATGTATTTATTTTAAGTAACCCTTAGTTAATCGTTGTTTTTTATTTAGTTAATTATTTTCAATTTTTTTATCCGCCTTAAATCTTTTTAGGTGTCCAGGCTTCATCACGTTGCTTTCCTTCACCTTCGTGTGTGTATCTGGGGTTTGAACCCGCGACCGCCGGGATTCTCGATCGCGCGCCTAAACCTCGAGGGCATTTCTGTTTTTTAAACGTTTTCTTGCCTCGTATTGGAAATAAAATCCTCCGCGAAATTGATACAATATCTTTCTTTTTTTCAAATAAATTATTGAACCAATTGCATATATACCTATATTTTTTTATAACTTGGAAATTCTAATTTGGTTATTTCCTCCTTCCTTGCTTAATCGCTATAATATGTATGTTAATAAAGACTTTTCTCGCTATTTATTGCTTTTTACTATCAATCCTACTGATAACTTAAAGGCTGAAATGTTAATAGTTAAAATACGTTTAAATAAGGTTAAAAAATTGGATAAAGCGTGAGTTAGATGTCCTGTTTAATTTCCTTTAAATTTGATATTGGTTTCCACAAATATGCGACTTAATATATGGCTGATAACTTTTAGTTAGGGATCCCAGTCGGGCAAATTGTTGTTTAAATTTTACTTACATTTGGTCTCAAAAGGAGCGTGAAGTCTAGAAAAACGCCAGAAAATTGGTGAAGGAGTTGTTATGACCTAAAAAACGACTGGCGAATTATTTTTCTTCTAATTACCAAAAAAAACAGTATACATTTAATTTTAGAACATTAAATAAGACAAACCTCTTAAAAAAACATCTGAATAACTAATTCTGAATCTGAAAAGCGATAGCGGATTCGAAACTTAGTCTCCTCTCAATTTATGTGTGTATTGACAATGAGCTATCACTTGTTTTGACGGTGACGGAAAACATCGCGATATAACCTGCACAGGTGAAAACGGTTTTGGAATTTCTTAGCTGCGTAGTCCGCAAGCTCGCGCTAGGCCAGCGTGGTGAACTAAGGTCTAAACCTTCTTAATAGTAGCCCATGCTCAGCAGTGGGACTTTAATGGACTAATCATGAATGAATTGAAAGTGTAGACATGAAAACAAATATTTTAAGCAATTGGACGATTAATAAGAGGAATGGGGATCTTAAACAGGTCAATTAAAGTTGTTATTTTCACAATAACATAACGCACTAACGTATGCGATTCAATTATTTTGTTTACACCACATTTGGTGGTCCCGAATTGATTAGCCTTGAGACGGGGAGACAAATCAAAATATGTAGCTACTTGATTTATTACGGCTTCTAGTAACTTAGTATCATCAGCAATAACAGCCCATATACGTCTCACTTCTGGCACGGACCTCCTCAGCTGAGAGGAGTAGGCCTTAGTCCACGTTTCTAGCCCAGCGAGGGTTAGTAGACATTAATTTACTTAAAAACTTAATTCACTTGATAATAATTGAATTGGTAGATTTATAAAGAAATATCTAGATTTTCCCCCCAATACCGCACGCTCGGCATGTTGACATTTTATTCTAAACTTATTTAACTGTTCTCTTGACAAATGTCTGTATCATCCCCATTTATTTTTTAACTGGAAATTCGTGTTTTTAGAATCGAACCCAAGACTATATCACGTGGTACACGAAGTAGTCATATAAGACAGATAAATTAGTTATCTTTGCAATAGCAGTCAATAGCGAAAGTTTCTAAAGGCGTCCATATTACCTAGTATTTAGTAAATTATCGTGTACACTATAAATTTATGAAAAGAGATCCGTTACACACGGAACGCAGAACAGTTTGCAGAATAATTTATGCGCAACTATTGCTTGATAAATACACACGCGATCGAAATTATTAACATTACTTTCATCTCAGTTTGTTAAAGAGCTTTTGTTAACCGCTTTAAGCGCCTGACGGGGTATGAAAAATGATTTCATGATATATTTTTTTAGTCACAGTCACATGCATAGTTCTGATTTCATACTAAACTGCAAGCTTTGTGACGATTGTATAAACAAATAAATAATAAATAATAATAATAAATAATTTATTTGTACAACAATAAAATACAAAAAAAAAAATTCATTCGAAATTATATGGGCTGTACTATCAGTGTGCAATTTATGTGTCATTGACCCCCAAACTAGGAATGACCTGTTACTTGGGGGAATAATAATAAATAAATACCCCAAACAGTCACACGCATAGTTCTGAGCCCACATTATGTTACAAATATTGTGTCGTACCTATGTATCAGAAACAACGAGACTTCTCAGGCTCACATACACCCAGACCAGAAATAAATATTCACGGATCACTCAAACACTTGTGTCGGTATGGGTATCGAACCCGCAGCATATCGTTTCGCAAGCTGCCGTCTAACCAACTACTCTACGGATCTGTTAATAAATATAAATGCTTTAGACAATTAGCAGTTTCCCTCTATTATTTCGTTCCATTCGCATCACAATCTGTAACTGCGTTCCTGCATTGATTTTCTTAATCGATACAAGGAAGTTTACACGCGGTTGGAATCGAACTGGCGACCTCATTCGAGCTGCCCGTTAATTGATACATCTATTTCAGTGGCGTGCCCAGGGTGTCAAACTAAGGCAAGCCCAAATGTTTATTTAGTAGCAGCATATTTTTTTTGGTACGTAGGACTAATAAATACCTACCGGTTAGTACTCAAATTCACGTTTATAGCGTTATTTTATAAATAAACAATCGTAAAGTTCGTTATTCGGAACTATGTAAGGCAAGTCGGGCTTTCGGGCTTCTATGGAAGTACCGCCACTGATCTATTTTATATTAGTTGGATCGAATTATGCATAAATAACCTTTCGATTCGGTAAAAGTATTATGGCTTATGAGGAAAAAGTGAAATCTACATAAAAGAGCAGAAGTTTTTAAGAATCTAGTGAGATTCGTATTTATATGCTTCCTATTCCTTGAGCAAAAATAACATTTAAAACCCCAACACCAATTGTAAGATACAACCACATCAAATTATTCTCATAGCTTTCCAAAACCTTTTCACAAAACATGTTTCGTTTCTTCTTCTTCTTCTTTATCAACCCATATACGCCCACTGCTGAGCACGGGTCTCCTCTACCATTGAGAGGGTTTACGCCATAGTCCACCACGCTGGCCTAGTGCGGGTTGGCGGACTACACACCTAAGAAATTCCTAAGAACTTTTAGGTGTGCAGGTTTCATCACGATGTTTTCCTTCACCGATAAAGCAAGTGATAATTCAATGTGAATACACACATAACTTCGAAAAGTCAGAGGTGTGTGCCTGGGGTTCGAACCCGCGACCGCCGAGATTCTCGACCTCGTGCCCAAACCTCGAGGCCATTCGTTTATAGTTGAGAATAAAACCTTTTTCGCAAAAGATGTTCACTTCATATTTTCTTAACATCCACTTCAAATGAGATCCTGTAGGTAAACCATTTTCAAACACTCAAAAAATGCCATACAGCTTTCTAATCTAAAATTCAAATTGCGCAACAAAATGCTAATATCCAGACATGGGTTCATTACAATAACTGCAGATTCGTGTCACCGACCACCATTGAGCGTGGTAAAAAACCTATAAAGACTCACTTCCCAGTACCAAGCATTTGCGAATGCGGCACGTGAATTAATTACTTTATATATAGTAACAACATTCAACGAACACCTAGCGGGCACTAAAAATAGACACAATTATTCAAACACGCCTGCGTGCGATTTAAATTGGTGTTTAACAGAACCTAAACGCATCTAAGTGGGGAATTCTAAGTAATTTCCCAGAGGAAGACGTGTTTGAAGCCTTAATTGTTTATGAGAGGTAATAAGCTTGGATGCATTGGTGGAAAGTTTGAATATAATTATAGAGAGCAATCTGGAGCTATGTTTCTTAACGGAAATTATCTCAAAGATCTCCGAAATGTTTTTGAAGCCACGTTACTGATCCTATTGGTATGTATGTATATTATAATTTTATCTTTCTGTATTGTACACCATATAATAAAAACAACGTAGCTATTTAAAAGATATGAATTAGGTACTATCACAAATGGCGGCCTTTTCTTTTACAGTATTAAATTCGCCGTCACTAGGTATAATTTTTATTAATCGTTATACCACAGAAGTTGAAGATTTACTCTCAAAGATATCTTCAGTGTTCACAAGGAGTCTTAGTAGATTTCCACGCTGCCAAAGTTGGTATCTTAATAAATTATTTAAGATTATAAGATCTATTTATCAGAAGTACTCTATTATTATTTTGCAGTCTAATATAGATTTAATAATTTGTCTATTCCCCTAGAATATTAAAAAAAGACTTCAATCAACTTCAACATTTGACGTATCCGAAATCCCGTTTTTTAAAACATTATTCAATCACAACAATGATTTTGATGCTCCTAGTTTCATCTTATTTTAGTTTTTCCATTGTTGAAACAATAGACATAGACCAACTTGTAAGAGGAGATGTAATATGCAACGCGTATGGCTACCAGCTTGTCGAAGCAAAGTTTGGAAAAGAAACATATTTGTTGTGTTTGAAAATGACTGCTTTAGGTAAACATGATATCTGAAACTTAGAAGAATAACTAAATAATACTTTTGGACACAAGATACTCTAGCCACAGCGATATTATAAGCCAGCAAAGACATACTAAAATACTAGGCTTAGGTATTTCTTGTAAGGTATTTTAAACCCTTCGAACTTAAGTTAGAAATTTTCTCTTATTGAATTGCTTACGTGCCAACGAGCAAACCGTTAGGCAGTAACTATTGGAGCCTAAAAGCTTATTACAAGTTCTTTACAATCGTCAATTTTAATCTATCGTCGTTTCGAAAGTTTTATCGCTATAAATAAAAAACCGCAAGAAACTTCCTCAGCAACATAAAATAAATCAAATCAAATCAAAATCATTTATTTGTGGATATCAGTTACAAATAGTTCTTATATTAAAAACAATAAGATGCATTAACCATATCCTACCCACAAGGCATGCAAAGTAAAAGTAAATGAATTTCAATTTCAATAAATGTAGGTATTTACATTGGTGCGTCTTGTAAATATTCTGTGAGTTGTAAGGATATTTAAAAAAAAATGTTTTTTAATAATATTTTTTAAATGTGTCATCATTGCATTTTCTTCTGACCTGATCATCACTTACTTCCAGACATTTCCATTCCAGGATCGTTTCCTCTCACCAGCAACGAGTCTGCCTTACTCCTGGAGCCCGACGCTGAAGACCGGAACCCCATCGAGAGCTTCCTGGGAGACGTGGCCATGGCATACGGTTTTCCTATCGACGACCCAGCCGCCGGCTCTGCCGAAGGATATATAGGAGAAGACCAACAGTTTTACGGCGTTTTGCATATGGGTAAGATTTGCGAGTTGTTTGATTTATACTAAACAGCGCAGCACACAATTATAAGCGAATAAAATTTCAATAGGCTATAAGAAAGATTTGAAACTCTACCCCTTTTTCAGTCTGTGATTAACAATTGTTCAATTTTGGTGCTATTTAAGCGTGTGGGGATAACTGTCTGGACTTGTAGCAATAAATGATGTGTTTACTCGTCATATCTCTACTTTCGCTATCGCCGATAAAATGTGAATATAAATACGCTTCGATTTACAAATATATGTGTACATTTCATATTACAATTAAAATGCTTGAAGCTCCATTATATCTTCCGCAGGCAATCGGACATTACACGCCGACCCGTACGGTAGAGACGACCCAAACAAAATCTTCGGTGCGTTCGAGAACGACAATTTGGCGGCCCCGCGGCTCCGTCGAGACCATTCTCAGGTGAACAGGTGAATGTTTACTCTATAGTATAATAGTATTAATCGTTGTATATTCAAATCGGTGATCCAAATAGCTAACGAAATGAGCCTCTATCATCGTCAACACATTTAGGGTTGCGAGGTCGCCAAATCTAATAGCTGGACTGACATTAATATAGTAGGGCCGGCCACCCTACATTGTTAAGGATATTGTGTCTTGAAATTAATACTCACGAAAAAAAAATCAATGAAATCACTCGTGTCGGGAAATGTTAAAAGCCTTACAAAACACTCTTTATTTTGGCTAGACACGCAATCAAAAAGCCTGCCTATGTCTGGCTTTATTTTGACGCCTGCCAACGCTATACACATTTACGTCTAACGGCAGGGCACAAGCCTTCGTTATAATTGAGAGGATTTAGACTTTAGGGCATGACGCTGACCTAGTACGGGTTGTCGGACTACACACAAGAGGTGTGCAGGTTTCCAGGTATTCAGGTATTTCCCTTCATAGTAGAAGTAATTATCATTGAAAATACACAAAAAAAATCAAAATGTTATGTATGCCTAGAATATGGACCCGCAGCCGCCAAAATTCTAAACTAATGGCCGAAAACTAAAACGCTACTTAATTGATAGACCTATCAAAAGCAATTTATATTTAAGTGCCTGTTAATTACCAAATAAAGTTAGTGTAAGTCATTATCAATTTAAACAGATGGAGGAAGAATTGCCCAGCTATCCCTACTTCCCGTATCGCCTGGAGGAACAGAAACGGTCTCCAGGCATCGCTCCCGCCAGGATCTGCGACCTCCTACTCCTGGCTGACCAGGAGTTCTTCACCAGAGACGCCAACTCCAGCCTGAAGCACGTGGTGATGAGGATGATGCACGCAGTGGCCCAGGCAGATATCATTTTCAGAAACGCTGACTTCAACGAAGATGGCGTACCTGATAATATTGGTAAGTGTCTTTGAGTTTTGACTGGCTGAGATATAGGTAGAACAGGAATACAAAAGTTACTAAATCAATTTTTTTTATACCTTTTTGCTGTGTTATTGTATATCCTTTGCTTCTCCATCCTTCGATTTCCATACTCATCACCTATTCACCTCCATTGTTTACCACATTTACGATGTTGAAATACACTCAAATTTCTTTCTCAGGATTCTCAGTGAAGTACATATTGGTGCTTACATCGAACGAGACGAACACTCGAGTGTTCGGCAACACAGTGAGCCAACACGCCATAGACGGACGGAGCTACCTCATGAAGTTCGCGAGACTGCGGCGCCTGTCCGAAGTCTGTCTCGGCGTTGCGTTCTCGGGACACGCTTTCCACAATAGAACTTTGGGATTGAGGTAGGGAATACAGTAATTAATAGGTTGTATGTAGTTTTGAATAGCGGTACTTGCAAGGAGGCCCTAAAGTCCGGTTTGTCTTTCAAAATTTCGAATAAAAATTAAGATTTAAATTTTTATCTAACAAAAGCCATTTGATATATAAATATGAGAATATCCCGAGCCCGCAATGAAAAATTATAGACAAAACATTACAAAATTAACAGTTAACGCTTTAGTCTTAGTTTGGGCTTCTATGGAAGTATCGATATATTTATTTACATAGAACGTCCTGGCAGACGTCCCCCTGCCCGGAAAAAAATTAAGCGATATACCAGAAGTACCGCCACCTACGGGGTCCAATTATGTTTTAAAATCATCCAGGGACCCGTTGCAATATACATAGAATCTATGTGCCTACATTCAGGCCCTCTCTAATTAAAATTTGAATGACAGTGGCGCCAACTGTCGATTAGTAGTCGTACCACTTCAGAGACTTTCTTCGGCTTATACACAACAACTTTGCTAAAGATTTTCACACTATCAAATGCACAGTTTATAATTCTATAAAGGACATATAGAATGCAGATAGACAAACATTCATTTTTATACAAATAGATATAAAACACAGGTATATTAAAGAGAAGTACGTACCGTAGTTTCACGTCTCTGGGCGGCGGTGTGGGCGGCGCTGCGGGCGGGCTGTGCGACCGACGAGCGTACGGCCGGTCCTTCAACACGCTGGCGATCGCACACGCCACTATGGAGGACAAGGAACGGGTGCCCGAGAGAATCGCGGCTCTCACCCTCGCACATGAGATGGGTAATATAGCCTTATTATATTTAAATTTACAATGAATAAATAAATACACCCAACAGTCACACACATAGTCCTGACCCCTCATTAAGATACGAGTCTTGTGTCGTGGGTATCAGAAACTACGAGAGACTTTTAGGTCTCACAAACACCCAGACCCGAAACAAATACTTGTGGATCACACAAACATTTGTCTCGGTGCGGGAATTGAACCCGCGGCCGCTCTTTTCGCAAGCTGGTGTCTAGCCAACGGCACCACGGGGCTGTCAAAATGAATTATCCCTTACTTTAACTTGTGAGGGTACCTTTACGCTTAAAAGTTCTAAGGCATTTCCTAGGTGTGTACTCGCCAATCCTTCCTAAGCCAGCGCGGCGTGATGGACTGATCAAAACTCTTTCAGTTATAGAAGAAGCCCAATATGCATAATGTTATTAAATGTTTGTGTGTGTCACAAATTTTAGAGTTAAGATTTAGCTGTTGTAATGCGGGTGAGTTTTATAACTTTCTGATACTTTAGATCAGTGTTTCCCAAAGTGGGCGCTGGAGGTCTCAAGGGGGGCGGTAAGAGACCCAAAAAGAAAACGGGGGCGTTGTGTAGAGCCTAGAGGCCTGGCGGGTGATTTGTAATTTTATTTAGCTAGGAGCGACAAAAATCGGTAGGTACGCGCCCAAAATCGGTATTAGATCGCAATATACATGACCATACTATGCAGTTCTTGTTTTTTTTTTTTTAGAAGAATCTTGGATAATAGTGGTGAAAAGTGGCCACTACTGTCCAGAGTGGCTCTTGTTTTTTTTTTTAGGATGACGGTTAAAAAAAATAATTTATTTTACTTTCATTTGTGGTTTCGCGCGTTTTAATGGGGGCGCTAAAAAATGTTTTATTCTCAAAGTGGACAGTAGACAAAATAAGTTTGGGTACCACTGGTTTAGATGCAAGACTTGTATAATAGCTTTTTCTATGTGGGATTGTGGGTGTGTTGATGAAGTTTGACATTGCAGATGCGTTTACGAGTTAAGAGTATGGCAGTGTGCCGTTTTATATTCTTTGATCGCTATAAGAGTCAAAACCGATGTATTTACATGAAGTTCTAATGTAAGGCGAAGAGCACCTTAAAGACAAGCACAGAAATCATGTTCTATGTTGCTCTTTAAGTCGTTAATTGCTCAAATATATAAAACAGGCGCTACTATTTTTTTTTTGTTATATATACATTTATTGTATCATGCGTTTGGAATTTACAAATAAGGGCTTAAAGCGATAATGATACGATACGTCTCACTGTTGGACACAGATCTGTACCGTTGAAAAGGTTTAAGCCTTAGCACATCTCGCTGGCTTAGTGCGCGTTGGCGGACTGTTGGGTAATAAAAAAAAAAAACCCATGACCTTTTAGATATGTAGATTTCATCGCAATGTTTTCGTTCACCGTTAAAGCAAGTCATAATTCATTTAGAATACACACATAACTTCGAAAAGTCAGACGTGTGTGCCTGGGGTTTGAAGTTTGAACCCGCGACCGCCTAGATTCTCGAACATCCAACAAACTGTTGAAGCAGGAAAACATATCAGAAACTAAACAAAGGGGACAAGTTGTTACATGTTCTAAACAGTATATTAGCCGTCAGAAACAACGCGTTATCAAACAGCTTTTATCTTGTTAAACACAAAGGTCATGTAAATAAGTCCGTTTAAAATGTATGCTAAATATTTTATTTCATTTTATTTCACCATCATCAGTCCATATACGTTCCACTACTGGACGCGAGCGACCACACTAGCTCGGGGGCCGAGGTCGCGTACTCGTAGCACCTATTCTAGGGTAGGCCATAACCACTAGATAGAAGCATCCCTGACCATAGGTGGTGGTAGGACCGTGGTTTGGCCCTATCCCATCACACCCGCCACTGTAACTCCTGTGCACTAGGATCAACAGCACGCACAGTATTGACGCCGAGCAATGAAGCTCTGCGAATCTAATGGGACCTAAAGAGTCATAATCCCGCTGCGAAAATAATCAGAAAGACAATATAAAGGAGGATTTGGAAAACAAAGAGTTGGACATAGGTCTCTCCCAAAGACTTCCAAAGTATTCTGTCGGAAGTGGCCGACGTCCAGCGGCTTCCCGCGATTTTTACCAAATCATCGGTTAACCAACCACCACACAGTCAACGTCCAACGCTGTTATTAAACAGTAGTATCAGTTTATTTAAATTAAACAAAAAATCATTGAATAAATTTTATTTCGTATCCATTTATAAGCATAACATAGACAAGCGTAAATCACATTAATAAATATAATTAAAAATGAAAAAGCCTTCTAAACTATTTTACGTTTAAAATACATACATACTTCACTTATATCAGTTATAAAAGTAATGTATACCTAAAGTAAGCCTCTTGTTTATTATTTATTTATTTTTTAATTAATCACATAATTATTGAACAAGCAGTGATGGCCTCGAGGTTTAGGCGCGCGGTCGAGAATCTCGGCGGTCGCGGGTTCGAACCCCAGGCACACACTTCTGACTTTTCGAAGTTATGTGTGTATTCAAATTGAATTATCACTTGCTTCAACGGTGACGGAAAACATCGTTATGAAACCTGCACACCTAAAAGTTCTTAGGAATTTCTTAGGTGTGTAGTCCGCCAACCCGCACTAGGCCAGCGTGGTGGACTATGGCCTAAACCCTCTCAATGGTAGAGGAGACCCGTGCTCAACAGTGGGCCTATATGGGTTGATGAAGACATAATTATTAGAAGTTTATGATAGAAATGAATTGTAATGAGTACATTTGTGTAAATAATACCCGTATATTGAATTATCTTAACCTATGCGTCAAATGTTTTCAAACGAGATTTGAGAGCACATTTCTAAGAACTTTATCAACTCTTTTCATACCGACCGTCTTCCAGGAAACTTTGCACTTAGTTATAGGTACTCGATAAATGATTATAATACACTTTTAATAATACGACATAAGACAAGAAAACACTTTAAACAATGATTATAAGATACGGGTGCAAAAGGTCTTTTAAGAATTTATTTAGGCCACACTAGGTATTTATTATATCCTTTTTTTTATGCAATGACAAATTGATACTAGTAAATATTTTATGGAGATTCGCCGTCGTTAAGTGATGAGTGATAAAAACTTAACGATAATATTTCATCGATCCAGTAGAAGTTCATCATTTATTCACCGTCATTCACCGCTCACGTTCATAAATTCACCGTCATCTTCCTAGTAAAATTTTTGTTTTATCTTCAAACATCTATAGACTTGCCTGATACGCTTTCACACTGCCTTTCATTTGTTGTACGGATTTCTGAACAAATCTCTGCATATCTAGGAAGCTGTTACATATTTTAGATAAATTGGAGACCATTTCACCAAAGCTGGCATCAAATTTAGCAAACGACTCCAAAACCTCGTTTGTCGCTTGTATTTTTAACGACTTGTGTGTATCATGCCTAGGTTTCCCTAAAGAATTTATTGCAAATGGAGTATTTACCCCGTTGTTCCTTCTTATAAGCGTTTTTTCTGCTGTCATTTCCTTATTAGCTTTACCTCTGTCATTGACGGAATTGAGCCTAGGTATGAATTTGTGTTGAGTATTTTGACGTAGGGAAACGTCTGTTTGAGTAGCTCCGTTTGACACCATGCGAGGTTTTTTCATAACAGGCGATTCAACTACATCTTCTTCGAAGCGAACGCGTTTTGTTATGGTATCAGTTTTAGTCGCACGATCCACAACCAATTTAAATGTGCGTGGATTTATATACATTGGACTCTGATAGTCGGGCTCGCTGTGTGTTTCATGTGATCCTCGTACTGGCGTTGGCTGTGTTTTGAAATTACTTGTACTGGGTAATGGCTTTGTCATGGTATATTGTGGTGGACTTCGCCCTTTATAATTCTCTATATTATGTCGTGGAACTGGCCCAGATTCATATTCGTGTTCGGTCGATCTTTCATTAAGCATTTTTCGTATATGATCAAGCGTTAAATTTCTTCTCTGAACATTTTGAGATGACTGTCTGACTGAATCAGCGCTGGTTGATGCAACTAGTGGTGTCTTTTCTGTAACTTGAAATCCAGGATTTGGACCTTTAGCAATTGGACTTCGTGACTCTTCATTACTACTGAAAGCACGTCCTTGTTGTAAAAGTTGGGAATACCTTTGAGGCTCATTTTGTAGACAAATATGATTTTGTACGGGAGAAGTTTCTTCTAACCCGTTCGTAGTTTGAAGTCTCTGATAAGTATGATTGCTTAAAGAGTTCACTGTTGGTCGTCCCTCTCCGATTTTGTCTTGTTGCAAATGGTTTCGATTAATCGGCATCTGTTGATTTTCATTATGCTGCAGAAAAGGATAAGGCGAATTTGATTGAAATTTAGCAAGTATTTGATCAATCTTGTCAAAAGGATTTTGATTCTGATAATTAATTTCGGACGGTATTCTTGATATATCTTCTATCCGTGGAATTTGTTCCGAATTATATTGTGGCAAATATTGTGTATTCAGTGGCTGCATTGACCAACGGAGCTGATAAGCTGAGTCGGAATGATTTCGTGAAATAGATGTTTCGGTAATGTTATCTTGATGGCACGTATCGAGGTCAGCGGGATTCACTGCGGATGCTGTGACGTGTCTTTTATCTATTAGCGAATTTTGTGCAGTATTTGTAGGCATTAAACCTTTATTATTTATATTACTTTGAATGGAATGAGTATTATCTGGCGGTACTTCTTCTTGATATTCAGTAATCGGTTTAGCTTGATTTTCCACAGGGCACATAAGTAAGGGACTCGTATCTTTTTGATCAAGTTGAGGATTTGCTAAGTTTTGAGAAGAACATGGTATATTTGAGGTAGCTTGATCATTTGGTTCTTCATGAAACTCTTCGGTAAATCTTTCTCCACGTATTTTTCTAAGCTTGAAATCTCGATATGATAGTCCACTTATTGTTGGAGCTGGTAATGGAGTAAATTGATTTAGTTCAGTACTTTTATTGACCATAGTCTTAGAGTTTGTTGTAAGTACTGTAGTGGTGCCACTATTAGTGCCCGCTTTGTCTCTAACTGGTTTGGGGTCTTTGGCAGTTACTTCTAGTAAATATTGGTTTTTAAATTGTTCAACAAGACTTTCATTTGGATATCTTTCCTGAATAAATGCAAGCTGGTACTGTTGCTCAGGAGAATTTTGTGTGGATGATGGTCTTGTCGCAATACTTTCTGGCTGATTTTCTTCTTCAACAGTAACCAAATCACCGTCATTGACAATTATCGAAGGCATACTTAGACTTTTATCACAGATTTTATCATAGGTTTTAGACGAAATAGGCTGAATTGTATTTGAAACGCTTGGCTGACTTATAAGTTTGTCATCTATACGTACAGATGCTGTAATATCCTTTTCAGTAACATTATCTACATTAGAATCATCTGTGTCAGCTAGGCAGAAGGTATTGTCGATTGTCCATTGTTTAGAAGTTCCCGGCATGTTGCTTGAATTGTTTTCATCGGGTTTCTTAGACGGGGTACTATCATTACCTTTGATAAATTTTCGAAAAGCTTCCATTGTGGAGTTTGGCAGTTGTAGTCGCTTGATTATCATTCTCGGCAAAGGTTTTCGCTTATTTTTGTGTGTTTTCATTTGCGACTGATTATTGTCTTTCGTAGGATTCGAAGATAAACATCTGGTGGTGCTTCGCAGTGTTCTACGTTCCACAGAGTCTGGTTGGGGATCTGAAATGAGAAAATGTCTTATTAGACTTGAAGAAATTTTAGAATTAACATTCTGCTGAGTAGGGACCTACTCTACAACTGGGAGGTTTGAGATATCAGTCCGCAACGTTGACCTAGAGCGGCCTGACAAACTACACACCTAAGATATTGCTAAAAACTTTTAGATGTATAGGTGTCCTCACGATTGTTTTCTCTACAGTCAGTGTAAGTTATAATTAATTGCAATCACACATAACTGCAAAAAGTCAACGGTCTTTTTAACCGAACAGATTCTCGATCGCGTGCCCAAAAATCTGGAGGTCATGACTACTATACATGAAGCTTGTAGGCTAAAAATCATTGTATGTAAGAAGACAGACCAGTAGCTGTATCACGATGCTCACCTTTCAAATCCGAACTGCTTTCTTTATTATTTCTGCTCGCTATCCATTTTTCAGCGTCGTTGTAAGAATCTAACAGAAAACAATATCCATTTATATTACGCTTACAAAATACCTACTCATGAACAATTGCATGAATTAAATGAAAAATTACACTGGTTTACTTAAATCCAAATTGTCAATTACGTTTTCTTTAACAATATAAATAAGTACAACTAAGAATACAGTCATAGATCATCATCGTCGTCAACCCATATTCGCCCACTGCTGAGCACGGGCCTCCGCTACCATTGAGAGGGTTTACGCCATAGTCCACCACGCTGGCCTAGTGCGGGTTGGCAGACTATACACCTAAGTAGCTTTTGTTCGTAAAACAGTCATTTTTGTTTAATGGTTAAATATTCAAGTTGATTGAAATCGCTTGGAAACGTAAAAGGTGTTTCTTATCGGACGCACCTCTTTATAACGAACTATAGACTCACATAACCTCAAATATCAAACCTCATTTCAACGAATTACTGGATATAACGAATATTTACTTGTTCCCTTCCGCTTTAAATCGCCACTATTCATCATCATTCACTTGTTGTGTTCCCAATTCTACTTGAGGTCGGCGCAATATGTTTTTTCCTTCGAAACATAACCCCATTATCTTTCATATTTCCTCTCACGCACTCCATTCATCTTTTCTTTGGCCTTTTCTTGGCATGAAACTCCCTTAGCAACACGAAATGTCATGTTGTTTTGAAAACAAGATTAAATTATTATTACATTTTAATTATTATTTTTAATTGAACATCATACAAAGGATATAAATTGGTTATATCGAGGTTGCACTGTACATTAAATGAATTCACTCACTGCATTGGTGTTTGATGGTTGCCAAGTGAAAGAGCCAATCTTCTCCGTACTTCTCTCCCTTCAGGACACGATGTCTGGTTACTTTGGGATGTTCGACTGGTGGATACGCTGCTATTACCCTTCCTTCACCATCACTGACCCAGTATAGCCAGGAGGACGGCAGACACACGTATTTATCAACATGCTGCTGAGGCGATTCTATAAAACTAACCACGCAGAATCTCCCCCTTCTTTTCTGGAAATAAAACGATGAGAGTAGCTTAACCACTTGACGTGCATACCCGAGCCTAGTTCAGGTGCGGCTTTGTGTCAAATCTGTGCATGCCTAAACCAGGTTATCACCTACTCATGAATGATTGAAATTCTCCCTTAACACGTTGCTGCCTCTTAGTCTATTACGTAGCAAAGCATTCGGATTCATTTGTAATGCATGTTTTAACATGTTGGTACATGTACAGATTCGACTTGTACAAATTAATATTCTATATGTTTTTATTATGCGTATTATCAAGTTTCCGGTGTGTACCAAGGATGATTCACGAATTATAAAATCTATCTGGCTGCTTATTGTAAACTATGAAAAGACTTATACTAAGGTTTCTTTCTGTCTTTATTTAACAGAAGCAATTTGACAAAATCAGAGTATTCTGACCCCACAATAAACAATTTTAAAACAGACATTATAAATCATGTAACGGCTTTGGACTTTTTTGGAAGTACTGCCACTGAATGTTAGTGTGGTCTGAACAAAAGCCGTTGTTCTGTGATCGCGGTCTCCAAGGACAAATTAAGGAAAATAACATATGTCAAGTAACACATTTTCGTCAACACCAACTATTACAGAAAAGTTATTTTTTATACCTAATTATATCAAAACCATGAATCGGCATTTCCGTCAGACACGTTTTCTAACGATATCTTCTTCCTTTATTCAATTGCGCAATAATTCATTAAAAATTATATTTAAATCTATATAGATATTCTATTGTACGTAAGTATATCATATTCTATTTTATCATATATTCTATTTTATTATTTATGACTGCCTCGTGGTCTTGCGGTACAAGCATTTGCCGTGCGATCTAAAGGTCCTGGGTTCGATTTACGGATTTTGCAGAGTTACTGGCTTTTCTGGAAATTATCCCGAAAAACGGCAATAGGCTGGGATTGATACATACCTGGCGAAATGTGGGTACTGTAGTGCACCTCTGCCTACCCCTTTGGGGAATATAGGCGTGAAAATATATATGTTTGTCTATTATTAATTTCTACGCCAATAATATTTATCTATGATACTATTTCATATAATGTATAAATGACACATTAAAAAAAAATTACCGTACTCGGCCCTTTAGATTGGACTGGCTTCACCATACTAATGTAGGCTAAAGCAGAAGTCCAAAGGCATTAATTTTAGCCTTAAATGTGGGCCTTGTCGAACTTTGGACGTAAATCCGTTGGCACTAAGCACTTTTGGTTGCACAAAAAGATCGCACATCACAATAAAACCAACAATTTCACTTATACATTTCAAGAACTTGTACTATTATGTTTAAAATAATTAATTAACATTTAAATTTGATAGTAATTAAATAGGCGCGCGTGATATATGCGAAACTACACGTAAACAACTGAGCAGGAGGCGGTGGTAAGTCTGCGGCGAACCATCGGTCAACTGAAAATCGATAGTATCGAGTTAAAAAATAATGACTATAACATCGATATCATTAACGATTTTTTCTTTTTTTTATTAGAAATTAACATGTAGGTACAAGGAGGCGATAGATTCAAGTAAAAATATGTTTTTGAAATTGGAATTCGATGATTCTAATTTAGAAGAATGTAAATAAGATCGCAGTCTTAAAATGTGACTTGTTTCTCCTGTCTTGTGTTAGGAAGTAGTGAGGTCGTATTAGGTCTTTCCGATGATAACCCCTACCACAAACTTATGGACGTCCAAACCATTATAATGGGTGCTAATATAACTTTTATCTATGTTCAGAATCGATATTGAAATCACATCCCTGAACTAGCGACGTGGTAGCAAATACATTGCGTAGCGCTATTATCATTTTTATGTCTCTTTTTTATTATTTCTTTCCTTTTTTAATACTAAACTGCCAAAGGACAAAACATACTACGACCAATACACTTGGGAATATGGCACGAGATTAATGATTCTATTCTTAAATTAAACAATGAAATAAAATGTTCGAGAGCGTCTCTTAAACACTTAAAGCTTAACCTTGATTATTACATTATGTATTAATCTAGAGACACATATAAAGACAGCCATAAGTTGACGCATTTTTGTTCGCCAACCCGCACAGAGCCAGCATAGTGGACTAAGGCCTTAATCCTCTCAGTTGGTGAATCCTTTGCCCATCACTGGGACGTATATGGGTTGGTGATGATGAAGTACTCCACCTAGGTCACAGTTTCGGCGCTCACCACGACGACAATTTCCCGAACCCCGAGTGCCGAGGCCACCTCATGGGGTCTCAGTCCTCATCAGCGGAGAGCAGCAAAAACTTCGAGTTCTCCATGTGCAGTAAACGACTTATCGCAGCCACGCTGAGCAGCATGAGCTACTGCCTTAACGAGGAGGACAGGCCTTATTGTGGTAATGGTGAGAACACGTGAGAATTTAAAATATTGTGCAATTGTTTTTGACAGCTAACCTGGACTAGGCCATCGTGGTGGGGGAGCCTAATCTATCGATAAGCGATCTAAGTTGTAGAGGTGGTCTGTACACAATACTTTACAAAATCACAGTAGTACAGTAGACAATACTTTACAACAACGCCTCTGGTGGCAAACTTGGTAATTAGTTCAACCAAAACTTAATAAAACAATCTAGTATAATTGTACGACGAATATAAAAATTATAATTATTGTCCCTATTCCACCACACACCCGCCACTGCAACTCCTGTGCTCCAGGATCAACAGTACGCGCAGTATTGACGCCGAGCAATGAAGCTCAGCTAGCGATCTAAGGGGACCTAAATTATCATAATCCCGCAACGAAGTTAATCTATAATTAATCCATTAATAAAGACAATATAAAAGAACTGTTGGAAAGAGTGTCAACTTCCCTCCACAGCAAAGCGGTCGACAAAACATGGAGCTATGAGGTTTGACCTCACATAAAGAAAGACAATTACAATTCCCGAAAACTATCTTTAATTCTAGGAATAGTGGAGGAAGGCGAGGCGTGTGACTGTGGCCTGCCGTCTCGGTGTAGCCACAAAGACCCGTGCTGCACGCCCAGGGCAGGTGGAGCGCTGGTCTTCGAAGAAGGGTCTAGTATCCATAACTCATTCTTTAAATTAAAATTATGTTGATAGAATAGAAAGATAGAGCGAGAGAGACAGAGAGAGATTTAGAAATAAAAAAAATACGTGTTTTTTTATATTCCATGTTATATATTAAAAGTTAATTTTGACTAAATAATATTTTATTGAGTTATAAAGGGTTAAGCAGTTATTTATATTACTACCTAATTCATATTATTTATTCTGTGTTGGCAGAACGTTACACAAAGAGGGTTGTTCAGTGGCGCCGACAGCTATGTGCCATCCGTCGCAAGGGCCGTGTTGCACACACAAATGCCAGTACGCCAACCTTACTAACAGTGGAATAGTAAGCACCAATGTTAACCAGTTCTACAATAATCATCATCCCAAATATAAACGTCCCTCCGCTGGGCACGGGCCTCCTCTACAACTGAAACCTAGTGCGGGTTGGCAGACTACCTAAGAAATTCCTAAGAACTTTTTTAGGTGTCCAGGTTTCATCACGATGTTTTCCTTCTCCGTTAGCCTGTTATAAGTATTTAAAATTCTTCAGTGTAAGGACAAACTTTACGCACGATAATACAAAAAAATTGCAGTCTCCAATTAGTATGAGTATTAGCAAGAGGGTGTTTTATGGGAACATATTAAAAGGGAAATAGGTGAAGTTCTTAATTCTTTGACGTAAGGCTGCCTTGGTTTAAATATTATCTCACATCAGGACTGCAAGACTCAAGACCACGAATGCACGTGTACGAACGATCCAAATGTTTGTCGCTGCGGTCTTGGCGGCCGGTGTCTACCTGATGGTAGCTGTCATGCTTCCGAATGTGCTCTGTTGGGCTTCAGAGAATGCCAGTGTGTCAAGAAAGGAATTGTAAGTATTGGGATTATTCATAGAAAATAAAAGAACTTCGTAGTAATGAAATGAAACCAAGATATTAAAAAAATGTAAAGAAAATTTTGCTAGTTCCTTAGATATTTTTTAAGTAAATAAATTGGATTAGGCCTCAAAAACTATACGACCGGTACAGGCCATTGATTAGATTCCTAAATCGTACAGTGTTATTTGGCGTTCCATCAGATATTTTAGAAGACTCATGTATTCATTTTGAATCATATTTTTTTTTTCTGTTTCTTTTTTAATATTCTGCTGATAACTACCTGAACTACAACCATTTATTCCAGTCGCGTAGGTTGTCTGGAAGAGATCGCAGCTAGCGATAAGACTGCCTATTGTGCCTATATTGTCTTGTTATTGTTAGTCTTTTACTTCATTATTTTTCATGTATAGTGCACAAAAAAGGATATAAATAAGTAAATATTCATTATACTAACCGATTTTTTAAGACGTAGAGGCCTTTGATGTCTTTCCTGGGGCAACAAATATCTTAAACAAAATAACAAATCATGAATTCCCACACGTTTTCGTAGGGCGGGTCTGTGTCAGCAACAAGCAGATGCGGTGTTTGCTGCAAGTTGCCGCGTTTGGACAAAACCTCGGGGGAACAGTGCGTGATCGCCGAGTTGGCAGCCAAGGCGTATCTTATGAACAACTCTCAACTGCCAGACTCTTGGCCCCATGACGACTATACTGGACGTGAGTATATAACATCAATTGCTTCAAATTAAAATTCAGTTGTTGATGTCCGAAAGTTTCCTACTAAAATTTTCATAGATGGTGACATAACGACAAACAGTAATGGAAGCCCAATAAATAAATGCCACTAAATTTAATTTTGAGGTATAATTATTGATGTCTGCGATACAGTTAAAATAGTTTAGCAGGCGACAATGTTTATTCTATGTCTTTGATTATCTTTTTTTTACATTGCAAATAAACTAACGAGTTAAATTACTTATTCAACGTCATTAATAACAGTAACCTGTAGTGTATTACAACATCCCGCTTTTAAATCCTCCACACTAGTACCCAATGTTAGTACAAAATAAATAGTGATTGAAAAAAGACACACATGTACAGATGTATAGATGGAGCCAGATAGAAATATCAGCCAAATTCTGTCAACTGCTAAGACGAGACCAATTAACTATTAAATTAGTCGTCGATAAACCCCTTTTGTCTAAGTAAAACATTTGAAAAAATTATAAAAGTACCCAATTTTTACAGCGAGCATACCCATAGAGATATGCGACGACAATTTCTGCACGAAGCGTGAGATACGCGCTTGGCGGGTAGGCGACGTGTGTGTCACGAAGAATTCAGTGGGATACTGCTCAAAGAAAGGGATTTGCAAGCGGACGTACATCACTCCGCGATCCAATATATATCCGGACACTATGGTAAGGAGATATGTAGTAAGCCAGCGGGGTGGACTGAGTCCTAAACCCTTTCGATAGGAGAGGAGGCCCGTGTCTAGTAGTGGGAGGTATGTGGTGATGATGATGATGATTGTAAAGATTTGGGTCAAGTGGTCACTAGTCCAGAGTAACTAAGGTTGTTAATTTATTTAATATATTAATTAGATGAATTTAGTAAAAAGGTGTTCTAGGAGCTCCAATAGTGTTTGCCTTCGATTTTAGACCTTGATTCGGGAAGTACACGTGTAGTAAATAAATAATAAATAAATACACCCAACAGTCACACACATAGTCCTGACCCCACATTAAGATACGAGTCTTGTGTCGTGGGTATCAGAAACTACGAGAGACTTTTCGGTCTCACAAACACCCAGACCGAAACAAATATTTGTGGATCACACAAACATTTGTCTCGGTGCGGGGATCGAACCCGCGGCCGCTCGTTTCGCAAGCTGGTGCCTAGCCAACTGCGCCACGGGGCTAGCCTTGTAGTACACTTGAACTGATGGTAATTATTTTAATTAAAATCTAGATTTACAAGGTAACTTAACATGCAATAAACAAATCATCTTATATTCAAGAGTAAAAGTAAAATGAAAGAAATATGATAGTAATTTTTTTTACTATGATGTTGCAGAGTATCAAAATGCGAGGAAAGACACATTCTTTATCAGAAGAGTTGAGAGCAAGTGCAGTTAATATATTAGTTGGTATATTAATATTTGTAACATAAATAAATATATTTTATTCACAAATCCATGAATTGTATGAAATTTACTAATTATTTTTTATATAAGAAAGATAAACATTTTTAAAGTCATTGCTTTCCAAAAAAATATGATAATTCGCTTCATTTTCATGTTTTCATCAAGCGTATTAAGCGTTTACCAGAAAATCAAATGTTGCCAATAAAAAAATCTTTATTTTTGTTGCCAGTGTAATAATTTTAACAATTTCAATATTTTGCACATAATTTCTCCAACATTTTGAAATAACAATACTTTATGTCGAAGTCCATGTCGTACCAATAATTGACGGCTATGCACCCATGGCTCTGACGCACGTGGTGGAACCATAGACTAGGAAGGTATAGACAATCGCCCTTGTTCACACGCACTTTGTAGACGTGGGCCTTTCTGAACTCTGGATACTTTTTGTAGTTAGGCTTTAGAGGATCTGAAAAGATGAGCGGTTGTTGAAGTAGCTTTTTTTATGTTTTATTATAGCTCATTTGTATCTGGACTATTTTCTGTAAAATTCATAAATATTGTATGATATTTACGTAAGACAAGAATTTATTTACTTTATTATTTAACGGTGACAATAATCAACTGGCAATAAGCATTTAAGCTCATTTAAAACTAAAATTACTTTAAAAAAATACAAAAAATTCTTTACGTGACTTTTCTCTAAAGAATATCTCTGTCTCGGTTCATCTTACTACACTTTAACGTTGTTGTATTTGGCACATTTATTTAAAAATCTCACCAATACAAATCCAGGGTAGCCCGCAGTCCTCATTGTCAATATCATCATCTTCATCATCTATAGTTATTCCGCCACTAACTGGGATCATGTCCCATTTATCACCAATCTTTTTGAATTCCGCCTGTGGGTACCTCTTGTATGGTACGTAGGGTAAATCCGTGGGCGGTATTAGTATGAAATCTTTGTAACCGTCAATAACACAGTATATGTTCTCGTATGGGTCTTTATGCACTGGAAATAAGGGTAAAAATGTTTGAGAGTGGTTTAAGTACTGGACGTATAAGTGAATTGATCAAAATACCAAATGTTCAGTCATATCCACAAAAATCTTATGTACTTATAGGGATTAAAAAAATCAAGCTTTTATTATGCACGAAAAATTAAAAAAATAAACTAAGAAAACATTCAGATCACTTAAGAATATTAATATACTAGTTATAGATAATATATGTTTATGTATCATACTTCTACTGATAAACCGAACACATTTGTAAATTGTTACTTGTAAAGTTTAAAAAACTACGAATTTTATGAATGTTTTCTTAGTTTATTTTTTTAATTTTTCGTGCATAATAAAAGCTTGATTTTAAAATATGTTTTTCACCGTTAATTTATTTTTAACTTTTTAGTTGGAAATATTTCTAAGTTATCCATTTCGTACTCATACCGAAATTCAACTCAATCGGTCCATGGAAACTAGTGTTCCTATGGGCATCTTCCAACTTCTCATGACACCAGATTAACGATACCTTGTTATTATGTTGTCACTGAAAATACAAAGGCACACCAAATTTTAGCTTAATTGGTCCACAGGAATCGGAGTTCCTATGGGCTTCTTCCAAGTCCTCATCAGATCAGCTTCATGATATCATATTTTTGTATTGTTACGAAGACACCAAATTTTAGTTCAATTGGACCACAAGAATCGGAGTTCCTATGGGCATCTTCCAATTCTTCGTCAGATCAGCTCTATGATACCTTGTTATTATATTGTCACCGAAATTACATAGTTATACCAAATTTCAGCTCAATCGGTCCAAAGGAATCGGAGTTCTTATGAGCATCCTCCAACTCCTCTTCAGATCAGCTCCATGATACCATATTTTTGTATTGTTACTGAAGTTACGAAGAGATACAAAATTTCAGCTCAATTCGACCATAGGAATCGGAGTTCCTATGGCCATCCTCCAACTCCTCATCAGATCAGCTCCATAATATCATATTTTTGTATTGTTACCGAAGCTACGAAGACATACCAAATTTCAGCTCAATTGGACCACAGAAATCGAAGTTCCTATGGGCATCTTCCAACTCTTCGACAGATCAGCACCATGATACCATATTTGTGTATTGTTGTCGAAGTTACAAAGACATACCAAATTTCAGCTCAATTGGTCCACAAGAACCGATGTTTCTATGGTCATCTTCCAACCTCATCATCAGACCAGCTCCATGGTACCATATTATTGTATTGTCATCCAAGTTACGTAGGTATACCAAGTTTCAGCACAATCGGTCTATTGGAAGTGGTTCAAATCTTCATTGCAAGATTTGTAAACATACAAACATACATACATACATACATACATACATACAGAAGTGAAGTTAAATAAAAGCTTGTAAAAAGTAGTCATTTTTGGTCCCACTCCATTTCGAAAAATTTCGTGCCTCTAGTTGATAGTTATCACCAAATAAAAATAACGGTGAAAAACACATTTTAAAATCAAGCTTTTATTATGCACGAAAAATTAAAAAAATAAACTAAGAAAACATTCATAAAATTCGTATTTTTTAAACTTTACAAGTAACAATTTACAAAAGTGTTCGGTTTATCAGTAGAAGTATGATACATAAACATATATTATCTATAACTAGTATATTAATATTCTTAAGTGATCTAAAAGCTCGTCGCGGCCGAGGTCTTTGCATTAACGAAATTGCGCGACAAGCTTTTAAATCACTTAAGAATATTAATATACTAGTTATAGATAATATATGTTTATGTATCATACTTCTACTGATAAACCGAACACTTTTGTAAATTGTTACTTGTAAAGTTTAAAAAAATACGAATTTTATGAATGTTTTCTTAGTTTATTTTTTTAATTTTTCGTGCATAATAAAAGCTTGATTTTAAAATGTGTTTTTCACCGTTAATTTATTTTTAACTTTTTAGTTGGAAATATTTCTAAGTCTATCCATTTCGTAGTCATACCGAAATTCAACTCAATCGGTCCATGAAAACTAGTGTTCCTATGGGCACCTTCCAACTTCTCATGACACCAGATCAACGATACCTTGTTATTATGTTGTCACTAAAAATACAAAGGCATACCAAATTTTAGCTTACTTGGTCCACAGGAATCGGAGTTCCTATGGGCTTCTTCCAACTCCTCATCAGATCAGCTTCATGATACCATATTTTTGTATTATTACCGAAGTTACGAAGACACACCAAATTTCAGTTCAATTGGACCACAAGAATTGGAGTTCCTATGGGCATCTTCCAACTCTTCGTCAGATCAGCTCTATGATACCTTGTTATTATATTGTCACCGAAATTACATAGGTATACCAAATTTCAGCTCAATCGGTCCAAAGGAATCGGAGTTCCTGTGGGCTTCTTCCAACTCCTCAATAGATCAGCTCCATAATATCATATTTTTGTATTGTTACCGAAGCTACGAAGACATACCAAATTTCAGCTCAATTGGACCACAGAAATCGAAGTTCCTATGGGCATCTTCCAACTCTTCGTCAGATCAGCACCATGATACCATATTTGTGTATTATTGTCGAAGTTACAGAGACATACCAAATTTCAGCTCAATCGGTCCACAAGAACCGATGTTTCTATGGTCATCTTCCAACCTCATCATCAGACCAGCTCCATGGTACCATATTATTGTATTGTCATCCAAGTTACGTAGGTATACCAAGTTTCAGCACAATCGGTCTATTGGAAGTGGTTCAAATCTTCATTGCAAGATTTGTAAACATACAAACATACATACATACATACATACATACATACATACATACATACATACATACAAAAGTGAAGTTAAATAAAAGCTTGTAAACAAGTTAATCTTGATGTAAGCAATTTGGCGCGAAATTTCAAAGCTCAACTGTCATATATAAGCCAATTTATTGTACCAATAAGTATTTTAGGTATGGTTATGAATTTTCGGCTTCATATGTTAAAATTCATATTTAAATCAAATAAATTAAAAATAATGAGCTTAAACACTAACTTGATGTGATAGCTCTCGAATCTCCCATCCAAAAGTTGACTGCGTCTGGTTTCTTATTAAACGCCTCACTAGCGAATGCTACGTCATTTTTCACATCAGCCATCAGCTCCCTAAAATCTTCTGTCAAATTGGAGTTCTGCCGCTGTATGTAAGGAATAAAATTTTCTCTGTAATAAAGATAAAATGCAGATCTACATACATGCTGTACTTTACTATATATTTTTTGTTCTACAGCATAGAACTACAAGTAGAAAGTGGTACTGTTTTAGACTAGAATAAGACTATTTATTGTTGATGTTACGTGTCCCAACAAAATGTGTCGAAATTTACAAAGATTGTTATAATGTTATATTTTAAATGATTCATCAAAAACAAGCATTGTTGTAACAAAGACATACCTTTTCTCGTGTAAGCAATCCAAAAACTCTGACATGGTCATCTCAACTTCATGAGGCATGACAAAGTACTCTATGCCATTGCCATCTTCAGCCACACCGTCTGCATACCCATTTGGTGTAACTGCAACCGTCACCTTTTTGTTTGGTATTGTTTGTCTGAAAATATACTTAATGCTATTTTTTAATAAATCTTCATCAACCCATATACGCCCACTGCTGAGCACGGGTCTCCTCTACCATTGAGAGGGTTTAGGCCATAGTCCACCACGCTGGCCTAGTGCGGGTTGGCGGACTACACACCTAAGAAATTCCTAAGAACTTTTAGGTGTGCAGGTTTTATCACGATGTTTTCCTTCACCGTTAAAGCAAGTGATAATTCAATTTGAATACACACATAACTTCGAAAAGTCAGAGGTGTATGCCTGGGGTTCGAACCCGCGACCGCCGAGATTCTCGACCGCGTGCCTAAACCTCGAGGCCATCACTGCTCTTTTTTTTTAATAAATATGAAAGCAAAAAATATGAAACATACAAATAAAAACTGAACCTACTACTATAAAAATTAGTTGACATATCAGGCAATTACAAACAGGGAGACAATTTAACATTTTTGTGTCTCTATAATGTAAACTGCAATAGAGCAAACACAATATGATTTGAAATGAATGAATACATAAAATTATAGAATGTGTAAATAAACTTGTGTAAGTAATTATCATTTACTTCTACTTTGATATGAGAAGGAACTGCACATTTTTTTAACAACAAAAGTTAGTAAAAAGTAGCTATTTACCTAAAATATTCTGCATTCCATTTTCTCACAGCCGGCCAATCTAAGCAACCTCCCTTTATTATAACAGGTATATTTTTAGACACATACTCTCGGTAAAAGTGCAAGGGTTCTAGGCAATCTACCGAGGCAGTTTCATTGCCTAAGTACAACGCTGAAAGTATTCACTCAAAAATTATGAAAATGATACAAACAATAATATTAAATTCATTTTTAAATATATTCTCATACCTGTTGTCTCTTCATTAAGCACATCACATGCATCTTCTATTAAATTGTCCATTATTGTGTTGTTTTGGTATACAACATATTGTTTATAAAAAGAAATCAAATTATATGTAGAAATCTAACATAACCCAACTTTATCATGTTTGACAATCAGCTGATATGGTTATGTTTCCGATACCTACGGCGAAAGACTAGTATTTTAAGCATTTTTGTGAGTTAAACTAAATTTGACTACCGAAAATGCAGTTTCTTTGAGACTTATCTTAAAAAATTTTAAATCACGACACAAACGCAAATTAGGTATTTATTACTTACAAAATACATCTTCGAACAGGGGCAAGAATAGTAAATGTTGATTGTTGAGGGTAGTTATTTATTTCATATCTAATTCTTAAAATGTGTGATCAGTTTGTTAAAGATCTAAGAGTTTCCTTGAAATAACGAAGGATAGTGCCTACCAAAATATTAACCCATTAGAATACGAAGCTCGACTTCTGTTTCATCGACTTGATCGAATAGTTAAGTTTTAAATTTTCTACCTATTTTAATCATAATCAGGTGTAGCTCAAGCTCTGCCATACGAGAGGTAAGTATGCGGGAAACGTTTACTATTATACCAACAACTCAATACTACAGTTTGTTTGAAACTACACACTTGTGTTAATTATCTCTCTATATGTACCTAATGAAACACAAGCATACATACACAAAATTATATCTGAGGCGGGTTTGCCAATTTTGGTCCCACGTAATAAGGAGCAAGCCTATTGCTGATTTCCAAGCACTTACAGGGATGTTTCTGAGAATTTTGTAATGTAAAACCTCATTAAGACAATGCCTCATCAGAAAAGACCCCTAGATCACACATCATATTATTATTACATCACGAGACAAAAAGGAACATTTTTCAATTAAAAACAACACGTTCCCATTTTAATAATTAACAAAATTTCTTGACAAAATTACAAAACATTTTACTATATTTATTCGTAAACAATCAAAATTAATCACATATATTTTACAGGCATGGGTTTCTTGAGTATTCCTTTAATAGGCGGTGCATCGTTGTCAGCGTATGGTTGTTTTGGCAGCGGCGGGGGCTCCATGGGGGGAGCGGGGCCTGCGCGGGGGGAGGGCGCAGCCCGAGCCCGGCAATATGGACGTTGCATCAACAAGTAAGTCGAATCTATTGCTGTAACTGTGGAACAAAAACGATTATAATTGCGGTTAGATCACTGCATCACATACAAAACTGAAACTTGATTTTAAATGTTAACTTAAGCTGCTACTTCCTAAATGCTTATTAGTCTCACAAACACCCAAACTCGAAACAAATATTTGCTGATCACACAAACATTTGTCTCGGTGCGGGGATCGAAACTGCGGCCTAACGTTTCGCAAGCTGGTGCCTTGCTAACTTTTCCATAGGGCTATCAAATTTTGCTTACTAATGCTACAAACTTAGAAACATAATAGATAGATACTAACGTCTAGGTTTCTGGTTCGAATACTCGGAGATGGACAGCGCGCTTTGAGCTCTTGGACCAGGCAGCATATTCAAATCGAAAAAGTCTTCCACTCCCTCCCGATTCATCGTCAACTTGTTCCGTTCGTTCATTTGTCTCAACCGAACCGCCTTGTCGAAGTTTTGCAAGAACGATTTGGATGTGCTGTGTATCGTTATTGTATCTAAAATTCCTGCAAAAAGTTCATATTAAAAACTGTAACCCTAGTCTGCCAATCCGCACCAAGTCAGCGTGGTGGACTAGGGCTTAAACCCTCTCAATGGCAGAGAAGCTCAGTGTGATGTGTATGTTCATCAACAATCATCAGGTAATGATAATGATTATGAATAAACTATAATGTTTACGTCATTGATTGAAGGTAAAAAACAACGAAAGTTTACAAGGAAAAATTTTATAACTACGGACAACCAGCGTCTCACTAAACTTTCTGTTAAGTACAAATTATTTGACTGTCCTTAAAATTTTCTTGACATAAAATGAATCTTATGGGAAGACCCCCAAGATCATATCGATGTCCATACCAATACTAATTCAAATCGGTCCAACGGTATAGGCGTGAAAGCGTAACAGACAGACATAGTTACTTTGTAATTTATCATAGGTAGTAAAACACCCTGAGAGTCGACATTAAAGTACCAGTTGTCACATAGACTTATTATATTAATACTTACGCAGCTGCGAGCATCTCGCGATTATGGTTTCCTTGTAGCGATGTTTTTTCGTCATAGGATTTCCGATGAAATTCGCGTCAACTAACGATGTTAGAGTGCACAGATCATCTGCAGCGGCCTAAAGTTGATAGAAATGGATTTTTTAATATTACATAATATTGTCAGTATTACGTAGAACACAATTAGCGAAATGCAGAACTACGCTTCAATATATTCCTTGAAGGATATATCTGTGAGGTTATTTATTTACGCTCCTTTCAATATCGTTATATCTGGTTTTGACTGTATCTCTAAAGAACTCAATGAGTCATTTTCCTTACTTGTACATCTTCCAGTCTATTCTTCTTGGCAATAAGTACTTCCAGACGTCGAAGCGGCTTTACCCAAGCCATATCTGTTATTTTATTCTCGGATACGTTCAATATTTTTAGTGATGACTGTAACATGTGTGAAAATATTAACTTATTAAAGAATTAGAGCGACTGAACAAAAGATAAATTACATAGATGATGGAGCACAAATTCAATTTTAAAGCTACATCTCTGTTATCCATTAATTTTTGACGAAATAATTTTGTTACTTTGCTGCGTAGTTTTGCCTTGGTTCAGTCAAAGTTTCGTTGGGTTCGTAAGGAACTATGTCTTTATTACATTAATTAACAATAATCTAAAGAAAATGGGCTTAGAAATACATTTTATATTTTTATCATGTTTGCAGTAACTCACTCCAATAGTAAGAAGAGTCCTAGGATCAAAACAAAGTCCATCGGGACTATCCGAGTTTTGCTTCTCAATATGCAATTCCTCCAAGTACTTTAACGTCTCCAAATTCTCCACCACACTAATACGGTTATTTGCCAAATACAGCTTCCTTAAATTACACAGTTTCTCCAACCCCTCGATTTTAGCTATCTGGTTCCATTGCAGGTGCAAGTGAGTGACATTGTAAAGTAGATCTAGATTTTCAATACGTGTTAATTGATTGTTGTGGTAATATGCGTAGACAATGTGGGTCGGTCGTTTTGGTGGTGGCTAGAATGAGAGAAAATTTAAAATTTTATAGCATTACTAGTTAAGCAAGAATCATCATTGATATGGTCGATTTCGTAAAATGTATCTCAAATCTTCGGACCATCGTCCTGCAGGACGTCCTACACTACGTCTCCTAAAACGCGGTCTCCGCTCCAACACTTGTTGTTTTTTTGACTATAATTCAGTTTACTAAAAAAGTAGAAATAACTTAAGTACTAGTATAATAATGAATACGTACTATCTTTGTGAGATTCTTTTCATGCATAAACAAATGCGTTGGTCGTTTCAATACATCTGAAGTTTTTTGTTTTACCAATTTTTTCGCTTCTTTTCGCAAATTTTGTTCGTTTTCTTTAAATCCTATCAAATTAATAGTATCCTCCATAATTTATGACATGAAATAATTATTCTAAATGCATTTGGGAATCTAAAAATCGCGTTACTATAAATTGACAATTGATCAAACAAATTTTGAAAATAGCGCTGGTCTAGTGTTCCGTGGCGCATTATTAGAAAAAGTCTATATTTTAAGCAACTTATTTTGAAAATAAACGGTGAAATTTTGGCAAGATTTTTCTCATTCATTATTTAAAAACAGAACTGACAAACAATGAAATCAAGTTTTATTTTATTATAATCTTTTTGTATTAACTACTGGTAATGAGATTAATTTAACTTCTCAAGAGTTGATTTTGATTTTGAACATTTTTAGATCATAGAAGTCTACATATCGTCTGGGAAGTGATAGATGCAGTAGGCTCCAGGTCCAACGTCAGATAACAGCAACGCTCTAATCGCATTCTTTATAGTTGTTAGGGTAAGTAAAATATTTGAGTCTTAAATTAAGACTATTCCGTACTAACAATAGATCAAAAATATGTGACGAATTTTGTAAATATAAGTTAGCATTTTTTTACGTGATGGGTACGAAAATAATATTTTTATCATATTTATTTCGTAACATTCATTCAAAAATTGAACCCAACTGAATATTTGTAACACAGTTGTTTCTCGACGAAAACTTAATTTTCGAAATTCACTGACATAATTTCAGTAAGGTCATTAAATATATGCTGCGAAAATAATCCTGAAAACTTATGAAAAAAAATTAATAAAACACCAAAATATTGTAATTAATATCTGTATTATCTAAAAATTACAAATTCTTTCATAATTTCAATCATTACATCTAGTTACCGACGTGATTATTCAGCACATTACACAACGGGATCTAAAAATATTACATTTACATTTTTTTATACACCCTTTTTATTTTATTATACTGCAACAATTATTATTAAGCGAAGCTAACATTCTCCAACAGAATGTACGAATGTTTCAGTAATTATTGATTGTATTTTAAGAATACAACTGTTAAAGATTTTTTATTTGTAAGCGGGTATATAGTCTGTGTAATGATAATCTGTGATAATTTGTTTTGAACAAAGAAACATTGTACATGTTTTCGTAAATACTGGAGTACAGGTGTAGACTGCTATTACTTTCGAAAGTATTTTTATTCAGCACCACGTACTTTAAATGTCTCTTGATTTATAGACATTTTTTTAAATTACATTTTATTATCTGTTTTAAATATTTTTTATTTATATAATAATAAAATAATTTTTACATTAAAAATAGTGTTGCAGCAATTTTCGTTGCGTTATCGATAATCGTTACTAAAATTTCGACAGTGTTGGAGAATGATATATCCGCATAATATAATGTAAAAGACCAATTATAAGAACTGAAGGCAGAAGTATGAAATTTATTATATAAGGTTCTTCAAAATTAAATTGGTTAAAATAAGGTATGTTATATTTTTAAATATTTATATGATTATTAATTAATGAGGATTATGTGGGCATTTATATAGCAATTTTTTCTATGTATATACCATGTTAATTATAAATAACCCTTTATAATATTCGATAGTACTGGAATGTTATTAATTTGAAGATTAGCATTATTCTTTATGTATTACCCTAAAAAAACGTTTTTTTTTAAATGTCATAAGGATTCATACATTTATTCTACTTTCCCCGAAGAATTAGGAAAGCAGAGGTGCATTTTTGTAAATCATTTTATCAATTGTAGTTAAGACAATCATCAAAAAATCATCAAATCAATACATTCCAATACTAAAAAAAATACTAATAAAGTAAGATTGAAAAGGTTAAAACAATGACAGATTATATTATTAAAACTTGTGCTGAATACATTAAAAAATAACACTATGCTAATCATACGGTGTAGTCTGCAAATTGGCATTTGTTTTAAAAAATATCAATTCATTTCGAAAAAAGAAAAATTTGCATCTATTACACATTGTAAAACATCGACACAAAATAAAAGATGCACCGAAGTCGCAATAAATATTACTCAGAGCGAGTAAGATGGAAATAAAGCGAGCAAATTGTCGAAAGGCAAGTACAGATACTAAAAACTAAAACGAAGCAACTAAAATCCTGTGTCAATTGGAAAGCAAAAGAGGAGAACAATTTTTTTTGTAGATTTTTCGACTTTCTCGCTTAAAAATAATCAATAATGGCTTAGAAGAATAAACGCAAATGGAACACATAAATCATTTTTGAACTAGACAAATTTTGGGTTGCGAAAAAATTAAACCGAATTTCGAGATTTTTCCTTTAAGATATTTATGTGCCGAAATTACAATACAAATAGCACTAATATTGCTTTATGCGTGTGATATTACGCAAAGCAAACGACAGTAGCTATGCTCCTCTCGAAAAACTTCGTCAAGGTTCCTTTAGTATCTAATTCATTAGTATCTAAATCATTTGGGACCTAAATGTGTACCATAATTATATAATTTCTGGGGTGTGTGTAGTCCACCTATCAACAAAAGGGCAAGCTTCGTGGACCAGGGCCTAACCCCCACATAATAGTAAAAATTGAAATATAATAATAAAAGTAGTGAGCCCTTTTTGGCTTACACTTGCATTAAGTACTACACTTTGATCAAAATTAAGTTAAATAAACAAGAATCAATAACAGTAATTGGTTATATAAAACGATAAAGTAATCTCGACAAAGTCAGACGAGTGGAGTTTTTTGAATATAGAGCGTAAGATATACATATTGATATAAGATATATACCAGGTGTGTAAGTATGAAACCGGAATTTGCCCATAGGTGGCGCTAGATGTCGCTGCAGTTACCGATACATCACGTCAACGGTGTCTTGTTATTGTATTGATATCCGACAAAGATTTCTAACTCACAATACCACGAGTCTCATTTAGTAGCATTAGTTTCTTAGAGATCAACATGTCGAGTTTTGTGCCCACAAATTACGATTTGCGGACAGCACTACTTTTCTGTTTCCATCTGAAGAAAACCGCAGCCGAATCGCATCGAATGCTTGTGGAGGCGTTTGGTAAGCATGCTCTCGGTAAAACACAGTGTTTCGAGTGGTTCAAACGGTTCAAAAGTGGCAATTTTGACGTGAGGAACGAAGAACGTGGCAGACCACCGAAAAAGTTTGAAGACGCTGACCTGCAAGCTTTGTTGGACGAAGACGACGCTCAAACACAACAACAACTTGCGGATCAGTTAAAGGTAACCCGAGAAGCCATCTCCCTTCGGTTGAAAGCCATGGGAAAGATACAAAAGGTGGGGAAATGGGTTCCACATGAACTCAACGAAAGACAGCAGGAAAACCGCAAAACATCATGCGAAATCCTTCTCGCCAGGTTTAAAAGAAAGTCGTTTCTCCATCGAATTGTGACTGGCGATGAAAAGTGGATCTATTTTGAGAATCCTAAGCGCAAAAAGTCATGGGTTACTCCGGGTGAACCATCAAAATCGACAGTAAGACCAAACCGCTACGGACAAAAGACAATGTTGTGCGTTTGGTGGGATCAGAAGGGCGTAATCTACTATGAGCTGCTGAAACCTGGGGAAACTGTCAATACTCAACGCTACCAACAACAAATGACCGATTTAGATCGAGTTTTGAGTGAAAAGCGACCAGAATACCAACAAAGACAACACAAGGTGATTTTGCTGCATGACAATGCACCAGCACACAAAGCAAAACAGGTCCAGGAAACGATAGAGTCGTTCCGTTGGGAGATTCTTCAGCACGCGGCTTACTCACCGGACCTTGCCCCATCCGATTACTACTTGTTTGCATCGATGGGACACGCACTTGCTGAGCAGCGCTTTACTTCTTACGATGATGTACGAAAATGGCTCGATGACTGGTTTGCCTCAAAAGAGCAACAGTTCTTTTGGCGCGGAATCCACAAATTGCCAGAAAGATGGGAAAAATGTATAAATAGCGACGGACAATACTTTGAATGAGTTACTTTGTATCATATCATTACAATAAGCGTGTTTTTTCTGTTCAAAAATTCCGGTTTCATACTTACACACCTGGTATAATATACAAGGAAATCAATTCAACAATCACCTAACAACTCTAAATAAGCAGATTCACACTATATTGGGGTACCAAATTTGTATGTCGACATTTCATTCAATTACATAATAACATACGACAAGAAGCTGGTGTTAGTATCGATTATCGATTGTATAAAGAATCGATATTGTGACTTTCCTACTAATAAGTACGGTGCAGTGAAGTTTCGACAAGCGTCGATAATTGAGCATCTATCAACAATCATTATTCCTACATATAATCACCATTCTTTGGAAAAACGTCGATAATTATTATCGATAATTCGCAGACCCATTGACGTCAAGCCTACACCATGAACACAAAAACCTTTACATTGTAACTAAAATTATAAGCTTACATCAAATATTTCTGAATGCCATCACTAAACTATATAGTCATTTTGAGGGTGTATTTAATAATTAAACCATTTCATTATACTAATTTTATTGCTGACATTGATTACAAATATTCGTCAGTGCATTTTACACAAAATCGACATACAAATTTTTGTATCGTAACTGTAAGGCAACCATTGGTGGATAGATTCTATAATGCATTGATATGACAGCGCAGATGTAATTCATTGTGTGATGTGTCCAGCGTAGTTATAAACTGACATTTTTCTTGCTAGATACCAGCTTGCGAAACTTGAGGCCGCGGCTTCGATCCCCGTACCGAGACGAAGACCGTAAAGTCTCTCGTAGTCTCTGATACCCACGATACAGGAGGTGTAACCTAGTGTGTGGTCAGATCTATGTATAAGACTGTTGAGTGTACTTATTAAGTAGCAAATTAAGATAACATTTAAAATCAAGTTTTAGTCTTTGATGGTAGGCATAGACAACATGAATGATATTATTCTAGTGGTCACTATAACTGGGCTTTGCATCTATATTGTGTAGATTGGCAGTGAGAAGCAAAAAGATTATACTTGGTATGAAATTATTAAAACCTTTTTTATAGACCATTGTAATATATCAATTACGAGGTTGTATCCATTTGTCATAACCACGCTGGACATGAAGATTTCACTTGAGTTTAAGAATCTAATTTTAATAACTTTGGTTGTTAGGTAACTTATGGAATGAAGGATGAATTGTTTCAAAGGAATTACACTGTGTGCCGTCATATCAACGGGAACTGTTTTGTAACTGAAACTTGTGATTACAATTACTAGACAACTGTGGCAAATCATAATTTATGTCACATCTATTGCTTTTTATTCTCAAAATAATTTACACAGTAAAGTAGAATTTTAAATCAATTCAGAAGTTTTATCTACTTTTGTCAGGCAATTTTATGACATATTGGTTGACAATTGAATGCATGAAAACCTTCAAAAATGTTACAAATATGTAAAGGTTTTATGTGAGTTATTAATCAAAGTACAGTAAAAAAACAATTTATCGACATCGACAAGTATCGATAAATTTTTATCGATACTTTTTTAACATACGATTTACCACAGTGTCCATTTCGTTCTATTGTAAGCAGCAATTCAGTTCGTGAAATACTCAAATAACCCTTAATCCATTTCGGTCGACGTGAGGAGACAGTATTGTTATTATGCAAAAAATATATCATCTTAACTTTTAATCTATATTTGAACCACATTTAACAGTAGATATTTTTCTGGTTAATCTAAAACTATTATTACCCGCGGCTTTATACGAGTCTTATATTAGGAAACGAACTATTCCGTTACAACCATCACACGAACTCGACGCAAACCAAAATACTTTGGCTGCTTTCATACAAGATATATTCAGACTGTGATTGGAAACTAGGGCAGGTAGTAGTTAAGGTGATTACAAATCCCCTGGCATTAAAGGAAATGTCGACAAAAAACAAAAAGTTCTTACGTTTTCCATACAACCATCGGTATTAAATGTATGTGGTTTGTATGAAAAAAAAAAAATATTAATATTTTTTGTCGCAACTTTTTTTAACACCAATACTTTTGTGATCACCTTACCTACAACCTACCTTCCGACTACTGTCTGAATACCTGTACATAACTTACCGATAGTTAAGTTGTGCCTACACTAGATATTGGTCGGTGTTCTCCTCACGTGGCGACCGTTTCACTGTGTGTGTGTGTGTGTGTGTGTGTGACGGTTAGGTAATGTTATGTTACACGGTTGTTATGCAACATCACTATAGTCTTTAGGGCACTTGTGCACTTGGTGTTAGCCTTCCCGCTTGATGCTCGGCATCTGTGGCGGCGGCTCGGCGAGACCCTTCACCTGGAACGAACATTTTACATTTATTTATTCATTATGCTTTTTATTTTATGTTATTTGGGAAATTAACAGAACAATTACAATTAAAAACATCTAACAAATAATATAGTACACAATCCAAAACAATTTCCACTCATCATATACACAGTAAATAATGCCTTAGGCATTCTCTTTCAATCGAGCTTGAGGTAGTGCAGAGAGGAATAAAAATTAAAAGCATAAATGATGAACTAGTTGTGGTGGATTATATGTACCAATCTACTCTCATTTTCAGATGTCACCTAAAGCTTAGCAGCAATGGCGAAAAGAGTCAACTTGAGAAGTAGCGCTTCGTAGGAGTTAAATGTATTTAACTTCTATCAAATCCTATCTTTAAACTGACTTGATTTGCCTACGTTTAGCAGTGGACGGCGATAAGCTGAGTGTATATATAAATCCTATCTTTATAATTATTTACCGAATATACCATTTAAGTAAATGAACACTTGTTTTAATTTTTGTGTTAATATTTTAGCAAACAACATTATAATATTTTTATCTATAACTGACAAAGTTTAGGCCTTAGGCTACTACGATGGCATAGAATCGATTGTCAGGGGCGTTTATTCATTTAGGCTTTAGACCAAATACCCTAAGGCGCAGTTAGGTGGACACCAGCTTGCGAAACGAGCGGCCGCGGGTTCGATCCCCGCACCGAGACAAATGTTTGTGTGATCCACAAATATTTGTTTGTGTGGTCTGGATGTTCTGATACCCACGACACAAAGCTCGTATGTTAATGAGGGTTCAGAACTACGTATGTCTTTTGTGTATATTAAAAACAATTGGTTATATTAGTAAGTATTATTATAGTCACTGTGGGAGGCCTATCTCCAGCAGTGGATCACAATTGGCTGATGATAATGATGGTACCTTAAGTCTAGCAGCAGTCTTGAGGAATGCGGGCAGCTGTTCCTGCGAGACGTTCACCTCGCCCGCGTACATGAACTCCAGGATCGCCTGCAGGTGCAGGTACGACACGTCCTTCAGGATTATTATCGGGTGCTTCGAAGGGTTTTCCTGGAATAGTGGATAGGTAGAGTTTTATATGGGTTTCCTGGTTTGTGTATGGCATAAATCACAATTAAAAAAATGAAAATATTGGTATAAATATACAGAAATGTGCCGGATTCGAATCTTCGAGCATTATTTAGGACTAGAAATGGGGTCAGCTATGTAATACTTTTCGTACAAGTAGTTAAAAAATATCGTCCTCTCTTTGCTTGCACAAGGTAATAGGAATGACAAGGTACCATGACATTATTGAGCAACACCAGTACTACAAAATATAAATCACTTTTAGAACCAGTTAACTAAATTATTGTTTCCTTCACAAAACAGTTGAATAAGGCTAGAAAGCAGTAATACGGGGACCTCTTTGCGAAAGGTGGGTGCAAAAATGAAACTCAATCTACCACTTCGTTAATACAGACCTATGTATTTGGTTAAGCAATAATTTCACATTTCATCGAAACTAGAGCCATTTTCTTTTCGAGGGGTAAGCTGTATATGGCTCTACTTCCCGCCAGCCCTGGGGGACGGGGGCGGGAAGCGTATGTCGGGGTCGCCGGTCTTCCAGCCCGGCGCGCGGTGACGTCATGTCCGCGCAGATGTTAGTGCCGGGCTGGGTCACTAACGAAATCCCTATACCAGCATACCGACCAAAACCGTGTGTGGCCATTTTCACGTCAAGTGGGGAAATTGAGGCCTAGTAAACCCGCTTTGTAATTATGACCGTCATAGAGCGATCAAAAGTATGGAAATGACATTTGACACATGTTTATTTCACACGACCAAGCGTTAATTATGGAATGAACGAGTCATGAAGAAAGAATACTAAGTTGTAACTGTAGCTTAAGTTCTAAGACTTAAAAGGTAGGAATGTAAATTATTGTTAAAGTTGATTGTATAATTTTGAATACAAAAGGTTTGCTTCTTAGTTTCGATAGATCGATGAATTTAAGCAAGACAAGCGTAATTTAATACCTTGTTTTTGAATACTTCTATTTTTAAAACAATGCAAACGTAACGGTTTTTTTATATTACACAGTTCAAAATGCTTATAGAAATGTATTTGTGTAATTGTGATATTCATAGAATTACAATTGTATATAAAGATAATTATAAAATATTATATTAAGATATAGTTTAAAACTTATTTGAAAGTTGTTAAAACATAACATGTTTATCTCTCTCACATAGGCCGATCCAGGAATCGAATCCAAGAAGTCTAGATCGCACGCCAAATAATAACAACATAGGGGAAATTAACATCTACTTTAATTTTATTAATAAATGATTTATAAATTATGATTATATGTATAACTCACCTCTAACAAACTTTTAAAGTAAGGACTACAGGCCGATAGCACCATTTTATGCGCTTTACACGTCTGACCTTCACATGCAAGCGTCACCTGAAAAACAACAACATATTACTATACTTTTTTATTTTACACCCAACAGTCACACACATAGTCCTGTTAATTAAGATACGAGTCTTGTCTCGTGGGTATGAGAAACTACGAGAGACTTTTCGTTCTCACAATCACCTAGATCCGAAACAAATATTTGTGGACACAAACATTTGTCTCGGTGCGGGGGTCGAACCCGCGGCCGCTCGTTTCGCAAGCCAACTGCGCCACATTGGCTAAATATTTCAATTACTTAAAAATAAAAATATGTAGGTATATCATTTTAATTTCTGCACACACATTTCGCTAGGTTCATTGTATTATCATCAGGCCATTTACATCACACTGCCGGGCAGGTGGCTCCTCTACCATTGAGAGAGCTTAGGTCTTAGTCCACAACGCTGGCCTAGAGCAGGATGGCGACTAGCTCCAAGATTCTTCATTTACTTCAGTGTTTGGTTTTACTTTAAAATGAATATCTAACTAATAACTTGTATGTATGGTATGTTTCAGTCCCACTTAATAGGGGGAAACCTATGGCCGTTTTTCAGGCGCATTTACAGACTCTGCGCTGCTACTGAAAATCCAATCCCAACCCAATAACACTTTGCCTGACCTGAGAGTTGAACCCAGGTCCTCCGAATTGCTCTACACAAGCTTGTACTGTGAGACCACGAGGCAGTCAACTTCTCTATAAGAAACATTCAGTTTTATCCTTTCCCAATAAAAATATATATTCTCTATTTATTTGTCATACATGTAGGCAAACTATTACTATATATTATATTGATTTGAAGCAGTGATGGCCTTGAGGTTTAGGCGCGCGGTCAAGAATCTCGGCGGTCGCGGGTTCGAACCCCAGGCACACACCTCTGACTTTTCGAAGTTATGTGTGTAATCAAATTGAATTATCACTTGCTTTAACGGTGAAGGAAACATCATGATGAAACCTGCCCACCTAAAAGTTCTTAAGAATTTCTTAGGTGTGTAGTCCGCCAACCCGCACTAGGCCAGCATGGTGGACTATGGCCTAAACCCTCTCCATGGTAGAGGAGACCCATGCTCAGCAGTGGGCGTATATGGGTTGATGAAGAAGAAGAAGAATATTGATTTGTATTACATAAAATGTACAAGGACAAATACATAGTGAGTGTAAATATTGATTAGTTATGAATATGATGTGATTGTTTCATACAATGAATATCAATGCCTTTATGGTACTACTCAGACAGAACTGTACTTAGTTTTGGGTTTTGAGAAATTTAACAAACTATAGTTTAACAAAAAACATCTTTATTGGTAAGGTATTAGGATGTTAATCAGCAATTTTAATAGATATTTATTTCTAGTGCTCTGCCATACCTCTTATAGATCAGTAAACTTAATATTGTTGTGGAACACTTTTGGTGAAGTCTCAGATATGCAGACTTAATCCCAAAAATACTAATAAAGAAAACCTTTGAACAATTTTTGTTAATTAATTAAGGTTTCAAATAGAAGAATTTAGTATATTTTACATTCTTCCTTCACTATCAAATCTATTCTTTTATGGAATGCGTTCCCACTCAAAATAAGGGCGTCCACTACATGTGATGCGTTTAAAATGAGAGTATGTGAACAGTTTCTTAAGGAACTAACAGAGTCATCTCACTGATTATATATATGTATTTATATGTATATATATGTATGTATATATTTGATTTATATATATTTGTATATTGTATGTATATTTATGTATTTCTACGTATAAATATTATTCACTTATTTATGTAAAACGTCTTTAGTACCTATACACCTACCGATTTTCATCACTGCATTGCCCAAAGGTAGACTGGCAGAAAATGCCTACGGCATGATGTATATAAAGATTAAATAAATAAATAAATATAAAGTCTAGCTGTAATGTGGTCAACAGTGTGACATATAAGTGCTGTTATGAATAGCAGCTACATTTATAACAAACAACCTCAATTTTTCATGATACAGTTAGCATTATCCCGGAAGTTTTTGTAGATAAATGTAGATCTTATTTTAAAATTTTTCCTTCATCATTAAACTAAAACTATAAAGCAAATAATGAACATAATTGATAGGTGAACAAAAGAATATTCATTAGAAACAATTAAAAGTAATATACCAGTTTCAACTGAGCTTGGCAGCTTACATTTTAGGTAAGGAAAGCATTATATTAACTCGGAATAACATGCACCTTACTATCAAAAAGATCAGTATTTACTAAACAACAAAACCGTAATTAATTAATAAAACTTATTTTTTTTTTGTTAAAAATTATGGAGATAGAAGATTATAAAAGGTTAATCTATAATGTTACATTTTACCTCATCAAGTTATCAGGTACTTAAAAGTACTGTACATACCAGTTGTTAGTATCCTATACAATAAATGTTGAAAATTAAAAATAGAAAAAAAATTCTTAATTGCACCATATCAAAAAATATATAAAATGTCCTTTAATCAACATACTATACCACAGGCTTTCCCCAATATGGGTTGTTGAAAAACAACAATCATGAGTAAGTGGTCTAATTGAATTTTATGCATTAAAAACAAAAAGTAATATTTAAAATTCTAAATGAAAAACTAATTTAATCAGTGAACAAGCAACACATAATCTTTATAATCTTTAATTTTACCAATACCAAAACCTCTCTAGTTCATGGTCATACTATAACATTAATAAATCCTTGAGCCACATGAAAAATCAATAGATATACAAACAATAACTTCTAAACCTATGAAAATAAAACCCAAGAAACTATTTGATGATAAATCTTCCAGGTGATTAACATAGTGTCATATGAAGAAACTATATTCTTATTTTTTATTTCTATTCTGATGCTTTAATGAAATTATACATAATAATATTTATTGAAAGTAATATAAAATGTCAAATACATACATTTTAAAATATAGTGTACCATCTCATTTTGAAGCAGTCATCACTACAGAAGAATGGGCAAGAAACTGTAGTTTTGCTCTTTTCAAAACAAGAGTATAATATTGGTACAAAGACTAAATTTCTCAAAAAAGAGCAGCTCATTAATGCTCTCCTCAATAAACATATCAGCTCAATGACAATTTAAAGGCAACAGGTTAATCTTATAGGTAAAACTTTAACTAATTTTAAACAACATTTTTGATATCACTTCAGTGTAATGAGGACACTAAAGAACTGTATTGGGCTTTATAACAATACACGAAATATGAAAGAGATGCATCTCACATACGCTCAACTATACACCTTAGCTTGCAATAGAGATAAATTTGGGATGTTGATGCAGTATTAGCATATTTAAAGTTTCTAATACAAGCAACGATAATATTTCTATAAAACCTCTTTGGAAGCTAGTTATTTAGTCCCGTTAGCAACAACGCTGAATGCCAAAAAGGACCTTCATAAAACAATTTGAAAGCCTTAAAGTTAGGTTATTAAAATTGTTTATAGACAAATAAAAAACATTACTGGATTACTCACATCTGTAAAGCTTTTTTCATCCCTCAAATGCCTGAATGATGTCACCATGTTAGTCTGGAAATCGTTCCATTTCAGGAAGAATTGTTGATCACCCATATTGGTGCTAAACTGAAATTTTCACAAGGATAAAAATGTAAATAACACCACAAAAACACAATACACGCGTTTTAGATGCACTTTTCAACACTTTTTGGCATATTAACTAGATTTAGACACGTGTTTTGAAAATGTATGTTAGAAAAAAATAGTGCAGTTTCTATAGTTTACCTACGTCACTAATTGCAACACGGAATGATGCTTACCCACGAATACTAAGTTACTATAATTTCTTTTCAAATTTAGTTCGCACAGTACGCCTTTCCACACATCCAAGGGCGCGCGTAATATTTCGAAACAATCACGTAAAAGTTAAGCAATTGAAATCTCAAAATAAAGACGCCGTCTCGCATAAATTAGCGACTTCTTTCTATTTCTTGAAATTCCTTCATTCACCTAGGCAGGGTTGTCAGACTATATTTTCAAAATTACCACAAATTTAAAAAGTACGTTACATTAGGATACTTCTTCTAATAAACTTTATTTATGAAACGATATTATTGATTTTCTAATATTAAAAAGGTGATAATTAAAAAAAAAAGTAATAATCTATTTTTATTACATAAACAATTGTTTTATTGCATTTAAGCAGTAAGAAAATATCTGCTTCAATGTGTAACTATTAAAGTACAAAAAATTAAATACTTACTAAGGCTAATATGAAAAAACGTGAAATTTTATTGAGCGAATATCTGGTAAAATATTCATGAAATGGGTAAAATTTGAAAACGATGGCATCCTCGAGCAGCGATTGGTGAGTCCGGCCTTCATCGTTTATTTAGAAGTTTATAGATGCGTTCAAAATGGTAAAAATACGTTTTTTTACATAAATTCCATAATTTTGATCTTACATTATTTTGCCTATATTAAAGGCAAATGGTTTTTACGGTGAATATACTTGTGTATTTCAATAAAAATGTTTATTGAGCAGTGTGTAGTACACAGCGCCATCTTTTGTCGAATAGTGATATTAAATTGTTTGCGACCGCTGTAACTCCAAGGTAGTTCCGGCATTTGACGTTTTTCTTATCTAATTGAAGTGAACTTATTATATTTAAAAATTGAGTTTACGCTTTTGCTAGAAGCACACAATTGTTTAAGCATATAATGTCATTTATTTTAAATCTAAATCAGATATTGGGCACGTCCAATACGCACTGCATATTCTTCATAGTTGCAGTGCACGTAGCGCAGTGTACTTTGTTTCAGGCCACAGAACAATATTACCCTCTTCAAATATTAATAGTATCATCAATTTCTCATTAGAGAATGTAAATTACTTTCAGTGGTTTTCTAATATTGTCTGTATTAGTAATTAAATAAATTGTTTTTTTTTTTAGGTTTACTTCTTATTTCAAGTCTTATTTATGATTTAATTTTGATAATCAAATATCATTAATAGATAAGAAAACATGAAACCATTGCGCTCACCAAAGGTTATCCAAATGAATAAAACAAAAATTATTGAATAATACGCAATATTTATTTCACAAAAAAACGTTTTTAAAACGACACTCATATTGCATAAAGAAAGAGAGGCAAAAAGGTGAAACGGTAAACCTTATATAAGTACAATAATTACCATTAAAATCATGCGTTAAATATAGTTAAAATTTAATTTAATATTTAACTTACAATAGCGATGTTTAAAAACACACAACTACGTTTTGAAAGGCCAAGCGGTGTTGCCACAATATTCCTTAAAATTATTACCTTACAACTATATACCCTAGTAAGTACGAGATTACTACTTATATTCTATTTATGTAACTTTATATTCGTACGTGTGAAATAAAATTTTACCAAAGGCATTTTTATACAATTAACGACCAATTTCAGCAAAATTATGCGAAGTTAAAATTATTTATTTTCATAAAATATTAAATTTAAGTGTCATATATAAAGTAATTTTTTTCTATAATACTAAATTTATTTAAAATTAAACTAACTTGAAGTAAAATAATATTCAGTGCAATAATTACGTACGATACGTGCTCAACATTAGCAAATCATGATAATAATTATAAATTACGATATCAAAAAATCATTCTCGTTTCTAACTATAATTGACATAAAGCGGGTTCTTTCAAATAATGTACAATTAAACAGTTAAGCTTACTTTGGTATACATTAGGTATTATATATTAATATTCAGACTTATGCAAAAGAGAAAAGATTTATAGGGTAAGTGACCCGGTTGTGGCCACCGACCCCTTTGTGGCCATTTAGAACTTTAAATCGTTATAACTAAGGCAAAGACAAATATATTACTCTAAGGTTTACGGGAATAAAAATATCTAATATTGGCAAAACTGATAGCGTTTACAGCTTTGATGTGTCAAACTTCACTTCAATCCAACAAGTCATTATTTTTTGACGAGCGTCAATTGTTATAAGTCTTAGCAAAAATGCTAAGGCGAGCGGGTGAGTAATCAATCATTATTTTTTAAACCCTTCTTATTTTTTAAATGTTTATGTTAATCCTTCATAAAGAATACACTGTCTAAGTGGTACAAATGATATTTTATCGCTATTTGTTTATTAAGTGAGTTTATGAGAGTGGCCACTAATGGAGCCAAAATTAATGAATTTTCCCATCTTTGGCCACATGACTGGCCAAGAGTGGTGCACGTAGAACCTCACTTTTGGCCTTAATTACTTAGCTTTTTTGATATAAGTAATCATTTCAGAGTTACGATTATAATGCCTCCATCGAAATTCAAGCATTAATTCAAGCAGAATTTCAGAATTCAGAATTAATTCAAGTAGTGATGGCCTCGAGGTTTGCGCGCGCGGTCGAGAATCTCGACGGTTGCGGGTTCGAACCCCAGACACACACCTCTGGCTTTTCGAAGTTATGTGTGTATTCACATTGAATTATCACTTGCTTTAACGGTGAAGGAAAACATCGTGATAAAACCTGCACACCTAAGAGTTCTTAGGAATTTCTTAGGTGTGTAGTCCGCCAACCCGCAATAGGCCATCGTGGTGGACTATGTCCTAACCCTCTCAATGGTAGAGAAGACCCGTGCTCAGCAGTGGGCGTATATGGGTTGATGAAGAAGAAGAAGAAGGAGAAAGAATTTAATTTACAAGCTGAGATATTATATTTCATAATTGTTGTCAATATTATGTCAGCTATTTTTCTATAAATAAAGACTGTTGGTCGTAAAATATGCGATTTTCGAATAAACTTTTTATTACTTTGAATTATCTGCTTTTTATTTTTGATGAATTTTGGTGGCCAGAACTGGCACATGACTGTGACCAGAAATGGGGTAAATCTGGCCAAAAATGGCACAAATTCCCATTTTTTTTTCTTTTCTACAGGATTATTTTTCCATTGAATCATTATGAAAAAAAATTTATCCTTAGGCTAGATTATTATATATTTAATCACTTTTTACAAGAAATATGTCCGTGATAACAAAAACTGTAAAATGATATAGCCTCAAAGTCTACAAAATTCTTAAAATGGCCAAAACCGGGTCACCTACCCTACGTCATACAACGCCATAAATATTTAATATACATACATAATATAAAACACTAATAAAATATTGAATAGAACATCTTTGTAACTTAAAATTACAATGTTGCTACATCAAATAAAATAGCCACATATATTTTAATATCAAACCATTTAAAGTAAATTTCGTTTTAAATATCAACTTTAGATAGACAACGATGAATTTCGATATATTTTCTCTTTTGCATTAGAATTATTTTTAAAAATACAATCACATACACATAATCTTACTCTAAGTATAAAAGCGAAATCTTAATTAATATTATTGCTAAAACAGAATACTTCCGTCAAGTATCTGCGGTTTAATAAAATGATACTAAAAGTATGATAATATATTTGGTATAATATATTTTAGCAATCTAAATATACAAAGCACATTTGGACTTAGGTATATTCTAGCGTATGATGTGTCGATCCTCTGAAGGAGACAAACGTATCCTAACCTAACCTATCAGAGTTTATAACCCTCAAAAATAATATTGCTGCACCAATATTTAATAAAATTAATATACTCTCAATAAAAATTTTCGATTAACTGAAAAAAAAACGAAATAATTATTTTTTAAATATATGAAAAACTACACTCTCCCTACTGGTCAACTAGTGTCCACCAAAACATAAAAATATGTACAGCCTACACGAAAACTACATTTAATAACTTAAAGAGATCCTAATTTTTAAAACTATCAATTTATCCCTCTAGTCTTTGTCGGTAAAAAGAAATGCCATGAATTTGAGCAAATAAAACATTAATTAATATACAAATCACACTATAAATACTATAATAATAGACAATAGTAGGAGACATACAAGCTAGAAGAAAAGTAGAAAGTTCAGAAAGCTATACAATATAGGATAGTGTTAGCCTAGATTATACTGTGAATCCAATCAAAACTCTTAGATCTATCATTGGTTGATTAATTAAACAGTAATCTTATATATCGCTTTAATTCTATTTATTGATATTTTGGTATTATAGCTTAGGATAAGAAAAAATCGTTTAAAAATTGACTAGATAATTTTGGATTTGCAAAAACAATGTTTTTTTTGGCTGTTTTATTAACGTGTGGGTAGTAGAAAAAGGGAAATAGTACGCGACTAGATGGAAATGCAAAATCGTTGCTCAGAGCTCGTTTTAGACATATTGTGCTAATTTACAAAAACTTACCGCTAAATTACACATAATTATATGAGTATAACGTACAGCTAGAATTCAAACAATCGTGTACTTGTAAACTGGCACTAAAGAAAAAATATTCGTTGTAGTCACCCATTTTATGCAAGCGTTTAAGGCAAACGGGACGGTATAATAAGGCAGCTCAAGGCACTAAGAAGCTATGTACACGCGTATGTTTACGCTACTCGTTGGTAGATGGCGTTGTTTTCGTTTGGATCTGTACCGGTAGGTTTAGTCCGCGCGGCGCCAGGATGAGTCTCGCCGGCGTCACGAGGACTAAAGCGTATTCTCATTTGTTCACGCCGAGGATTTTAGCGGCCTCATCGGCGGACGAGAGCAGTTTGTTGATAGTTTTGTCCGGGATCCCGAGTAATTTTCCGATCAAGTCGGTGCCATTTTCTCCATCGTTTTCGGCCTCAGATGAATATTTGCGTGACGTCATGTCCAACTTGAGTTTCTTTTCGTAGGGGCCAGACGGCGGCGAGTTGTTGTTGTTCACGTTGCTTGGGATCTCGTTGCCGGAGCCGTCGTCGTCTTGGTAACGGTAGCTGTTGACAATAGACTTACGTTAGTGACGTTAGCACACATCGTAAACAGAAATACGTATGAAATAATAAATACGATTTATTGATTTCTTTACTTGTCCTACTTTACTTACTTGTCCTATATATAAACATAATTTGTAACAATTTATAGTCATATTTATTTTCATAATTTTATAAAGATATTTTCAGACTGCAACTATTTTTGCTGATGAAATGAAGATACACAAAACTTACCCATTAGCAACGTTATGTGCTTCCATGGGAGTGTGAGGAGGGGAGGGGTCCTCATCATCAGTGACCTCCTCTCGATGCTTCTTGCGGTGTCGCAGCATGCTGTGCTTCAGCGTGAACCGGCGCGTGCAGAGGTCGCAGGCGAATGGGCGCTCGCCAGAATGGGTCCTCATGTGGCGCCGCAAGTCTTCGGCGGACCAGAAACGACGCACGCAGAAGGCGCAGACAACCTGATGAAATAGAGATTTAATTAGTCATTGAACCATATTTCGTATTCTATTATATATATATATATATATGGATGAGCTTAAAGTGCTAAAGAAAAATGGGTGTATTTACCTTTCTATTAGCGTGATCAGGAAACTTTCCCCTCTCATCGTCATCAGCGCTCTCACTGCGGTCGCTGGCCGCGTCCAAGGCTCCTTTGCTGACCAGTTGCTCATACTCCGTGGCATGCGCCGCCCCCAAATGTGCCAGCGCGGCGCTTCGGTCCCCAAACGAGGCTTCACACAAATGGCACTTGAACACCAGGCTGCAGTCGGAGTTATCATCCACCTCAGGGTTGGGAGACCCTGGTTGGGACTCCGAGCCGTGGCGCGACGACATGTGCTTCTTCAACGTCTCCATTGAGGAGAAAGTGCTTGTAGGACAGGAGGTACATTTATAAGGTCTTTCAGGGACAGTTCGAGCATCATGTGAAGGCTGGGGGGGAGAAATGGCATCAGGGATCGGCTCAGCCAGTATAGCTCTTGCAGAACCTCCATGCTTTCTGAGCAAATGGCGATCGCAGTTGGATTTGGTGGTGAAGAGCAGCGGGCAGTGGGGGCACTTGAATGGCTTCTGCCCGGTGTGCGTTAGTACGTGCCGGCGGAGGGAGGAGGACCACGGGAACTTGCGGTGGCAGTACGGGCAGGATACGCGGTTCGGTGCCAGGCTGTAGGCAGACTTCTTCTTTGGTGGCTGAGTGGTGTCTGATTCTGACCTGAAAATGATGTAATTGGTAAATATTCGAACTTTTTGAGGGGAACTTGCTTTGGGTTTCAATATCGCAATGCTATTATAATTTTCTTTAATAACTAAGTGGGTCTGGAGACTTAAAATACACCGTCCTATCAGGACGCCTATCAGGGATGTCGGCGTAGCGGTGTGTATATTTATGTATGTAAAATGTGTCACATTGTATAAGCTATGTTACTTACTTATTTTCATCGCTTCCAGAATTGTTTCCCTCGCTGGTTGAAGCCACTAAACCCTCTTCATCTTCTTCCTCATCGCTGCGCGCTGGTACCACGGGCATCGGCAGCGGCTCTTGTCCAGTTGGGATGGGGTCAGTCCCAGCCTCAGACTTTTCCGCTGGGATTGGGATGGGTTTGTTGATTAAATTCCCAGCAATTTTAAGATCAAAATCCTTGTTCATTTCTTGTTGACACGTCGCCATTAGTATTTCAGCAGCAGCCCTACGAGCCGCGGTGTGGTCTTCAGGCTTCATGTCCTGCTCAGGTTCTTCATCAATAACGAGGGTGTCGTCCTCATCTTCCTCGTTGTCAGCAACTTCGTCAGAGTCACGACGAACAGGCGAACGCTCGGGTTGTTGCAGAGGACGTTCAAGGTGGCGGGCTAAGAGAGCGTATTTGACACTATCGGTCAGTCTTTCCGGTGTAGTGTACGGCGGAGGAGCCCTTGGCGCTGGTCTCCGAACACTCCAATGCTGAGGATGCTGTTGCTTCACGTGGCGTTCCATGTTCGAACGAAGCGTGAACCTCGCGGTGCACTGAGAGCATGAGAATGGCCTTTCAGTACGATAACGTCTTTGCTTCTGCTTTGGCATGAGAATACCATTTTTGATGACCATTTTGACAGAATCTGTCTGCGGTACGAGATTGCTGCTCAGAGGACGTGGAGATTCAGTATGTGGTGACAGCGCAGGCGACACAGATTGTGGGATAGGTTTCTGTTCTTCCTCTTCTGACTCTTGCTTCGGTTGAGCTTCCTGTTCGTTTGGAACTAGCCTCCCGCCAGACATGCTCAGGCTGCGAATTATCTCTTTATGAATGCGCTGTTTTATTTCGGCAAGTTCTTGTGAATCGGATGCGTTAGGAAAAAACGGGGGTTGAAGAAAGTAAGGAAAGGAAGGCGGTATCGGAAGTGCTGGAAGACCAGGCACTGTGCCCGCATATATTTGAGAAAGATGCGTGGCGTAGTAAGCAGGGTCTATTTTAGGAAAGTTCGTTTCAAAGAATCTTTGGTGGGCTAACAAGAGTCTTGTCTTCTCAAACGCTGAGGCGGCAGCCGCTGCAGGGTCCGGTTCGAAGGATGGACGGGGTGGAGCTTTAGGCTCTTCATCAGCGTCACGTTTCTTTTTACTTAAATCTAATACGTCGCAACTGTCACTTGTACTCAGATCCACTGGGGCTTCTTCATCGTAGGTCTCCGCCTGAATATCGTTTGGTTTGTACGCTACTTCCGGCGGTCTAAACTCGGGTATTTGAGTCAACTGGCCAATGCCTTTTACTTTTATTCTTGGGACAGGCTGGTCTGGTTCCCGGGGAGTTATTGGAGCTTCAGGTATTGGTTTGGTTGCAAGGGCGGCTACTGGATGCCTATCAGTAATGAAACTAGGTGTGAAATGAGTAAGAGGCGTAACGCGACCAGTGTTATCATTCCTCCTGTCGACTTCAGGAGTGTGGAATGCTAATGATCTCTTCACATCATCTCGTGCGAGCTTAGAATTAACTTCATCATTATTGGGGTCTTCTGATGGATGGTAAATAATCGAGCGCTTGACATCTTCGCGCGTAACTTTAGCATGACGGTTTCTCAAATGTCTTTCGCAGTTTGCTTTTGTAGTAAATGCGTAATTGCAGACAGCGCATTCGTACGGACGGTCACCATTGTGAGTGCGCATATGTCTGACGAGAGCCGCCTTGTCGAGAGAAGCGTGGGGGCACATGTTGCATTGGTAAGGACCGGGCCCAGTTCCACTGAGGTGCACTCTATTATGTCCCTTCAAAGCTCTAAGGTTGGGGAACTTAGCCGGACATAATCTGCATGGAAATTCTCCCCGTAATTTCATCCTTCTGAACTCCGCTGCGAAATTATCTTGTGTTTCTTCTGGCTCTCTTTCTTTAATAATAGTGTCGGGCGGAGTCAGCACGGTGCTTTCCAAAGGTACTCTAGTGCCGGTTAGTCTCTCCAGAAGGCTGCCAGCTGATGTGACGTTCAAGATCGATTGAATATCGGCCAAGTCGCGTGCGGCGTCGATATGACGCATGCCATTTGTGGCGAGATGTCCATCTTCAAACTTAGGCGCGAATCTTTCCATCGGTGGGGTCAAAGTGCCAGGAATCGGAAACGTCCTGTTTCTAAGATCTAATTTTTCGAAGAAATCCTCCCTTCTGATGCGTTCGGGGCTTGCCAAGCGTGCTGTGCAGGTTTTCTTGTGGATGTCCAATGCAGGAACGGTGGGGAATTCTCGGGAGCACGAGTCACAACGGAACCGTTGTTCCGGCATCATGTGCGCGTTCCTTACTATTTCTGGGACACGCTTAGAGTATTCGTAGTTGACATCGTCGTAGCCTGACCTGGATTCGTCGCCATGAGCTGTGAAACGGTGGATGTCGTACGCACTGAGTGAGTCGAACCGCTGCCTGCATTTGGGGCACTCCAAGCGAGCGATTCTTTTGTCCATCGGGAATGGGGAAGGGGAGGAAGACGCCGCCCTCTTGCGCGCCCTCCTGTCCTCCTCGTCACTTCTGTCCGACCTGTTGTCGCTGTCTATACTGGTGGTTCGAACACGCAATTCTTGTGGTTCAATTTTCATTTTATCCATTTCCTCGGCTTCTATTTTCGCCTCGCTGATGTCCTCTGTTTTGATTTCTGTAACAAAAGAGTACATGTTACAATTGATTACGAACATGTTTGAATAACGTCGATACGCTTTCATTTTACAATTCTAAGAAAACTCCACAATAGGTGAGTCAGTCAATTCACTTGCGGTGAGGCGGCAGTAAAATAATATGATATCTTTGGGACGTGGCTTCGTGCAATTAGCTAATAGATTTTGGGGTTGGCGTTTGTTTACGCTATTCGACAAAAGATGGCGTTATTGATTTCGGTGAACACACTTGCAAAATGTTATTGTTTATTCAAGTTATTAAAAATGTTCAGTCACTCTTGCTCATCATTTAAAAAGTCGTGTAATTCGGCGCATATACATATATAATTAAAAAACCAATTGATTCATTCAACACAAACGAAGTAAAGGTAAATTTCTGTTGTCATAAAATTGCCTACATTTTAAATTCTGTCTCGACCGCAACGTCAAAGTTCTCGCTGGGTGATTCACACTATCTTTTGTTTTAAAACACGCCACACGCCATACGTTGGAGAAGAAACCTTATTTGGTGCGAACAAGGTGGGCTTTAGCTCGCCCATTTGCCGGTAGGTTGTAGGGCACAAAAATCAATACGCCGACATCGTCAGGCCAGTTCCATGTAGATACAAGTATATGAAGTACGTTGGCTACGCTTTATAAATAAGTTTTATGTTTGCGCTATATAATTGGATGTTATTTCGAGGGCGGGTTGGAGATAACGTGTTTCTAGAGCAATCGATACATATCTGTGAGTCATCTTGAAGTCATCAGGTGTTGAGATATGAAAACTGTTGAAAATGCTTAATACATGATTCGATAGCAAAATTAGTGCGATTTTATAGAGCTCAAGCAATACCTTATGTAAAATCTTCCATATAAAAGAAAGAAATATATATGTAGTCAAATAACTTCTCTCTAGATATCTGGTATAGGTCATTCATTGCAAAAAAAAACATATAAATCTATGAGAAAAAAATTATGTATATTTTATATCTACCTTGCACATTAATAAGATGGTATCAAAGTCTATTACGTCTCACACATCATGAAATATCTTAGTAGGTACCTACTTTTTCTAGGTATTCTATTTTACCTCAAATGGTTGGCTCACTCATACTATAAACATTTCTTATTTGAACTTTTTGACCTCTATGACAACGACTGCCTTACAAGGATATCACGTAATTCAATTATTAAGTGCTAATGTTACTGTAAAAAGTTTTGGTGAGATAATTGGAACACAATATCCAAATCTATATTAAAGTGCTATGATCTGATGTTGGCTTCATAAAAATGCTTTATGGCTTCCGTTAATGTTTCTAAAATTAAGGATTCCTTCTTGATTAACACCAGATTATGAACATATAATGTTAGATGTGAATGATTGCTTTCCTATTCACGCAGTATATGGAATTGAAAACCTTCACTTAATGCGACTAAACTGTTCGTCGTGAACATATCGAGTTTAGCTTATCTGATGGGCAGTGCGTCCTTTATTGCTTCAATTGTATTTCTTACTTGAATTATAGTTATGTGGACAAGTATTAGTAGGTACTGGGAGTAGTTGGTTTTTTTATGCTGTAGAAGATACCAAGAAGAATATGAAAATAGGAGCAGAAAGAATAAAGGCGATAAAGAAATTTCTAGATAATTTATAAACAGAGAGTTTAGGCATATTTTCTTCGTGCTTTTCTCCCGAAATTTTATAATAATCCGTTAAAAAATTTGACCGTCCTTTTGACCAGCTAATGTTCCAGGAAATAATTATGAACTAGTCTTAAAACAAGTGGGTCTAGGGCTAACCGCAAATCGGAATACAGGAATAAAGATCAATACCCCGCAGTACTTCGTATTTGACGTCAATAAATAGAAATTCCCGATGACGGGACACACACTGAATCATTTTCAACGTCGACCTACATGGGTCACGTCTGGCAGTTATCAATTTGCCTTTGTCTGTGACGAATGCATCTCATTAAGATATTCGGCATTTCGTCCGTGAAGGTTTTATTCAATGTTCTGATAATGCGCTATTTATATACTTTGTCTCTAATGTGTGCTGGAAGGAGGTGATGCATATTGTCTATTTCTAGTGCTATAAAGGAATCGTTTAATAGATACATTTTTAATTCCCAGCACTGCGAGAGTACAAGAAAGCGTTGAGACAATTAATTTGTCGTTACTCGACGCTTAAAGATCTTCATGAAAGATGAGATGAAGATAAGATTTATAATAAGGAGACATCTTAAAAGGCTTCGGATACGTTATAATAATCAATTTTTATTTAAACTAAGTTATGATTTTCTAAATTAAAAAGGATCTATTTCGCTAACGCAGAAGTAAGTTTTGAGTAAACTTTCAACCGCAATACATATTTCCTGTTGGCTGTAAACGTTATGCTATTTTATCAATGCGGTTAAATTTATGCTATTTTTTTATTTTTAAGTAGAAAACGAGAGATAAATCATACAGTGATAATGGTTTACAAATGTCTACAAAGTAATTTTATTGAGGCAAGATGTAATATTTAATATGAATGATAGATCATTTTAAGACGGCCGCAGTTTGACGTGCATAAGCAACGCTGGCATTCATTTTGAGTATTTTTGCGTAATTCGAGACCCGACACCGGATGTGTGTTATCTGCATTGAAACGACACCGCTACATTCGCAATTAGCCAAGATATGTCGTGTCTGCCTTTACACGTGCCACGCGATTCACTTGCCTCATCTATTTTCGTGTTGCCTAATTTAAATACACCTACATTTTCTCTTAGGACTATCAAAACGTTCACTGATGAAGATGCCCTAAGTAAGCGCCTACTATCCCGATCTTTAGCAGCCCTTATCCGTTACCCATCACCTTTCTCAAGTCGTCGGATCATCGTACTGCAGGACGTCCTACACTACGTCTGCTTAAGCGCGGTCATGACAATTGTTTACTCCGCAGCAATTTTCGTTGGTAGGCATAGCCCTGGTAGGCATAGCCCACTTGAGCGTGCTAATCCCGCCTTATTTAAGGACTTGTGTAAAGGTTTCAAGCGCCATTAAAGACGGCCTGTTCTCATAGCTATAACTTGTATTTCTCACTTCAAAAACAATATGAAATAAATATTCTTTTCATGGTTTTAAACGTAAAAGGTAGTGGAAAGTCGTAAAGGGAAACTTGTAATACGAAAACTACTTATAATTATTATGCCGCCTTTCATATTTACCAATGAATTCTTGAGATTTCATTAAAATAACCATAACATGCACATTTAATAGTTTTTTAACCAAAAAGCGCATCATACTGAATTTTAGTATCATGTCGAAACATAAATGCGAATTTTAGAAGAAAACGTGTCTTGTTTTTTAACATCGAAAATGATGAAACTGCACTGGTATTGTTTTAATTCACTAAAATGAGTTGATTGTAAGAAATTCTGATTATGTAGAAGCGATTTTTATGTTACGCAATCTGAAGTTAATACCTAAGCGCAGATTTTGCAATGAAAACGATAAAAGAGTATGTTGAGGTATCTCTAAGATTTTTTTATTGCTAACTTGGTGCTCAAAGTGTAAAACTGAAAATTCTTTCTTCATTGTTTTTTTGCGATAAAGTTGGTATATATTATTAAAGATAAAATAGGTATACTAGCTGTAGAGTATTTCTTTCTACGTTCAAAGATATAGCGATGTAATTTAGGCTTCCATCACCGTGTTGGCTATAAAGCCCCGTCGAGAAACTTCCACCCATAAACCCGTGAATAAATACCATCAAATTGGTCGACAGAGTTCACTCAAGTTCATACTGAGAAAATGTGTGGCATAGATGCGTTCGCTTCGTGACTTCCTTCTTCCTTCATATACGGAATTTAAATCAACCCATCCCGGCCGGGGACTGTTATCCAACAGTTATTGTAATATCACACTTATTGTCAGTTTCATAAGAAGGTGGGTAATGATCGATATGATTGATATGTGAGGGACGTCGCCGAGTACCGCTTTCGAGTTACAACGGTACTCATAATTGTATCTCGATAGCACAATTATTGGACGCTTTTGTAGGTGATCAGGTGAGGATTGGACGTTTTACCTAACCTACATTAATTGGATTATTAATTACATACACAAGCCATACTTATTTCTAAAAAGTATTCATACTACCATCTATAGTCTGTGGTTGTTTATTATTTAAAAAAGAATTACAATGCTAGCAATTTACTAAAACAATGTTCTATTTTTGAAATTTGAAAATTATATCCTGACCGTTTTTGGAACGTAAATTTGAATTCGAACTTTTAAATCATTCTATTGTATCGAATATGACAAGTGAAGTGTCGCAATGGCGGTTCGGCTCTCTAACGATCCAGTTTGGTGTCTTCAGAGAAATTTAATAAGGCACCAGCTAGTTATTCAAGGAGGCGGTTACGTGTGTGTATTATTGTACAAATTGATACTTTACGGTTGTGCAATCGGTTGTGAAACGTCCCGATCGCATCGGGCGACGTAATGTATGGATGTGGATCTATACTTACATTAAGTGACGTACCGGCTGTAGTTTTATAAAACAAGGATTTATGTCTAACCTCTTTTCGATAAACTGCTTGCTTTAAACTGTTCTAACGAAGTAAATTTCTCTCAAAGGTTTGTTTTAATGTAATTGTTCGCTGTTTTTTGGAGAAGGTTAATAAATTCTTTATTATGCTCCGGTTTGATTTTAATATCGGAATTTGTTATTTTATTTGCGAATAAATTCGATTATAATTTAGATCTTGCCAGCGATTTTGTCTTCGTAGATTAACCGCCTATAACGGTATTCAATATATTTGTATTGACATATGTATATCTTGAACGGTTTAAGCGTGAAAGCGTAACGAACTTTCGAATTCATAAAATTTGATAGAATTTGACGGTTCAACTTACCAAAACTATAATATGAAGATTATTATGCTATTTAAAAAGGAATAGGCAAGGACTTTGTGCATTTCATTTTAGTCACTACTGTAAAATATTTAAAACGATCTAAATGCCGGTTTCGAAGCATTTAAAGCGATAAAGATTACAACTTAATAAAATTTTATGAGCCTTTGAGGAATAAAAGGTTTTGAAACGCCCACACTTAGTTTACCTACTAAGGAATACGATTAGTTTAAAATAATTTCAACAGATGGCGTTAGTAGGACTGCAGAAAATAGACGTCATATGTAAAAAAAAGTCTTGTAGGTATTTCTTTACAAAGATTACCAATATATATTTAGTAGTTAATATAGGTAGGAATATAATTTTAAGTAAAGCTCAAAGTTATAATTTTTTCTAATTACGGTTCTTTTGTGGGAATGAAAGTTGCTGTAGGTATTCAGATTAATGGAGATACAGTGTTGCCACTCTAAAGTTGGATCAACGTAAAGTAATATGAATATGGAACAATAAAATAAATTAAAAATACTATCGTAGGCGATATTAATGCCGCTAAGAACTCCCGTATTGATATTCACCGTAGGATACCTATTGAATAGCGATGTGCATACATGACATTTCGTTCATAAATTCAGCAGACGGCCTGGCAGCCATCTTGTTGGTGCATTAATGCTAGTCAGGAGTGCGTCTTCCGTGCCGATTTAACGGTTCTGCCCATCGTATTTGTATAATAGCACGTGCTTACTGTGCTATTTGTACTGAGTAAGCCTCGTCTACTGTTTAGTCGTGTTATGCTAGCCTTTTTATTGGACTAAAGCACGGGAAGAAAGGTATTCAGCCAGGATGAACCGTAGACAAAAAAATAAATAAGGATGTTTTTCGCCGTTCAAATTAAGGCATAGACAATTCGATTTGCGAATAGACTATTACCAAGAACTATTCATTACCAACGTTAATGTTTAAATCATCTTATTTCTAATGAATAAAGCCATTCATGTTTAGAATTAAATCGATTTGCTTGCAGAATGTTTATTTCCATTTCGCATAGACTGAATGAATGAATTTCGTTTGCCTATGCAGAAATAAAATTGTGCATGTTTTGACAATTTTATATTATCGTATTACACATAGCAACGTTTTGTGTTATTTTGTGTTCAATTTTACATATTAAAGATTTATTGGGTTTGTACAAACATTTGCATGTAGGTATTGGATTGTGGGTGTTAATGTAAGCTTGCAATGACGTCGATTCTTTGAATTGTAAAGACATATTTCGATTAGTATAATTGTCATGTGTTTTCAATAACATTTATTTTACTGGGAAACTGGTCGTTATTTCAAAGACAAAGACAAAAATTATTTCAAAAGTCAGAATATTCTTAATTCAAATAGACTTTCACAAGCACTTTTGAATCGTCATTTTTAAACTACTGCCGCTCCGAAACGTGTTTTTTGGCCTCCCTATTGAAAAAAGTTTTTGTTTAAAAAATAATGTACCAATCGTGAAATCTGATTTCCTTTGCATGTGACCTAAAAAAATAATCAACAGCGGCATCGCATTACAGTTTTCGCGAAAAACAGCAATAGTGATCATCAAAAAATTCAAGTTCAAGACATGATGACTCGACGGTATTATCTAGGCATTAAAGGTACAATAATCTTGTGTATTATCGATTGACGCACAAGAGAATACATTTTTAAGATAACACACAGATGGCCATGATTGGGTCTATCGTTGTTTACAACTTTCTAGCGACGTTGAGGCTATTTCGCTCCAACAAAAGAATAACATACATACGTAACCTCACGCCTGTGTTCCCTGAAGAGACAGACGTGAATTTCTGCCCCCATATTTCACCAAGTAGGTATCATTTCCACGTAATAGGGGGCGAGCCTATTGCTGTTTTTCGGGCAAATTTCCAGACTTCTACTGACAATTTCGTAATGAAAAAACCCAACATACTTAAGCCGTGAGATCATGCGGGAGTAAACAAAGAAAATGAATTCATTATAGTAGTTCACGAAAGCTTGGTGTATCTTAATGTCGGAAAATCCATTCCTTACAATATTGCTTAATGACTGGAATACAAATTCTATGTATTTAAGACTAGTGAAATACTGACGTAGTGAGTTTTAAAGATATGAACTAAGACTAACAAGTTTTATATTGTTATGTAACAAATAGGATCTTTTATGTAGCTTTGTTAAAAAGAAGATAGCGAAATAATATCTTAAGAGGTTTACTAAAGTAATTATAAAGTAATTATACTTTTCTCCGAACTCTAAGCTGAGATAAATTCAGATAAAACATTAATTAAATTGATCTCCGATCCGCTGTAACGAAATCATACTGGCAACAAGATTAATCGCTATCTGGATAATATTCATCTGATAAATACCCTCATATTCTTTATCATTAATGTCCAAAGGTCGGGCTACAAACGATTTACAGAGCTATATGCATCTTAGCAAATTTTTGTTTAGAACTTCCAACGTCAACTATACAAGATGTTTCTATAGATATTTTTCGTTAATTAAAGAGTTCTTAGGAATTTCTTAGGCATGAAATCCCTCTACCCCTCTAGGCCATCGTGGTAGACTAATTCTATCGTTAAAAACCAGCCTACTATCGTCATAATCAACAAAAATTATTTAGATGTGTTGAAGCTTCTAACGCTAGAGACCCTGAAAAATTCTTTTACACCCTCTAGAAGAGCAATAAGCCATTCAGCGATTTAAGCTGTTTTTCCCTAAACAAGTTCCTTTCTACTCAGCAGTAAAGCGCTTACTCGTGTTATCCTTAAGGCGTATGCTAATCAGCTGCACCGTGACGAAACTAGCGAGGATTTTTAAAGCATATAAAATTCAAACGGTCGGGCTGAGCATAGGTAGGGCATGAGTATACGCGTCTCATTAATAACGGTTCACGAATATATTGGAAGTTTTTACGTCCAAGTAGGCTGAACTAGCGGAGGTAGTTGTAAATAAGTCGAATATTTGCGCAGGCAGCGCCTCTGCCGGATGCGAGGGGAACTGGCGTTACTGAATGAAATGATCGAACATTCGAGAGTATTTAAATTTCCGTGTGGCCAGCTTTTCATGAGATTTTTAAAAAGCAACATTATAATGATTTATTTATCTGTATTTAATTTTTGTTAAGAATCTAGTTTTCTTAAAGTTTTATTGATTTTCTTGTAGTATCATTTATATGACAAGTAATGATAGAAATTCATTCTCAAATAGTTGCCTATGTTATAGTAAGGAGGTATTAGTCCATTTACTGAATTACATGAAGGTACCAGTCGTGTAAAATTAAGACGTTATCACACCCGACAGTTCACCTCTCCAATATTTAAATTTAGCCCGCACTTTATCTTACAAAACACGAATGCACTTATCAACAAATGCAAAGGTTTCCAATCGCACAGTTTAAAGTACTTTCGAGTGTTTCTGCTGAATCGCTAAGTATCGACACCGTTGCTCCGACGAAATATGCCTCCTATAGCAGGATAATTAGGACAAGAATGTATCCGTATAGAAATTTATATGTTACGTGATATTATCTTGTTTTCGAACTATATCAAACGTATCTTTTAGTATAAATTAGGTGGTGTTTTGTATGCGTGTTGCGTTTCGGGTCGACGGTCTTTTGTCGCCGTCTATCGCGCCCTAGCGGGTTCAACTTACATCTACATAGGTGACACGCTGCTCTACCCCCCTAACTTTGGCTTCTTATCATAAATAATATTAGACTAGAAATTAAAAATTTGATTGCAAATTAATGTCTAGCATGATAGATAACAACTAGTATGGAAGTGTAGCAGGAAATTCCGAAAAGATCTTTGAAATTCAAAATTATTAAATTTTTGAGACTATTTCTTAGGATACTTAACTGTTTACTGGAGAAACGTGTAGGTTTAAAATGAAGCAAAATTTATTGAATCTATAAATGATCAAATTCTTTCGTATTCAAATTTTATTTGCTACACTGATCATCACTTGAAAAGAACGGGCAAGAAATCAGTGCTCCTTTTTTACAAAAGCTAGCTTAAAAAATCACTACATTTATCGAATCAACCCACCGAATCAATATTCGAACGCATCTTCGTCGCGAAGGACGCGTAGCCTAATCGAAATGCTTTTCCGCTGTGGAGAAAGCAGGTGAGTGCTGCCCATTTTCGGAGGGCCATTGACAGATCGTGGTAACGGTGAAAATGAATTCCGAAGGATACTGGCTGGCGGGCCCGTATAAGTGTCTATGGTTCGTGTTTTATAGGAGCCGTAGTGACCGTACTGACTACTGGATGTTGTAAGTCTAGTATCGATTAGAATCGATAGAATTTTAAAATTGATTATTTTTTTGACACATTTAAAGGTGAAATTTTGTCTCTTTACGGTGTTACGTATCCAGACTGCGGAACGAGTGTCTTTTTGTTCTATTTTGACATTGAGGCAAATGTCTTCAAGATTACATTTAACGTGTCTGGGTGTGTATTATCAAGTTTCTGGAAAAAACCGTCTCATGTTCTCTTCTTGCAATCAGGGCTAACTATTCATTTGTTTTCTGGATAAATAAGGTGGTACCGTTAGAAAAATACCAAAAGATTACTCATCTCCTTATCACATCGTCCAAATTTGTTCATTGCAACAATTGCGGCCGGAAGTCCACCTCTAATGCTTATCTCACACGCCTTTCGCAGACACACTAATCGGTCATATGTTTCGACAAATTAAAGTTTGTGGTGACATATTTTTTTACTCTCTTAACACGAGCGCGATTGCTTAGAGGTTTACTTTCGGATTTAAAACAATTAAAATTAATAGTGGCAAATAACAACTCTGGGAAACTCATTTTTTTGAGAATTTAATAAAGTTTGACGAATAATTGAGTTCGCATCAAACAATTGCTTGTCTATTTAAATTCTACTAAATATACGAGTCTAGCGAAATGGACTAAGGCTTAACTTCAAAGAGCCTCTAGTTTAGTAGGATGAATATAACTATGTTAAAATTTTCAAAGAATCTTCAATAATATTCTAAGTAATTTCCAATTCTAATCAGATACAAACAGTACAGACCTTGTTAGATGTATCGTCTATGAGTCGGCCTCAAGATGTGTGGACACAAGTGCGCGGCCACACAATAAGATGCGAGCTCCCTTACTCTCCGCTCTGGAGATGCGGCTGAGCAAACTGAATTCCGAGCCGATTGTCTTAATGACGGTTTAATGACGCGTTTTCTAGCTATGTTTGCCAGAAACATTGTGTAACCGTGGAGATTATGGCCGGTGTTTTTGGGTTAAGTGCCGGTGAGAATTAATTCTTTGACAAAATTAAATTCTATTGTCAGTAATGGCATTTGAAATACGATCTTTTCATACAGTTTGTATCTAATATAAAAGACCGAGTCGTGTATATCTACTTGATACTCTACTTAGAAAGTCTACAGTTACATTCAGGTATAGTTATAATTATGGAATGTTAAATTCAAAATATTTTTGATTTAGATTTTTGTCCGTGTTTAGTTATTAGTTAGGATGTAACAAAAATAAATAATACCACTTCATTGTCATCTAAAACATTTGTTTAAACAAAATTAAAATGTAATGTGTATTACCTTACGTGTCCTATTTACTAAAAAATCTATACATTCAGAAAATCCTAAAAAAATTGCCACTTTACTGAAAATCTTTAAATCAAAGATATGATAGATTAATCTGATTTGAAACACTGCAGTATGATTGTGCCAAGCGATGGTGTCACCAGTTATTCCCCTTTATAGATAAGCATTTGATCGGATGATTTAGAATTTTCATTAAAAATACTTACTCATGTGAACTGTTTTGAATAAATTTAAGGCAATTTAATGCATTTAACAAAAATATAAGAAAGGTTAGAGACAAAAGTAGCTTTCTTTATTTAATAGCCTACAAATTAACATTTATCTAAGTTAAAATATTCTAAGCCAATATGTGGATACGCCACTTTTGCATTCTACACTTTGCATTTGCAAGGTGCTAAGGAATTTGCTGTTGGAGAGCCATAAAGTACATATCAGTAAAATACAACAGTTATAAATATTTAGTAGCCAATTCAAATTAGGAATCTATCTAGTGTCTAGACAACATAAAATGATTCGATAATTTAGGCAATTTTGTTGCAACCGAAATAAAAAACCTTAATATCCTGCGAAGTAAATTGAAAACCCCATCAACAATGATCCTTTCAGTCTATAAGCTTATTCATTGCATGCTTGTTAGAATTGAATTCAGATCATGAATAAATAAATATATCCAATTAAGAAAATCTAGTAGATGCAAATAAGTATTCTCTGAAAGCGAACGAAAAACCTACACGTGTAATGATAAGGAATGGTATTTAAACTATAAACATTAACCAAGGCTTTTTCTTGACTATTTTACATGAAGAATTCTCGCATACCGGATGGCGGGTCGTAAATATTATCAAGCGCGGTAATATAAAATGAGGGTAGTTGCGCGGCGTCGGGTGGCGCGCGTGCGAGCAGCCGTCAGTCGTCCGGTTACAGTCGTTACGTGCACACGTCTCGTTTCGTATCACATGGGCTATGGCATTCGGAATTTGAAACTGCATGATCAGCTGGCCAGTACTATGACCTTATGCATGTTGATAGCTAAAGGCTATACTTGATTAAATTTCTGTCTCTATTAGATGGTCAGACCACCTTGCCTTGTTTAACTCCGGATAATATTTGTTTAGCTTTACGTCTGTGTTTAAGAAAAGCAATTTTACCATATAAATGAGAACATCCTGACCCCACAAAGATACACAATCATAAAGTAGACATTATCATAAAGTATACTAAAATAAGATACATAATAAATTATGTGATGCGATGGTGTCTCTCCGCCCCTTAACCTTTGCGGCACTGCTATAACCTCACTATAAACAAAAAACACTTCAGCCGATACATAAGACCTTCATTCAAAGATAACGCATGGCCTTCTAGAAACTTCACATATGCCCTTTTGAGATCAGGAAGCTCCAGGATCTGAATGAGAGGGGTGGTACTTACGTTTAGTAGCCGGAGGTTCGGCCGCGGGGGGCGCGGGGGCGCTGGCAGCTCCTTGCATGGCCCGCGACGTGCGACCGCGGCGGCGCCTGAATATAAGAAATACATGATTTTCATATAAAAATACTGATAAGGTATTCTTTTATTATTGATGTATGAGAATCCCATCGATACAAATAGTAGTGGCGGAAGTAGAAGCCCAGTTTGCCTTACAACATTCCGAATAATCATCTTTAAATCTTTATTTAACAAAAGTGATTTGAATGAAAATGTCCTGATCCCACGATAAACAATTATAAACTTGTGCTTCTATTAAAGAACCGACACTGATAAACAGTATTCAGTCATTAAACATATACATAGGTCTCTAATAGTACATATTCAGTCATTTAACATACCGCCCTTTGAAATCATTCACGACGAAGACACCATTTTTAATCCTACCATGACATTCCAATAAAAACCTTCCAAATTCAAAATTCGTTCGAAATATAAAAAATGTACCAAGTTAAGCGGCATTACCATTCGTAAGTGTAAAAGTGCACAATTATCGAGCAAAGAGGTTTGTAACAAAGGCACTTGAGTCACATTTCGTCACGTTATCGCCCGCCGCTTCCTGCTACCGCTACATCATTGATCGAGAAATGAGGGTACGTAATCTATGTACTATCGGCTGTGTGGTGAGTACGCCACGAGTACTGGGAGAGACTTTCCAGTAAAGCTAAAGTCAAATCATCTTTATTCAAGCAGACTTTTACAAGTGCTTCTGAATTCGTTACTGTTACATATTCTTTCAAAACTAAAAAGTAGTACTATTGAAAAGTAGTACTATTTCACTGATGAAGAGTTTTTGTGGGTGTTAGAAATAAATTAGGAATATATTAATAATCATTTGTGTTAGGTTTTCTAGATAGGATAATCTATAAATATATACTAGATATGATGAATTTAAATAGATTATTAGGTATTAGAACTATTTCTTCATGATTTCACAAAATTGCATGAAATATTTTGCTTTAAATAATATCACGAGGAAGACGCGTGCTCTGCTAGGGTAAACATATTTTCTAGCGACAAAACCAATACCATATTTATCTATTCATCTGAAACTATTTAATTCAAACTGATTTATTTCTACAAAATAATTAAATTTACACAAGGGTATCAAATAAATGCTATAAAAAATAGAAACATATGTCAAGACATAGCGACAAACCAATATAACATTAAACTATTGAAATGAAACTACATAACTTCGACAGATATATTTCTACAAAAGAACAGAAAATTCTGTTTATAAATAGTTAACTATTGAGATAAAATTACATAACTAAAGACCGATTTATGTCTACAAAAGAACAGAAAATTCAGTTTTAAAATAATGTTATAAATAAAATGAAATAAAAATCCATTTAATAAAGACGTATACGGCCCCTACGCAGCGGCAGACGAGCGCTCGCCGTCGACCCATTACGGTGGACAATGCGTGCTAATAACCTGCGCGGTGGTATGTGCCACAGGTACCCACTGCGCATGCGCCAACCTCTTACGTACTCGACGCGCGCTATTTGCTATATACCTGTTCTGAATGGATCTTTGGGCGCGTAATGGAGTAATCTCCTACTTGGTTGTAAGCGCAATTTTGTATGTACAGTGTAAGCTCCATATACGTCACTCGATTTAACAACAAACTCCCTAAAAAGTCGAAGTCACTCGGCTTTGATTGGTTTAGCTCGCCTTCCATACAATGATTATCTTCTGTATATTTAACGACAACTCTATAACGCCATATATTGCACAGTCCCTTCAGTGCCGGTATATAGAGTTTAAACTGTATAATTATATATACTCAGCCTATCGACGTCCACTGCTGAACGTAGGCCTCCCTAAAAAAGCGTTTTTTTATGTCGAGCATTTTCTTGGGTAATACATTGTCAATTTCATCCCTCGTCATAATGTCCCACTGCTTGGCACAGGCCTCTTCTAATACCGAGAGGGTTTATGTCTTAATCCACCACGCTGGCCTAAGTCAAATCCAAAATTGTCTTTATTGAAACAGACTCCTACTAGTTCTATTGAGTCGTCAATTTTAAACTATTCGCTTCGGAAATGGTAATTGCTGTGCAGAATGAACGACAAGAAACTCCCGCAGCAACACGAAATGTCATTTTTTTTAAATAATAAATTAAAAATTTAATTACATTTTTGTAAGTTTTAACAACGTCCGATATAAAGTTAATATGTATTTTTTTATACATTGTAATATTTTTTAACATTTTCCTATTTTAGAAACTATAGCTTGAAGTAATATAATTGAAATCGATTCCCACAGTACAAAGGAGGCCGCGTATTATCGAAGCTCGAGATAAGTGATATTATATTACTGCACTTCTATGTAAACTGTAATCCTGGTTACAAAGGAGCCGCCGAGAGTCGCCTTACGCCTTTGTTTGCTTCGTGAAAAACAGTAACTCGATTATGGGAAATTGCACTTTGCAAGTCGTGATGGATTCGAGGCTTAGGCAGTGGAGACTAGACGGTCGCAAGTTCAAACCCCAGGCACACACCTCTGGTTTTTTTATTTGTGTATTCACGAAATTTTTGTCCTTTAACGTAACGAAAACATCGTATTGAAACTTGCGCACCTAAAAGTTTGTAGGATTTTTTTTAAGTGTGTAGTCCGGCACTAGGCCAGCGTGTTGGACTAAGGCAGAAGACTAAGGTGGGACGTAGGTATATAGGCTAAAGGTGACATTTTGTTTTATTTATAGATTTAAGTGAATGTAGCGTTGATCCCGTTATTTCAAGGGTGGCGTCTGTACAGAGGGGCGGTACATCCCGAGATTTGAACCAATGACGTTGCAGTAGGTATTGGAGGATTACAGCTATACTCCATAGAGATTTGGTTAAAATCTACATCCAATATGACGGATATTTTCTGGTAAAATTCATTTCTTTTTACGAAAGGAAAGTACCTTAATCTCCCTGTTCGGTACCTCGGGGGAGCCCGAAAAGAGTATGTGGGGGTCATATAATTCCTGATACTTCGAGAAGTATCCTACACGCTGACTAATTAAGGGTTAAATAGGGGATACTTAAATGGGATACCCACATCCCACACCCCATTAGGCAGGGATATACGTGTGTAACCAAGCGCTGAAACACACCCACAAACGCATAAATCTGAACGCGTTATCACGAACTTATTCGTTATCACGAGACGTGATGAAGCCTCAGATTGGCCAACTGAGATCAAGTGTTCTAATCGACAACGTAACTTTAGCTGGAACTATATCGCTTCTAAGAATTCTCGTTGCCGCGCTTTCTATTGGGCAATAATGTCGGAATGGGAGGAATTCGTTCCACTATTCACAATTTGTTTCGAGTCTGGGTTGAACCTCCTCGTAGTGTCCTTATTTTCGAACATCTAACAAAAAAATATCTAGATATTAGCAGATCAATCAATTTTTTTTCTGCATGAAACGAAACACTTCTATACAAGGTAGTGTTTTTTTTCAAAATCATTTATCATGACTTAGTAAAAAATCGGAAGGAATTTTGTAAAAAAAGTAATTTCCGTAATATCTGGTACCTACGAAATGTTTGTCTTTTCAACCAATATTTATAGTCGGTCTATTCATTTTTAAACATAAAAGCTATGGTATTTTAGGTAACCTGTCATATTTAACTAGTAAATTGATGATAGTATTCGGCATTATATTAATTATTCCTACGATTGGACTGTATTGTATTTGCAATTTCCCTGAGTTGCTGTTTTTTATTTCTCTATGTTAATGCGCAAATGAGAATTTATTTATATGCGTATGTATGCAAGTTTACATGCGATTTTGTACGCGAAACATGAAAATTTCAAATAAATATTTTTCTCCTTTTTTCAAAGTTCTTGATTGCTGCCGTTCCCATTGGTTGTAGCGTTATGGTTTATAATCTAAAGCCCTTTTTAGTAAAATGACTACCTATTTAACAAGAAAATGATTTTTTACCCCAACAAACCAGAAAACAGATACTAGCTTAATATCAGTAGATATGGATTTAATGCCTACAGTGAGCATAGTAGTCATAATTGTTACTATATCTGAATCCGTGACAAAGTAGTATTGATATATTGTTAAGTGTCTGACGCAATTGCGTCATAATATATTTTAGTTGCAATTTTTAGGATTAGTTTATTTTAAGAATTTCTAAAATATTCTAGGATTCCTAGAGAATGCAAAAAGCCTCCTCATATTGTATAGGTACAGATGTGCTATACTATTTAGATTTTAATTGGGAAAAAAATATGTTTTGGAATATTTTACCTTTTTCCCCCTGTAGTAGGTATCTACAATGAACATCTTTCGTTTTTTTTTTTATAGCAAAGACAAATTAACAAGAAGGATATATCATTAAGCGGTCGCTATTTTATTGTCTCTGTAATTACTTTTTTGAAGCTTTCAGAAGGTTATCTGTATTAAAAATATTGCGAAAGAAACTGAAATATAAGTGAATAATTCACAGGCAACACACCTAAGTCGGCAGGTACCTAGAAGGGAATTATGATTCATCCAAGGAGGTTAAAAGGGTAGAAATTTCTTGAAACCTCTTTTGTTTGTCACAGGGTTACCCACTGGGTCCCTTATTACTGTGTAATGCAGTTTTCGCATGGTTTTAGTGGACACGTAAACACAATCGTTCATTTGCGTCATACATTCATGTCGTGTTAGCAATTTTATAGGTGATATTTGTTTCTTATCAAGCAAAAATTCTTCGTTATGGATAACGAAGCATATCAATATTATGATTTAATAAAAGAGCACTATTTTTTCCAGTATCCATGAATAAATTTCATTATATCATATTTATACTTATCATCATTTTTTCGGATAGAGTGCTATGGAAGTCTTTTGGGGAGGCCTGTGCCGTCTTTCAGGTGATGATGATTATAGTGATGATACCTTTTTTTTTAGAGGTTTTTTCTAAGCGTTATTTTTACAAGCATCTCATTATAAAGGTATTACTGTGTGTCACTACGGGAGAAATAAGTATAAAAAAGATGGTCCTTGGAAATTGCTTTAAGTGTAGAATTAGGTTTACTTAGATCTTTGTATCTGTTCCAAATAAAATATATAATAATCTATGTATCTGTGCGTGTGCAAGTAATAATAGGTTTTCTCAAGTACCATATCGCGATCAAGCACTTGAGATACAGACATTACTAGATTATGGACGTCTCAGTGAAGATGAGATTTTTTTATCTAAAGAGATATAAAACCTCGTTATATACTCATAACTTGATAAGAGTGTAGTTTAAGAAAAAAAACTCTTCGATCTATGATAAAATTATAACGGACAAAGATTCAAATTTTGTATTTAGAACATGATTAAAGGGACTGTACTAATCCACTGATCTTTTTGGCTTTTTATAACAGCTCAAATCATAAACGCCAGACAGTTTTATTTTCTCTTTTTTTATTTTAATTAACGCAATATAGATATAACCGCGGCCAATAATTGAGAAAATTTGAATAAATTACAGAAAAAATGTGGTGTCCTTTGTTCTGTTTATTGTTTCGCAGCATCATTTTCCTATACAATCTTTATTTAATTGGCATCGTCAGTTTTTTACTATAATTTAGGATACGGCCACAAGTTACGTACCTAATGTGACATGTGACACGTATACAGTATTTTATTATAAAATTTTCTCATTTACGCGATTACGTAGTTTCAGCACGCGCCCGCTAGATAAATGTTATTTGGGTAAAAAGTCGACTTGTACAACCGCTTCCATATTGGATGCCTTCTGTGATCTATGGTTTGAAGCTCGACGCTTGTGAACGCAGATTTTTTTTATTTAATGAAAAAATCTGCTGTTGTTGTATAAGCCAATTTTTATCAATGACGGCAATTAGATTGATGAATTTTAAGATTGATACAGAAAAAACTGCCCGTTTCTTTTTATACTTTCTATTTTCAAATTAATTATTAAATGGTTCATCGAGCGATCTAGGAATTGAATCCATTTTAACATTTTTATGTGCATTAATTCCTAAAATACTGCAAAAATATCACGAGCTGTAGAGAATTTTGAAATCATTTAAATAATAAACATTTATAGTTTTTTATACATTCATAATTAATTCTTAAACTAACCAAAAAATATCACGTAAAAATCATACAGGTTTACTTTTGTTACTCAGTCAAATTATTGCTATATTTTTTAAAGCTATGCTAAAAACTTCTGTGGTCGAACACTTCGGCGACTATAAAAAGATACAATCATATATTTTAATTTTTTTAATGCAAGCAATGGTAAACTCTTCAAATCAATTTAACGATTATATTTAAGCAATCGGAGCGCACGTTTTGCAGTTAAAAACTCTAATAAGATTCAATTTAAACCATTCCAATATGAATTCGACATTTTTCAATCTTGACGAAATTGTGAAAAAGGAATTATGAAATATATACTAAATCTTTTATATCTGCCTAATAAATCAATATATTATCGGTCACTACTATAACCTCCGACGGCCGCATTTTAAATCATGTCGTACCTACGGGAAGAATAAAATAAAATATTGATGCTCATTTAGTTCTTGGACAAAAAATGTGCGAATTTATGGTTCAGCTTTAAATTATTTTTACCTTTGAGAATTTTGCATTAGTCCTAAAGCGTTAAAGCAGCCCTTTTCTAGATATAATTTTCCTTGTAAAGCTATAAAAAAGGAACACTTAAAGCTTTGGTTGGAAAATATTTCACCAAAATCACTAAAAACCTCACATTTAGAAATTCACGTAATTATTTCATTTCTTGTCTATTAATAAAAAAGTTACATTAATAAGATTGGAATAATAAATTCAATGCAAAATAATAAAAAACGTTTCTTTAAACAATAAATATGATCGACGGATAGGCTTTCTAACGCCGACATCTTCCTGGGCCCTGGGGGTCAATAGACGACGAAACATTTGACTGTCGCGTCCAACACTGACTGGACACTAGAGGTACTCAAAAACAATGACGCTCTCCGCGATAATTTGCATTGTAATCTAATCGAAATTACACTTACCCAATGGTGGATAATATTCGCGATATCAGCCGGAGCCCTCAATATCAACAGTCCAATACCACAAACTGTCCAGTTAGTCACTGATCACCTTACAAATTACAATTTGAGCACAGATTTACAGTCTTATTGGGACACAGAAGGCACGGTTATTTTGTAAAAGCGCGCGTAGTAGTGTTGCACGCATCTCGCGCCAACGACAACCTCGCGCGGCGAGATGTCGTCTCGTTGTGATCGTGATGAGAGTACGCACTGTCGCTCTGCTCTCGGGGGAGCAGAAGATGGCCGTTGATTGGTCGAGAGCGGCGGCCGGGCGCGCGGGGAGAAGGAGAGAGCGCATCTCGTCGGGGCCGCGTGCGAGCGGGACGGCTAGCGCGCTTCGTTTCGTTTGCCCGCCGGAGTTCAGGTGGATCATTGTTTGAGAGCGTCGGTGATAATATGGAGATGCCGCGCGGAGTGGTTCCGTCTTTATCACATATTCAGCTTTATCTATCAGATTATAGCAATGATGGCGAATAATGTTATTTATTTTATTGCTGCCTACGGTAAATATTGTCGGATGTCAAAATCTAAACATATATTTTTCTTGATTAAAATCGGACATCTTCCAAATTACAATCTGTCATACATAATTACCGTCTGACCTTAACGGTATACACAATTATTTAAAAGCTTAGTGCTTTAACAAAATTGGTCAACTGATGCATTTTACTAGAATTCATCAACTAAAATGATCGAATTATTTGTCAAGCACCGGATTCCTAGAACAAAAATCGATTAAGATTCATTTAGAACACGTCAGTTTGAACAATAGGTGTGCGGTGTCATAATAATTTTCATAATCATTTGTAAATTACTTAGGTGGAAAAAACGCTTAAAGCGCGGGTGAAATATTGGCAACATTTGATGTAGGTAATAAGATTTCATAGAAAAGGAGGTTATTAAACCAATGACATTTTAGAATGTCGTTAAATCTTTTTTGTGATTACGTTTTGGTTTTTCTATGTTTATATGTTTAATTAACTTTGGCAAACAATAAAATATGAACATTACATGGTCACTTACGTCACTACATGAAAAGGGGTAGGTAGGGGATATTTCTTTTAGTAAGACAGAAATGTTTGAAGATGCGTGCTTATAACCTATTAATACTTAGTGATGCTATTAAGAATTCTACGAACTAATAACGATGCTCGACTCTGGATTTGAACCTAAATATACCAAACTGTATGCACCAAGACCCACAAGACATAGGTAGATAATTTTACTCTACATTAATTATTTACTTAAATTACAACGATTAACAAAACTTACAAATGCTGAAGTAACAAAAATAAAAGATACGAGTGTCGAGTATGCCTGTTTTTACGTAAAACGTTAAATTAATTTTGCTTTGTCATATAATATTATGGTATGTAATTATCATAATAAGTGTTAGGGCGAGAGAAAAAAGTCTTATTAGAGATTTTTAATTGGATCTGATTAGGAGAATTCCTAGAAAGCCTCTGGGCAGGTATTAAATAAATGAAAATACAGGAAAGTCATTTATTTTTGTATATTAGTATTGATATCGTTTAGATCGAGTCACTGGCGATTAACGATTATTATTATTTTCCAGAATCATGCCGGCTTGCTAAATGTTTTTTTTATTAGTGTGGTTAGGACTATGTATGTGACTGTTGGGTGTATTTATTTATTTTATTATATCCTTAAGCTGATACACAGGGAATTAAATTAACCTTTGGTTTTTGTTCACAAGTGCATGGTGCGGTCCTCAAATCACGGTTTTGATACTCGTATCGGGCCAAAGTCTATTGATTGATTTTTTTTGATAACGCAATCGATTAAAGACATTATCTCGGCTTTTGGAATTTGAACCTACGCTGGTACTATTTTTTTTATATCATGTTGTACTTATTGCCATCTGGTAAATGTTCATTTGTATCTACTTTTATAAAATACGATATTTTTTAATTTAGATTTTTATTTTTTACGCATAGCACATCACTATGTTTCTAAAATAACGAATATGGAATGGCGCGAAACCGATGTGTGGCCAGTATATTTACTTTTTTAATAGTAAGCTTCAGTGGGTAATAGGGAAATATTACAAAAAACAACCATAGAAATACGTAAATCAAATTTTGTGCTTCCAAACGAAAGGCAAAGCATTTTGGTTTTAGGTAATTATTGTGGAACTTTACAATTCAATATTAATGTCATGTGTTTATTTACGTAATTTTACCAGAAGTTGTTACTTGACTGGTAGCTTAGAAATATATAAATAGAAAAGGAAATTGTATACAAATTCGATTACCGAAATAATACACCGCGTGTTAGTATTTTGGTCGCTAGATGGTGCCGCTGAGACCGTATTCCCCTTTCGCCCGAAAAAGTAACGGCTATTTTTTTTAAAGAAACTCTCACAAAAAATATAATCAATATCTTGGACCTATGATTATGTTGCCTTTGCCGAATAAATTAATTTTGATAAAAAGAGGTCGATCAAATTTATTTGACCAAAAAGTAATTAATATAGAAATTTTCCTCACATTATTTTTTTATTTTTCAAAATAAGAAAACGAAAGTAGATAAATCATAATTTTATCATTATGCGCACGATAGTGATGAATAGCTCAGCTTATCGCGCAGGATTACAAGAAAACGTATTTATAGCTTTGTTTATCTGTTTATTTAATCTTTTCTTAATCACCGTACTCGTCGCAGCGTGATCGAATGCGGGTATCTTTTTAAATCTCCAAATCGAAGGAGATCTTATAACGATTGGTGTTCTCTTTGTTCTATACACATACATACTTACAGTTAATTGTTTATCCTGTCAGTGTCATGATGCCCTAGTATTTGCTGTGCCAGGATATTATTATAAAAGGAATTAAATGTAGTTCGAACAGTGTTTTTGGAATTTTACTTATGAAATAGAAAAGACGTGTAGCCTTGAGGTTTAGGTGGGCGGTCGAGTTAAAAATCTTGGAGATCTTGGTTTTCGAAGATATGTGTTTAGTCATAATGAATTATCACGTCTTTTAACGGCGAAGAACACTTTAAAAAAAATCTTTGGAATTTCTTGGATGTTAGTCCGTCAGCCCGCACTACACCAGCATGTTGGGACTTTACCTTAAAGCCTATTAGATGTTGAGCAGGCCCGTGCCCAACAGTGGGACGTACCTATATTGGCTGATAATGACAGGAAAAGTAGCAGTACGAAGTCTGGTAATATGCCCAAAAAAACGGGTAAAATCTTGACCCCTACCACGTGGGACCCAAAATAATTGTAAAATATATTATAGCACGTGAAGTCCCGTTTAAATTTGTTAATACCCCATCTTTCGAAATATCTCAAAAACTCCTATACAGCGAATAATTGTCCAATATCCGGTCAACAAGGACCATAAGTACGACGATCGCCGAACATCTCGGTGCGTGACCCCGCGCAATCGGTCAACCGGCTTGTACAAACATATGCCCTTCGATCTGTCAACACGTGGCCGACGTCTCCGAGGATTTGTGTGCCCTTGTATCTATGTTTGCATTGAGCTGTACAATATATACGTTCGCCGTAGAGGTGAAGGGTTCGAGTTGATACTTATGGTTTATGGTTGGATCTAAAAAGGTCAGCTTCTTCGTTCATTGTCTTTTAAAAAGTTCCGTTGTTTTAATGAGATGCTTGAGCATAAAAATGCGAAAGATGTTTCTATTTTTCAGGAGTTCTCGTCATTAAAATTTTAGGTTTCATCATCATCAGCTCATATGCGTCTCACTGTTGGTTTAGTGCGGGTTGCCAGATTACATGCTTTAGAAATTTCTATGAACTTTTAGGTGTGCAGATATCCTTACAATGTTTTTCTTCACCCCTTAAGATTGTGATAATTCATTATGAATACACACATAACTACGAAAAGTCAGAGGTGTGTGCTTGAGATTTGAAACAGCGACCTCCGAGATTCTCGACCGTGCGCCTCAACTTTGAGGCTATCGCTAATTTCTTTCAGCTTTCGGTTTTACTTAAAATGGAATAAATAACTTTGTCTAACTAGCTTTTGTCCTCTGATTCATTTTTGAGTTCTAACTCACATCTTTGAAGCATGGTAACGACATCATAGCTGTCATAAAAAGCAAAAATATAAATTATGGCCGATACCATAAGCAACGTTAATTTCCAGACAAAACAAGAAGGTCGGCATTAAAAAGTATTCAATCAACAATTGTAAACAAAGAGTCTCAATATCGTTGTGACATTAATTGATATGAGATAACGTAGATGTTTTATCGAACATATTGTTTTTTAGAAATCCAAGGTATTTCCATTTAATCTATTGGAACACATTAATTATTATCTTTTCAGAGCAGAGAAGGACATACAAGTAAGTAGTTATTTTCCGTGACTGCCTTCATAAGTAAAAACTGGATAAAAGTCACACCAACATACAACAAGAGACTGCATATTTTCTTTATATCCGATAGTTGTTATTAGTCTTAACTAGTTTATTTTTTTATGACGTCAACCTATATTCCTATAGTATGAGATAATAAAGGACAGTGAAATTACGTAATTGTTTTGGTCACTAAAATAATTTTAATCATTTATTGTTAATTAATTTTTGCTCTATTTTGTTTGTTTTGGGAAATTTAGTTACAAATACGTAACAATTGCGTAATTGTGTTGATCATCAATAATAAAATAGGTTAACGTATATGAATAATTTCGGCGGTATCTTGTTTTGACACTGCGGTGAATCATGGCGGAAGTTGACATGTTCGAAATAGTATTGTTAGATAGAAAAACAAGTGAATGTTTATGTATTATGAGATTGGTGTTGGATCAATTATTTGAAAAACCAATAAAGGTTTCGGTTTTGAAATTGGTCAAATATATGCATTACGTATGTGAATTGACAACCTTTTTTCAATGTACGCAGGAAAATACATACTTCAAGAATTTTGTCGGGTCCTAACAAAGATTTTCAAGACCATCATTCTAAATTCGAATAATGTATTTTTTAAACTATTTCTTTCACCTTTCATATTAAGAGATTCATATAGAAAAGAGTTTGAATATTGTTGTCTATGGTACAAGGATAAAATGTAAAATGCTAAAGGACGACGATTCACGACGTATTAGAGCACTAACGGTATTGAAGTCATAGGAAACGATATCAGATATGACGGCACTCCGCAAACACTGGAGGTGACCCTTATCTTACCGAGTAACTATTACCTTATTGTACTGTTTGTGTTAGTTTATTTTACTAATAGTTTCAAACGATTTCAATTCGATTTTTATCGCTGTTTTTTATGTATAAGGATTGGGTTTGATAGTTTATATTTACACAGATTAAAACGTTTAGGTATGTAACTTATAGTTTATTTTATATTCTCCATGTCTCTTTAAGGTAGGGTTTGTATTGCATGGTAATTTTCGACAGTTATTTACAAAGTCGGCTGGTTCGATTAATTGAAGGCAAGTCTGTAACAGATTTTTCGCTCATTTTCAGACTTATTACTATTGACAATATCTAAATGAATAGCTTGCCAACATAACTCGAGATATCTCGAGTTCCTAGGTCCGATTTCCGTGGTAGGTATGTACTTATTATTGGATTTGTATCGTATTATTGCGTCAAACACAAGTTCAAAGGTCAATGTTACGAATTACTGTCAGATTTTTTGGAATCGTCAGATAATACATTTTTCTATAAAAATATTCTTGGTAACCATAAACGCATTTATATTTAAATAATTGATTCGTATCTAGGTTTTAACAACCACTGCACGATTTATAAACAAACCAAATTGCAATTTTGAAGCTTATTACCCATAAAAAGTGGATATTTTCGTGATTAAAAGTACTCATGCCCTTTCCCAACTTCCTATCTATTTTCATACGAAAAATAATTTACAGCTGCCCAGCGGTCCAGCCAATTTTTATAGAAAAGTATTTGGAAGCTTTGAGAATAAGGATCTAGTTTTTATTCTAGAGTCTAGACTGTGCTTCGATTGAAGTGACATTGTTGCCTCAAAAAAAAACTGGCTTTAATCTTAAAATAATATTCTTCTCTTTTACATACACAAAACGGACGTTAATGGTAATGACCACATACCATAAACTCGTTTGATCATTCTACCGATGGTGTAAATATATTATCGTCACCAGTCCGTGTACGTCCGATTGGTGTCCTCAGGACTTCTTTAGAATTGAGGTAGGTTTAGCCTAAGTCCAATAGCCTAGTACGTGTTAGACTACACACCTAAGAAATTCCTAAGAATTTTAGGCTAGCAGGTTTCACAATATTTTCACCTTCAATATATCATCCGGATAAAAACATAAATATATATGATTGTTTCGAACATATTCGACTATCTATTGTTATGTTATGAGCGGTTCTAGTCTATATTTTGTAAACTAATCGCCCGAACATCCCGGTATTTTTTCCGTTATGGACGCCATGTTTGTAAACTCCAAACGCGCCGAGTGAATGAATTTCGCGCCGTTTCCGCAATTTGGCGGGAGAACGCGCACAATAGATTAGACTGTCAAACATAAATATGGAAGTGAATTTGAATTTAGAATCGCTACGTACTCTTTTAGTTTTTTATTCGAATATTTTGTATTTTTTACTGTGTTAAGGAAATCCAGCAGAGTTCTATATGTTGTAATTGGGATTACCAAAAAAAAGGTGACACCCAAATATGAGGCATTTTGAAGGGTTTATTTGTGTGGTCACTTTAGGCAAAACTGTTTCTTTCATAAATGTCACCGCTTTGATAAATAAAGCTGAATAATCCTTGTAAAATTTTCCATGAACATACTTGTAGCGCAAGAGCCCGTGAACGCCAGACAACAGTCATTTTAATAAAGCTGAAAATTTGTCAGTACATGCTCCCAACACAGGTAAGAACGATGGCCAATTATGAAGTTTAGGTTGCAGTGGCTTTGGCAGGTACACGGTACTAAAGGTGTGAAAATACCGGCCTATTTTCGTCATTTTATAAAGGCTAATATTTTGATATTACCTTCAGAATATCATTAAAAATTACATTCTTCATTGACAGACACTTTCCATGGTGGAAACCCCTCGCCAGACACCCTTAAAGGTCAGTAAATTATGATTATAATTTCGTCATTTTAATAATGCTGATTTTTATACATATTACTTGGGTAATGATTATATGATGTTTCCTCAGTAGCCAGACACTTTTGATAGTTCTAACCCCTGCCAGACAAGCGTATAAGGTTGCTGTAAAAGCAAGCGCGAGGCAGGATATATGCACATGGGTGGATGCGAGTGAGATACGTCTGTATTATTTAGTATTTTGTACCCGTGTATATCAGCCAAAAATAATATTTTAGATATCTTGAAGTTTGTATAAGTATTTTAAGTCCGAAAATATACTATCATACTGCATGTTAGGATTCACTTTAATAATAAAATATCTTCAACGGAGAAATCATCCGTTAAAAGTGATTGGCACCATTATCGATAGTACCACCAAGAAGATTTTATTGAAATTAGTAGCATCATAGAAAAATATATTATTAATAATGGTCGTACTCATTTATTGATTTATTTATATGACTTATGTACTGATTCGTTGGAGAGAATATATGCAGATAATTCCATTGAAATACATAGTTGCTTTTTTTACTGAACACCACCTAAAAAAATAGATGAGAAGTTTTCTAAAGATATTAAATTCTTTACGGTCCAAAATAAAAAATACTAGCACCCAATTGACGAAACAGTACAGTAATATTTTGACAGTAAGATCGTATTTGAAGAATACATAGTAATAAACAATACATAGTTTGACATTAATTATGATGTAAACATAGTTTTAATTAATTAAGTTTCCCATCATGAATCTCTCCTTTTATTTAAGTTGCGCAACAGAATCCGCGACAATCGATAACTGATGTTAATCGATTAATCGCATGACAGCGATGTGTTTTTTCCCCGCACGCGGCGGTAACTGACACTGGCCGGCAGGAATGTGTTGAAAAAGTCAAGATTCAATTTCGCGCCAACGCTTCCGCCATGTTCGCGTGATGAAAATGATGTATTGTATTGGTCATACTGCTTTCATTCGCTTTCGTTAGATGTTCATCCACGACATTTTCTTCCTTAATTTCTACGTTGCTTAATTTCCTACATTTGTTGGTGTGGCGTACGATGTTGTTGTATGCGTAGATTTTGATAAAAGGTTAATAATTATCGGTTTATTGTAAATATTATAAATATATATTATAAATATTTGTGTTTATTATAAATTTCAGCTCGTCTGCCTGCTAAGGCATATAAAAAGAAAAAAAAATCAATCAATATACTTATTTGTGTTATAAACTCTACCTAAAAGAGATATGGTTTAAAATAATAAATTAAAGTTACCAGAATGTTTAAGATTTGAGCCCGCAAACGGCTGTTTTGTCACTACTGCGCGCCTAATTTTCAACATGATAACGAATTTTATAATAAACGTTAAAATTTATTGATTTTTATTTACTTTATATTGTTATGGCATGACTACCAATACCTCTAAATTTATGTAACATATTTAATGAAATATTAATTTTTGATTGAAACAATTGTGAGGATAAAAGTTACAAGTAATTAATTCCCGTTCGTATAGAGTCAATATTCCTATAATGATTCACGTTTAGATTCTCTCGATGTTTCCCGCAACTCCGAAAAACTTTGGACTTCATTTTTTCCCCGTATTACCACATTTGTTATGGTTGTAGCGTAATAATAATATTATTCTATAGTCGTTTATGATAAATGGACTTTTTAAAACAAGAATATTTTTTCAATTCGAACCAGTAGTTTGTGAGATTAGAATGTTCAATCAAAGAGACTCTTCAGCTTTATACAGATTATAGAAATTATGTAATCCTAATGTGTATTTTGAAGAGTCGGTAACTGCAGCGATTGGATTATTTTTCCGTGTCTGGCAAGCAATTTCCAAAATAACATATGACCTGTTTTGTGCCTATTTTATATGAAAACTATCAATAATATACCTTTTAATCATGCGGCATATATCCTATAAGTAATCTAGAGGACTTGATCTCAGCAGAAGGTGCAAATATGCATCCTTACCCTACACAAGTCAAGAGTAAGTGATATTTGAGATTGCCCTTCAATTAAAACTTTCGGGCAATGTAGTACTTTGTTAATTGCCTTATTTGCCAGTTCGAAGATGCTGTGACTACTATAGTGAGTATATTAATCTGTTTTACAACTAAGATTAAAAAGACTAGGCATTCAGCTTTAAGGGAATTCAACTCGAAATATAAGGAGTCTTTGACAAAACAAAATTTTCTATGCAAAGAGTATAGCTAAAAGTATTTATGGAAAAGAGTTGCGAGCTATTAGGATATGCGGCGTCTGCAGGACAATATGAATAAAAGTAGGCACATTGTTTGTATGTCACAGAGACTCGTGGTTATTTTCATACGTGCCGTCATCTGCGAGTTTTTGTGGCACAGAGAATTCTATTGTGCCCGTTTCTGCATAAAACCTTCTTTTTGTTTTTATTTTTCTAGCAAATTTGGGTAAACATCCGAAAAAGTCAAGTGGTTTATTAAAAGAAATTATGTCAAATGCCAAGATTTTATTTACTGTATTAATTTGGGTAAATTTAATGGTTGTAAAGGTAAATAATGTAAATAAAATATCTTGGGAATATTTCTGATCAATACAATTTCATTTTAATATCTGCCGAAGCAACTGTATTATTAACATGAATCATGGTGATTTTTATTAACTGCCGTGATAAAGAAATATTTAAAAGTGCATTACAAATCCTTTATACTCCTTAAACCAGTTATGGACATAGACAATTTCGTCAAAATTTGAATTTAGAACAACGTGACGGTTGAAATGACGTCAGATTACTCCCAATGTGGTTTCAAGGAAGTGTCCATACCAAACATTTTTCCGTTAAAACACCGATAGCATAGGCATCAATCTGTATTTGGCCACATTATTTGTCCGATCCGATATCGCCTCCTCTGGCTGTGGCGTGTCAATATTGTCAGAGCGGTCGTTGAACCGCGTTGCATCGCGCGCATGATCCGAATAACATAACAAAACTAATAAATATTTAAGAGCATTATAATTTATCCATTATGTGATGATACGACATTGTTTACGCGTATTATTTACATTATTCAGTGAGTAAATCATACGGACGGGCGGCTCGTGACATGTGTCGTCACTACACGAAAAGAAATTCACTTTTGATAAATCTATCAGCCCATATGCGTCCTACTGCTGGGCATATTCATCCCCTACCATTGAGAGGGTTTAGGCCATAGTCCACCACGCTGGCCTAGTGCGGGTTGGCGGACTACACACCCAAGAAATTCCTAAGGACTTTCTAGGTGTGCAGGCTTCATCTAATTAGTGATTTGATAAATGTAATTAGTTTTCTTTGTGCTTATTTATAGGATTAATAGAAAAATATTTCTAAGAAACGCTGGATAATAAAATCTAGCAACATAAAGAAATACTTTTGTATAGATATTTGCTTTGTACCAATTGTTTGTAATGTGATGTTTAATTAGACGATGTCGGTGTAAAACACATTTATCAATTGTATCAAGTTTTTGTCTTTGATTAATAGGTGCAAATCCACTTCTGTCTACCCCGTAAAGGAATACAAATACGACTTTATGTGATGTAAATAATGTACATTTTTGATTGTGCTGAACATATTTTGTAATAGTTAACGTTTGTTAAAAAGAGGTTTAAAACACATCTGAGAGATAGAGAGTTCCGTTATCCACTTAAAACGATTATACCAAAACCAATTCCACCAATGAATTTCAGTAAGATATGTTTACTGTTGATAAGGGATATGAAAAATAAGTATATTGACAATAAATTGTTTTTACAAGCTTTTATTGTTTTTATTTAATTTCATCCTTAAAGATTCAAAACACACTTTTGCGGTCATGTCATTTTTCTCAGCAAAAACTGCAAATTAAAAACTTGTGATAATTTCTTTTACGTCGCATAAATTTTACTACAAATAAAATCTCTGAATTTGCTCAAGCGATTTATTTAACGGCACAAATTGAATAATTCCATCGAAACAATATGGAGATAAATAAGATATGAGTTAAATAAATTTTTCCGTTGTTGCGAGACACTTGTGCTAACAAGAGGGGATGTTTGCTTCGAACTAAACATGTTTTGATTCATCTGTTACGTTGCTTGGCGTCATTAACCCCATGTAATTGCGGCTGGAGTGTGGCTACCTATTGTGTTCTTTATAATAACTACGTATTCGTCTGTGTTATATGCGCTTTTCTCGCACGTAGTTAGTACGACGCTGTAAATGTAAAAATAGAAGAAATAGAAGTCAAAAGATTTAGGTTTAAGGATGAAGAAAACTGGTTTTTCTTGGAATATTTGACATTGTTTTTAACCGACATCAAAAGAAGAAAGGGGTTCTCAATTCATCTGTTTTTTTTTTGTTAGTCACCCTAGATCTTTTGAGTTGTTGAACCGATTTTAATGATTATTTTTTTATTCGGAGGCCGATGCTTCTCGTGAGGCCCCATCTCAATTAAGTCCATTTATAATGAAATCCATGAGATAACCGTTAAAGTCATATCTTGCATCGTTAATTCTATGCAAATATTTTTGTTTCGTAATGTGCATGCTCGGTTTCTGAATATAGAAAAAAGATAGATGAACAGGGAAGGGAAAATAAAAAATAGGCATGTTTCATTTATTTCCCTTTATTTGCAAAGACTCAATATTTTTTATTAAACTTAAGACTTTTAAAAAATAGGATAATATTCTTACCTAAAAAGGACCAAAGAGTTCCATAGTATGTGTGTGGATCTTAAAGTCAAGTATTGAGATGTATATAGATTTATTTTTTTGTATAAAATCGGTGAATCACACCCAATTGAGTTAAGGTTGTCTCGACATCACGTTTAACGCATAAATAACATCTCCGGAGTTATTTATAAAGTTATAAACAGATCATTGTTGGTACTGGATTATCTTCGCAGATGGTTTTTCAAAAAACAAATTGTTATTCTTTGTTTTTTTCAGTTTTAAATCGATGCTAAGAGGTAATTCTTTTTCTTATTTTATTGAATTTTTACGTAGAACAAAGTGTGTTTTTTTCTTTACACTAAAATATCCTAATGAGGTTAAAAAAAATATTTTTTGTTTTGTTAATTATGTAAATACTGTGCATTCCATAATTGGTAATGTAATAATAATAAACAAATACACCCAACAGTCACACACATAGCTCTGACCCCACACTAGGTTACAAGACCTGTGTCGTGGGTATCAGAAACTACGAAATAATTTTCGGTCTCAGAGCACCAAGACCCGAAACAAATATTTGTGGATCACACAAACATTTGTCTCGGTGCGGGGATCGAACCCGCGGCCTCTCGTTTCGCAAGCTGGTGTCTAGCCAACTGCGCCACGGGGGCTGTCTGCTGTTCTCTGACTACTTTCAATAGTCGCTTGTTAGTTGTTAGCCTACTATGTATGGCAAATAGTAGGTTTTCGCCCGTATTTCTCCTTATTACTCCTCAATAAATAGCACGCAATTTGTACGTTCTCATGAGTGTATTGTTTACGTCAGTGTAAGTGACGTGAATTGTCGGTTTGGTAACCGCTGTTGCCCTCTCTTGCCTGTGGTCAATATATTTACTCAGCATACGATTACTCCTTAATTATTTGATTCGGTTTTGGGGTTTGAGACCGAAAAATCTCTCGTATTTTCTGATAGTAGACACTAGATAGTATAGTGTCTTCGTTTTGGGACAGAAGTATATATGCGGCTGTTAGGTGTTATTATTTTTTATCATTATCATCATCAGCTGAAGACATTCACTGCTGGACATAGACTTCCCCAAAGGTTAACAAAGTCTTCTGTCGGAAGCGGCCTGCATGCAGCTGTTATTTTACTTGTAATTTATAACAACTGTATTTAACAGTTTTTGGTTTGGTATAAACATAAATTTAACTAAACCACGTGCATAAAAATACACAGCTACATACGTATATGCTGCTTTTTATCCTTTATATTATAGTCGGTTAGACAGCAGCTGGTGAAACCGCAGCGGGCTCGATCCTGAAGAAAGACAATTATTTGATCAATCCAGAAATATGATTCAGGTCTGGGTGTTCAAGAGACCGTAAAGTCTCTCAGTTTCTGATGCAAGACTCGTATCTTAATGTAGGGTCAGAATTATGTATGATTTATTAACATATCTTCAGACAAATATAATCTTCAAAGCGTTTCCTTGCTTCCAAAACGGATGACTAACGGTAAATATACGTATTAAATAAAATATTTATTTACGCAATTTGTTAAATTAAGCAGCTGTTTTAAGACAAATATTATATACAGGGTGTATTTAGACCGTGATCGAAAACTGAGGCAGGTAATAGCGATAGTGATTACAAACCCCCTGGCATTAAAGAAAATCCCGACAAACAATAAAATTTTTGAGGTTTTCCATACAAACCACATACTTTTATCACCAATGGTTGTATGGAAAACGTCAAAATATTTATTTTTGGTCGCGATTTTTAATATCGCCACTGGGTTTATGATCATCTTCGCTATTACCTGCCTCCGTTTTCGATCACGGTCTAAATACACCCTGTATTTAATAAAATGTGAAATTAGTATGTTTTAATAGTGATTGTGTAAGATTGCTTGTAATCTATACTAATATTATAAAGCTGAAGAGTTTGTTTGTTTGTTTGTTTGAACGCTAGGATCTCAGGAACTACTGGTCCTATTTGAAAAATTCTTTCACTGTTAGATAGCTAAAAAAGCTAGTAATAAAATAAATCTAAATGTGGATGCAGAATAGCTTATCTGCCTGCCTCTTTGAGAGAGCATGTGAGGGAATTATTTGTTAGTACAAGTAAGTCTTTGCGTCTATACTACGTAATCATGGCTTCGAGGTTAAGGCGCGCGGTCTTGAATCTCGACGGTCGTAGGTTCGAACTATAGGCACACAGCTATGACTTTTGGAAGTTATGTGTGTCATGACGAATCATCACTTACTTTAACAGTAAAACATCGTGATGAAACCTGCACTGCAAAAGTTCATAAGAATCTTTTAGGTGTGTAGTTCGACAAACCACTTGGTAAGCGTGGTGGACCAAAGTCTATACCTCCTCACTTGTAGAGGAGGCCCGTGATCAGCAGCAGGACTAGTGATGATGATGAAATATAACAGTGAACAATATGATGATTCATTATTGACGCACTAAATTGAAACACATTTTTAAAGTATGATGTGTAATTATATAATCTTGTTATCTTACAACTGTTGAAAATTGATGTACAATAAATTTAATAAAAGTTTTATGATTATAAGATTGATGTTTGTATTTAAGCAGGATATCCTGCTATCTATCAGAGATAATTAAAATTTAAATAATATATAATCTACATCATCATGTTTGATTATAGTGATCAGTCGTAAAACGTCCAATGTTGGATATATGGCACTAAAAGACGTTCAAAATGTTGGAAATAGCATAAACGGTTTTCTTGCAGTATACCCACAGGATGTATTAAGCACGGTCTGAAAAGGTCGGAACGGTCGGAAAGTAAGGCAGGAAATAGCCAAGGCATCACAAGCCCCCTGGCATTAAAAAAATCTCGACAAAAAAAAAAAAAAAAGTTTTCCTATCAACCATCATGGTTGGTAGGCTTAACGCCAATGGGTTTGTAATCGTCTTGGCTATTGCTTGCCTTAGTTTCCGATCACGGTCTGAATACACTCTGTATGTCTAGAAATTTAGAGTCACATAATACTAAAGACACTTTTCTTATTGATACACTAACAAACAGAGCAGTACATAAAATTCTCCTTAATTATTTTCGTAAGGTGCACAAGAGCTCATTCAGTGTGGTAGAATTCATCCAATATTAATATGGAAGTTTCTTACAGTAGTAATCCAATATAATACTAAAACCTTTTCGCCTTTTTATGAACTTTAACTGTTTGAACAAAAAGCCATTCGGTTAAAATTACTAGGAAAATACAACCCTACCTCCCGGACTACTTTTACATCGCATTGTATATTTTAATCTATATATTATTATTTATCATCAACCCAAATACGTCCCACTGCTGGGCACGGGTCTCCTCTACTATTGAGAGAGATTAGGCCATAGTCCCCCACGCTGGCCTAGTGCGGGTTGGCGGACTACACGCCTAAGAAATTCCTAAGAACTTTTAGGTGTGCAGGTTTCATCACGATGTTTTCCTTCACCGTTACAGCAAGTGATAATTCAATGTGAATACACATATCAGGAAAATCAGAGGTGTGTGCCTGGGGTTCGAATCCGCGACCGCCGAGATTGCACACTGCTTTTTAATCTATATATTAATCACGTGTAAAATCATAGTTCACTCTGCATATGAAGTAACTAACACCTTCACAAACATATGTAATGTTACGAAAGATACGAACGTTTCCAATGACATAATATAAATATCATCAGTATATCATATTAAGCATATCTTTAGATCTAAATCCCCTTCTTGGTAATAGTTATGCGGGCGCGCGACTAAAACGGCTTGTACATGTTACGTTCTTCAATTAATGATAAAGCTTATCTTTCAGGCCTTCGGTATTTTAGGGCATGACAGAGCAGTGTAAGCACCGTAGTTCTTTGATGTAGTGTCACCTTGAAATCATCATTATCAGCACTATATGGATGGCTACTTTAACAAATGAGAGAGTTCTGGCCTTAGTCCACGACGCTAACCTAGTCTGGGTTAGCGGATTATAGACCGAAGAAATTACTTGTAGCATTTAGGCATGTTGGTCTCCTCTCGATGTTCTTTAGCGTTAAGTTTTGTGTTAATTTATTAGGAGAACACAAATAACTTCATTAAGTCAGCGGTGTATGCCCAGGGATGAACCCGCGATCGCCGAGATTCTCAGCCACACGTCCAAATCTAAAAACGTACAGCTAAGCGAATGTAAAGGAACCTAATTTGTCTTTTCTGATCTGATAATTTGTCTTTAACAAAGTTAATCAGAAAGACAACAAAAAGAAGAAAGTGGAAAAGAAAAATTTTGTATTCCTCCACAGCAAAGCGGGAGACAAAAAGTAATTATGTTACATAGAAGTACAGCAGATTAGAAGTTAAGCTATCTTTTCAACATTTGCCATCCAAAGTTTGACCTTCCATGGTCCGCAGACAGTCCAAAGTCCGTCTCTAGCTGACTATTACTAGCCTAAAGATCGTACATTGTTTAAGCCCCGAGACCACGACGCAATGATATTCGTTTTGAATGCAACACCAGACTCCTTATCACAGCAGTTTAACCGCACGTATTTCCCGAACCACATCTGATAGGTGATAAGGGACGGTTCTCGTGGGAGCAACGATAATAAGCTATTTGCAAGGACGTTCCTTGCATGTCGGGTTTTACGTGGGATACTAACACATGCTTTAGTTGTCCACTACTGAAACTGACGTTTTGTTTAGATGATTTCTTCGCGATTTTTTTTGTTTGAAATTAATGATATTTTGTTGCGAATACACACATAGCTTCAAAAAGTCACTGAATCTAACAGTAAAGGAAAACTTCGTAAGGCAACCTGCACACCCAAAAAGTTCTTAGGTATTTCATGGCAAGTCCACCAACTCGCACTAGACCAGCGTGGTGGAAGGCCCTTTTAGTTGTTGTTGGGTACCGGCTTCCTCTACAACTGAATTTAATAAAAGAGTGTTTATTGATATATCAGCGCTTGTGGTCGTTATCAGTTTCATATTAAATACATATTGTGGGTATCTTTCTTCTTCTTCTTTATCTACCCATATACGCCCACTGCTGAGCACGGGTCTCCTCTACCATTGAGAGGGTTTAGGCCATAGTCCACCACGCTGGCGGGTGCGGGTTGGCCTTTGCGGTGGCTATTCAAATTCGATTGCGATTCAAAATAGACCGACTCTCCACGTCGTCCACGCTGGCACCTAAGAAAAAGAAAAACCGGGTATGTATTATACATTATGTTTAAGGATCAATAAAGAATTATAGACTTACTTGCATATTTAATGTTAGTTGGAAGGGTGGAAAAAACGCTTAAACTGAGGTAGCGAATTCGCTTTACATTCCCTGTCTATACCAATACTGTACACGCGTGAATATATGCTGTACTCAAAATGATGCAATGGCGACATTTACGCAGGAATTGCTCCACAAAAAAAACAAAGATAAATTAGATAAGCGCAGAATTCAGATAACGAAGTATTAATGTGTTGCGAAAAGTTTTTTTTGTATATAAATTATAATCTTTATACGGATTGCGGCTAAGCATTTTGCATATTAAGCGTTGCATTACACGTAACTGTACTAGAAGTGCTCTTTGTTTTTTTTACTTGTCTATGAAATTGTTGTTGTTTTATCGACCGTTATTCTACATCGTGAGGTTGGAGAAAAGAGTTTTTTTGCAAAGCAGATTGATCTTATTTTAAAAACGCCGTCAGTGTCTATAAACATATGTACATATATTAGTGACAATTAATTGGGCCCTACTTCGCCGGGTAGTAGTATTAAAAAAATATGGAGCCTGTTTTTCCAAGATTATATCTATTTCCTTATCAAAAACCATTGAAATCGGTCCAGCATTTTTTGTGTTTATTCGTAACAAATATGCAATAAATATTTCTTTTTACATTTTTTACAAGCATTTATTAAGACATTACGATAAAAATAATGTTTTAATATTATAATACCTTAATTAGCATTACTTTAAACTATTGAATATTCGCTATATTATCATTGCAAAAGAGAAAAGTTCGGTGTAGTGTCTATTTAAAATTTCGATCTCATAAATACCCGAGACCATTATTTGTAGTTCACACAAACTTTTGTTTCAATGTTTTTCAGCCTCTAGTTTTACATCATCAACCCATCAGTCCCACTGCTGGGCACCTCCACTTCAACTGAGAAGGATTACGCGTTAGTCGTAAATAATTTAACACACCCAACAGTCACATACATAGTCCTGACCCCACACTAAGATACAAGTCCTGTGTCGTGGGTATCAGAAAATATGACTTATCGGTCTCACAAAACCCAGACTTGGAACATACATTTGTGATTTGCTGTCCTTGTTGTAGTATTAAGATTTGGCTTGCACAATAGATAGTATCGCAGTGTTACTTTGAACCTCAATAAAATTGTAATCAACGTTGGTAAAAACCTAATACCTACTAGTGTTACCTATCGGTATGACGCAAAAGGGTTATTTAATCGTATGACCATATCCACACCTTTGATAAATTATACTAATTATTCACAATAAATTATCACTTGTTTTAACGGTGAAGGAAAATATCGTGGTGAAACCTGCACACCGAAAAGTTCTTTGAAATTTCTTAGCGTGGCGGACAATGGCCTATACCCTCTCAATGGTAGAAGAGGCCTGTGCCCAGCAGTGGGACGTGTATGATGATGGCTGATGATGATGATGACTAATAATACAAAAATGTGTCGAAGGTGAATACATAAAACTATTTGTTACTACATTTTTTAATTAGTAGTAATAATTTAATTTTCTCATAAACCAACTAAAGTATTTGTTTTTCTATTAATCTGTAATAGAATGTTCCGTCTTTGTATTTCTTTTTATTAACATCATTTTAATTCTTCTTCATCAAACCATATACGCCCACTGCTGAGCACGGGTCTCCTCTACCATTGAGAGGGTTTAGGCCATAGTCCGCCACGCTGGCCTAGTGCGGGTTGGCGGACTGCACACCTAAGAAATTCCTAAGAACTTTTAGGTGTGCAGGTTTCATCACGATGTTTTCCTTCACCGTTAAAGCAAGTGATAATTCAATTTGAATACACACATAACTTCGAAAAGTCAGAGGTGTGTGCCTGGGGTTCGAACCCGCGACCGCCGAGATTCTCGACCGCGCGCTTAAACCTTGAGGCCATCACTGCCTCTCATTTTAATTAGATTGCGAAATATTGGCTAACATTAGTACAAGTAGGTACAAAAACTTCCTTCCTTCTGATAAAGATACGTTGTAAAACATTTAATTAGAATTAAATTCGTTGTGCAACTGTGAATTTTGCGGCTTTGCAGGATGTTTTGGGATTTTCTGAAATAAATTGGCTAGGTATATATTTCATTTTGACGTTATTAATACATACATTTTACTCCTTTGTTCCCCCAAGTCACGGTAATATTATCATACAGTATTCTAACTCGGCCTTATTTTTGAAATAAATGCCTATAGCCACGCGGTACGTAAAGATTCGATAGGGCTGAGCAATTTTAGGCCAAATCTTGTACTGTATACTTATATTTTTTATTTTCATTTAAACAAATACAATACTTTGTGAATGGAATAGGAAGAGTTTAATAAAAATGCATGTTTTTTTTTATTATTACATTTCATGCAACTAAAAACAGCACAATATGAAAACATACATATTTTTTTAATAAAAATCGCGCGTTACTGCTTAAAAAACGACACCGCAACTGTATTCATACCGTGATCGAAAACTAAGACAGGCTATATCTACGGTGATTACGAATACGTTGGCGTTAAAAAACCCGACACAAAAAAATTACGTTTTTTTAGCAACCTCATCATCAGCCCATATATGTACCAGTGGCGTGCCTAGGGTGTCAAACTAAGGCAAGCCCAAATGTTTATTTAGTAGCAGCATATTTTTTTGGTACGTAGGACTAATAAATACCTACCGGTTAGTACTCACATTCACGTTTATAGCGTTATTTTATAAATAAACAATCGTTAAGTTCGTTATTCGGAACTATGTAAGGCAAGTCGGGCTTTCGGGCTTCTATGGAAGTACCGCCACTGATATATACGTCCCATGGGCATGGGCCTGCTCTACCATTGAGAGGGTTTAGGCCTTAGTCCGCCACGCTGGCCTAGTGCAGGCTACACACCTAAGGAATTCCTAACAACCTTAGGTATTAAATGTATGAAAAAATACACAATTAAGACACTTTCGCGCACTTTAATTCTTTGTCGTGTTCACGCCTCCGTAAAGTGGAGGCAAGGTCTACGCATAACAATTATTATTTTTTTGAATTCATCTCATCTTTGTCTTTCGACACGTATCAAGCGAGGCTGTTGCGTGGCGACCTCATTACCCAGGCAAATGATTAGCTAATATGATTTTTAATTGCTATGTTGCCAATGCTTAATTAGATTACGCATTTTTGCTTTATGCGCTTAGGTTTTACGATTGGCTGGTGGCTTCTGTTATTTAAGAAGCTGCGTTGGTTTAGTAAAGTTGGAGGGGTATTGGTTTGATTCGCAGATCGAGCAGTCAAAGGTAGGTAAGGTAAGGGAGCAAGGAATGTGTACCCGAAATTGTAATAGTGTCGCTTTATGTGGTATCTAAAAAAACCTTCGGGTAAATGACGTGGATTATGAATGGATTTTTTTTCGAATAAATTATTATATTTTATCGCATCAAAATTTTAGGGGCTCAATTCCACTACAACTGGCAGAAAACTTATCAACTTTGGAATGAAAACTAGGACCTTCCAGTTATCTTCATACACCTTGGAACCAACGGTCATTCAAAACTACATATCAAAAGAGCCACATGTCCATCATACACGTATTAAAAAGGATATATATATTCATTCATAGATTGTCCGAAAAATGATGTCAATCGGAGTGCGCAAGCGCAGGCGTCGGGTGCGGGAAAGCGGCCAGATTTCTGCGCGTACGCAACGAGCGCGGCGCATGCTAAACGCATTGTCAAACTTTTCTCTATAGGAATTCAAGTTCAATCTCGTGTTACGTGCACTATACGCGTAATGTGTTACATTCCGTGCTTTATGATCGCCTGTGTTACACCTCTGGTTGGCTGTTTAGACGGTTTAATAAATATTGTCTTCTTGAACAAAAATTGTCAAGATTCATATACAGGGTATTCAGACCGTGATCGGAAACTAAAGCAGGAAATGGCAAAGGTGATTACAAATGCCCTGACGTTAAGAAAATCTAGACAAAAAAATACATTTTCCTAACAACCACAGGCGTAAAATTATGTGCTGGTTTGACGGGATTTTTTAACACAAGGGTGTTTCTAATCACCTACATGTAATATTAACCGCCTTAGTTTCCGAACACGGTCTGATTACACCTGTATATTCAGCCTATCGCCGTCCACTGCTGAACGTAGGCTTCCCCAAGAAAGGGCCAACCATTCCGGTCTTGAGCACCCCTCATCCATTGGTTATCTGCCACTTTCATGCCCTCAAGATACTTTATTGCCAGTTTAAATAGCAAATATTGTCTTGAAACAAAAATCCTCAAGTTTTACATGATGAATACATATTCTCATAAAGTAGCTATCTTATTAAAGCTAGAATTAGAAGAGGTTTGTGGTGAATTCGTATTTCCAGCAGTGCACGTCTTTTCAAACTTCAGAACACTTAACACATAGAACAGCGTGATAAAAGTTACATATTTGCTCTAAAAGATTTATCATCATTAACAATACATATATTATCATATACATACGTTCCACTACAGATTACGGGCTTTCCCTACCATCGAGAAGGGCCTTAGTCGACCACACTCTCCTAATGGGTAGGCGGACTACACATCTAAAAAAATTCTTTTTTTTTGGGTGTGCAAGTTTCATCACGATGTTTTCCTTCACGGTTAGAGGAGTGATAATTTATTGTGAATACACACATAACTTCTAAAAGTCAGAGATATGTGTGTCTGTTTGAACCCGCGACCCCCGAGATTCTCTACCACGCGACTAAACTTCGAGGCAATCAGTATCGCCGAAACTTTATACTGTATCTGTAAAATGTGTCGTATAAAACCTTATTTTTTTAAATTGCATGCGCCAAAAATTGCAAAAATCAATTTATAATACGTAATTAAAACAGCAATTGGAATCGGGCCATAGATTAACGTCGGAACAGATAGGTGAAAGCGTATTACTTAATTGTCCCGGGCCCTGTCACCGAGAAGAATGTTAATCATTAGCTTGCGCAACCGTCGTATGATCATTATCACAATGCTAATTAAACGATGTGCGCGGGTAAACGACATCTGCTCGGTGGAATGCTCCAAACGTGTTTTTGTTGCGATTAATCAGCTCAATTGAACAAGAAAACTGCGAAAACTGATAGATTTTTTCCCTTACGATCTCTATGCGATTAAAACCTCGCGACACGGTAAGGTCCTAGGCACTGTTCTAATCTTACGAATACGTAATCAAAATAACAAAATCATTACAATAAGAATAAGGTGCTTCTTAATTAAGGTACAAATAATTTAGAAATGCACCTTTATCCACCATTTAGAATATAAAAGCGTCAGAATGTATATGTTTTAAACATGATTTCAGAAATTTCGGGATGGTCGTGTTACCCTGTGTTATCAAATTCGTCATTTCCTTCCATTTTAGGCGTCATAGCATACATTCATTGACATCGGGAAGGAAAACAACTATATAATATGTATTTAATTAATCACTAAAAAGCATTTTATGACTCATTGTGACGATTTTTAATCACGTATATTTTCCCAAGTGGTAGAGCCACGCTTTTAATAAAAGCATGAATGGGCCGGCTCGTCCGGGGTGGTACCACTGTCTCACATAATATCAACGTAAAGTAGCAGTTAGCTGTTGCGTTTCGTTTGGTTTGTGAGATTGCCGGAGGCCCAACTCCCCCTTCCCTCCCTTAGTTATGGCAGCGGTATACAAGAGAAATCTACCCCAGGGGGGTACCGGCACCTTATGTGCAGGAGAATCCCCCTCTGAGCACTCTCGCTCAGACTGCCCTACGTATTCTGGGGAGGGCAATATTCCGCTCTATAACTTATCTGCCAGAGGCTCAACTCGTAAGGCAACTTCTGCAACCCCCTTAATACTCCGTATGAACTTTTGTAATATTAGGGGAATTAATTCCAACCTAGATGCCGTTCATTATCACCTGGAAACGAGCAAACCGGCCTTACTATTTCTTACGGAAACACAAATATCTTCACCTTCAGACATCTCATACCTTCGCTACCCAGGTTATAACATTGAACACACTTTCTTGTGTCGAGCCGTGTGTATGTGCTTATGTCAGAGAGGATTTGTGTTACCGTCGCCTCAGCAGTCTTGAAGGTAAGGACCTTTCCATCCTGTGGCTGCGTGTAGATTGCCATGACCATCCTCGCGTCTATGCCTGCCTTTATAGGTCCCATAGCGGTAACGCTGAAAGTGACCGACTCGTTGAGTGCGTTCAGATGGCTACTGATTGGGTGCTTGAACAGATCCCTTCTGCCGAGATCGTCATCCTCGGTGACTTCAATGCTCATCACGCCGAATGGCTGGGTTCACGCACGACTGACCACACAGGGAGATCTGTTCATGATTTTGCCTTAGCTTATGGTTTTACACAATTAGTTGCCATGCCCACTAGAATACCTGATGTGGAGAACCATACGCCTTCTTTATTAGACCTTCTGCTGACAACCCATCCCGATAGCTACCAAATCAACGTCGATGCACCTCTGGGGTCATCAGACCATTGTCTTATTCAGAGTGAGGTGCCATACGAGCGACCTGCACGACCGCGTAGTACCTGGCGACGTGTTTGGCACTTTAGGTCAGCAGATTGGGATGCGATGCGAACATTTTTCGCTTCCTACCCCTGGGGGCAAGTTTGCTTCTCACTGGGCGATGTCGACACCATTGCCGACTCGGTTACCGACATAATACTTCAGGGTATGGAACTTTTTATCCCTAGTTCTATGGTGCCGGTCGGTGGTAAGTCCCAGCCATGGTTTGGTCGTGCCTGTAAAACTGCATCACGCCTGAAGCGGAAAAGTTATCAAGCCTGGGCCAATGCTATTACGTCGCACGATGCCAAAGCCGGTGCTTTTAAAAAGGAATATAACTTTGCTGCTAGGTGCTTGAAGAAAACGATCGCTTTGGCAAAATCTAAGTACATCGAGAGCATTGGCAAGAAGCTAGTTCGTCTTCCTTCAGGAACTCGAGCATACTGGTCCCTTGCCAAAGCTGTTCTTGGCAACTTCTGTAAGCCATCACTTCCTTCGTTGCGCAAGGAGGATAACTCGCTCGCCCACAGCGCAAAGGAGAAAGCCGATCTTTTGGGTGCTCTGTTCGCGTCTAATTCGGCTTTGGATGACCAGGGAAGACTACCACCGGAGATCACTCGCTGTGAAAGCTCCATGTCAGAGGTCCGCTTTCACCAAAGCTTTGTGCGTAAAGCACTACTTTCCCTGGATATCCATAAGTCGTGTGGACCGGATGGAATCCCCTCGATTGTGCTGAAGACTTGTGCTCCTGAGTTGACACCAGTGCTCACGCAACTTTTTCGGCATTCGTATTCATCAGGCGCTGTTCCAAAATCTTGGAAGGTTGGTTTAGTGCACCCGATCCCAAAAAAAGGCGACCGATCTGACCCCTCTAACTATAGGCCCATTACTATCACCTCCTTGCTTTCCAAAACTATGGAATCCATAGTAAACACCCAGCTTCTTCGCTACCTGGAGACTCATCGGCTGATCAATGACCGTCAATACGGTTTTCGACGGGGACGATCAGCTGGTGATCTTTTGGTGTATCTCACCCACAGGTGGGCTGAGGCTGTTGAAAGTAAGGGGGAGGCCTTGGCGGTAGGATTAGATATAGCGAAGGCTTTTGATCGGGTCTGGCATGAAGCTCTACTTTCCAAGCTCTCTTCCTTTGGACTTCCTGAGAGACTTTGCGACTGGGTCACCAGTTTTCTCACAGAGCGAAGCATAAAAGTTGTTGTAGATGGTTCAAGCTCGGACTCTTTGCCTGTGAATGCTGGTGTACCTCAAGGTTGTGTGCTATCCCCGACTCTGTTCCTTCTGCATATCAATGACCTGTTACTCATTAATAACATTCATTGCTATGCGGATGACAGTACCGGGGATGCCTTGTATACTGGCCGTGCAAATTTCTCTCAGGAGCAAGTTATTGAGTGCCGGAATAAGCTTGTTTCGGACATCGAAAATTTGTTGGATCAAGCCGCAGATTGGGGCAGGCAGAATTTGGTCCAGTTTAATCGGTCGAAGACACAAGTTTGCGCATTTACCGCAAAAAAATCTCCCTTTTGTCTATCACCTCGGTTTATTGGCACTTCCCTTGGTATATCGTCTAGTATTGGAATTCTTGGGGTCGATGTTTCGAGTATCGTCCAGTTCTGCGGTCATCTGGAAGATAAAGCCAAGCTTGCTTCTAAAAAGCTTGGTGTGCTCAGCAGAGCGAGACAATATTTCACGCCGGCTCAGCGCCTTCAGCTGTATAAGGCGCAGGTCCGGCCACATATGGAATATTGTTCTCATCTCTGGGCTGGAGCTCCTCAATACCAGCTTCTTCCATTTGACCGCATTCAACGACGAGCTGCTCGAATCATCGATAACCAGACCCTTTCAGACAAACTTGACCCACTAGCATTGCGAAGAGACGTTGCGTCTCTATGTGTTTTTTATCGCATGTACCATGGGGAGTGCTCCGATGAGCTTTTTGGGATAATACCTGCTGCTGAATTCCACTACCGCACCACACGCCAGAAATTGAAATTCCATCCCTACCATCTGGATGAATGGCGTTCATCAACAGTGCGGTTCAAACGAAATTTTCTTCCACGCACAACATCTATGTGGAATCAACTTTCGTCGGCGGTATTTCCTAATGGATATGATTTAGGGACCTTCAAAAAAAGAGCCTATATTTTCCTCAAGGGCCGGCAACGCACCGACAATTCCTCTGATATTGTGGGTGTCTATGGGCGGTGTTGACCACCTTACATCAGGTGGCTCACTAGCTCGTTTGCCTCCTTTACCATAAAAAAAAAAAACGTATTCCTGTACTAAAAGAATTAATTTAATTTGCCTTGTGTGGTTTATAAATGAACCGACTTAATACGAAATAATTTTCAACCAAAACCAATTTCATGACAATACATTATTACGATATTATTTCATATTAAAATTGTGAAGTAATGAATAGACGGGAAATATGTAGACTAAGAATATTGTGTTACTTTTATTTCCTACTTAAATTCATTACGTAATTTTAATAATAAATTTTACTTTAACGACAGATAAATAGTACAAAAGTAACATTAATAAACGCTTTTTAAATTAACACACTTTACAAAGTAAACATAAAAATTAAAATCTTTTCTCCCACCGTTACCCATATTTGACAGCTTCGTGGTCCAATTAGCTAGACATCAGCTTGCGAAACGAGAGGCCGCGGGTTCGATCCCGGCACCGAGACAAAATTTGTTTATGTGATCCTTAAATATTTGTTTCGGCTCTGGGTGCTTATGAGACCGAAATAATCGTAGTCTTTGATACCTATGATACAGGACTTGTGACCTAGTGTGAGGTCGGAGGTATGTATGTGACTGTTGGGTGTATTTATTTATTTACGTGGGATAAAAATTCAAACTGATACAAACGGAATAAGACTTCAGTCAATGAATTCGATCAATATCCTACATACAGATTTTAGGGACTATTTTTAGTCATAAAAGGCTTAACTTAACAGTTAATTAGTCTATGAAAAGTCTATAGTTTTTTTAAGTCGTTTCTTCTAAACTATGGACAGACATCCACAATTTAAATTAACTGCGACAATTAATATTGATGCGATGCAAATTCACTTGATAAAAATAATATCTGATTGTTAAGCAGACGTAATAAAGATCAGATGTTTCAATATTCATTTGGACCCCGGTCCGGTGTGACCTCTGCCATCGCATCCGCTTACAGCAAAATGCTTAATGAAGAATTGTTTTTATGCATCCGATTGTAACTAAATATATATTGCCTCTTAGAGAAGCATATAATATTCAAAACTCCATTTTAGTAGATAGTGATAAATCTACAATGTTTTACCGACTTCATAACAATATAATAGCCAGACTAAACGGATGTTTTTTTTTTTATGATGGCTTATTTACTTATATAGGTAAATAATTTAGTCCTCTGGCCTTGAAAATCGAAGGGGGAGAAGCTATTACAAACGAGATTTTGGGGCCACCGGTAAATTCTTTTTTGTTGACTATTTGTCTTCAAAAATTATTCTAGTGTTATTAGTTGTTTTCACTAAATCATTCGTCCCATCTACCGTTATATACTTAATCTTTGCACCTCTTTAAACAAAGTATATTCTATATAATGAGTTTTTCTTGTTGATTCCTTTCAGCGACCTTTTCGTATGCGATTGACACTACGTAATAAGATTTCCATTTCATTATTATATTAGCATAGTAAACAGTTCTTGTGTATTTATGTAGAAAAATAGCTTTTGATAAATAATTACTACCTATACTTTAGACTTTAAATTTTCCCATTGCTTTTGACAAGTTTTTCGTTGCTGCTCCCTAACTTTTGCCACCAACTCCTATAGTTTAAGCTACAAATTTTATATTGCTTTTGACATTTTTTTCGTTGCTGCTCCGCTCTTATTGTTTTTAACGTGATGAGATATAGCCTAGCCTGCTTAGATAAATGGACTATTTAACTGAAAAAGGTTTATTTTTAAATAAAACAAGTAGTTCTTGAGATTAGCGCATTGAACTATACACACTCTTTTGCTTTAGATATTAGAATACTGGTATGAACATATGTATGTAGATTATAATCAACACTTAACACGATATACTGCGGTGTACAAATGTAGTTCGTTTTACGTATAATGCATTTCGGTTGGAATGTGGCGAAATTGTTTATTTATTAATATAAATAAATCTATATTTATAATTTTATCTTTTATACGTTCAGCTGTGGACGGTGACAGACTGAGTAATAAATCTATATTTGAGTATGATACTCGCATCCTCTAAGCCAGCTGTATTTTCCAATGCCTTTTGACTAGGTGATTAAGGCGAGCTCATAGTGCCTACGCGTTTTTTTGGGAAATTAAACCTTATATACTCAGCCTATCGCCGTTCACTGCTGAACGTAGGCCTTCCCAAGTTAGCGCCAATTAAGCCTTGGGCTATCAAAATCTGAATAAATTCGACAGACCTGGGACGCTGTTAGGTAGACATCAGCTTATAAACCTAGAGACCTAGGGCTCGATCCTTGCATCGAGACAAATATTTATGTGATCTACAAATGGGCGTTTATGACGCCGAAAAGTCTCTCGTACTTTCTGACACTCACGATACATATCTTAGTACTGTATGTACTTATGTATTTAAAACAATAAATTGATTAAAGTTACTTTCTTGTTTGTGTCCTTCGGCTAATAAAATTTGACAAAGGTGTGACTCTACCACTTATAAAACTAATGATTTTTAAGAATATGTATATAAGTAAAATGCTGTCAATAATACCTCTAATTGAATAAGGTAATCAACAATTTCTAAGACTTTAATAAGCATAAAAAAAATTCTAAGAACCGGTAATGATGCGTAATTTTGGTGGAAAAGTCGAAATGTAATCGTGGGAAAGAATATAATTTCGCAATCACATGAGATACAGAACAAATGAGCGGTTCTAACAAAACTTACAATATGAGACTGGACGATTCTCGGAAATCTCGGCGAGGTAGATTCCTCTTATGCAGAGAGCGGCCATTGTATGGAACCATCATGTAAGCATATTCATTTGTTGTAGAGGTTTGATCATGGCAATGATTTGAGGGCTTGAAGACCTTACTTTTGGTGTGATAATAATTGAATAAGTATACACATAAATAATTTTATATTGAATTAACTATCACTTTCATGGGGAAGGAACAGATCGTGGTGAAACCTGCACACCTAAAAGTTCCTATGAAATATACATATCTTAAATCTTAATCTCAAGTGAATCTTAGCGTGGGGTCAGAGCTATGTATGTACATATACCCGACAGAATTTATCAAAGGCGGTTCTTTGTGGTTTGCGGTGTAATGTCTACTTTATAACCGTATAACATATAATTGTTTATAATTGTGTGGGGTCAGGATATACTCACTTTTGTCAAATGTTATCAAATAAAGATTTAAATCTCAGAGACTTTAGACTTCTATGGAAGTACCGCCACATTTATTTAAATTCTTAATTACATTTCAATGTATTATGCTATATTTTATGAGTAAGTGTAACGGTAGCCCGAGATAACAATGGCACACACCACGTGTCCGTCGTCCACTAGATATTCCCACGGCTCTGTTTGTCGGAATATGCGAGATGAGACGCGCTAGGGCTGCCGTAGACATACACTATATCTAAGGAATAAAATACATAATAAAATAATTCTATTTCATTCTTAAATTTGATGATTGCATCAGCCAGTATACGTCGTATGGGCACGAGCCTCCTTTCTTGATTAGTTTTCTCTAAACAAGGTAAAAAAAGGTGTGACGACTTCAAGGTTTGAACACGCGGTCGCGGTTTCAAACCCTAAGAACACACCTCTGACTTTTCGAAGTTATGTGTTTATTCACATTGAATTATCACTTGGTTTAACGGTGAAGGAAATCATCGTGATGAAATCTGCACACCAAAAATGTTGTACCTACTGTTCTTGATTGTGAACCTACGCAGGTTTTTTTATACTTTAATTTTAGTTTTTAGGAATAATACTCCTTCAAGAATAACTTCTTTAGTGAAACGACAAAGTGACGTGAGTGAGCACCTGATGGGAATCATGATGCTGTTCAAATAGAGCATCAAATCAATCAATGCTTTCATTAAACTAAGATGCTTCTTAACGAGTATAAAGCTGTTAAGATTTTGTTAATATCAGAAAGTGAAAATAATTTAGAGATTGAATTTCCGTATTTGGGCTGACTATTTGCGATAGTGGCAGAGGGGACCGTTGACCATTTCTTTACATGCGTTATGGACATGTAGGTCAAGGGTGTAACGGGCGCTACGAGTTAAGAAATATTACTGACAGCGATTAAATTAATTTTATTAACAAAATATATAAAGCAATTTCTAAATATTCTTGTACTTATAGCAATTTTTATAGCGAAGATTTTTCGAATCCCAGACACTGTATCCCTTCTTAAAAACGTGCATATTCTAAATAAAAAAATTGGTCTCTGCGATCCTGATGTAATTATGAGTTATACATTAGGAAATTCTTAATTATTGGATACCTACAGACCAGCAATAAGGCTATAATCATAATGGGCTATACTTAATCAAATACAAAAAAGTTAGACTAGCACTGTAGGTAGATTTATATAAGGAGAATTATCTGTCATAAATTAAGGAGAATTTTAATGATTACGTAATTAATCCATTATTGGTTCGGTAATTAGTTGTATATGTTTATTTTTGTCTTAATACATCTAAGAACCCTGGATGTAAACAGTATTAAATTAAAGTGACTTCTTTTCTTTGGAAATATCATTATAATCATCACCGGACATCAACCAACAAACTTCCAACTGCTAGGCAGAAGCCTTCTCTACAGAAGGGTTTTAGACTTTAGTTCACTAAGCTGACCTAATACGGGTTTCTTCTGATGTTATTCTTAACAGATAAAATTCAACATAAAATATTTGGCTCAAAAGAGCGTAAAACTGACAACTGCGATCTTACATTACAAGGTAAAATTTTACCGGATGCCAAAAATATTTATATAGAGACAAATGACTCACAATAAACATGATTAATAAATTCTCGTTTCATTTACAACAAGAATACTACAAGTTTTAGAGTATTTATAATCAGATAACCAGTATCAGCGGTATAATTTTAATATTTTGACAAGTTTCGTACAAATAAGTTATGAGTATTGCGATCCATCATCGAACATCCGATAAACTTTATCTAACAATAATTGAAACATTAACAGGATGTACATCGCACTAATAATAATTTGTAGACGAATTTTGTATGGATGTTTGTTACTCTTTTACGTAAAAACTACTGAATGGATTTTAGTGAATTTTATTTTGGAGGTAGCTAACTTTTCTTCATCTTTTTCTTCTTCATCAACCCATATACGCCCACTGCTGGGCACGGGTCTCCTCTACCATTGAGAGGGTTTAGGCCATAGTCCACCACGCTGGCCTAGTGCGGGTTGGCAGACTACACACCTTTTTTTTTTTTTGTTCTCGGGAGGAAAGCTGTTTATGGCTCTACTTCCCGCCAGCCCGGGGGAGGGGGGCGGGAAGCGTATGTCGGGGTCACCGGTCTTCCAGCCCGGCGCGCGGCGACGTCATATCCGCGCAGATGTTAGTGCCGGGCTGGGTCCCTAACAAAATCCCTAAACCGGCATACCGACCAAAACCCCCCGGTGGCCATCTTCGCGCCGAGTGGGACGACCACGGTACGCGGGCGAGAAGCGCCCACCGTCATCCGCAGCCGCCCGGTGCGCCTCCGAGACGTAAATGTCTCGGCCGTCTCGGAGTTTTAGGGGGCACAGATGCACCCCCACTATCTTGGTTCGGGCGCCCTGGTTGTGGATGGGCGCCCGCGACGTACACAGGCCACAGTGCCGCCGCCCCTCTCGGGGTCACATTCAGTGAGGACGCGCTGCCCCCACAGCACGTCCAGCGACCCCAAGGGCCCCTTTAAGTCGCCTTTTACGACAGGCAGGGGAGACTACACACCTAAGAAATTCATTAGAAATCTTAAGTGTGCAGGTTTCATCACGATGTTTTCCTTCATCGTTAAAGCAAGTGATAATTCAATGTGAATACACACATAACTTCGAAAAGTCAGAGGTGTGTGCCTGGGGTTCGAACCCGTGACCGTCGAGATTCCCAACCACGCGCCCAAACCTCAAGGCCATCACTGCTTTTATAAATGAATAAATGCATAGGTTAATTTTTATCTCGAAAAAAATAAGGCCTCCCATACGATACAATGATGACCTTGGGAATCACAATTGCGGCAGGATGAAGCTGATATCCAACGCATGTACTAATAGTATAGAAAATATGAGTACAAAAATAAGTATCAATGGGAAATTGCGGTTTGATATCATAATCAGCTCATATGACTTTGAAATTACGTGTCTATTTACAATGACAGCCCCGTTTGACAGCCCCGTGGCGCAGTTAGCTAGACACTAGCTTGCGAAACGAGCGGCCGCGGGTTCGATCCCCGCACCGACACAAATGTTTGTGTGATCCACAAATATTTGTTTCGGGTCTGGGTGTTTGTGAGACCGAAAAGTCTCTCGTAGTTTCTGATACCCACGACACAAGACTCGTATCTTAGTGTGGGGTCAGGATTATGTATGTGACTGTTGGGTGTATTTTTTACAATGAATTATCACACATTTTAACGGCGTAGGACAACGTCATGAGAAAATCCTACACACTTACAACTTTTTAAACATTCCTTATGCGTAGTCCTCCAATCCGGACTAGTCCAGCGTGGTAGACTAACGCTTATAGGCTTATGAAGTGATTTAGACATCAATTTTCATTGCAAAATCGAAGTTTGCGGAGGGATAAGAATATCAAACCGAAAAATTGCATAAGTGAGTACACGGTCAGTAAGATGATTAAATAATCATTTCTGATTAAATGATAGCCAATTTACGTAATGATAAGCACGTGGGGAAATTTGTACCTCAGCGTTGCAATCTATTTACTATAATCAATATACTAAATGAAACAGATGCCTAATGGTCTCGCTGTACAAATATGTGTCGATCTAGAGGCCTAGTTAAGGTCCATGTCAGGCCACATTCTTAGCTTTTTTTATTAGAAAATTCCCAGTAGCAGCTTGGAATCTGGTAACGATGTTCGAAAAACGGCAACCTTTTTGGTAGGATTTAAAAAATAGAATTGGTGAAACGTTGAAGCTGAAAGGCGTTGTCTTCCACTGGTGTGTGTGTTTTTAGACACCAGCTTGTGACATTTGAAGCAACACAACCACAAAAATATTCCGTGTCTGGGTGTTTCTGAGACCCACAATTCCATCGTATTTTCCGATACCCATGTCACACCTGTACCCTAATGTAGGAACAGAATATGTGACTGCTGGGTGTATTTATTAGTGCCATCCCTAGCAAATCGCGGTGTAGGCAAGCGGCTAGCGCAAAGGAGGAAACACCTGAGCTCCTAGCTGAGTAAACATTACTCTGGAAACTTTAGTAAGCGGCTGTTCTCGAATTTGTCACGTGAATACACCACCTTGTATAGATAATATTTACTACATTGGTGTCATTAATTGTAAAACAAATACAAATGTTAAAGGCTTAAAAAATTATTTTTTTACCAAATTCCTTTTTTGTAAAATTACTTTCATACTGTCTTACTTACTAAATTTTTCTTTAAATATTATATACACCTTATCACACTACTCCTTATCATATCAGCGAGGATGATTCTACATACTTTCAACAACATCAAGAATTCTGTTGCTGCCATACTCGCGCTCATCAAAAATATGGACTCGAGACAACGGTCCGATTTTTCTTCGAAAATCGAACGCAGTCATATCTGTCATTCAAATCATGCACATCGCAGAACCGTTGGGCGTTCCAATTTTAAAATCAAAATCATATTTGCACCGCAAGATGGACGACAGTGAAAGCGCGGTCATTGGTCGACCACCGATCTGCGTGCGCGAGTGTACTCAAACACAATATTACATCTGCGTGCGGTATAAGCTTTATGCAGTAGGTGTGAAGTCTATTTTAGCTTATTTGGGTGTTGAGGGCTTCGTGGTCGTACACTACCGCTCTACGGCGCACGCGCGTCAATTGAGATATAATTGTTCTTTTATTTATTTGTTTACATTCAGCTGAGTTTTAATTAGCGCCTTGTGATTGTTCAGATTTTATGAATTACAAGGAAAACTGTATGTACGCGTGTTAAGCGGTGTTTCTATTACATATCTGTTCATACAAACATGCTATTTTGCTTCTTGTTTCATTGATATATTTTCATACTCTAATTCTTGTGGTGGCTTGTCTGAAAATGGGTATATTTGACGACACAAATTTAATGTAATGAATTTTGTAATATAAATTTGTAAATTATTTAAATATTAAAAAATAATAAAACATAAAATTAATATTTTTTAGAATGAATTAATCCAAATTTTTAAGAAATATGTGATAATACTTTTGGATTTATCTTAAAAAAATCATATAAATGACTTACATAGACAGTTCAACTTAAGTTATTCAGTCCAAAAATACCGTTACTTTGCCTTCCATTTTTAAAAACGTTGCATAGAGAACGAAATATAATTACAAAAAATATGTAAGTATCATACTATCGCTTTCTTTTCTACTCCACTATAAAACCGTAGCGGCGTGAAATACTAGCGTTTTCATATCTCATAATGCTATTGTTAGTTTTCGATCTCCGCCTTACTACCGTGACGCGACGGCTACCTATATGAAACTCAATGAACAGATAACATTATTCCATACATAAAATTACGATCAAATTACAGGTATCAAAATATGAAACTGAAAATTGCTGATGAAAAATAGTAAATAAAAGTGTATATTTTTGTGGTCTTGCAACATTGATCTCATTTAAAAGTGTTGCAATTTCAATCTTGTGTATATTCACGTTTCATTTTCGTAAATTCTTCTCATTAATTTTGAAATGAAGCTACAAAATATTTATTACATTATTAAAAGTTAAATTCGAATTAAGTATTTTTAAACTAAAAAATAGTATAAGTATTTAGAACGAAATTTAGTGACATGACGAGCCTCCTCTACCGTTAAGAGAGTTTGGGCCTAAGTCTATTACGCAGGCCTAGTGCAAGTTAGCGGACACATCTATGTAATTCCTAAGATCTTACACGCGTAGGTTCCCCCACAATGTTCAGCTGTACATATTAGTAGAAAAAATGTTGCTAATTATTCTATCATCAAGCATACAGGTTGGCAACCGCTTGGCTGCTCCAGATAGCCGGTTCTAATTATCTAAGTGCTGTATCGAGTTTGTGAAGATAATTTATGGCCAACTCTGGTGCAAGTGTGATGTAGAAACGTCTGTGTACGTGAAATCTCATGAAAAAACACTGGACGTTTTCGTAACGAGACCGGCAATCGATTCTGTTGATTTGTAGCGAGGGGTGGTGTTGCCAGCTTTTGCTGTGTGTTTCTACCAAGTGAGCAGAAAAAAATTGAAATTTACTTAAGTCAAAAAAGAGGCGAAATAGAATATTTTAGGCTTTTTACATTTTAAAGCTACGTAACAAATCGTAATTGTGTTATTCCATTATGAAATTCTCAGAAGCAGCACAGAGTCTTGAAATGTGCCCGAAAAACGGCAATTGACTCGCCCCTATAATGTGAGACTGACACATTACTGGCGAAATGTGGGTGCAATAATGCATCTCTGCCTACCCTACGAAGAATACAAACTTGAAGTTGTTTATGTGGCTTTAATTCCACTCAATACTACTTAAGAGTATTGCCTTGTCACGATCTTGATTCATTACATTTATTGTTTCAAACACATTTTCTTTGCCGATAACGTAATCTTAAAGTGAGATTTAAGGTTTATTGTAGATAAACACGTAGGTACTGTTGGTCCTTGAGTATTTCTAATGTATCTGTCTGTGTGATTGACAAAGCGTGTAAGGAAAATGTCGGTAAATATTTCTTATGATTTGAAACGAATCTTTTCGTGTGGAGACAAATAACTTCTACAAGATTAATAATATAAAATGATTGTGTTTTTAACACGCAAACAATTATAAAGCACTTATGACCAAAAATAAGATCATTACATGTTTATATTTTTAAACTAAGTATTTTTATTACATTTTCCGTCAGAACACAATCCTATTTAAAATTAACTTATCAGTGAACCATACTAACGTATAATAATTTTCAAATTTTAATATATCTTACAACTCAGTATAATATTTGAACTGGCAACATTCCGCCTCGGCCCGGTGCTGAAGTAGTCCAGCGAGGCTGCGTGGGCGGCACGCAACATCAAGTCGCCCAGCCACCAGTGGCGCGTGACGTTGCCACATACATTACGAGATCGGTGATACCTGGGCTTCTAATGTAGAGACTACGGGCGACAGCCCCGTGGCTCAGTTGGCTAGACACCTTGCGAAACGTGAGGCCGTGGGTTCGATCCCCGCACCGAAATAAATATTTGTGTGATCCATAAATGTTTGTTCCGGGTCTGGGTGTTTGTGAGACCGAAAAAGTCTCTCATAGTGTCTGATACCCACGACACAGGTCTTGTCACCTAGTGTGAAGTCAGAGCTATGTATGTGACTGTTGGGTGTATTTATTTGTTTATTTAATTTACTATTTTATTTCGGGAAGAAAGACTCTATCACGGGGGAGAGTCAAGACTTTTGCTCATCCCTATAAATGTGAACGAAAGGCAAATAAATATCGGGATGAAACCCACACCTAAGAGTTCTTAGGGATATCTTAGGTGTATGCTTCGTTTGTACTAGGTCAGCGTGGATTAATGGCTAAGCCTCGTCAGTTGTAGAGGAGGCCCGTGACGTATATGGGTTGATAATGAAATAATATAACGCGGATGGTTAGACCAATATATTCCTGACTTAAGTATTCTAACACCGCAACATAAATATGCCGTGCCAAGTTATATAAATTACGTATCAGAATATGAAATTTAGATATTAACTGATGATAGGATTAAAAGACGATACAAATCTTGTGTAAAACAGAAAAGTCGAGATTCCTTTTGCTTTTACAAACACCCAAAGCTGAATACTTGTGGATCGTACAAACATTTGTCTCGGTGCGGGAAAACCTCGCGTTTAAAGAGCTGGTGTCTCCCCAACTAGGCTACCAAGGTGCTTCTGATGAAAAAAGGGAAAAATTAGAATAGGTAGATAACGATGCCAACCATATTGTAATCACTGTGGAATGTACTAGACAATGAACCATCATTTATTCCACTATCATTCAACCAGTAAACAGAAAAATATTTCATACCCCTTATCAGATATTCGCAAATGATTACCGAATTGAATGATAATCAATTATGCTAATATATCGCTTTCTGATTAATTTCGTTGCGGTATCGTGACAAATTAGGTCCCCTTACATTCGCTGAGCTTCATTGCTCGGCGTCAATACTGCGCGTACTGTTGATCCTGGACTACAGGAGTTGCAGTGGCGGGTGTGGGGTGGGATAAGGAATCTGCTTAACATCATAATCGTTTTCTGATGCAATCAACTCAACTATTTATGGGCCAGTAGAAACTGGTTAAATTTAACGTTTCTTAGTTTGGACCATGATAAATATTTTCTTTGTTCTTTAGAACTGTGGTCGTATCCTTTTACCGCCTAATTAAGGAGCTGTCAATTTATTCCACAAGATTAAAGTTGCTATCCAACATAGCATCATAGTAATAAGGAAAATTGATTTTCTACATTTAAAAATTCCTTTACAATCATCGTGACTGGCAGAACATATCCTATTTTGTGAAGTACGTACATACGTTTGTTTATTGTATCAGAGATTATGTTATAATTGTATATTGGTGTTATCGTCTAAGGTTTTTTTATGTAACATCATGTTTAAGAGTTTTATAGGTTTTTGAAGACTGATCGAAGTAAAAGACAAAAGCTAAGTGTTTTAAATTCCACCTTCATTTTTTCTAATTTCATTTCAGGCTAGATAATAATAATAATGTAATAATAAATACACCCAACAGTCACATACATAGTCCTGACCCCACATTAAGATACGAGTCTTGTGTCGTGGATATCAGAAACTACGAGAGACTTTTCGGTCTCACAAACACCCAGACCCGAAACAAATATTTGTGGATCACACAAACATTTGTCTCGGTGCGGTGATCGAACCCGCGGCCGCTCGTTTCGCAAGCTGATGTCTAGCCAACTGCGCCAACTGCTGCTGATACAAGTTTAGTTCTTATAAAGACTCGCTAAAATATACCAGTCGCTATCATTTTTATTTATCAATATCAATCCTAGTAAAAATAGCAAATAGCTACACATTTATAAAATTCAGTTTCCTATATCCCTTCCTCAAGTCTTATATATCTCCATGCCAAAAACAATTCTAATTGGTCAATTGTTCCATATGTACTCTATATGTATAACATAAATCGTTATCAAAACCTTCACGATGTTTGTAACTAAGATGCAAGCTTATCAGTAAAACCCATGGAGTTTAATCGATTGATACAAGACTCGTGTTGTTTTCAATATCACAGATAAACTAATCACTCAATTGACCATCGTCCATAAGCGTGATTTTCAGCTAAGTGACGCTTGCGTCCGCGAAACCACACTAGGCCAGCGTGGTGGACTATAGCCTAAATCCTCTCAATGGTAGAGGAGACCCGTGCCCAGCAGTGGGACGTATACGGGTTGATGATGATGACGCTAGCGAACTACAAGCCTATAGCACAGAGAAGGGGGCCTAAGCAATCACTTTACCTAATTGCTACCGTTAATAATGATTACTCTTCTACAACTGAAAGGTTTAAGGCTTCAATCTACGCTGGCGTCAAGGACTACACACATAAGAACTTTTAAGTGAGCTGGTTTAGTCGATATTTTCCTTCGCCGTAAAAATATGTGTTAATTTGTGAATACATAACTTTGAAAGAGATGAATGCCTGGTCAACTCAACTCAGCGCCCAAGTCTTAAAACTACCAATGCTTTTTTGAAAACCCTGATTTCAAAATTGTATGCGCTTGCGCAGCTTTTAGTTTTATACATTACAGTCGCTGTCTAAAAGATACAGATGTGCTACCATTAGCAATTATATACTATAGATATGTTACAAATACTATAGATCCATATCACATGCCTGTGAATTTACAATAATCCATATACATATAATAAAAATGTATTGACGTATGTTGATTCACGTATGGATTTTCCATAAATATCTCCTAATCCTTGATAAACATCTTTAATCTCGTATCACGCTTAAGTTAGGAAAATACATATGGAAAAATTTTATTAATTTGCCTCTTATTGCCTATAACTGGAAGTTGGGCCCACTTTTGTCATCGGTTTTTCCTTTATAATCGTTATTAGTATGGAGTCTGCGATTGTATCCGAAATATGGAAAAAGGTAGCCCCCTGTTATCATTACTTATTTTTATCGATAGATTAGATGGTAAAATACGCCTGCCTACCTTGGGGAAATAGATGTTTGAGTACATTGTCCTTACATACGTACCTATAACATCAACAAACATCCGGTTTCTTCGGGAAAGAAAGCGTAGTAGACAGAAAAATTAACGGTGAAAAACATATTTTAAAATCAAGCTTTTATTATGTACGAAAAATTAAAAAAATAAACTAAGAAAACATTAATAAAATTTGTAGTTTTTTAAACTTTACAAGTAACAATTTACAAAAGTGTTCGGTTTATCAGTAGAAGTATGATACATAAACATATATTATCTATAACTAGCATATTAATATTCTTAAGTGATTTAAAAGCTCGTCGCGGCCGAGGTCTTTGCATTAACGAAATTGCGCGACAAGCTTTTAAATCACTTAAGAATATTAATATACTAGTTATAGATAATATATGTTTATGTATCATACTTCTACTGATAAACCGAACACTTTTGTAAATTGTTACTTGTAAAGTTTAAAAAACTACAAATTTTATTAATGTTTTCTTAGTTTATTTTTTTAATTTTTCGTACATAATAAAAGCTTGATTTTAAAATATGTTTTTCACCGTTAATTTATTTTTAACTTTTTAGTTGGAAATATTTCTAAGTCTATCCATTTCGTAGTCATACCGAAATTCAACTCAATCGGTCCATGGGAACTAGTGTTCCTATATATATGATACCTTGTTATTATGTTGTCACTGAAAATACAAAGGCATACCAAATTTTAGCTTAATTGGTCTACAGGAATCGGAGTTCATATGGGCTTCTTCCAACTCCTCATCAGATCAGTTCTATGATACCTTGTTATTATATTGTCACCGAAATTACATTAGTATACCAAATTTCAGCTCAATCGGTCCAAAAGAATCTCCTCAATAGATTAGCTCTATGATACCATTTTTTGTATTGTTACCGGAATTACGAAGAGATACTAAATTTCAGCTCAATTGGACCATAGGAATCGAAGTTCCTATGGGCTTCTTCCAACTCTTCGTCAGATCAGCACCATGATACCATATTTGTGTATTGTTGTCGAAGTTACAAAGACATACCAAATTTCAGCTCAATCGGTCCACAAGAACTGAAGTTCCTATGGGCATCTTCCAACTCTTCATCAGATCAGCCCCATGATACCATATTTGTGTATTGTTGTCGAAGTTACAAAGACATACCAAATTTCAGCTCAATCGGTCCGCAAGAACTGAAGTTCCTATGGGCATCTTCCAACTCTTCGTCAGATCAGCACCATGATACCATATTTGTGTATTGTTATCGAAGTTACAAAGACATACCAAATTTCAGCTCAATCGGTCCGCAAGAACTGAAGTTCCTATGGGCATCTTCCAACTCTTCGTCAGATCAGCACCATGATACCATATTTGTGTATTGTTGTCGAAGTTACAAAGACATACCAAATTTCAGCTCAATCGGTCCACAAGAACCGATGTTTCTATGGTCATCTTCCAACCTCATCATCAGACCAGCTCCATAGCATCATATTATTGTATTGTCATCCAAATTACGTAGGTATACCAAGTTTCAGCACAATCGGTCTATTGGAAGTGGTTCAAATCTTCATTGCAAGATTTGTAAACATACAAACATACATACAAAAGTGAAGTTAAATAAAAGCTTGTAAAAAGGTGCATTGTAGTTTAAAATATTAGTATAAATATAATATATTAGTCGATTTTTTCATTTTTGAGATGTTACCTTAGTCCGTGCTGGTCTGATTCGGGTGAAAAAAATACTTTGAATTATTAGGTGTATTTTTCAAGCCTCAAACCTACTGTTCTTTTTGGGCACCCAATCAGACTCCGCGCTGCTACTGAAAATGTCCTAATTGAAAATCCAGTGCATCCGGATCTCATGGCAACACTTATACCTGAAGGCACTAGATAGAGGCGAACGCTATAAAAGATAGGTAGTGACACAATGAAAATTTAGTTACAACTTGTGTTTAAGTATAATATATTTAAAAATTAATGGACCATTTTAAGAAAGACATTTAATATAATATAATCATGATGTCGGCGGGTCATCGGGTCGATGCAGTATGTTTTTTTAACATAAATGATTGATTTATATTATGAAACATTACTTGTTAAAGTATTGATACGAAGGTGCAAAAAACTTTACATCTATAGTTATAAGAATGAACGAACTTTGTTTTTTACGATATAACTTAAAAGCTACTGGACCTATTTGAATGTTTTTTTTACTTAGATACTAGCTGTCCCGGCAAACTTCGTATCGCCCTACCAGTCAATGAATGTCTTGTTACTTATTAACAGAATTTAATTTTTAATTACTTAGGTATATCATCATCCCCTTGCCCTGGTCCCAATTAATTACTTGGGGTCGGCGCAGTATCTCTTCTTTTTCCACACATCCCTGTCAGCCATCATGTTTTCATTCACCCCTTTCTTTTTCATATTTTCAGTCACGCACTCCATCCATCTCTTTTTTGGCCTTCCTCGGCTCGCCCATCCATCCACTTTCATGTTCATCACTTTTTTTTCCTACATTTGATTAATTCCTTCTCTTAATGTGCCCATACCACGACAGACGGTTTCCTTTCATCTTTTCTATCACAGGAGCTACTTTCAGACTTACCCTAAAGTATTCATTTCTGACTCTGTCACTCCGTGTTATACCACTTTGCTGCATGCAGTTGTCTTTCGTAAGTCTTCGTCGTTGACCATTTTTTTTTTCCCTTGACCTACCATTTGTCGTACCTACATTCCAACTTGCATACCTCAATCTCATTTCCCGGGCTAGTGTCTTACGTTGCCCGCGCCCGGGCTGGTGTAACAAACCTTGCCCATTTCTCATAGGAACCGGGTGCTGCCCCTGCGCGTCGGCTACGGGGGACGGCCTAGGCCCTGTCACCTTTCTTATTATACATACTGTATAAATGTTTTGGCAAATGTTTTACGGCCGCCCGCCTGTCTGACACCAACTCTCCTTGGGGCTTTCGTTCTTTTGGTAAAGGGGTAGAGATAGCGTGTGTTTGGGTACAGGATATTGCAGGTAACGATTTTTGGCCTGATGGTAAGGATGCCACAGTCCCGGATAAGGAAATAGTGGGAGACTCCAACAGCTCGGGGGGCCGAGGTCGCGAACTCATAGCCCTGTTCCATGACTGGCTAGATCAATGGAAAAGGCATCCCCTGACCATTTATTAATATTTCTTGATGGAGATTTAGAATATTTTAGATATTCAAGCATAATAAAAAATAAAATATTAGGCACTACCAAGGAGATTTGTTACACAAAATAAATTTCTGAACGCCTTAATATTTGACAGCCAAAAAATGTCAATCCATTGTCATGAGAATTCTGCATTTTTAACATCTAAAATACGCAATAATTCGAATGTTATAGATACATATTGTCGATTCAAAATGCTTATTTTAATAAGTTCTTTTATTTGAGGGGGCCTCTAACTGCATCGACGGGATGACCATTAAATGACAGGAAATTTTGTATGGTGTTAAAGTTCAAAATGACTTAAGTATCATTACGAACCTTTTGTATGGGAATATAGAAAAGTATTATTTTTAGACCTTTTCAGGCAATTATTAAAATGTATCTCTCCGTAAGAACAATCCTCGTACTTCAAGGAATATTATAAAAAAAGAATTAGCGAAATCGGTTCAGCTGTTCTCGAGATTTGCGCTTAGGAACACATCGAGCAATTCATTTTTATAACATAGAACTCCTCCACTACGATTTAAACTTTATTGTATTGTATTAAAGTTTAAATTGACTTAATTATTAAAACGAAACTTTTGTATGGATAAAGAAAACAATGAAAAGTCCCACGGGAACGCTATCGAACGGGATAAAAAGTATCCTATGTCCGTCTCCTGGCTCTAAGCTACCTCCCTACCAATTTTCAGCCAAATCTGTTCTGCCGTTCTTGAGTTATAAGTGGTGTAACTAACACGACTTTCTTTTATATATATAGATAGGCAAGACTTTGTAAAGTAACATAGCCTATAATTACTTCCGAAAAAATATAGTATTTCCGATGCAAATATTTCAAAATAACGCTTAGGAGGAAGTTATTTTTATCGCCTAAAATTTATAAAAATATAAGTCTAGAAAAAAGTTTTTGCTAAATAAAGGTGTCATAACCGATTATCTCCTACATAACGGTGTAGAAAAACTTTGTCAGGGAACTTGCACTCCTATTAGTTCTCAGAAATTTCTTAGGTGAGTAATCAACCCGCACTAAAGCAGCGTTGACCAAGGCCTGAACCCTATTAGTTTTATAGTCCATGCCCAATACTAGTATTTTGGCTGACGATGATGAGATCAATCCAAGAGGTATCTGCGTAATTCTGACCCCAAATTAAGTAACGAGTTTTGCCATGTGTATCAGAAACAAAAAGAGACTTTTCGGTCTCACACCTCGACCTGATTTTATTTTCTTCATCTTCATCAACCCATATATACGCCCACTGCTGAGCACGGGTCTCCTCTACCACTGAGAGGGTTTAGGCCATAGTCCACCACGCTGGCCTAGTGCGGGTTGGCGGACTACACTCCTAAGAACTCTTAGGTGTGCAGGTTTCATCACGATGTTTTCCTTCACCGTTAAAGCAAGTGATAATTCAATGTGAATACACACATAACTTCGAAAAGTCAGAGGTGTGTGCCTGGGGTTCGAACCCGCGACCGCAGATTCTCGACCGCGCGCCCAAACCTCGAGGCCATCACTGCTTATCTATCTATCTTATCTGATTTTATTTTATTTTGTTTTAATTTGGAATCATTTGGGAAACAATTATTCGTATATATGTACTTAGTTTCAAAGTAAACACAAACATTACAAACAGTTTCCAGAAAAAAGATACTGTATCTAAAGGCACTCTGTTGTAATCATGGTAACAAGACCACAATTTAGCATTGAATTCGATGTACTCGTTATCTATAAGGCATTATGGCGTTATCTTAATCAGTAATCGGGGTCTTTCCCAAATATTTTTCAGATCCGTTTATGTTTTTCCATTAACTAATATGTTCGCGACGAGGCCGACTGAAACAGGATACGTTGCAGTGGAGGTTGCCTCGTGGTCTTGTGTGACAAGTGTGTGTTGTAGGTTCGATTCTTAGGTCAGGAAAAGTGTTTTTAAGTTTTTTTAGTAGCAGCACGAAGTCTATAATTGTGTAAAACAGCTAAGGCTCGCCCCCTATTACGTGGAATAAGAAAACGGTTTGTAAAAGGTGGGTGCAAAAATGCACTTCTGCCTATCCTTCGAGGAATACAGGCGTAAGGTTATATATGTGTATTAGTGGTAGAAATATCGCTGGCTCACTATTACAAGGTTCAATATTACAATTTTAGCACTGATTTAGTTATGAGTACCTACTATGAGGTTCTATAGAACTCATAGAGCCTCGAGTATTTATAACTGAATAAGTGCAAACATTGTAACATAGAACCTTGTAATAGTGAGCCAGCGGATATCCATAATGGATACCGCAAGACGTAGGCTGCTTTTAAAAGAGCTCTTTGGAAGTCTTTGGGAAAGGCCTATGTCTATGTACGTCTTTCGGCTGATCATGATGCCAATGATGATGATGATCTAGCATATTTTATCACGCCTGTATCTAAAAAGGTGTAGGTCCATTCCCAAGGTCGATTCTCTTATATTAACTTTAGGCAAGTCGTTATGTCCAATATAACTGGGGCTGTTGCAGTCTATAGGATACATCTATGCTTCCGAATATTTACCCATACAACTTATATCACTTTTCCCGACCTAGGATATGAACCGAATATATCTAGATCATATTAATAAGCCACTTTTAATAAAAACATAAACATTCTTCACTTCACTTTTAGGTGTTATTAGGGGCTCTACTGAGAATTTCCTAAAAAAATCCCGACCTGGTCATCGAACCTGGGATCGCCAGTCGCACATACAATTCAAACTGTAATCAACACGTACACTATAGTGTGATGTAATGTACTAAAATTCCTATGAAGCATACTCCAATTATCGAAAGCCTTGGACACCGCTTATCCGCTGTCGTTGTTTGTTAATACGATAACAAACAATATAATGATAAACTAAATCTTTATTACTATCTGTTATTTGATAAATAATAATGTTAATAGTTTAATAATATAATCAATAAACAGAATCACCTAACAGTTCTGACCTCCCATTTGGATACAAGAACTGTGACGTGGGTGTTAAAAAACGGGAGATTTTTCTTTCTTACAAATACCCAGTGCCGAAACATGTATTTATGGATCACACAAATATTTGTTACGGAGCGGATGTCGAACTCGCAGCCTTTTGTTTGGCAAACTGGCATCTGGCCAACCGCGCTGGGCTGTCTTTAAGCCGTACTTATCCCTAAGGCATTCTCAGTTTGTGCACAAAATATGGTTGAAACAAAATAAAATAAACTAAAAGAATATTAAGAAGACCACTTACAAAATACGTAAATAGAGACATACAAATACTAAAAAAATATATAGTTTATATAAGTAAATAAATACAATACAAAAATCAAACATTCCTAATGAAAAGCACATTTTCTCAAGCCGTTCATTTGCAGCTGAACCAAAGTAAAAACAGAGGTATTTCTCAATTAAAACTAGCTTACCTAAAAAATGGTATTCATTGCATTAAACATTGATTGAAAAGGTAAAAAACATCAACAGTTAAAACCATTAATCATGTGTAATTCCTTTCACGTAGGATGCACTGAAACTTGCCTAATATACTGAAAAAAAGAAGCTATTTGCACCGAGAAACAATTGTATTGGTAAAGCGTTCATGTTAAAGTTGGCAAAGTCTAATAGAGTTCCGTATAGAATATGATACCCTAGTACATTAATTCTATATGTTACTTACATTGTGGCTTTAACTAAACCCCATTTACTAAGTCAAAGAGATATCAATCGCCTATTCCTCATAAAAATTAAAACAAAAAAGGATTTTTTTATCAAAAACTAGAATCAATTTACGGCGGTCCTTGTACTTCTACTTGAATTTTACATCGAGATTTTTTGGAAAAACCATTATGACTATTTTTCACAATTTTACGCAGTCATGGCTACGTGTTTAAATAAATGTCTCGATGTTGGGATTATTTTGAATATATAGTTTGTGCTAAAGAGAAAAATATCTTTTCATGTTTCTCGATACAATTTTTTAGACTCCATGTTGCTTCTGAAAATTTTAATATTGAAAAACTTGTTACAAGGTAATCTATTATTCTCGTGTCCGCATGCTATCGAGACAACGATTTCTAAGTATTTTACTATTCTACCTTATAAGAGCGGATATTGTCTATGACTATAAGAATGACGCAAGCCTCTTTGAATAACTTCGGCCTGATTATAATCTGAAGTATCTCTAGGTTTTATCGAGTCGAAGAATTTTATGACATTTCCGTTAATCGTATTTTAGTCACTGCCAATTTTATATTTCTTATAATTTTTGGGTGCGGTGAATTAAAGCTGTTAAGTTTGCGGCGAATAAGTCTAGCTTAATACTTTTGCGAGTGTTGTTCTTTTTCCTTTCGTTCATGTTTTAAACGATTCAAAGGCTGAATATTTAAAATGTTGTAAGAAATGACAGGAGTACATTTTTATCGATTAAATATATAATAAGGAACGAACACATAGATCGAAAAGTAAGTTTTATGGTAATCAATGGCTACTTGCATACCTACAATTTCTTAGGAATTTCTTAGGTGTGTAGTCCGCCAACCCGCATTAGGCCAGGGTGGTGGACTACGGCCTAAACCCTCTCAATGGCAGAGGAGGGCTGTGCAAGCAGTTGAATCTATATGAGTTGATGTCGATATGCGTGTTGAACTCTAAAACCTGAGTGAGTGTTGCAAGGCATCCTGCGGCGGGCGTAATGAGCCCGCATCAACAATTATCACGATCTAATAAGCATCGTGGAACAGATTCACTTACAAAATGCGATCGATCAATATATCATTGCCCTTTTTACTCTGTATACTTTTAATCTATCCTAGGAGTTAAGGGAAAAGTAACTCTGCCTATGTGCTATCAGGTCAGGCCTGAACTACTTATCGAATGAGATTGATGAGATTGATATAGATTGAGAATGAGAGAAAATTTTAGAGAAGAACATAAAATTACTACTGAAAAATACCTCGTCTTTCATGAGAGGCTGTATTATCTGAAAAACACTGAGACCCGAAACAAATAGTTGTAATCACATAAACATAAGGGATTTTCAATATTTAATTTTTATTCTATGTTAGGTACAGTTTTATACAGATATATTTAGTAGGTACATACATACAATTTTACAAGTAGGTTAGTTGATATGAAACATCGGTTATATGTAATGTGAATTGAGAGCAGTGATGGCCTCGAGGGAAAGCAGTGATGGCCTCGAGGTTTAGGCGCGCGGTCGAGAATCTCGGCGGTCGCGGGTTCGAACCTCAGGCACACACCTCTAACTTTTCGCAGTTATGTGTGTATTCAAATTGAATTATCACTTGCTTTAACGGTGAAGGAAAACATCGTGATAAAACCTGCACACCTAAAAAAAAATCTTAGGAATTTCTTAGGTGTGTAGTCCGCCAATCCGCACTAAGCCAGCGTGGTGGACTATGGCCTAAACCCTCTCAATAGTAGAGGAGACCGGTGGGCGTATATGGGTTGTTGAAAACGAAGAATGTGAATTCAAACTCAATAGAAATGTTACCGCTTCTATGAAGATGCTAAGTATGGATTCCTTAGATATGGAATATATTACCGAAAAATATTCGTACTCATCTTTATAACATTTCCTTCAACTTTTTAAATACCCAAGATTTAGCTAGTAAATTCCACTAAACTAAGAATAAACAGAAATACTGATATCCTCGCGATATCCACCATCAATCCACTACCAATACAAAGCAGTACAAACAACAAAACTGATACGATCAATTAATTTCAGCCTGAAATCCATCACGTAAATTTTCAGACCGAGCCCACGTTTTCACAGAAAACCTATTTAAATTCCACCCCCGGCAGACAGTGCGAGATTAACGAAAGCAACCCCTCGGACGGCGGGCGAGCCCGATCAATACTCCAGACGAAATGGCTTCTAATCTCACAGGCCATCTTGCGTCCTTGTCTTGTTTCTCATCTTGCAGACGCTGTGGACTTTATTTTCTATCCAATAGAGCATATTATCCCCTGCCACACTCATCTGAACACGTAGGTTCGGATATTTGACCTGGAATCTGTTAGCAAAGGTTTTTATACGTATGAATGGTATTAAATATGTTCTTAATTGAATTACTGGGATTAACGTTAACGCTTGTGGCTGCTGATTTGGTGCAAGAGTTCTAAACGTTCATATTCTTTTTTGAACTGCCACGTTGTAACAGGGATATGTAGAGATATTAGAATTTTGTACATAGCATAAAACTGTTTTGAGTATTTATTGTTTCCGCACATCTCTTATCTATATATATAAAAATCAATGCCACTTTTCGTTGTAATTCCATAACTCAAGAACGGCTGGACCGATTTGGCTAATTTTAGTCTTGAAATATTCGTTGAAGTCCAGGGAAGGTTTAAAAGGTGAAAAAAAAATCAAATAATTGCTGGGAAATCCCTCAAAACAGCCCTTTTCTATTTCCCATACAAATGTTTTGTAATTAATATCGAGAGTCAATTTGTAATTTATTACCGCTGCATTAAGTTCAAATTCGCGTGCGCGTTGGAGAATCTTATATCGCGTTCCGTAACAACTAACTTCAGTTGTTGATCTGTCAGATTACATTTTTATTTTTTTGTATTTTACCTTTTTTATATTTGACAATAGATTTGAGAACTTCAGAATACGGAAAAAATTATAACGATATTGTGTTACGATATCTGTGAGTGCATCCTTCTATCTTTGTGGCTACGTGCGCGAGAACTTTCTTTACTTTGGTAATCCTTTGTGCTTTATAATTTACGATGCCGAGGAGAAGACGACCTGACTTAGGAAGTCAATCAAATGTACGAAGAGCTACCTCACGTGCTAACCGCACTGATGACCAGAGAGAGAGAATTAAAATACAGACACAGAAAGGAAGATTGTTCATTTTTATATAAACGGATTGTACAAATTGATTAATCCATTTTTGTAATACATATTCTCTTCCTTTTCCAATGCGTTTCATTCTACTATAATTTTATTTGGCTTTTTACCATTTATAAAGGCTTCAGCCTTGGTTTAATTACTGAGCCCTCAGTTGTAAATTGTAAACCAGGCACATCTAAGGAGATAATAATAATTAGGCTTTTTATATTTTACATAACAAATAGTTCTGAACGCTGACATAAATGTTTGACAACCAACAAATACGTCAATCCCTATTAATGAGTGACACTATTCTTCATTTTTAAAATGTAAAATATGCAATTATTCGAATATTGTAGATATATGTTGTCGATTCGAACCCTTTATTTCAATCCGTTCTTTAATTTGAGGGAACAATTACCCGCATTGAAGGGATAAATATTTAACGTTTGACAGGACATTACATAGAACAGTTTATATGGGAAAATGAAATTCCTGTTTTTATCATATTGCCCGCAATTCTTCCATATTTTATCATTTAAACCTTCCCTGGACTTCAACGAATATTTCAAGACTAAAATTAGCCAAATCGGTCCAGCCGTTCTCGAGTTTTAGTGAAACTAACGAACAGCAATTCATTTTTATATTATAGACGGATCCGATTTGTTTGTTTTAAAATCATTTTATACAAAAGTTTAGGTCTTTCATTTATCGTTTTGGCAGAACAAAGTCTGCCGGGTCAGCTAGTAATACATAAATGTATAGTAGATTTGCATAAATTATAGCTACATTTTCTAGTACGTTTCGTTCTGTTCTTAACTCTTAAGTTTTACCTATATATCTGCTTTTACTTATTAAGTTTAAATTTTCATTATTACCTTTTGTACAATAAAAGTTACGTTACAAATTTTTTGCACTCTTATGACACAATTTAGCGCGTGTTATAAATCTGAGTTTATTTCTCTCTATAATACCAAAATACTACATGAATCTACTATATAAATCCGATGGTTGTGTATATAATGATTGTTTCCAGAGTATTCACAACACAAAGAGGGAAGGCTGAAGGCTGGGAAATTAATTATCGCGCCACACCCGCCGGGTGGGGCAGATCGCTCCCCACGCTGCGCCTGGCACCAAATATTCTGCTCTAGGAGACCGACTTCTTATCATCGTCATCATCATCAGCCTATATACGTCCCACTGCCCATTTCACGTGAAAAACATATTTTATTTTAAGTAATTTATTCTTGAATCAGCGCACATGTTACAACAATAACTTATATACTATGATAACAACACTTGGCGGCTGGTGGTGGCTATCTTGAAAATGAAATGCTATTATGAACTTTGTTACTGGGTCCTGATAAATTAGATTTAAATAAATACACTCAACAGTCACAAACGTAGTTTAGAAATTACGCGAGACTTAATGGTCTCTTCACCCAGATCTAAAACAAATTTTTACGGGCTCACAATTATTCCTTTATTTACGACCTCTTGTTTCATAAGTTAAAGCATATAAAAGCATATGCCATAAGCATAACATAGGAGCAAGTGCACATATATTAATCCATCAATAAATATTAACATCCTAAAAAATTATTGATTGGAATATTCGTAAAGCTAGCATGAAGAAACAACAAATAAGATATAAATCATATTTATTCAACACTATCATTACAATATATTATTAGGTATTATAGTAATCTATAATTTCAGTATCATTATGCGTCAACAGTATCTGATAATTGATTATCCTTGACGCACTTCTATCTATACCACTTTATTTTTAGATCATCAGAAAACAGATAACATTCTGGATTTTCTGAAAATGTGATTAGTTATTTAATTATGGCTAATTTAATTTTTTTGTGTACTAGTTATTGCACCCGTGTTCGTTTGTAGTGAATTGACACATTTTTTTAAACAAGAAATATTTTTGGTTACTTGATGTATTTTTATAAAAAAGACGATAACAAATTCATGCATGCACCCACGAGAAAGTAGGCAGAGGTGCATTTTTGGTTCTTTCCGGAAGCTGTTTTGCCCCCGTTATAGGTATTTTTAATTTTATATTCAAATACTCCGTCGTGCCTACTACTAAAATATTCCTAATGGAAAAACTTAGTTCCATTTTTCATCCCAAAATGTTGTTCGTGGCTTAGGTCTCCAAAGTTTCTTTGCCTTTCATACAACGATTTGTAATTTAAAGTGAAATAGCAAAAGTATACTAAGGCTCTCCTATAGCTGAGAGAATATTACAGGGTTAAAATAATCACGCTGGTCTGTGATGGTAGGCGGATAATAATATGATAACTTACTATATATTTGAGATACGCAGTGAGAAACTAAGTCTATTCATTAAAACCACATAAATACAATAATATTAATATGGATTTTCAAATATCATTTCGATCCCGCGCAGTGCAACTCCTAGACTATCGTTAAGATTTTAACAGCACGCGGGACAAAAGCCTTTGTGAAGAAAAGAGGTTCCATGCCGCAGTGAAGGACTTCTTTCTGCCTTTGTGCAAAGGGTTTCAACTACGTAGTTTGAGGTTAGAATTGTATACAATAGAAAAACATACCTACGTTTTATGATTCGATTCGCAAGGACAGAAAGAAATACATGTTAATCGTGCAATGTCTGGTTTATAATCCTTTACTATGGGGTCAAAAAACTTTTATTTATACGTCAAATAATTAAACATTAAAGATTTTCTTTTTCAATTTGGGCTTTTGTGGTAGTGGGTACCGCCAATCCGAACAATAGTCTTCGAGCTTCAAATCTTTATTTAACAAAAGCAATTGATTCAATAAATGAGTATATTTCTAATCACTACATAGTATAAAACAAAGTCGCTTTCTCTGTCCCTATGTCCCTTTGTATGCTTAAATCTTTGAAACTACGCAACGGATTTTGATGCGGTTTTTTTTAATAGATAGAGTGATTGCAGAGGAAGGTTTATATGCATGATAACATCCATTAAATATCAGCATTGCACCCGTGCAAAGACGGGGCGGGTCGCTAGTGCAATTATAAACCAGAGTATACTAATCCCACAGAAACAATTATGAAAGAGACAACACACAATTAACGTGTGACGCTTTTGGATTCTGTGTAAGTTCAGACACTGAAAGGTTTCTAATCATATTATGTATAAATTTTACGTTTCTGTATAAAGAAGACCGATATGCCTCCATTTTCCATAATATCAAACAAATCAATGGAAAACTGCGAAGTTGGAATGCTTTACAATATTCACATGGGAACGTGCCATCAGTTTTGACGGCAAACAAAGAAGTAACGATGGACATTAAAAATAATACTTCATTTATTACAAACTGGCTGTTTTTCAACAGTCATTTGTTTTGTTTGATTATATTTGATATTCAGTATGGATACAAGCGGACATAATGTAGTAAGCATTAGCTGACAATCGACCTTGGGGTCAAATCGAGATAAAAAAAATCAGTTCTACTTAATTTTGAATTCTTAGCTTTAGCAAAAATATCTAAAAATTAGAGGATAAGCGTAAATGGTTTCTTTTGGTGTCGGAGGGTAGACTTATTTTGGATCCTTGCGTTAAGTAAGTAAGTAAGTAAATATTTGTGTTGTTGCATTACTTGGCGCGAAGATGGCCAATTAAAAAAAAGGTTTAAATCAAGAGTGAGGTAAGAAATTAAAATGATGGAAAAGCACCTATTCGATTTCCGCCTCGGACAATTTGTTAGTGTGTTTTGTGTTATTTCTTTATCAAATCGAATTTAAAACATATATGTACTTTTAATACAGCTCTATGCCTGTCTTTCGGGGATACAAACGTGACAGCGGATTTTATGTATATTTATAAACTTTATAATTAGAATCATTGTTATATAGAATAGAAAAATCGATACCCATGATCATGCCAAAAAGACCAGAGAAGATTAATAAAAACTAGGCCAACTATAAGTAAAAAGCAAAGTCAACTAAACCTAACTAAATTTAACGGGAAGTTAATTAAATACTATATACCTACTATGTTAGATAAATTGCAAAAAATATATAGAATCAGATTATGTTTCTCAAACAGGGGAGGCGGTGATACATAAGTAAAACATATAAGCTGGGATGCACATAATTACTATGGACCCTCTCTTCCCTCTGAGATTCACAACCAATGGGACTGACTACCTCAAATAAATTTTCTCCTGCAGAGATACAACCGTGCTCCACGCTAACATCTCCTTAATAAACATTGCACTTTATTACTGTGTAGTCAAAGTCTAAATTCTAACGCAGGAACAATCAGTCCCTTGCTACCTTATGATATTCACGAGAAAACAAGATCGATTCTCTTAAAAACCCCCGTGCATTCCAAACTCAACTCTATTCGAAAGCTTTAAAGTTGATATTACTAAGCAAGCAACCAAATGATCAAATATGGAACGTTGAAAGATGGTTCTCCAGGGAAAATCCAGGGTGCATTCACGCGATAATGAGCTTTAGGCGTGGAGAGTGAAATGTGTGTTGGGGCGGGTTTCGCGCGAAGTGTTGGGAGATAGGACGTTCTGTTGCGAACGGGGTCAGGATCGATCTGCTCTGACGAGACGGGGCCGCGGTAGATATAGCGACTGAAATGGACTCGCCCAGTATAAAAATTGTTAGTCTTTGTTTGATCGAGGGCATTATCATAAAAGTTAGTACTGTATTATGAAAGAAAATAAATCCTTGCTTGTGATAGAAATGTTTGAACCTTATTTTATACGCATTCATCTGGATTATTTTATGTAACAGGAGACTAATATAATCTGAGTGACACAGATGCGAAAAATGATACTCTCTAGATTTAAATAAAGATTCTATGTATTACGAGACGAACTGATATTGGATAGGTACGATTTTTTCTCGGATGATGAGGATTTATTTACCATAATTTGTTGGTATACCTAAACGTTACCAATTTAAAAAAGAGATTTTAATAGAAAGAATATTTCTGAGAAAACCACATTACCCCATCTTATGTGCCTATAACACAAACTTCATCATCATCATCATCATCATCATCAGCCAAAGGACGTCCACTGCTGGACATAGGCCTCCCCCAGAGACTTCCAAAGCGCTCTATTGGAAGCGTCGAACTGTGTACTGGACTGTTGGGTTTATCTCTATAACACAATCTTACTTAGTATGAAATTCGTTAAATTAATCTTTCTACATCATATATTATACCTACTATATTATGAATATACAACGTAAAGTCCATTGTATGAACAGCGTTAAGCCGGCATCAGACACATGTGTAGGCGTTGCCTAGCAACGGCAGTCGATGGGCGGGCGGCGACTCCTAGAAGCGCAGATGTGAGGGCGGCTCACACACACACACATACATACAGAGTATGTGGGGCCAATGCGTGACGAAGGAAATTCAACACAAGCATCTCATTAGAATTGTGGCAATCTCTTAAAAAATCAGCTTGTAGGTCTGATAAACAATTATGAAGCGTTACACGTGATTGTGTTATGTATGGAAATTACACAATAAGGTGTAACGATTTGGGGCTTGTGTGGAAGTACTGCCCCTTATGTAACTGTCGAGCTTATTTATTTATTTATTAGCAATCCAAGGGAACTTAATTTGAGACGATCCCGCAACTAAATTAAACAGAAATAATGTTAAGGAGAATTGGAAAAGGGAAAATTTGAAATTAGAATTGTTCATTCCATGCTCTAATGCTTTGGATTCGAACTCATAACATTTAGTGTCGAAGCTAAAAACACACAGCTTAGCCTACAATATTCAACTAAATCTTCAAATCTTTACTTAAAAATATCATTTTGACATATGTATAAACGAGAATATCCTGAGCCCAAAATACAATTATAAACTGGACATTACATAATTACCATGCAAAGCTGTTGGGCTTTATGGAAATGCCTGTACTTGCATCACATCAATACGGCATTAATCATAACTCACAGCTTGGCGTCCGTCAGGCGGCCCGTAAAATCAATAAGCGAAACTTTGACGGCGCTATACACTCTGTGGTTAAGTATACACTATACAGGATGTATTCAGACCGTGATCGAAAACTGAGGCAGGTAATAGGTCTGGTGATTACAAAAACGTTGGCGTTAAAAAATCTTTGCGAAAAGTAATAATATACATAATAATAATAAATTAAAAATAATTGCAACAACTTACGTATTGAATGCATATGGTTGTCAAAACATCAAAATGTTTATTTTTTGTCGGTTTTTTTTTAACGCCAAGGGGTTTTAAATCGCCTTGGCTATTACCTGGCTTAGTTTTCGAACACGGTGTTTATAATGTAATAATATTGTTTATAATATAATTTATATACACACTGTATATAAATTACCACCCATTTCGTAGTGTAATTATCTGTTAGAAATAATTATAATCCTTATTTTTTCCTCTAGTAGTGATGGCCTCCAGGTTTAAGCACGGAGAATCTCGGCGATCGCGAGTTCAAGCCCCAAGCACAGACTTTACGAAATTACATGTGTATTCACAATGAATTACTTAATTTAACGGTGAGGGTAGGCATCGTGAGGAAACCTACACAACTAAAAATTTTTAGAATATCAATAGTCTCAGATGCAAAAGGAAGAATTAAGCTATAATTTAAATTAATACAAAGTTTTCCAGTTAAAAAATATTGTAAAGTACTCTCCTAAGGATGCGGCAAACGTTGAGTGATTTTCATGTTATCGTTGTGAAGTATTGCAGAATTGCGGAAGAGATCTCAACAACGCTGCTGATAACAGAGGGCTATTCTCTACATACTATTTAGTATTAAATAGTTCATGGTAGGATGCTTTTTACAAAACGTAATGTTTACATTTAGAATAGATTTCAAAGGATGCCAAAGTTAAAAAAAAGAGTATGCAAAGGCATATTTAATTTACAGTAAGAGTCAGCCTTCGTAGCCCAGTTAGAAAGACACTAGCTTGCGAAACAAGAGGCCGCTTTGATCATCGCAAATATTTCTTTCGGGTTTGGGTATTTGTGAGAGCTAAAAGTCCTTCGTAGTTTCCATACCCATGACAAGACATGTATTTTAATGTGGTGTAAAAACTATGTATGTATGTTGTAATTAATACTAAATTCGAGTGTCCTTTCACATCCACTGCTGGACATAGGCCTCTACTATGTCACGCCACTGGGCTCGATCTTCGGCTCTCCTCATCCAACCGCTGCCAGCCATCTTGCGGATATCACCCCGACTAGCCAGAGGTCACAGCAACACGAATTTTGGCTAAGTAAACCACTATTTAGTAAAGTAAAATTAATTTTCAATGTCAATCGAATAAGTGATGGAAATGATTTTTCCCTGTACATTAATGCATCCGAGAAGCCATTAAAATATGAATCGAACTAACCATACATTGTATGACGTTGCATCGATATTGACGCATTTGATTCATACACGTCAGTGCAATAAGGATAATGAATTTATACCACTTTCAAACTAGAGTTTAAATTAAAGCATAAATTAAATAAATTATAATACCTGCTGCCTCGACTGACCAACTGTCTTATGGTAAAAGTATATGCCGTGCCATCTAGAGATTCTAGGTTTGATTCTCAAGCCGATAAAGGATTTTTGGTTATTTTAATCTGGGAATTCTAAGTAGCAGCACAGCACCTCTGCCTACCCCTTAAGAGAATACTGGCGTCAGTTTATGTATGTATATTAAATACTTATATCTCATTTTAACCCTGAAAGAAAACATACTGAAGAACATCTTAAAGGAATTTCGTATGTGTGTCGAGTGTCGACCAACCTAAGCTAGCGTGGTGGACTTAATGCGCAGTCAGAACTGTGTACGGGACTGTTGGGTTTACTTATTATATGTCACCCATGTTATCTCAATTACACTAATGCGTAAGGGTTACAACACGCAAGTATAACTGGTTACATTGTGGTTTTATGACGTCATATCTCTCATTCACGTCTTCAATTCGTTACGTCATCACAGTCTAGTCAGGGAGACGTGATTTGACGTCATGACAGTGGTGACGATACTTTAACATCGACCACTATATATCTATAAACGGTTAATACAAAAAGTAGGTATAGGTTAGTACCAGAATAAATACATTTAATCAAATATAGCTTATTCTACAGGCGAAAGATTCAGTTTCTTTTAAATGTACGTTTTTAGTCTATGTTACATAAGGATACCATTCATAACCTCACCCCTGTATTCTCCAAAGAAGCAGGCAGAGGTGTATTTTCGCGCTCACATTTTACAAGTAGTGTATTTGCCCGTTGATGTATTTTGGGCATATAGAAATATGCCTTTGAGTCTTAGTCAGAATTTTCTAATAGAAAAGTTCAATAATATTAAATCCGACCCAGGAATCGCACCTAAGAGCTTCAGATCGCAAAGCACATATTTGCGACGTAAGAATACGAGGAAAATTCTTTAAGAAAAAAAACGTAATTTTCAGTATTTAGAAATGATTGATTGATGATTTAAATTCTAAATGATTGAGGCCTTTTTAATATCCCACAGCAAGGTTCGGGTTATTTGTAATTGGCTGATAAATAGATATATAGGCGTGTTTAGAATAACCCAGTGTTGTGAGTCAGGGCCGCGCCTGTGCATGCGGGTTCCGGCGTACCTTAGAAAATTACGTTTTACATACACATACTGTTAATACGATCCTTTTGTTGACAAATGTTTGCAAATACGAGGTGTGATTTGAAATAGGAATAACACTTGCGCAGTCTTTCTACTCATAAATGCCATCATCATTCTCTTGCCCTGCTCCCAATTTTTATTTGGGGTCGGCGCAGCATGTTTTCTCCTTCCACACATCCCTATCAGCCGTCATGTCTTCAGTCACGCCTTTCTCTTTCATATCTCTTTTCACGCACTCCATCCATGTTTTCTTTGGCCTTCCTCGGCTTGTCCATCCTTCAACTTTCATGCTCATTACTTTCTTACCAACATATGTTTCGTCCCTCCTCATAATATGCCCATACCACGACAGACGGTGTCCTTTCAGCTTATCAATCACAGGAGCTACTTTCAAACTTCCTCTAACGTATTCATTCTTCACTCTATCAGTCAGAGTTACCCCACACATCCATCGCAACATTCGCATTTCTGCTGCATGCAGTCGTCTTTCGTCCGTCTTCTTCGTTGCCCAACACTCCGATCCATACATAACGACAGGTCTTATCATGGACTTGTATATTCGGCCCTTCAATTTGAGGGGCATCCTTGGGTCGCATATTGTGGATGAGACCTGTCGCCATTTCATCCATCCTGAGTTGATTCTCTGCCCTATATCGTGATGTATACCCCCGTCACTTTGCATAAGTGACCCAAGGTAGCGGAATTCGGAACAGACTGGTATCGGCATTCCATCAAGTGTGACGGACACAGAACTTGAAAGACCGCCAAAGTCGCAAAACATATACTGAGTTTTGGTTCTGCTGACTTTAAGGCCAACATTTCCAAGTCTATGCCGCCACGCCTCCAATCTGTTCTGCACCTCGTGGCCACTTTCTGACACCAGAACAATGTCATCCGCAAACAGCATGCACCAGGGTGCCTCTTCCTGTATATCTGCAGTAATAGCATCCATAACCAACAGGAAGAGGTAGGGACTAAGAGCCGACCCTTGGTGCACCCCAACAGCGACATTGAATCTGGTTGTAATGCCAGCTGCCGTCCTGACTTGGGTATTACATTTACGATACATGGCCTGAATCAACTGCAGGTACTTCTCAGGCACGCATTTCTTCTTAAGGGCCCACCATACAACTTCACGCGGAACCCGATCGAAAGCCTTTTCGAGGTCAACGAATACCATGTGCAAGTTTTTATGCGCTCTCCTGTATTTTTCGCACAGTTGGCGAATTGCAAAAATGGCATCCGTCGTCCTACGACCAGGCATAAAACCGAACTGGTTTCGCGAAACCTCACATTCCTCTCGCAGGCGTCGCTCAATTATTCTCTCCCAAATTTTCAGAGTGTGTGACATTAACTTTATTCCCCGATAATTGTTACAGTCTTGAACATCCCCCTTGTTTTTAAAAATGGGCACCAAATAACTGTTGCACCATTCGTCGGGTACCGTGTTGTCCAGCAACAGCTTATTGAGGAACAAAGCCAGCCACTTCCACCCAACCACTTGCAAAGCCTTCCATACTTCTACTGGTATTCCATCTGGTCCAACCGCCTTTCCATTCTTCATCCCACTCACAGCTTTCATAACTTCATCTACACTGATGTCTCTTACGAGCCCCACGTTCACCGGTACATCCTCAAGCTGTTTCCCCCAGTCATTCTCTTCATTCATAAGTCTTTCAAAATAGGTTTTCCACCTATTTTTGATTTTTTCATCATCTGTCAAAATTTCTCCCACTTCATCCCTTACACACTTCATATGCGTCACGTCCTTCGCCATTCGTTCCCTAGCTCTAGCCAGCCGGTAAATATGTTTCTGTCCCTCAGGGCTTTCAAGAGACTGGTACAATGAATCTTGTGCCTTTGCCCTGGCGACAGCTACGGCTTTTTTAGCTTTTCTCTTACACTCAACATAATCAATTTTCTTTCGTTCCTTCACACTGACATTTCCCACTTCTATACTCTGCCATTCCTTAAATTTCTGTTTCTTTTCTTTAAGCACACTTTGCACCTCAGTCGACCACCACCATGTATCTTTCTCTCTCATATATTTCCCTTTTGACTCTCCTAACACTTCCTTTCCCACTTTTCTTATACAGTCACTCATTTCCATCCAACAATCATTCACACTTCGGGGCTGTATATCGCCCATCTTACCTATATCTTCTATCATTCGTCTCTTGAATTCTTCTGCACAGTCATTCTTCTCCAGTAAATGCCACTTTATTTTGGAGGGGATTCTCGTGTGGGATTTACCAGTTGTGATTGAGACTCTGGTATCCAGTACCAAAAGGCGGTGCTGAGAGACTAATTCCTCGCCAGGCAATACCTTACAGTCCTTTACACAGTTGAGACTGTGGCGCCTGAGGAGGAAGTAGTCTATCTGCGTACGATGGTGCCCGCTTTTGTACGTTATGAGGTGTTCGTCGTTTTTCTGGAACCAGGTATTGGCAACTGCTAAATCCAAAGCCGAAGCCGCTTGGAGTATTCCTTCTCCTTCAGTATTTCGGCTTCCAAATCCCCATCCTCCATGAATTCTTTCATACCCCTGTCTTACTTTCCCTACATGCCCATTAAAATCTCCTCCTATAACAATCTCTTCATTCATATCTACACCCATCATCGCGCAATCAAAATCCTGCCAAAATCTATCTTTCTCTCCGTCATCACATCCCGCTTGAGGACAATATACACTCATCACATTCAACCTCAAATTATGCACTATTATCTTAACAACAATCATTCTGTCACTTATTCTTTTCACATCTATCACACACTCTTTCAACTTCGCGTCCAGAATAACACCCACCCCGTTCCTTTTCCCATCGCTCCCACAATAATAAAACTTATATCCTTCTCCAATCTCTCTAGCTTTCGTGCCTCTCCACCTTGTCTCTTGCACACAAGCCACATTTATTCTTCTCTTTTTCAACACAGCCGCTAGCTCCCTAGACCTACCAGTCATCGTACCTACATTCCAACTTGCATACCTCAATCTCATTTCCCGGGCTAACTTCTTATGTTGCCCCCGCCCGGGCTGGTGCAACAACCCTTGCCCATTTCTCACAGGGACCGGGTGCTGCCCCTGCGCGTCGCCTACGGGGGACGCCCTAGCCCTGTCACCTTTCTTATTATTCATGCTGCATAAGTGTTTTGGCAGATGTTTTACGGCCGGCCGCCTGCCTGACGCCAACCTTCCTTAGGACTTTCATTTGTTTTGGGAATGGGGTAGGAATAGCGTGTATTTGGGTGCAGGATATTGCAGGTAAGGATATTTGGCCTGATGGTAAGGATATTACAGTCACGGAGCAGGAGTGGTGACTGCAATAGCTCGGGGGGCCGAGCGCGCGTACTCGTAGCCCTGTTCCATGACTGGCCAGATCAATGGAAAAGGCATCCCCTGGCCTGGAAAAGGCATCCCCTGGCCTGGAAAAGGCATCCCCTGGCCTTATATATTACTCATAAATGCCACTACATACAAATATACATATAAGTATATAAGTAAATATACGTCCCACTGCTGGGCACTGGGCACTTCAACGGAGAAATTTGCAGGCACGCGATTTTTTCCCTCATCGTTAAAGTATGTGATAATTTATTCTAAGTATGAAAAAGGAAATAGATTCACTACCCGTGAGCAATAAGCCGTGTTTTGGAAAAGAGCGACCTATTTTACACATTTTTTGAAAACAAAAATTAATTCAAATTTCAACTATTAGAGTCACCCCTTTAGAGGGTGAATTTTTAGCCTAGTTCTTAAGTAGGTACCTCATTTACTGAATCTTGGGAAAAATTTCATGCTTCTAGACACAATCGCTTTTATTTTAAATATTTATGTATTACAGACATCCAAAAAAACATTACTGCAATTTGACAAATTTACTTAAAGTACTCAGCTAACACCACAAAAAGCTATCAAAATACCAAAAACGGGTCGTACATCTTCAGTTTATCGAGACGGTGAGTTAGCAAACAGAACTTGTGAGCAATTGAGTTCGCGAAATGAGGATGATATCAGCGCGTTATCGCACGATCAATAAGTAATGATATATCGAGCGGACTACTTGTGAAGCTATTAGAAATCCGGGACACACCTTATCTCGGGATTGTGGTAAGATTGCCTAGTCGCGGGCTTATTCTGGACGATAATATATCGACCTATGCATCGAATAAGGTTACTTATGACTATAACACCAGACTACTTTTTATGTCTATAATAGAGTCAAAATTGTTTATATATTGCACTAGTGAAGTAATAATGATCATAAATTTTCTTGTTGTTTAAAGAATATAAAAATTTACTGATAATTTTGCGCCCAATTAAGTTTAAAACGATGAGAAAGAGAAGTTGTGCAAAAGCAGTTATAACTTTATTCTGCGCATAGGGCGATATGTACGTAAGGTACCTATATCTTGATAGACTTGCCTTGCTTACAACTCTGGATAAGAAACGTTGGACTTCTAAATCAGTCAGTCATCACCTGTTATTTCTGGATAGTTCCTTAAAAAGTTGGTATCTGAAACTTCTAAAATTCGATGTAATATAGGTCAAATTTATAATAATTGAAGCAGTGTCTGACGATTAGGCCAGTGGCGGTAGTCCCATAGAAGCTCAAAAGCGTTACATGTAAATTGTGTAAAGTCCAGTTTGTAATTGTTTATTGTAGTTATTATCATTTATATGTTGAATCAATGAGAGCAGTGATGGCCTCGAGGTTTAGGCGCGCGGTCGAGAATCTCGGCGGTCGCGGGTTCGAACCCCAGGCACACACCTCTGACTTTTCGAAGTTATGTGTGTATTCAAATTGAATTATCACTTGCTTTAACGGTGAAGGAAAACATCGTGATGAAACCTGCACACCTAAAAAGTTCTTAGGAATTTCTTAGGTGTGTAGTCCGCCAACCAGCACTAGACCAGCGTGGTGGATTATGGCCTAAACCCTCTCAATGGTAGAGGAGACCCGTACTCAGCAGTGGGCGTATATGGGTTGATGAAGAAGAAGAAGAAGATGTTGAATCCCTTTTGTCAAATAAATCTTAAAGATTAATTTACAGTATTTTGTAAAGCGAACTGGGCTTTTAGGCTTCTATGGATGTAGCAAAAATACTTCGAAGGCTGCCGACAAAAATGTATCCATAACTAGGTATGTACATATGTAGGTCTACATATCTTAAAGATAATCTTGTTTCACTATAAGTTATCAGAATCGGCCCGCAAGACTGTGTTCTGAATCGATATCTCTGGATATTTGGAACATACATCACTTTAGATAACTCCTGGCTACCTACTGAATAATCAGAGCGTAATGTTTGCTCAAGATTAACTTATTGGAGAATGAGGCTATAATTGCTTTTAGGAAATGATTCTACGTTATCTAGATTCCGATAAAATTCTCCTATATGGTACGTGACTTACAATCATTGGTTTATAGTTTTTCCCCGGAGTTCTAGGTATAAGATAATTTCGAAGATACAGCTCTCGCTTTTGACTTTTTCTTTTCTTCTTCTTCTTCTTCATCAACCCATATACGTCCACTGCTGAGCACGGGTCTCCTCTACCATTGAGAGGGTTTAGGCCATAGTCCGCCACGCTGGCCTAGTATGGGTTGGCGGACTACACACCTAAGAAATTCCTAAGAACTCTTACGTGTGCAGGTTTCATCACGATTTCTCAACTTTGACTTTTTGGGGTTTATGTAATTTTTTGCTTCAGGAAAATTTGTTAACAGAGTACGATAAATAGCAATAGTTCATTTCATACTGCTTTGTTTTTAAATAATATTTTGGTTTTTAAATGGTGCACATTAACGGGTGTTAAATAGAAATAAAAAACAGGTGTTTATCTTTTTTTCTAAATATTCGTTAACGACGACTAATTCATTGGTAATTCCCAAAACATGAATAATAACGATATTCGTTTTGATTATCTTAATTATATTTGTAATGGTGAAGATATTTTTTAAAGCATATTGTTAAATCAAGTGAAAAATTTAAACTTGGGTTGTTAGCTTAGAAGGCTGCAGTTATAATATGTTTGTACAATGTACATCTCTTCTACAACAGAAAGGGGCTAGGACTTAGTCCATTTGGAAATTAAGAGCGTTGGTCCACCACGCTAGCCTAGTGGGGGTTAGCGGACTACGCAATCAAAAGCCTTGTGCATATATTACGGTGTACAATTTACTATATTTTCTAAAGTAAAAGTACAAAAGATGATTAAAAAATCCAAAAATAACATACCTATTTTAAAATCGTCATTTATCAATACGATAATTCAGTATCGTACATATTTAGCATATATAAATTCATGTAGTATGTTAGTTTGTTCGCACGTTAGTAATTAACAGTACCTTCACTTATGATATTAATATTTTTGTTTATACATTTATCCTATCCTACTACTATTATAAAGGCGAAAGTTTGTAAGTATGGATGTATGGATGTTTGTTACTCTTTCACGTAAAAACTACTGAATGGATTTTAATGAAACTTTACAATAATATAGCTTATGAATGAGTATTTCTGGATCTACCAAAGCGATTTGAATGAAATTTGGTATAGAGAGAGGTAGAGCTAAACCGATTTAAATGATTTTTGGTATGTGCATAAATAGGACTCTGAGATGTAAAATAGACTATAAATTATTTTCTATCTAAACTCAATCCTGTAGTCTACGCGGATGAAGTCGCGGGCAACAGCTATTTACTAAATTTGTATTTTAAAAATGCTAAGGTAACTTTATCCGTCTCATGTTTTCCCAGGCAATACGCTGGACCAAATCGTTTATTTTTGACCTGGAAATAGATCAAACAATAAGGAAGCACATAGCTACTTATTTTTTTTAATTTGTGAATAAGCATATCAGGGTACCATAACTAGTTATTTACACAACTCAGGATAACGCAAAGATTTAAAATATCTCGAGAAAACCACAATATCTTTAAAAATATTCTCTGAGTACATGCATTTCTCAAGTAGGTAAAGTTTAATACATCCATTCTGGAGTATGATGGGTCAATTAGCAATCTTCAGGAGAGGCGTCGCTAGCCTATAAAATATCCACTGCGTAGGACCATCCAAGTATTCACAATTACTAAAGAGGGTCTTCGAATTGCTAATATATGACATCAATTAATAGGGGTGTCTTTATGGTGATTACGAAAGCAACACTTTTGTTTTGTTTTCCGAATTTCCTACAAAAATTTGTCTCGAAATCTTGACTGAGAAAATAAAACAGAACAGACAAAATAAATTTATATACTAATGCTTACGTAAGCAAAGTAGGACGATGCTGTTATGGGGCCGAGGGTATGAGTAACTTTGAAAACTTCGCTTACGTAGTATTTCAACGGCTCCTATAGTACCTAACGTGGAGGAAATAAACGAAAGGCCCAACCCAACGGATCATTAATCGGAATTTTTGAAATACCCCCAAGCAACGTCAACTGCGATTGCTCAATGACGACGTGCACACACGGCGTCGGTTCGAGGAAGTATTGCGGACGAGCGTTGAATCCAAACATATCTTACTTGCCCAATAAAGCTTGACCCACTCCCCCCCTTTACCTTAATCACAATCCCTTACTCCCAGCGGGCTGTGAAGGAGTTTCAGGGACCAAGGTAAGCTGGTCGAGCGGTTGATAGACCAACAATACCGTTATGATCGAAGCCCAGTGAATGGAGCCATTGAGCTGCTTCTTAGAATTGTAGATGGTTATATGTGGAGAGATCGGGTGGCTATAACATCTTGGCACGCGGTGTTGTGTTGGATATTCGACGTTTGGCTTCTGGTTTCGTGGCACGTGCTTCATCAGAACGATTTATGGGTGTAATTATGGGCTACAGCTGTTGCAGATGACATTCGTAAAGATTAATTGGGTCGAAGGTATATTATATGCAGATATATGTCTCCGGTTAATCGCACTAGGCTAGCGTGGTGGATAAAGAGCCTAGGCTAAATGTATGATGTATATCTATAATTTAGTATGTATGTTTCTGTTGGTTGTAGATACGTTAATGTATTATCTTGTCATATAGGTATATCTTATATCTATTCAAGTATTAATATTGTATAGTTTGACTCCTTTCTCATCCATGCCTTCTTAAGTCCGACCTAAGTTTGTCTTTAAAGACCGCCAGTTGTATTATAATTTCCCGTATTTTTGTTTTGTTCATTTTCTCCTCGTGTACAATTTTTAACAAGTAAAAGATAAATAAACAGGTGGCAAAATTATTTTTGGAATTTATTTATATCTCGTGGATTATTCTGTTATCTTTTTTAAAAAACATATTGTAGAATGCCGTGTCATCATTAATAATTTCACCTGTTTTTTCATTTAATCAATGTTATCAGATATATAATAGTATCGTTTTTTAATATAATAGTAACATGGTGACAACGCATTCCTCATGTGAATTGTAATATGGATTTCCAGTTTTATCAATTTGCGCGTATATTCTAAAATAGTTGCTATGTATGGCAATAACATAATTAAAATATTTTTAGAAAGATACCGTTTTGCCTACTTGTTCTTGTATCTTTAGACACGTGTCCAGCAGTGGGACTTACATTAGCTGATGATGATTGTATCGATGATTAAAGATTGTTAATTTTTCATAAGTAACACAAAAAAATGAGCCTCGACAAAATTGCGAAGAGTTTAGGCGTTAGTCCACCGTGGTAGCCTAGTAAGGGTTAGTAGACTACACCAAGGAATTTCCCAAGAATTCCTAAGTTCCCAGGTTTCCCTACGTTGTTTCCCTACGATGTTTTTTTTTCACAATTAAATCACGTGATAATACACTAAAAACACAAAACTCAACAATTTAAATAATATTTTCGAAAGTCCGAACAAACAGCATTATCTCGCGAACTAGGTTACACCTATCTAGATAATGGTTCAATAATTCGTTTAAAAGATAATCTGTGGCGTACTGTGTTTGTCGTCCACTTGTTGTAGCCCTGTTTGTTCAACGATAGTTATCGCAGATCCTAGAATGGTGTCAGCCTATCCCAAATCTTGAAAAGCTTCGTCATGCGCCCTCGTGACGACATCGACGAACGTATGACAATACTTCCGTACAAAGACTTATTTATATAAGCAAATAAGCAGTACTAAAAAATGCTTAGAATGTTGCATTAGTAGGGATTAATGTGATTGCATTTTCAGTATAATATCGTCGTCATCATCATCAGCCCATATAACTCCCACTGCTGGGCACGGGCCTCATCTACAATTTAGAGGGTTTAGGCCGTAGTCCAGTATTTTATATTATTAATAGTATCTTAACGAAATCGAATATGCAACGACTTCAAAGAGACTTTAATACATTATCCTTTAAATTTACTTAAACAAAGAAATTGTGGCTTTACTTTCAAAAATCACTGAATATTTGTATAATAGAAATATTTTCCTTAACCTTAAACGTTTTTTTAATACATACAACACAAACATTTTTAAGTTTAACACAAACATCCTAAATCTTAAATGACTACCACATCGCAAAAGATAAAAAACTATCGTTATTTTTAAAAATAAACGTCATTCTAAAAATCAAGATGGCGGAACAAAAATGTCCGCCGCATCGCGTGAATGACGGTTTTCCCGTCACGGTGTATGCTAATCCACCTCTCACGCAGCACGATCTGTCATTAGCATCTCGGGAGTCTGGTCAAAGCACATCTTCATCAGTATGGACAACGCACGCGGCCAACGACCCTCGCTTCCGCGCGCATCGATTTTTTCACTTCCTTCGAGCTTTTGTTTTTGTGTTTTGATTAAAACCTTTTTAGAATTATGTATAATAGTGTTTATATTATGTGGCCAGTTGTGTTTCGGTGTTGTTCCTTTTTCGGTCTATGCACTTTTTAAGTATCAGCCTGTTATGATGAAATATTGATGACATGACAATTTAAAACTAAGATGAATCGGCTACATACAATATAATCGATATCTAATTCTCGACATGCTTATGTTATGAAAAGATTTAATTTCGACCACAAATAAATTTTCAGAAAAATATTATTGTAAATATTTTGAAAAGATAATGCCTTCTCGAGCAGAAACAAATATTGCAGTCTTTTCAAATTTCTGATACTCAAAAGATTACACCTGTTGAATAAGGCAAATTTCTTTTTTATCTACAGCCATCGGTATAGCATTAGCATTAGGATATATGTAAGTAGAGACGTAATATATTCGTTGCAGACAATCGATTGAGATGTGAATCGATAGTATTATTTCTGTCATGTCTAAGCCAAGAGTTGTCTTGGAATTGCGCCATGATTAAACTTTCAAGATAAAACTGAACATACAAACTAGAGTTACAAATAAAAAAGAATCTTATGGCCAGGTTCGAATTTTGTTTTCCTTCAAATATTTGTACAAACATAAACTTACATTTTGCAGATGGTTGGACACGATCTCTCGTCACTCTATGAAGTAGGGCTATTATGCTTCTTCATGCAGTGTTTAAAGAACCCACGGCTATAGGAAGAAGAGGACAATATGGCTGGCAAAAAATCCACACCTTCTTAGTATTCACCATCCACCTATGACTTCTAATGAAAAAAAAAATGATTCAAATCGTTGAATCAACTTCAATTTGACTGATGGTACCTATTAAAATTGACGTGACAATAACGTGAAATTCTATTTCAGCACGTTTTCGATGACATTGCGAAACCATCATTTTCCGTCCTTCATTCCTTTAAATTTTCCATTACTCTTTATCGACCTTGATATTAAATAACGACAATCTGTAACAAATTATTGATCCAAAGAAAACCCAAAGATATTATGCATACATCATAATTACCAAAAAACCTTTACTAAATCCCAAATACATTATCTAAATAGTATTCATCAAAGATAAAATTTTAAATCTACAAAAATACGACCACGTAATACGCCATGAAAATAGAATTATTCGCGGAAGCACTCAACAATTTGGTAAATTTATCGCTATTCCATTTGGCGTGACAAAAAAACTTTCTGATTTATAATATATGTACACGCGCGCAGTACATGCATACCATAATAAACACTTGTACTTAGTTTTGGTTCATTTAGAATGTCCCTCACAGATAAAAATTCCTATGTGTTAACTTTTAGTGGTCAGTTTACATGTAATATGGAGGACAGTACGGCAACTATGATAACTATTTTACCTCTTTAATTTTTAGATTTAGTGCAGTGTTAAACATATCATATTGTACAATATCATTCATGTAGAGGTTATAACAAGCAGTGATGGCCTCGAGGTATGGGCGCGCGGTCGAGAATCTCGGCGGTCGCGGGTTCGAACCCCAGGCACACACCTCTGACTTTTCGAAGTTATGTGTGTATTCACATTGAATTATCACTTGCTTTAACGGTGAAGGAAAACATCGTGATAAAACCTGCACACCTAAAAAGTTCTAAGGAATTTCTTAGGTGTGTAGTCCGCCAACCCGCACTAGGCCAGCGTGGTGGACTGCGGCCTAAATCCTCTCAATTGTAGAAGAGACCCGTGCTCAGCAGTGGGCGTATATGGTTTGATGAAGAAGAAGAAGAGGTTATAATCTAATATCCAACATCTTAGGTTTGAAACCTTAACAATCACAGGGACATAGTAATATCACATTGAACGACACAACAGAATATATTTGTTGTTAAGAAAAAATAAAATAGACAGTTCCCGAAAATCGAAATGTAAAATACATGCATGAAGAAGTCATCGTCAGTTGTGGAAGCGAAAGAAGTTAGTTTACACACCATTTGATTAAGTATCATCACTGTCTACCCCTGCGGAAGACAGCTGTCACGTATGTATGACGTGTGACTGTATGTATTTCATTATCATCGTCATTAGCCCATATAAGTCCCACTGCTAAGCAAGAGTCTCCTCTACGATTAAGAGAGTATAGGGCGTAATCCACTACGCTGGCCTAGTGCAGGTTGGTGGACTACACACCTAAAAAATTCCTAAGAACATTTTCATCACGATGTTTTTAGTTTTTACCTGCAAAGTAGGTAGTAAAATAGTCTATTCCGCCTTCAGTACTGTTCTCCAGTACTCGGCGCATAGTTTATGTGATTTGAATGCAAGCGTTCACTCGGGATGAGAATGTACGACGGAGTACGTGGCCTCACCCTGATACCATCTCATTGTATCCCATTATACAGATTCATAGAAACATAAAAGTTATTTATTGTCGACTTGAGCGCAATCGCTACTCCGAAGCGATTCGCGAGCGCGGACGAAATGACAAATAATGACTCACGGGTCTATTTAAATTGGTTATAATATCAACTCTTGCTAGAAAAGCTTAAAACCATTGTAACCAGATCTCTAAGATCGGTACAAAACATCTAATTATTCGGATCTTGGTTTTTAAATATTTAGAATTCTTAATACTTTCAGAATAATTTGTATATTGAAGTTTGTTACACGAAAAATTAAGATTTTGTTTATTTATTTTAACTTCCTTGTGCTCACAAAAGAATTAAACTGAGAAACTACACTAAATATAAAAAGACAAGTTGCGTTGTAATCGCTCTAGGCAATTTCAGACAACCTTGGAGGGATATTATAAGAGAAAATCAAGAGGTTATTGTAATTTAGACCTATATTAAACTCATAGGAACTTGTTTACTAATACACACACTCTGGAAACAAAAGGTTAACAGAGATGCATTTCTGCATTTCAGGCACCTATTTCTTAATGGAAAGGGAAGAAAAACTTTGCGCAAATAGACTAATGAATCCGTAACTTCCATTTAACACGAATCACGATACTCACAGTTGGGGCAAAACAGAGGAAAAATGATTACGAAGTTTAAGTTTCCCATAGCTGTGAGCATCACCTTGTGGAATATATTAATGTGATGAATTTCAATACTTCTTTATACTACATCCAGGTGATTCAACAAGATCAACGGATATCAATATTTGCTAATAAGATTACACGTTTAGACACGTTTGGGAAGACATGGTTGCCTCTGTCACCGTTTTATGTGTAGCTAACGGATTCACACTACCACCGACCAATTTATTTGATTATAAGTACCTGGAGACAGATGGTACTATATACAATGTTCTATAATAATAAATACACCCAACAGTCACATAGTACTGACTCCACAATAGGATACAAGGCATGTGTCGTGGGTTTCAGAAACTACGAGAGATTTTTCGGTCTAACAAACAATTTTTTCACAGATGATTTTAAGTCCCAAATGGGAGAAAGTGCGATTTTGTGATTATTCGTTTCATTTCAAAACTCCGTGTTGTTACTGAGAATTCCCAACCCGAAGACAAAATATCCTGGACTCAGGACCAACATTTGTGTCTCTATAAAATAATATACCAGGATCACGAGGAAAACTCGAGAGCCATAACAAAAAGTTCTCGGTAACACACAATGCGATATTGTGAATCATCTTATCAATGACATTTGTAAGTCAACAGATATCATTTTTATAGCTAACCTCTACGTTGGAATATACAGATCTTACTTTTAAACTTTAGTTTGATAATACTTTCCATAGCTGGTTGCATGCCTCTCCTAGGCTTTAGGCCAGCCTAATGCGGGTTGACGAACTATAGGTACCTGAAATATTTCTAAGTAATTTTAGGAGTAGGTTTTACGATGTTTTTCTTCACCGTTTACATGACAATTCATCCTAAAAATAAATGCAGAGAAAAGTCAAAGTGAGCTGCGACCCATAGAGATATATATATATATAGATTTTCACGATCAACCACGCTTCCAAACCTCAACCAATTTACGTCAGACCAGTAAATACTAATCAATATAATTTATTATCATCATTCACTTGCCCTCTTCCCAATTCTATTAGGGGTTGGTTCAGTATGTTTAAGGATACTTAAAAACGTTCCTATCAGCAATCATGTCTTCAGTCACCCATTTTTCTTTCATATCTCACGCACTCCATCCATCTTTTCTTTAGACTTCCATCCATAACAGCCCCGTGGCGCAGTTGCCTAGACCAGCTTGCGAAACGTGAGGCTGCGGGTTCGATCCCTGCACCAAGAACATTGTTTGTGTGATGCACAAATATTTTTTTCGGGTCGTCAGGTCGTGCAGGTCGTCCTACACTACGATTGCCTATGCGCGGTCTCCACTCCAACACTTGTCTCCTCCACCTTATTTTATTTCATCATCATCATCAAAAGAGCCCTTAATTCGTCCACTCTTGGACATAGGCCTCTCTTATAGCACGACATTGGGCTCGATCTTCGGCTTTCCTCATCCAACCACTGCCAGCCACCGCGCGGATTTTTATTTATTTATATTCTTTATTGTACACCACAATAATACAACATTGATACAAGTAGTTGGAAATCACGTAGTGCCACAAATGGCGGCCTTATCGCTGTCAGTGATTTCTTCCAGGCAACCGTTAGATGGACTAGAGAGATCGGGGGCATAATGTGGGTGTCACAATTAATGTAAATATTATTTACTTGTAATACTGAAGTTCAATAACCAGATGCTCAGTGCGAGATGCATGGATGTGGTGATTGCGAATTCTCGGGGCCACCGGCTCGCCGCGCGTGTCGGCATGCGCGCATCAGATGACGCTTATGTTTCTTATATTTCCTTTGCACAAGACGTTTTGCATCCACAACGCACGTGGTTTTGCTTTTATTTCTGCGCTAGCTACCAGACCCCGATTTGCTTTGGCGCAATGTTAAAGGTCTTTTTCCAAGATCTGCGTCAAAATTGAAGAGATTTGTCGCTTGTTATTGTAAGCTACTTTACGAATTTTCTTGAAACATTCCCTTAACATAATTGTCCCATTGCTAGTACGAGCCTCATCTAAAACAGCGACAGTTAAGACCTTAGTTTTCCACGCTAGGCTAGCACGAGTTTTTAAATTTTTAAATATAACCTGCATATTTAAAAATTCTCGCAATGTTTTTATTTACTGTTAAGGTATGTACTAATTTATTATGAATGCACATATAACTTCGAAAATTATATATCATGATATTTAAATATATGTAACCCTAAATTCCTCGCAGATAATGTATCTTCGAATAATAAATTCTTTTTTGAAATCGATTCAATGGTTTAGGCATTTCAGAGTAACAAACAACTCACGTCTGTAATATCAGTAAGGATTTGGGGGTTTTTACTTGATGGAAAACCTTGTCTAAATCCGGTTTGGAAAAAACGTATACGAGTATTATTAACGACACAATCTTTATTAATAAACATTTGAAACTGAATAGTTTGTTTGGTTGACCGCGCTAATCTCAGAAATTCAAGGTTTGAATTGAAAAGTTATCTTTTATTGTATAGTCCATTTATTAAGGAATACTATACAGTACACATTTATTGATACATCCAATAGAAGCGGAGTTTTATATATTACTAATATGGCATGATAATACACGTTTTACATATGTACATTAGGAAAATTTTCAAAATTTTTAAAATACTATTTTTTTAGCAAATTATTATGACACTTTTTTGACATTGCTCGTCTTTTGTCAGTAATAAATAAAATGTACAAATGAGGTCCGAGAAAAAATGATAATGTAATCTCGACACTGGACGGAACAAACAAACATTCAAATTTTATTGTTGTATTTAAATTCATGAGAGCTGCGGGTGGGAAACATAAAGCTGGTCGTTTATATTTTCGCAAAGAATTCATCTTCTGATGAATAACAATTTGCAATTTTGTACTTATTTGCATTTATAAGGAAGGAAATACTGTTTTTAGTGTTGAAATAAAACTTTTTTATTGTCATAGCACGTGTAGTCACGCCTCCATCTTCGACGGGGTGGGCAGAAGGAATTTCATCATTTATTTGAATCTATGTAATTTGGAACCCATTGCCAATTTACAAAGAAATTTTAAGGCTTCATACTGCTACTCAGCATTACCTTACAAGAAATCTAATTATTTTGTGCCGTCGAAAATTTAATCTGAGTTCAGTGGATTGCTCGCAAATCCAAATTCTATCTGTCTTTTGGTATAACTGTGTTTGCATGATTGTCGGAACCTGGGTTTGGTTCCTAGTTTAAAAAGCGTCATATCCAATATATTCATGTCATTTGAATTTTCCATTAGTAAATTGTCAGTAGTAGTACGGAGTCTGGAATTGTGCCTGAAAAACATCAGTAAGCTCGCCCCCTATTCTTCTTCTTCTTCATCAACCAATATACGCCCACTGCTGAGCACGGATCTCCTCTACCATTGAGAGGGTTTTAGGCTATAGTCCGCCACGCTGGCCTAGTGCGGGTTGGCGGACTACACACCTAAGAAATTCCTAAGAACTTTTTAGGTGTGCAGGTTTCATCACGATGTTTTCCTTCACCGTTAAAGCAAGTGATAATTCAATTTGAATACACACATAACTTCGAAAAGTCAGAGGTGTGTGCCTGGGGTTCGAACCCGCGACCGCCGAGATTCTCGACCGCGCGCCTAAACCTCGAGGCCATCACTGCTTCCCTATTACGTGGAAAGAAAACGTAATTGGGGAAATATGGGCAGAACTTCTGCCTACCCCGTCCGCGAGTACAGGCGTGAAGATATGTATCTTTTGAGTCAACTTGAAAGCAATAGTGTCACCCAAATTCCCACTAAAGTATTACAAAGATTTCTAAGATTCGTTTCGAAAGGTAAATCAATGTTAGGGTAATTCCGGTGTCACCGTAGTTCCAAAAAGTCGTTCAACCGATCGCAGACCACAGTTTTCCGTTTAAATGAATATGCCGGCTTATTCTGATCGCGATTGAAAACTATTGTAGTGAAATCGCAATGGCGGTTTCAATTTTATCCGATTTTTTTTTTACTTTTACTAGCACTGATAATTTTAAGTGATATGAGACAACAAATAATAAGCAATTTAATGTTCGATAATCCGCTGAAATATATACATTTCGAAATTCCAGTTTTGCCAATTATTAATAGGTATTACAGTTAGAGTTTAGTTATTATTTTGTTTCTTTAACCTTATCACCTTTAAAAATTTATGCAAGCCATGAACACTTGTGTTGATTACATTCCAGTTCTTATCTATATCTGCGCCAGATCTTAAGTCCTTCTAAAACAATAACCCTGGTAACTATAGTTGTTATCATGATCATCATCATCACCAACCCTGTTACTATGGTTGTTATCATTTTGATCATCATCATCATCAGCAGCAGCAGGCCAATGCTAGGCACGGGCCTCCTCTATAACTTGCCTCTTCTACAACTTGAGAGAGTTAACGTTACTCGTCAACGATAATCAAATATCCAGAATACGCCGGCGGGCCGTCAACTCAAGTTGATTTCACTTGCGCCCGGGCACCATTGTATGCGGATTCTGCGTATCGAGAGATCACCGCCGCCGTTACGGACACTGAATAACAAACAGCCAATCACGCGCACAGCCCGAGATGGACCGAAACAAAAGACGAACGTCACACACCTCTCTAAGTATCGATTTAGGGTCTTCTAGGTCGTTTGAAGAACCTTCGATGGATATTTCTCGGATGTTCCTTGAATATAGGTTTTGAATCTGTTTTAAAAGTCGCAATGAATTTCAAATTTATAATGTAGGTACTAAGCAATTTACATAAATACATACATACATAACCTCACGCCTGTATTCTGCGATGGTGTAGGCAGATTTGCATTTCCGCACCCACATTTCGCTAGGTATGTAACAGTCCCACGTAATAGGATTCGATCCTATTGCCGTTTTTCGGATACCCTTCCAGAGTATGTGCTAACACATAGAAATTATAATTAACAAAAATGCCTAAAAACACTTTTTAATTGAACACAGGATCTCACAGCACATTTACACTCATGCTACAAGGCTAAGAAAAAAAGTTAAATAGAAAAAATATTTTACCTACAAATTACGGTTACTTTTTTATCATTATAGCTTTTACTAAAGGTCTGTTAAGTCTGTTATATTCGAAAATTCAGTTAACAATTCGTTGTTTTTCCTCCTATAAGTATCGCTATTTGTACTGTAATCTTTTTAAACTATATTCGGAGAATCAAGGTATATGGGTAAGCATATTTGGTTTTCCTTCACTTCCTAAATAACCACACATAATTCGAATGTTTTACTGCTTTGTGATCTGGAAGACCTACATTTGTTTACTACGAGTAGGTCAAGTAAATCGTTATTGGGATTTTCCTTAAAGAAATTCTCAGTAGCATTACGAAGTTTCGAAATTAAAATAGACTCGACCCCTATTAGGTACGTGAGTATACGTGGCGAAATATGGGTGCAAAAATATACCTCTGCCTTCTTTATTCTTCCGCATTCTTCGAGGAATACTAGCGTAAGTTTATTTATAATCTCAAGACTTTCAATTCTAAGATTTTTTTATCGCCTGCATTGAGTTCAAAAATTAAAGTATAAATTAGTTTGTCTCGTATACCTCATTAATGACATTTCAAATGTATCATAACTAAGCAATATTTTACTTCAAGAAACGAAGGAAATAACTTACTGTCTTTTAAAACATACAATAGCATTAAAAACGATCACATATACGACCTTCTTAGTTTTAAAACCGAACTAAGCGGCTTTAATATGTATAACGCCATCCAAGTACATACTAATTGTCAACTTTAAAAGTTAATATATACGAACGGAAATAACAAAAGATAAAAGTCGACCAGTTTCTTCAATTTTGTTTAATGGTCGAAGGCGGTTTCGCGCATTATAAGATGGGGGCCTTAGCGAGTCCAGCAGCTGATGTCCACCCCACTTGCCTCGTCTCATTAACATATCGGACAAAGAACTTGAATATATCAATGGTTATTTAACAAATTATTCGGTTTAAAGGTGTTTTAATGGGTTTATATACACAAATTGGTAGTAGTATTAACAATCTGATGAGGTTGTTTGTTAGAAAATCAGGAACTGCTGTTTTGATTTAAAATAATATTTCAGTGTCCATTTATCGAAGAAGATTTTTATATCTACAACTAATCCTGAATCTTGATTTTTATTAAGCTAACATGCTTTAATCACAAAAATGTTTGAATTACCTGAACAAAGGTAATTAAAATCTAGACAATCTTCACATTGTCGCCAACATAACAAAAATATATAGGTACCAAAATTGCAATACAAAATACCTACTTAAAAATATATGAAATTGCGAATTACATCCGAATCATTATGGCTAAAGCTTGTCAGGCTGTTGGACTCGTCGTTTTTTCCTCGTCTCGACATGCTCAGACCAGTGGAACCGCTGGCCCGTGAAGACACCGAGGGACACGTATCCTGTATTCTCCTAATGAAATAAATTACCCATCCACCACACCCATAACATCCTATCATCCACATCTAATACCCAATTGAAATTCCACCTTAAAATGTCTGAAATACGGTTGAATGTTGACCTCGGCTTGTTAGAACATCGGAGGATGAATTCATAACCTTTTTACACTACAAGCAATGTCGGGAATACATAGATGGCTTGTCGTGAGAACTGAGCTTTTCTATCCAAACGAAATTGTGAGACGTAAGCGGACGATCAAGTTTAAGATGACCGTGAGCACGGAAAACAAAATGACGGGCTCTCAATTTTTTTATATATATTATTCAGGTTACATAATTCGTTGTAAATATCCCGCCCCGCTTTTTATACGATATAGATCATTTATATAATTATTTAAGTTGTAAAAATTACATTACGAATTATTTGATAAAAGGATAAAACCTCCTTAACGTTACCTCCTTATACAACCTTATAATAACTTGTACAACCCAAGAAAGTAAGAGAAGGGCTTCCCATAATTATCTTGCGAGATACCATTGAAGAAAGTTGTACAAACAAGAGCTTTGTATAAAAAATCTTAAACAAAGAGAAGGTTGTAGTGGAAAAATACAGGAATCAAAACTAGATTTAATATTATAATAACACTTATCTCAATTTCATATGTGTTTTACATGATTGTAGATGATATACCCCGACTCTATATACCATCTTTTAAACTAGTGTCGGCTTTCTGTCGGAATAATAGAAATGGTGGCTCTTGTATTTTGGTTAGAAATATCCATTCATGTAAAGCTCTCGATGATGTAGAATCGCTATCAGTACCTAATATCATTGAATGCTCGGGGATTGAATTATTGCAACATAACATAGTTGTTATATGTTTATATAGGATTCCAAAAAATACTACTTCACAATTTGACATTTTTTTCCTGACTCTGCATAAAATTCTTAGTAAGTATAGATTAAAGCACAAAAAGATCATAATTACAGGAGACTTTAACATAGATATTCTTAAGAAAACTAATATAACCACAGAACTCATTAATTCACTTGCATGTCATAATCTACACCTTCAATTCCATACCCCAACACGCTTAATCAGTGGCACATGCATAGATAATATCGCTCATAATATAAAAGGTAGCCACGGAGAGTTGCTAGAATTAACACTGTCAGACCACATGGCTCAATTACTTGAATGTCCAGTAAAAAAAAGTTGCTCCATAAAATATTGGTATATGCAGAAGAGAGATTATTCTAATGAAAATCGAGCTAAATTCATTAACTCTCTCGGAAATATAAGTTTTAATGAGGTATACACTGCTAACAATGCCAATGATGCATTCTGCCTCTTTTATGACACGTTTAGATTGTTCTATGACCTATGCTTTCCTCGTTTAAAAGTTAAAATAACAATTGACAGTAAACCACAATGGGTTACCAAAGGTATCAAGCTATGTAGTAAACGTAGGAGAGAACTTCTATGGAAATATAGGAAGTCTCCAACAGAAGCTAATAAAAACTGTTTTAAATGTTACGCTAAGAGATACAAAGCTGTATTAAATCTTACCCAAAAGTCACAAAATAGCCATCGTATAAAAAAATCTGCGAATAAATCTAAGGCCACGTGGCAAATAATAAATAAAAATAAAAACACAAAACTTAAAGAGAACATTAACACAGTTATTAGTAATGGTCACCGGGTCTCAAATCCAAAAGTTATAGCTCAAGTGTTTAATGACTTCTTTATTAATGTAGCTGTCAGCAAGCATAGTAATGCTACAGCTCGCCCTTTCTTACCAAATATAAATCAATTAAAATCTATTTTCATTAAACCGGTAGGAGCTAATGATATATTTAAAATTATTAATAGCTTGAAAAATGTTACTAGTACTGGCTACGATGATGTTGCAGTTAAGATTGTAAAAGATGTATCACATATAATTTCTCCAATTTTAAGTCACACTATCAATTTGAGTATAGAACATGGTATTTTTCCCGATAAACTTAAATTCTCTATTATTAAACCTGTGTTTAAAAAGGGTGATACTACAGACATTAATTGCTACAGACCCATAGCTCTCATTCCTATTCTCTCAAAGGTATATGAAAGGGTTATCTATGCTTCCTTGTACTCTTTCCTAGAACAAAATAATCTCTTTGCATCTGAACAATATGGCTTTCGTAAAGCTAAGTCAATAAATTCAGCAATCTATAATTTTGTAAACACTATCATCACCAATATGGATAATCGCAAGTCAGCCGTAGCTATGTATTTAGATCTGACAAAAGCTTTTGATTACGTTCACCACGATATTCTTCTTAATAAACTATATAATTATGGTGTTAGAGGCAACATTAATAACTTAATAAAATCTTATTTAACTGACAGACAGCAAGCTACTCAAATCAGTAGAGTATGTCCCACAAAAAAAGAAGAAATTATATACCAATCTCAATATAATGTTACACACTACGGAGTACCACAAGGCAGCGTCTTAGGCCCACTACTTTTTCTTATATACATCAATGATCTGCCAAGCATAACTAATCATATGATGACTTTATTTGCCGATGATAGCACGGTTTTATTCACTGGAAACTCTTTGACTGTTAATAATGAAATAAATACTTACTTAACTAATGTAACAGATTGGCTTAATACAAATAATTTAAAATTAAATCTTACTAAAACAAAAATTATGAATTTTAGTCAGAGACTTCAAGCTAAAACAAATTTAAATATAATATTTCAAAACATTGCAATCGAAGAAACAGAAGACATTAAATTTTTGGGTATATATATTGACAAGAAACTAAATTGGAAGAAACACATAGATTATGTCTGCAAGCGTCTAAATCAGCAATCTTATGCTCTTTATAAGCTGAGAAAAATAACAGACAAATCTGCCCTCCTTTGTGCGTATCACGGCCATGTGTCTTCTATTTTACGATACGGCCTAATATTTTGGGGAAATTCCCCTAACAGAGAGCTGGCATTCAGGGCTCAAAAGCGATGCATTCGAGCAATCACAAACATTAGCTCAACTGACTCATGCATACCATATTTTAAAGAGCTCAAGATACTCCCACTTCCTTGTATGTTTATCTATGAATGTGCTATTTTTGCAAAAACAAATATCCATCTTTTTAAATTTAGTAACCGAACCAGACGCAATGATAAGATGATACACATACCCCACAAAACAGCATTATTCCATAAAAGTGTGTTTAATCTCATCCCTAACATATACAACAGCCTACCAAAATCTATAAGAGAATTTAATGATCTCAGTAATTTTAAATCCTCATTGTTTAAATTCCTAAATAATAAATGTTATTATAGTTTACATGATTTTCTTTATGATAAATAGATTATTTAGTTAGTTTTGATGTTATAGTTTTTTCTTTTTTTTGTAAATTTTTATTAGATTTAAGCCAAATTATTGTATGCCAACACGGCGGGTCATAGCTGTTAAAAAAAAACCTTATTTGTAACACCATTATGTACCTATGTACCACAATAAAATATATTTGAATATTTGAATTTGAATTTGTTTTTTTTTAATAAACCGCAAAAAGACTTATTAAACAGTATTTATTAGGAAAATTTTGCCAAAAAAATGTCTTCAGTATGTATATTATTTGCATTCATTACAGCGTTAAAATAGAGACATTTACATACACATTCTTGTCTCTTCTTATGATTAAGAATTTTTATACATGAGGCTGATTTATTGAAACACGCTTTAGAGCATTTTTGTATTGTGGACATAAATATGATAATCCCGTATCCTACAAATATTTATTTGATCTTCTTCTTTCTTCTTCTTTCTTCATCAACCCATATACGCCCACTGCTGAGCACGGATCTCCTCTACCAATGAGAGGGTTTAGGCCATAGTCCACCACGCTGGCCTAGTGCGGGTTGGCGGACTACACACCTAAGAAATTCCTAAGAACTCTTAGGTGTGTAGGTTTCATCACGATGTTTTCCTTCACCGTTAAAGCTAGTGATAATTCAATGTGAATACACACATAACTTCGAAAAGTCAGAGGTGTGTGCCTGGGGTTCGAAACCGCGACCGCCGAGATTCTCGACCGCGTGCCCAAACCCCGAGGCCATCACTGCTCATTTATCTGATGCATAGTTGAAAATACTATGCCTTCAAACTTTAAAATATTATTCTAAGTAGGTATCAATCTAATAAAAGCTAAAGAGTTTTCTGGATGCGTTATTCTCGTAAAATACTGGTTAGAATTATTTTTTTTGGGATATAATAATTTACCGAAGAAGGCTATGCACTACATACTACAACGCTATGTCCAATATGAGCGAAATATTAATGAAAAATATGCAGGGTGAAATTTTGACGCTTTCCGTACAAACCACACACATTACGACCTATGCATCGAATAAAGTTATTAGTAAATTTTTGTGTTCTTCAAACAACAACAAAATTTATGATCATTATTACTTTACCAGTGCAATATATAAACAAGTTGAACTCTATAAAGCCCCCGTGGCGCAGTTGGCTAGACACCAGCTTGTGAAACGAGAGGCCGCGGGTTCGGGTCTGGGTGTTTGTGAGACCGAAAAAGTCTCTCGTAGTGTCTGATACCCACGACACAGGTCTTGTAACCTTGTGTGGGGTCAGAGCTATGTGTGTGACTGTTGGGTGTATTTATTATTATTATTATTTATTATAAAGACATAAAAAGTACTTTGGTGTTATAGTCATAAGTAACCTTATTCGATGCATAGGTGGATTTAATACCGATGGTTTTCTGGAAACATCATTATTTTATTTTTCGACATGATTTTCGTTTATGCCAGAGGGGTTTGCAATCATCTCAGCTATTACCTGCCTAAGCTTCCGATAACGGTCTGAGTACATAAGGAATATTATTCCCTATGGAGTTAAAGTTTTCTGTGCAGTTCTGGGTATAAGCTATAAAGTCGCTCGTCGGCAACAGATGCATAGTTTGCCGGTAGAACGACCCGATGGTAGATAATGCTTATGTAAAAGTTACGCGCGATACAATCATCTGATAGCGGCGAGCATCTTGCGTTAATTGTTTCAAAACTGTTTATTATTAGCGGGAAATTTCTTAGAAAATAAATATTTATCTTAACATTCCTTTGGTGAACTTGTTACGGAATAAATTTGAAGCTTAGACGCTGTAGTCTTTCATAACCTTTTTTATTTATTATACTTTATTGTAGACTACATTTAATGTTACAAAAATTGGACTTAAAAAAGTACATAAGCAAAAAATGGAAACCGTGAATCAATTTCATTCTTTGGTAAGAAATAGGTAGGACTTTAGAATATGACTTAAAATGTACCATCAATATACATCTATAAAAGACCATGGTCGAAAGCTGAAACAAGACATCAATTCTCCAAAATTATATTACAAGAGATTTTAATGTCATTTGTGTTTACTTAGTTCTCGATCACGATCTATTTTCACCCTGTTTATACACCTTTTCCTTTTACAAAATTATCCTACTAAGCCTACATTTAGCATTACCTTTGTGGTCATTCAGCCACCATATAAATTACAAGGCAGCGTGGTGGGAGCGCAAAAGCGGCACATTTAAAGAGCCCTGTGCTCAGCCGACCGCGTCTCATCTCAGACGGTAATAAGCATGCATGTATTCTTTGTCCTAAGTGCTTGTAAGTCATACTAGTATATACGGTAAAAGCGCCACTTTTGAAGTTCTACGGCGAAAATTGGAACTAAATTTGACAGATGTGTCTTATAATGTTGTACGTGGACTATGCTTTGGTTAATTGACTGCCACTTAGTCTCGCGGTACACTTGTATGAATCGCGTGATCATGAGATCCCGGGTTTGATTCCAGTGTCGGACAAATTATTATTGGCATTTTCCTTAGCAGCAGCTTACTCTGCCTTGCTCTTCGGAGAATACAGACGTGGGGTTATAGTACCTATCTATTTTTGTTTTAAGTAAAAGAGAGTCTGTGAAAAACAAGGCTTTATATAAGCCAAATTTCTATGGGAACCGTTTAGCACTACGATTACAGTGCTCACTCAATCTAAATTATAAAACCAGCTTATAAAATAGTGTTTGCAAAACCGAACAGTCTCGTGGTTTCTAATACCCACGACACAAGATTTGTACCTTAGCATTGGGTCAAAATTTTTTTCGATGTTAATTCTTAATTAATGCAAAAGTTAAAAATATGAATTCACTAAATCATTCCTATACAATGTCTTGATAAAACGTGCGCAATATCAGAAGGTCAACGTGGTCCCTTTAATTACGGCGTGTGTGTGTCCCCGGCTGCGCGCGGCGGAGCGTGACCTTATCTTGCCCCAGGCGAAATTCCTTATTTGTACTGTATGTATAACTATAAAATACCCAAGGAAGGGTCTATCAGTTCTTCTTGTCCATCTAAGGATTGTCTGTAAAAAATCGTCTTGCGCGATGGGAGTGTAAATCTTCATTCTATTTGTATATGGTTTTGTATGTTATTTCTTTGTATGCAATAAAGAGTTTATAAATACCAGTGGCTGTACTTCCATAGGGGGCCAAAATCCAAGTTTGCCCTCAAAATTCCGAATAATAATCTTTAAGTTTTAAAACTTAATTTAAAAAAGCAATATGACATGTAAATGATAATATTATACTTTCCTCATAATAATCAATTATAATATAGACATTACATAAGTGTAACACTTTTGGGCATCTATAGAAGTGCCGTCACTGTATGTATGTTGGACAATCATGAGAGATGGTGGAAGATTGCCTGACCTCAAAGACATATCCTACTGTAATCCACGAATATTTATTCTAGGTCTTAATGTTTGTGAGCCCGAAAAGTCTCTCGTAGTTTCTGGCACTCACGACAAACTTGAATGTATGTGGAGGGTCTGAACTATGTATGACTGTTGAGTGTATTTATTTATCTCTGAATGTGTTGTAGAGAAAAACCCGAAGTAACGTAAAATACAATAGTACCTATGAAGCTTTAAAATTTGAAGTCTTCATTTCCATCAAATATACCCAAAAGTATTGCCAAAATAGTTGATATATTTTATTTTAAGCAATGTATTGGCCATTATATATCCCATAGTAGATGTAAGCCTCCGCGAAATTATGCCACAGGATTTTGACCCTTAAAGCCATTCTCTGAAGGATTTTTTGGTATCTACTCAACTATAATGCAGTACCAACTGGCCAAAGGTGTTTAGTATGTTTTTCGCATAACATTTGTAACATTTTGTCTAATTTCATACCGGTCTGTTGACACGCGAGTGTGTTTTCGTGAAAAGCCTCCCTCACCTTATCGCCCCTCACTTCCTTCGTAATTCATTTCGCTTATATTTCGTATTTTTAATTACTTCACTCGAGTCAAAAAAGGGTTACATTAACCTTTATGTATAATTTATTTTAATTTTAGTCTATAAAGGGATTAGGAAGTACCATATTTAGTTTTAACTTCGTTACGTTTTCGGGTATTTCCACTTACTAACAAATATTTGGGTTAAAGATAAAAATCGAGGGAATTATAATATGCTAAAATAATTTGTAATGTCCATTCCACATTACTATCATCATCTCGAAATAACCAAAAACGAAAACGTAACACCAAGATGGACGTCCAGCGATTGGTGGACGCGACGTTGCCACACTGGCATCCCGCCGAGATGCGCATCTTCGCTCCCTTTCGCACCCGACCGCATTCTGTATACCCATCCCTTTCTAAACATGTCCGCAGGATCGTCTCGCTTCAAGACGCAACCGAGATAATTCCATCCAAGCTTTGAATTTCGAACGCTTTTTTTTTAAATCGATGAGCCAATGGCACGAAAGCTGCCAGTAATTTGTTTCTTCTCTCTGTTTTTTTTTTCGTCTGCTCATTTCTGTTGATGGAGGTTTCATCTGATTACGAGTTCGATGGGGTCAAGGCCGCCCATTGTTCATTGTGAGGTGACAAAAGCTCGAATGTTTGCGAAAAAACCAGACAGGTTAAACTGTTTGGACAACTGTTCTTAATGTTAGATGTCTAGAATAAAAGGAGTTTAATTATTTAAAAATAGAACGTATATTTGAATGCTTTTTTTTAGTCAAGGGCAATTTTTGAATGCCCTTTTTGTATCATGTAGAGCGTAAAAATGGCCAACTGACTCACAGAATTCCTCTTCAGTTTTTATAGTTCCCACTCAACAGTCGTAAAATTGTTTATCCAACAAATTATAGATTTTATGAGAATATAAAATACTGCAATAAACTAACATAACCTAGAAACAAATGTTAAGAGTCTATGGTGCAATTGTTCCATTTTCAAATACAAATGGCGATAAAAACAAGTTGAAAAAAAATAAAAATATGATTATTTGCGCACTATTTTTAGTTTTACGTAGACATAACCTTTGTATGAAAATAAATGCCTATGGTTTGTTATTTATGGAAGTTATTGTTCCTTACGAGCCACGCGAAGTAATCTACACCTTCCCAACGATTCTAATCGCTGATTTGTTGATTGCTTTATTTGAATTTAACTACGCGAAACATTGAAAACTTATTTAAAATTGTGATTGGTGTTAACGCTTTTGTAATAAATACCGGTAGTTTTTATGTCAACATCGTAACTTGAAAATTAACTGATTAAAATTTGAAATTACGAACAACAACTTTAGTTCTTATTTAGCTATGTTGGCAGCACTGTCCTTTAGTCAGCATTCATTTAAAAAGATAAGACATAAAAATTTCTAAAAAGTAATACAGTGGTTTTAAGTACCTACACATTAGATTTATTTTCGAAAGTGATGCGGACTCAACGATACTGATAATAAAAAAGAAAGATTCTCACAAAAAAGGTCGTCAATTAAACGAGTTCTTTAAAAAAAAAAAATAGCGCGATAAAACTGTATACATCTCATTACGCCATCCACACGGCTATAAATATAATTACGCGGCTATTACCAATACGGCGATATTTCTGCCAGCTATCAGGCGTGTTTTTAAAAATTCTCCATGTCCAATTACGCGGTACAAGGTTCGAGGACTATAACGGCTGGCAACTGTCTCCTGGATGTTATGTGAGCTAGACACCTACAAAGTACTTCGGGTCGCGTGCGCACGCGCAGCCGTCTCACCCTACAAACTTTTAGATAGGGCAAAGACGAAATCATAGTATTCTTTATTTAAATAGACTTTCACAAGCTCTTTTGGTTTGATTAAACTATTGCTGCTTCGAAACGTGTTATCGCTAAGTTAAGGAAAGGGCAAGTAACACCCTCAGCAACACGAAATGTCATGTGAATAAGTAATATGTACATTCATTTTAAATTGACATAATGTCAATTAATCATCTGATCAGTTGACTTACTCCCAAGGCTGGTTGGGGATCGACACCTGTTCGTCCTATTTTGCTATTACGTAACTGCCCCACGAAGGCATATTATGTAACTTCAAAGCTTGATTTTATTTGGGCACCAGAATTATTCTAAAACACTTAAGTTTTATTTCAATAAATAATAAATTTTCTTGACTATGTAAACTAGCCTTAAGTGTTCTCTATGACATTGTTTAAACTTCAATAAATATTTTTAATTTTTATTTAGTTATTTGATTTTTTATGTCGTCAGTTGAAGATTGGAATTTCCACCTCATGTTTTTTAGTTAGCTAACTCCGCCTCGAAGACACGTTACTTCGAAGCGAGAGGTTATAGAATTCTTTATGGTCTTATAAACAAAAGCGAGCTATCGTGCGTTTCCTAGGTCTGTATCGACAGGTGCGCGAACGCGTCACCTTTGAGAAAAAATGGGGTTCGACCCCCGCCCGTCACGATATACTTTTTATAAAAGTATTAATCGTAACCACTTTCTTATGACCGTCACGTACCGTCGTGGAATAAAGAGTATCGTCATTAAACTACGGTTTGTTTTACCGAATGAAACCGATATTGGGATGGAAATTTTAATTATATTTTAAGGTATGTAAGGATAAATAAGTAAAATATTAGCCCATAGATCACGCCTGTATTTCTCGAAATTAATTAACCTTTTTCCTAAAATCTAGACGGCTTTCTACCCAATTATTAGATTTGGTGAGATGTCCAAAATACAATGGCTTATCAAGGTGGTTATCCTCATGATGAGATGATGATCATAGAACAAATAAAAATCAATTGCTCTCAAGGATTAATATTATGATCTTTTAAACACGAAAAAAGATAGCAAAAAAAAAACAAAGTATAACTTGGTAATGAATCGTATTTAAAGCTCTACACTCTGATATACTAACATGATCGTCCGTGACATAGTGAAAACCCTATCGAAATTCATAGTGTAACAACCCATATATAAAAAGCACGTAGTATAAACCACACAACTATTTATAGGGTTGTTACTAAAAAAAATTCGCTCGAGTTCTTATCGCGCGATCTATTTTGCGGCATGTCTAGCTTTAATTCTACCACACATCTGCCCATTCTCCCGGTATAACGAGCTAATCATGTGAAACTTATAGTCTTACTTTCTCGGGCTTGCGCACCGCTTATTACTCACTTTACGAGTAAAAGCTGCCCTTTAATGTCGTATAAACAAAATAAAAACAGTTTTTATGTTCTATTAAAGGTAATATATATTTTTTGCTGTTTAGGTGTAATAATATATATAACAAACCGCCGTTCGTCGGTCCAGACTTGCAATGCAATGGGTGAGGAGGACCGTAGAGCCCAGTGGCGTGCCATAGGAATAGCCTATGTCCAGCAGTGGACGTGACATAGACTGTTGATGATGATAGTGTTATAACAAACATACATACTAATGCAAAAATTGTCGTTTTTCTAAAAGCCATAGGTATGTATGTTGCTATAAGGAAAACATCTTTTTTTTTTTCTTTTTTTAGCGCCAATGGATTTATAACCACCGTAGTTATTACCTACTCTAGTTTTCGATCACGATCTGCATACAGCCTGTAGATGGTTCCCTAAACCAAAAGAAGGTTTTTTTCAGCTCTACCCACTAAGCCAGTCCTCGCAAGTAATAACAATCGATTCAATGTTATGAAATCGGCACGGGCTTCAATCAAAACACGGGTCAACGGAAAAAATGTTTTCATTTTCCCATCCCAAACGTTTATTTTAAACTCTTATACATCTTTTGTCATTGCGGTCATTAAAGAATCTTTAGCTTGGCTGCTAACTGGAGTACAGATTTATAAATAAAATAAAAATATTCTTGTTTTATTATAGGTAAAATGTACGTGGGAGCTCTACTTTTTTTAGACAAGTGTATGAAGTCAAGAACCTGTAATAGACCAAGGTGTATTAAGGCCTCATCACTCGTCCCATATTGGAAATTATACATTTTGTATTTAGACCATGATCGGAAACTTAGGCAGGTAATAGCTAAGGTGGTAAAAATCCCGACAATAAATATAATTTTTGATATATGTACCTAATATTCTTAGATTTTTTTAATCGACTATACAAATAAATTAATCGTTCAAAATTTAAAATGTTCAGCCAGAATAAAACTCCTCGTAAATAAAACTAAGTTGTCTGCAAGACAGTCACCCATCGGGAGCTTGGCCGAACAACTTCCGGGGTAGGGGAGGGATAAAAACCTCATTTCCGGCCCGCGAACCCTTCCGTAGGGGAGACTCGAGCCCGCTTTTGTGTCGACATTATTTACTATTTGTACTCGTGTTGGGCAAACTTTACTTTATAAGTCCGTTTATCATTTATTTTATTTAGATTATATGTACGTCAGATCACATTATTATGTAAAAGTCGTACTATCTGGGAATACTGTCTTAAAATATATAAAGTCTTTTTTGTAAGTAATAAAACTACAATAGAGTACAGTATTAAAAATATTTTATTTTAGTCAAACTCACGCCTGTCTCCCATTAGGGTAGACAGAGACTATAGAGCGCCAAATGCCACGGTCCAAGCACACCTCTTTCGCTTCCTCCACTGACATTACCCTCTTTTTGCATGCACGTCGGTTTCGAGGAATTTTTATATTACCCTTTCTAGAAAAAGAAGGGTTATTTTATTTTAATAAACATATAATAAAATATATTTTATATTCATTGCCAATTAGCAATTTCAAAACATTTTTCCTTCGTCTAAGTAAATCGAAAAAATCTACGTATAGGTAATTTAAATTTCAAACAAAAAATTCAAAAAGATTGTTCTAAATTTAAAAATTCAACTTACATAAGTTAAAATTTGTGCTCCACATTTAAATTTTAAATTTATAATTTTTAACCCACCGATGACTCATTTTTGGTGGTATGTAGCTCAATAAACGGTGTGTATTATTCATTGCGTTAATATTATCTAAAGGGTGTAGGGTGAGTGTGTTTCACGTGATTTGCCGTTGATTCTGACTGACTCATAGCCTCTAGTGCTGGGACATATTCATTCATTCACAATTTATCGACTTTTGATTATGCAATCGATAATTGTACCTATTATTTTTTCAAAATTAAGTAAGAGCTTTTGAAGCTATTATGATCAATCATTTAGACTACACCTATTAGAAACAAGAAATTTGATTTTGCCTACGATATCGTATTAAAAATTATAAATATGTTTCAGTTTTTTAACGTAAATAAGTACCTTATTATAACGGTATTTTTACGAAAGTGTATTCCTCCGTTCTTTTATGTCTAGATTGAGAAAAGAGATACTAATTGTTTTAATCACATTTCAGTAACTTAAATGATCACTTTAAAGGGATTTTTGAAAATTCACCCCTGAAATGGGGGCAAAATTTGTATGGAACCATTATATTTGACCGAGCACAGTTAATGTTTACACAAAAATATGCTTGAGCATTGAAAATCGAATATCCAACCCCTATTTCACCCACAACAAATCAAACATGTGGTTAGGGGCACAAACATCCCCTCGATTTGTAACTTTGTAACAGACAGGTGGAGATTTGGTCAAATTAATAACCATGACTTCTAGCTTTGCTTTATGCAAGAGACACTTATACTTATAATCAGCCTGTCGCCGTCCACTACTGAACGTAGGCCTCCCCAAGTAAGCGCCAACCATCCCGGTCTTGTGCAGCCCTCATCTATCCAACACTCGCCACCTTTCTCAAGTCGTCGGACCACCGTGCTTGATTGAAGTGCAATAGATAGGTACTTGCAATTATATTTAGAAGTAAAAAGGCTTATCTTCAAAGGGACTGGCAACTATGTATGTATATTTGGATTTTGTTTTTTATCTCCCACGAAAAAGGAGCCAACTTAACTTAGCACATTTCCAGTCTCCGTATGACTATGAATTTCGTAACAGAAATAGATACCCAACTTTGCCTGAACCCTAATCAAACTTGTGACTAACCTTCTTTTGTTCCGTAAAATATAGCTTTTGAGGCGCCCTTGTGAAACTGAGTGCTCGCCTTGATTCAAAAATTTGACTCTGGATGTTTTGTGACCGAGAAGTCGTACGTCAAGACCTCTATATGTGATATTTTCATAACTTTGTATGAATTGAAAGTATTAAATTGGCTGGCTGAGTGAGTGGGGTGACGATATTCCCAAAATAGCTGGTAGCGGTTGGATTAGCCCTTTAAAGCTAAATCTAAGCATCTTAAAGTAAAAAATTGCGGAAAAACATCCTTAAAATATCCTAGATACATATTCCAAATCAAAACTAAGGCATCAACGTTAAATTTCCAACCAAAAAGGCCAAACCATTTCTATTCCCACAGTTCCGGGAACATTGAATATTTCGCGTTATGAAACGGCTTGCTTGTATCTAGGTTGGTTCGGTATAGCTCTTCTGGGAAGCGAGTGGTGCCGGTTGCCATGACAACGCGCCGCATCAACACGGCGCCCCTAACGCCGTATAAGTACAGGTGACCTGGCTAGGCGGGCGACACACTCGGTGTACACCTGCCTACAGATTTCTAGGGTTTTTATAGTGTTCTATGGTATACATACGCTTCAATTTCAATCAGCCTATCGCCATCCACTGCTGAACGTAGGCCTCCCCAAGAAAGCGCCACTGCGGTCACCAACCCACCTGCCAAGCGTTGTGACTATGGCAAATCCCCCCAAATGGCACCACGTTTAAATAAATACGCTTACATATACATAAATCTGGCATCATACTAAGATACCTCTTGTATACGAAACTGCGACAAGCTGCGGTCTGGCAATTACTTAGACCGGAAATGTTAGTGGATGACACAAACATTTGTCTCGGTACGGGGATCGAAACGGCACTCTTTCGGTTCCCAAGCTGGTGTCTAGCCATATGCGTGTAGTCAGCCGTCATAATATTGCTGTTGTTGCCTACTGTCTACGTCCTGATTTGAAACAGATTCGTCAGCCAGTTTGTCTAGAGAATCAAAAGTTTTAAAGTAAACGTATAAAAATAACTTGAACATCTTTTATCAAATTTTAAATATTTTTTTTAGCTTCAGAGGGGTTTTGTTTGAGAAAATTCAGTCTATGTATACGGGAATGCAAAGAATAAATTAGTTAACCCAACTACGGTTACCCAACCATAGTTCATATTATGAAAATATTTATACTTGTAACCCAGAAACTACTTGACGATTTTCGATCTACACACAGGCCATTGACTCATCTCTTCAAAATTATAAAAAAAAAAACAAAAACCATAAATAATAAAAAACTACCCTCGCTACACCACCAGCCTGTCCATCACTGTATGTTGGAAGCGTGTTTATCTGGCGTCGGGGACAGCGATGTCATATTGTGATTGTAACGTGTACATAGCATTAAGCCACGAGTAACGCCATTAGCGCTCATACCACGCCACGCAAATTGTCATCACAAATGAAGCTTCGATTACTGGCTTCGAAACTTCAGTTTCTATTACGTCATCACTTGGCTTTTAAAATTATTGACTGCTTCCCTGGTGAGGCAAAATGTTATTGGATTTTTCTTTTTGAAATTCTCAGTAGCAGCACAGGAGATGAAAATGTCTCCATAACGGTGCATACCTCGTAAAATATGGATGCAAAAATGCACCTCTACCTACCCGTTGAAGGAAACATGCGTGATTGCAAAAGATGTAAGATATAATTCTTTTTATTTAGGGTAGGTTAGCAACCTTAAGAGCGACGTGGGGCTAAAATTATGCAAAATTTGCATTTAAAAAGTATCCCAAATATTTTAAAATATAATCAATTTATGGACCAAATTCTTATCCGGACCCGCAAAATTCTCAAGCAAAATCCTTATTATCACTAGTATTACCATAGTCTGGCTAAACAAGAGATGGTGCATGTACAATTGAGCCATGATAAGCATAATGCGGTTATATTATGCGGGGTAATTTCATTTCTCGCTAGCCTTTATTGCAATTCTCAGGGGAACGCGAGCACTTGCCTTCTGTATTATGTATAAAGACTGCAGAACACGAACTGCTGTTTGTCTCTACGTCAGCTGGTATTGATTCTTCTCCTGAATTTTGTTGGAAGTAAATTTTTAGTAGTTCATTTTAGTTCTTATATTGTAGCTTTGAAATTTTTGTTTGTATTTAATTTTGGCTGGTTTTTAAATGCAGTGACGCTCTGAAGTCAGTGTTAAAAAGCTTTTCCAGAGGCTGTCTTACTAAGCAATTGAAAATATATTGATATACGTTATTTTAATCGAAGCTTGAACTCAGTCAATTATATAAACCCCACAAGTAGTGAAAACCACAATGCAGTGACGCTCTGAAGTCAGTGTTAAAAAGCTTTTCCAGAGGCTGTCTTACTAAGCAATTGAAAATATATTGATATACGTTATTTTAATCGAAGCTTGAACTCAGTCAATTATATAAACCCCACAACTTACTAAACTCTACACCAATATTTTCTATAATATAAATTTGCACTGTTCTCTTCGTCTGATCAATCCTCTCCATCTATAATTTAACAATGAGAAATCGTAAAGACAATGACAGCATCTTTTTCCAAATATTTTTCAATTAAAATAAATCACCAGATAATTAATCAGTTAAGCATGCCATTTTTATTGATTCCAAACATCTTGTAATTCGCCTGAGATTAACATTTGTTTCTTCTGTCAAACAGGAGCTATAGTCGCTCCAGATTCTGCTTCTTCCACGGTTTCTCCCTTGGGGAAAGGCACGTGGACAGTCAGCACCCCATCCCTGGAGAGAGCAGATACTACTCCTTCAGGATCCACTCCTTTCGGCAGACGGAACTCGCGGTTGTACTCCCGGAAGACCAGGCTATTATCCGTCTTCTCTTCATGAGACGCCGACACTATCAGCATGTCATTGAAGATTGTTACGTTTACCTGGAAATAAAAGGAATGAAAAAGTCTGCTCGTTTTCATTTTACTCCTTATTTTGCAGGACTGCATCTTCAGGATTTTGTGACAGTCAGCCTATATACATACGAGCACATATATACGGTCAAGAATCTCGGCGATCATAATTCGAACTTCAGACACACCTCTGACTTTTCGAAGTAAAGTATTCACGATGAATTATCACTTACATTAACTATGAAGGAAAACATCGTGATGAAACCTGCACATCTAAAAGTTCTTAGGAATTTCTCAGGTGTGTACTCCGTCAACCCCACTAGGATAGCGTGGTGGATGATGAATGGCTTAAACGCTCTCAAAGGTCCCGGCCCATACCCAACAACGGGGCGTATGAAGATGATAATACCTCAGAAGGATCGAACTGTGTGACGTCGAATTGCAACTTCAATGACTTGCTCTCCCCTTCTCCTTGCACCAGAGGAGAGTTGGCCAGGGATTCCAGATCGGTGACCGGGTATGTCACACCCTGGGTATCGTTCAAGGCAGACACCCCCGTATGGACTGTTGAATTCTCGCCGTACATAGACTGAAGATCGTTACTGGAAGAGGATTTTATATATGATATTAATACATTTTCCTTTTGTGTACCTTTTAATGAATTCTAATGGAACAATCTGATAGACATGTGTATGTTCTCGAATAAATTATTTCCATTGGTTAGTTTTTAGATTGTTTATTAAAGATATTGAAAGATTATCATGAATTGTCTAGATTTTTAGCTAGGTGTTCTAGGCTTGGTTACAACAATTGTATCTCTATTATAGTTATCAACTATAAGCCTCCTTAGATTAAATCTCCTTCTAAAAGTACCAGAATCGTTTTTCTTCACAAATTGTTATGGGATTACAAAATACTATCTCGGATATAGGGATCTTACCGAAAATTCTTTGGTAACTTTCTACATACGACTTGACATCTTATCAGATGGTCATAACTGTGTTTATTACTTTTATGTATCAATTTATTTGACAGTATGCAACAACATTTTGGCTCATCCCTTAACTGATGAAGCCAAGATGTTGTATAACATAGTTAATACGTGTATAAAGAGGCGATAATTGTAAGATGTAAGAGACCCTATGAGGGTGACATATTTGTATAAATAAAACCCTCCATAAAAATAAAGAATAAAAAAAAAAAAAAAAAAAAAAAAATTATTTGATCGAATACCTGAATTTGTTCATTTGTTCTTCAATCTTCCTCATTTCCTCTGCGAATTTTTCTTTCATCACAGCAAAAGCGTTGTCGAATATCGACAGCTCTGTCACCTGTACCGGGATATTGAAGTTCTTGCGGAGTTGATTTTCGGCCATTTTTGGTGTTTAGGTGTACTGGTACGTTAATTTATATTTCTCAATTCAACATTTTTTTGGTTTAAATCATCTTTTCACTTGAAATTTTGACAGAGTAATAGTTGTCAAAATTGAAGAGGACTGATTGATAGATATTTTTTCGAAATGTGTGAGTATAATCGTAACCTATTTTATTTCAATTTGTGCAAAACTATATTATGCAAAATTGAAATGTTAGATACTATCAATCGCCATTAGTGAAAAAATATAAAGGACATGGCCTAAACATAAAGTTTTTGTTAATTGAGTGCACAGCAATTTTAAAAGGATACCACCTTCTTTCAATAATACGATATAAAGGGAAATATCAGTGGTTTCGTTTGTTTCAGATAAAAAATATTTTTACGCTTTCAACAGTGTTTCTGGGTATAGTAGTGAGAATCACGTACAAAATATACAACCGGTAAGTTAGTTATCAAACCAATATTATTTGCAAATAATTGTAAAATGTATAATATTGCTCTGATCTCATTTAAAAATGGACCCAATCTGTCTAATGTAGATTTTTCATCAAATCACCCTCATCATGCCAAATACAATATCATTACAATAATATGAATGTGCAATCATAAAAAACCTAATTAACCTTTTAACATTTGATTCTTTTTTTGAAATACCAGTGTTGCCAGATCACGAAATGTTCCCCCAGAGATGTGGTATTTAGGCGCCCCAACGAGGGACGAACAGATTGACAATCCCACCCCGCGGTGCCATGGAGACCGACGTCTAAACATCGGGCCCTATTAATCTCGATACGAGGGCGTGTCGAATTTGTCTTGTAACCAATGTTTGTGTCCAATTGGGTATATTTTATCAATATTTGTGCAAGAAATCAATATTTGCCGCTAAGTGTAGTTGTAAGTTAATAAATTAAGGTAATTTTAAATAAAACTGTGCCGTATGCATGTTGTTCAGATGCATAAAGTTAAAGAAAAATGCATGAAGTGTAAGAATGTTTGTTTTGTTTGCTAAGAATAAGAAATTTTGCATATAAATATAAGGACAATATTTTTTATTTTACGCGGAATACAATGAACTAGAATAAATTCTTTTGATTGGAAACGTTTAAAGCCATGAAACCTTTTGCTACGCTTTACTACTTTATATGTTAGTGCAGCAAGAACTAAAAAATGATCATTGCCTGTAATACCCAAAAAACAGATTTAGATCTTAGTGATTTGATATGTGGGGTAACTCGATAATAGTTTTTAATAAACTTCTTGAGGTACCTTTATAATTGAATAACAACTCATAAACAACATGCTAAAACTCTACGAAATTGTAATTGAATAATTGTTTGATTAAAATGTCTGTTTGTACACAATTAGATGGTAACCCTAGGGAGTGCGAGGGCGCGAACCGCCGCCAAATTGGCGGGAAAGCTGCTCGTTTGACAGATCATTTTTTATTCCGTTCGGAAATTTGGCGTCCATTGTTCCACTGATTACCAGGTGGCCAGGAAGTTATTTACACCCTCGCTCTGTTTATTTGATTAAGCACGATTTAAAATATTTTTATTTCTCTTAATAACACCTTTACTCATTGAACCAATGCGTTAGTTATGATATTTTTGTAGTTCTCACTGATGATAGTCATCATATCAATCATCATATTTTTGCTATAATGTTAAGAACTCTTTCCTATACCCAGTCCTATACTATTTACCTAAGACAAGAATCTACAAAGTCTTAAAAGCATATAAATTCTCACGATTTTGTCAATTTCAAAGACTTCCAATTTATTACAAAAAATGAAAACTGTATGTTTTATTTTTATTTCCTTTTTTTCGAGTAGGTTCCTCCTACTCATGACTACGCTCACCTCCATTTACCATGAAATTTTGCGTCTCATATTAGCCTCTACTCTATTAATAAACAAAACTACAGTGCGAAAACTCCAGGAACAGATTGTAATCAACTGGAATAGATTATTACGTAAAGGGGAGGGCTGGTTCGTTTTTAATTCCCGTAAAACAACCGCTGTATCCCCGGGGAGTGCAAACATCATTATAGCGAGCTGGGTGCGGCGTCTACTATTAATGGGACTATTTGAACCTTTTTGACGCGTTTTGAGTATTTTATTTATAGAATTATTGGGATTATTTTTTAGTCTGTGGCAGAAACGTGTGCCTTACAAGGAGGTCGTATGCGATTCTAAAGTCGGCCAGTGTTTTTCAGTTTTAGAATTATTGAGATTAAGTTGTCTGTGGCAAAACGTGTGCCTTAAAAGATCCTGGTCGAGATTCTAAAGAGGGGCAGTGTTATTCACTTTTTAAATGAGAAAAGTTTTCGCCATATACTAAAGGTTATTGATTTCGGTATTATGTAAACCATCTTTTCACAGGCTGTACTAAATTTCAATGTAATAAAGCTATCTGAAAGGTGGCTCTTGAAAAATTTATCTGAAAAACAACAGCATTCATCAACTTTGCTCATATTAATTAATACTTCAAAGCCAGGCTTACGTCCTCTTCCTTTTTTTCTGCTAAAACTGAAAACTATCCAACGAAAATTTTTTTGTTTGGTACCCCTTGACCGCTTATGATACCGTGGGACGAACAGCCAAGTCAAATACAAATATAATATCATTTTACTGCATCATATTTTCGTGATCATTCTGAATCTCGGAACACATTAACGATGATTAAAGCTCGGTAGACTCCCCCGTACTGTGTGTACGTAATCATCAAATTGATGTATATAAACAGACACACGCTCGGTCTTTGAACCCTCACTATTTGTTCTCGAAAGTAGCTCACGCAGCTTCGATCGACAGTATCGTTACGAACTGTGTGCTATAATTTAACACACTACAATTTCTACTCAAAGCATTGATTTATTTACTCAATTTAACGTGACATATGATTCCGTCAACTAACTCTTTTTTCATTTTCTGCATGGGTTAACAATTATACCAGGAATATATTCAAACTTAATGTTAGTATTTAGAAACGGTAGAAAATATGAACATGGTGACCGACCCAAGAATCGAACCTTTCGATGACGTCAACCAAGCATCTGACGAAGTATTACTTAAGTTAATTTGACTTTCAATTTTAAGTTAATTCACTCTAGATGATTACTTTAAAACTGTACCAAAATGACAACATTAATATTATTTGTATTTAGTAATGTTATAAAGCTGAAAAGTTGATTTTCACTCAAGCTGTTTTCAATAGAATCCTAACATAAATATGCCAAAACAGGAAAAACTTCTTTTTGAAGATTATAATTTCGCATATTATGTCGTTGAGGGTAACAGTTACCTATTGGCTAAATAAAACGTCGCTACCAATAGTAAGGGCGAGAGTTTATACGCAAACTGTAATGGGACACGCAAGCGCCGTGAGATCGGTATCTGATCCCCGCAGCGGTGGGATAAAACGCGTGCGCACCACCCATTCCGGAAATTAGAAAAAACCCCACGTGTGAGAGGTAATTGCGAGATAAATCCATCAATTGATTGGATATTAAACGGGGGTCAGATTGGTAATCATATAAAAATAACCTTTTTTTCTTTTTTTTTTATATTTATGGTTACTTTTTTAAAAATGTAAGCAAGAAGTAATGATTCGGCCGTCAGCTCTGACCACGGATAATAACCAAAGCGCTCTTATTTTCATCACTATAAATTTATTTTTGTCTTATTTCCATACAATTTTTCGATTGACTGCACAGAACAGTTGTCCTCTTGATTAGTTGGTGGATGTTTTGAATTATCCTGGCATTTGATAGTGTGATTCAAGCATTGCGCATATTAATATCATCAGCTTCATCAGGTATATCTTATTTTTGTCTTCATTACCAAACTCTTAACAAATTTTCGACTAGCTCTTTGCTAGGAACTTGTCTCTTTAAAGATTTGTACTGTTATTAACTTATCCTGCTAACTATAAAGTGTATGATTACATTTATCAATTCCCAATTTTGGCAGTAACTCTGCCTGTAAGTTATCTTCTCTATTACCGATCTTGATTGTCAAACATTTCTTTGTCTCCCGTAGAATCTCCATTCGTTCTTCTAGAAACTAGTTCCTAGAAACAGGCTTATCAAATTCAACTTCTAGTATAAAGAATTAGGTTAACAAACACGGACAAACCCGGCACGTGACAATACATTTCCGCCATATTAATTTAATTCCCGTCACAGCCGGCGCCGAGCTGCACACGACTCCATTGTGCTTCGTCGTGATGATGGACGGTCGTGAGCGCGGCCGACACGCGTCCACCGTCTCTAGCCACTGACCTAATTCATAACTATATTAATATATACCTGGAAATAAAACCTCTTTGGAAATTGTTAGATTCTCGAATGGAGGCCACTCATAAAACATGCACACTTAAAACCTCTTTGGAAACCTTCTCGAATGGAGGCCACTTACGGGCAAGCGTTATTATATACCTGCAAATAAAACCTCTTTGGTATTTCCTAGGTTCTCGAGGGGAGGTCGAGTGCAGGGTTAGACGTCCACCTATAAGATGGAGTGACGGTTTGACGAAAATCTCAGGAAGCAGGAAGGAAGATGGATACAGACGAACGACGAAAAACTGTGGAAGTCTTTGTGAGAGGCCTATGTACAGCAGTGGTCGCCTTTATGCTAATGATGATGACGATGCTGATGTAGTCTGCCAACCCGCAGTAGGTAGGCTTGGTAGACAAGTAATTGTGTATTGTGAGATCCGGGTATTCTCATTTATCACTACATAGTATAAAACAAAGTCGCTTTCTCTGTCCTTATGTCCGTTTGTATGCTTAAATCTTTGAAACTACGCAACGAATTTTGATGCGGTTTTTTTTAATAGATAGAGTGATTGAAGAGGAAGGTTTATATGTATGATAACATTCATTAAATATCAGCATTGCACCCGTGCGAAGCCGGGGCGGGTCGCTAGTATGATATAATTTAAAGCTTAACGATATTATTATTCGAAATTTCTTCTGGGATTTATGCTTATATGAAAGTACCGCTATTGTTTCGAAGTGGCCTAAACTGAGGTTAATCCAGAAACCAGTAATAACTAGGTCTAAGTTATAATGAATGGAACTAAGATGACAATGATTTCTCACTATTTCTCATTAATGAATATTTAAGAAAGCCGCGGCCTCGCAACTTTAACGTATTAATCCATCATAATGTCTTAATATGTATTTCGTAATTAATAGTAATGCTGAGTCGCAGTCCAGCGCAGAGATACGACCATTTGCTAAAGATCTGCTCGAGGCTTTATAAAACAATCCGAAATATATATGTATGTTACTTTTATGCAAAACCTTTTATTATAAAACGAACTAATCAATCAGAATTTTATAAAATTGCATTTAGAATTATGCCAAATTTCGTTAATTTAAAATAGGTTAAAATGCTAGAGCTACACTGAAGACCACTAGCGTAGTGGACTAAGGCCTATAACTCTGTTGTTGAACAAGCCCCTGACCAACAGTGGGACGTCTATTGGTTGACGATGATGATATTTAAGTCCAAATCTATACATTTAGATTTACATACCTCTTTTAATGGCGAGACCATTAGACGGTATTAATATAATCGTGTTCTCCAAATTCCCCGAGTTTTAGTGGGCCTTACCAATACACTGTCGACCCAGTAATTAAACTAAGGGCCTCCTCTGAGCAATCATAACCTAGCTCATGTTAAGTATTTGAGTCTGATATTAACAACTTGAACTTGCTCCATGTCGGTCGTTTTGCAAAACGCACGATGTATTTAAACATCGCGACATCACGCAACTTGTCCTCGAGGCGGGTGACCCAGTTGCTTAGATGCAACTAATATTGTTTACTTAATTATATATTAACGGGTAATAACGTTTTATGGCGTATTAACGCCGCTTACAAAATTAACACATTCTGACAATTAGTGGACTGTAGTGTTTAGATTTTTTTAGAGATTTTTTTAGTGATTTTTTTTGTGAATTACCTTTTACCTATTCTATATTTGTCAATAAGATAATATAACTTTGGATAGAAAGTTGAAAATTTTAGCTACGACCTACATCGGCTTCGGCGTCTACATTTTTATATAAATACTAGCGGACCCGACAGACGTCCTGCATGATATACCAAGTGATTAGGATATTAAGCAAGGTAAGAAATGAAAAACAAATATAAGTAGAATTATTAGAAGGACATTAGGTACCTATACCTACCGAAACCTTCTAAACATAGTTTTATAAATATATCAGGCTAAAATAGTCAATTAAATAAAAATCTATTTAAGAGCATAAATGAGTCTTGCTCATAGAGTTCAAATACCATAGACAATGATTTAACCCTAAGGCACGCGCCTCTTGTGACTAATAAAATTCGGCATACACTAATTTAGCATTCAAATCATAGACAAAGTTTCTATTAGGCCGCATAAGGCGCGTACACACTATATTACGTCCGTTGACACTTATTCTAGTTGCTAAACAATACTAAAATAAAATACAAACTTTGTTTTCGATTTACAAAATTAAAAGTAGTCTGTCTGCCATGGGAATAAAACTCAAATTTCGGTGATGTTTTTTAACGAATTGCCAAGGTAAGTTTGTAATTATTGTTATTTGGCTGTAAAAAATAGAACAAAGACATCTAGGCGCCTTTTTTAAGGGCACGATGACATGAGATAAGATATGTCCAAAAGGAATAATATATGCAAAATAATTTAAATAACAGAGATATTATGCAAGATTTATTTAGCATCTCTTGATATCTGGAGTATGGCACAATTGACTAAACACCAGATTTTGTCACGAGAAGTCACGGATTCAATGCTGGCATCAAGACAAATGTTTGTGAGATCCACAAAATTGTTTCAGGTCTGGGTACTTTCAAGACCGAAAAGTCAACCCTACTTTCTGATACTCATGTCACAAGACTTGTCTTTTAACGCGGAGTCAATATGTACGTAACTGATGGCTGTATTTATTTGCCAATCAAAGGTGTATTTCACTTTGAAATACTGTGATGTCACCCAAACGGCCAACGAGAGGTTTCAGTCGATATGCTGGCGTTGGATTTTTGTATGGGACCCAACTCAGCTTAGCGAAAATTTTGCGAGTTTTTCGCCAATGTCGGTACTTTCATAGAAGCCCAAAAGCGTTACAGGTTTATTGAGGATTGTCTTGTTTGTAACTATTTATTCATATTTATTCACAGCCCCGTGGCGCAGTTGGCTAGACACCAGCTTGCGAAACGATCGGCCGCGGGTTCGATCCCCGCACCGAGACAAATGTTTGTGTGATCCACAAATATTTGTTTCGGGTCTGGGTGTTTGTGAGACCGAAAAGTCTCTCGTAGTTTCTGATACCCACGACACAAGACTCGTATCTTAGTGTGGGGTCAGGACTATGTATGTGACTGTTGGGTGTATTTATTTATTTATTTATTATTTATTGTGGGGTCAAGATATCCTAATTTATATGTATGCATTCATGCACACAACTTCGAAAAGTCAGAGCTGTATGCTTGGTTTGAAACCGCGATCGCCGAAATTCTCAACCGTGTGCCTAAACTTCGAAGCCACTGCGAATATAACATAAATATCACAATAACTAAAATTGCCTCGGGTTAAGCTCCCGTTCTCCCTCGCTTAGTATTCCGTGCACGTGGGTAGTATGAGCCACTGCTTCCATGAACGTATCTACAAATAATGCACAGATGCCCGCCATTTACATTTTGGACAGGAGCAACGCACTCCCTGTATTAATATTACTATCGCAGGCAGGATGTGATAGTTTTCGTCTGCCTGTAAATTACGTAATAGCGATGTCTTTGCTAAATGTTCTTCGCTGTTTTATTCACTCAATAATTTTATTCATTCCAACATATGTAACAACAAATTAATTCTTAGATTCTATTGCACAGATATTGTTGACAAGTTTTAGAGACATTTCACAGTGGGAAAAGCCTGTATTGATTTTTGCTCACAACTTTGTTGACTGCCTCGTGGTCTTGCGAGCATAAGTATGTGCATTGTGCAGTGTTAAAGATCTCGAGTTCGAATCCCAGGCCGAGCAATGTATTGTTTAGTTTTTCAAATAGATACGTTTTAGTAGCTCGGAGTCTTAAAATGTTCCCAAAAATAGGCTCACCACTTATTACTTACAACTCCTCCTAGATGTGGTACACCTACCACGCCTACCCTTTGATGAATAGACGTAAAGATATATTCCTGTACAATGAGTAACACGAGCCCCGTCCCGGTGGCCACATCTTCATTAGAGACTGTAGTGCATTTATCTGGCCCGTTGAAAACGTTTTAGACGTTATCTCTGCGGAGAGTGTCGCTATCGGCTGCGCACGCGCGACACTACGTGACCACTGACGTCACCACACATAAATCTCGTAGACATGGCTGCGGTAAAACTTCAAGTGTAATTTTACCTCATAGTTATGTTTTTGAGAGTAAATGTGGCGCTTCAAAACCATCATCACCTCATTGCGAATACTATGATTTGATAGTATATATGGCGCTTTATAATCATCATCAACCGATTTATGCCCCACTTCTAGGCACAGGCTTCTTCTACCATTTAGAGTTAAAAGCTTAGCAAGCTTTACATTACTTCAAAATATACATACATGCCTGCATCGCTGTAAGGTATGTATGTAATTCTACACCCGCTTTTCACCATTTTTTGAGTTCGGAAACTATTTCGACCTAACCATTACGTAATAGTTGGCAAGACAGCTTGTAAACCAATGGAAGCGGGTCCGATTCCCGCACCAACATAAAAATTTGTAGGATCCATAATTTTTTATTTTGTGATAACGAAAAGTATCTCCTAGATAACCACGTCATAAGACTAATATCTTACTGTATATCAGAACTGTACATGTTACTGTTGGGTGTTGACTTACTTATTAACTTACTATCAGGCATATCTAAACGTTCCTAGTTCTAAGAGAAGGATGTTGGATTCATCTCCCGAGTATTTGACGCACAACCACGTTATCTGACTTTTAAAAAGGTTGTAAAACAGCAGTCGACACCCGTTCTAGCTCTCAGCTTAAAAACGAGGGTTTATGTGCGTGCCACTGTTGCTTTGGAGATAAACACCGAACATTTGCTTTTATTTTCGTTGTAAAGATAAATGTGATAAGATTAATATTGTACGTTGAATATTTGCATCCTTTTGTTTTTGGGAACTGCGCATTGTGTTTTAAATTCTTTAGGATTTACTGTATACGAATAAATTTTATATTTTGGGCCTTTACATGCATGCAGTCTATTAAGCTTGATAAAAACTCAGAAGCCCAGCTAGCCTTAGAAAATTAATAATAATAATATTTAAGCTATAAATATTTATTTAACATAAGCTATAGCCAGTGTAGGACGTCCTCCGGCCAGGTGGGGTGGCGATAACCGCGCGGTGGCTGGCAGAGGTTGGATGAGGAGAGCCGAAGATCTATGTCCAGCAATGGACGTGAAAGGCTGGTGATGATGATGATGATGATAGTCAGCTAGCCAGTCACTCTTACGCCAAGAGATGCCGTGATTCTCACCATAAGACGTTTCAAGTAATACACTACCATAAACGGTATCAATACTCGAAATTCGATAACGTTTAAAGCCACAGGCATTTGACCTCTGAATCATTGAAGACAATGGTGTTACCGCCGCGCCTTGCTAAGGACCCAGGCCACATACGGCGCGCTGTAACTGCCAAAAATTTAGTCCATCTCATTCATCGAAAGTGTATTTAAATTAATGTTGGGTCGAAGAACTTTATTCGTGCCGCTCATTTGCTTAAAGAGACACTGGTTAAAGAGAAAAGGTTAGGGATCTCGGTATTCTTTGGCGTGCGATTTAGAGACCCCAGGCTCGATTCAGTACGGCAAAGTTTGAGGATTTTTAGTAAATTCTGCAATTAATGCAGCAGAATGTAAAAATGTATTTAAATTTAGTAGTAATCTCGTCCTATTACATATGCAGGCGTCTTCCATGCAGTCAGATCAGCGAATTAGAAAAAGAAAGCCAATTGAGACAGCCACAGTTGATCTCAGTTGCACAATGTCCACATAAGTATATAAACAAACAGTAGTACACGTATTGTGATACGACATAAATGTGGGAACGTGTGGGATAGCCTCTCGTTCACCACTAATTCTATTATCTGCCCACTACAATGTACAATTTCTCGGCACGCTTACATCCCTGTATTTACGTATTTCCAATGTTTCCGACACGGCGTTTACTAACTATGGTCTCGAAACTACCGGAATCTTATAACTAGGTAAATAAAACGAAGTCACCCAGTCTCCTCTATCACGGTAAAACTACTGGACGAATTTTTCAAGCAGCTTAAAATAATACAAAGCGAGTTCCAGAGAAGGTTAAGATGTAATTCACTATAATTTAGTTACATTAATGTAAGCCTGTATTGCTCGGCGTCATTACTGTGCGTGCTGTTGATCCTGCTGCACGGGAGTTACAGTGGCGGGAGTGTGCTGGGATAGGGACAAAAATATCGACCAATGCGCAGAATAAAGTTATATGTGCTTTTGCACAACTTCTCTTTCTCAGCGATTTAAACTTAATTGGGCATTAAATTAACAGTAAATTTTTACGTTCTTCAAACAACAACAAAATTTATGATCATTATTACTTTACTAGTGCAATGTATAAACAATTTTAACTCTATTATAGACATAAAAAGTACTTTGGTGTTATAGTCATAAGTAACCTTATTCTATGCACAGGTCGATATATTCCCCGAAGGAGTAAAAGTGCCATTTCTTCACGCACTTTGCCAGTGGCGGTGCTTCATTAAGTTTTCAATTGTTATGTGTGGGCTCAAACCTTTCCTATAGGCCAAATTGCTTTCGTTAAACAAAGATTTAAAGCTCAAAGATTATTGTTCGGAATTTAGTAAGTCAAACTATTGGGTTTCTATGGAAATATCATAACTGGCTTATCCCACGCAAAGGATCCTTATAGCTGGGGGTTTCTATAGCAGTACGGCCACTAACTTATGCCATACTTGATCGTTACAACCCGCAAGTGAATTGGAAAACACGTAAACGGTAAACGTCAAGTTTTGCGTAAGAGTGTGTCACTCTCCTCTCACAAAGCTCCGTAATTCTATTGTCCGCGGGATACAGAATTATCTTAACTAGCGTTCTTTTGTCGACTGTACTGCATAATGAGAGAGAAAACGATATAATTCGACTGACAATTTTAATATCGATAGCCTCCGTGGTTTAATACGCTAGATTTATAGAAGCTTGTAAACTGAGAGGCCGCTGTCGAATCTCCGACTGAAATAAATGTTTGTGTGAACAAAACAAATATTACAAATCTGGGTTTTTGTGAGACATATCGAATTATTTCTAATATATATATATATATATATATATATATATATATATATAATATTATATATATCACATATATCTTATCACATAGAAAGGAGCCTATTGGCAGTGTTACAGTGTTACACACATACAATTTATTTATGCTTTTTTCACATTGCGTATAAAGCCATACTAAATCCCCGAGGCATTCTCTAACAGTCAACCTCAACCTTATTTATAATACATATTTTTCTCTTAATACGAACCAATACTTCTTGAGATTGGCACGTTCAGAGAGACTCTTTATATACTAGTATAGAATGCAGAGTGTATTCTATACTATATGTATACCGAGAAAGCGATCCAGCTTTAAAGCGGCATAAAACGTGCTGTTAGTCCGACAGGGGAGACACTGCCGAATCGATATGCAAGTAAAATGTACACCTGAAGTGACCAACTCTACGTTATATCACTGGAAAGTCTCTAAAACAATACAACCTTATCAGAGTAACGTTGGCTCTTCCTTGTGTCAGTGGACAGTCTCTAAAATAATAAAACCTTATTATAATAACTTGCAATAATGGCAAATCAGGTTTCGTTAGTCTCGCTGAGCTTCATGTGGTGATTATGAAATGAAATTAAATGAAATAGTATTTATTGAATCTTTTAAATGTCAAATACATAACTTATATTCAGTCAATTCAAAATTCAATATACCACCACCCTATTCGGAAGGCAGTCATCACTAAAGAAGAACGGGCAAGAAACTCTAGTGTTGTTCTTTTCCAATCGAGAGATAGTTTATGCATTATTGATACAAAGACTTAATTTCGCGACTTCAGAGAAGTTCATGAATACAATTTCAGAATGTTGTATTGCATATGAGAACAACATAGTCATCTTAAATGAAGAAACCGACATTTAACTAGGTTAAGTGGAAATAAGCCAATCAGGCAAACGAGTCCACACAAACAGCATGATATGAAAATGTTGAATTGTGTTTATTTATAATATGTATTACGTTTTTTCATAAAACGACTTATTGTGGTCACCATACACACCCCCGACAGGTGAGTCACACATATCTGTGTGTGCGTCCTGTGTGTGTGTGTGCGGCGTGTGTGTGTGTGCGTGCGAGACAAACTGGCGTCTGTATGTACAAGCAGTTTGCGCTGAATTGGCTGCTAACACTCGAGTTTGAGACAATTGTTTGATCCACAAATCTTTTAAAGACACAGTCGAAGTCAAAATAGTCTTATAATAAATTTTAGACTTATGTCGCTTCGAACGTTTTATCGCGATAAAGAAACGGCGAGAAACTCTCTCGGTAGAACGAAATGACATATTTTATCAAGAGTATAGCAATTAGCAATAATATACTTACATATTTTTTAAATTGTCTGAGTTTTTGACACCGTAACGTTTCTCGTCGGTTTAACCCAGAGACAAGACTTGTACCTTATTTTGCGGTCAGATCTATGTATGAATTGTATGTAACTGCTTGGTAGCCTTTATGAAAGAATAAATTTCTTGTATTTCCTACTACCCGTCTAGTATTAACCTCAATTTTAAAACACCTTTGACTTTTCCCTATATAAAAGTGACCAATACAAAACGCATTAAGCATGGCAAACTATTTTTAATATTCCACCGTTCTCTCCGGGGATATTCAGCACACAAGATAAAACGTCCACAATATTACGAAATAAAGAGGGTTCCGTCACACCTTAGTTTGCCCTCATATGGTATTTCCATAATTACCAACACACAGTCTCAGAGGAGTGGGTTTTTTTACCTTTCAAATTGTTTACAAACCAACGGGTAATTTCTGTCTATTTACTGCCTCGTTGCGACGTACTATTTGTAGACCTAGGTCAAATTTTGAGGACAAAGTTTTAGTGCAGAGAACATTGGTTGAATTTCCGAAACAGACAAAGGTTTAATGCGGTCTTTTATTAAGGAATTCTTAGTAGCAGCTCAAAGTGTGAAAACGCCAAATAGCTCCTACTATGTACGACTTAAAAACTTAGATGGCCACCATGGATGCTTAAAGACATCAATAATATCCCCTTAAAGATAACGACATGAGTATGTGTATAGATTTGTGTGTATATGTCTTCCTTGTAAGACAGAGTAATTCCTGAGACAAATTCTTTGGCACAAAGAAACCCTTCAGCTTTAATAATTATTACAGAGACTAGGCATTTTTTGTTTTATTTTACTAATTTTATGATCGTGTACATGCGGTTTACTGTTTTGAGTATGATTTCTGTTTTTTTAAATTTACTGTACCTACCTATTTGTAAAAGAAAAGATCATTATACTAATGAACAGAATGCGAAGTCACATGATATGTGCTTTTCATTTAACGACACATTATGCAGAAGTCGCTCGCGTCGGATTAATTTTTGCGCATGCGTACAAATATACAGAAATCTTGTAGTATTTTCCGTCGTTATGACACAAGCTTACCTAGGTACATCTTTCCCTGTAGAGTAGAGAGGAGCAAAGACTACCAATTATTGGATGGCTTTATTAAATACCTTTTCTGTGTGGTACCTGTTGCGGGTTGTAAAAGCAGTGCCGGATTTACCTATGGCGGGGCCCCAACCAATCTCACGTTTTTGGGGCCCCCCGTTATAAAATTTGACCCCCCCCCCCTATTTTTCAAAATAACAAAATACAGCTAATTTTGCAAAATGGATATATTATTCAAATATCTTACAACTTTCTTAAAAATTACATTTTTTCCTACTTTTTTCAGTCGCAAATTGATAAATGATTTCATCGAAGTCAAGTTGACGAAGCTTGTCTTTTTCGATAAAAAGTAAGACTAAATCGCTTACTTTTTCTTGGCACATAGATGAGCGCAAATAATTTTTGACGCGTTTTAATGCACTGAACGATCTTTCTCCTGTACTTTTCTGTTGTATTCTTTTTTTTTTCTAATTTTTTTCCATTTTTTAAATTAAAAAAAAAATAATTAAAAAAATCTAATTTTTCGGGGCTCCTCTCCAGGCGGGGCCCCAAGCAATTGCTTCCTTTGCTTCCTGGTAAATCCGCCACTGTGTAAAAGGAGTAGATACTACTAATATTGGATAAGGTTGGTCCAAAACATACCTCATATTGTAATATAAGACCTACTCTAGCTTGCAAATCCGTATGCAAAACTTTAGACTTGAAATTGAATATATTTTTCCAGGTTTTGCTACATTTTTATATGCTGCTTTGCTTCTGTTAGACATAGCAGATATATGTATATAGCCTATATACTTCACTAATAAATGAACTATTCAGCACAAATACAAATTTTAAAGTTCAAAAGATTAGGTCTTTTAGCCCTCTAATAATTAATTTTACTTTGTCCGAACATTTTCACGTGGGTATTCTGAAAGTCTCTCATAATTTCCGATACTTACAACAAAACTGCTCTTCAATTTATTATTATGACTGGTGTTAATAAGTAATCTTATTTACTTAAAAATAATCTCAAACGAATCGAGATGACTAAACTATAGCCTATGGGAACAAATCGAGATGAGAATTGAGCTCACATAACAAATGAGGAGTGTTTTTGTGCTTATGAAGAAACTTATGTTACGCATGTTATGTTAAGCAGATGAAATACTTCGGGTTTTATACGACATAGGTCTATTGGTTTCACTCGCGCCCAATTAGCTTGCTCCATATGAAACTTGGACCTATTAGAGGAATTCGAAAAAATCGTGGAATCTGTGGCTCGTGCCAGGTCGCCAATACCGCGTACTCTCTCGGCGCTTAATGCTCTCCTGGACAGGGCACCACACTGTGATATTTTTACAGAGGAGTGGAAGGTGATTTTGTTGGAATGTTTGCGGTATTGTGAATTGAATGTGTGATGTATGACTGTGATTTGTATATTTTGAATGAAATTTTATTGACATTTTGTTGAATTTAATATAATTTTATATAATGTTGTTAATTTATAATTGTTAATTTATAATTGTTTCGCTGTTTTGTTTATTTTTTTATTTAATTTTATGATTTTTATTGTATCTATCTTATCGATTAATGTAATTGGTTTAACCGTATTGGTCGAATAAATAAATAAATAATAAATAAATAAATAAATCGTTCTTAGTTCCTCAGATACGCCACATGCTACATTTAGTTATTGATTTTAGTTTAATTCATGGTGTAAGTCGAATACATCTATAAAATTTGGCATTCATTACAGACGATAAAATTAGCTGCAAAATTTGAGCGTTTTAATTCATAATTTATTATCGATGCACCTTTGATAAAAACAAAGAAATAATTAAAGAAAAATACTCAAATAATTGATTAGGTCTAGAGTAATACTCTTTCGTAGTACAAGGTTAGATAAAAAATGGCAACAAAAATCATTACAATCTTAACATTTAAATCCTCTATTGTAAAATAACTGCAATTTAACTAAAAACTACATAATAATAAGCAAAATTCCGCAAACGAAATGCCAAAACCTGTTCCATCTTAGACTTATTGTTAACACCCATAAAAACTCCCGACGCCATTAAGAATCTTTTCACAAGACATCCGTTACACCTCTAATCCCCTTTGACAATACAACCCCAAGCTTTGGGGTACAAAAGGTCAAGCTACACGTAATTTTAGGGGTCATTCCGTGTTTTGTTGTAGCTGGCCAATCGGATATTTTTTTCTGTGCTGACCATTGTCCGAAATGGTCCAGACGACCCTAGTTATTACGGTCACCTGAGAAGGGTCAAACACGAATGAGAGGTCAGACAAATTGGGGTCGAAGTGACCACCGTATCAAGATGGAGTTGGTTGACAGAGATTGAAGAATTGGATCTTTGGTATGGGTAACTGTCCAGGAAAACAAACAGTACTTTATCATCATCATAAATCATTAAATTTTAAGTAGAATCCTTTTCGATTCATGAAATATTGAATTATTGGAGATTAGAAATTATTTAACAACAAAAATAAGAGTCCTTATTTATATCGACACTAGTATAATATTACTTACTATTGAGCATTAATTTCGACTCTACCCGTAAAATAATAATCGTTATTTTGAAAAAAAAAAGACAAAATTAAAAACAAAAATGTTAAGAAAAAATATATCAATTGTAATTAAAAAAAAAACTACACATGACATGACTCTTCTCTAAATGATTGGTCAAAAAAATATTTACTTTATCGTCTTTTAGTAAGCTACATCACAGATATTTTTTCATCTTACGGCCTTTTTATAATCTTCTTAAACCTCTTCTGGCCTTCATTTTCAAATCTTGATTGAAAAAATTCCGAATGGTTCTTAGCGAAATCGTCCACTGCGTCTTCTTTTTCCCATGTCATAGCCATCCTGTGATGTTCATAATTAATTGGTTTTCTATAATCATCTTTCCTGAATCTTGCATCTCGATGGACAAGCAAATGCGAATTAACTACAGCAATGACTAGACAATGGGACAA